>CM037879.1:191374492-192862650 GCA_021292165.1 Shinisaurus crocodilurus | reverse complement strand
TCCTGTAATTCATTAACAAGCGCTAATTGCTGAACTGCAAGTTCGTTACAAGGAATGAAAATTACAAACTGTACATTTCCATTATGTAAATAAATTGCTTAGTGGTAAATAACCCCTCTGCTTTTCTTCCTGTCTGATTATACCCATTTAGTACTCTTTAGCTAGATGCTCTTCTACATCTACTTTGTCACATTTCCTGATTCAAAATGCCAAAGATGGATTGTTAATGGCTGCTGTTCATGGAGACTTCCTTTGTGACTTCGGTCTGTATTAGCATATTTTATATTTGGCAGTATTTAATCATCGGCACACGATGTTGTTTAGTATTTGACATTATTTGATAACTGACATGCAGTGGTATTTATATAGATTGACAGCTTATAAGAGTTCATGTTTGACACTTGCCAAAATCCCTAGACACATGAGATCTGTGAATGGGATTTCCCTCTTTAAAAATAAACATAAAAGCTGCTACGGAGGCCTGATTCAGATCAGAGCCATGCATGGCTCTGCATGGCTCTGAACTGAAACTTTTCCTGCCATGCCATTTTCCCAATTGAAAGCATGCCCCAGCTGCTACTTGCCCAGTGGAAGAAAACATGTATCATACAGAGCTCATGTTCATTGATCTCCTACTTTCAGTTCAGAATTTTGAACCCGCAAAAGAAGAAGAAAGATTGCATTTCACCAACTTCTGAAAATTTGGAGCAAAAACTTTGGTTCAAGCTTTAGAGCAGTATTCGGTACTGCTCTTGTGCTAATGAGACCTACTGCTAGCACACTAGGCTCACAAAGCAATCAGAAACGATGTTTCCATTAGTTTCTGGAATGGTGCAGGTCAGGGGAGCTCACAGAAGGGAGGTTCCCGTGAGTGCAAGGGAAGTAGTGGAGGCACAATGGTCAGGAATGCTGGGAGTCGTAGTCTAAAACATCTGGAGGGCACCAGGTTGGGGAAGGCTGTTATGAAAGGATCTTGTTTGTGAGGAAGGACATTGCTGGATCATATACTGGTGTCATGGCCCCATTGGAGGAATCCAGAAAGAGCTCCCAGAAACCAAGAGCATCCCAGATCAGCCACCGTCACGAGACCAGGAGGAGCCTGGACCCTCAGGGGAGGTGGCTGCAGGTCCATCCCTGTCAGGGGGAGGGGACTCTGCCTCTCGAGCAGGGGCTGAGCAACCCCCTGGCCCCCAGGAGTATTGTCGCCTCAAGCGGAAGGCCAGTAAGGTTCCCACGAGAAGAAGTGCTCACTTGCAAAGAAGGACTCCTCTGGAGAAAGTGATTCCTCACAAGCAGGGCTCTGGCCAGAGAGCTCTAATGTACTACAGCTGAGCCCTGGGTGCAGCTCTGGTGATAAAAGCCTTCTGGACAACACAACAACCCACACTGTGTGATAAGCTACACAATATGGGTTGTTGTCCTGTGGAGCCGTGATGTGCCTGACAAAAAAAATGGGCACATTGTGGGTCTGTGCCCACCTCCTCCCCCCTTGGACCTACCACAGAGCACAGAGGTTTCCCTCCCCATGACCGTGAAGGCCCCAGCCCTGGTGGGGAGCAGGGGGAACAAGCAAGGAAGCATCAACTCTGGCTCAGGAGGATTCCTCATGAGCTGGGGTGAGAGGGGCGCTGCTGCTTGTCATCACTGCATGGCAATGACAAGCAGCAGCGCTCCCCCTCACCCTGGCTCATGAGAAATCCAGTTATGTGGTGGTGGTGGCGGACAGGGGGCCCGAGCCGTGCTCCGCTCAGGTGACTCATGGGATGACTTGTGCTGCTGATGATATTGGGGACAGCTGTCAGACGCTTCCCCCCCTGTCCTGCGCTGCCAATCACCGATCGAGGCTGCCCCTGCACCGCTGCTGCCGCCAGCCCTTTCAGCAAGCAGCGGGGGGTGAAGATCAGCTCGTCCGACTTGTGAGTCAGCCGAGCTGATTGAGGCTGCTCCCGCACCACCACCAGCTGAAAGGGCCGGCAGCAGCAGTGGTGCAGGGCGAAGATTAGCTCGGCCGATTCGCAAGACACCCGAGCTGATCGAGGCTGCTCCCATGCTGCACCTCTGCCAGCCCTTTCAGCCAGTGGCGGCACGCGGTGAAGATCAGTGGGGGGACATCCCTCAACCCGGTTTGCGAGGTGTCCTCACGAACCAGGATGAGTGATGTCCACTCCTTCTTGCCGTCACCGTCCGCACGGCAGTGGTAAGGAGGAGTGGTGCCGACAGCCCTCAGCCTGGCTTGGAGGGTCTCCTCTCAAGCCGGGGTGTGGGATGTCAGTGACCCCTGCTCCCCCCCTTCCCGCCATCACTGAGAAGTGGTGGCAGGGGGGGGGAAGTATGATGGTCCCGCAGGGTCCTCTGGGATACCTGCAGGAGGACCGAGGCAGGAGGAGGGGGCAACCTATCCCCGATGTGCCTAATCGTCTGTCGGACACATCAGGTAGGATGGCTTATAAGCCACAATGTGTAGCTTTCTATACAGTGTAGTTATTGTGTTGTGTGAACACCCCCCCCCCCCGTGTCTGCCTAGCCAGTGCTGGAAACAACACTGTTCTCTCAGCTCCAGTGTCTTCTACCTTGTCCCTTGGACCTTGTCCTGTGATTGATGCTCTGCGCTCCTGACCCTTGGACTCTTGCATGACTCTGCCTCTGGACTGTGTAACGTATCTGACTGCTTAACTGTGCTTAAGTTATCTGCTATCTTGACTACTCCTGCCTTAGCCTGATCCCCGCTGGACTGAAACCTTTGTGCTTGAACATTTGCCTCTTTTGTTACCCTGCTTTTTGGATAGCCCTTCACTCAGAGCCTGCTTCAACCAAAGCAGGAGATTGGTATATTAAGGACTGTGTGGAACCTCTGTTTTAATGTCCCCTTGTGATCCACACCCTAATGCATCACCAATAATGGGTTCCTCTGGTGAACATGTGGAGATTCTCATATGCAGTTCCTGCAGCCCGCTGCTGCATGTGAGAATCTGTGGAGAGGGATGCTAATCCAGCACTGACATTAGGATCGGTTGGATTAGCATCCAACAGGACATCTTGCTCTTAAAAACACAGGACATCTTGCTCTTAAAAACACACACAGAGAATGATCATTAGAAGAAACCACCACCAGCTGTTCCCAGGCACTATTCTTCCCAGATCAGGTCAACATGATGACACAGTGGGGATATAGTAAGTCACACAAATTCAGTAAGGTTCTTCTGAGAGGGTTTGTTTAATTCTTTAAACAAGTCTGTACCTGCCTCAGGAGCCCATCCTTCCCTAGAAATTTATACACAGAACCTCAGGTATTCCAAAGTGGGGGGAGGGGTGCCCCACACTTTGAGGGCATGGCCCTAATGTACTGATTACCACATGTGATGTGAGATAAAAGCATTCTGCACATGCTCAAAAGCACTCCTGTATTATTTCTCCACTTGTTCCAAAGCTAAGCTCTCACACTGGAAACAGGTACTGGGGCTAAGCACTAGCTCAAATCAGCCATGTGCTGCTGCTAACAACTACTATTTAGAAAGGTCCTAAAGGTTAGGTGCTGTATAATGATTGAGTTAGAAAGAACAAACCTTGTGCACAGGCTTTATTGCCTTCTTTATAATCTAAGAAGGTAATAAAGTTAGAGCTGCATAGAGGTGACCTTCGTTTACCCATACAAAACTCAGGGTCACTTTATATATGCTGGATTGGGAAAGCATAAGATTTCCCATAGAGTACATGCTATATAGGCAGCCATGGAAACTGAGAGCTTCCTGTGGTGTGTATATTCATATTATACACAATTTAAAACATGCCTTAAAATACAAGTATTTCTCTTAAAGAAATACGGACACATGGTAAATCTAATGTATGAGTTCACCCTCAGAATAAATGAATACATTTATGGCCCAAACAAACACCTACACATTTTGACTTCTTACCCCTCAAAATGAACAACTTACAAAGGGCTTGTTAATTTCCCCTTAAAACAATGCAAGCAAAACAAACATTCAGAACTGACTGGGTAGCAAGAATCCACACCAGCAGTCTACCTGAGATGATGCAAGCTTGTTAGGAGGGAAAATACCTTGAAACCTGACACAAAGAACATTCTTTGTGAAGAACTATTGAGAGAAGTTACACAGTGATGCTTTTATTGACTTCAGGGCCTTCAAATAATTACTGTCTGGCTCTCTTTGGAATCCATGGAATTGAAGCAGTCTATTGATAACAAACTGCTCTTCTAACTAGTATTTTTGTTGGCAGTCTCAGAGAACCATGGGATTAGAATCCCAGTGTTCCTAATCCTATTATGTAGATACTTCTACATCTCCACCACTCTCGCTGTGGCAATCTGTTCAGTTGCAAGTAGATGTAATTTTAATGAGCTATAGATTTATTTAAGGTAATTTATATTCCACTTTTCCACTAAAAAATATAAAATACTAAACAAATGTAAAAAAACAATAAAACAAACATAAAATCAATGAACATAAAAGTGTCTTACAATGCACCTGATTTAGTGAAACCCCAGGGCATTGTGGGAAACTCAAATGGCCGACTGCTGCTCTCACCATTGCTGCAAAGAAAACCCACTGAAGTAGGAAGGGGCCCACCAGAGGGCACTTTGCTGAGGGCCGCCTCAGACCTGGAGCTGGCTCTGCTGTAAGACTGATCTGGAGATGGTTGCATTGACTAGCAGACCCATCCCAACAGAGCCAGGGCTGAGGCAGACTGAACAGAGCTTCATTAGTAACTGGCTTGGCAGTGGAGATGTTTTTGAATGTTTGTGAATATTCCAACTACTCTGAAGTTGGGAGGAAAATGGTCAGCAATGAAGACAGGGATAGATGGAGCTGGGAACAGGGTTCAACAGAAAAAGGAATGTGCAACGCTATGGATGTATTGGTCAGCAGTTTGTCTGTGTATTGTCTGCAATATTTCTTCCAGTAGTAGTGAAGTGAGAATGCACACAGATAAAATGTTACATATAAAAACATGCATCTGCAAATTTCTGTGGTTCTCCACTTGTTCATGCAGGTTTTCTAAGTAACAGAGATTCTAGGAGAGCTCTAAACATTGCTGTGTTTAGTTCTGGGTGCTATGCTTTACTGCAAGCATTGAACTAAAACTGACACAAGCTGGCAACAATCCTCCTGTGGTGTTGCTGCAATAAACGAACTTGCATGGAAAAATATCTAATTCTAAATACTTCTCCTGGCCCTTGAATGAACTTGCATGGAAAAATATCTAAATACTTCTCCTGGCCCTTGAACTGAGAAGTATTGCTTATGACTAAACTACGGTAATCTGAAAGTGAGTTGGGAAATGAAAGCAAGAACAGGCTTGTGTTTCCTTGTCACAAACATGTCAGGATTTCATAAGCCGTTTGAGGTTCTGAAAGTGATGTGTCAGGGTCTCTGGACTTCTGTCAACTGTGGGCTGCAAAATTTTGCATCCCTCAAGACTGCACAATGAGGTGTTTGTAATGGTGCATTTTACACACTTCTTGCTTTTCTTTTTAAGATTAAATTAATTTGGGGGCTCATTAAAGATACTAAATTTGAAACCACAGCAATTAGAAGCCCTCTGTATTTAGAATCAAAATTAGCCTTCAGGACTGGAGAGGGAGGCAGGCATAGAAACTATCTTAGTGTTGCTGGTTCAACTGTGATCTCTCCCACCACAGAGCATCAATTATCCTGTGAGTAAACTCACTTCCAGAATGGACTAGACTAGAGCTGTATTCAGGCATTCTGTACCTGCACAGGGCAAACATACAATGAGAGGGAGTGCTCCACCCCCCCCTGCATCGTTGCATTTGTCACTCTCCACTGATGGGGGGCAACTGTCTGAAGAGGAGAACCTCCTGTATTTGTGGAGGCTCTCCACACAAGCCAGAACACTGGAAAACCAGGATGCTGAAAAATATACGGTAGGTGGTTTTTATCTTCAGACAGTCGCCCTCCACAAATAGAGGGTGATGAATGTGATGAAAGAGAGGGCCAGGGCTGGCATGCTCCCTCTCATTGCATGTTTGCCCTATTCAGATACAGAATGCCTGAATAGGGCTTTTATGTCATCATGTAACTGGTTTTGAGGATATGGTTGTAGACTAGTCAGGGGGCACAGCTTTCTTATTAGTTGGTGGGCAAATGGTAGCTTTTCCAGGGCTGAATTGGGTCCAGGGGCTACTAGCTACTGACACCTATGTAATATATTTCATCAACAGTCATATCCATCTTGTTCTTGTAAGTGATCTTTGAAATCAGACAAGTGAAGAGAGCGGTAAGCCTAATATAGTCACAGTTTGGGTCTATTTTAAAAGTAAATGTGACAATTCAATGAATTACAGTAAGACGAGTCATTTCCTCCAAAATTTCCTGCTACAGTATGTGGGAAGACTACTGTATTTCCTGAATTCCACAAGCACATCAAGCATTTATGAATGCAAGCAAACAATTTTATTTGTTGTATGTGCTGTATTCAAGGATTTGAATGACAAGTGGAAGAAAATATAATGCCTAATGTATAACAGTACTAAGAGCTATACTATATAATTACAAGACATGTCTTCTAAATCAATGCCGATCAAATTTCCTTTAAAATAATTTACTTGAAGAATATTCATGCAAAACTCACCTTGAAAAATCTCCTTTTGCTTCCTGTAAAGTTACAAAAAAGGGGAGAGGGGGAAATATCACTTAACACACACATAGATAGATAGATAGATAAGAAAATATATATTTCTAGATTTGTCATTTAAGAGTATTCGAAAGTATTTTTGTTAATATAAATGATCCCATCTTCAAATTACTGTAAAGTATCACCATATGGTTGGATCCAGACTTAGTCATACTATGAGTAGACCCAATAATTTCAGTAGGTCTACTCAAAGCATGACTAAGTTTGCTTCCAATCTATCGGGTTTACATATGTCAACTTTCACAACAGTAGAATGCAGCCTTGTAGGTGTATTCTATATACAGCAAATATTGGCCGATCTTTTTTTTAAATAGTGGAATCCCCATAGACCACCAGTGTATCTTTTATTTTTACTGTAAGACTTCATACTCAGCATCTCTGAACAGTTAAGTGCATACCGAAGCTGTGTAGGTCAGGGGTGGGCAACTTATGGTCCTCCAGATGTTGTTGGACAGCATCTCCCATCAGCCCTAGCCAGCATAGCTAACAGTAAGGCATGATGGGAGCTGCAGTCCAACAACATCTGGAGGACCACAAGTTGCTCACTTCTGGTATCAGTAATCCTGAGTATGCAATCTTGCTTAACATAACAAATATCTTGCACGTTCAGACCAATGTCTACCCAGTCCAGCATTCTTTACAAGAATCCCAGCAACCAGCAGGCACTGGGCTATCCATCAAAAACTGGAGTGGTCTACTGGGTAGACCATGGTCTATCTTCTGCCCACTCTGGGTAAATAGTATTCTGTTTAAAAGCAGCACTACACCACAGATTTAAATCAGTTTTTCCAATTAACCAAGGAACCACAAGGAATTGTAATTCTGTAAAGGGTGTGGGGATCTCCAACATGTATATAGTTGGAGTACAGATAGATAGATAGATATCTCCTACCTCACAACATTCCCAGAGTACTTTGGGAGAAACTACAATAATTAAACACAGACTTGTAAATATCCACAAGCCTTGTCACCTGTAGCGAGTGAGTATTGACTTCAGGCAACCAAGCAGAGAAAAATTTGGTCAATTAAAAAAGATCTGGTCAGTTTTCTTCCCCCAAGAGAATGACTAACATCAGTATGTATGGCAAGCATGCCAGTAAAGGTTTTGTGGGCTAGTAACTTTTGTGATGTTTTTGCAAGGCTGAACTATACAGTTTTATGTTTGTAGCATAGATGTGTCTTTATATTCTGGCTTAACCATGGCAGAAAGTAAAAGCCTGGTGGTTTGATTATCTTCAAAAGATTGGCCTCAGTCCAACATTGTGCAAGCATAGTTTTTCTTTAATTGGGGCTTGGGATTCCTTTAATAAGTTAGGCACATTTGGGACAGCTCAGTTTCATCTTCTATTTTCCTTTGGGCACAAATATCCTTTTTGCAACATTTGCACTTCCTAAGCCACTACTCAAGGGAGCCCAAAATGTTTGTTTTAGATGTTTCACGTGTGAGAACATTGTGACTTAACTCTTAGCCATCAATCCCCATGATTATAACAAAGTTCTGCACATTTGAGTAGTGCTGCTTTGTGCTATGGGATCAAAGGTGTAATTCTGAATTTAGAAGTGCAAAAGCTCTGATCTGGAGATGGTTGCATTGACTAGCAGACCCATCCCACCAGAGCCAGGGCTGAGGACAGAACAGTTGGGATGGTTGCAAAGCACTCAGGAACTTGACACAGATTTAAATTTTATTTATATTGTGTTTTATGTTATTAAAATGATTTAATACATTGGATCACTTCAAGCATCTTAGATTGCTTGAATTTAGGCTTTTGGTATTTCACAATGGCTTGTGTTGTTGTTTCCCAAACATAGTTAGGTCTAACTAAAACCCCAGAAGTCTTGTTTTTCCAACAGCTCCAGCCTTACTACACTCCTGACATGGGAGGCTATGATGTGGTGTCTCTTGGATATTTATATTCAACTGATTTAATTACCAGAGAATTCTATAAGGATGCAATCCTATGCGTATTTAGACAGAAAAAAGTCCTACAGCTCCTAAAACTCCTACTTTTCTCTCTTTAAACATGCATAGGATTGCACCCTAAATTGTGCATTTTCACATCCCAAATATATACCTTGGTTCCCAATTAGTAACTAGCTAGTGTTGACCAAAGTGACCATGTAATTCTTAAATTTGGAAAAGACTTTGCTTAGCAAACCTCCCATTGCTGAAATGCATGATATGTAGTAGTAATATCTGAGATCAGTTGACTCCAGAGGTTTTGCTGTGTGTCTTTGAGTTTAATGTCTATTTGATAATTGTCCAAGCCATTCAGTAGAATGCTCTTTTCAAAATGCTAACTACAGCTTATTATGCTTGCTGCTAATTGTCAAAACAGCAAGCCTGCTGTCTGAGATGGGTATTCATTCACACAGCAGTAGGCCAACATGGCATGGCTGTGAGGTGAGGTAGATAATGGGATGGGAACACCACCAGGCACATACAGCTGCATCCTTAGAGCCATCACAGTGGCCATGAGCTCCTAAGATCTCTTGGTAAGCTGAAGTACTCTACCCACTCAGCACTAAGCAGCCAGGAATCTCTATCTTCTGTTTAGTGCTGAGTGGGTAGAGCCCTTCAGTTTTCATTTGCTTGCCTTAGTTATTGTGGCTATAGCAGAGGATATAACCAGGCTGTGATATATATAACCTCATGGAGATGGGGGTTCCCTTTTGTCTTAAGAGTTGCCATCACAGTAAGGAAAGGAATCCCCAGCTTTTTGCTGGGTTTGGGCCTGAAATGTCCACCTACAGTTGGCGGCGATTAATTACACCACAAATATTCCCACAATGTAAAACCCTTGTAACTACCAGTCAGATGTTTCTCTGCACTATTTAAAAAATGCATCCAGACTATCCAAATGCCATCTGAGAAATTATATAAGCACAAATTTGCACAATTTATTCTGCAATTTTTAAATTTATTTTGTTGCTATTTTGCAATCAATAAAATACAAACAATGCCATTTGGTTGCTGGTATTTGAGCTCGCCGTTATCCTCCATGTGGAATTAAATACCCCTATTTTTTAATTTCTTGTTTACTGAACCTGTCAGTAAACCTTGCCAAACCTGTCTGTACTTCCTGACCGTTCCTGCCCAGGAAGCAAGATACAAACTTTGTTCAGTATGATTGTAATATGCTAGATTTTTTTCTACTATCCCTCACTGTCCCTCCCTCACTTCTGAAGCAGAGTTATACTATGGAGATTTTACTAGACTTAACTACTCCAGCAGTAATTCAGATTAATTGATTGCTAAGGCTCCGAGGAAACGTTTGTGGATGTCTAGAGTAGAATTTATAATTGTGTTTGTTAATTCCAGTTAATTGGCAATCAATTAACTGGGGCTACAGTGGAAGGAAAAAACAACTACTTTATAGTACTCTCGGGGCACATCTATGAAAGCCAATAGACTGAAAGGACATCTCACTGGTCTTGTTTTTATAACAGAGTTCTTAACAACCACTGTAGATTGAAACAGTCTTTCTTATCTCATTTGGCCACTGAGATATATGAAAGGCTGAATACACTGCCAGAAAATTTTGAGTTGGTAGCAAGCTGTACTCAGTTCGAGCAAACAGGATTGACTAAATGGGCTGCAAAGAATATGATAATTAGGACTGTCTTAGATTTGTTTGCTGACCATCGACCATTCTTTACAAGGAAGAAGCATCAAGTTCTTTTTTCCTGAAAAGCAACTGCAAAAGCCCACATCCGATGGTCCTTCAAGCAGCTTGTCAGATGCTCTCCTGACTGAGTAAACATAGAAAACTCCTCACTACCACCTTGGGTCAATGATCTTACTAGGTGTTAAGTCATCTGCTCAACAGAGAGCCTGGTGGGGGGCAATCCAGCCCCCCAGCAGCCCTCTTCTAAATTTTCTAAGACCTTAATGCTGGATGTTCCAAAGACATGCCCTCAGCAGGCTAAACCATGGTTTCACTGTATGTTTGAGATCTTAACCAGGGTTAAGGCAACAAACAATAGCTAGCACTAACCATGGTTCTGTTGCACTCCTACAACTCTCCCATGTTTGCATGTTCAAAAGGCCCAAATGGGAACTGCAGACAATATGCTCCCAGACAGACTGGTGAACCACGAAGCAAGTGCTGCAGGTCAAAGATCCTGCAAATGCTGCAGGCACATTTGTAAGTGTGTGGGCACACGTAAGCCCATATGGGAGAAGTTGCTCTGAGGCATAGATTAAAAGGAAAATTCATTTTCCTGTGTCTGAATATATGAGATTTTAAAAGAAAATCCTGAGTGACATGCCTTAACATAAAAACAAAACAAAAAAATCCAACATTTGTCTTACCTGCAAGATGTATGCAGCCAACTCAAATACAACTTCGCTGTCAACCTCAATGAGCTCCTTATAAGAAAAGAGGGGGTGGGGAGATAAAATTTATTTATTTACTTATTTAATCAGAAAATTTCTAGGCCACTTTTCGGCCGTAACAAGGACTCTGCAGTAGCAAGAACATAACTGATTTATTTTAGCTCTTCCAAAAGGAAGTGATGTCTTCTTGTTGCAAAGAAGGCATTTGCTTTGCAGTACATTGGGGAAGTTGATATCTGTGAAGAAAAAGCGTCACAGCAACACACACACACACACACACACACCTCCACACCTGTAAACAAGATAATCCCAGCCTGGGGGTTGAGAATCCCATGCAAATGTACATAGCTTTCTCTGATGGCGCCTCAGAGTCTCCCATGTCTTTGATGTCTCAGTGCCACAGCTATTCGCATGCAAATGTGGCCCAAGCACTCTAGTCATGAGCCACCCCTCCCCTGCCTGGTCCAGATGAAGTTCATCCTGATTGGCCAAAGACAGCTGGGCTACTGAAAGGAGGGGTGGGGGGGAATCTATACTGCTGCTGTGGCTTCTGGTTTGGGTTGTTGATGTCTGGACATGAAGAAGCGCGGAGTAGGGCTTTGGCTGAAGCCAGCCCTAATGAAGACCAACCCCCAGGCAAAAGGAGTAAGTGCCTGGGTAGTTATATAGTAAAAGAACTAGTTTTGTTGTTTTATAGCTCTACTTGTATATACCAAAGTGTCTCCCCACCTTTCTCCCTCTTCCCTCATTCCCCACCTTTTATTGTAATCTGTTTACCTTAAATAAACTTTCCTGGCTTTACCCCACACGGTGTGTGTGGTTCCTCTGTGGTTCAGTGCTAAATCCAGTGTATAGACCCAGGGCAAGGCCCTGAGAGAATCAGGTCAAGACGCCAGAGCTAAGGCTGGCAGTTGCACCTTTGATCTCTGGTCTTGAGTAAAGGACCGGTTGGCAGTCCTTCACAATATCCGTCCCCCATACCTTCCCTTATGAGAGGTAAGATTTTTCAGTTGCTTTTCTTGAATATTTTTAGTTATGTTCCTGGAGCGACACTGACCATATTTTGTTACTTTGGGGGCTTTTTGTAGTTGCCAACTTTCTTTCAGGCTGGGCCCCTATAAAAGCTGCATGAGATGAAAAAAATTGAACAGGGCAAGCATGTTTCCTGGCATGACGATGCAGGGATAGGAAAGGTTTTGCCAGTTGGATTTCTGTTTCCCATAAAGGTACAGGAGGAATAGCAGAAGAAAAAGTGGCAACCAGTGTCCAACTTCTGTTCCTTTCCTTTCATTTATTCAGTTTATGAGTTGCCCAAAGCTGAAGGTCTCAGGGCGACGTCCATAATACGTAAAAGGAAAAATAAAACCAATGATCAATCCACATAATAAAACACAATTGTTTTTAAAAGCAGCAACAAAAATTCAGCATTTACGGGAGCAATCCTATGGCCCCTCAGACAATGTCTGAGGGGCCATAGGATTTTTCAGATTTCCCACTCTGAGGTTGGAGACAGCACTCCGATCACAGAGCTTGGAATCAGAGCTCCGATACCCCTCCCCCTCACAGCCAACACAGAAAGAACCGCACCGGCTGCTCTCCAAGGTAGGGAACGCAACCTCAGAGAGGGGTAAAAGGGGGTGGGGAAGGGGACAGGGAGGGGAGGAGACTGGGGAGGCAAGGAATAGGATACAAGGTACCCTGAGGCCTCTCCAGCCTCCTTCCCTCCTGCTCCAAGATGCTCCTGCTAGATGGGTGACAAAGCCTGTCTAGAAAATACAGAGCAGGAGGACGGGGAGGCAAAGATCGCCTCTGCATCTCCCCCTGCTCTGCATTCAATGCCCTCCCACTCTGCATTGGAGCTCAGAGGCTTATGGGCACTCTGACAGGATTGTGCCTTTAAAGAGATAAATAACTAAGGAGCTAAATACCTGGAGAGGAGAACTTTAAAATGCAGCATTAAACATATTAAAAATAAAAAAAATTATATTAGTATTTGACATACAAAATGCTGATTGCTCATACATCTCAGGAAGTGGGCATTGCTCTTTAAGCAGCATCTTTAGTGAATCTGCAAGTGATAAGCAAGCTATGACTTCTACCTCTGGTGGCAGAATGAGGAAATGGACAAATCTGGCCCATGAAGCAAAAATATATCTGGCCGTTCTCCTGCACAAGCCCACTGAAGTCAATGAGAGCTACACGAGAGCAAAGTTGCACAACTCCTATTCATTTCAATGAGGGTTGCACAGTAAAACTCTCCACGGGATTTCCTCCCATGTTAATCTTTCTCTGTGTGTGTGTGTGTGTGTGTGCGCGCGCGCGCGCATGTCTGTGTGCATGTATGCGTGTGCCTTATGGATTTTCCATTTTGGACACCTTTGCCCTAAGCAAGAAACTAGCAAGGGATAACTGAAGTTGACCCCCCAACATAATATGGAGACAAAGTGCAGCTATTCTGGGATAAAACTAACTTGGAGTAAATGACATAAATGTCATGCCAGTGTATAAAATTAGTGACCCACAAGCATGGGCCACGGCATAGAGCTTGAATCAAGTCTATGGGTTTGGATTCAGTTCTTATCACAGCTCATAGGATGGTGGTTCAGAGCTGAAAATGTGAGCTGATACTTCCCCCCCTATGGGAATTATAAAACCTTCCATAAAACTATGAGACACAAGTTGAAATTACTGAAACTTTGACAGAGCTCTGATTTAAGTCTCAGGTTTTGTCCAAAATGGTGCACTGATGCTCTATAAGTGTTCACCAGACAGCTGCTCACATTGGATGAAGGCAGCCATCATTCAGCATAGATTGTTATGGCTGGGGCTCTCTACACACCATCCATCCATGCTTAATACCACACACAATGCGTTTGCACCAACAGTCTAGTACAGCCTTCCTCAACCTGGTGCCCTCCAGATGCTTTGGACATCAACTCCCATCAGCCCCAGCCAGCATGGCCAATGGTCTGGAATGCTGGGAGTTGACGTTCAAAACATCTGGAGTGCGCCAGGTTGGGGAAAGCTGGTCGATTATCTGAGAAGTGTGCTACATTTTTGCTGCTCCCTTCCACACAACACAATTTGGCTGATTGTTTCAAACCAAGATGTGAGTTTTTGCTGTCTCTTGACCATTTCAGCTATTCTTCTCCCGTCAGCCAATTTCCCCCTCTCATGCTCCTGACTCTGGCCTTCTCTTGTGTCCTTAATTCCCTGGACCACTGCACTTCCAATTCCTCCTTCCCTTGGCCTGCTGCCTTCTCTCACCACTACCATCACCTTTCATAGGCCCCTGCTGTTCCTCCTTCTTTCTGCTTCCGAAGGCCCTTGTGACTCAGCCAACAGCCAATCTCAGCTCAGCCAATGGTAGCCACTGACCCTTCTGCCTGCTTTGCCCCAGTGTGACATTTGGGCAGCTCAGCCAGTCACTGCCAGAGGCTCCATCGTCATTATCCCAACCACAAAATTCCTTAGTGCATTACAGTATCGACTGTTGTCCCACAGTCGCAGATGAATTACATTTTTATTTGTTGGTCTCTTTTTATTGTCTAGTCGAGTATTTTTCCATTCTTGTTCCCATTAACCAGTTGCAAGACTGGGCTATAGTATGCTCCAATTCCACTGACAGAGGAATCTAACCTCTGAATGGTTACTTTGCATGCCTCTGCTGGCCTTTCATATTTCAACCTTTGTTTGAATGGTTTTAATTCATATGGAAAGAAAAATGGCATAAAAAAACCGAGATCTAAATTTAGATAAATGCAATAATACATGCCATTCAAATAAATGACACACCTCATTTCACAAGGCATAATAAGCGTACTGAGTCTGCCCCTGGCAAATATGAAGCAACAGAGCTAATCCAGGTGCTTTTGTAGCCTTCTGTTGCTGTACCAAAGCCAGCATGCTAAAATACTGTCCTACGTTGAGCCTTCTATCACAGTCCACTGCATCTAGATCCAGAAGTGAGTCTGTAACAAAGAGATGGGTTCGCACATCATGCCAACCCACCCTGGCACTAAACTCCCATGACTGGAATACAGCAATTGAAGGGTATAAATTGTTCAAAAGGAACAGAAGCAACAGAAAGGGAGGTGGAGTTGCACTGTATGTTAAAAATACGTATCTCTGCACAGAGATACAGGAAGAGGAGCTTGGCAGCCCCATTGAGAGCATCTGGGTTAAAATAAAGGGGGCAAAGAATAAAACGAACATGGCGGTTGGAGTCTACTACCGACCACCCAATCAAGGAGAAGACGAGGATGGAACTTTTGAAAAGCAAATTGCCATTGTTTCAAGGAGGC
Organism: Shinisaurus crocodilurus; assembly: GCA_021292165.1. NCBI lineage: Eukaryota > Metazoa > Chordata > Lepidosauria > Squamata > Shinisauridae > Shinisaurus > Shinisaurus crocodilurus. Next base: position 192,847,329 of record CM037879.1, on the reverse strand, counting down.
ACGATATGGTAGTAATGGGAGACTTCAATTTCCCTGATATCTGTTGGGAGACTTATTCAGCCAAACATGGCCCCTCCAAGAAATTCCTGAGCTGTGCTGCTGATAACTTCCTTCTACAGAAAGTGGAGGAAGGAACTAGAGGATCGGCTATCCTTGACCTGATTCTAACCAACAGAGACGAGTTAGTGGATAAAGTGGCAGTTTCGGGAACTCTGGGGGAAAGTGACCATGTTATACTTGAGTTCTTGATTCTAACAGAAGCAAAAGCTGAGTGTAGCCAAACACGTACCCTGGATTTTAGGAAAGCCAATTTTAACAAACTCAGAACAATGATTAGTAAGATCCCATGGCAAGTGACTCTCACGAGAAAGGGAGCCCAGGAGGGGTGGGAGTTTTTAAAAAAGGAAATTTTAAAGGCACAATTGCAAACAATTCCCACAAGGAAAAAAGGCAGAGGGCAACAGAAGAAGCCAATGTGGCTTCACAATAAACTCAAAGATGACCTGAAAACAAAAAAGGACATGTATAGGAAGTGGAAGGAAGGACAGGCTACAGGGGAAGAGTACAGGCAGGTAGCACAGAACTGCAGGAATAGTGTCAGGAAGGCTAAAGCTGAGAATGAGCTAAGGTTAGCGAGGAATGCTAAAAGCAACAAAAAAGCTTTCTTCAGATACATGTACAGTAAAAGACAGAAGAAAGAACTGGTGGTTCAACTACGCAATGAGGATGGCAAATTGATAACAGAAGACAAAGAAAAGGCAGAAGTGTTCAATTCCTACTTCGGCTCGGTCTTCTCCCAAAAGAGGGTCTATGACCCCCCTGGCAAACCTGAAGTGCAGACTGAAGGGGCAGAATTGCAGCTTGAGATTGATAGGCAAATGGTCAAGGAGCACCTGATTACTCTGAACGAGTTTAAATCTCCAGGGCCTGATGAGCTGCATCCTAGAGTAATAAAGGAACTGGCAGAAGAACTCTCAGAACCACTGTCTATTATCTTTGAGAAATCATGGAGGACAGGTGAAGTGCCAGACGACTGGAGGAGGGCAAATGTTGTTCCCATCTTCAAAAAGGGCAAGAAGGAGGAACCTGGGAACTATAGGCCAGTCAGTCTGACATCAATCCCCGGGAAGATTTTTGAGCAGATTATAAAGAAGTCAGTCTGCAAGCACCTTGAAAACAATGCAGTGATTACTAGAAGCCAGCATGGATTTGTCAAGAACAAATCCTGTCAGACTAATCTGATCTCATTTTTTGATCGGGTAACCTCCCTTGTGGACTGTGGGAATGCTGTGGACATTATATATCTGGACTTCAGCAAAGCTTTCGACAAAGTGCCTCATGATATCCTGATTAGTAAGCTAGCTAAGAGTGGGCTAGATGGAACAACTATCAGGTGGATCCACAATTGGCTACAGAATCGGACTCAAAGAGTGCTTATCAATGGTTCCTTCTCAAACTGGGGAGAGGTAACGAGCGGGGTACCACAGGGCTCGGTCCTGGGCCCGGTGCTCTTCAACATTTTTATTAATGACTTGGATCAGGAGGTACAGGGAATGCTTATCAAATTTGCAGATGACACAAAGTTGGGTGGAACAGCTAATACTCTGGAAGACAGAAACAAAATTCAAAGTGACCTCGATAGGCTGGAGCGCTGGGCCGAAAACAACAGAATGAAATTTAATAGGGATAAATGCCAGGTTATATAAGCTGCCTTGGGTTCCTTGCAGGAAAAAAGGTGGGGTATAAATATAATAAATAAATAAATAAATAAAAGAAGAACGGCTGCCGTTAGGTATGTCCAGCCCATGCTGTATGAGGGCCAAACTAGATAATATTTAAAATGTGTGGATGCTGTTAACATGCCTTTTTTGAACTTTCAAAAGAACAGCCACAGGGCTGCCCAACAAGGGCTGGAACCACAGCAAGTGGGGAGAGGGCTAACCCTTTCCCCCCCACTGCAGTCCCGATGGAAAATCCCACCTCCTGCCGTTGTCTGTTCCAGAGGGAAGCTGCTCTTGCAGGGATAGTAAGCCAGTGTGGTTTGGACTACAGGTGGGGGCTCCCATGATTGAATGCTCCTCTGTACAAAAAAATTCTATTCACATAGAATAGGCTAAGTTGGAACCCTTTTTCTAGATATCTAGTTCTGTATATGCAGGGAATTTTTTGTATGGAGGAGTATTCATTCAAGTGTACCCTCCCCTTGCAGTCTGGAGTGGTGCAGCCCAGGCACACGTTTACCTCCTCAGTGAGAACCAGGCTGTAGTTATAAGCTGGAAAGCAAGTGGCCACAGTCTGCCCTAATGTATCACCAGGGATGTTGAAGAGTCCTTGGTCTCGAGTCACGAGTCGAGTCACGAGTCTTTGGACCCGAGTCTCGAGTCCGAGTCCGAGTCCTTGGTCCAAAATGGTGACTCACGAGTCACGAGTCCTGAGTCACTCCCAAAACTGACTCCACGAGTCCCTATTAAAATCAATGGGGTTTCCCCCCAACAAAATAAGGCTACTTCAGATGTGTGGCTTAAATAAATTCTAGGCACAAGTGTGCCTTTTTCAAAACTCTGCAACTGATTTTGGCAAGAACAGACCAGGCAGACAAACCCAAAATAACCAGGCAGGCAGAGGAGGCAGGGAACCCCAAACAGGCGGGCAGGCAGAGGCCTTTGTCTTGGACAATTCAACTGTTGAACAGGTCAAGAAGAGACCAGGCAGGCAGAGGAGGCTGGGAACCCCAAACAGGCAGGCAGAGCCAGCCAAACCCAAAATGTCTGACCCTAACCCAAACCCCCCACAACAACACATCAATCAAAATAAATCTCAACACATCATTGGGGCTGCACTCCTGGTAGCTGTCCATAGTGGCCGAGCAGCGGCGCGCCTCGCTTCCATGCGCTCTTCACCGGTGATTGCGCTCCTTCTGGCACAGCCAGAAGACTCGTCAACAGCCCAGGGATGTTGACGAGTCCTTGGTCTCGAGTCCCGAGTCGAGTCTCGAGTCCCATTAAAAATATTGGGACTCGAGTCCGAGTCGAGTCAGAGGGGGGACTCAGTCCGACTCACGAGTCGAGTCCTCGAGTCCGAGTCCCCATCCCTGTGTATCACCTCCTCTGAAGGAGGAAACAGGAGTTGATTTTAAAAGGACTAACTTCTGGGTGCACAGAAGAAATAGGGCAGCATTTCAGATTTCAGTAAATCTGAAATCTGTGGAGGGTGGGTGGGAGAACAAGATTCGCAAAAAGATTTAAGATTTGAGATTGAATAAATTAAATTAATGTAATTTAAGAGAATGTATTGTGTTTACTTTTTATGCCTCCAAATAACTATACCAAAGTTATCAACATGGATTTATTTATTTAATTATATTTATACCCCGCCTTTTTTCCTGCAAGGAACCCAAGGCGGCTTACATAGTCCTCCTCCTCTCCATGTTATCTTCACAACAACCCTGTGAGGTAGGTTAGGCTGAGAGTCAGTGACTGGCCAAAGTCACCCAGTGAGTTTCATGGCTGAGCGGGGACTAGAACCCGGATCTCCTGATCATTTGTCCAACACTCTCACCACTACGCCACACTGGTTCACACACAACCACAACCACAACCACACTTATTGGTGCCTTTGAAATGCATGCCTCCACAACATGGGATCATTTAATTGTCTATACAGGCAGTCCCCAGGTTATGAACGAGTTCCGTTGTTAAGAATGTCTTTAAGCTGCATTTGTACGTACATTGGAACAGTATATATAGCGTAGTATACGGCATTTACGCAAATTGCGTAAATTACATATACTACGCTATACTCTACGTAAACGACATAGAGCCAGGGAACCCAGAAGCCCGTTTATAAGTACAAGTTGTCCGTAAGTCGGATGTTCTTAACCCGGGGACTGCCTGTATTATAACCTTCCCCAACCTGGAGCCCTCCTGATGTTTTGAACTTCAACTTCCAGTATTCCTGACTGGGGCTGATGGGAGTTGGAATCCAAAATATCTGGAGAACAGCAGGTTGGGGAAAGCTGGTCTATATGACTAGTCTGAGACAAATTCTGAGTTGGCCAGAAATATAGGTGCTCTTGAGGAATACCCATGTGTAGACTGAAATTCAGAGCGGATTCATACATACATCTCATACAGCACCCTACCCAGATGGCATTCTCATGACTGAAGATGGGGATGGCAACCCAGCATGGTGTATATGTGGGGTATTTCCTTGGAGTGCTCTGCAAAGTTAGCAGGCTGTTACACTGGCTATTGAAATGAATCTGTTTGGGGCCTCTTTAAAAATGTCACCTTTCTTCTTTGCTGTAGGGCACAGGTTTTATTACTAACTAAGCGCCCACACGGCCCTTTCCGGTCTCATGTGATCGATATTTATGGATGCTGATTGTGTGTGATTTTCAACACAGAGGCATTTTTCAGTAAAAGGATGGCTTTGTATTTAAAACTAAGCTGGAGGTGGGGCACTGCTGAATTTGATTCCCTCCTTTGTCCCTTGGTTCCCCCATCATGCCTTGAGGGGGGAGGGAGATTGGTTAATTTACTCAGTGCCTTGGCTATACTGTGGGAACTATCTGATTTCCTTTCTCCCAAGGTGTTTGTGAATGGGCTGTCTTGTATTGCACTCATTAGCTGGGCCTGCAATGCAAATTAATAACATGCCCCTTTTCTTATCTGTCTGAACTGTTAGGCCTTCTAACACCACAAATCACAATCCAGTCACTACTCAGAGAGAGAGAGAAAAATCCAGGAGGAGGGAGAGTAGTATCTAAAAGAGCTAGTATAGTAGTCCCTGGTTCAAATCTAATGCCTGCCTTAAACTCACTGGATAGCCTTAGGCAGGTCACTGCATATTATTATGCATATTGCATATATATAAATGCATATTATTACCGTAATTATCATCATGATCATGATCAGGGCCGGTGCTACCATTAGGCCAACTAGGCAGCTGCCTAGGGCGCAGGGCTAAAGGGGGCGCCAGAAATAGGGAGGGAGGGCTCAAGTGGGAAGGGGGGGCGCTAAATATCTGATCCTGCCTAGGGCACCAAACTGCCTTGCACCGGCCCTGATCATGATCATATCATAGGATCATAGAGTTGGAAGGGGCCTGCAAGGCCATTGAGTCCAACCCCCTGATCAGTGCAGGAAACTAGAGGGGTCTCCCATCCAAGTAATAACCAGGCCTGACCCTGCTTATGGGACTTTGCTTTCATGGCTTTTGATAGGTTTGACACCTAAATTACTAGCCATTTGCGTGGCATTTAAGCTTCATGAAGTGACAGTCCATTCATGCTTAGTCATAACCCTTTGCTTTGGGCATAGTAATCCAGCACAGCCAGAAAAATGCATGCAGTCATTTCTGAAGGATCATGGTGAACCAAGGGGGCTTTGCAGAAATAAATTATGCATGGGCCATAGTTGTGCCCATGCAATTTGCCCTTTGGATATAATGCCCCCCCCCGCCCCCCGCCAAACGCAGTAGTTACCAATGTATTAAGCTGGCTGTATGTGATCATACCATGTTCAAAGCCACTCCTTAATAGACTGCTATCATCCCTGTTTTGGAGATGAGGAACATAAGGCTGAGATACATTGATTTGTCCAGGGCCATCCTATGAATTGACTTGAGCTGGGATTTGAATGCTCAGCGGGCCAGGGCTGCTGAAGCTCTTTCAGCCTGAGGGCCGAATTCCATTTTGCAGAAGCTCTTGGTGGCCTCATTCCAGTGGTGGGCGGGGCTGAAAGAGGTGGGGCCAAAATTCCAAAATCTACCGGCCTGTTTTAGCTTAAAGCTCTTGCTGCCAGTAATGAAGCCTTGAGAGAGGCATGTCAAATTTTCAGAATGGGGAAAAAAACTGCAGAAAAGCTGGGGAGCCACCAAATGATCCCTGGCTGGGGGAAAGGGGGTTGGGCCAGGGAAGGGGCGGGGCCCTCTGGCGAACTCCAGAGGTCTGGATTGCTATCCCAAGCAGGCCAGATTTGGCCCTGGCACCTGAGCACAAGTTATCACTGAGTGTAACTTTGGACATTCTAAACACAGAGGGAGGAAGATGCACTTTGTCTTCCACTGCTTGGTCCTGAGCTGAGAGGCTGCACATTTCCCCTTGCTCCAGAGACACCACATTCATCTCTGGGAAGGAGGGTGTGTGAGATGCACACGCTCAGCTTTGGACTTTCTAAACTTACATGGCTGGCTGTGGAGTGCTGGGAGTGGTAGGACATTTTCCTGTCTAAACATGCATGGGACTGCACCCTTAAGCTGCTTCTCACCACTTTTGTTTCAAATGTCTGAAGTCTCTCTCAAGCAATGGTGTGTGAAGACTGAAGGTGAAGGCAAACAATCAGTGTTTACACACACACACGAGCTGTTCGCATGACATGGCAGTCCATTGTGGGTTATTTAACCCACTGGGAGGCCATGGCACATGTGGGGTGCGTGTGGCCGCCATTTTGAATATGCAACCCCCCCCCCCATAACCCATGGTCTGTTTTAGGGTTAAATAACCCAAGATGAGCCACGGCGTGTCGTCCAAACCTGGTCATTCACACAAAGTTGAAAGTGGTTTGAAAGAAGAATCACTATTCAAGTTTTGCAGGTTTCCACCCCAACCCTCCCTTCGCAAAATCTGTTTGGCCAAAGACCAACAGTGGAACAAAATAAATATGTGTAAACCATGGCAAATGAAGCCTCTGTCAAACTACTTCCAATATTCTGAAAAACCATTGTTGTTCTCCTTCCTAATAGTGGTTCATTAAGTAACATCTCAAAAGGCTAGCCACTGCAATTTGTTTAATCATTTTGAAAAGTAAATTGCTAACAATTGCTAACTTGTAGCTTGCAGCCTGAATTCCTACAGGAGAAGGGTAAAATCTAAGCCCCTGCTGAGACGGTCTCTGCTCTTCTGCCACAGGAACACGCACCCACATAGAGAACCCACAGATGCAGCACAGCTCCTAATGAAGTGGCTGCTTCATCTCTCAACGCTGAGTGGCAGGGATATTTCATTAGTATATCAATAGGGAAGCTGGTTTAGGCATAGAGCCAACGGGCCTAACTAACCTTGCTGGCTGTGGTTGTCCGTATAGAGCGCTTTGCTGAATGAAAAGAGTAGGGCAGGAAGAACAAGGAAAGGCTTGGGCTGATTCAGCAGTAATGTTCTACCTCTCTTCCCAAGACGGAGATGTGCTAACTCAGCTCACTGGCAATCACATGGTGAGCCTGGTTAATGCTATACGTTGCTTTCCAGAGAAAGCACCTTTGGGAGTCATTTGAGGAAAAAGCTTCAGCTGTGGTACTTTTTATTTTTATTTTTGCAAGATGAAGATTAAAATGAGACTGTTTAGTGAAAAGCCATTATAATTTTATTTTATGTTTTTATTTTGTTGTAAGCTCCTTCAGGAGCTTCATGTGAATGGCAGAAAGTGAAGCCTATATAAATAACTTTAAATAAGGAAGTTCCTGCCTTCCTCTCCTAAGTCATTTTAGTCTAAATTTTCTTGATTCACCATTTCTTTGTGCAAGAAAACCTAAAGCCACCCTTGACAGGCTCTGTAATTCTCTCTTCCTCTTTGTTATTCTTTATGCCGAAAATCCCTTCTTGGAATCCCCTCCAAGAACTCCTAGGTCAGTGTTGGCCAAACTTCTGATAGCTCAGGCACACTTTTTTTTCTGAATTAAAACTGAAGGTATATTTCATTTTTCACCCCAGGAGTGCGTAAGAGCAAGAACTACCCATCCGCAAGGAGGACACACAACCCCACCCCACCCCCGCTTCCTTAGCTCTTTCCCCCATCATGAGATATATGCACAAATGTAAACTTTTATGTTACACTAAAACGCCATGTCCGTAGTGGGTAGTGTGTGGTTTGATAGGGCACAAATTGTGCAGGACTGAGTTAGAATAATCTCTGCTTAAATTTGCAAGAAAGTTACAACTTGGAGATTCTATCTGTCCATTTAGCTCAGGGGTGTTGAACCTCTTTCAGCCTGAGGACTGAAGTCAGTTTTGGAGAAGATCTCTGGGGCCACATTCCAGTGGTGGGTGGGGCCAAAGGCAAAAGGGGTGGGGCCAAAATACCAAAAATACAAGCGTATTTTAGCTTAAAGTGCTTGCTGCCAGTAACTAAGCTTTAGGAGAGGCGTTTCAACCTCATTAGTATAGGCTGAGAGTCAGTGACTGGTCCAAAGTCACCCAGTGAGTTTCATGGCTGAGCGGGGACTAGAACCCGGATCTCCCGAGTCCCAGTCCAACATTCTCATCACTATGCTACACTGGCTCTCTGTCCCTTAATGGTCCTTAAGCCTAGTACCAATGGTCCTTTGACTAGAGTAACAGGAGTAACATTCCTCATACTAGTGATACGCTCTTCACTGAATTTGGACTGAATCAGGATATGTTGAGTCCCAATCTTGTCACCCACTGACAGCATGTCAAAGCATTCAAAAGGCTGTCCACCTCTCCTCATCCTCTAAACCAGTGTTCTCCAACCTTGGGTCCCCAGATGTTTTTGGCCTTTAACTCCCAGCATGCCCCAGCCAGCTGGCTGGGGCATGCTGGGAGTTGTAGGCCAAAAACATCTGGGGACCTAAGGTTGGAGAACATTGCTCTAAATATTTATTTATTATTTATTATTTAAATATATACAGTAATATCTTGGATTGCAAGCATAATTCGTTCCGGAACCGTGCTTGTAATCCAAAACACTCTTATATCAAAGCGAGTCTCTGGCGGGCGTGAGCAGGGCCGATTTTGGCCCGCTACGCCCGCTCAAGGCGAGCGGTTACATCCCTACTTGTATTGCAAGACGTCGCTTGTTTATCAAGTAAAAATTTATTTTAAAAATTTGCTTGTCTTGCAAAATGCTCTCAGACCAAGTTACTTGCAATCCAAGGTATTACTATATCCCACTTTTCTGCCAGAAATGGCACTCAAGGTGGCTAACAAATAATAATAAGATTAAAAACAGAATCTCAATAAAACATAACATAAAAGCAAATCAATTAAAAACATTTTAAAAACATAAGAGAATTAAACATTCAATAATGGCTGCACCACATCAGCTGGCTACCACATCAAACTGCCCAGTTCACACACTCATGTGCCTGGAGATCATGTAATAGATCTAGTTAGACCACTATGGTCTTCATGGGATGCCTTGTTGTCCATGCCACATTCTACAGAGTCCCATCTGGCAGCAACACAGCAATGGGCCTTCTCTGTGGTGGCACCCTCCCTCTGGAATGACCTCCCTTCTGTGATAGGTCAGGCACTAACAATCATGTGCTTTTGATGATTATTAAAAACTTATTTGTTTATCCTGGCTTTTCCCAACCATTAGGAACAAAGGAACATAAGAAGCTGTCAGTGCCTTATATTGAGTCAGACCATTGGTCCATCTAGCCCAGTACTGTCGCCACTGACTGGCAGCAACGGCTCTCCAGGGTTTCAAGCAGGATTCCTTCCAAGCCCCACCTGGAGATGTGGGGAATCAGACCTGGGACCTGGTGCATGCAAAGCATGTGCTCTCTCACACTGGGCTATGGCCCCTCCCTACAGCACCTGGTATTCCAAGGCGGTCACTCATCCAAGTACTAACCAGGCCCGACCCTGCTTAGCTTCCGAGATCAGACGAGATCAGGCTGTTCAGGGCTGGTCAGATGTCCGTTAACTGGTCTAAGAGTATAATCCAAAGGTCCCTCCATGTTGTTGTGTTTTTATGATGATGTATCATTTTAAAATTTATTGTAAACCGCTTTGGAATTTTCAAAATGGGAAGTGGCATATAAATATTTTAAAATAAATAAATAAATGTAATGGGTAGCTTCAGTCCTAGGCATGTACCATAGGGGCCAGCATAGACCCAATTCCCCCTAATGAAAGAGAAGAAAGTTCATGCAGATCAGACCTGTGTCCCACTTTACCTTGTATGCAGAAAGGGGTCCACCATCCACACTCCCTGCTTGCTCCATCACTGCATGTACCATATTGAGTTTGTGCATGGGTGAACTGGCCCTGAATCTTTACTGGAAGCTGCTTCATATGTCTCCATATTCATCGATGACTGTAACATCATGCGGAGGGGCTGTAGCTCAGTGGTAGAATACATGCTTTGCATGCAGAAGGTCCCAGGTTCAACCCAAGCTATCTCTAGGCAGGACTAGGTAGGAAAGAATCTTGCCTGAAACCCTGGAGAGCCACTTCCAGTCAGTGTCAACAGTACTGGGCTAGATGGTCCAATGGTCTAATTCAGAATAATGCAGCTTCCTGTGTTCTAAATGTGCTGATTTAGATGTATGAAAGGCCCTTCACAGGTCTTACATGAGAAACAGAACTTCCGTATCAGCTCAAATGCAATGCTTTTCAGAGGAACAAGTTCACACATTCAGATTCCAGTGAAGTATAATCAAGTGGTAAGAAACTGCATGTGCGTGGATGAACTAGCCTGGAGTGTTCCAAGAGGCGTTGTAAGATCTTTCTGTTTATGCAGTTTTCCTTCCTCTCAAGGAATTTGTTTCATCACAAAGCATGAAGCAGCTGCGCATCCTTACTCTAGTTCTAATATGGCATTCAGTCTTCCCGCTTGCCAGGGAGCTGTTCATCTGTCAGTGTGTTACACAATGTTCTGCACTTGGGACTGTTTTGTTTTAAGTAACCATCGACAACAGACCAGTGTCTTTTTTTCAAAACCCCAGAAGGCCAAACAACTTGGACAGACACCATTTCATCAGCATTGCATGTAACTGTTTTGTTCTGGAGCTCAAGGCACGCTTTCAACAAACTCGCAGGCCTCCCAGTGACCAGCTGGAATCGACAGCACTGCTACTACCTCCTCATATCTGATTCAGCTGCAAGGGTGCCCTCTTCTGATGGATGTTTTCAAATGAGTTCTACAATCCTGGGGCTAAATTCTCATTTAGCAAGCATCTCGATACCACTTCAAACAAACAAAATATTATTCATACCTGGACTCAGCACACTGTAGATCTTGAAGGTTATAGAGTCCATATGCCTGCACTGATGCAAATTCATCCCCTTCCACACAAATACTTCTTGCCTGTATGATCCAGGGTATGATTGCCACCTGGCAATCCAAGGTGATGGTATTTTTTCTTGCTTGGAAAACATGACTTTTCTGAATCTTCCAATCCAAAGTGGTTTGTTACTATGATTGTTACCGTGTGTGTGTGTGTGTGTGTGTGTGTGTGTGTATACGGGGAGGGGCTCCTTGCATTTCACAGCAGAATGAGGGGCACATGTTCATCAGGGAAAGCTGTCCCCATAATTGCCACTGTTGAATTAGTTGAATTAGATAAATGATAGATAGATTAGGCCAAGGGTAGGTAACTTGCAGCCCTCCAGATGTTTTGGACTACAGCTCCCATAATCCTTGACCATTGGCCAGGCTGGCTGAAGCTTGTGGGAGTTGCAGTCCCAAACATCTGGAGGGAACCAGCTTGCTTACTCTTGGATTAGACAGCCCCAGAATTTTGAATTAAGATAGATGGAAGACGTATCCAGGTGTCATCATTCTAATCATGTGCCAGTGTGGTGTAGTGGTTAGAGTGTTGGACTGGGACTCAGGAGACCCAGGTTCAAGTCCCCACTTGGTCAAGGGGCTCACTGGGTGACTTTGGGCTAGTCACTGACTCTCACCCTAAGCTACCTCACAGGGTTGTTGTGAGGATAAAATGGAGAGGAGGAGGATCATGTACATCACCTTGGGCGCCTTGGAGGAAAGGCGGGGTAGTCTGAAAGGAGTTTGTAACTATGCTCGGCCAAACATGCTCACAATCTCTTTTCAGACCTTCTGATTCAACATGGGAAGGTCCAGGGTCAGTGCCCGCATCCCCATGATCCTTCCATGACACTTTGGAACACCCAAGTAGGGCTGCATACATGCACACAAAGACAAATGTCACAGAATATTTGGTCAAATGAAGCAACACAAAGTTGATTGTGTTTATTTTTAATAAATGCTCAACAGCAACATGAAGAAGGAAAATCAAGGTCATACCTTATAAATACAGGACTTTGCATTCAAGAAAAACAACTCAATGGTGGCATTATCCTTTAGATAGGATATGCTCTCGATGTAGAACCTAGAAATGAAACACAGAAGTCATATAAACTCAGCAAAGAAATTTCAGCCACCAAACAAACATATAAGATCCTATTCTATTATTATTATTATTATTATTATTATTATTATTATTATTATTATTACCGTACATGGAAAAAATGTGCTCAGTGAAGCCTGCAGGGCTGAGAGAGAGAGAGAGAGAGAGAGAGAGGAATTCTTTTTGTTCTTTTGTTTCAGTGATTGTGTTATGATTATTGGAAAGATTTGTGTGTCCCCTAAGACACTATCATTCAGCATTGCTATATGTGTAAGTCCTGTGCAATATGAACGACATTAATGCTTGTTTTATTTTCACAGGTTGATTTATAGCTCCATAAATATTTTAGGCTGGGATGCTTTTCTTTTTCCCCATTCCCTGCCCTTGACAATTGTGCGGGTTTGCTGCTTAGCCTGGGAGTAATTGCTTTTGAAATGGCTTGGGGGGGGGGGTGATGAACGAGAGAAATGACCCCTGACTACGGACGTAAAATGAAAATAGCTAAACCTCTGTTAGTGGGGTGCTGAATCTGTGGAGATCTACATCACTGTGCAGAACAGCTCCCGATACAATCCTGCAGGTGGCTCAGGGAGAGAGGCAGTGTGGCATAGTGGCTACGAGACCGAGGTGTGAAATAGACACTTCCGTAGTCAAGATCTCACCTCTGACAAGAACTTCCTAGGTGGTCTTAAGCAACCCACTTTTCTCAACCTCACTCCCACCATCTGTAGCATGGATATGATGATGATGATGATGATGATGATGATGATGATGATGATGATCTACATAGAAGTTCTATTAAAAATGCTGATAATGTCTGTGGCACCCAGTAGCGTAGTGGAGTCACCATACATCTGTGCAGCACAGCGGCTAAGGCAGCCTCCCCCAGCCTGGTGCCTTCCAGATGTATTGGACTACAGTTCCAACACATCATGGGAGGTGTAGTCCAACACATCTGGCGAGCACCAGGTTGGAGAAGGCTGGCCTAAGGCAATTTGGGGAGGCCTTGCTCTGTAGTCCCAATGAAGACAGCTGGAGAGTCAGAGATAACTGGATTCACCACTGAGATTTGCAGAACCTTGATTCTGGCTTGTATTATTTATTTATTCCTTCAATTTTTTATTTGCCTCTCTAAGCCAAGGCAGTTAATGCTAAAATTCAGCATAAACAGGCCAATGAATGAAAATATCATAAAAGTATAAAATACAATAAAATAACATAGCATACCAAATACAATATGGTAAAAAAAAAAGAAAAAAAAGAAAGACATTAAAATAACAAATCTTGTAGTAAACTTTTTTCAATGCACATGCTAATCTTTTTCATGGATTCTTACCAGGACTAACTAGTCCACGTGTCTGTTAAATCCTTTCACAGTGCAGTTTAGGGATGCCACAGCAGAAACCGAGAGAAACCCCCAATATCTTAAACAGCAGCACAGCCACTGTTTCTCCCACCCTGTTTCTCCCCTGGACTCATCACCCATCCACTTTCTCCACCTGCTAGAACAAACAGAACCCTCATTTTGCTGCCCCAGAGCAGGCAGGAATGGAACAGACCTACAGAGGAGGGAGGGTGGAGAACCCACAGCAGTGGCCATAACCTCCCCCATAGCTGCTAAAGAGATAGGAGAGTTCTCCCGGGGGACCTGGCAACACTAATGTGGATACATTTTCCAATGTTACATTGGGATGATGTAGCAGTAAAGGCTGTGATTCAGATGTTCGGTTGGTTTCTAAATTCTACTGCAGACTTTTCTAAAGGTTAGAACAACACTCATCAACATAACCTGTTCTTGCTCTTCCTTAGAAGTGGTAGGTTACTAACACCCGCCCCCCTCACAGGCTAGGAATGGTGAGTGACTGAGTTGGGAAGACCTCATTTCAAATCCCACCTGAGCCACAATTGCACCAGGTGGCCCTGGGCCAGCCTTCTATGGCCTCCACCCTTCAATGTGGGGGCTAATAATTTTGATTTGCCTTGCAGGACTGTTGTAAAGGCTGCTAAGATAATGACCCAAGTCCCAAGATCTCCCAGGGAGTTTCATAGCTGAGTGGGAAGTTAAGTGACAAGAATTGTGAAATTCCAGCCTCAGACTGGAATGTTTCAAAAGTGCTTCTTGCAATGCCAGTTGCAGCGTAGCAGTCACCAGAAGGGAAGAAAGAAGAGTGCTGTTTAATACCCAGATGGATTTTTGTCCATTGCTTACACAAGCTAGATCAGGGGTAGGCAGCCTGGTGCCGTCCAGATGCTTTGGAATATAACTCCCATAGCCATTTACCATTAGTCATGCTGACTGGGGCTGGTGGGACAACATCTGGAGGGCACCAGGTTGCCTACTCCTGATCCAGGGTGCTAGCTGAACAAATAAGATGCTTCTGTTGGACACCAGAGGGCAGCATTATATTTCTTAAACCTACAGTGAAAGCCCGCTGGCTGATGCTCTTGAAAACTATGCAATTCATACAAGTTCAAAATACTTGGACATAAAAGTATAAAAACAGAATAAGCATACATTCTCCCCTAGCTAAGAGTTTTAATTTGATAGTTGAAGCCTTCAAAAATCTGCAAACCATGTTTGCTGGGAAGTTCTTGGAAAATATATGTCACTATAGACAAAACCAATGTATACATTTCCAGGGAAATAATTATCTTTAAAAGAAGTTGGGGCTCTGTGGAGAATCTTTGAGCTTCACTAACTTCTGTTAGTGAGAGATCCCAGTGCAGATGAAGTTGGACCTGATTGTAAGCAAGGCATCAAAAATGGAAACTTCAGAGTTTCCCAAGTTTCAAATTTGCCATCTCTGCCACAGACATTTCTTATGTGACCTTGAACTGATCGCTATCTGTACACATCACAAATGTACACCAAAGTAATGGAAATTACATCTAAGCCTTGATGTGCATATTAGTGTAAGATCTCTGGAGACGGTATCTCTCAATTTTGAGGCTACAAGCCTGTTCAACACAGCTCACAGAATTCCACACTAGTAGCTTTGGGTTTGGATTATGCAATATCTACAGCCAAATGTATTACTCAGGACGTTTGAGATTGTAAAAGCTAATGTAACCTGTATTAATTCCCAAGCAGCCTAAGTAGAATGGAAAGAACCTAGGCTTCAAGTTATTAAATATGAAAATGTAATGGGTGAAAGAGAAGGCAATTTCCTGACAACAGTGGGTGCTTCCAGACAGAGGGCTCCTGGAAATACTGATCAGAAGGCATCATGCAGCTATTTCATCATTTTCTCCTTAACAGATTTTCTGCGGTAAGAGAAAAGATGGAAGAAGTAGTTGAAAAACATGGGAGGGCCATGCATCGAAGATGGCATCATCTGGATCCCATGTAAAAACCTGTGATTGGCAGTGCTATAAAAACTTCCTTTGGAAGCACCCAGTGTCCCCTGCTCGAATTTTGGAAGAGTACCCAGAAAAATCGGAGAGGGAGAAGCTCCTCTACAGAGCCTTGCAAAATCACATGGCATTCTTTGTAGGGCTTCCTAGCCTAGCTTTGGGTGTGTCTGCCTGCATCTCCTTGCCTCCCAGTCTGCTAGCTTCCCTAACCACCTGCCTGCCCCACACCTTACCCCACAATCCCTGTTCAAGCCCTCCCCTATAGGCTGACGTCTCAGCTCAGACCCAGGCTTGCACTCAACTGCTTTTGGAATGATTCTTCCATGGATTCAGTCTACCGCTGACACCACCCTAAAGGTAGCCTGAAGACTGAGTTAGCCTGACTCGAGTTGCAGGAGCTGAACACGGAAGCACCCACAGTGGTCAACACTCCACTATCATAATTCTCCATGAAGAATGTATACATTGCTACATAGGCAGACCCAATGAACTACTAAAATATAGTTCTTGTTCCATCCATGTATGACCACTGGACAAAGCTCCTCTTGTCCATCTGATGCACAATTCCTTGGCAGGGGAAAAAAAAAATAGAGTAAAAACAACCCTGTTGCTGATCTGTTAAGTAATCAGCTGGAAAGGAATACGACAAGCAGTAAAAGCCGCTTCTGTTTCCCCCTCTGAGAGCAGAACTCTTTATATCGATTTTTACATCTAGCGTGTCAGTCTTCCAATGGCACAGAGAGTGGGATCCCTCCTGTGCTCAGCCCCATTCTCATTCTATCCAAAACACTAGCAATCAGAAGTAATCATGGGCAATTTAGCTGTGGTATGCTGGAGACCGAACTCGGGGAGAGCACATCTCAGCTGCTTTCATCTTGTCCAAGTTTGTGGGATCTGATTTTTCTTATTCCTAAGCTGTACACAACCCTACGAAAGCACGCACATGTGTGTGTGTGGTGATTTTCATCCCTGAGCACTAGTTAGCTAGCTATTGATTGGCTGATTGTATTTCTAGATCACCCATCTAGCTGGAACCTGGCTACTCTGGGCGATGTACAATATAAAATGAAACAAAGCAGAATAAAATACACTTAAAAACAGTATAAAATTTTAAAATCCTAGCCCACCCCATATTCCCACCTGAAA
This sequence comes from Shinisaurus crocodilurus, assembly GCA_021292165.1. NCBI lineage: Eukaryota > Metazoa > Chordata > Lepidosauria > Squamata > Shinisauridae > Shinisaurus > Shinisaurus crocodilurus. The sequence goes on along the minus strand of CM037879.1, from coordinate 192,830,712 downwards.
AGGCATGTTTTTAATGAACGGCGGAAGCTCATCAAGGAGGGGGCATGGCGGAGGTCACTGGGGAGAGAGTTCCACAGTTTGGGGGCCGCCACAGAAAAGGCCCTCTTCCTAGTCCCCACCAGCCTGGCTGCTCTGGCTGATGGGACAAGGAGAAGGCCGTCTGTGGCAGATCTTGTTGAGAGGCCTACTTGATGTTGCTGGATACGCTCCTTGAGATAAACTGGACTGGAGCCATATAGGGTTTTAAAGGTCAAAACCAACACCTTGAATTTGGCTCGGCAAATAACTAGTAGCCAGTACTTATCTGATCATAGCTAATGTCTTCGCTCTCAGCTCCTTCCTCATAACATTTGCTTTACATCAGCGTCAGTCCACTGTGGCCAGTGTTACAAACATTGTCTACATAGCTGATAGAGCTGGGCTCTCCAACCTTGGGTCCCCAAATGTGGCTGGACTACAACTCCCAGAATCCCTTGCCATTAGCCATGCTGACTGGGTATGCTGGGAGCTGTAGGCCAGCAACATCTGGGGACCCAAGGTTGGAGAGCCCTGTGATAGAGCAATTTATTTATATTTATTAATTATACCTATACCCTGCCTTTTTTCCTGCAAGGAACCCAAGGCGGCTTACATAATCCTCCTCCTCCTCTCCATTTTATCCTCACATCAACCCTGTGAGGTAGGTTAGGCTGAGAGTCAGTGACTGGCCCAAAGTCACCCAGTGAGTTTCATGGCCGAGCGGGGACTAGAACCCAGATCTCCCGAGTCCCAGTCCAACACTCTAACCACTATGCCACACTGGCTCTCCCAATGAATTCTGGGAACCAGAGGGCACCAGCATGGCTGACATGTAATCAAGGAACAACTTGAGGGAAGACTGTTGGTTTTCTTTCTTTTTTAAAATTGAGTTTAAGCGAGTAATCTCCAAACTTTTAAGAGCAACCAACAAGGACTATAGGACCCACTTTTTAAGTACTGTATTTGCCTGCCTTTCTCTTTGTGTTACTGTTTCTCTCTCCCTCAGCCATTTTCGTATAAAACAAAAATGATTGGATGGCTGTCTCCCTTTTAATGGGATCTGGTTTTTGGATGAGAGAAGAAAGTTAAGCTTAGACATAATGGAAAATCAGGACCAAATTACATGTGATGTTAAATGTGTCACTTGCAGTTGTATAAAGCTTTTAAAAATAGTAAACAGCTGCTGAGGGGCACCCCATACAGGATGGGGACCAGGATGAAAATCACCCCAAGCTGCCATTTGCACCAGGAGGGCAGCTTCCTTCCAAAGTTAATAGCAGCTTGGGGTGATTTTTGCCAGGACTGCAGTGGCCCCCCTTCCTGTGCACCACATTGCCAAGCAATGCATTGAACATCACATGCAGTTTGGCTCTTAGAGACAACTCCTTGGAACATTGTCTGAAGTGTGGCAGAAAACGGCCTGCGTGCCACTGTGCCATAAGCCCTCTGAACTATCCATCTGCTTAATAACTTTCTCACAAACCATTAATTTGCAACATTATTTGCCCATTTTCTTATTTGCCAGTTTTCTTATTCATGGTGCACCTCAAGCCCAGCATCAGAAACAGGCCTCTGGCAGACTCATCATTTCCTGGCTTTAGCTATTGCTTAATTTAAAATGTGTTTATGTGCACCACCAGTGGCGTGGTGAAGTCAGGGTTCACTGGGCTGAAGCACTGGGGCATTCTGATCAGCAGGGTGGGCGATGTCATCTGCCCACCCACCCCTCCTCAGAATTCCCTGTTCCCCCTGAGCTGAGCTGCAATCTTCACAGTAGCGGGGTGGTGGTGTGGATTTTCCCAGCAATGATATCTTGTTGGGAACTATCCCTGTTGTAATGAAAAGTATTTTGGGGTGTATATATATATAAAATGCACACACACAGAGGGCTGGTTCACACGATCAAGCAGCCCACCCTGGCTTATTTAAGCCAGGGTGGGCTGCGATACATGTGGGTGGCCATTGTGACTATTCAAGCTGTGACCACAGCTTGTCATGTTGTCTGAATCTGGCGAGGATGGGTTGTTGGTGTGGTTAACAAACTACCCATAATCCTAAAACAGCCCATGGGGTTGGGTGTGTGGCTATTAGGACTGTCATGCTGACTGCCTACACTTCAAAATTTACCACTACACCACTGATATACACATAAAAATAACTGTACACCTGTGCACTCCTGCACCTACACGGGGGAAAATGGATCCCATTTTCACTGCATTCCGAAACACCAATCAGAAGTCATTATCACCAATTTAAAGAAGATTCATATATTCTAAGGCTAGAGCAAGAGGGCTGTACACAAGGGAAGCTGGCAGCCATCTCCATGATCTTGGCCACTGGGGGCGGGGGAAAGTGCCACTGAAAACAGAGAAATAAATACACTCCCAAGCAAAATGCAGGGATGGTGTTGCAGTGCCAGGAATGGTATTTTGAGCCTGTGAGGATATCCTAAGTGCTTTATGATGAGCGTGGGACCAGCCCAACACCCAATGGCCTTTAAGTCTGTGGGTGGTTCTTCAAACCAAAATGTGCAGGCGTTCATTAAGTGGCAACATTTTCATTCATTCCTACAGTTAAACGAAGCTTAATATACAGAAAAGGCCACATCAAGAGGCTGCTATGCACCGGCGCAAAACTAATTTGGAGGATCAAGACAAAAGACTCCTGTACTCATGGTACATCATCAGTGTGGCATCTGATCAGTGTGCTCCCACGCCACTCCATTCAGTTTTGGGTGTACAAAGTACCTAACAACAACAACATGTGAAGAGAGGGGGCAGCTGGAAGCGCAGACACAACCTTTGTCATCTGAATTATGCATGCTACATATGTTTGAGCTTTACTGCCACCATTTTTCAGTAGATATGGAACCACTTTCTTGCAACACAACCTTTGCTACCCAGAAATGTTCTCACTGAGTGCTGAAGCCTGAAGGTTTCAATGGAGCTTTTCTCCCTGTGTGACTTTTAACACACTGAATAGTAATCTGGGTGCATGCATCCTTTGTTGGTGGAGACTGGATCAAGTAGAGATTATGTATTTTCAGTGGTCCTATTGTCTACCAGTACTGATTCTTCCACAGTAAAAGAAGCCTCTAACAGAAGCATCACTTTCAGTGCTGTGGATAAATCAGTTTATTTTGGTTACACAGTAAATCATTACGATTTTTACTGAGTAGGTGTGTGGAAATACTCCAAGAAGAGATGGATTTATTGCAACAAGGACTATTTTGCTTGGAGCAAGATATACTGGAAGTATTAGTGAAAATAAAATTTATATATATAATTAAAGATACAACATATTGTCTGTCCATATGTATATCGGGGAAGGATATACATCCTTTCAGTGGTAGAATGCAGAAAGTCCCAGATTCAATCCCCACCATCTCCAGATAGGGCCAGAAAAGACATAGACAACCCTGAATACCTGCTGTCAGTCAGTGCAGACCAGGGGTGCAGATCTTCAGGCCTAGAAGCCAAATCCGGCCCCTCTAGGGTTGCCCAGATGGCCACACCCCCGTCCCCTTACCACCAATTGTCTGGTAGTGGTTTTTTTGTGTGCAGTTTTTCCCCTGAAAAAACTTTTCCACCCTTCCTTAGGAGAGTGTGGTGTAGTGGTTAGAGTGTTGGACTGGGACTCGGGAGATCCGGGTTCTAGTCTCCACTCAGCCATGAAACTCACTGGGTGACTTTGGGCCAGTCGCTGACTCTCAGTCTAACCTACCTCACAAGGTTGTTGTGAGGATAAAATGGAGAGGAGGAGGAGGATTATGTAAGCTGCCTTGGGTTCCTTGCAGGAAAAAAGGTGGGGTATAAATATAATATAAATAAATAAATAAATAGTTACTGGCAGCAAGAGCTTTAAGCTCAAATATGCTGGTATTTTTGGCTCTGCCTCTTTTGCCTTTGGTCCTGCCCAGCATGGAATGTGGCCCCTGAGAGCTTCTCCAAAATGGAATCTGGCCCTCAGGTTGAAAGAGGCTCAACACCTCTGGTGTAGACAACTCTGGGTTAGATGGACCAATGGTTGGAGTTGGTACACGGCAGCTTTCTATACGAAAGGTTTGGTTTAACAGGAGTGTTAGGGCTATACTAGCATGAGTCTGCCGTATTTACGTAGGAACTGTAATCATTTATTTGTTTAGCAGTGGTATTTATTTATTCGTGACATTTGTATGTCACCTTTCCATTTCATAATGAAACACTCAATGAGGCTAACATTCAAAATCTGTTGGCACAAAAAAGAGTCACATCTGTTGGTACAAGAGAGAGTCAGTGGTCCTTCTCTGAGAGACCCTGCCAAAGGAAGTGAGGCAGGTGGCTACCAGGAGGAGGGCCTTTTCTGCTGTGGCACCCCGGTTGTGGAATGAACTCCCCAAAGAGGCTCGCCTGGTGCCCACATTGTACTCTTTCTGGCGCCAGGTGAAGACCTTTTTATTCTCTCAGGCATTTTAATCATTTTAATCATCTTAATCATTTTTATCTTGTAGTTTTTAACTCTGTTACTGTAATTTGAACTGCTGCTAGCTTTGCTGTTTGTTTTTAATCTGTGGTTTTAAATTTTATAGTTATATTATATTGAATTTTATGGTTTTAACTGTTGTAAACCGCCCATAGAGCTTCAGCTATTGGGCGGTATAAAAATGTATTAAATAAATTGTGGAGAAAGCCTGAGCACACACGGTTGAACCCTGACATAGTTTTCCCCTTTCGCTGACACCCCTCTTCCCTCCACCTTTCTGCATAATCCCCACCCAGGGGACAAGAGACACAGTTCTGGGCAAACCAGTTGTACATGGTCACATCTGCATAGCTACATCTACATACCCTCAATAGGGTGCATTTACATCTAGCCTCCAGGAAGGGCATAAACATTCCAGAGGTGGGGAGCAGTCTCAAAGAGCTGCAAAGTACCCCAAAGTATCCAAGAGGCGCCACCACCCCGCAGGGCAGAACCAGCCCACCTGGTCATCAAGGGCGGGGAGGGGGGCGAGGGAGGGTAGAAAAGACCAGTCCTCAAGAACAAAGGGTTGGTTGGGAACACGGTGCAGGCTCGCACAGGTCAGGTCTCTGACTCTGGTCAGGACCAAGCAACTTCCAACCCCGGACAGGGCGCCCGGAGATTGGCTGCACAGACCGCTACGCTATTTTCTGTAAGTCAGATTCTCTGATGTGAAGTTATTCTCTGTATTAAGTAAGCCTATATCTCATATGTGGATTGAAGCCTTCCGCTTCAGTGATTTTTATGGACTGTTTTGTTTATACTGTGAAATTCCTGGTAGTCTGTTAGTTCCACTCCATTAAAGGCGTAGTAAATAAACCTATTTCTGACCTCAACACGATTCTTTGTCAATGGCTGGTCGCGGTTCCATTTAAAGCGCACAGAAGCCGCGTAAAGGGCATTTTCTCAGTGCCAGTTAACCCGTTAAGTGCCGAACTCGCGCCAAGGACCGGTTTGGTCTTCCACATAAATAAATAAACATGCTCTCCAGTCTCCACAACCGGGTCCATCCAAGATTTTTGCTGGCTGAGGTTTCTGACTCGGTGGTGAATTCAGATGCCAAGAAACTCAATTTCCAAATAGTTATTTGGAGATGGAACATGCTGCAGGCTCCCACATTTTCTCTTCCTGCCCTATCCGGCATCAATTCCCACTCCTTTCCAAGTTACATGATAACCACAGTTTACCCTAATGACATCCTAACTGGGCAAACTGTGACTAGCTCCAGACAGGATTTGCTTCTAAGCAATTACTTGAGACAATGGTTTCAAGTATTTCTGCAAACCAGTTTGGGGGAAATTCTGGTTGGTGCCCTATTCAGTTGTTACAGTAAACTATGGTGCCTATGGCAGAACATCTAAATGACATTTCTCCACATTGGTAAAATATATATTAATGACTAAGGACACAATCCTATGCATGTTTAGACAGAAAAAGTCCTACAACTCCCAGCATGGCTGGCTGGGGCATGCTGGGAATTGTAGGACTTTTCTCTCTCTAAATGTGCATAGGATTGCACCCTTAATAACAGGCAATTTGCTGCCTTTGAATGGTGCCTTCAGGTGCGCAGCCACAGAGGAGCTGCCTCACCCAGCTTAACGGTAGGGCCAGCCCTGGGGATACGAATGGGACAGATAAACAATGAGGACATTTGGTCAATCAAATTTGAATAATGTGAACTCTGCTGTGTCTCTCTGTATTGAAGCCACAAATACCTCCATCTAGCAGGAGGGTCATACCTTTTGGGTGACAATACATTCCCAACTAGGCAACGGCATACTTTTTAAAGGGCCTGCTGCAACAGGTAAATAAGTGGTTTATTTCACAAGATGTGATGAATGCCACCAGCTTAGACAGCTTTTAAAAAGACTGAGACAAATTCATGGAGGAAGAGAGGCCTATCCATGGCTAAATGGAACCTCCATGTTCAGAGAGAGTACACCCCTAAGTAACAGGTGCTGGTTTCAGACAACAGGGGAGAGCTGCTGCCTGCTTGTGATGCCCCCAGAGGCATCTGGCTAGAGTTTTATGTTCTTACGTGGTTAGAATTGAGTTTACTGTGCAAATGCAAGTTCACAAATCATGGTATCCTGCTATTGAGATTATAGGGCCAGGATGACAGTCTGGCAGACAGCTATACCATTAAAAATATTGCACGTGGGTGCAGGTATGACTCTAAGTCTTTCTACTTAATGCTTCCCTCTGTCCTTGCCCATTTAGACCAAAACACTGTGATACCTGTAGCCGTCTCTATAGCTTCCTGCATTTACATTTCCCACCATTGGCTTCCTTTTGTCTTGTCCCTTTTAGGTCTTTTCCTGGTTCTCTCAACTTAACTGTTGGCTTTTTTTTTTTTTAATCCTGACTTCATGGTTTCTCCTCGTGCTGAGCCAATCCGTCACTCTTCTCTTTTTAAATGCTTCCCTAAAGCCTACTTCTGCAAACAACACTCACTTTAATCTCCAGAAATTTCCTTCCTGCCTTGGAGTGTTCCCCAATGCGTTCTTTTCCTTCTTTAGTTTAGACTGCAAAAATGGTTTGGGACTGAGTCTTGTATGTGTTCATAAAAGATATACGTATCTGATGCTTAGTTAATGATGACATATTCATAATTAAACACATTTCAACCTTCAACTCCTAATTTATATTTGTCCATCCACAGTTCATATCTGCCCATGCATTTTTCTGCTGTATATGCCTCAGCAATTCCATATCAGGTATGTGCACAACCATACATTATGTTTATCCCAATTTAAATATATGGTTCACCTCATACAATCCTGAAAATTTTCAGGGAGGAGGGTGAACATTCTCTGTTTGAGATTCTCAGCAGCCCCACCCAAAGAACTGCATTTCCCAGTATTCCCTTGTAATTGTTTTATTACAATTAAACCAATCCTATACTTGGCATAATCCTATACTTGAAATACACCAGCTGAAGGCCTACGGTATATGATATGATGGAAGTCTTGCTATACCAGAGCGACACCAGATACGCTTATGTCATGATGAAAGATACAAGAGCACAACATAAATATGCCCAGCAGGAGCTATCATCTTAACCTGCATCTCTATGGAGTTTGATAAAAGATGGACTAACAACAACAGCAGCAATATTACTTAGCATGTCTATTGCACATTTCTAGTTTTTAAAGTGCTTCACATACATACACCAAGAAAACTTACTACAGGCCAGCCTTCCCCAACCTGGTGCCCTCCAGATGTGTTGGGAGTTGTCCTCCAACACATTTGGAGGGCACTAAGTTGGAGAAGGCTGCTATAGTCAATTGTGTATTCATTTTTAAATGTTTTTACCCCACTTTTCTGCTTTAGTTGAAAAGCCCCAAAGAAGCTATACCCCTGTAAGGTAAAAGAGATTGATCACGAATTGAAGATGGGGTGCTAAAGTTAAGGGAATGGTGACTTGTCTAATGCCAGCTACTGAGTTTGGAGTGAAATCTGAAGATATGAGGCTACCTTATACTGAGTCAGACCACTGGTCCATCTTGTGTGTACTGTCTACTCTGACTGGCAGCTCATTTCTAGATTGCGTACACCACATCGCAGAAGAGGCCTGTCATCGGCCTCACGGTTGCCAAGCTCTTCAGCTGTGCAACCTGAGCATGCCGCATGCTTCTCCAGTTGGCCCCAGCAGCGTCTCCAGGGGCTGAACCTAAGACATTATAGGATTACATAGAGTTGGAAGGGGTCTACAAGGCCACTGAGTCCAACCCCCTGCTCAGTGCAGGAAACTAGAGGAGGGGTCTCCCATCCAAGTAATAACCAAGCCTGACCCTGCTTAGCTTTCCACACTGACTCAGACAAGATGAGCCAGCATGAGCCACAGACCTGTATTATACGTGCAAAGCACATGCCATTGACCTAAGGCACTTCCCATACTGCGCTCCAGTGATTTCCTATGATGTGTGTCAAAGGTCACACTCTAAAGCTGCAATGCTAAACACACTTACCGGGGAGTAAGTCCCATTGAATTCAAGGGGACTTACTTCCAAGTAGATGGCCATAGGATTGCACTGTAAACCTCTATGATGAACTGAGTCTTTACTATAAGAACAAAAACATAGAAGCATGTCATGGTACACAACATGAGAAATGTACATTTTGAGAGATGACGATGAAACATATACCCACCTGACACAGAAGTACAAAACAACTGGTCCTGACTTTTTGGGGAAGTCATGTTCCAGCACTCTGCGGTCCAACTGAAGCCAATTCAGGTGACCCCTGATAAGAGAGAAAGACAAAAATGCTTGGCTCAAAGAGCAACAATCAACTTTATCCTATACCCCACAATGACTTCTATAATGCCATGGCCCTGCCTCAGTCATGGAATTTTACAGGGGATCCAGACAACAGCATCTTCTACTTGACATCTTCCTGTGTTTTCCTACAACTTCTTCCATCTTTTTCCTTACTGCAGAAAATCCATTAAGGAAAAAAGGCAGGATTGCTGCACAGTGCCTTCCAATTGGTAGTGCTGGGAGTCCTACGTCTGGATGCACCCTTAGACATAATAATGAAAAAACCTAGTGACCATGTGGTATTTGGGGAATACACACATCATTGCAGTGGAGAGGGCGGTGATATTTCAGGCACAAATGTTTAGCATATAAAGTTCAACCTGTCACAATGAGAACGGGAGATGTACAATGAGAAAAGGGAGTACCAAAGAGATAAGAGCTTTTGTCCTTTATTGCAGCCCCACCACCCTTGGTGTGACTATATATTTGAAAGTCTGTCAGGTTTTCCATTAAAAGTCGTTAACGCTAGGAGTTTATACAAAGCCTGTAATATTTCACTGCAGGCTAAAACATAGCCAAACAATGTCTCAGACATTTTATTTGCCACCCAGTATGTCTGGAAAAGCCTTGCAAACAGTGCCTGCCAAGCTGCCTTTCAAGAGCTTTTGAAAACACAGCTGCTTCTCTCTCGCACACTCACGCGCACACACATGCACACCCAGACACGGAGTGAGCTGTAGTTAAGACATGCTGCTCCCAGTTTGCCACAGCGATACTGTTCTGTACCATTTTCTCCTGTAAAGCTGACAATAGTCAATATTTTTCCCCAAAGTGTTGAAAGTAGTTTGATAGAGGCAGTGAGAGAGAGGATTTTTGGCCCCTGCCTAGTCAGAGAACTTGGCAGAAAACAAATACTGCATGTTATTTGTGTGCACAAGATAGGGAGATGAAGGCACGCAGGGACACATGAAAATTTGACGTCGCCTTACACTGAGTCAGACCCTTGGTTCATCTAACTGTGGCTTACGCTGGCTCAGCTTGTCTGAGCGTGGAAAGCTAAGCAGGGTCAGGCCTGGTTATTACTTGGATGGGAGACCCCTCCTCTAGTTTCCTGCATTGAGCAGGGGGTTGGACTCGATAGCCTTGTAGGCTCCTTCCAACTCTATGATCTATGAAATCTATAACCCAGTACTATCTACTTTTCAAGGTCTCATGCAGAAGTCTCTTTCCCAGCACTGTTGCTAAGATCGCTTTTTAAGAGGAGAGGGTGGGGAATGAAACCGAAACCCTCTGAATGCAATGTATGCACTCCTGCATTAACAGTGGGATGGACACTATTCTGCATGGAGCCAGAGGTTGATATAGCAGTTGTGGCTGAATGTGCCTGGATGGGTCAGACAGGACATGAAAGGCCGGGTCACTGGCCAGATGGGCAATGCAGAAATATGATTGATAGATAAATAAATAAATAAATAATTGTTGTTGTTGTTGTTGTTGTTGTTATTAACATTTATTGCCTATCAGTACAACTCCATCCTGTCTGTTCTGTTCTTTGGAAAGTACACGCATCAGCCTGATGCTAGCACCCCCCTTCCCCCTTTCCCTCTTATCAGTGTCCTTCACACACACACACACACATTCTTCGCCTCTTCCTCTGGCCTCTTCAACTTTCTCCTTATCAATACAAATTGCAACTCTAGCAAGCAGTTTCACAGAACAGCAAGAAAGCAAGAAACAATTTTACAGAAAGCAGAAAATAAGAATGCAAGATTCTCTAGTCAGGCCTAACTAAACATTAGAAAAGGGATACAAATTCACATGGTCTCCAACAGCCCATCTGGCCGGCAACTGGCCACTCTGGGCGATGTACATAAGATAAAAACAGGATAAAATACATTTAAAACAGTATAAAATTTTAAAATCTTAGCCCACCCCATATTCCCACCTGAACAGCCAAGTTTTTAGTGAACGGCGGAAGCTCAGCAGATAAAATGAAAGGGGTAATGCAGAGCAAAATATGCAGCTTATGGTTCCTGGGTACCAAGGAAGAGATAAGCCATGGCTTTTCTTGTTGTAATCTTGTGGTTGTAAACAGGATCATGGGTTCTGTAGGCCCAATTCCACCAATTCCACCTGATGATCACAGAAGCTGAGCAGGCATGGCTGATCCCCAATGCAGGAGAATGTCTCTTGGCCTCATTACAGAGGTATCTTTGCATGGGTTGTGTATACTCACCCCACTATTTTCTCTGTTCATTGAGTTGCCCCAGTGACCTGCAAAAGCTATTTGACCAAAGAGGCTAGTGGGGCAAAAGCCATAAGTGTGTATGCCATGTGTAACAGTGCTTCTCTCATACCACCATCAACTTCAAAAACGGTCTCCAGACAAATTTATTCACTTGCATCTTTACTCCGTGGCTTTTACTGGGCAGAGAGTCTACTCTCCCTTCTGATGTTTTATGTACCATATTCTGCATGAAGGACAATGAAACCCTTTCTGGTCCATTGAATGCTGTGAGCTTTCTCACTGCCAGGCTATTAACGACATGTGGACATAGAAACAATGATGGTCTAGCAAGGATTCCACCAGTGCAATCAACAAATTTGGGAGACCTGTTCTTGGTGGAAGGGAAGATTATGGCTGTTGCAATCCATACGGTTTTATTTCTTAGTCCAGAGTTTCTTTTTATCCATGCTACTTACTACCACAAAGCATGCTTTTAGAAATTCATGCACTGTAATACGCTTATAGCATATATGCACCTCCGCCTCTTCTGATTATTGGGCAGTTACTTTTAATTTCTAGGACAGGCTTAACTTAAAAACAAACAAACACACAATTCCACTATACTGACAAATGAGTTCCCAATTACTCAGAAGGAGAGGGAACAGGAGCACAACTGATCTGCTTTTCTCTGAGCCCTTTGGTGCCACAGACACACTGAGATGAGAATATGAATTAATACCCATATGCAAAAGTTTACCACTATGGGTATTCAGTATGTGTGAGGTTTACTGTGCTCTAAATTCCACATTTCATTGTAAACGTTATTTCATTTTGACAGATGTTGATAATGCTGGTGTACAGAGAAGGAGGGTAGTGAGACATCCTCTACACATTACTTTCATGCTATTTTAAGGCTGCCCTCACAAGCCTCCCACTTCTTTTAAACCCTGTGCCGTAATTACAAGAGCAACATTTGCTGTGGCCCCACTTCGAGACCATGTTGGCAGCACCTCCTGTGATTATGACTTTGAGACAGGATCATCTCTCTGTCTCTGGGAGGTCTCATGACACCTGAGTTTGATGGGAAGGAGCATGAGTTACCAGACTCTGAATCTATGAAGGACATCTCAGACCTTTGTGGGAGAAGTCTCACCTCCCAAGGCCTTTTCTTCTAGAGATCCCCACTGTAAATGGAGGGCCACAAGTTGCCCACCCCTGACATAAAGGCTCAGCTGAGATCCACCTGAACTGTCAATATCTGCCTTCCCTGGGAGCTCTCCCAGGTCCTGAGGAGCTTGAGCCTGACCACCTGCTTCCATGGCAGGATGACTTCTGCCAAAGCTCAGTCTCAATCAGTCTCTCCTTAATCACCCAAAGTCTGACAGTAGGAACAGGGTCCTCTCCTGCTGAATTTGTTAACTGCACAACCATACTGGATTTCAACCAGAGCACACCCACACCCCATGGCCTGCCGCATAACTTTCTTGGAGATAGCGTGACCCTACAGGTGACAATTAATACTGTAAAATGTTCCTAAGATCTCTCCAACATTTTGCTTTTAAAGCATGACAATCTAATTCTGGTCACGCTGCATGAAGTAATGACCCTATATTACCAAAAGGAGCTATTAAGTCACCAACACAAAGCTTGTTCCTATTGATTTTCAATCCAGGTTGTCATGAGATAGTACAGCTAATGAATGGAAATCCCCAGCACAAATCATTCCTAAATAAATTACACCTGCAGAGATTTTCCTCTTGAGCTGAAGCGTTACTTTCATACTATTTTAGGGCTGCCCCCGCAAGCCTCCCGCTTCCTTTAAACACACAATCTAAACCAACATCAGAGGATACTTTCTGGGACTCTCAAGGGTTTAGATGGATTTTTTTTTAAGCAAGTCAGATGCCTTTTGATTAATTTTTCAATTAGAAACAGCACAATATTTTGATGCAGAGTTACCCGGGGGGATTTTTCCTTAAGATAATAATTTCCCTTGACTAATCAGCACATTGTGAGAATCCCTGTAGGCAATGCCTTGACCAGCATAGTTGCCATCTCCCCTGTGGTTGCTGCCACAACAATCCAGGTCCATGTGGATGTTTCCGCTCACATGGTTCCTGTAGCACAGTGTTCCCCAACCTGGGGTCCTCCAGCTCTGTTGGACCACAACTCCCAGAATTCCCCAGCCAGCAGTGTAGCAGCATATTTAGCATACCACAATGTCCTTTGGTAGGTGCACTCCTTGCATGGAATGTGAAATGTGCCACTAAGTGGAACCACATGAGCAGAAGCCTTGACACAGGTTCTGACTGGCATCAGTGAAATAGTGGCAAACACACCGTTTAGGTATGAGATTACCCTAATCCAGCTGATGGGTGGGGGATAGCTCATGCCGGATGGTGAGCCAAGTGCACAAAGGCATGCTGTGTGTGTGTGTGTGTGATTATTTCCCTATCCAGCTGCGAGGGCAAAGTACACACAGCTCTTTCAGAAAACTGATGCCAGCATTCAAAGGGGACTGTATGTAACAGCAGACAGGCACCACTGAAGGTTTTCCAAAAGGGCACATGGACACTGTTGGATTGGGGGCCGGTGGTGATTTGGGAGGCATGATCTTAAATCCATGGGCTGCAGTTCAGCAATGCAGCCTCACCTACACGAGCAGGGCTCTCCCATTATCAGGCAGTGCAAGCCCGCAGAGTCCTGTCTGCAATAGCCACCAATGGGAGCTGTGGGCCTGCATGGGTGTTGGATGACAGCCCTTGTCGGAAGCTAGAGACAGATCGAATGCTGTTTACATTTACAACAGAAGCCTTGAACTGCAGGCCAAATCCAGTCCATTTGAGGTTCCGGTCTGGCCATCTGGGGTTCCCCACAAGGCATGCCTTCTTTCCCTGTCCCCACCATCTCCCCCCCCCCCCGGACCAATGATCATTTGGTAGTTTCTCGGCTTCTGCATGTCTTTTCTCCATTCTATGCCTTTGACCCCACCCACCACTGGAATGTGGCCCCAAAGAGCTTCTCCAAAACTAAATTTGGCCCTTGAGCTGAAAGAGGTTAAACACTCCTGATTCACAGCAATGCTCACTTGTTAACCCTACTTCGCAAAGGTTAGGCCAAGTTAATATCCACAGTTTAACTCATGACTAATGAATAGTTTATTTCTTACATTTCTTTCCTGCTTCTCAGCCCAAAACAGCTTACAAAGGTTTTCTCTGCCAAATAATATAATAAGACCAAACAACAGGCCTGTGGCTTATGCTGGCTCAGCTTGTCTGAGCGTGGAAAGCTAAGCAGGGTCAAGCCTGGTTATTACTTGGATGGGAGACCCCTCCTCTAGTTTCCTGCATTGAGCAGGGGGTTGGACTCGACAGCCTTGTAGGCTCCTTCCAACTCTATGATCTATGAAATCTACAAAGCAACCCACAGATTCCAACAATATGAATCTAAAATAAGTAAAAACAAACAAACCCAAACAGTAAATGCAAAATTCACTTTCAGTTAAAGGCACATCAACCACCGGAAAGACCCCCTTTCCCCAGACGATCTTCGGAGGATGCCCTTCTCTCAGTACTGCTGCCACCAGAGGCTTGCTTGGTGGGGATGCAAGAGAGAGCCTTCTCTGTGGCTTCCCCCAGGCTCTGGAACTCCCTGCCAAGGTAGGCTAGGTTGGTTCCCTCTCTATTGTCCTTCCACCGGCAGGCATATATGTTTTTATACAGGCAGGCCTTTGGCATGTACGCTGATCTGTTACTGAAGGTTTTTTTTTAATTGGATGGTGCTATTTATTTCTTTTATTGTTGTGTTTTTAATTGTGTTTTTAATTTATTTGTTTTATGCCAGGTTTTAATTGAGATTTTGTTCATCTCAATTTTATTACTAGTTGCCTTGAACACCACTTTTGGGCAGAAAGACCAAATAGAAAAATAAATACGTAAATTAAATAAATCACAACCTGTGCTCAGTCAGCCGAATGGCTGAGGAAAGCCCAACCAATGCTTTCCTAGAGAAAAGGAACAATTTCACTAGCCTCCTAAAGCAGTATTTTCCAAATTGTGTTCTGGAAAGTTTATCAGGGCTTCCTGAGTTAGGTAATGACAGACAAATGTCCCTGAAAGAGAGCTTGACCAGTATTATTGATAGTCCCCTAATTTGCGCAGCTACGAGCATGTTTCCTAGGGTGTGTGCTTAGTTCACATGAAACAGCAATGCGGTCTGGCCAGCACTCTCATGTGAACAGAGTGTCACAGATTAACTTCCCAGAATCCTCTGCAAGGCACAGAAGTTTCACGGAAGAAGACATGGAGGGAGTCCTTGGCAGACAAACTGATGCAGAAATGGTTCCCTAGAAAGTTTTCAAACCATTATCCTAAATGACAGGAGAGAGAGCTAATTGATTAATGAATCCCGCTGGCTATTACTTGCAGTCCTGATGTTGCAGTCCTCCTAGCCTTTTGTGGATATGCAGGCACATCCATTCCAGTTCAGGCAAGGTAAGCACTGAGGATCCTCAGCGCCTGGATCCTACTTATGCCCCACTGAAAACAATGTCAGCTGTGTAGTAGCAACAATTGCTGGATTGCACCTTGGAAGACTGAGATATTTTACCATGCAGAAAAAACAGTTCAGGGCCTTGAAGATACTAATTGAATATTGATTATTTTCTAGCATCTATTGGACTCTTTTTGTTCTAGTCACTGCTTGATAAATGGTTAACTAGCACAGCCTTTATCACCCATAAAGAGCATGCAGTATAAAAGAAGAGGAAGGTATGATTACATTTAACAAAGGGATGGAAACAGGAAGGAAGCAGCTTTCTTTTTCTTGATGGAGCCATTTGTATTCCAGTTTCATCTGGCAGCCTTTCTGGGCTACATGATTAAGTCCTCTACAATGTCCTCATGCTTATGTTCACATGCTTAAAGTAAAGTATATACAAACATGGGATTTCAATAAATTGGGTCATGTTTCTAGTCCTCATGGTCGCAGGAACACTTTGCAAAACTGGAAGCAGTGTGTGTCTATGGATATCTTTGGAAATGGCACTTCTTTGCCCCATGGAGCTACCTGCCCTTTGTTTGCAGTTTCCAGAAAAGAAACCCGTACCCATTTCTTCAAGATTTAGTAACTTTCATACCCTGATCCTGAAACACTTACGTCTCATCTGTGAAGGCAATTCCAAAGTATTCCTTCTCTTTCAAGTTGAAATGTGATGCCACCAGGTCTAGCAGCTCCTTGGCCAAAAGCTTTGGCTAGAAGATAAGAACAAACAAAACATGCTCAGCTAAGACAACAGAAGGGTAGGCAAGTGGAGTGGGGGGTGGGGAATTCAAGCAGGAGGGAGACTTCTGTCCCTTGAAACAATTCAGTGATGACTTCATAAGACATGTGCACAATGATAGCATCATCTATGCAACCAGATCTGCAGACGAAGGCTGGCCGAGCCAGGCTCCATACAAATTCATATATTGTAGCATTGTGCTCTGCACCTGGCAATGCCTGGTATCTACATCTCTGCGTGCAATTCAGATCATTCTGTAAATAAGCAATTATGTTCCACAGGCACAAAGATTGGCACCAGCCTCTAAGCTTGTAGGCATACACAAATCCCTCAGCATGGTGTGTTGTGTGTGTATCTTGACTACTGGCTCCCCTCTAGAGCAGCTGCAAAATCCTTCCCAGCTGAGCTTGGAGGTAAATGCAATCACAATTGCCACAAATATTAGTGAAGTCACGAGATAGCATTGTGCCTTACCTAGCCATACCCTCTTTCACATCTCAGAATTCTTAATGGTTATTTTCTTCCATAGCTTTTCACCCATCTGGAACAGCCTTGCCCAACCCGGTGCCCTCCAGATGTGTCGGACTACAACCCCCGTAAATCCCCAGCTAGTATGGCAAATCATGCTGGCTAAGGGTGATGGGAGTTGTAGTCCAACACATTTGGAGGCCATCAGGTTGGGCAAGGATGCTCTGGAATAAGGCAAAATTATATAGGCAGACACAAGCAAATGCACAGCACTCTTGTAATGATCCTAGATGATATTGTCAAGTAGAAATTAATTCTGTGCAAGCACGTGTTAAAATACTAATTTGTAGAGTGTTCTGTTTTGGTTTGGCCAATATAAAAGGCCTGTGGCTTACGCTGGCTCAGCTTGTCTTGAGCGTGGAAAGCTAAGCAGGGTCAGGCCTGGTTATTACTTGGATGGGAGACCCCTCCTCTAGTTTCCTGCATTGAGCAGGGGGTTGGACTCGATAGCCTTGTAGGCTCCTTCCAACTCTATCTATGGAATCTATGAAAAGGTGGATAAACAATAGCCCCAGGACAGTTTCAGACATATGTTGCTTTCTTGAAGAGGACCAAGCATTCCAGGGAATGCAGATGTGTGCAATAAGTAATGTCTGATCCAGAAAGTCCAGATTACAGCCATCACTTGCCAGTGGTGATTTGTTCCGAGTACTGCAGCATTCGTATCAACTGTTCCTGGCTAAGTGTAGACTGTAATAGGTGATCTGCCAAATCAGATATTATGTCTTTCATGCGGCTGCATCCAGGGAAGCAGCAAGCATTAAAACTCGCCCTAAGACATTGTCCTCTATGGTGACCAGAACTATCTGCCTTGCATAAAGTTGGCCCTATAACACCTTGAATGCTCAAGTAAATAGGCCCTCTCTGTGATTTCATTTATGCATTTATACCCAAGGTTGGAGAACACTGATTTAGAAGAAATGGAAGAAACTGCACAAAAGCTAAGAAATTATTCAAACCACAAGCTAAAAACACAGTTGGTGGTTGGGGGAAAGGTGTGGGGACGGAGAAGGGGGCATGATTGTCTGGGGAACCCCACAGGGCTGGATTGAGACATCAGGTGGGCCAGATCTGGCCCCTGGGCCCGAGGTCCCATACCTGTCTTAAGGCGTCACCCAAGATCAAAGTGGGTCTCTGGACAATGAATCTACCATTTTGTTTATCTTACCTGGATGTATTTCCTCTGGGTTTCATCATTTAGAACATGAGCCACGTGCTTTGAGAAAATCTTCTCTCGACCGATTCGGGCATGGATACCAACCATAGTGACACCGATAGGCCAAGGAGCATTCCCAATGGCCATCTGAAGAAAAATTTACCCCCGCCCCTTTAAAGGCAACAAGTGACTAACTTGTGCAGATGTGGGCAGGTTAGTGAAAATGACTCTCATGTAGTTCTTGTGTGCAAGATGGCTTTAGAGTAGTGTTCTCCAGCCTTGGGTCCCCAGATATTTTTGGCCTATGACTCCCAGCATGCCCCAGCCAGCTATGCTGGCTGGGGCATGCTGGGAGTCGTAGGCCAAAAACATCTGGGGACCCAAGGTTGGAGAACACTGCTTTAGAGCCTTGAGGTGCTTTCTGATTTGCAACCCAACATCCTATGCTGCAGTCTTATATACACTTACCAGGGAATACATCCCATTGGAATCGGCTGGACTTGTTTCCAAGTAAACATGCAAAGGATCAAGCTGGGATCCAGCCACTACACAACAGCAACAGCTCACATCCTCCTCGTCCTCCTCAGCATGTATATTTTGCTTTAGAGGGCTCAAAGCATCCCATGTACATTAGGTCAGTCCTCCTTACAACAACCCTGTAAGGAAGGTCAGCACTAATAATACTCATATCTAGGGGGGTTGATACTGAGAGAGAATGGCTTGTCTAGTGAATTAATGGCAGAGATGAGATTTGAACTGGAGGGACTTCCTAGTTCACAGCTCAACCTCTTAGCCAAAACACTACAATAGCTCGGGATATTTCACTGGATTAGGAGCCTGAGCAGTAGCAACAGCAGCTGTTGAGAACATCTTGCTGTCCCCTGGGATATTTAATAAGCCCAATAAATGCAAAGTGTTGCTTGTTGTTTCTGTGGACTGGGAAATTCTGATTGCTAAAGTTGCATGAGGTCATCCCTTTGGGGGCTTTAGTACAGACACTACTTTGATAGGGTTCCCCCACCCCCTCCCATCTCCCCCACCTTTTGTTTCCTGTTTTCTACCATCTGCAGTTTTGTAACAAAACACCCTTGGTTACAACTACATTTCCTTCCTGGCTCATAGTTCAGCAGGGGCTGGGTGGTGCAGTGAGCAAGGATCCAAGCTCCTAGATCCACTGCAAATGCCACTCCTCTTTTCAAATATGCTATATCAGATAAGAAAGGATAGCCCTTTCTTTGAGAGATAAAGGGGAGTGGGGAGAACAATGGCTGAGCCAGAGCCAGCAGTGGCTGCAAGCCAGGTTAGTTACTGGCTCAGCATCCCTGAGGGGATTTAAGATTGTGAAGTTAAGCCCTGCTAGTTCTCTCCAAGATTACTTTCCATCCTAAACTTTGCTTGCAGCTGTGCAAAATTATTGTCCCTTTCAGTGCTTCTGGTTCAAAACCTTAGCTACTACCCTGAATAGGATTGTTCAGCTGCAAAGAGTTTGTAAAGCATTTTTATAGACCAGTACTTCTGCAACAACAGGAATGCCTTATCCCTTATCATTACCATGGTACTATTGCTCTTCCGGCATCATTGGCTTTATAATCACACTATTTTAACGGTGAAAGGTACTGTCCTGTAAAGAAAAAAGTCATGTTTGGAATAGTCTGTGTATTTCTAAGTGGCAGTGGTTACCTCTCATCCCATAGAATTCAAAGACCAACAATAAAAATTGTTCAGTTTTTAATAGGTTGCATTTAGATTTTAGTATATTTCTTTGCATAGCGTTGTGAGAAGGTCTGAGAGCCTTGATTGGCAGAGAAGCAGGACAGATTTTTTTGAAAAAAATAACTGGGTCCTATGCAGGTTTAGACAGAAAAAAGTCCTACAACTCAGCTGGCTAGGGCATGCTAGGATTTATAGGACTTTTTGTTGTCTAAAGCTGCATAGGACTGTGCCCTAACTAAATATGTACAGTTAATTAGACCAACGTGCAAAGAGCTTCTGGTCTAACCAATTTCACTCCAAGAAGAAAATTTGTGTATAATCCTTACAGAGATTACACAAGGATATATGGATATACACACCTAGGCTTTCATATACAAAATGTAATTTAAAAATATTTTTTAAAGATACAAACATCCATTGTAAGGAGGGGGGAGGGGAAGTGAGTTATTTGTAATATTGTGGAGAAAGCCTGACACGAGTATGAGGAGGGGGGGATTGAGTTACAGGGAAACAGCCAGACAGACGGGTCTCGGTTGAATTCCACAAAACCCAAGAAAGGACCATCAAGACCATCAAACTATCAGGGCAGTCTCAAAGAGCCTGTGAAGTACCCAGTACGTCACCTTCTTCCCCGGGCAGGAATAAGCCCACCTGATACGAAGGGGCAGGCATAAGCCCTCACCTGACCTGGAGGGTGGGGAGAGCGGGAAACTCAGGGGTAGAAAACCCCTCTCCCTTCCTGTGAGGGGTTGTTGGGAACACAGGGTGCTTTGGAACAAGGTTCATCCTCCAAGCGGCGGCTGGAGTAAGCTGTTCTCATCCCCGGATCGGCTGACCCGGAGCCAGGCTGAAATTGACTAGCGTAAAGTCTTTAGTCTAAGGTAACTGACTAATCCCAATGCGCTAGCCTGGGAGCCTGTTTCATTGATAAACGTAGAAGTCACCTCAGGTTGTGTTGACATTATAGTATTCCTAGAAAGCTGTTAGTTCCGCTCCGTATCTTGTGTAAATAAATAAAGCCTTATTTGGTCATTTAAAGGGCTCTAGTTTCCTCTTGTGTACGCAAACCTCCTAGTCGGTTTCACTTGCTTGTACGGGCTGGAACTCAGTGCCGGTTAACCCGTTAAGCGCCGAACTCACGCATAGGACCCGGGTGCTGGTCCTTCACAAATATACTATCCAACACTGATGACAGTCATACCAAAATATATCCAGAGTATCCAAATGTGTTCCAGAGCGTATTTTGAAGCACTGCAAAAACCTGCAAAACCAATTCATCAGCGACCATGGCAGGATACAAAAAATGAATGTGTATTGCAGGGAATGAGGATGCCACCATACTGCCCCCAACAGACCTACCACTTGCACACAGTCTTAAGGTGTCTCAGGGCCCTCGTGACAACATCGCACCAAGCTTACCTCCATTAAACACAATGTTTGTGGTGATCTGTGCACAGCATGCAATATTTCCCTTCACAACAAACCTTCCACATGTGTACTGAGCTGTGGCATGAAAAAATTGCTTATGATGAGTCATTCTGACAACCTTGTGATCCAGTCCAGGGGGGGGGGGTAGACAGGCATGCACCGAGTCACGTGACACAGCTTTTGCAAGATGTAGTTACATTTTTCGCCGATCATTCTTATTATTGGCATATCTACGAAGTTACAATCCCACAAAAAATTTCACTGTGCCCTAAAAAGAAAACCAAAATAGTAACTTTTGTGAAGCTTTCCTGCCTAATCCAATTCAAATCAGTCTACATACCAATTACACAAGTTGTACAAAGTTAGCCAGAAGAGTATATCTACTTAAGATAATTTGTGTGGAGGAAGGGGGGGCTGGCTAACCCGCCACAACCCACCCTTTCCTACCCAAAGGACCCAAGACTCCCAGAGATCTCAAGGTACCAGACTGCCAGCCTCAGCTGTCTGCAATCCTACTTGAATCTCTGTTCAGGGACTTGCCTTTTTGACTTTAACCTGGATTTAGTTGCTGAAACCACAGAGCAATCCACAAATACCATGTGGGGTAAAAAACCAAGAAGGTTTATTTCAGGTAGCATATTACAACAAGAATAGGGAAATGAGGGAAGGACACAAAATAGAGAGAGACGCTTTGGTACAAAGACAGTAGAGCTACAAAAGAACAAAACCTACTGATTCCTTATATCTCCCAGGCACACAACTTGTTACCTGGGGGTCAGTTCTCTTCAGGGTTGGGTCCAGCACAGCCTTGCCGCCCGGGGAAGGTCTGAGATGGGTAGCCCTCCACAAGGCTTGCCTTTACCAAAGCCCTCATTCAGCTAATTTCACCAGGAGCTACCTGGGGTCAGATCCTGAGGCCGCCCGAAGGCTTGGGCCTCTGCTTGGCTTGCCGCCATTGCTCCAACAGCCAGCAACCACGCGACGAACCAAAGACAAAGTCAAAACCCACACTTTGGGAAATATACCTTTTCCCCCCTCCCCTCCTTTTTTCTGTAGCTCCGCAGCTTCTAGCCAATCAGGATGAACTTCACCTGGCCAGGCAGGGGAGGGGGACTCATGACTTACTGGGCTTGAACTACATTTGCATATGAAAGCCGGGTCACTGTAGACTTTGGGACGCCAGCAGGGGCTATCAAGAGGAACCATACACACACACACACCCAGCCTTTAGCCGGTTCACACATGAGGGTGTGTGTGTGTGTGTGTGTGTGCATGTAGGAACCCCCAAAGGCTCTTTTCTTCACAATTTGCTATTGACTCAGAGTGATAATATGTGTTCTGCTGTCAATTTGCTATGAATGTTAATAGCAGTAGCCAAAAACTCACCTGTTTCTCCTGCCTAGTCAACTGGAGGTAATTCTTAATCCTCACAGGCAACCAGACAAGTTGCAGTTTACAAGTCTGTCTGACTGCCTGTATTTATTTATTGTGCCTAGTATGCTAGAAGCTGTATAATTATATATATATATATATATATATATATTTTAAACAAGTCCCTACCAGTATTTTGTAATCTAATAAACAAAACACAAATAGGATAAGGAATATGAATGGAAATGAAAATCCAAAATAAATGGTTTACAAGTGCCATTTCATGTAGATCGAAGCTTATGTTGATTGCTAGATATTAAGATTGTTATCAGGAGGGGGAGACCAAGGAGAAGAAATAGGTTAATGAATGCCATTTGAGTATTTACATCACCAAATAAAACCAGCGATGTTCAATTATAATTGTGTTATTTAATTGCTAATCAGAGTATATGCAGTAGGCACTCAGGTGTACCTGGATTGCCCAAAGGAGCAGCCACATGCTTGTGGAGAGAAAGTCTAGAATAGTAAGGCTGCATTCCCGTCTCTGGAGATACCTGCGCACTGAAAGCTGCAGCTGAGATAAGCTGATCTGTGTTCACTCACTAGGCAAAAGTGATGAGCAATGACCTCCTTTCATGCAAGTCACACAAATGGCTCATTAGAAACACGGGCGGCATCTTGCAGTGCCTTTGCAGTTTGTAATTAAATTTCTTGACTTTTTTTTCCAGTAGCTTGTTTGTTTTCCATTAAACAAAACACTTTGCATCAGTGCTATTGCCACAGACTGGCACCAAGGGGAAGCTAGAGATAAATTGGGTAGACTAGACGAATATATAGTCCTTCATGTTCCCATTTGAAAGGTGCTGTTTGGAAGAATGAACCATGATACAGATAGTTGGAGTAAGGACCTATCCCCACAACTCTGTGGGGTTAATGCCCTAACTGCCAAGGAGCCCATCCTAGGTATTCCTATCTCAGTGCAGTGATTGCTACTGCTGATACTAAATTAAGTGCTATTTCTACTGTAATTACCAATGTCAATCAAATACGCTCTGCACGATAGAGATGAAGGAGTAAAGCAGGACCCTATCTACATCATAGAGATTAATGGCCAATGGTGACTTTCACTTCAGTACCCAGAAGTTCAAACCCTCTGTCAATCTAGTCCTGGGGTCTCCACTGTGGTGCCCATGGACACCTCTCTTGGTACTCATGAGGCTCTCTACCCCTTCTGATTTTTATTTTATTTCTTCTTCTTCCATCATCATCATCATCATCATCATCATCATCATCATCAATCATCATCATGTGGCTTATGCTGGCTCAGCTGTCTGAGCGTGGAAAGCTAAGCAGGGTCAAGCCTGGTTGTTACTTGGATGGGAGACCCCTCCTCTAGTTTCCTGCATTGAGCAGGGGGTTGGACTCGATAGCCTTGTAGGCTCCTTCCAACTCTATGATCTATGAAATCTATGAAATCATCTTAACTCGGGGGCTGGCATGCTACAAAGTGACATTCTGTCCTGCAGAGCCATCTTTATTTGGGTTCAAAAGAGTGGTTTTGAGTTTTGAAGCTCAAATCCCACCTCTGCCTTGTACTTAGGTTCTTGGGCAAGTTACTTTTCTTTTAGTCTCACCAGTTTGCCTTCTGGGAAATGAGTGTTTATGACCAGCCATGCATTCTACCATGGACATTTCAACTCTGCTACCATTTTTCTTGCTTCCTGAGTTTCAAAGAGATCAATCCTATGATCCCTGGGTGAGCTTTCCAGGGACCACAGGATGGCTCAGAGATCTACCCCCACCCCCTCACAGCCGGCACAGAAAGAACCATGCTGGCTGCATCTCTGAGGTGGAAAATCAGGGCATTCCAGTGGGCGGGGAGGGGAGACCAGAGAGGCCAGTTTATGAGCTACCCTGAGCCTCCACGAGTCTCCTTCCATCCCAGGCCAAAGCGCCCTCACTAGACAGGCTAAAAAGCCCATCTAGAGAAAATCACCAAAGTCAGGGGGCAGAGGCGAAGATCACCTCCGCCGCTCCTCCAGCCCTACTGGCTTCAGCCCAGTAGAGCATAGGAATCTTGGAAGCCCAAAGGATTGCGCCCTTGGTGAAGGCATGTATTGCTGAAATCCAATTCACTGACGGGCCATTTTGCTGCCAGTCATCCCCTATGTTCTTCCACTATAGAAAAAACCTGATTGTTTAAATTAATTGGTACCCTAAGTTTCAGAGAAAAAAGATACCGTAATGTGATCTATAGATAATATAGGGAGTCAATCAGTACAAATGTTACAGAAATATGAAATAATGCTCTTTGCAGCTATCTTTTCATCAGGGTTGAGCTGCAGTGTTTTGCACAGAGAATATTTTCCGTTATGGGATAGATAACTCCTGATGGGTTGTACTCCAACCCATCAGGAGGGGAAGGCTGGCTGAGAAGAGCAGGAGCCTCTCTACTGCAAAAATGGTTTGCTGTAAAAATGCAGAGCCATGTGGTCTCTTTCTCTTCTGGATCCTTTTCTTTCTATTTTCAGGCTTCTCTGCTCCTCCTGCCTCCCCCTCTGGAGCTCACTGATGGACAGACTCAAAATAAGATGACATTTGCATGGGTGGAAGGAAACAGGAGGAAATAACAGCTGAATTGGAATAGCTACTTGGGGCTGAAACTTCTAAAAAATGGCTTTGCTTTCTCTTCATAAGCCTTAAGCACCAGCAAATTAACCCTCTTGCTTAGAGCACCCTATTCCACAGGGGAATTTGCAAATCCTAAGTAACCCACCTTTCTGTCTGACAGCAAGACCCAAAAGAGGAGAACACACATAATTGAAAGGGAAACACACCCACTCGGCAAGCTGCCTGGACTCAGTACAATGCTGCTAACATGTGGGCATTCCTATGGGAGGAATTAGCAATTTCAGAGCAGTGCAGCACTCTTTATGCTAATACAGGTATAACAGAATAACCACGGCATGCTCCTCCCTCTATGAAAATAAACTGGATTGCACCACTTCAGATTGCAGATGGGGACATTGCTTGTTTAAATGCTCCTTCATAGAAAAAGAAAACTCCTTGCACATAGAAAGCTAGCAGATCAGAAAAAAGGTTAGCTTGGCTAGCAGCGGTCTCCCTGGAGTGCTAATTTTCTATGTGCAGGGAGTTTTCCATGAGTGGTTATTTAAACATGTGACACACACACACACACACACACACACACACACACACACACACAGAGCTGTGTGACTTGCAGACTGAGTGGTCTTCTTCAGGGAAAATGGCACATGTAGGTTCTGTTGCATGTGTAGATCAGCAAACAGGTACATTTGTTTCATGTTACTCATACAAGGAATTAGTAATATGGCAGTAACAACACCAGATCCATATATGGAACTTACATGGGGCTTGGTGACAAGTCCGCCAAAGATTTTTAAAATATTCACTTCAATATATACATTTCCATAAAGCCAAGCACACATATTTTCATGTTTAGGTGTCATAAACATGTACATGTTCTCCTTGCAGACGCTCTCTCCTAAAATCAGAACATTTTTACAATATATTGACCATACTTCTTCCTAAAAATGGCTCGGACTTGCTTATGTATGTTTCCCAGGAGGTTCTCCTATCGAAACAAAGTTTCACTTCAATAGCAGAAACAAATCATGGGCCATATCCAATATTAGTCCTACTTAGAGTAGACTCATTGAAATGAATGGAACACTATTGGTTCTATTCTGATGCTATTTTAACTGTTTTAAGATTTTGTATCTATGTTTTATTTTTATATCTCATGGTTTTAACTTTTATTTGTAAACCACCCAAATAACTTTTTGTTGATAGGCAGCAAAGACATTTTGTAATAAATAAATAAATTCCTTGGCATTTTGTGGGTTATTAAATTTCTCTGCTATACATGATACTGAGATGAGAAAGGGGCAGTAATCAGGGCACAAGCAGTGTCAAAAAGAAAGATGCATGAAAAACAAAGCATTAAATAGAGCCCTTTCCTCATTAGATATCAAAGCATGAGCCATTAAAGCATACGTTGTATCTCCACTTTCTATAATGTGATTGTTAAACTACAATGATCAGAATAAAACCATCTTCCATCTGGCTTTTTACCAAGATTACATGCGACACAAATAATGCCCAAAGCTCAAATATGCTTTTAAGTGTGAAAATGCCCTTCCTCTTTTCCCTACCAATTTGCCTTACAGGTATACTGCCCATTGGTGACCACAACAGTAATTGCAACAGGGAACTGTATATTTATTTTATTTTTATTTATTTATTTATTATATTTATCAATCGCCCATCTGGCCGGTCCACCCGGCCACCCTGGGCGATGTACAAGTAAAATACAATAAAACACAATAAAATATAATAATTAAAACAATATAGAAAATTCTCATTAAAAACCTAACCCACCCCATATTCCCGCCTGAACACCCATGTTTTTAATGCACGGCGGAAGCTCATCACGGAGGGGGCATGGCGAAGGTCACTAGGGAGGGAGTTCCATAATGTGGGGGCCGCCACAGAGAAGGCCCTCTTCCTAGTCCCCACCAGCCTGGCTGCTCTGGCTGATGGGATAAGGAGAAGGCCGTCCGTGGCAGACCTTGTTGAGCAGCCTACTTGATGTTGCTGGAGGCGCTCCTTGAGATAAGCTGGGCCGGAGCCGTGTAGGGTTTTAAAGGTCAAAACCAACACCTTGAATTCGGCTCGGCAAGCAACTGGTAGCCAGTGCAACTCATTAAGCACTGGCGTGATGTGATCACGCCGGCGGCTGCCCTTAATCAGGCGAGCTGCCGCGTTCTGTACCAGCTGAAGCTTCCGGACCGTCTTCAAGGGTAACCCCACGTAGAGCGCATTACAGTAGTCTAGGCGAGAGGAGACCAAGGCATGAACCACTGATGGGAGCAGGTGATTAGGAAGGTAGGGGCGCAGCTGCCGTATCAGATGGAGTTGATACAGCGCCGCCCGGCTCACAGCTGCCACCTGAGCCTCCATGGACAGCTGGGAGTCTAGAATGACCCCCAAGCTGTGGACCTGGTCCTTCAGGGGTAGATGTACCCCATTCAGCACCAGGTCAACATCCCCTAACCTTCCCTTGTCCCCCACCAGAAGTACCTCGGTCTTGTCGGGGTTCAGTTTCAGCATGTTCCTTCCCATCCAGCCAGCCACTGACTCCAGGCACTTGGACAGGGTCTCAACGGCCAACCTCGGTGAGGACTTAAAACAGAGGTAGAGCTGCGTGTCATCCGCATACTGATGACACTGCACCCCAAACCTCCTGATGATAGCTCCCAGCGGCTTGAGGTAGATGTTGAATAACATCGGGGAGAGGATGGAACCCTGCGGCACTCCACAAGTGAGCAGCCTGAGGGTCCGAAGCCTCCTTCCCGAGAACTACCCTCTGATACCTTCCAGAGAGGAAGGACCGGAACCACTGCAATACAGTGCCTCCCAAGCCCAACCCCTCCAGACGGTCCAGGAGGATACCGTGGTCAACGGTATCAAAAGCCGCTGAGAGATCGAGGAGGACTAGAAAGGAGCATTCGCCCCTATCCAAAGCCCTCCTCATATCATCCACCAAGGCGACCAAGGCCGTCTCCGTCCCATGTCCAGACCTGAAGCCCGACTGGCACGGATCCAAATAATCGGCTTCATCCAAGTGTGCCTTCAACTGAGCACCCACCACCCGCTCGATCACCTTGCCCAGAAATGGTAAATTGGAGACTGGGCGAAAGTTGTTTAAATCCTGGGGATCCAAGGAGGGCTTCTTTAGAAGCGGTCTTATTACTGCCTCCTTGAGGGCTGATGGCATCACTCCCTCCTCGAGGGAGGCATTCACCACCGCCTTGATCCCCTCACCCAGTCTCTCCCTGCAGCTCATGATGAGCCAGGACGGGCAAGGGTCAAGCAAGCAGGTGGTCGGCCTCACAGATGAAAGCACCTTGTCCACTTCATCAGAAGGAAGAAGCCGAAACCGATCCCACAAAACCGGTCTGCCATTGGCCTCCTCCCGCTCACTCCCTGTGTCCACGACGCACGATATCCCACTCCTAATCCGATCGATTTTATCTGCGAAGTGCTTCGCTAAAGCCTCACAGGAGGCTTTTGACTGTTCCAGTGGGTCCGGAGCGACTGGACCGACCAGACTCCGGACCACTTGGAACAGCCTCCTGGGGCAGCACTCTGCAGACGCAATGGAGGCAGCATAGAAATTCTTTTTTGCTGCCTTCACCGCCACCCGGTAGGCTGAAGATGCAGCTCTAACCCATGTTCGATCGTCTTCGGAGCGGGAATTTCGCCATCGGCGCTCTAGCCTTCTCACCTCTTGTTTCAGAGCTCGCAGCGACGGAGTGAACCATGGCGCCGCGCGAGCTCTGTTTAGGCGAAGAGGGCGCTTCGGGGCAACTCGGTCTAATGCCCTGGTGATTGCAGCATTCCAGTCATTCACCAGGGTCTCGACCAAGCTACCGTTTGTGTGCTCCAATTCCCCAAGCGCGTTCAGGAATCCATCCGGATCCATAAGACGCCTGGGGCGGAACATTCTAATAGGTCCCTCACCCCTGCAGAGGGGTTGTGGCACCGAGAAATCCAACCCCACCAGATAGTGATCTGACCATGACAAGGGGGTGGTGGATATACCCCCGATCTCCAGATCATTTCCCCCCTCTCCGGAAACAAAAACCAAGTCCAGTGCATGACCGGCTACATGGGTAGGTCCAGTTAATACAGGGTGCAGCTCCCAGGAAGCCATGGTCTCCATAAAGTCCCGAGGTGCCCCAGTGAGGGAAGCCCCCGAATGCACGTTGAAGTCCCCCAGCACCACTAGCCTGGGGGACAACACACGCACATCGGAGACCACCTCCAGCACCTCGGCCAGGGAGTCTGTCGTGCAGCGGGGTGGACGGTACACGAGCAGAATCCCCAGGCTGCCCTTTGGACCCAACCTCCAGTACATGCACTCAATAAACTTGGTCTCCCGGAGAGGGAGTCTGGTGAGGACCAAGGACTCCCGGTAGATAACAACCACTCCCCCTCCCCGTCCCCCAACCCTTGGCTGCTGGGCATACGAGAAACCGGCCGGACACAAGGCCGCCAGAGTTGGAGCAGCGGCCTCGTCCAGCCAGGTTTCCGTAACACATGCCAGGTCCGCACCTTCATCCATGATCAAGTCATGGGTGAGAGATGTTTTTTGGGTAACGGACCTGGCATTGCACAACAGCAAACGCAGGGTGGGGGGAGGAGCAACACATCCCCCAGTTATCCCTTGGCTCTGGGCAGGCCCGGAACAAGGGATAGATATTAAGCATTGATCCCTATCGATCCGATATTTGTGCCAAAGGCCAGGAAGTTGGCAATTGAACACAGAATTAATCACAAAGGGTAAAGTTTAGGGTTGCCACTCTCTTCTTCAGGAAGTATAAAGGTCCTAATTTGGTCCTATATGAAAAAGAAAGTAGTTTTCCATGCCTCTGGCAAAAGTCAGCATCTGCTCTCCTAAGTGACCGTGAAGCAAGCTAACCTTGCCCTGAGTCAATGCTTGCATACAGATGCAAGATTTTCTAGGGCAGGGCTCTCCTTGGGTCCCCATATGTTGCTGGCCTACAGCTCCCAGCATACGCAGCCAGCATGGCTAATAGCAAGGGATTCTGGGAGCTGCAGTTCAGCAACACCTGGGGACCCAAGGTTGGAGAGCCCTGTTCTAGGGCTTCGTATTTGAGATCATGACACCCTCATGTTCCTCAATCCATACGCATCTTTCTTTTCCCAGCAGTGAGAATTTTTCATGAAAAACCCAACACCACAGGAACAGCTGGTCAGAGTCACCCAAATAAGTGTCTCAAACTTAACCCAATTTTTGGTGAAAATCTGAGAATTTGGCAAGATTCTTTTTTTTTTTTAATTGAATTTTCCAAAACAAAAACAAATCATATTTGGCTTCCGCCTCATTGTCTGACAAACATTACCAATCCTTATCCAATCTAAGTTTCCTCTATTTTCACAGAAAGAATTTATATCACCTTACCAATATTCAAAAATCAAAATTATTAAGTCACTTTCCCTCCTCCCCAAGAAGTTCACCAGAGGTTTCCAGTCTTTCTTGAATGAAGATTAAAAAAAATTCTCGAATTAAACAAGTCAATTTCGCCATCTCTGCTAAGTCCAACATTTTCAACAGCCAGTCTTCTATAGTTGGTATTGCTGCTTCTTTCCATTTTTGAGCACAGATTATTCTTGCTGCTGTCATCATATATTGTAATAATGTTCCATAGTCTTTCTCAAGTTGTAAATCCATTATACCCAATAAGAACATTTCTGGTTTCAGTTTAATATTCACTTTTAAAACCTTCTGTATCCATGTGTGTATTTGTACCCAGTATGTTTTCACTTTTTTACATGTCCACCAAACATGATAAAATGTTCTTTCATGATTTTGACATTTCCAACATACATTTGACACATTTTTATACATCTTAGCCAATTTCACAGGGGTTAGGTACCAACGATACATCTTGTAAAAATTCTCTCTAAGATCAGAACACAATGTAAATTTTATACCTTTAGTCCACATACGTTCCCATTGTTCCATCATTATATTCTATCCAAAGTTTCTTGCCCATTTAATCATACAGTCCTTAACTTGTTCTTCTTCTGTCCCAAACTTCAGCAGAAATGTATACATTTTTGCAAGATTCTTCAGAAACAAGTGCAAAAATGCATAGATATTCTGAAGAAGCATATCATGATTCTGAGGAAGCCTTGTGAAAGTGAGCCTGTGGGATAACTCTGACCCTTAATTTCTTTTTTGTTGAGAGTTTTAAAAATCTTTGTTTTCCTTATTGATAGAGCTCCATTAGGTTTCTTCCAGGAAACTCAGCTTGAAAAAAAACAAGCAACTAATATTCCAAGGAGATGGTTTAAATTTATTTAGGGCAGAACACCCTTCAGATTGGTTTCCTCTGGATTCTCTGAATATATGTGATCGGTGAAGTCAAGAAATGCAATTGTATTTTAAAACCATCCAACTGTATCTTGCATGGCAAATCAAACTTCAAACATCACGTCAGGTTCTGAGACAGTCATGGCTGGTAGGGATCCATTGTGACAAGAAGGCCTGGATTACAGCCTGGAAAAATTAAGCAGCCAAACAGCATATCCAAATGGAAGTTTTCTCCTGCATCTTCTAAAAGATTATTTTACAGTTGATGTCTCTTTAAATTATTTTTTAAAGCTCCTTTGCCAGCAAGAGCTATCACAGAGGCCATCATCTTTATTCTGAAATATTTCATCATAATGCTATAAAATAAAAGTTTGCTTAAGGAGAGTAACTGAATTGGACAGCTTGCACAACTCATTTATCTCTTAGACTATGAGCCTCTGTAACTCTCCAACTCATTCAATTTCAGATCAGTTCTAGAAATGCTTAGCTATAGAAACCACAGCTTGATCCCTTCTTACCAATCTGGGGAAGTGGGGAGGAACATCACTTTGTAGCTGCTGACTGCATTGTCAAATTATTCTATTTACACTGAAAAACAAGCTCACACACACATTTTGCCCATCCCTCTTTCTGAATGTAAAACATTATGGGTAAAGACAGTTGCAAAATTTCTAGAGCAGTGGGGCTGGTTTGGACACGCCTCGCCTCCTCTGCCTTCTAGTATAAGCATACCTTTTCTTCTTTAAGGTCATGCTATGGGGTGTGTGTGTGTTTGAGTTTGCACTGAAGGAGGTAAAGCCATTTGCATGATGCATTGGCCTGTTAAAGTAATTACTGAACAATACCAAAAGGGGAGGCACTTTTCAACTGTCACTGCAGAATATGGGTAGTGTACTTGCACTGCAGGAAGAATTCTGGGATATCCTCACATTACATACTCCTATTCTTAAAATATTACAGAAATAAAATGTACCTCCTGCTGGGCAGGTGGAGAAGAGAACAGCCCCCCCCCCCATATTAAACATCTACTGCCCAGGCCCCTGGTAAAGCTCTCCTGTGCCACATAGCCCCCCCCCCCCGTCCTGAAGCACTGACACAGCAATATTGATAATGGTCTCTGCACCATCTCTGCACAGTAGGCCTTAACACTGCAGAAAAAAGGGTAAAATGTAGTCTTGCACCAAACCCTAGCCTAGCTCCGAATCCAATGGACCACTGCCACTGCCCTACAAGATGAAACTGATATAGAGGATCTCACCTTACCCCTAAGAAAGAACAGGAAGTAGGGAGGGAGGGTAAGGAAACTCTTACGGCCAGAAACCCCAAATCACTGCCAAATGGGTCTAACAAAGCTTTTGTAAATATCTCAGGGGAATTATAGGGATGGTTAATAAACAAGAAAGATGATATTAATGATGATTTTACAATGGATGGGGATGCTGAACTTCTTGTTTAATAAACATATTTGGGGCTTTAAAAATTGAGCAAAGGAAGATGATTATGGAGCAACTGAGGTCAAGTAAAAACTGTTTGTGACAAAAAGAGCAGCTTAAGGAATAATTGGAGAATGGGAAGTTATACAACTCAAGTCATTCTGGATGACAGCCTGCATTATAGGGTGTTAAAGAGAAAAGCCAACCAATTTAATGAACTAGAGAAGCCAAAGAATAGGTGGAAGGAGTAAAGAAAATGAATAAGAAAAGTGGAACAGGAAGAAAAAGAATAAGAAAAGGGGAAGAGGGGGAGTGTATATGTCAATCTCCAGGAGAAAATGCATTTTTAAAAAAGCATTATTTTATACACACACACACACACACACACACGCCCACACACTTCTACTTTAGTGACCACATTCCATATCTACTTGTCTGCTGAGGAAACTCTACGACTTGCACAGGATTCTGGGCGGGGTGTGTGTGTTCTAAGGTACACACTCAATGGCTGAGCCTCACAATTGCTCTCCATTAACCGAGTGTATGCCTGAAATCACCCCACTCTCTCCTGCAGCTGCACATTATGGGTAACATCAGTATTGGTAGGCAAATTCTCACCCTCCAATATTTCGCAAATGAAAATAGGAACATGCTTGTAAAATACCAATTCTCACACCAAAGATCACTGCTTAACACTCTCCTGCTCCGTAACATATTGCTGAAGGCACTACCCTATGTGCTATGTGGCAGTAATTTTCAACCTTTTCAGACCCAGGATGAGCCTTATATTATATTATATTTATTATATTTATCAATCGCCCATCTGGCCGGCCTTTAACCCAAAAACGCATTCAGGGACCCGCTTCCTACTTTCCCCACCATATAGCTGTAAGGTGATAATACTGCTGTTGTGACCTACCTTAGGTCAGGCTGTGACCCAGTAGAGGGCCTCACTCACCAGTTCAAGGCCAATGCTGCTGTATGCCAGTGCTGTATGGGTGGGAAACCTCTGGCCCATGGGGCACATATGGTCTGCAGCACCTTTGAATCTAGTCTACAGCTGCCTATCCTTGGCCCCACCCTCCGTCCAGAAATTAAGCATAGAAAAAAGGTCCCATTAAGCACAGAAAAAGGTCAAATTCAATGGGACGTTTTTTCTGAAACTAAATACAATGTAGAGGGATTTTCAATAGGGAATGAAGGGGGGGGACACACAGAGAGATGGGGAGGAGAAAATGGGTGGCCCACAACCAGCTCTAGACCTACCAAACTTTGGCTTCAGCCCAGCTCACCACTGATTCCAGCCCCATCCACCCCTGGCATGCAGCTCCTGAGAGATTTCACGTGAGGGAATATCACCCTCAACATAAAAAGGCTCCCCACCCCTACTGTGTCCTGTATTGGTTTATTCTGTAGCAGCCTGCCCTCCACTGATTTATAAGCAAATAGGGTGTTTGAGAACAGAAACGTCCCACAATATGTTACCAACAGTTCAAAATATGCCTCAACAGCTGCAATGCATGGAATGGCAGGATGTGCACTACTACATGGTGGCCTTACTTAACACTGCAATCCTATACATACAGTCATGTGAAAAAGAAAGTACACCCTTCTTGAGTTCCATGGTTCCACGTTTCAGGACAGAAGAAAAATCATCGGGCCCGTAGCAGATCTCAAAATTAGATAAAGACAACCACAGATGAACAACAACACATGACAGAGTACACCGTGGCATTATTTATTGTACAGAAATACAGCCAAAATGGAGAAGCCATGTGGGAAAAACTAAGTACACCTTATGATTCAATAGCTGGTAGAACCACCTTTAGCAGCAATAACTTGAAGTACGTAATCATTTTTGGTATGCCGTGATCAGTCTCTCACATCGTTGTGGAGGAATTTTGGCCCACTCTTCTTCACAACATTGCTTCAGTTCATTGCAGTTTGCGGGCATTTGTTTATGCACAGCTCTCTTAAGGTCCCGCCACAGCATTTCAATCGGGTTGAGGTCTGGACTTTGGGCCATTGCAGCACCTTGATTCTTTTCTTTGTCGGCCATTCTGTTGTCGATTTGCTGGTGTGCTTGGGATCATTGTCCTGCTGCACGACCCAATTTCAGCCAAGTTTTAGCTGCCGGACAGATAGCCTCACATTTGACTCTAGAATACCTTGGTATACAGAGGAGGTAATGGTCGACTCAATGACTGCAAGGTGCCCAGGTCCTCTGGCTGCAAAACAAGCCCAAATCATCACCCCTCCACCACTGTGCTTGACAGTTGGTCTGAGATGTTTTGTCCTGATATGCTGTGTTTGGTTTTCGCCAAACATGGCGCTGTGCATTATGGCCAAACAGCTCCACTTTGGTCTCGTCCCTCCAAAGGACATTGTTCCAGAAGGCTTGTGCTTTCTTCAGATGCAACTTTGCAAACCCAAGCCACATGCTGCCATGTTCTTTTTAGAGAGAAGAGGCTTTCTCCTGGCAACCCTTCCATACAAACCATACTTGTTCAGTCTTTTTCTAATTGAACTGTCATGAACTTTAACGTTGCACCTGCTGACTGCAGCCTGTAGAGCCTGAGATGTAACACTTGGATGTTTTGCAATTTCTATGAGCATTTATTTATTTATTTATTATATTTATACCCCACCTTTTTTCCTGAAAGGAACCCAAGGCGGCTTACATAATCCTCCTCCTCCTCTCCATTTTATCCTCACAACAACCCTGTGAGGTAGGGTTGGCTGAGACAGAAGTCCCAGCTGGGAGTTGTAGGGCTTTTTCTGTCTAAATAAACATAGGATTGCTCCCTAAAGCATATTTTTTAAAATGACAGTGGGTTTTAGAAGCATTGCACGGTCTGCCCTTGGGGTGAATTTGCTGGGATGTCCACTCCTGCGAAGATTGGCAACTGTCTTGAATGTTTTCCACTTGTGAATAATCTTCCTCACTGTAGAATGATGGACTTTAAATTGTTTGGAAATGGCCTTATAACCCTTCCCAGATTGATGGGCAGCAACAATTGCTTCCCTAAGATCATTGCTGATGTCTTCTCTCCTTGGCATTGTGGTAACACACACCTGACTGCTGGAGACCAGCAAACTCCTGACACTTCAGCTTTTATAGAGGTGGTCGCACTTGCTGATGATCAATTCATCAAGGGCATTTGCTTAGCAGCACCAGGCTGCCCCTTAGCCTCCTCATACCTATGGCTGCAGTAAGGGTGTACTTAGTTTTTCCCATATGGCTTCTCCATTTTGGCTCTATTTCTGTACAATAAATAATGCCACGGTGTACTCTGTCAGGTGTTGTTGTTCATCTGTGGTTGTCTTTACCTAATTTTGAGACCTGCTACAGGCCCGATGATTTTTCTTCTGTCCTGAAACGTGGAACCATGGAACTCGAGAAGGGTGTACTTTCTTTTTCACATGACTGTACCTACTACTCAGAAGGAAGTCCCATTGAGTTTGCGTAAGAGAATATCGGGCTGTAGTCTTAGTGTTCATATGCGGGCATTGACATGGATCCACTACCCACTGAGACACTTCTAGAAGCCACGAGTAGGGAGTTAAGCCCTGAAGAATGACAGCCAGCAGCTCATGCTAAGGTATCCATAAATGGCAAAACAGGGGCAAAATAGGGTCCATGATATACCAAGGATGGGGAAAACAGAAAACAGGGTCAGTTGGAACTATCTTCAAGGCACGTAGTTTGGCTGCCATTATGCAACTCACCAAGGAGATGCATCTCACTCTTATAAGTTACTGAGAAACCCCAGGGTACCCTGGGAAAGGGTTTGCAAGCTACTGATCTATAAAGTACAGCACTGCTTTAATTTGGCTTCTTTTACAGGAAGAAAGAATATTCAGTATCTTTCAAAAATTATACAAGAGCTTTCTACCTTTCAAAAAAAACCCACATATTCCATCTACACACGCAGCAAAATCATGAAATGCAGGTCTTCATTAACATTATATCACTTCAGGCAGCAGATGGGAATTTCATATTTTAATGTCCTCCATCAAACTAAAACAAACCAATAGTACCCCCAAACCACCCTGGACACAAAAAACTAGCCTTTCAGGTAGCACAGAACCCCTTGTCCCTGACATGTGACTTATCTATGGGCAGGAAGTTTTGTTTTGTTTTGTTTTTAAACAGAAGAGTACCAACATGACTTCCACCACCTACAGTATGAACTAGTACAGTGCAGAAAAGGCTGCTGCAACACATGATTCTCCTGTGTGTGTAAATTGGCTCAAACTACTGTGCGGAGGAGCCTATAAAAGGGAAATGTTCAGGAATGCGCAGCACAACTCATTTCCCTCAGCAGGAATTAGGTGATGAGTGTCATGCCTGTGGCATTCAAGGACAGCATATGCTGGCCCTTCCTGCACACAGGAAACATAATGCTTCCTGTTTTAACGACACAGACAGCACAGACTGCATTTCCCTATACTTACTTAACCTCTGTAGTCCTAAATAGATCCCACAGGTGACACACACAGTCAGTGTGGAATCATCAGGTTTTGGTACCTTCTGAAGAAAGGAGACCTACCACCCTATCCCCAAATCCTTTTCAGTCTTCATCATTAGGTTCCTTAAG
Organism: Shinisaurus crocodilurus; assembly: GCA_021292165.1. Taxonomy (NCBI): domain Eukaryota; kingdom Metazoa; phylum Chordata; class Lepidosauria; order Squamata; family Shinisauridae; genus Shinisaurus; species Shinisaurus crocodilurus. Next base: position 192,793,247 of record CM037879.1, on the reverse strand, counting down.
GAGATGTACTCAAACTTAAGACCGTGTACAGAAGCAACTTTGTCAGAACAATTCCCTCATTACTGTTATAGTGGCTCCAGTTAGTCCCAGTCCAACTTTGGTAGTCTGACAACCGTACAAATGTAATAGTAAAGAGGAGAAGTTTGCTTCAGGGGAGATAAGAAACCTTAATGTGGATTTAAAAAAAGCATCCTTGCTCCTTCTGAAAACCAGTTTTAAGATCCAGATGTTTGCTCTAGCACAGGGGAGAGGGCACACGCACTGTTAAGTCAAACATTCATTTTTAACAAAGAAGAAAATGATCTTGAAATTTTGGGGCACCGCTAAGGGGGGAGCAGGAGCTTCTGCAGCATTTCCTCCCCTCTTCTTTTAAAAGAGTTATATATGAATGTATCCACATTGTTAAAAAAACATTTAAAACAAAAGTCTGGAGCAATTGCAACGCAGCTTTCCCAGCGAGGCAACGACTGAGTGGGAAGGGCCCACACTACTGGCCCTGCCCTTGCAGTTCCTGCATTTAGAAATAACAGTGTGGGATCTCGAGACAGGGAAATGGATGAAGCGCAAATGCACACAAACAGCCACCTCTGTTTTGTACAGCCTTGCAAGCCAAGGGTCACAAAAGGAATGAACAGACATAAATCTATCCTAAAATGAAGCTAAACTTGAGCCATATACAGTTTAACTGGCAGGGATGAAAACTGTTCATTCTGAATTACTTCATTTAGAAGGTAACAGGCGTAATGCAAAAGACTTAACTGTGTGCTTAACTCTTCTACTAAAATCAACAGGCGTGAAAATTGCTTACTTTTGGCTAGATCAAGGCTAATATCTATTATACCTGTAGGGACTCTGAAGGTGCCTGGGCAACAGATACACATTTAAAACCGGAGCGGATTTTCTCATTGAAAAAAAAAACAGGGGAAAGACTCCAAGGATGGCCTGGCCACACCGCCTTCAGTTCTCTGAAAAACTATTGTTAATCTCCATCCTGAGATCACCGTTAGGTCACTGCCACTTACTGCTGCAATTTCACCCAAATGGTCTCCACCTTCACACACATGCTTGCACACCCCACACTATACATCTTGTGCCACCTCCCAAGGTGGGTCAAACATAGCCCCTCTGTGCAAAAGCCATGTCTTAAGACTTTGAGAATATGGGTTGCAGCCTTGCTGAGTCCTGGAACACTTTGTCATGACCAAAAAAGATTGTTTCTGAGATTTATTTTAAGAGGGATGCATAAATCTGTCTTAGCTGTGCCAAATTTCTAGGTTACAAGAGGAAAAAGGAATAGCAATGGCATCACAAATCACAGAGCCGAAAGGTATTAACATATGGCATACATTAGCAAAATAGCTATTGAAAGGAAGTAATATAAATTAGCGCACGAGACAGCTAGATGGTTCCTCTAAACACAGAGGATAACATTCTTCTTGGTAACCATGAAGACCCTACTCTCACTTGCAAACCATTCCTCCCCACACCATCCCTTTGGCTGTCTCATCATGACCCCTAGCTATTAAAAGCTATTCCCACGCAAAGGCTTGGCTTTGACTTATGACTGAAGAGTGAATAGACACAAGGCAATAACATTCCTCCTTAATAAAGATCAAACAAGCAGGGAGAAGTGACTGCAACAAACTACGGTCCAGTTCATAAACAAGATGAGATGCTTCAAATGCTTCCAAGTCCAAACTGGAATAATTGAAGATGGGTTGGCTTGGGGGAAAATTTGTTTAAGAATAGAGGAAGATTTTCTACCACCTGAAGAGGGACTTCACACTGAGGGTGTGATTCCCTCCAGCCACTACGTAATACTCAGAATTTTTTTTAAATTTTTTTTTACCTAGTGTACAATCTAAAATTAATATCCGGCTTTGCTAACAGAAAGACTGACGTGTCTGTGACTGACAAAGTTGTGAGTGAGCTTCTCCTCAAGTCCTCTTGCTTTCTGCAAATAAATATCTGTGTCTGATTCAAGAACCAGTGTGGTCTGACCACTTGCAAATTTAAAACAACTAGGTGTAGCCCAAGAAAAAGTATTGACTGGGTTCAGACAACATGATAACCCACACTCAGGGGTTGAGTGTGGGTTGCTGTTGAACCATGGGTTGTTATTTGTTATTGAAACCTGGGTTATTGTGTTGTCTGAACCCAGCTGCACTAACAAGCCATGGCTTATTACCGGTAACCACAAACAACCGATGAAGAGAACCCATGGTGGATTGTTCACCATCGTTTGTTATCTTAGCTGGGTTCAGACAACATGATAACCCATGTTTCAACAACCCACGGTTCAACAACAACCTACATTCAACCCATACTCAACCCTTGAGTATGGGTTATCGTATTGTCTGAACCCAGCTGATGTGTACAATCCAACCACAGTGATAACATTTAAGTCCCATTGGCTGGGAGATTTAAGCATGTGTTTAACCCACTAAAACCAGTGGGATTTAATTGGGCATACCTTTTGCTGGACTGTGCTCATCAGTTCTCCCCCATGCTTTGTCTCACATACAATGGAACCAACAAAGCAACAATCCCCTGCAATGAACATGGTGCTGATGGTTCTTGTGCAGTGCAATGCTATGCATCTTTACTTAGTAGTAAGTCCAAATGAGGTCAGTTGGGTTTATTCCCTAGTAAGTGTGGTTAGGATTGCAGCCTTGGGCTGTGAATGGACACCACTTTTCAGAGACTTGTATCTGATACTATAGAGCCATAATCCTTTACAATGCCCCCTCCGTGATGAGCTTCCGCCGTGCATTAAAAATGTGGCTTTTCAGGCGGGAATATGGGATGGGTTAGGATTTTAAAATAAAATTTTATACTGTTTTAATTGTCTTGCTTTATTGTATTGTTTTAATTGTACATCGCCCAAGGTGGCCGGGTGGCCAGCCAGATGGGCGATTACCAAATGTAATAAAATAAAATAAATAAAATAAAATATATATGTTCATTTAGTGTCCTGCTCCAGTCTCTTGTCAACCCTGTTTTGGAGTTTCCCATGGTGCTTCAAGCTTTGTCCTAAAAATAAGCTCAAACTAGTCCCAGAAACACAACCTGCACTGATGTAAAAGAAGCATGTCACTGTAACTGGGGATAGAAGAATAAATCTATTTCCAATCTGTATCACTTTTGCATGTGTTTATTCATATGTCTGTTCCATCCCATTACCACATTAATCTGTGATTTAAAAAAAAAATCTGCATGAAAATTCACATTTAACATGTATTTTTGAACCTATTTTCTCACAAAATATGGATTTTATCTCAAATTACACATTTAAAAACATATTTTGATACTTTTAAAAATTGGAACTGCATCACAAATTTGGAAAAGTGTAAAATTCAAAGAATACCACATTTGAATCCACACATTAATCCAGGAGGGGTGTATCATGTCAGTTTGTATCAGAATTCACTAAGATCAAATTCCTCAAGCACCCCTATCCGTAACAGGTGCTGATGGGATAGCACATCTTAATACACTACAGTCATGCCTTGAATTGAGAGCATAATTCGTTCCGGAAACATGCTTGTAATCCAAAACACTCTTATATCAAAACGAAATCCCCCCAAAAAATTATGTACAGAGATTTTTAATTTAAGCCGTACTACAGTACTTGTATTGCAAGATGTCGCTTGTATATCAAGTAATAAATAAATATTTAAAAATTTGCTTGTCTTGCAAAACGCTCTCAAACCAAGTTACTTGCAATCCAAGGTATTACTGTACAGCCAGTCAATACAGGCCTGGCTGATATGAATCATTATTACACCCAGAGAGACAGAAATGACACATTTCTAATAGAAATGGAAAAGGAATCCGCCAATCACAATTCCTGTATAACCAATACAGCCAAATCATAAAAGAAGAGAAGATGCAGCAGCATGATTTAAGAGTGATTAGAATTTATACACTGCAGATTGAAATTGTTGCATTCAGACTGACCAGGTTTGCACGACACAACAACCCATCATGGGTGACAAGCCACGGTGGGTTGTCGTATCATGTGAACCTGGACCGTTTTCCACAGGGTGGCTTGTTTGTGGGCAACAAGCCACCCTGACAACCCATGGGTTGTTCTAAGGGTTGTTGTACCCACAATGGATTGTCGTGTTGTCCGAACCCCTGCTGCAAAGGGGGTATAAATCCCACCACGGGCGTGATTGCTGATGGATGGACAGCCAGACAGCTAGATGGGTAGAGATAAATTAGATAATCTATTTGTGCCTGGCTTATCTGAAAGGCTCTTTGTGGGGAAGAGAGCCAGAGAAAGAAGTTGAGACTAGAATGACCACATGTCCTCTTCCTCATGATGAGGTAATGCAAGTTGCACTTATTTTTAAACATGACCCAGTTCTGAGCCAACAGTCAGCTTCTCTGTCCAAGCAATTAGGAAACGCTGTATTTTTTAAGCATAAAAGCATCCTGACATGCCACATCACAGCAGGCACAGCTAATGCCACAGGGAGATTTTTGCCCTGTAGTTCCTCCAGACGTGGGGGTGGGGAAGGAAAAGGCCATGTGTGCGTCTCAATAATGCTTTGCTTTCTAGGCAGCATCATTACAGCAGTCCCTACAGAAAGCAAAACTAACACGTCCCTGGAGGATAAGGGAGGACTCGGGCGAAGACAAAGGCTGGGGAATGGAGGATGAGAGAGAAATGCATTCAAGAACCAGACCTCCCTGACAGTCAACTGTCATGAGTAGATTTCCTCCAAGAATGAGGCCAAAAGCACTGGCAGACAACAAGGGAGATTGGGGAGCGGGGAAGAGAGATTTTTGTAAGGAGCCAAGATTCTATAAGGCCAAATGTCCCACTCTGAGATACACCAAACTGTAAAGGGCAACATGGGCCAATAAGCAAACAGAAGCTAGGGACAAGGGAAATGATCCGTAGGCTACAAAGCAAGGAGTTTCAGCAGTTTCCATGGCTTGTTATTTAGAGCAGATCCAGGACCGGTGCAAGGCAGTTTGGTGCCCTAGGCAAGATCAGATATTTAGCGCCCCCCCTTCCCACTTGAGAGTGCTGTATTTTTTTTCAAGGCGTTTCTGGCACCCTCTTTAGCCCTGCGCCCTAGGCAGCTGCCTAGTTGGCCTAATGGTAGCACTGGCCCTGAGGAGATCTACACTACACGTTTTAAAAGCATTTCTCCCTCATGGCTCCCTACTGAAGAAACTTAGGGAAAGGTTTATTGGACTAGGACAGTGTTCTCCAACCTTGGGTCCCCAGATGTTTTTGGCCTACAAAAATATCTGGGGACCCAAGGTTGGAGAACACTGGACTAGGACCTCTAGCACAGAGCTCTCAGCTCCTTCATGGAACCAAAAACCCCAGGTTCCTTTTGGGTATAGGTATAGGAGTTACACTGGTTTCAAATCCATTAAAATGTGGACTGCAGATGTGCATCAAAAAGCTTATTTTGAACGATCAAGCATCAGATTTAACACAAAGCTATTACATTGTTTGAGTGGGTGGGGTGGAGAATGGATCCAGAATAACAGTTTCTTTATGTTACAAGCAATTTTAATTACGTTGCTGTCAATGAAAGAGAACCCTGCTATTTTCGCTGAGGGAACGTGAACGGAAGTTATAATAGGAATCCTTCTAGCAAGAGCGACAATTTCACATTAGGAACAGAAGTTTTGTATCTTTGCCTGAAAAACTCATCTCTCATGTTGGTTAATGTCAATTTCATTTGTCTTTCTACAGAGCTGCACTTTCAGTATAATATATTGCACTACATCTATTCAAAGCACTTTGTAACAGCAGATCTACAGTGATATATTAAAAGTAGGATGGCCAGATGTCTTACTTTACAGAGGGCAATCCTCTATTTTGGAAAGCTGGCAGAGGACAGTCCTCTCTTTGAAGATGGCCTCTATTTGATGGGCTGTCCAGTCTAAGTCTGGTTTAAAGTCGAAGAGCCATATGGAGGGAGAGCGGCAGAGGCCTTGATGTGAGCCCCTGGACAGCAGACCGAGCAGGCACACAGGTCACCTAGTCCATCTTTCCACTATGGTGGCATGTCTTGCATTTCTATTTAAATAAGAGATATTATTTCTAAATTTGCACCTATGCATATAAATCTGCATACACAAATGTTATGCAAATTGGTGTCCTCTTTTGTCCTCTTTTTGGGTGACACATAAGTGGCCACCCTCGTTAAAATGCTCTTTCTGCCTTCAGGGATGCCTACAAGTCTATTTCCCTTGTTTCGGCACTTCTCACAGTCATGTATTTTAAAAACTGAATTACAAAAGAGCCAGCATGGTTTCCTTATCAAAACACAAAGCAAAGAGTTAGTATAACCAAGTCCCAGTATCACAAAATTCCGAAGGCCTCCTCGGAAATTAGTTTTTTGAGAAAAAGTCAACACAGTAAACAGCAAGACTGAGAAAATCCTCGCATTTCACACAATCATAATTGCCTTGGGTACACTGAGCTTTTTTACTTTGCTGGTGGCATCTGTGCTATTTCATTTGCTTGAGCCACCTGGATTGTAATTTATCTCTTGAACTACTGCACAGGCATCACATATGGGAACAGTTTGTGTTCCCTGCTTGTGCTCCAGTATAGTCTGCCTGATGTAGGTTAACTGGCAGTGGTTTCATATACGGGACAGCACACTTAAAAGTACTACTTGTGAATTGCCCATCTAATACTGGCAACATTAATAGACATGTAGCCATAAAGATAGGCTCTAGCTCAGGTTTCCCCAACCTGATACCCTCCAGATGCTTTGGACTACAACTCCTAGTATTCCTGACCATTGGCTATGCTGGCTGAGGCTGATGGGAGTTGAAATCCAAAACATCTAGAGGGCTGCAGGTTGGGGAAGGCTTCTGTAGATGAATAGGTGTGAGAGTTATGGTTGTGGCCTCATTCATTCTTGACCATTCAGTTCTAAGCATGTTAAGCACTATAGTCTTTGCCCTTTTCTTCAATGCAAGTTGTGTTGGTTGTTAGTAACATGCAAATAGATCTGAGATGAATGTGGGCATTGATACAGTAGCTGCTTATGTTCAAAGGCAGTGATATTCCTCAATACAGTAATACCTTGGATTGTAAGCATAATTCATTCCAGAACCGTGCTTGTAATCCAAAACACTCTTATATCAAAGTGAGTCTCTGGCAGGCGTGAGCAGGGCCGATTTTGGCCCGCTACGCCCGCTCGAGGCGAGCAGTTACATCCCTACACTTGTATTGCAAGACGTCGCTTGTTTATCAAGTCAAAATTTATTTTAAAAATTTGCTTGTCTTGCAAAACACTCTCAGACCAAGTTACTTGCAATCCAAGGTATTACTGTACATATATAACCATTATCATATATGTAGAAAATGCTTATTTGTGTGTATGAAAACAGACGAAGGGTAGCCACATATAGAGAATGGGTTGCAAATTTAGCTGCTTAGTATTTTGGCTTCCCTGGATTCAAAGATGGAGACAGCACAATCCTGAAATGCACTCCTAAAATATTATCCTTTTAGTTAATTGGCTGGAACATCAAATGTTCTCTTTATTTCATATTTTTCCTCATGCAAGGTCAAAGATAGACCAGCTGCCACATTCCTTTGGGATACTGCTTCCTCCAGTCCTTCATTGTCTCTTCTAACTTTTTTTCCCCCTATTGGCAGTTCAAGCAAGGAAATCTGGATGAATCAGGTTAGCCCTGCTGGGTTTCATTAGTTTTTAGCCTTGCATTTCTTAGCTGTGGCATTCATTTCCCTGGAGCTATCTGACCAAAATGACCTTTGTGCACACAAGGATTCTTTGCCTGGATGGTTACTAGGTCCAACATTCTCCTCCCACCCCCCCCCACCCCCAAACTTGTTCCAGCAGCCTCTGAAGCTTTTCACCTTTTAAAAACTATTCTCATTCATTTTTGCTTGGCTGAATATAATTGTTTTGCATTCAAAAAACAAAATATACCAACCTATTACAGTAATGCCTTGGATTGCAAGTAACTTGGTCTGAGAGCGTTTTGCAAGACAAGCAAATTTTTAAAATAAATTTTGACTTGATAAACAAGCGACATCTTGCAATACGTAGGGATGTAACCGCTGGCCTCGAGCGGGCGTAGCAGGCCGAAATCGGCCCTGCTCACGCCCGCCAGAGACTCGCTTTGATATAAGAGTGTTTTGGATTACAAGCACGGTTCCGGAACGAATTATGCTTGCAATCCAAGGTATTACTGTAATGGTCTTCTTGGCCACTTCATATCATTACAGTTATCAAGTGAGGAGATGGCAACATTCTCTAATGTTTAGTTTAGTTTAATAGGTAAATATGCTTCCCTGGTGGGCACTAATGTCTAGAAGGTGCTTGTTCAATGTTTTTTTTTTTTGTTAGCTGGTACCTACTAACTAAAACAGTTACCCACGTTTGGCTGAGGGCTGGATAGGAAAAAAGACAGATGTCTGAGGTTTTGGAGCAACCCACAGCCCATGGGCCATATGCATCCCCTCTGGGGGTTTCTGTATGGATGCTTGCCTGCTCTCATCAGCACAACACATATCTTAATAAATACATATACAGTAATACCTTGGATTGCAAGTAACTTGGTTTGGGAGTATTTTGCAAGACAAGCAAATGTTTAAATATTTATTTAATATTTTTTTTACTTGATATACAAGCGACGTCTTGCAATTCAATTACTGTAGTATGGCTTAAATTAAAAATCTCTGTACAAATTTTTTTGGGGGGATTTCGTTTTGATATAAAAGTGTTTTGGATTACAAGCACGTTTCCGGAATGAATTATGCTCTCAATCCAAGGCATGACTGTATTATAAAAACACCAGAAAAACACTGTCCCTGAAAATGGGTGACCTCCTGAAATTTGCTACTACCTGGGAGTTGAAAAGATTGCAACATAGGTGCCAGGGCAGCTTCTGTAGGGAAGGGCATTCTATAACTGGGGCACTACTGCTGAAAAATCCTTTTCCGTTGTTGTCAATACTGTATGTCTGCTAAATGCACCTGAAAAAGAGCCTTGGCAGAGTAACTTAACATCTGGGCAGGTTGTTATGGGAAGAAGTGCTCCTTCAGGTATTTGGGTCCCAAGCTGTTTAGGTTTTTAAGGCAAGTGCCAGCCCCTAGAATTGGGCCCAGAAGTGAGAATATGGAGAATACTGGGAAATATAGAAATAAACTGGAGCAATATGCACAAACCTGGCTGTACCAGTCAAAATCCTTGTGGCCATATTCTGCATCCAAATGAATCTTCCAAGTTGTCTTCAAGAGCAGCCCCACCTATAGCACAGTGCAATAATCCAACGGGGAGGGTTCTGGAGCACTTCAGGCAAACTAGCCCAAGCTGGCAGAAGGCACTCTGGACCTCCAAGGCCACCTGGATGTGCAGCAAAAAAGCTGGATCTAGGAGTACCTCTCCCCCAAATTAAGCACCTGCCCTTTCAGGGGGAGTGCATCTCCATCCAAAAAAGGAGAAATACCAACTCACCAGACTCCCAGAACCATTCATCCACAGTGCCTCTGCCTTGTCTGAATTCAATTGCAGTTTACTGAATCTCATTCAGCCCATTACCAGATCACAGGACTTCTATGGCCTCACCTGACTTAGATGACAAGGAGAAATATTGCTGAGCGTCATCAGCATACTGATGGCACCTCACTCCAAATTCCTGGATGACCTCATTCAGTGACTTCATAAGGATGTTAAAAAGCATAGGAAATACAATAGAACCCTGTGGAACCACATAACACAAGTAGCATGGGGTCAAGCAAATCCCCCCCAAGCTACCTTCTGAAACCGACCCTACAGATAGGAGTGGAACCACTGTACCTCCCACTCCCAGCTCACAGAGTCAGTCCAGACGGATACCATGGTTGATGGTATCAAAAGCCACTGAGAGATCAAGGAGAATTAAAAGGTTCATATTTGGCCTGTCTCTCGCCCAACAGAGATCAACCAAGGGTGTTTCAGTGCCTGAAACCAAACTGAAATGGGTTTAGATAATCCATTTCATCCGAGAGTGTCTGGAGTTGAACCACCACCACTTGTTTGAGTATTTTGCCCAAGAAGGGGATATTTGTGACTGGGTGATATTTGTTACAACCACCTTGGTCCAGAGAGGGTTTTTTACAGAGAGGCTGCACAACTGCCCCCTTCAAGGGGGCTGGGACTACTCCCTCTCACATGGAGGCATTAACTACCTCTTGGACCGCATACAAGCAGACTAGACAGAGCTCTGAATGCCTCCATAGGAACGGCTCCAACAGTGGCATAACAGTGCGAATGGATATGTGCAATTTTACCCTCAAAGTGCCTTGCAAACTGTCACAGGAAGATGTCCAAGGGTTTTGATATATACCATATAGGGTCAGGTTGTAACAGAACCCTAACCAGTTGGGATAGCTCTGCTGGACAACTACTCAAGGATGTAATGGTGGTGGGGGAAATGTTTCTTTGCTGCCATCACTGCCACACAGTAGGCCTGATAATGTACTCGTTACCTGTGTTTATTCATATCCACTAGGAGACTTGCACCACTTCACTTGTGTTCTAGTGTCTCCCTACCTGTTCTATCACCTCAGCTCCCCAGTAAATCAAAGGGATAACTAGGCTCTACACTGCAGGAGAGGATGCTTGGGAGAGACAGTGTCAACAACTCATTCCACTTCACCATTACACAATGAGACCAGGTCTTCAACCAGCCATATCAACATGAAGCTCCCTGAGAGCATTCAAGATCCAGTAGATTTCCTAAGTATCTGGGGATTCATAGATCATAGAGTTGGAAGGGGCCTACAAGGCCAACGAGTCCAACCCCCTGCTCAATGCAGGAAACTAGAGGAGGGATCTCCCATCCAAGTAATAACCAGGCCTGACCCTGCTTAGCTTTCCACACTCAGACAAGCTGAGCCAGTGTTAGCCATCATGTGCTATTAAATGGCTATTAAATGTGCTATTAAATGAATCAATTAAATGGCCCCCCACTCCTGCAATTAGTAGTGGCTGCTGCCAATCTAAGCCTCACTAGTTACAGTCATTTGAAGGTGGGGGGAGGAATCAGTGAAGAGTTCTGATTGGCTAACACTTGTGTCATCACCAACACCCCTCACTCATCAACCCAGGGAGCACTTTTGCAACTATTAATTTTGTTGTTTTTGCTGTTGTGCTTAATAAGGTCAAGGATGAACATCAGTCAGTCAGGCGATCACTCGTGACCGAGTAAGATTGTCTTCCAGGATAAAAAAAGAAAATTTACAAAAAGGAGATTTTAAAAGGAGGAAAATTCTAAAGAAAATTGTGTAGGCTCTAGCGATGGGTCCGTAAGTGACTGTGGAGGCCAATTCTAGATCCACAGAGCTTCCCACAGTGAGGACACAGGTTACCAGATGGAAGATGGTCTTGTAAAGGATTCATTTGACGTGCTTTTCGCTTAGCACGTTTCTCTCTTTCACCTTGCACTCGAGCTTCTTCAAAGTCTATAGAACCTTTGTGAAAGGCCAACCTCCAGTTAGATCGTTCATGGGCCAGAGCTTCCCAGTTTTTGATGTTTATATTGCATTTTTTTAGATTAGCCTTAAGAACATCTTTAAACCTCTTATATTGACCACCGATATTCCGCTTTCCATCCTTGAGTTGGGAATAAAGTAACTGCTTTGGGAGACGGCAGTCAGGCATTTGAACAACATGACCGGTCCACTGAAGTTGGCGCTGAAGGATCATTTTTTCAATGCTAGTAGTCTTTGCTTCTTCCAGTACACTGACATTTGTCCGCCTATCTTCCCAAGTAATTTGCAGGATTTTCCGGAGGCAACGTTGATGAAATCTTTCAAGGAGTTGGAGGTGACGTTTATAGATAGTCCATGTTTCGCAGGCATACAATAAAGTTGGTAATACAATGGCTTCATTCTTACAAATATCCCGATCCTCGAACACTCTATGTTTCATTCGAGAAAACGCGGCACTTGCGGAGCTCAGACGATGCTGGATTTCACTGTCGATGTTAGCTGTAACAGAAAGATAGCTGCTAAGATAGAGAAAATGATCGACATTTTCCAGTATTGTCCCGCCAAGCTGGATAGATGGCATCACCAAAGGGTTAGCTTGCACTTGCTGATGAAGCACTTTGGTTTTTTTGATGTTAAGTGAGAGACCAAGTTTTCCGTATGCTTCTGCAAAAGCATTTAGGATAGTTTGGAGATCATCCTCTGAATGTGCGGAGACCACATTATCATCAGCATACTGAAGTTCCGCAACGGAGGTTGTAATTACCTTACTTTTTGCTTTCAGCCTGCTGAGATTAAAAAGTTTTCCATCTGTTCGATATATAATTCCCACACCAGTGGGAAGTTTCCCCTCGACAAGATGTAAAATCATGGCGATGAAAATAGCAAATAATGTTGGGGCAATAACACATCCCTGTTTAACACCTGATCCCACTTTAAATGGAGCACCATGAGAGCCGTAGCCGTCATGTTGCCATGGAGAAGTCGCAAGATATTCACAAATTTATTGGGGCATCCAATTTTCATAAGGATAGTCCAGAGAGCTGTTCGGTCTACAGTATCAAAGGCCTTAGCAAGATCAATAAATGCCATATAAAGGGGTTGATTTTGCTCCCGGCATTTTTCCTGGAGCTGATGTGCAGTAAAAATCATGTCTACTGTCCCTCTAGAGGGGCGGAAACCATATTGAGTTTCAGGGAGTATCTCTTCTGAAATAGACAGAAGACGGTTTGCGAGAATCCTGGCAAATATTTTACCTGTGGTAGCTAAGAGAGAAATGCCCCGATAGTTTCCACAGTCTGTTCTATCACCTTTCTTAAAGAGGGTGATAATTATGGCATCCCTGAAGTCTTCTGGGATCTCTTCTCTTATCCAGATTTTTTCGATGAGTTTATGAAGATGTTGTACAAGTTCGGGGGGGCCTTCTTTATGAACATATAACATTAATAAACATACAGTTGCTGTTTAATATAACACACACACACACACACACACACAGGTATTATATCTGGCAGGTCTGCCTGTCATAGTAATTACGAAGGCAGGCTCACACCATAGGTAAAGAACCTGCTGTGACTGCAGGCATATTTAAATATGTCTATTCATGTAATGTGAATTAGACCTTACTCTAATCCAAATGAAATAATTAATCCTACGACTCGGATGCTTCTGGATCAAGGTACAAAAATAATTTTTGCCATTCTACCCATTGAGAAATTTGTTCGCCACAAAATCTGCACATGAAACTTTTAACATTCTTCTTCCAAGCAGAGGGATTTAAAAGCTTATATGTTAAAGCGGCAATCCTCCAAGCTGAAGTCAGATAACAAGAACCAACATCCGTGGCGGAAACAAAGACAACAGCACAAAATGCTTGTGATTCAACTTGCAGGCGCACACACGGATGTGTTTATAAAGCTGACATGAAAAGAAATTAAACACCACTTATGCATAACCGTTAGATCAGTGTTCTCCAACCTTGGGTCCCCAGATGTGTTTGGCTTACAACTCCCAGCATGTCCCAGCCAGCATAGCTGGCTGGGGCATGCTGGAAGTTGTAGGCCAAACACATCTGGGGACCCAAGGTTGGAGAACACTGAACTAAACTAAACATTAGAGAACGCTGCCATCTCCTCACTTGATAACTGTAATGATATGAAGTGGCCAAGAAAGACTATTAATAGGTTGGTATATTTTGTTTTTTGAATGCAAAACAATTATATTCAGCCAAGCAAAAATGAATGAGAATAGTTTTTAAAAGGTGCAAACCTAGAAGCACAAAGTGCTTCAGAGGCTGCTGGAACAAATTTTGGGGGTGTGGTGTGGCGGCATATAAGTATTTTAAAATAAATAAATAAATATAATGGGTAGCTCCAGTCCTAGGCATGTACCATAGGGTCCAGCATAGACCCAATTCCCCCTAATGAAAGAGAGGAAAGTTCATGCAGATCAGACCTGTGTCCTACTTTACCTTGTATGCAGAAAGGGGTCCACCGTCCACACTCCCTGCTTGTTCCATCACTGCATGTACCATATTGAGTTTGTGCATGGGTGAACTGGCCCTGAATCTTTACTGGAAGCTGCTTCATATGTCTCCATATTCATCGATGACTGTAACATCATGCGGAGGGGCTGTAGCTCGGTGGTAGAATACATGCTTTGCATGCAGAAGGTCCCAGGTTCAACCCAAGCTATCTCTAGGCAGGACTAGGTAGGAAAGAATCCTGAAACCCTAGAGCAGTGTTCTCCAAGCTACGCTGGCTGGGGCATGCTGGGAGTTGTAGGCCAAAAACATCTGGGGACCCATGGTTGGAGAACACTGCGTTAGATAAAGAGAAGGAGAAACTTGGTTGCCCAACAGAGCTTTCATGTGCAAAGGCATAATGGTCACGGCAGCACAGAAGTACAGTAATAAAATAGCTAATGCCAAAAATGAGTTCCAAGCAGGGGGGAAATGATTTGAATAAATCAACCCCCCCCCCCCGAATTAAGAAGATATGTTCACTGTCTGGAAAGGATTAACTGAATGCAGTCAACATTTTCCTAAAAAACAAACAACCCCAAAAAACAAAACAAAAAACCAACCCACTGTTATAAACTAAACACGTATCAAGCAGAAACGTAAAGAATGGGAATGGAGAGAAAAGTCCAAAAACAGACAGTCTGCTACTTCTCAAGAAAGAAAATGCAAGAAAGAAAAATAAAACCTTGCGTTTGTTCAGAGCATAAAACATAGAAAGGAATAGACAGCCCGAGTAAAGCTAAAGACAGATGTAATATATTTAGAGCAGTGGGGCAACTCTGGACGTGCCCTCCGTGCATTCATTTCAGACATACCTATACCTACTCCTCCCCTGCGTAAAGCTCTGGGGAAAAAATGGCCCTGCAAACCTGAAGCAGAAGGTGGTGGTGCCTGGTGCTGATTGGCTTGCTCTCTCTGATGTCATCAGCCAATCTCCAGTCCCTGGAGCACTTTTACATTTTTAAAAAGCATTGCCTTTTAAACATTATTAATACTGCACTGAATGAAAAGGTACATACAGACACTGAAAAGCAATGCTTTTAAAAGATTAAAAAGGCAAACACCCCATCTGAAGCACAGGCAAGACTGCTGCCTGAGCCAGTGTTCAGTTTGCTGGTATGTATGTCTGTCATTTCAGCCTTGAAGCTGCATAAAAGTCCAGCTTGCACAGCTCCTCAGGGATTCAGTGTAAGCTCTTTTTATATGTCATCTGTCTTCACAGTTACCTGTGCTTTCATAATCTCAAATCAAGCAGGCTTAACAATTCAGCACCTTCATGAACATGTTTCCATGTGAGAATACTTAGTTTGCTTTTTGATTCAAGCTGTTCAGACTGGGTAAATATTTGGCAAAATAAGGGTGAGGAGTCTATTGTTTTTTCTTTTATGATCCATATAGGAAAGTATATTTCTTTCTTTGATTCCCACAGTTACTTTGGGGTGCTTCCATCACTCACTGCTCCAAAATTCTTCTGTGTATAATAGCAGCCACACATACTTTCCATCATGCACATGGCGTAACATGGTACAGGTGGAACATCCATATGACCAGTTTGTATGATCTTTCCCTCTTTCCTTCTCCCTTTTGGAGAGAGAAGGACTATGTAATGTGTTTGTGTTGCGTGCAGAGCCATGCCATGCCAGTATCAGCCTCATGGTAATTCTGAATTCACACGAATTGGCAGCTGTCACTAAGCATCTAGGTACACGTGGCATAGAAGTAGTTGCCAGAGGAACATTTCAGGACTAAAGCCTGCTCTGTACAAACATCTGATCATCTGATAAAACCATTACTGGATTGTACTACTTGAGCTTGCTAGAAGCTTCCTCTCTGACGTGTTCTTTATGTACAAGGAGCTCTCTCTCTCCCCCCCCCTCTTTTAATATGGAGGAACATTCAATCATGTGGTCCTCCACCTGCAGTCTGAAGTGGTACAGCCAAGACACAAGTTTATACCACCTCATGAGAAATGGATTTGGGATACAGGAAGAGGGCCGTCACTGAGGCTGTACCTAGACTGAGGAGTTCCCTTCTTAGCAGCACCCACCTTGCCCCCACTGACAATGTGATCTGTCAAACTGTTGATTGTTTTTATACTCCAATGTGATCTATTGTTGGTTTAGACTCCTTGTCTACTCCCTTGCACAGTGGAGCAAGGGTGTTTAAAATAAGGAACAACTCTTATTTTCTAGAAAACTGAGATAAATTGAACAATGGGAATAGTTCTTAAAGTATCTTTAAAGCTCTAAATGGCTTAGGATCTGGCTACTTGAAGACCTGTCGCTACCATGTGAACCTGGCCCTCCTTTAGATCAGCTGCTGCCTCTCTCTTTCACGCGCCGTCACTTTCAGAGGCACGGTTAGTGGCAAAGCGCAAAAGGTGGCAGCACCCCATATGTTGAAGTCACTGCCTCAAGATATTAGGTCATCTTCCTCTTTTATCTGTGCTCTGCCAGCAAGTGAAGATATTTCTTTGGAAAAAAGCATGTGACTCTGCTGTTGCTTAATTTTATCGATTAACTGTTATTTTTGGTTTGTTGCATTCTTGTTTTTGCTGCTGCTTTTAGCTTGCTGTAAATGTGCTTTAATGATTGGTGATTGTTTCTATACTTTGAGTGACTCCATTTTGGGAGGAGAAAAGTAGGGTATACATTTCTTAGAGAAGAGATACCGTAAGTATGTCTCTTTAAAATCAAGGGCAACTAGCTATCCT
Organism: Shinisaurus crocodilurus; assembly: GCA_021292165.1. NCBI lineage: Eukaryota > Metazoa > Chordata > Lepidosauria > Squamata > Shinisauridae > Shinisaurus > Shinisaurus crocodilurus. The sequence goes on along the minus strand of CM037879.1, from coordinate 192,776,522 downwards.
ACATATAAAGTACATCCAGATGAGACTCAGGGCCAAACTACACATCATGCTAAATGCATGCTTATGTTTAATGTGTCTGCTGTTATTAAAAAAACAACAACCAACAAAACAGCTATGGGGAGTGGGTTAATCAGGATCAGGACCATGGTGTCTGCAGAGGGAGGGGTCACTCTATCTCTCCATGCTGCAGTCTGGATGAAAATCACCACCCCCAAAGCTGCTACTTTGTATGGAAGAAACGGTGTTTTTGGCACCAAAAGCAGCTTCTCTTCCAAGGCAAATGGCGGCGGCAGGGTGGGTGGGTGATTTTCATCAAGACCATCCCTCCCTCCATGCTGCAGTCCCAATATTAGACTCATTTAATGTAATGTGTAGCTTGGCCCTCAGCAGGATATGCTGCACAGGAGTGCAAAGCATTGGGAAACATGGTTAACAGCAATCTACTCATGCAAATATATATATATATATATATATATGGACAGGTTGCTTACCTGTAACTGTAGTTCTTCGAGTGGTCATCTGTGCAGTCACACACATGGGCTCTGCGCCTGCGCGGAGGCCGCTTCGGGAAGGTTCTATAGCTGAGGCAAACTTTGGGCGGGAACCCCTCCCCCCTGCGTCTCTACTGCGCGGGTTCCCGCCCTCTCCCTCAGTTCCCCTGAGACCGCCATCGCGATCCCAGTGCTAAGGAAGAACATAGGAAAAACTCCCTACATTGAACATCAATACCGAGGGCGGAAATCGATGGCGTCGTACGGTACCGATGGTACACCCAAGGTCCCGATCCAGTACACCATCGAACTCGACAGTGACACCGTAGCGGGGATGGCTGGGTGGGTTGTGTGACTGCACAGATGACCACTCGAAGAACTACAGTTACAGGTAAGCAACCTGTCCTTCTTCTTCGTGGTCTCTGTGCATCACACACATGGGCAGAGTAGCAAGCTGACTTACCGGCGGAGGGTCGGTGTCATTGCAGGATCGATGAAAGGACAGCTCTGCCGAATACATTGTCCTTTCGGGATCGGACATCGATACGGTAGTGTGTCACGAACGTGGAAGGCGTCGACCACACTGCCGCCTTGCAGACCTCTGTCAGGGAGACACCCCTCTCGAAGGCAGTTGAGGTTGAAACGGCCCTAGTGGAGTGGGCTCGGATCGAGCTCGGTAGAGGTTGTCCCTTGAGCTCGTACGCTAGTTTGATACAGGACACAAGCCACGAAGCCAGTCGCTGGCTCGATACAGGCAAGCCTTTGGAGTGACCTCCGTAACAGACGAAGAGGCGTGGAGACCTCCTGATGGACTCGGTGCGGGACTTGTAGAAAAGTAGAGCCCTTCTCACGTCCAGCATGTGGAGTTGTTGTTCCAGGGGAGTAGACGGACCTTGGAAGAACGCTGGCAATATAATATTTTGGTTGAGATGGAAAGAAGAGACCACCTTCGGGAGGAAAGCCAAGTCTGGGCGCAGTACTGCTTTATCTCTATGGAAAACAAGGTACGGAGGGTCTACTCTCAGGGCCGTCAACTCCGATGCCCTTCGGGCAGAGGTGATGGCGATAAGGAACACTGTTTTAAGAGTTAACAAACGGAGGTCTGACGTCGCCATAGGTTCGAAGGGCTTAGACATGAGTACCTGAAGCACGAGCTGAAGATCCCAAGTCGGGTTTACCGGTTTGAACGATGGGTTCATGTTGTGCAGACCTCTCATGAAGCGCTTGACTAGGGGATGGGAGAACAGTGTATACCCATCCCTGCCCTCGTGGAACGCTGACAATGCCGCTAAGTAGACTTTCAACGAGCTCGTCTTGAGACCTTTGTGTTGCAGATGGAGTAAAAACTGCAGTACACTATGAATAGGAGCCTTCGGATATGGCACCTCGATCTCCCCGAGGTATTCGCCGAAGGCTTTCCATTTCCTTGTATAGGATGTCCTGGTGGATGGTTTCCAGGCCTCCCGTAACACAAGTTTGATCTCTGCTGGGAGTGAGTCTGGGATCAGATCATCCAAGCAGTAAGTTGGAGGATGGATGGGTTCGGGTGCATAATTGAGCCTCGAGCTTGAGAGAGGATCGTTGTCGAGCTCGGTAGGCGTAAGTACTCCCCTTGGGACAGTCTGAGAAGAGGAGCAAACCATGCCTGTCTCGGCCACCACGGGGTCACAAGTATACAGTTCGTTTGGTCGGACTGGATCTTCGCGACGACCTTGGTTAACAGTGGAATCGGAGGAAACACGTAAAATAGAGTCCCTGACCAGGTTAGCAGGAACGCATCCCCAATCGACCGGCTGTCGTGGCCCGCTCTGCTGCAGAAGACCTGACACGCCGTGTTGGCTGCCGTCGCGAAAAGGTCTACCGTCGGGGTCCCCCACCGTTGAAAGAGGGACTGACGGATTCGGTCGTCTAGTTGCCACTCGTGGGAATCGAAGGATATCCTGCTGAGGGCATCTGCAAGATAATTGTCCTTCCCCGCGATGTGGATAGCTCTCACCGAAATATGGCGGGGTATCATCCATTTGAATATACGAAGGGAGAGGTTCGTCAGCCGTATCGAGCGAGTACCTCCCTCCTTGTTCAGATAAGCAACGACAGTGGTGTTGTCGGTGACCACCTGTAGGTGTTTGCCCTCGAGTATGGGCTCGAGGGACTTCATGGAGTTCCATACAGCTTTGAGTTCGAGGACGTTGATGTGATTTCCTCGGTTGTGAGGGCCCCATTGCCCCTGTGCTGTGTGGTCCCCACAATGCGCTCCCCAGCCCAGGAGGGAAGCATCCGTCGTCAATGTGATTGAGGGTACGACGGGCTGAAACGGCATGCCTTTTGTTAAGTTGTGACGAGTTGTCCACCAAAGAAGCGACTGCCTTACTGTGGACGGGATCGACAGACGAGTTCGATGGGCATTCGTCTCGGAATCGAACGACCTTATGAACCAGTTTTGGAGCTGGCGCATATGGAGTCGAGCGAGAGGGACAACTGATATGGTTGAGGCCATGAGGCCGAGAAGACGCTGGATCGAGAAGGCTGTGCACGAGGTCGCCTTGTGTATTCTCAGGGCGAGGGCAAGCGTCTTTAGAGTTCTGTCCTCTGGTAGAAAGGCGCGACCGACAGTAGCATCCAGTAATGCTCCGATGAACTGGATCCTTTGAGTGGGGAAAAGCTTGGATTTCTTTGCATTGAGACAGAGTCCGAGGGTGTTCAGAGTGTTGGTAGTTAAATGTAGGGCATCCTGGAGCTCCTGTGCAGAAGGTGCTACGATGAGCCAGTCGTCCAGATAGGGGTAGAGCGTCACCCCTTGAGTCCGAAGATAGGCACACACTACCGTCATACACTTGGTAAACACCCTCGGTGCCGTCGAGAGTCCGAATGGGAGTACCTTGAACTGGAAGGTATCGGATCCGACCATGAACCTCAGGTATTTCTGGCTGTCCGGGTGGATCGCTATATGGAAGTAAGCGTCCTGGAGGTCGATGGAAGCAAACCAGTCGTTCTTGCGAAGGAGAGGCAGGATCGACTGGAGCGTGACCATCCTGAACTTCTTGGGTAGAATGTAGAAGTTCACTGAACGGAGATCCAGGATCGGTCGGAGTCCCCCATCTTTCTTTGACACCGTAAAGTACCTGGAGTAGAGGCCGTCCTGAACGAGGTGTGGAGGGACTGTCTCGATGGCCCCCTTGAGCAATAGGGAGTGGACCTCTTCCTGCAACGCTCGAGATGGTTGTGTAGTGCGGGTGCCAAGGAAGGGTGGGAGGGAAGCGAACTCGATCTTGTAGCCGTGCTGGACAATGTTCAGAACCCAACGATCGGTGGTAATTTTCTTCCATGATGGTAGGAAGAGGGATAGTCGGGTTCCAAACTGAGGTCGAGCCGGAATCGGAGTCAAGAGGATCGAATTGGAGCTGTCGGTCGTGCCTTGGGTCCCGTCAAACCCGTCGCCTTTGGGAGTCACCTCCTTTACGGGAGCCCCGGTACCGTTGCTGCTGGAAATGACGGCTCGGTGCCCGGGGCTGCTGTGGACGAGCGCGGCTATCCTGCCACTGCTGGTGCTGTCCTTGTTGAGCTGGAGCTATAGGTGGTAAGTATGGGGTCCACCTTCGGCGTCTGAATGCTCGAGTTGGTTGCATCGGAAGGAGTCCCATCTTCCTAGCGTTCACCCGGGCTTTCTGGACCGCATCGAGGGAGTCGTCTGTTTTGTCATTAAAGAGACCGACTCCATCGAAGGGCAGGTTCTCGATCTTGGCTTTAGCCTCCGTTGTTAAGGTTGAAGACCGTAGCCAAGCGTGTCGGCGGAGAGCGACTGCGCTCACCAGGGATCTCCCGTGGCAGTCTCCCTGATGTCTGGCCGTGTGGATTTGTTGCCTGGAAGTGTTCGACGCTTCGGCCTGGAACACCCTAGCCAAGTCTCTCTTCTCGTCCGGTAGATAGTCTATCAATCCACTCATCTTCTCCCAAAGGAAGAGTTGGTACCTCGCCATTGTAGCTTGGTACCCGGCGACCCGGATCCCCAGGGCGCTCGAAGTGTAGACTCTTCGTCCGAAGTTGTCTAGCTTTTTTCCCTCAGGGTCCGATGGAGTGGAGTGCTGCTTGCCCGACTTGGACTGCGCCGACTCGACTATCATTGAATTTGGAGTGGGATGGGAGAAGAGAAACTTGGCCGTGTCCGGTCTAACCTTGTAGAGCGCGTCCAGGCGCTTAGCCGCGGGAGGGGCTGTGGACGGGGAGCTCCAAGATCCTTGCACCGTCTCTAACATGGTAGGAGTAATCGGGAGCAATGTGGGGCCCGAGGAGGATTTCGAGACGGCATCAAATAGAGGATCCACCGCTTTTTTCTCTTCTACGACCGTCTCCAGTCCGAGGGCTTGGGCCATCCGGAGGATTTGTTCCTGGAAGGTGCCCATATCCTCGGAAGGGGACACTCCCGACTGGGTGGTCACCTGTTGGTCTGGTGATGTCGAGGAGGGGGAGACAGAGACGACTGACTCCGAGTTCGAGATAGGTGAGCCCGGGGTCGACGATCTACGGGACCGTGTGGCTGCCTCCGGAGAGTAGGCGGTAAGCCTACCTTCTCTCACCTCGCTGCGTGCCTGCAGAGCTAGGAGACAAGCTGGTGGAGACCTCCTAGAGCTCCCGGGTGATCTCTCCCGCCTTGGTGGGGAGCGTCTCCTAGGTGGGGATCTATCTCGGGATAGGTACGTTCTCTGGTATCGATAATGGGAAACCGGGGAACGTCCTCTGTGGTATGTGTCTCGCGACCTTGAGGAGTATCTCGAGTCCCTGGAGTCGCGGGATCTGTCCCTGTAGCGTTGGGGATCCCTTGATCTCGAGACCGAGGATCTGGATGAAGCCCGGTCCCGGGTGATCAGAACCTCTTCGATCTCGAGTGATTTGGATCGGGTTCGTGGGGTACGAGCCCGTACCCCACGAGCTGGAGAGACAGATAAAGTAGCGGCAGCGGTCTGTGTCAAGGGTCTCGGTTCCGATGGTGAGTCCACGATCTCCCCATCTGAATACGCGACGGCCTGCGTAGCTTCCTTCGAGCCCGAAGGAGCTGTCGGAGTGGAGCAAGGAGGAGGGTCCCTCGAGCCCGAGGGAACCGGTGCGGATGGAGATTGGAGCCCAGCCGGGCGATCTGAGGCCGCGACGTCCGTCGGGTCCATGGCTAGCGTCGATCTCGATCCCGAGAGGGACGAAGCCAGTTTTTTCGCCAATTTCCTCGCTTTTTCCTTCCGCTCCTTGCTTCGCTTTTTCGCTTCTTCCTTCTCCCTGCGTGCCTTCTTGGCCTTACTTTTAGATATCATAGTGGCCATATAGGCCTCCTGAGCGTCCGCTGAGGAGACCGTGTGGGAAGGCGGCGTACTAGGCCTCGGTAAAGAGGAAGGCTTTTCCGCGGGCGGCTGGAGGGCTTTTTTGTAAAGAATCGCCGTCAACTTATCCGCCCTATGCTTCCTCGCTTGCTTAGTGAAACCTTGACATTGATGGCAAGTTTCCACGTTATGGCCTTCTCCAAGGCATGCAAGGCAAAGCGAGTGTCCGTCTGCGGGGGGAAGCTTGGTTCCGCACCTCACGCACTTGCGGAAGGGGGCTTTCGGAGCCATAATTTCCTCAATGATCCCACGAAGAACGGGGGGAGAAATTAGAAGTATTCTTATCTTTTTTTGTTGGATTCTACGGAGAATCAATGAACCTCTCGAAGTAACAGCCACACGCGATGGCGGTCGAAGAGGAACTGAGGGAGAGGGCGGGAACCCGCGCAGTAGAGACGCAGGGGGGAGGGGTTCCCGCCCAAAGTTTGCCTCAGCTATAGAACCTTCCCGAAGCGGCCTCCGCGCAGGCGCAGAGCCCATGTGTGTGATGCACAGAGACCACGAAGAAGAAATATATATATATATATATAATAACAAAGTAATAAATAAATCACTACTATGTTTCTCTTCATGATTTTCCTGTATCCCACGGCCTTATTTTACTAATTTGTGCAATTAGCATGAATAAATTTCAGCCAATGGCTTGAGTTGTTAGCGCTATGATATTTGCTTTTGCTAGATGATAGAATTAATTCACGGCATTTGTTTGAAAGGATACATTGTCACATTTCTTTGTTTTGCTCCCAGGTCTATAAATACTTTCCAATTTTCTGATACTTTCCTGCATATAAATTTCTAAATGTACTAATATTCATTATTTATCTTCATAAGCCTAAACTCTAGTACCAAGAACATGCTTGGATTTTCAATAAAAGACTTTCTGAGCACTTTACCTAGGGCCACTAAGATGAGGCTCTAAGTCAGTGGTTTTCAACCTTTTTTGCCCCATGCACCCTCTTCACCATATGTCAGAATGTCATTCTCCCCTTTCCAAGACTGTCTGACTTAATCTGTGCCATACAATAAGGTGTGATGTCCTGTAGATTATGTACAATTTGTAGAATTTAATTTGTAGAAAGATCAGTATTCCAACAGTTTGAGTCTGTGGTCCTAATTCCCCCCCCCCAACCCTATAATCCCCCCCCGGGGGGAATTCCCCCCCTGGTTGCGAACCCCTGCTCTAAGTGCATAGACCTACAATCCTGGGAGCAGAATTGTGCCCGCTCCACCGATTGGGCAAGCCTGCCCGCCCCATCTCTAGGCCCATCTGTACAAGGTGCACTATGCATAGATGCAACCTGTGTGGTCATTAACCCACACAGAACCTTGGAAATGGTTTGGATCAACATGTGTAGCAATATATAAATGTTATATATGGATTTCCAGAAGGCCCAATGTATGTATTTCCAGAATGCCCAAAGTCAGGACTGATGTATCTGGTGCATGGGGCAAACAGGCACCATCCTTCTCACCTCATTGTATCCAAACCATCATCCAAATCAACTCCTCATTCAAACCAGCCCCTGAAGCACTGTGTTGACAAAAAGACTGTGAACATCAAAAATGTGCCCTTAATGCTGTTTTTGTAACTTTAAAAAACCCACACCCTTCTGATTATTTTCTGCTGCCTCTTTTCATTTTGAAATAACCTTGCTGAGCCATCTGCACAACACAAAGCAGTCCTGAAAAGTGTTTCCTGTGATTCAAATCATTTTCAAAAGGCCTCCATTCATCATCTTCCTTTTTTGCTAGAATGAGACTAACATTCAAACCAGCTCACCCCAAGAATGCTGGCTGCCGGACGGGTAATTAAAGTGCTGTGTGTTTCATTTCCTGTTTCTAACTGCACCAAGCAATGTTTTCTTTTAAAAGTCAGTTTTCTAATCCTTCCAATTAACCCTTTGGAAACTTTATGGAAGCCAGTGTAGCCTAGTGCATAAGAGAGTGGGCAGGTTCGCATGTCATGCTAAGCTACCCTACAAATAAACTATGGTGGGTTGGTTGTTCACTGAACAACCCATGGTGCGCCTGACAGATGATCGGTCTCACCGTGAGTTGTTCTCCCCCTCAGTTCTCCAGCCGCTTCGGCACATTTCCCTCCCCACTCTGATCGCTACTCTTTTTCTTTGGCTGCCATTAAAAATAAATAAATTGGAGCTTCAAAAAAGTGCAATTGGGGACATATTTTTTTCAGCCCCTGAAAATGGCATTTAAAAAAAAAATAAAATTAAATGTGTTGGTCCTTCACAGGTGTTCACTTATGGCTCTCCAATATGTGTAGTCTCTCGCCTGGTCAATTCCCTTTTCTGTTTTAGTTGTCAAAGGCAGGACAAGGCGAGACTGCATATAGGCTAATTTGCGCAGAGTTGCTAGCTGTCACTTGCCTAGTTGTCAGTTGATAGTAAATAGGGGGAAAGTCGAGAAAGTAGGTGCACCAAAAGGGGGTGACAGCCATATCACCCACTTAGCACTGTAACCCCCTCAATTTTAATGGTTGAACTGACAGTTCTCAGCACCCTCCACCTTTTCAACACTTCCCTGATCTCCAGCTACTCCAAGAAGGGGAGATCTTAATTCCCTCCCCCCCTTTTGTTACTGCAGGTGCGCAAAGTTCCCCACCATTTACTTCCCAGTCATTACATTTGCATATATTATCCAGTCCAAAAAATTGCGCATTTTTTAGAACTGTCAGAGAACCGCAGTAACCACAGCAGTAAGTGCTCCAAAAAGGAGACTCGAACGGGGCGGGGGAGTTAAGATCTCCCCTTTCTGGAATAGCTGGAGACTCCAGGAAGTGTTGAAAAGGTGGAAGGCACTGAGGATTACATTGCTAAGTGGGTGATATTGCCCCCACCCCATTTTTGGCTCACATTCTTTCTCCACTTTTTTGCCCTTTATCGGTGCCTTTCCATTGACAGCTAGGTACTTGGTCCCTGTCAACTGTGTGCAAATCACACTATATTCAATCTTGCCTTATATCGGATAGCCATAAGGGTGCACTTCCGCACCTGTGAAGGACCGGCCCCCAATTTTATTTTATTTTTTTAAATGCACAATTTTCAGGGGCAATTTTTTTTTAAGTGTGATCTCAACGTTTTTGAGGCTCTGGAAAAAAGAAGCTGAGGAACAAGTGACGGACCTTCCAAAGTGCCATATCGGCAGAAGGGCAGAACTGGTGAGATCACGAAAGCGAGTGGCGGGGAGGGGGGGTTTACCGGTCTTGCTGACCAGCTCTGTAGTTGTTTCCAACAACCCACAATAAAATTGCCCTGCCAGGTATTTATTTATTTATTATATTTATACCCCGCCTTTTTTCCTGAAAGGAACCCAAGGCGGCTTACATAATCCTCCTCCTCTCCATTTTATCCTCACAACAACCCTGCGAGGTAGGTTAGGCTGAGAGTCAGTGACTGGCCCAAAGTCACCCAGTGAGTTTCATGGCCGAGCAGGGACTAGAACCTGGATCTCCCAAATCCCAGTCCAACACTCTCACCACTACGCCACACTGGGTATGGATGAGACAACAGCCCATCGTGGGTCAAATCAGCCCTAGAAAAAGCCATAGTTTTGCAGGGTGGTTTGTTCATGAAAAGTAAGCTACCCTGCAGAAACCGTGCCGGGTTCGGACAACACAGCAACCCACCATGGCTGGTTACCCATAGTCGGTTGTTGTCCTATGTGAACTAGGTCAATCTCAGCTCAACCATCAACTTACTGGATGACCCTATGAAAACCATTCCCTATCAGTCCTCTTGCTACATGCAGCATACAGGTGCAATAATGGTCTACCTTACAGAGATGTTGTAATGACTAATGTGAGATGTATATGAGCATAAAGCTCTTTGAGAGCCTAAAGCTCTTTGAGTATTTAGGGAAAGGGCTCTGTAAATAAGAAATATGATTTTCTCCTATGCAGTCTCCCTTTATATTCCTCCCTAAAACTGTTAGCTGAGGGAACAAAGCATGGCTATTGATAAAATGCATTTTAGAAAGGAAAGAATTCAGTCAGACTGTGCCTACAGCACTAAGGCCAGCAAGGTTGGAAACATGATAGTTTTTCACAGTAGCCCTACACTTGCCTTCTCTTCTACACATTGACCGAATGCGTGAAGGGGAGGCAGGAATGCAGCTGCTGGCCCCACCCTGACATACATGTCTTTGGCCAAAGATGAGAATGGTTTGTAAGCCTGCGGGCAGGGACTGTCTTGTTAATTGTTGTAAACCTCCCAGAGAGCTTCGGCTATTGGGCGGTATAAAAATGAAATAAATAAATAATGTAAAGCCCATTCTCGTCTCTGGCTACATGCACAGAGGCTAGGCAGGCAGGGCCAACTGGCTCGATCCTGCTCCCTTTCCACATATTAGATCACATGGAGCTGTCTGTGTGTAGGTATCACCATTGCCATAGACTCCCTGTGCCTCAACATCTGTGCTATAAATTCAATGTGACATTCAGCCTACATATATGTAGGTCATTTCACCCACCCATAGAAGCCCTGTCATCCAAGAGATGGTGCATGACAGCTACTTAACATTGAAGCTTTAGGACACTGGAGCTTTAGTATGCAGACAGACAGCATGGACAACAGACGCCGCAGAGGCATTCATGGAGCTGAAACTGGGCCAGTACTTTGCAAGTGATGCCTCCTCCTTGGCTTGCAAAAGAGCAATGTGAGGTTATTCATCATGATTTCAATTTCTCATCTCATCATGATAATGAAACACCCACCCCACGGGGGTGGGGGGGGAAGCACCAGAAGCACCCACATCCTACAGAATGCAGGGATTTCCTTTCCGGGTCTCCTGTCCACACACTGATCCGTCTTGATCCTGCTTAGCTTGTCAAACAAGAGAGGATCAAAACCCACAAGGAAGCCGACTAATGGAGATTCCATTAATTAAATTAAAAACCTCTTCGGCTGCACAGAGCAAAAATGTAGAGCTGTAGCAAGACCTCAAATCCACACACGCAATTTATTACCTGCACTAGGAGTTCCAACTTCCTGTCATCAAGAAGGTGCACTTGACACCGGCGGCCCTCTGTCATCTGAAAAAAACAAGAAGAAAAAGAAAGTTTCAGTGGATGCTTATTTCAAAAGCTTGGCAAACGCTACAAGCTGCTGTTAACATGCTGAAGCCTTTTCTGCTTCACTGTCATAGCAAAGGATTTCCCATTCAGTGTTTAGCCCTCCCTGGAACTGGCAGAAATAAAAAGATTGGAAAGAGAAAATAAATAAATAAATCACCCTAACAGCTGTTACAGAATGGCGCACGCTGCCTCTGCTTTGACTCAGCCCTAAGAATGGGTATTGTTCCAGAATGAGAAAGGAGTTTATGGAAGAGGCCAGGGACTCTTGCACTGGCTAAATGAAAATACATGCGGCATCCATACTATGGGGCTCCCTTTGTTTTTGTGGCTTTACTAAGGCAAGTGCATGTGAGCTAAGGACATTTCTAGTCCTGGACTAAAGCTCAGGACCACAGACAAGAGGGAACAAAAGTGAACATACATTAGGGGTCTCATGATCGGCATTGCTGAACACCTGCCAAGGCCCGGGCTCCTTCTCCTCCTCACCATTGCCACCTGCTCACCCTCTCTATTCCAAGGGATGGGACTGAGGAGAAGGAGCAACAGCCATCACTGTCTGCTCACTTGTCTGCTTTCCCCCTCTGGGTGACAGTGGGGATTGGGGCCAGGGGAGAAAGGAGAGGGAGTAGGCGATGGTGAGGAGGAGGATAGGGACCCAATGAAGGCATTGTGCCTGCAGGCCTCCCATAAGATGGAGCTGGCATTTTGCCCTGGACCTCTAGGAGGTCCAAAGGTTTACTTTCATGTGGCCAAGAATCGGTCCAAACAGAAATAGTGTTCCAGATCTTGACTACATAGGCAATGCTGACTACATCTGCACCTGAAAAAACCCACTCTGGACCCAACGGTATTTGCTAACTATCGTCCAGTTGCAAATACCCCTGTTTTTGAGCCCATGAAAGAATGTCAGGGCTTCTTTCGGTGTTCTACTGACAACAAAACACAACAGTTATGTCTGTGGCAGAGTATTTCACTGCAGTTTCAGAGTAATGATCCACTGTTCTCTTTTCATGCAGAGGCTTCTGCACATGCAGAGGCTTCTGCACTTTCAGAGCAAGTCCACATCAATGGCCTAGTTGAGTTGGTGCCCTTAGAATTTCTCAAGATACAATCATTCTCTGGCTTTTCACATAGCCAGATAAAGGGAAAGCAAAACTACTGCTCAGTGAAGAGATTTGTTATGGCATTATACCTTTTATTGGACATTAAACTAGTTTGACTATGGGGGTCCTGCAAAGTACAATGTAAAGTACTTGAAAACCCTCTATTAAAATGGTGGTATTATGAGATGAACACTTGAGGAAACAGTCAGTAAGGCAGAATAGCTTTTGCTCTTGCAAAAGAAAGAAAGATCTCCTGTTGCAAGAAAAGCAGGAGATGATTTTAATCTCGAAAACTATTGTGTGAAATAATAGAGGGGAATAGTTCAACAAGGGGTATAAGTAAGGAGATTTATAAAATGATTCAAAAAAAGGAAGATCATAAAGATAACCTTAAGTCCATATGGGAATTGGCATTTGAGGAAGAGATTTCGAATGAAGGGTGGAAAAATATTTGGGGCAGAAGAATACTAAGAAATATGTCAGTAAGGATTAAAGAGAATTTTTACAAACTTATTTGGAAATGGTACCTGACACTGGTAAGATTGAATAAAATAGATAGTAACTATTCTACAACATGTTGGAGGGGCTGTCAGGAACTTGGTACATATGCTCATATGTGGTGGAGCTGCAAAAGCGGTTTGGATTTTTGGAATAAAATTTTTGTAGAAATTTTGGAAATAACTGGTTTAAATTTGGAGGTCTGTCCCAAATTAGCATTGTTATCAGTAACGGAGAAACTGGTTTGTACCCAAGATATAAAGGAACTTATTGTAAACTTGTTAACAGCTGGGAGATTATGATAGCAAGGAAATGGAAAGTCCAACATGTTTTTTCAATTGTTGATTGGTACAAGGAGGTATGGGATATAGCTGTAAATTATAAGTTAACTTGCTGTATTACATGCAAAAAGGGACAATTAAAGAGGAATAATTTTAAGGAAATTTGGGGGCCATTTTTAGATTTTGTGCTAGTCAAGGGAAAAGGGAGCATGCCTTGTCAAGATATGATGTTTTTTTGGAATATTGAGTAATAGGGGAATAGAGAGGATGAATATTCTTTGGTCCTGAATGGTGAAGGGGACACTGTAGTTGTTATTTGTATGTTGGTATGGTTTTTGTTGTATATTATTTGAAACTCATAAATAAAAATTTAAAAAATTAAAAAAAAGAAAAGAAAACCATTGTGTGAAATTATCCCAGCTGATTATGGCTCTTAAATTGAGATATGGCATAGGATACTGCCTTATTCAAGCTAGACCACTGGTCCATCTAGCTCCATATTGTCTACTCTATTCTGACCAGCAGCAGCTTTCCATAGACTAAGGCAGAAGGTACATGAGTATGTTTTTACTGGTGACCCTGGGGATTGAACCTGAGACTTTAAACATTATGTTAATCACATGATTGGGCCTTGCATGTTTGTTTCTTCTTTACTGAATGGGAACTCCAAGGTTGGGGGTCAATCCAGATTGGGACTACAGCATGGGGTGAGGGGGTCTTGAAGCTGCTATTTGCCTGGGGTAGAAACTGCCATTGGTGCCAACGGGAGCTTCCCTCCTGAAGCAAGAAGCAGCCATGGGGACCAGGTGGACAATCTGGATTGGGACTGTGATGGGGGCTGGCTCCTGGAGCTGCTATTTGGTAAAGCAAAAACAAGCACACAAGGGACAATTCGCAACAATTCCCAAGTAGCAATGTTCTTTCAGTTCTGCTCAGATCTCATGGTTATAAACAGCTAAGAGCATGCTACAGACCAGCCTTGTCTGATCTGGTGCTCATCAGATGTGTTGTCCTGCAACTCCCGTCATCCAGTGATGGGAGATGCAGGACAACACATCTGGAGGGCACCAAATTGGGGAAGGCTAGTCTATAGACTGTAGCACTTAAACAATGGACTCAGTCCTCTTAACACACTCGAGTCCCACATTGGAGCTACCATACAATACAAGGACCTGAATCACGCTTCAGTTCTGCATTGGTGGCCGTGGCTGCCATGAACCAATCCCTACATGACACCACAGGCTCTGCCAATGCAGCACTGAGATGATCTCAGGAGCTCCTTGTCAGGTGGAGACGATCTTCGGATTCAACTACTTCGCACATTAACTTCCTCACCCAAACATTGGTGGCAAAACAAATGCACGGGCTGCACTTCGCAAGTGACAATGTGCACCCCCCTGCCCCCGCCAGACACTAACACTTTCTCTCTTTAGGCAAAGCATGGTATGTGGTGTTGACATTATTATTTGATGACTCTGAACCATTTGAAAATCCATTCCACATTATGCAAGCCCTTAGCTATAGGTTTCCATGGGGCATTCACGCAGAAACATATGCGTATGTTCATCAACAGTATTCGACATACTGTATTTTTTTTCTATATTTGCTTTTATGTGTTAGATATACCTTATCTATTTTATCTCCCGCTCTCTAGGGCTTACAATGACACGTACACAGCATTCATTCACCACAGCAGAAAGGAAATTCCTCTTAAAGGAAGTTACTTGGTGACTCCCAGATCTTGGCCTGTTTGCATTAAGGAAGGATTTTCTAGTTACCTCTGACATCAACGTAAAGCTTTAAATCTCATTTACGGACTGCTGACCCAAATATTTACACAGTGGATTTCTCGGCTAAGGATCACACAGAGAAGAAGGCAATTGTTTTGCACTGCTCCTCAAACCATCTTGGCAGCTTAGTGCCTGACCCATTCATCTTGTCTACAACTCCAAACATGAGCTAGAGGAATCCAAGGAACTGTCCCCAATGCACCCTGGGAAACACAGAGACTATGCTTAGCAAATCCCTGGCTACAGGTCATCTTCCTGCTAAATGATCCCTAGAGAGAACTATCTGAGAAACTTTTGGATGCAGCACACACAAAAGAAAACACTGTGTGTGTATGTGCACACTTCAAAAAACAAAACAAAAAAAGCAGCACCAACAGCTGCAAATAGATCTGTCCAATGCCCTCTCAGCCAAGATGTTCTTCAAGAAGTCTGCTGGCTGAAGTCATCAACCCTATTAAACATCTCAAATGCACAAAAGCAAATGCTGTTTACTGTGACAGCTCTATACATTTCCCCAGCACATTTTGCTAGCCTGCCAAAGAAAGAGATTTAATCATGGTGCTTTCTTCCACGCATATTTATTAGGGCTGATCAAAAATAGGGGTTTTTTTTTGCAAAAGCTCTTACCTCTGGTGAAAATTATGTTCACCCATTCTAAGCTAGGCCAGGAAATATTGCTCGCACTCTGAACTGGCTTAATACTGTCATGTGGCCAATTCCAATCGGCCATGCAGCATCATGGTATCATTTCACTTACAACATGATTCCTGATTGGTTAGGATCATGTTGCCAAGAGTAAAATTATTATTGTTGTTTTAAAAAATTAGGTGCTAAAACAGCTGCGAGAGGAGGAACAAACATAAATGCTTAAAACTGTAGTTTGAGGACTGTGGGGAACATTGTGGAGACTCCTTTCATGCTTTGGGAACATTCAGCATTTATCCCTAATATTTATACACTGTTTTCTCTAGATTATACACATAGTCAAATGTTTGCTATATGTACAGGATGTGATTAGTGCCTCATATGCCAGAAAGGCAGGGAGAAAGTTGCAAAAGAAATAAATAAGATCATCCCTGGCACAGACCTGTATCAGAAAGGCTGAAATTAAAAATAGCTTCATCACCCTCTTTCCCCATTCACCACTTAGCCATTAGGTCAATTCCAATAGTTGGATGAAAAATCCTTTCCCTAAAAGCTACCCAGTCAGCCCCCAAATGACCAATGACTTTTTGACATGCCAGGATGCAGCCATGCACACAGGAACCTATCAGTTAAGATGGAGTATGTAGCCAATGGGAATTATTCCAAAAGCCATGCTGGGGATGCCAAACACTGCATCAGAGCTGGCTCTCAGGGGACGTAGCACAGCCTTCCCCAACCTGGTGCCCTCCAGATGTGTTAGACCGCAACTCCCATTATTCCTAGCCTTCCCCAACCTGGTGCCCTTCAGGCTGGGAATGATGGGAGTTGTAGTCCAGCACATCTGGAGGGCACCAAGTTGGGGAAGGCAGACACAGTATCAGACGGGACAGCAAGACAACACAGTCATAAAGTGTGAGACGCACTTCAGGACCTACCCAGTTTAAGCCTTTCCTTAATCATGAACTCACCACCAGGCAGCCTTAGGTAAAGCCACCAGCTCAGCCTTATCTTCAATATGGGGGGCAATCATACTGATCTATCTTACATAATTCTTGTGAGTGCTATTGAGATAAAGTATGTGAAGTGAATGGGATGCTTAAAGAGCACAACAGAAATTCTAAGTATTGCTATTGCTCCAGCCTTTCCCATGGAAAAAGGATCTTCAAACCGTAGCACCCACAGGAAATTCAGCAGTTCCTTAATAGCGCAATGTTAGATATGTTTACTCAAAGTACCTAAGTCTCACAGTATTCAATGGGGCTTACTCCATGTTTAGAAGTGTGTTTAGAATTGTAGCCTTAATTCCTATAATTAATTGGAAGAACAAGGCTATAAAATAAAGGGAAATAACCCTTCTCCCACTTGTCATTTTTGTTCATTCACTTTTGGTTGCCAGCTGGAACAGAGCTTAGATACATGCTGATGTTTAACACCATTAGTCTGACTCACAAAGATGTTTGTTAGATGATGAACTGTGGTGCTTCCTCACATCTGAGTCACAGGCATTTCAATCCTATTAAACATGTACATAGAAGACCACTGATTTCAGTGGAATTTACTTCCAGTGGTAATTAGGAGAAGTTAAGGCAGTGATGGCGAACCTTTTTGAGCCCGAGTGCCCAAACTGCAACACAAACCCAACTTATTTATTTCAAAGTGCCTTAAATTTGGCAGGAAGGAGGAGGGGGCACTAGCTAATCGTGCCCCGCTCTGTCTCAGGGCATGGCTCTTCACCGGGCACGCAAAGATTCGGGCGTGGGCGCGCTGTGCTTCTGAGCTGATCTGTTCAGTTAGAAGGAGGGCTGAGTGCCTGCGCAGTCCGCTTCTGGGGGTGGAGATGTTGGAGTGTACCTGCCTGTGGAGGCCAGCGAGGAATGAGTGGAGAGGAGTTACTATGGAAACCCGATGCTGAATGCAGAAGGGGACGGTCTTTTCACGATCTGGCGACCAATGGCTCGAGTGCCCACAGAGAGGTCCCTGCGTGCCAGCTGTGGCACGCGTGCCATAGGTTCGCCATCACTGAGTTAAGGTGTGTATTCCCCCACACAAAAGGAAGTCCATGCTCACTGAAAACTAGGTTCTATGCTAGAACCTCTCTTTCTGACATCCACTTTTCTGGGGAGCAGCATCCAGAAAGGAGCTGAGAGGTTCAGTGAGCATGGAAAGACTGCTGGCCCAGCTCTACCTCGCTTTAAAAAACATGGGGCGCATTCAACCACACAATTGCCTACTAATACTCAGAATGGGGAGTAGCCGAGGAACAATTCTACAATTGGATCGATGAGCTGTTTGAACAAACCAGGCTGAGCTCATGTTTGATTTTAATAGGATTTAAGCTCAAGTTTGAGCAATAGTTTGATCCAAGTAATGTTAAGAAGGCACTCTGTTTTGTAATTTGTGTGTATCTGAGATAGTCAGCACATAAGAGCTAAAGTTTCTTCTTAAATGAAACAGAAAACATATGATTAAAGAAAAAAGGAGAGCTGAAGGTCACTTTCATACATCTAATAATCTCCCTTTCTTCTCTCAAATATTTTAATCTCCTCAGAAGTTGATCCAGTTAAGAGTTATCATCTAGCCAGTTCTATTCACAATGCAAGTTATTACTACCATATCTGCTCAGTTACAAAATATTTGGCAGAAGGAAGCAAAATTATTAGAAATCAGATACCCCATAATGAAGAAACTTCCAGCTTTAAAGAATGAATTCTTTGGCAAAAAGCAAATGTGTGCTTTGCTAAAGTGAAGCTGAAAGAAAATGCAGCTTCCTAATAATTTTCCTTTGTCTCTCCACAATATCACTTTTTAAGCTTCCACAAGTGCAGACATCACTGAGGCAAACAGATTTTCATAGGCAGTGCATTTTGAGGAATGAGCTGCAAGCTAATAATACAGTAATAGCACCTAAAACACAATAGGACAGTGATGGCGAACCTTTTTGAGCCTGAGTGCCCAAACTGCAACACAAAACCAACTTATTTATTTCAAAGTGCCAACACTGCAATTAAACCTGAAAAACAACTCATACAGTTGTCCTAACTAATTAACATCTTTTGTCTTAAAAGAAAAACACAATAACAGAGCTTTCAATGATATAGTTTTTTGTTGGAAAAAAAAATCAACTCAAAAAATTATTATAGTACTACATTGTACACATAGCCTGAAGGGAATTTATACTAACTTTTTAAATAATTAGGCACATGTATTTTTGGATAAGGGATTCTCAACTTGTAATATGATTATATGCCAGACTGATATTGTATGGGGCAAGCCTTACCCCGGGTCCTTTCCCTGCTTCTACAGGTGTCGGATTAGTAAAAGTAAAAGTCAACCTGTACTAGGATGAGCAAGATAAACAAGAAAACTAAACGTGCTGAACACATTTTAAACACTTTATGTCTTGGACTGCAAACACTGCATTACCTAGGTAAAAGTTTGCATTGGGCATGCTTTTGCACAATTCATGTGATTTTTGCTATTGCATGCATGCTGATAATTTGTCAAACCTTGGCTCATACTCCGTTAGTTTGAGAGCAACACATGCAGCACTCGGGTCAACTGTTAGGGCTTTACATCCAAGCCATGCTCTGTGCATCATTCTTCAAAATCTTTTAAATGTGATAACAATGTAGAAAAGAATTCTGTAACAGGAATTCTAGAATAAAATCATTCTGTTCCACACTGTGAGAAAGAACAAAATCATTAGTGTTTTGCAGAAGGGGACGGTCTTTTCGCAATCTGGTGACCAATGGCTCGAGTGCCCACAGAGACGTCCCTGCGTGCCAGCTGTGGCACCCGCACCATAGGTTCGCCATCACTGCAATAGGATTTAAATAAATGTGATTTTAGCTAGCACTGGAATCAAGCCCAGGGCCATTCACCCCCAAACCTGCTAACAAATGCCCAAGTCTGAGAAGCTATATTCCAGGAAGGAAAGTGCAAGAGAGAGCCTTTCTCCCAGTACATCACATTTTTTCTCTTGCCACTCTCCACCCTGGGAGTGCTTGACTGGGTTCAAACAACACAATAACCACCACTCAAGGGTTGAGAATGGGTTGAGTGTAGGTCGTTGTTGAACCGTGGGTTATCATGTTCTCTGAACCCAGCCAAGATAACAAACCATGGTGAACAACCCACAGTTCACAACCCAACAACCACCCATGGATGATCTTCATGGGTGGTTTGTGGTTAACAAGCCATGGCTTGTTAGTGCAGCTGGGTTCAGACAACACAATAACCCACGGTTCAACAACAACCCATGGTTCAACGACAACCCACACTCAACCCATACTCAACCCTTGAGTGTGGGCTATTGTGTTATCTGAACCCAGTCCTTGAGTCCACTATTTGACTGGAGGGAAGGGGTGTCACCTTTCTGTTTGTCGGTTCAGAGTCAGGGGCTGACTGAAAGCCAATTCCCCTAAGTACTCTGTGATGGGAAGATGTGAGTGGAGAAACACATTTCATTCATTCATTCATTCATGATTTATTATTAACATGTGTACCACCTTAAAAAGCCATCAAGGCAGTGCACAACAGTGCAAAACAATATAACATTAAAACAACAAAAAATGAGAACATTAAGAACAGTAGAACACTAAAGCATTAAAACTACATCATTTAGAAGGTCAAATTAAAATAATGTGTATTGGTGCCCTGCTTAAAAGCCAGGAGAGTGGGAGCCAAGCATAGGTTCTGAGGGAGCGCATTCCACAGTTTGGAAGCAACACTGGAGAAAGCCCTTTCATGGGTGCCTAACAAACAGGCCTCTGCAGGCAATGGTGCCTCACCTTAAGAGGGCCTCTCTTGCAGATCTTAATAACTGGAAAAGGTTCATAATGAGACAGACAGTCCCTTAGATCAGGGTGGGCAGAAAGTAGATAGCCAGATGTTTTGGACTTCAACTCCCAGCATCCCTGATCATTGGCCATGCTGGCAGGGCCTTCTGGCAGTTGAAGTCCAAAACAACTGGATATCTAGGTTCTGCCCACCCCTGCCTTATTATGACAGCCAGGTCCTAAGCTGTTTAGGGCTTTAAAGGTTAAAACCAACACTTTGAATTGAGCCCAGAAAGCAACTGGCAACCAGTGCATTTCTATCCCCCCACCCATTCCTCCCAATAGGTCAGATCAGCACCACAACAACTTTCTGAAGTAGGCTGGGCTGAGAGATAGCAACTCAGATAGCAAGGTTGAGAGAGCCTTTTCAGTGGTGGCTCCTCACCTTTGGAATGCCCTTTCCAGGGAGACCTGCCTTTAGCCCATATTACTATCATTTAGGCACCAGGCAAAAGTATCTTTGTTTTCCCAAGCTTTTATGAACTGCTAATGTTAGCATTTTTAACTTAGACCAGTTTGATTTTACTATTTATTTTAATGGACTACTGCTTTTTTAGTTTGCTGCATTAGTCTGTCAGCATTATTATTATTAGTCATTCTCGTTGTAGCAGCATCACTTTATTTATTTATTTATTCATTCATTCATTCATTCATTCATTCATTCATTCAATTTATCTCCCGCCTATACACAAATGCCCTAGGCGGCATACAAGATCATAATCAAATTTATATATTTGTTTCTAAAAATTTGATTTCTAGAGTAATGAATACAGAAATAGGTATCATAAAAGTATCGGATCATGCAATACATAATACGTATGTTAAGATAAATAAGGACTATAAAGAAGCAAAAAGATGGAGGTTAAGCAGTAATATTTTTCAGTATAAACGTATAAAAGAAAAGATAGAGAAGGAATTAAGAGAGATTTGGGAGATTAATGACAGGAGTTTGCAGTGATGCAGTAGTATGGGATACAATGAAAGCTGCTATGAGGGGTATAAGTATAAGAGAAGGAATTATTTTAAGGAAATAACAGGAAGCATTTAATAAAAAGCTTGAAGAGGAGATAAGAGTGTTGGAAGCTAAATTTTTAAAAGAAAGGGAAAAGCAGACTTTTGCAGAACTACAAGCAAAGAGGAAGGAGTTGGAGAATAAAGATATCGAAAGGACACAGAGAAATTTGATTTATATGAAAAGAGCTTATTTTGAAAATAGTAATAAGAACTCTGAAATGATAGCTAGATCCACACAAAAAAAGAGGGGGAAATATAGCAGCTGTAATAAAGGATAAAAAAGGGGAAAGGACATAATTTGACAAAAGAATTTTTTTAAAAAAATCAAGAATTTTATTCAGAATTATATAAAGCAGGAACAGGATTAAATAATATATTGAAAAACACATGAAAATGAGATTACAGGAAGACGATAGAGAGATGATGGAGCAACCATTCTCAGAGCTGGAGATAGATTTTGCTATAAAAAAATTAAAAGAGGGTAAGACCCCAGGAATAGATGGATTAGGGGTTGAATATTATACGATTTTTAAAAATATGTTAACCCCAAGGTTAAAGGTATTATACAATAATATATTGGAAGGGGAAGAGATTCCCCCTTCATAGAAGCAATCTATGACTATATTAATTCCAAAACCAGGAAAGGATTTAACAGAACCTGATTCGTATAGACCCATTTCTTTAATAAATCAAGATGCAAAATTATTTACAGCAATATTAGTGAGACAAATGAATAGGTTTATGAGTAAATATGTTGGGGCGGACCAATGTGGATTTATAGCAGGTTGGCAAATGGCCGATTTAACTAGAAGAGTATTAAATATAATATAAAGCATAAAGAAAAATAATGTAAGAGCTGGAATATTAGCATTAGACATTTTCAAGGCCTTTGATTGTGTGGAAAGGCCCACGTTAAAAATGATAATAAAAAGCATGGGGTTTGGAGTGAAATTTAAAGGGGTAATTAATAAATTATACACCCATAATATTATGACTGTAGTGGTAAATGACGGTATTACAGAACATATTTCCTTAGGACGAGGAACTAGACAAGGATGTCCCCTTTCCCCTATATTGTTTGCTTTAGTGATGGAAATATTAGCAAATGTAATAAGAGAGGATAGAAATATTATAGGGACGGGGTTTGGAGACCAAACTAAAATTAATCTTTTTGCAAATGATACTTTATAAGCAATAAAAAAATCCTATTGAAACAATGGATAGGTTGGAGAACCACTTAAAAGAATTTGGAGAAATAATGGGGCTTAAGATGAATTGGGATAAATCCAGGATTTTACTCTTTAATCATAGTAAAAAAGAGGAGAATGAAATGTTAAAGAAAAAAAGCAATATCAAAATTACAAATGTAATTAAATATTTAGGAATAGAAATTACACAAGATATTAATAAAGTAGGAGAACAAAATCTAAGAAAGTTAAAGATGGAGGTTAAAAATAAAATAGAAGAGTATAAAAAAATCAGACTTTCATGGTTTGGTAGAATAGCGTTGGTAAAAATGAAGATATTGCCTAAGATAAACTTTTTGTTTAGGATTTTACCAGTAAAGATTACAGAAAAAGAAATTCAAGATTGGCAACTAATTATTAATGAATATTGTAATGGAAAGAAAAAATCAAGGATTAATAAATTTAGTTAGTATAAAGCTCAAAAATTAGGTGTTTTAGGTCTTCCACATATAAAGTGGTACTATTTAGCCAACCAATTAAGACATATTTTGGATATTATAGCAGGGAAAGAGAAAATGCGGTTGGAACTGGAATCACAAGAATTAGGAAACATGATGGTGACTTTATTATTTAAGAAAAATATAAATATTATAATAAAAAGATTAGAAAATCCCTTTTTGAGGAGTATGTTAGAGAGTTGGAACAGTAAGAGGAAAATTTTCATACCGGAGGTATGTCCGTTAACTCCAGTAGTGGCAATGGAAGACTTTCCAGAAAATGTGAGACATATAGAAGCTATACTAAGAAAGAAAAAGATGATTAAATTAATGGATTAGGTGGAAAAATGGAAGACTAGAGAACATATAGTAGAAATAGTAGGAAGAGGAAGAATTTCATGGTTAAATTTAATGCAACTGGAACTGTGGTTCATAGAATCATAGAAGAGTTGGAAGGGGCCTACAAGGCCATCGAGTCCAACCCCCTGCTCAGTGCAGGAATCCTGGTCAAAGCATCCCTGACAGATGATTGTCCAGTTGCACCTTGAATGCCTCCAGACTGGGAGAGCCCACCACCTCCCTAGGTAGCTGATTCCATTGTCTTTATTGCTCTAACAGTCAGGAAATTTTTCCTGATGTTTAGGTGGAATCTGGGTTCCTGTAACTTGAGCCCATTATTCCGTGTCCTGCAAACTGGGATGAACGAGAAGAGATCCTGGCCCTCCTCTGTGTGACATCCCTTCAAGTACTGGAAGAGTGTGATCATATCTCCCCTCAGTCTCCTCTTCTGAAGGCTAAACATGCCCAGTTCTTTCAGTCTCTCCTCATGAGTCATAGGGCCTTGTTTCCAGTCCCTTTATCATCCTTGTTGCCCTCCTCTGAACCCTCTCCAGTTTGTCTATGTCCTTCTTAAAGTGTGGTGCCCAGAACTGGACGCAGTACTCAAGATGAGGCCTAACCAGTGCCAAGTAAAGGGGAATTATCACTTCCCGCGATTTGGAAGCTATACTTCTATTAATGCAGCCCAAAATTGCATTTGCCTTCTTTGCAGCCACATCGCATTGCTGGCTCATATTCAGTTTGTGATCTACCACAATTCCAAGATCCTTCTCACTTGTAGTATGAGCCAAGTGTCCCCCATTCTGTAACTCTGCATTTGGTTTCCTCTCCCTAGGTGCAGCACTTGGCATTTATCCCTATTAAATTTCATTCTGTTGTTTTCGGCCCAGCGCTCCAGCCTATCGAGGTCACTTTGAATTTTGTTTCTGTCTTCCAGAGTATTAGCTGTTCCACCCAACTTTGTGTCATCTGCAAATTTGATAAGCATTCCCTGAAGTGGAGGACAAGATTTGATAGTGAAAGAGAATTACCGGTAACTAATTTTGAAAAGATAGTTTTGACTAGAGAAGCTATAGAAGGTAATGTTTCAACAAGCAGTACAACAAAGGTTTTATATTCAATGTTACAAAAAGCAGAAGAACACAAAGATTCTCTTAAAATGGTATGAGATAATGAATTTGATGAGGAGATATTGAAACGAAGTTGGAGAAATATTTGGAACAGACGTATTGTAAGAGTTATGTCAACTAGGATAAAAGAGAATTTTTACAAAGTGGTATGGAGATGGTATCTAACTCCAGTAAGATTAAATTGTATAGATAATAACTGCTCCGCACTGTGTTGGAGAGGGTGTAAAGAAAAAAGGTACATATGCCCACATGTGGTGGAGCTGCAAAAATGTTCTGGAATTCTGGCAGAAAGTGTTTGCAGAAATTTTGGAAATAATTGGAATGGAACTAGTGGTCTGCCCAAAATTAGCATTGTTATCAATAACAGAAAGGGTAGTTTGCTTAAAAAATACTAAAGAACTGATTGTGAATCTGTTAACAGTGGCTAAATTAATTATAGCTAGGAAATGGAAAGTTGAACATGTTTTTTCAATTACTGAGTGGTACAAAGAGGTATGGGATATTGCATTAAATGATAAATTAATCTGTAATATCAAATATCAAAAGGGACAATTGGAGAAAAACACTTTTGTAAGCATTTGGGGTAAATTTTTGGATTATGTGCTGGTAAGGGGGAAGGGGAATGAACCTTGTCAAGATTTGTTACATTTTTGGAATATAGAATAATATTGGATATCTTGTGGGGAATATAGCTTGGTCCCAAGAGGGTGGGTGGGGGTGCACAATGTTAATGTAGTCTTTGTTATTGTTTTGTTATTATTTGGAATTATTGTAATTAATTTGTTTTGGAAAAACTTCAATAATTATTTTTTAAAAAGATCATAATCAAACAAAACAAATATACAATAATATACAATTAAAACTAACTAATACAATTAAGCATAAAAACAGAATTAAAATTCCATAAAATTCCATATAAATTGATAAAAGTTCCATAAAAGTGTAATAAAATACTATAAAAGTATTTTATACTTTTATTTTGTATGAAGTATAAAATATTTTATATGAAATCTTTTATAAAATACTTCATATTTTATATGAAGTATTTTAATTTCTTACTACCTTGTAAGCTGCTCCGAGACCATAAATGTATGTTCAAAGTGTGGGCTATACATTAGTTTTGCAAGTAAATAAATAAATAAAATAAACGTATCCAACAAAGCTTCACAATAGAAGGTCCCACATTTTTCCTTGGTGCTGCTCACCTACTTTCCAAAGCTTTGCAACAACATGGTAAAATTGGCACCAGTGTCCATGCTGGAGCAATCGCAGTGTACCACACAAACCACATCCCATTGACTCAGACTTCCCCATCGCAAGATGGCTGTATGGACTGGCCCCCAGTGTGTACATATTCAGTACAATGGCCACGATAATGACACCCCAGCTTGGGAGTTTTCAGCTTCAGAAATATTGCATACACATTGCCAGCTAGTGATCTTCTGCAGGCTTGACAGCATTAATGCACACATGCATGTGTTACTAAATGTTGGCATATTAAGTGTATCACTGTAGTTTCTAGTACTAGTGGTATAGAAGAAAACAGCAATTTGAGAATTTCTGTCCTGAAAAAGGTCTTGTTCCTATTTTTAAAAAAAGGAAAAAAAAGATTAACCTGAGACGTTCCCCCTTTGAATGTTCTGGCTGCCATGCCATATAATGGCTGCTGAGCTGTTTTTCATCACACACAGCTTTTTAAAGTACATGTATTTTTTTTTAAAGAATCAGACCATACCCTTCCCTTTTGTCCTTGCTTAATACTTACCTTATGTTTGTTTGAAAGGAAGAGGCAATTTCCATTATTTATAACTTGATATTTCAACACCTCCCCAAGCCCCGACCTTCTTTCAGAAGGTCCTCCTCCAGACAGAAAACAGGTTGTGTTATCTAAGTGCGAAGCATGGAAGATCTGTGATTGGACCAAGAATGTACATACCCAGTTTGCTCTTTCCCAGGGAGCCTAGGGAAATGGATTTGCTGGGTGTTCATGGAAGCAGTTATCATAGATACAGCTCTAGTGGAAGTTGCAAAATTTAATACCCTTGGTGGGATTAGAGAGGCTAAATGTTCCAGTATATCTGCAACCTTAACTATTGTTCAAGCAAGAGCCACTTTGCCTCTAGGAACCATTGCCAAGGCCACTTAGCGGCCATTTCTGGGCTATGGGGAGACCTCTCCTCTCTGCCCCCCTTCCCCCAGTCAAGTGGTAACACTGTGCACCAGGCCTCCCCTACAATCCCCCACCACATCATTAAAGCAAGGCCTCAGTCAGTCAGTTACCAAGTTCACTAAGCAGGCAAATTCCAACAGGCTCATTCTTGATCCTTGGATTGGGATGGATCTTTTTCTTATCACTGAGAGAGTTTTCTGCTCTACTCCAAAATCTCCCAGTGCAGATTCATAGTTCTCTCTCTCTCTCTCTCATGCGTTCAATGCACCTGCAGCTAGCAAATAAGATATGCTCTTTACACCTTGGGTTCATTGATTTCATAGATCTATAGAGTTGGAAGGAGCCTACAAGGCCATCGAGTCCAACCACCTGCTCAATGCAGGAAACTAGAGGAGGGGTCTCCCATCCAAGTACCGTAATAGCCAGGCCTGACCCTGCTTAGCTCTCCTAACTCCCCATCCTCAAAGCCCCTTCTGGTAGCCCAGATCACAGCAGCCGGCCCACAGCTGAACAAGGCAAAGGTGGAGAGCACCTGCAGAGAGTGAGCGGCTACTACAAAAGAGAGACTCTGTGTGTGTGTGTGTGTGTGTGTGTGTGAATGAGAGTGAGAGAGAGGCAGAGAGCCGCACTTGAGGTGACAGGAAGCCGCCTGTGGCCCTCGGGCCTTGCAGTGAAGAACACTGCAGTATATACAGTAATGCCTTGGATTGCAAGTAACTTGGTTTGAGAGTGTTTTGCAAGACAAGCAAATTTTTAAATATTTATTTATTTATTTATTTACTTGATATACAAGCAACGTCTTGCAATACAAGTACTGTAGTACGGCTTAAATTAAAAATCTCTGTACAAATTTTTTTGGGGGGATTTCGATTTGATATAAGAGTGTTTTGGATTACAAGCACGTTTCCGGAACGAATTATGCTCTCAATCCAAGGCATGACTGTACATTCTTGTCACAAGTAAGCCACCAAAAATGGCCACTAGGTGGTGAAAGATCCCCAGCGTGCACATATCAACATCCCAATCCTATACAGAATTAGGTGTACCAAAGCGCACTGCAATCAGTGGGATTAGCCGAGCTAATTCTGGGTTGCATGGAACTGTTAGAAGCATTTAGTATGTGAAGCTCAGCCACACATCGTTGTAAGTCTCCTCTGTGCTCCTTCCAGTGGCAGCCAAAGAATGTGGACTGGGAGTGTAGAGAATCACAATATGATGTCCAAGATCCATGAGGTAAATGCTCCTAATCCAGGCCTACACAACTTGTGACTCCCCAAGACAAACAGACCATCAGCCATGTATCCTATTCTGCTAGGAGCTTGAGAACCTCCTCACAGCCCCCGCTGCATGCCATTTGCAGCCCTAGGCACACAGCACAAACCAGTTTATCAAGCCTCTTCTAAACGTTAGAGCAGTGTTCTGCAACCTTGGGTCCCCAGATGTTTTTGGCCTACAACTCCCAGCATGCCCCATGCCCCTGGCTGGGGCATGCTGGGAGTTGCAGGCCAAAAACATCTGGGGACCCAAGGTTGCAGAACACTGCGTTATAGGTTGGCCTGGTGAAGATCATTCGCTAGCACAGAAAGGCCATTTTTGGCAGGAGGTGTTCAGATTCGTGAAGCCCTCACAGAAGCAATGTTCCAGTATTGACAAATCCAGATCATGGAGTTTGCAGGGTGCGAATCTCTTGGGTGTGGCTGCTGGGCACATTGCAAGAAAAAAGGGAGGTATTTAATTGAACAAACAGCAATAAACAGACCTAATTCCTTTAGTTAAAGGAGCATGCTGCCCCCTTGCCTATATTCCATAGTCCTGACTGTTCACAACAAGCCTGGATTTGGCACAGTAGTTAAGCCTGAGCTTAGCTTTAAAACACACACCTAAGGCTGTCCCTTTAAAGTTAATTTCGGCTTGTGTTTTCGCCCGATCAGACTCTCTACCGCCCACCCAGATGCTGCAGACTGTTCTTATGGTGTGGTCTGGAAGGTGTTTGTTTTTTCTAGCTGATGTCTGTACTCTGAGAAGCAAGAGGCCTAAGCTCGTTTAATGCAGAGCTGCACATTCTTCTGTACGTCTGGCTCTTGAAGATACGTTTACAGAGAAATTCAGTGCTTTTGGCAGGGAGGAGGGGGAACCTGAGATTTATTTTAAGTTGACAGCTTGAGCTTCTTTCAAGAATTGCTCAAATTTTGGAAGCTGAGCTCTTTAAAAACAAAACCAACCAACAAACTGCACCACCGTGTTATCTTTAATATCATTCCAGTACAGCCAATAAGCAAATTCAAGAAATAATAAATGAATCCATCACACCACCTGTTCCAGAATGCTCCAAATTAATGCCAATTTTCCTCATGTTTTGACCGGCTTGCTTTGAAATCAGGGTCTATTTGTACCTAGTCTCTCACACAGCAGTATTTTACTTACTTACAGTAACTTTGGAATAAAGCCCTTCTCTTCTACATGGTCTACGCTACCAATGCACTGGGGTGGGGGTAAACTGCCACAGTTCACTTTGCTACATCCATACGTAGCAAGATGGAAGCTTGCTGCTCTATAGTCATTAGAGTAAGGACTATACTTTGAGAAATTGGATGTCGCGTGTTCTATATTTTCTTCTCAGCAAGGAGGACCGCAAGGTTTGAATGCAAACAGTGCTTCACTTTATTTCCAAACTCCTTTTTAAAAATTTGTACTACTTTGTCCTTCAGTTCTCTCTTTCCTTCTTCTCCGCTCTCTCTTTTGCCACCTTTTACCTTCTTCCTGAGAGGCCTTCTAGGAACAAATTTTCACAACTAAAAATAAGGAAATGCCTACAACTGTAAAGATACAACAAAGTGTAACTTTAATCAGGAGTTGCGACTTCTGTCACATCCCTCAGGAGCCTATTGCACCGTCAACTAAGCTATAGTCTTCAATTGCCACAAAAATGCCAGGACCATCAGGAAAACCCTTAAGCCATCACGGCTTCTCACTTTGTCACGCAGAGTCCCAAATTCCCAGCTACTTTAAGCTGCTCTTAAAGGGTCCATGGGCAAAATTGCAGCTTAGCTTGCAGTTTTAGCTTAGCTGCAGTTTTGCCCATGGACCCTTTAAGAGTAGCTCTGCTTAGGTTTGAACAGCCGCAGGGTCTCCACGGAGAGACAGACACTGCTAAGCTGGGAGGGCCAGGCAAGGATATGTGGTGTGTGTGTGCACACGCGCATGCTCTACCTGCTGCCTCTGCTGCACATTGCTGTGGGGAAGGGATTAGCTGGGTGAAAAGAAAAGGAGGTTAAGGCTGCACCCACTGGCCTGGACCGAGGGAGAGGTGAATGAGGGAATTTATCACATGATTCCTATCTTTATACTGCCAAAGATTTTATTTCCTAACAGAGCTGACTCTGTGCCTCTAAAAGGTGAGGTACAGTGTCATAAGGATATGCAACAAACTTCCCCTTCTCTCTGAAGCCCCATGTTTGGGGGTGTGGGGTGGGTGGGTAAGCTTCACCTGTTGAATTTGTGCTAATCCTGACAATTTTAAAACAAAAAAGAGAGTTTGCGCTGCAAGCACTGACCCCCCCCCCATGAAAAACACCAGATATCAAGTACCTTTAACCTTTTAAGTAAGGTAAAAAAATATTACAAAAGCCAGTTATAAAATATTATGACATAATATATAATATAATAATGTAATAATTACAATATATAAGATATTATATAATAATATAATTCTGGAAAAGTCATCCTAGCACTGGCGCTACTGCTGCTACCTCTTCTAGCAAGGAGCAGCATTTCACAATTATCCCTCAATTACACGATACTTCACACAATGCATAATCAATTTGCTGCCACAAAATGTGATGACCAGTGTTGTAGATTGCTTTAAAACATGGAGCTTCAGTATCTAATACTGGATATATGTGCTGAAATGCAAGATATATGAACCGTGGGAAGGAAAAATATTTATTAACCTCTAACCATGAATTTTTAAAAAAGAATAAAGGTTGAAATATTTTGTCCCAGAATACATTTAAGGCATACCCTTTCTCCATAATAAAAATGTTAGGCCTACTGAGTCTTTTAACAAACCATAGTCAATCAATACCGGTGGCCCTCCTTGACAACTTATTACTGAATTTACCTAAATCTAATAGTGTGATTCAATTGTATACTTACTTGGGAGTAAGCCCTATTGAATTCCGTGGGACATAGTTCTGAGTGATCATGCCTAGGATTGTGCTATAAGGCAGCAGTATTCTGGCCACTGGAGTAAAGCCCCATTGAAAGAAGTGGGAGTAGCTTTTGAATGAACGTTTATAGCATCAGGCTAGACTTTGCTCTTATCGGAACTCCAGGAATAGCCCTTGATGGTCAGAGACTTATAATGGGCAGCTTCTCATGAATTTATTCTGAAGACTGACACAATTTGTGCCCTTAAAAGGCTTGTGCTCTGAACTTGGCTGTCAAAAATTAACCTCCAGATGGCCTTATTCAACCCATAAGTCTAACAGACAAAAGGAAGGACATCTTCATGCAAACCAAGTCCCTGCATACACTTAAACAACCTGGATTTGTATATAGGGACCAGGCTTGCATCTTCTTGTAAGAGAAGGTGTTCATGCCTTCCTCTCTCTGCTAGGTTAAGACCATAAGACCATAAAAAGAGCCCTACTGGAAAGGCCTATCTGGTCCAGCATTCTGTTTTCCACAGTGACCAACCAGATCCTCTGGAAAGCTCTCAAGCAAGACATGAGGGTAACAGTATGTTCCCACTCATGTTCCCCAGTAACTGGTATTCAGAGGCATGGTTTCTCCAATCCTGGAGATGCTATGTAGCCATCATGACTAATCCATTGATAGCCTTATCAGTAATATAATGCCTTGAGAAGGGAAACTACTGTAGATACTAACCTTCATGAATTTGTCTACTCCAAGTTGGCAGCCATCACTACATCTTGTGGCAGTGAATTCCACAGTTTACCTATGCACTATGCAAAGAAATACTTCATTTTGTTTGTCCCAAATGTGCCACCATTTAGTTTTAGTGGATAAAGCTAAACTTTATCCACTAAAGGGTATGCCTTAAATGTATTCTGGGACAAAGCTTCTTTCACAGAATCACACACCTAGGCCTGGAAAGGACCCAAAGAGAGCCAGTTGAAGCACTCTGTTCCAGTCCAACCTCCAACTACTTGTTGAAACACTAATCACATAACGCTAATTTATTTATTTGTTTATTATGGGGATTTCTACCTCTTCCTTCAAACAATTTCCTAGGGTGACTAGTTCCTGCAGCCTTCAGATAAACCCATTTTGTTCTGATTATACTGCACCACAAATAGCCAAAGGCCAATATATTCACAGTTTGGCCAACAGCCTATACACATATGGCTTACTATAACAATTAAGGAGGAGAAAAAAATGATATTAACATTATATAGCAGCAAAATGCTCCCAGAGAAGTCTTACATATAAAATGATTACTGTATATGTTACACTCTAAATGCTAAACAGTCAAAATATTAAGGAGTCAGTGGGAAAATAATTTACTGAAATTATTAATTTAATTTCTTCTAACTGCTCACTATTTGTGCCACATACATTAACCTTTTCCTGCCTTAATCATATCTTTCTCTCTCACGCACACATGTGCATGTTTTCTTTCACTCACAGTGAAGACTGCTACTGCTACAATATTATCACCTTGTGGCTGGTGTGGCTAAAGTAAATGTTTGTGAGTGGGTGACAGTGGTAAGAAAACTTTTCCTGTCTACAAGGGCTCTATGGCAGGGCATCATAAATAGAAAGCAGGAGCAAAAAAGCACCTCAGCCACAAATGCTTGCTTGGTTGAAATACTACTTTTTTTAAAGTAGAAAGTTCAAAAGTAAGCCAAACCTCAAAGTACAATGAAAGGAAAAAGACAAAGACAAAGGCTCCTGGCAAATCTGACAGTCGGTGAACATTACTAGTCTATTCCAAATATGTTTGTTGACTCACATAAGTATGAGCTAAAACCTAATCTCCACTGCTTGTTGGTATTCCTTGTGCTCAATCAGTATACCTTTACTCTGACCCCAAAAGACTCATGGTGAAGTCCAGATGTGTAGAAGGGCTTCTGAACTCTTCTTTCCAGAAGCTGTCTCCTAAACTGACAGGCACTCCACCTCAAAACCTGGGGAAGCTTCAGAAATAGCCTTCAATGCAACGATGCCCAATGTTCAAAACCTCATGTGATTGAACATGCTTTAGAAACACTTATGTGTATCTGACCAACACTGTGGTTCCACATATTGACAATAATGCATAGCATTCATATAATGCTTTTGCCAGATGCTCAAAGTTATTCATATATATATAGATAGATAGATAGATATAGATATAGATATAGGTAGATATAGATATATATTGGAGATAATATATACTTTATAAGACTTTAGCTTCTGGATATACATGACACCCCCAATGATCTTTCACTCAAAACTCCCTGCTTTTGTTGATTTCATAGATTTCATAGATCATAGAGTTGGAAGGAGCCTACAAGGCTGTCGAGTCCAACCCCCTGCTCAATGCAGGAAACTAGAGGAGGGGTCTCCCATCCAAGTAATAAACAGGCTTGACCCTGCTAAGCCACAGGCATCCTTTTTCAACATTTCTTTGAACTCAGCTCATTTGGGAACTTCCATTTCAATGGACCACCACAGTTTCAAAATAGACAGACAGATAGATTTAAAGTGTCCTTTTTGGCTGCATGCTTTCCTACTATGAAAACTACCACTGAAGAACTCATCAACTGAAGCTTAATTCAGATAAGAAGGTGATGTAGATGGTGTTGACATACAAATAGTCAGTAAGCCCACTCTAGATTGGATCATACTTCCCTGAAAGTGCAGGCCTACAGCTTTTGGGTATTCTTGGAACCTGCCTTGCTACTTAATCCTCAGGTAGAGCTCTTTATGAATTCCAATACAAACTGACATGATTCACCCTTCACGGACTAATGTATGGATTGGAACTTATATACTAGAGTATAAGCCGACCCGAATATAAGCCGAGGCACCTAATTTCACCCCCCAAAAAACTGGGAAAACTTATTGACTCGAGTATAAGCCTAGGGTGGGAAATGCAGCAGCTACTGCATTTTTTTAAATTTAAAAAATAAAGATAGATACCAATAAAATTCCCCTCCCCTTCCCACCAAAAGATAGATACCAATAAAATTCCCCTCCCCTTCCTTCTCCTGCCTTTCACCGCCTTCCCGCCAAGAAGCCTTGCTTGCCTGAGGGGAAATCACCCGAGCCTGCCGCCCCGCTCGCGGCCTCCGTGCCTCTCTCTCTCTCTCTCCCCCCTCGGTCGGGCTGCAGCGAGCCGGCCTGGGCTCCGCCCCGCCCGGATCCCTCCGCCGCTGCTCTCGCCTTTCTCGGCTCTTCGCCTGGAGGTGGCCAGCAGCCGGCCCAGCGCTTGTCTCCTCCTCCCTCCCCGCCTTCCCTCGCTCCCGACAGTGGCGACTGCTTGAGGGAAATGGCCGGCTCTGAGGCAAGCGGGCGGCTGAGCTCGTCGCTGCTGCTGCTGCTGGTTCTTCCTTCAAGGCCCCCGCCGCCGCCGCCAGCCCCCACGCGGTCGCCTCAGCCGCCGCCGCCGCCTTGGCGGCGGCGGGGCTTTCAGCAACAGCGAGGCTTTTTCGGCGGCGGTGGTGCTTTTGGCGGCGGGAGCAGGTACGGTGACGGGGTGGCGGGGGGGCCTGGGGGTGGCGGCGGGGGTCCTGGGGGGGCTTCGGCGGCGGTGGGGCTTCGGCGGCGGGAGCGGGGCTTTCGGCGGCGGGAGCTGGTATGGTGACGGGGGTGGTGGTGGGGTCTGGGGTGGCGGTGGGGGTCCTGGGGGGGCTTCGGCGGCGGTGGGGCTTCGGCGGCGGGAGCGGGGCTTTCGGCGGCGGGAGCTGGTACGGTGACGGGGGTGGTGGGGGGGGTCTGGGGTGGCGGCGGGGGTCCTGGGGGTGGTGGTGGGGGTCCTGGGGGGGCTTCGGTGGCAGCTGGGCTTCGGCAGCGGCGGGGCTTTGGCAGCGGGGAGGCTTTTTCGGCGGCGGTGGGGCTTTCGGCGGCTGGAGCAGGTATGGTGACGGGGGTGGCGGGGGGGCCTGGGGGTGGCGGCGGGGGTCCTGGGGGGGGCTTCGGCGGCAGTGGAGCTTCGGCGGCGGGAGCGGGGCTTTCGGCAGCGGGAGCAGGTACGGTGACGGGGGTGGCGGGGGGGTCTGGGGTGGCGGCGGGGGTCCTGAGGGGGCTTCGGCGGCAGCAGGGCTTCGGCAGCGGCGGCACTGACTCGAGTATAAGCCGGGGGGGGCATTTTTAAGCACAAAAAATGTGCTGAAAAACTCGGCTTATACTCGAGTATATACGGTACTTATCCACCAGCTTTCACACTTCCGAAACATTCTGACACAGCCCTCAGATAGAAAAATGTATCAAAATGCATTTTTAAATGTGTATTTTGAGAGAAAAATACATTTAGAAATGCATCTTTTGAGAGAAAATACATTTAAAATTATGTATTTAAAATAAAATCAAGAGAAAAACTGATAAAAGAAGGCCATACATGTCAATAGTTTTCCTATTTACAGATTGTAGAAAGGTTTAAAGTTGATAAAAGGTTGTATGATTTTGAACAGAGTGTATCTGACTTTGAAAGGGAATTATGTCTAAATGATGAACATCTTATTTCAAGAATGTATAAGCTTTTGTTGAAATTTGAAACTGAGGAAAAGCAAGTGAAGGAATGCATGATAAGATGGGCTCAAAATCGTTGGTATTTGTCTCCAGAGAAATTGGCTAGAATGTATAACGGTGCATCAGATATATGTTGGAAATGTGAACAACAGGAAGGAACCTTTTATCATATGTGGTGGACATGTAAGAAAGTTTAAAAAATTTGGGTTGAAATTCATTTATTAATGCAAAAGATTTTAAAGATTACTTTTCAATTGAAACCAGAGGCTTTTCTATTGGGAATAATGGACAGTCAGTCAGCTAGAAGGAAGGTATGGAACTTTATTTTTATACATGACAACGGCAGCGAGATTACTATATGAACAGAAATTGAAAGGTCCAGCAGTGCCTACAATAGAAGAATGGTTGGTCAAGATGCTGGAGCTGGCAGAGATGGCCAAACTCACATCATTAATCAGAGAAAGGGACAACATTCACGTTTATTATTGAGTGGAAACCTCTAATTGACTTTTTGCAGAGACTGGAAAAATAATGATTTGTTTGTTTGTGGATTTATGGAATAATAAGTGAATTTGGGACACTGGGAAGAAAGACATTTCTCATTCTGATTATCGAGTAAGAAAAAGTATTGTTACCTATATTTGCTGTAGAAGAAAATCGGAGGTCTATTTTGTTTTGTTAATTGTTATATGTTGGATATTATGTGTTTTCGTTTTATATAGAAATAAAATTTAAAACTATATATATATATATATATATATATATACACCGTAAATGTGGATTTCTGTGTGGATTTTTTTTTAAAATTGCAGATTAATGCAAAAATGGAATGGAGCCAGGAGTGCATTTTTCCATCCTCACATGGAATTCCAGCTGGATTTCTTTTCCAAACAACAGGGATCAAACAACTGAGACATGTCCTAGGATTGGTTGGACTGTTGCAATGTGCTGCACATGGAGGGGCTCCCCTTAAAGAGTGCACAGAAATTGCAGCTGGCCCAGCATTTGGCAGCTAGGCTGATATTTGGCATCACCCAAAGAGACCATAGAACACCTGTCGTGATGGGTCTGCAACCTCCAGGTTCAGAATGATGCACTATGCCAGCAAATACCAGCTGCCGGGGAGCAAGCAACTATTGCCTTCATGTGACCAGAGCCATCTAGTTGGCCACTGTGAGAAACAGGATGCTGGACTAGATGAACCATTGGTCTGTCCCAGCAGGGCTCTTCTTATGTTCATAATCGCCCAACTCAAAGTACTGGTTGGTTGGTTTTTAATCTTTAAAGCCTTATACAGTATAGGTCCCAAGTACTTGAAGGAATGACTCATGCCTTAATGTCATCAGGTGAGCAAGGGCTAAGCTAGATGTGACAACAAAGATTCAAGAATGCATTTCTGTCCTCCTTAAATTTTACAGATAGGTGCAAGGGGATCTGGATCAGGACTGAAGTGTGGGCGAGGGAGGTGAAACTCTTTCCCCGCCACACCATTTTCATACTGAACCCATCTCCCCCAGCGGCTATTTCCCTGACTGGGGAAAAAATGGGTATGCATGCATTCACACATCTCCATTGTCACATTAGTTTGGCCCTGCACTTTTTGTTGTCTCCACAGCTTGAGCTTCTGTGGTTGGTTACAAGATCCCAGGTCTTTTCCACAGTGGTGCCCTTCCTGTCTATGGAAGCCCCCCATCAGTTAATCCCAGACTTCTGGGGCACAATCCTATGCATGTTTAGACAGAAAAAAGGTCATGCTGGCTGAGGGATGCTGGGAGTTATAGAACTTTTTTCTGTCTAAACATGCATAGGATTGTGCCCTCAGAAACTTAGTTAAAAGGTCAACCCCTTGTATTCAGGGAAGTAAATTCGGGTCACTGAGAAGCAAATGATGTTTTATTTATTTATTGATTGATTTTCTGATTTCTGGTGGTGTTATATTGTTGTGTTTTTATTGTAGTTTCAAAATTGTATGTAGGGTTTTGTTAAAAAAATAGTGGTCTGCTTCCAAAACCATCATGACTAGTAATGTGGAATATGAATGGTAGATATAAATACATAAGCCTGTTCTGATCTGCAAAAGAAAAAAAAGGGGGTAAAAAGGAAAAAACAAAGAATTGCCGGCAGCACTGTGGCTGCCGCCCAATCTATTATCTGAGTGGGATATCAAGTTACAGGTGCCAGAACAGGACTAGCACAGAAACAGCATGGCAGGGGAAATCAGGCTTTATTTTAAACATCTGGAAAGGTCCAAAAAGGAGGCCTATTGATGCTAAATAGTCACCGTAGGTACAGGTGCACAGATCTTCATTGTGTATCTGTTTCTCTTTCATTTCAAAACAGTTTCACTAGAGGATGACAAACATGGCAAGACATGAAAAGATGTTCTCACTCAGTTACGTTTTAAAGGGCAAGCATATGCTGAAGCTATAGCATGAAATGGTTGTTTGTTTTGCAGATTTAGGAAACCCAATTGTAAATGCTGCCATGAAGAATTTTGACTGCTGGATATTGTGCTGATTCTGATGTCTCTCTGCTTGTCATGGCAGTTTTGTATAGCTGCCACAGCCTATACGAATGCACATTGAAAACATCATGTCTGGATGGCTTTTTCTTTGCTATTTGACAGCAACTCTAGGCTACATAACTGCTAAATATTTCAAGCTGAATGGATACATAAAAGAGTTGTGCTGACCGAATATCCTCCAGTTTTTATTTTGGGTTAGAGAATAAGGAATACTGTGACACAGATCTCCCCTCCCCTCCCCGCCACCAAAACCCCACTTTGTGCAAATACTTTCTTTTATCCTGTTTAGTGTCATTTCCTCACATGACATGATAAGCCACCCTGAGAACAAGCCACCATGGGTTGGTTATTTGATTGCAAGCCACAGTGGTGCCGGCAGACAATTATTTATTTCAATGTATGACTAAGTCTGGATCCAACCCAGTAAGGGTGTATATATAGTCTGATTCCGCTTAGACCTTTTAAAGGAACAGTTTATTTCAGCTTTCAGCACACTCCCTCTCGAATGCTAGGCATAAACTATGATTAGCAGTGTTCTCCAACCTTGGGTCCCCAGATGTTTTCGGCCTACAACTCCCAGCATGCCCCAGATGTTTTTGGATGCTGGGAGTTGTAGGCCAAAAACATCTGGGGACCCAAGGTTGGAGAACAGTGTGCTAAACATTTCTCACTGGAAAAAACATTAAAAAGAACCAATTATGTTTTAAAATCTGATTTAAATTTTTAAAAATCCATTCTTTATTTTAATTTTTAAAACACCATAGATTTTTATCCCCCCAGGTGTATGGAACTACCTCTACTCCTCCCCCATCCCTCCTCACACAGCAACAAACATGCCTCAGATCCCGCTGCAGAGGCCTGTGGAGTGCACTCCTGCTTTGAGAGTGGGCTTGAGCGCACCATTCCCCATGCAAGTTCATGTTACATCTGCTCATGCTGTCTGATGCAATAAACCCAGACATACTCTAGTCCAGCCTTCTCCAACCTGGTGCCCTCCAGACTACAAGTCTCAACACTCCTGACCACTGACCATGCTGGCAGGGGCTTTTCGGAGCTGAAGTCTGAAACATCTGGAGATCTACCTGCTGCAGTCACTATCAGCAGCACCATCACAGGTGCCACTTCCAATGCTGGTCTTGCCCTTTAGCTTCCTTGATGGTGGTAGAGGCAGAGGTGCTGCTTACAGTGAACCCACCTAGGGCCCTAGGCCTGAATTTAGCCACTATCAGCTAACCGGTATCTGGTCCTCAAACATGGTCAGCAAAGGTGCAAGGACAAGCACGAAGAATGCAAGACATGGGTTAAATGAGAGAATTGGTTGTCATCTTGACAAGGACAGAAGCTGCATATCTGGATTAGGGACCTGGGAGGAAGGTTTGGACAGGATCAAGACTCGGAAAACCCTCACCAAAAGTTTGGGAGGTGAACGGAAAGGAATGTTCAGGGCAGAGCACAGGCTCAGGAAGAGGGTTAACAACCAGGGCAGGATGGGATAGAAGCAAACAAGGAATGAAACCGGATGATTCATGAATACAAAACACTGGAAGGCACAGCCAAGAAACTCCAGACATGAGTGTTGAAGAGGTTGCCAACAATCTCTTCCTGCTTCCTTTTAGAGAGGTTCCTATGATGCTGGGGCCAAGTTAGGTGAGCTTCACTGAGAAGCAGCCTGGAAGGGCTGAAAAGTGTTTGCTAACATAAGTACACCGATGGCAACAAACTCCATGTTTCTATACAGTCCCCACCAGTAGCCTAATACACATGATCATGGTCTGGTATCTCTTGGCTAGTGCAACCACTTGTTCCACAATTGCCAATTAAGTACCACATATCAAAGCCCACAGCATCAATGAGGTGCTGTTGCCTGTGTCAATCTCTTGGCAGAGGTTATAGACCAACGCCTCAGTGCCATTATCAGGTTGAAAACTAGACTAGCAAATGGTGTTCAAGACAGTGTGTGCACACTTGGGAACATGCTTCTAAAGTATGGTTTTTGAGCAGTAACAGAACAATCACCGATTGTTTGTGTTCTTTGGCACTCTGCCCTCCCTGAAGGAGGCATTATTAATTTTACCCAGCAAAGGACCTGCCTCCTCCCACTTGGCTTTTAGTTAGTTAGGGTGCAATCCTATGGCGGCTAGAGAGAGTCTACATGGCCATAGGAGAAGTTGGAGTCCCGGCTCTGACCTCAGAAATGTACTCTGAGGTAGGAGCTGGGACTCCAACTAAGGAGTGCCCTCCCTGCACCCTCACAGCCAGTGCAGAAAGAACCATGCCGGCTGCAACTCTGAGGTCAGAAGACTGGACTTCAGAGAGCTGGAGGTGTGTGGGCATTCTGGGGGGTGGGGTGGGGTGGGGAGGGGAGGGGAGGGGTCAGGCTCCGTCAGCATAAGTAGTATCCTGATGGTGCCTCAGCCTCCCCTCCTTGTGCTCTGGGACAAAAAAACTTAGATGGCTGTAATCAGCCATCTAAGTCTTTTTTGCAGGTTGGGAGGCGTGCAGAGGCGACCTTCACCTGTGTGAGCTCCTTCTGCCCTCCATAAGATGCCCGTAATCCTCTGAGTTTGGAGGGTTACGGGCAGCCACATGGGATTGTGCTGTTAGTAAGTTACTTAGGGCACATTCCTATGCATATTTAGACAGAGAAAATTCCTACAACTCCCAGCATTCCCCAGCCAGCCAAGTTGCTTGGAGAATGCTGGGAGTTGTGGGACATTTTTTCTGTCCAAACATGCATATGATTGTGCCCTTAGGAAGTTAGTTCCAAGTCCCATTGAAATCAGCAGGACTTAGGCATGTTTTCTCAAGTATGTGCCCCTTCTTTTCTTTTTTCTGAAGCCCCCTGGTTTTATACTCATGTTCTAGGTACTCTAATCATTCATATATCTATTTGAGAAATCTAAGCCAGCCTTGGGTAATCTTTTAGCTCACTTATTATGATTACAGAGAAATAAGTATCAAATTAAAGCTCAGAGCAGAAAAAATAGTGGGTTCTGTTTCTCCCCCTCCCCCACCCACATTTCCAAATCAGATAAACTTAATAAAAGAAAAAGTAGTGCTGCAATGTTTAATCAACTGTTTATTAATCAATTAAACTTTTAATTAACTAAATAGATGCCCCGAACGAATCCAGAAGGAGTTTTTAAATTTTTATTTTTAACCTACGGTAAGTACTTATACAAACTGTAGATGGCAAATGCTATCTTGAAAGAGGCATTGGCTTTTTTTACACGAGGGAATGCTTCTTCTAAGATGATCCTTCCTACAGCACACACATGCATCATCTTAAAACAAAGAACGTATGTTTCTTGATTTAGAACGATTGTTTTTACTCATATGCAGCAGTATAACTAAATGCAATCAATTGAGTAATTTAAATTCATATGATGTCTTTAATCAAGTGATAGCCCTGTGAGAGAGGGGGAAATCTATGAGGTAAATGCAGGCTGCTGTTATTTTAAAAAACTTTTGTAGCACTCGGCTGTAATAACTCTGGCTTTGGTCAACTGAAACGAGTCTTCCATTGTGATTGATTCAGCTGCAGAGGGTATTATGAAATGCTTATGAACATTCCAACTACCCAGAAGTTTAAAAATCTTGCTGCAGGTGGGTGGGCCACATGGTTGAATGCTCCTTAATTATTATTTTTTTAAAAAAAACCAAGAACCCACACCATTCTGCATGAACATAGAAAAGCCAACAGGTCAGAGAAAAGTGGGCTGAATCCTTCTTATTGATATGCTAGCTTCCTGTGTGCTGGGAGGTATCCCCCACCCCCAGTGGAGGAGCATTCAGATAGTAGCCTTCCCCAACCTGTTGCCCTCCAGATGTGTTGGATTGCTAGTCTCAGCATCCCCCAGTCAGGAAGGCCAAAACATGGAATCCTAGCCCTCACTTGCAACCAGAAGTGATGCAGTCCAGGCAAAGCTCTGTCACTTAATTCTGATGATAGTATAAGCTGATCTTTACTTAACATGCAGTTGGCAAGAGTAAATGGTGACAAATGCCAATGATGAGTAAGTAGCTCATTCCTCACTACTGCGGTTTGTGAAAATTTGTAAGGAGTAACAGTCTTACACTTTCAGGGATCGTGGAGCCTAGTATATGGAGCAGGATAGTCACACAGTAGGGTATTTACAGAGTTCACACATTACAAAACTGTGAAAAGTTACACAGAGCGGTTAGAAATACAGCAACCT
This sequence comes from Shinisaurus crocodilurus, assembly GCA_021292165.1. Lineage (NCBI taxonomy): Eukaryota > Metazoa > Chordata > Lepidosauria > Squamata > Shinisauridae > Shinisaurus > Shinisaurus crocodilurus. The sequence continues at coordinate 192,734,664 of CM037879.1, read as the reverse complement.
TGCAGGGCTTTGAAGAAATACTTTGTTATTACAGTCTACTACACTACAGAGAAACAACAACATCTCCCTAGAGAGAAACCATTTTTTAAACCATAACAACTATTTTTAAACAAGTTCTCAGAATTCCCAAGTTCAGCGATCCTGCACACTGCCCTGTGCAGGAATTTCTGTAGCATGGGACACTGTCCTCCCAGCTGTAGGTTGTGAACAAATTGATAGTGATGCCACAAATCTAAAACAACATGGAACCATAAAAACTGTTCCTCGGTTGATACCAATCCTACCACCACTGTTCATTCTCTGACTTCAATGAGCTACTGAGGGCTGAGTGACCTTTATTTGGCAAGCATGTTTGCAGCTGCAAACAGCATGAAATGCAGATGCGTATTGTAATCACACAAGGACACACGGTAGACGCATGTAGGGAAATCCTGATTGGCCATGGCTGCCTGGTGCATGGCCACTCCATGGTCATGTCTTTGCCAGTGCGCACACACACTTTTGCTGCATAAAGAGTGAAATGACCTTTGAAGAGCACAGTGTCACTTACTTCATAAGTCCGAGCGGCAAAAGCTGGCCCACAAGCAGCATGTCCCCCCTCTCTCTTTTGAATGAGCTCCCATTTTGCAAGTTTGCAAGTGCACAGTAAAAGACAGAAGAAAGAACTGGTGGTTCAACTACGCAATGAGGATGGCAGATTGATAACAGAAGACAAAGAAAAGGCAGAAGTGTTCAATTCCTACTTCGGCTCGGTCTTCTCCCAAAAGAGGGTCTATGACCCCCCTGGCAAACCTGAAGTGCAGACTGAAGGGGCAGAATTGCAGCTTGAGATTGATAGGCAAATGGTCAAGGAGCACCTGATTACTCTGAATGAGTTTAAATCTCCAGGGCCTGATGAGCTGCATCCTAGAGTAATAAAGGAACTGGCAGAAGAACTCTCAGAACCACTGTCTATTATCTTTGAGAAATCATGGAGGACAGGTGAAGTGCCAGACGACTGGAGGAGGGCAAATGTTGTTCCCATCTTCAAAAAGGGCAAGAAGGAGGAACCTGGGAACTATAGGCCAGTCAGTCTGACATCAATCCCCGGGAAGATTTTTGAGCAGATTATAAAGAAGTCAGTCTGCAAGCACCTTGAAAACAATGCAGTGATTACTAGAAGCCAGCATGGATTTGTCAAGAACAAATCCTGTCAGACTAATCTGATCTCATTTTTTGATCGGGTAACCTCCCTTGTGGACTGTGGGAATGCTGTGGACATTATATACCTGGACTTCAGCAAAGCTTTCGACAAAGTGCCTCATGATATCCTGATTAGTAAGCTAGCTAAGAGTGGGCTAGATGGAACAACTATCAGGTGGATCCACAATTGGCTAAAGAATCGGACTCAAAGAGTGCTTATCAATGGTTCCTTCTCAAACTGGGGAGAGGTAACGAGCGCGGTACCACAGGGCTCGGTCCTGGGCCCGGTGCTCTTCAACATTTTTATTAATGACTTGGATGAGGAGGTGCAGGGAATGCTTATCAAATTTGCAGATGACACAAAGTTGGGTGGAACAGCGAATACTCTGGAAGACAGAAACAAAATTCAAAGTGACCTCGATAGGCTGGAGCGCTGGGCCGAAAACAACAGAATGAAATTTAACAGGGATAAATGCCAAGTGCTGCACCTAGGGAGAGGAAACCAAATGCAGAGTTACAGAATGGGGGACACTTGGCTCAACAATACTACAAGTGAGAAGGATCTTGGAATTGTGGTAGATCACAAACTGAATATGAGCCAGCAATGCGACGTGGCTGCAAAGAAGGCAAATGCAATTTTGGGCTGTATTAATAGAAGTATAGCTTCCAAATCGCGGGAAGTGATAATTCCCCTTTACTCGGCACTGGTTAGGCCTCATCTTGAGTACTGCGTCCAGTTCTGGGCACCTCACTTTAACAAGGACATAGACAAACTGGAGAGGGTTCAGAGGAGGGCAACAAGGATGATAAAGGGACTGGAAACAAGGCCCTATGAGGAGAGACTGAAAGAACTGGGCATGTTTAGCCTTCAGAAGAGGAGACTGAGGGGAGATATGATCGCACTCTTCCAGTATTTGAAGGGATGTCACAAAGAGGAGGGCAAAGATCTCTTCTCGTTCATCCCAGTTTGCAGGACACGGAATAATGGGCTCAAGTTACAGGAACCTAGATTCCACCTAAACATCAGGAAAAATTTCCTGACTGTCAGAGCAATAAGACAGTGGAATCAACTACCTAGGGAGGTGGTGGGCTCTCCCAGTCTGGAGGCATTCAAGGTGCGGCTGGACAGACATCTGTCAGGGATGCTTTGACCTGGATTCCTGCATTGAGCAGGGGGTTGGACTCGATGGCCTTGTAGGCCCCTTCCAACTCTACTTTTCTATGATTCTATGATTCTAAGTTATATTACTCAAATGACACAGGCTGATTCCTCTACTCTTCTACCTCTTATTTTAAAAGGAGCAACAGCTAGGAAGACACCCAACAATGAATGACCCACAGGAATTTCCTGTGCATGTTTCGTGATCACATTTTAAAAATTGCTTAAAGGGCGGAATACTAGTCGGCTTGTCTGCAGCTGATATGCATCAAGAGGCTTATGAACAATTTACTATTTACCTTTAGAACTTCTAAACTTAGAAAATGGTCAGGCAACCTGATGCCCTGTAGTTGTTTAGGTCTACAGCTCCCACAATGTCTGACCATAAGGCCATATTGGCTGGGGCCTATAGGAGTTGTAGTCCCAAACATCTGGATGGCACCCAGTTGCCTACCCCAGCCTACAAACTCACCCATCCAAGATCACCTACCATGGTCTGAATGGTAGCATCCCTAATATCCTCTTCTGTAGGGCACAAAGCAACATGATGACCAGATGTCCATTACTGTACAGTATGTTTTAAGGTCATGTCCCCATGTCAGAATGTCATGGCCCTTTGCAGTGAAATGCCTTCCATCTCAGGCACCACAAACACTCATGTGCCAGCAATTTCTACTGTGTTCATCTAGCTTGCCCAAAAGTCCAGCTAAGACTAATCTCTGACTGGATGTGGTTCGCCAAGGCCTCACTGCAAAACAGTCAAAATGCCCCAAATCCAAGAATTAGGGAGGCTCGGAGGGTGGCAATGAGGGAGGGTGTCTTCTCAGTGGTGCCCCCCCAATTATGGAATAATCTCCCCAATGAGGCCTGCCTGGCACCAACATTGTTATCTTTTCGGCACCAGGTTAAGACCTTCCTCTTCTCTCAGGCATTTGGCAGCATACAATGAGGTTTTAATCTTGAATTTTTCTTGTTGATTGTTTAAAATTGTTTCTAGATGTGTCTCTCTCTCTGTGTTGTATGTTCATATGTTTGTACGTATACCGTTTTTATAATGTATTTTAAAGGTTTTAATCTTTGTAAACTGCCCAGAGAGCTTCAGCTATTGGGCAGTATAGAAATCTAATAAATGAAATGAATGAAATGTCAATTTAATAGGGTCATCCCCCCACACCAACTCCAAGGTCACAAGCATTGGTTTTTACCAGCCCTGCAACTTGAGACCCTTTTAACCTGAGATTCCACGGACTGAACTTGGGACCTTCTGCATGCAAATATGTTCCCTTCCATTGCGCTGAGGCCCCTTGCCAACTCTGGGCCCCCTCCACCCTTGTTTTTCAAAGTTTGATTCAGGAACCCATAAGGGTGGCATTCCAAACCAGTAGGAAATAAATCCTAACAAATTACTATTGAGCCCACTTGACAGGGCCAGTTTATAGCAATGCAATTGTACACATAACACAGAGGGTTAAAATGTTTTGGAATCTTAGTCTGGATAACAGTAGCTGAGATACACTAATGGTGTTGCTCTTTAATACAAGAATGTATGATCTGCAGCATACTTTTCTGGAATGGGTAACTTGTTCAAAAAAAAAAAAAAAAAGGTTAGAACTGCCCTTCTCCAGCCAAAATACGGTAAGAAACAATATTGCCGTGATGGGTTCAATTAGTGTGAAGTCAGCTATTCACACAGCAGCCAGCCCGTTGGGCCCTCTGCCATCTCCACAGTATAGGAAAAATAGCCACCCATGCACCACAGCACCCATTTTGGTCCTGGGTTGAGGAAAACCAGCAGTAGCATAAAAACCAGAAATGGCACATTTCATAGACACATTAAGGGCATCCAGGACACTACTCACTGTGAATCCAAATTAAACCTGATGCAGCTAATGGTGTTACACCCCTTATGATGCTGCCAAAGGTGGAGCACAGACAGGTTCAGCCGTTTCAGAAATCAGTGTTGTCACTTTTAAAATCATAGCGACGAAACATGAAGTGGAATACACAAGGCACATATCCGCACACAACCTCATATATTCACGCACGAGTACTCCTCTTTTTGTTGTTTTTAAAGAATAACCATCACAGCTATTTGGACTTTTTCATTTTTCTACCACTCACTTTTAAAATTATTTTTTTGGTAGCCCTGCGTTGAGTGTTGCTGGATCGCTCACTCGCCTCCATGTGTATTATTAAACTGCTGCCAGTGCTATTAATAGAAACAATTGTCCCTCCTGGAAATGTTGCATAGATGCTGTGATCTACTTTTCTGCATTTCCCACTCAGCAGCGAACATGCTTAATAACACAATCAGGAAAGCAAGCTCATACAGATGCATTTGCAGCATGGGCAAGAGAAAGAGACAGAGATTGCAGAAAGAAAGAAAGAAAGAAAGAAGAAATAACGGGAAAGTAATTGATTTACTGGATGTGGAACAACTTTCCTATGGCAGCATAGGAGAAAAAATATTGTTTGAATGAAAAACAAAAATATTCCAAAGATTCCACCTTTACAAGCCTCAAGCTTTGCATTAAATATGCTGCAGGCTTTTGGAATGCAAAGGAACAGTTCCACCTCTGCAGATCCTAGTAACAGGCATCCAGACTTGTTTGAATTTAAATAATTCCTTGCACCTTTCCTTCCCCTCCCCCGCAACCCCAGCACACCCAAAATCAATCCATACTGCCGACTCCTTAGCTCTTTCAACATCATGGTTTGTTTGGAGTATCTCATAAGCCTACACATTTCAAATAAAATGGGAAGGCCAAGAAATTCCAAGCTTTAAATAGATTTTTAGAAAAACCTGGCATTGATAAACCAGCTACATTTTGTGCTTTCCTCCAGCCAGGATTTTTTTTTTTTTTAAATGAAGCAAATTATCAATGGCTTCTCCCTTTCCGGAAACAAAGACACACATTACCTTTTTCTTTCTTTCTCCACCTTAACGGGAGCAGCAGCAGCAGCAGCAGCAGCAATTCAGATTTCCACCAAATTGTCCCCACAAAAAAAGCATCCCATTAAATCCAGTTTAATCAGGCCTTTGGCCTAACAGGCGGCAGCAGCAGCAGCAGCAGCAGCAACAGCATCCATTTCTCTGGACTTCCACTCCTCTGTGGTTTGCTAGAATTCAGGCACAGCCCTTTCTTCCCTCTTCTCCCTCCCTCCTCTCCCTGTGTCTGCAAGGAGCGCTCTCACAATGCTACCACATCCCATCTCCCTCCTAACGGTCTCTCAGATAGACACACACTGGCTTGGCTCCAGAGTGCACCACAGTCATATCCATCCTCAACCGCTCACAGCCAGCCCAGCCAGTGTGTGAGAGCAGACAGAAACACACACACACAGAGGGCGGGAAGGAAAGAAAGAAAGAAAAAAGAGCCACCGTGCTTGCAGTGCTGTGTGGAGATTTTGTGCGCGTCTGTGTTCGGAACATGCTATCGGAGAAACACAAGAGCAGCGGCCATCCAATGGCTCTTCTGCAAAGTGTTCATTATTTCCCTTTTACCAACCCACCCACCTCCAGACGTTTATTTTTAACGCCTCGGATGCAGACAAAACACACATGTTCCAGGGGGTTGAGGTTGGTTGGCCCGGGCGAGTGAGGTGGGAAGGGCAAAAGAGAGGGAAGGTGGGGGGAGGGTTGAAGGGAAAGCATCAAAGGCAACCAGTGCTGGGTGAGGTGAAACACATGAGCCCCTGTGGACAGCAGGCGAGTATGTGCATCAGGCTATCCTTGAGCTCTGCCTGGTAACATCTGAGTTCACAACTGGTGCCAAACCTGAGGAGGAAAATGAAAGGCCGGCAGACGAAGAGGTGAAAATAGACATCTTCCTTCAGACGAAGAGGTGAAAATAGACAGCTTCCGTCTCCTCGACTGCATGCATGCCTTTCAATAATATTTATTTATTTATTTAGCTGATGAGCTAGGTTTGCAGGGTATGCCATAAAAACAAAGCAGCACGGTCAATAAAATCAGTAACTCCAAAAATACAACAACAACAATGTAATAGTATTAGCAGTAATGGTAGTAGTAGTAGTGGTAGTAGTAGTAATATTGAATGGTGCAGAAAAACAAAGGTGGGGGGAAGCTGGCTTTCATTCGTTCATCTTTCCATTTCCTTTCCTGCACAGGAGCTGTTGAGACCAAAGTTATGACTTTAACTATGTTGGCAGTAGGAAGGAGCTGTGCTGAGTTGGTGAAAAGTCTTAATGGAAAGGAAGGGCAGACACAAATCAGGCAAGACAAGCCCCCCCCCCCTTGTCCCTCAAACGAAACGAAACAAAAATCCACCAAGAGGCTCACTTGGAAAGAAGCCACACTGAAAAGCATAGCCAAGGAGGTACCGTATGTCAGGTCTTTCTAGGCAAGCTACACCAAGCAACCAATCCTCAGCTCCTTTGGACACCATGGCTTCCTTCCTAATACGGAGAAGGGAATGTCCCCAAAATGCAACATGTAGATATATTATGTACAATTTATCTAAACTGCCCAGTTAATTTCCAGCCTCACAGGGTGTTCCTCAGGGAATTCTAAAACTGCCACCAGGACAGCCTTCTGAATACTCTTCAATCAGTGAATTCACCTTCTGTCAGAAAACCAGCATTAGGGGCTGGAAAATCACAGTAAACTCTAGATCAGGGGTCCCCAACCTTTTTGGACCCAGGGCACATCTGGGAATTTGAGAAGCTGCTGTGGGCTCCACCACAAAATGCCTAATCAGTGGATCGCTGCTTTGGCGTCTAACTGTCACATATATGAATCTGAGGCTGCGTCTTATTCAGATTTTTTTTTGTTTCGTGTCTATTGGACACCACAACATCTCCTTAATAAGGGATTGTCTGATTCAATACTGCTAATGCTTCTTTTTAAACATGTGTTGGCAATTTGCAGTGCAGTCATGCCTTGGATTGAGAGCATAATTCGTTCTGGAAACGTGCTTGTAATCCAAAACACTCTTATATCAAAACGAAATCCCCCCAAAAAAATTTGTACAGAGATTTTTAATTTAAGCCGTACTACAGTACTTGTATTGCAAGACGCTGCTTGTATATCAAGTAATAAATAAATAAATAATAAATATTTAAAAATTTGCTTGTCTTGCAAAACGCTCTCAAACCAAGTTACTTGCAATCCAAGGTATTACTGTAGTTGCTTCTTTTTGGAAGGAGGTTATTACACAGATAACTTTGTACTGGAACAGTCTTTAATATTCACGGATATACATGCTCTTTAAAATTATTTACCTGCTTCATGGAAATTAACAAATGTAAGGGGAAGGACAGGTTGCTTATCTGTAACTGTAGTTCTTCGAGTGGTCATCTGTGCATTCACACACATATGGGTTCTCTGCGCCTGCGCTGAGATCATTCGGGAAATTTCTATAGCTGAGGTGGATTGGGCGGGAGCCCCTCCCCCTGCGCGTGTCCCTTAAAGCGGCTCCCGCCCATCTCCTCAGTTCCCTGAGACCGCCTATTGCGACCGTCGGGACCGAGGATGATATTGCATACGTCCTGATACCATAAAAGAGATATGAACTCGGTACATACTTCGATATCGAGTGGAATAGTGAAAAACAGCTTCCCAACCCACTTCCTTTCTGGTATCCATCGAACTCGATGAAGACACCGAGCGGGGAAGGAGGGCGGGTTGTGTGAATGCACAGATGACCACTCGAAGAACTACAGTTACAGGTAAGCAACCTGTCCTTCTTCGTGGTCTCTGTGCATCACACACATATGGGTAGATTAGCAAGCTGACTTACCGGAGGTGGGTCGGTGTCGGTAGTCAGATGGTGATCGAGGACAGAACCGCTCTCCCGAATGCGTTCTGCGCTCTGGCTCGAACGTCAAGGCGGTAATGCTGGATGAAAGTAGAGGGGGTAGACCAGGTCGCCGCCCTGCATAAGTCCAGTAAGGGAATGCCTTTCCCGAAAGCTGTTGAGGTCGAGAGAGCCCTGGTAGAATGGGCCCTCACAGATCCTGGCAAAATTCGTCCAGCCAACTGATAGGCAAGCTCGATAGTGTCCACTATCCAAGAGGACAGTCTTTGTTTGGATACAGGATGGCCCGATTTCGGGGGGCCGTAGCACACAAAAAGTTGATTAGTTTTTCTCACCGATTCTGTACGGGCTTTGTAGAACAGTAGAGCCTGACGGACATCGAGGCTGTGCATCGATCTCTCGACCAGTGACGAAGGGGATGGAAAGAAAGTTGGGAGAATAATGTCCTGTCCCAGATGAAATTGTGACACCATTTTCGGCAGGAAACCTATATCAGGTCTCAGGACGACTTTGTCTTTATGGAAAATTGTGTAAGGGGGATCCACTCGAAGAGCATGTAGCTCACTTACTCTTCTTGCCGATGTAATTGCTATCAAGAATAATGTTTTGAACGACACCAGTCTTAAGTCTGCTTTCGCCATGGGCTCGAATGGCGGTTTTGTCAGAGCTTTCAAGACCAAGGATAGGTCCCAACCTGGGACTATGTTGCGGACCGGAGGTCGTAGATTCTTAAGACCTTTCAAAAATTGCTTAATTAACGGATGTACAAACAAAGACGTCCCCGTCGAAGCAGTTCTGTATGCTGTCAAAGCTGCCAGATATACTTTGATTGACGAAAATTTAAGGCCACGGATCATTAGCGAATGGAGGAAATCGAGAACGGTCGAGATCGAGCAAGTAATTGGGTCTTTGCCCAAGGGCGATACAAAATTAATGAAAGCTGCCCATTTCCTGGCATAGGAGAGTCTTGTGGAAGGCTTTCGTGCTGCCAATAGGATCTCCTTCACAGCATCGGAGAGGTCTGTATCTTCTGCTATTTGATTCTCCAAGCCATTAGATTCAGAGAATGTAAATTGGGATGGAGCACCTTGCCTCCGTGCTGCGTCAGTAGATTGTCCTGTAATGGTAACGGAAGATAATGTCCCTGTGAAAGGGTGAGCAGGTGTGCAAACCAAGGTTGGCGCGGCCATCGCGGGCATATTAGGATGCAGTTGGTTTTGTCTCGAGATATTTTGGCGATCACACGTGTAAGCAGTGGGATTGGGGGGAATAGATAATAAAAATCGCTGTTCCAATTCATCAGGAAGGCATCGGTGATCGAATTCGGGTCTGAGGCCGCCCTGCTGCAGAACATGGGGCACATAGTGTTTTCGCTGGTGGCGAATAGGTCTATCCTTGGACGACCCCAGCGTTGGAACAGTGAACTGACCACCTTCCTGTCCAGCGTCCATTCGTGCGACTGCATCGACACACAGCTCAAGGTGTCCGCCAGTACATTGGACTTCCCTGCGATGTGAATCGCTACAAAGGACATTCCTCGAGGTAGAGCCCATTTGTAGAGTTGCAGGGTCAGCCTTGTGAGGCGCGCTGATCTCGTGCCACCTTGTTTGTTTATGTACGCGACCACTGTAGTATTGTCGGTCACGACTTGGATGTGGCAGTCCAAGAGGTACTGTTCTAGGGCTTGTAATGCCTTGGAGTGGAGGAGACAATTCGGTCGGGCTGGCGACGGAGTCAAAGGCGCCGTCGAGTGAAGTCACCCCCTCTCCTCGAGCCCCTGGAGCGTTGCTGAGGATAGGAACGCTGCGGTGCTTGAGGCTGTGGGGCCTGAGGCTGACGGTTTCCACCCCGATACTGTCCAGATGGTTGGTAGTGTGACGAAGGGTATGGAAACCGAGACCATCGCCTTGGTCTAAATTGTTGTGATGGGGGTTGACGGACGAGCCCCATCTTTTTGGCCGTCGCTAGGGCCTTTTGAGCGGAGTCGAGGGAGTCGTCTGTGGTGGCGTTGAACAACCCCTCTCCGTCAAATGGGAGGTCCTCGATCTTCGCTCTATCATCGGGAGTCAAGTTGGTAGAGCGAAGCCAGGCATGTCTCCTCAGAGCCACGGATCCGATCATTGACTGTCGACCTGGTGGCGGGCAGTGTTCATCTGCAAAGCACCGATGTATTGTGCCCCCAGGTCCCTTTTTTCGTCCAGTAGATAATCACAGAGGTCTCCCAGCTTCTCTGTGATGAACATCTGGTATCTAGCTAGCAACGCCTCATAGTTAGATACCTTCAGTCCGAGGGAAGACGAGGAGTAGATCCTACGGCCGTAAGAGTCTAGCGTCTTGCCCTCTTTATCTGCCGGCGTGGTATGCTGTTTTCCCCCACGAGCCTGCGCAGATTTTACTATGAGCGAGTTCGGGGTCGGATGGGAAAACAGGAATTTCGCTCCTTCCTCCTGGATCCTGTACATTGACTCCAGTCTCTTAGCTGTTGGTTTCGTAGAGGCTGAGGTCTTCCAGGTTTCTTGCACCGTCTCCAGCAAAGTCGGCAAGAAGGGAAGGAGCAAATGGTTGGACTGAGTGGTCTTCAGGATCACATAGATGTCATCTTTTGCTTTCCCTTTTGCAGTTTTCGCCTCAACTCCCAGAGCTGTCACCATCCGGCTGACATGCTCAGCGAAGCTGCCCATATCTTCTGATGGGGAGATCGCTTCCTTAGATTCCACTTGTGCATCTGGGGAAGTGGAATGGGAGGAGGAGGCCATGGAGTCCGAGTCCGATACATACGCCGATCCTGACGAAGAGCGGGTCGCGACAACAGGGGCGAGAACTGTCTGGGCGGTCGAGGTCGAGGCGGTTGGTTGTGCGACGGTCTCGACGGGTGCCCGGGATACAGCCGTACCCCATCTTGGCGTAGGTGTCCTGGATCTGCACCTATGGAGTCGCTCTCGAGGGGGCGAGTGTCGGTGTCGGTGGTAATAGTCGTGCCTTCTCCGGTCAGGAGAGCCTCAGGATCAGAATCTGTAGCTCCTTGATCTCGAGTCCGAATAGTAGGAGCTCGACCAAGATCTGTCGTCGCGGCGGCGAGAGTAGACAGAACGAGAGGTGGATTCCCTAGAGGCTGAATCACGGCTCCGGTATCGAGGAGATCGTGATGGTCGATGCCCTCTTCGCTCCTCTCTAGTATATGCTGCAGGAGGCGATAGACGCTGTGGAGGACCTCTTGAGCCCGAACGAGGTCGCTCCATCGGTGGTGAGGCCACGATTTCTCCCTCCGACAGAGAGGTGGTTACAGTTGGCGGCTGTTTTAGTGGGGTTTTCGAACCCGACTCTCGGTCTCGAGGAGACGTCGTCGAGACCAGAGGAGACTGGCGGGCAATCGGTCCCGTAGCTCGATCTTGAGCCTCAGTCATAGCCGACATTAGTAGAGCAGTACGCTCTGAGACCTTCATAATGGCTGAAGTTGAGGGCTCAGCGTCTTTGACAGTTTTTTCCACCATTTTCTTTTTCAGGCACTCCGCCTTGTCTTTATGGGCCATTTTCGCCAACTTTTTAGCTGCCGAAGTATCTTTCGTCGGCTTTTTGGCTGATTGGGATCCCCCAGGTTTTTCCTCCGGATCAGGGCCTTTGGCTGACAGAGACTGCTCCCACAGGAGAGCTCGCAGCTTAGTTTGGCGGTGCTTTCGGGCCTGTTTTGTAAAGGCCTGGCAATCCTGGCAGGTCTCCATTTTATGGCCTTGCCCTAGGCAAAGCAAGCACAGCAGGTGCTTATCAGCGGGTGGGATTTTCGTTCCACACCGCTGGCATTTTCTAAAAGCTGCCTTCAGAGGCATAATTAGGATAGGTTAAAGTAGTTTAGATGATAGGTGGATAAGAGCGGGGGAGAGATAATGGATATAGTAAGGATTTTTTTGTAGATTTTTTTTTTTTTTGGAAAGGAAATTAGATAGAAGAGAGAAAGGAGAATAGTTTGTAGTAAAGAATAACTCAGCTGAAACGACTCCGGAGAGAGAGAGAAAGAACCCGACGACTAGACGCAATGGCGGTCGAAGAGGAACTGAGGAGATGAGCGGGAGCCGCGCTAAGGGACACGTGCAGGGGGAGGGGCTCCTGCCCAATCCACCTCAGCTATAGAAATTTCCCGAACGATCTCAGCGCAGGCGCAGAGAACCCATATGTGTGTGATGCACAGAGACCACAAAGAAGAAATGGATTTTCTGAGACCTTTTGACAGCTAAAAATACTACAAAGTTGGAAGGATAAACCTCCTATAATGCAATGCCTTGAGGACCTTTTACAACGCTTTCGATATACGAACGGGTGGCATATAGATGCCAACTTCAAATGGATACTTATTTGGATATTTGGCCTGCTTTTGTTGACCAAATTATTTTGATGACCAAATGAATAATTGCTAGAAAGCTGTAGGCATTTCATACCAATCCATGTATGTATATTTAAAAAAAGGGGGCGGGATAATATTTTTTTTTTAAATTTAAAAATGTGTTCCCAAGGGCACCATGTTGGGGACCTCTTCATGGGTGCCATTGGAGGTATCTGTGGGCACCATGACACTTGTGGGCACCACATTGGGGATCTGTGCGCTATATTCTGCCAAGCTCCACCCATGATTTCCCCAAATTCTAGCAGCCTCCTTCCTTCTACCTCTGACCAATTAAACTCTTTAGGCTTCCCCCTAACCATCAGAACTCTTAAGCTCTTCCCTGGCTCTGCCCATAACCTTCTAATTCTGCTCTACCTTCACCTGTTTGAGATCACACAGGGGGCCAGTTATTTTTAAATCAAAAGTAGGCAATCCAATGCCCCCAAAAGAAATCCACAAAAACAAATGACCCAGCTACAGCATCTCCACGACTCCACCAATCCACTAGTCAGAGCTCTGTACTGTACATGGCCATGGTACACACTTGGTTGGACCACTGAAGAATCCTTACATGATAAGCCAAAACTAAGGAGCAATTTCTCCACACATCCTCAGCACCCAAAGTGTGAGCTTAAGGAGGGAGTGACGCATTCTCTGCCCATGTTATCTCAGCACCCCCTCTGGGATGACAGAAGTTCACTACCTCATAGGGGTTTCAAGATGAAATCCACCCCAAGTAATTCCCTGTCTGCAGAGTGGTCGAGGCTAGGAGTCTATTCAAACCAGTTACTGTTGTCTCATTTTTTGAGCTGGTGAACTGGTTTTGTGACCATGTCAACTACAACTTGTGTCATCCAAACCATCCCTGGAAGTTTTTGAGGATGTGAAGAGTTGGGGTTGGTTGAAAGAAACTTACAAACTAGTTTGCTGTGTGTTAAAGTCAATTCAGATTGATGTCAACCAGATTAAAAAGCAAACAAACACCAGTCTGGGTAATATACAAGGGGTTGATACTGCCTGCAGAGGCGGTGTTAGGGGGCAGCCCATTAGGGCTGGAGTCCCAAATCGTTCATTTGGAGCCCCGAATCTGTGGGAGGCCATCTGCCCCATCACCCTGCTGTCCATGACCATGGGTACTTACTGAAATAAAGGCACAGGGGCCCTGATGTGGGGTTTTTTTCTGAAATGAAATGCCCTCCTCTCCCCGGTCCATACATCCCTTTTTACAAATAGGGGTGTCCTTAGGAGACAGGGTCCTTTAAAGACACACACACACACACTTTAGAACATATGCAAATTAGCATATGCAAAGTTGTGCTTTGTTTGTTAGTTTTTGTCCTGTGGGCCTGAGCCCCAGATCTTTTCAGGACCTAGCACCTCCCCTGACTGCCTGTACCACAACTAATCATCTTTGACTTCTTCAAGCTAACTTTCAGATACTTATACCCAACTCAGTTCCTGCCCTTATGTTCCTGCCTCTGCCCTGAGATCATTAACAGAGGCCCTGCTCTAAGTGCACCCACATACTGAGATACAGTGGGTGGCTACTTGTGAGCAGGCCTTTTCTGTAGTGGCCCCCAAATTGTGGAATGTCTTCTCTAGAGAAGTCTGCCTGATGCCTACTTCGTTGACTTTTTGACACCAGGAGACGGCACTTTTTTATTCTCCTAGACCTTAAAAAAATTGCTGCATGTTTTATTTTTAATGTTATATTGAAAGCTATGTTTTAAAATTATCCTTTTCCTTGTGTTAGCTACTTTGATATTTATTTCCCCTTTTAAAATTATTTTAAATTATTGCTGTTGCTGATTTTCAATCCTTTTTTGTTATGTGTTTTATTGTATTTGTTTTTGGTTTTATTATGTAATGTGCCCTGAGAGCTTTGGCTATAGGGCAACTCATAAATTGAATAAATAATAATAATATGAAAGATGATGATGATGATGATGATGATGATGATAACAGCAATTAAAACAACAACAACAACAATAACAACAACAATGTATTTTATTTATTTTATTTAAAATAGTTCTTGGCCACCTTTCAGAGCAGAAGCCCTCCCAAGGCAGCTTACAACAATAAAACTCAAATAATTAAAAGCAATATGGTAATAAAAAGAGTAAAAACAGCAACAGGAACAAGCATCCTAAAAAACAACAAACACCAGCATAAAAACAAAACCTACCACATACAACTCCAGCTACAACCCATTCTGATAAAAACATAATCAGGTGAAGGCCACAGGAAAGTAGTAGGTTTTCAGGGCCATCCTAAAAGCCTGCAATGATGGAGCCTGGCTGACCCCTGATGGCAACTTATTCCAGAGGTGTGGGGCCGCTGCAGAAAAGGCCCTCTCTCATGTAGTCGTCCACCTAACTGCCCTCACAGGTGGGCAAATGAGAAGGGCCTCTCTTGCTGATCTTAAAGTGCAGGCAGCCTGATATGGGTGAAGGTGGTCCTTGAAGTAATTTGGTCCCAAACCATTTAAGGCTTTAAAAGTCAAAAACAGTACGTTAAATTGGGCTTGGAAAGACGCTGGTAACACACTGGCAACCAGTGCAGCTGGTGCAGTATAGGCATTATGTGATCAGATCGACTCATCCCCACCAACAGTTGGGTGGCATTCTGCACCAGCTGAAGTTTACATACTGGGCCGGTTCGTACGACCCAGGCGGTGAGCGAGGGAGGCACCACGGGGTCGTCTGCGGGGTCCGGCAGGGTGCCGCAAATGACCTGCGCCCCGCATGTGTGGGCAGACTGCAGTGGAGCTGGCAGTCCCCGCACCACAGTGCGGGCCTCCCGGTGCTAGGGGGTGGTGGCTTGGGATGCCCAGAGAAGCTGTTTGCCCCTACAGGCTGGAGCGGCTGCATCTCCGGCCGCTCTGGGCTGCCGCCTCTGTGCGGCCACGGGAGACCCCCGCGGGACGGCCGCCCGCTGTTCGCACAGCAGGGTGGCCACACGTGGTAGGGGCTTACCCCTCTACCGCCCATGGTCACTTTGCATGCGTCCCACGCACGGCCGTCCCGCGGGGCCGCCCCCAGCCGGCGTTCGCACGACACGGGAACCATGGGGGGCTTCTGCTCCCCCACGGTTCCTGTGTCGTGTGAACTGGCCCACTGTCTTCAAAGGCAGCCTCACATATAGCACATTACAGTAGTCCATCCTGGATGTCAGTAGTGCATGTAGTATTGCCCCAACAGTTCTCAGTGCCCCCCACCTTTTCCACACTTCCCCAACCCTCTAAGTACTCTGGAAAGGTAAGATCTATACACACTCCCTTTCTGTGAGTTCTTTCTTTGGACAGCTGTCAAAAGAAAGGGTTTTTGTTTAAGCAGGGTTTTTGACAGGGCTAAACAGGGTTGTTTGGACAGATTAATCTGTCACTACAAAACTATACTACAAAACCAGAGGATCACACTACAAAAGAGGATCAATAGTACAAAACCAGAGGATCACATCAGAAAGGATGTAGTCTCCACCCCCTTTCAAATGGAACTTGAGAGATCCAGGTTCTAGTCTCCAGTTGACCATGAAGCTCACGGGGTGACTTTGGGCCAGTCACTGATTCTCAGTCTAACCTACCTCACAGGGTTGTTGTATGGATAAAATGGAGAGGAGGAGGATTATGTGAGCCACCTTGGGCTCCTTGCAAGAGCAAAAAAGGCAGGATATAAAGGTAATAATAAAATAATAAATAAAAATGAAATATTTTCTTATTAGTTCACTATTATAGTAATACAGCCCTGCCAATTCAAATGTATCTTTGCCATTTAAAACTGTCCCACCAACTAATCAGCTAAAGCTTTAGTTGGTTAATCTACTCATCAAAGAGATTAAAAGCTGCAGCCCTAACAAAGACAAATTTACAACTGGTGCATGTTTACTGGGATGTAGGAAATCCAACTGAATTCACAGAACTTACTCCCAAGTTAGTGTGCCGAGAATTGCAGCCTTAAAATGACACTTGTGCAAATGGGCTTTGACATTTTTCTCTGTAACGATATAGTCCAACTTCTTTAGAATTATCAAGCCAAATTCAGAAGAACTGGGAACAATATCTTATGGGCTAAACTTCTGTAACTTTACAATGCCTTTGATTTTGTCAAACATCCAAAAATGCTCTTCTCAAGCCAAAAACACAAGTGCTACAACAAAACAGGAATACTGAAAGACATTAACTTTAAAATATGTGGGGTTTATGAGATTCTCAGATTCAAAAACAGTAACAGATTGCATGCCTTTCTTCCTCTAACACAGGGCTCTCCAACTTTGGGTCCCCAGATGTTGCTGGACTATAGCTCCCAGAATCCCTTGCCATTAGCCATGCTGGCTGGGTATGCTGGGAGCTGTAACCCAGCAACATCTGGGGACCCAAGGTTGGAGAACCCTGAAACAGTCAAGAAATAAACCCATTTCACTGCCATTTCTTTTTAGCAAAGATGAAAGCTCTAAATTTTTTTACATGGAATGTTCTGAGTTGCTTCATCCAGGCTTATAGTAGTAGTAGGCGATCACTCGTGACGGAGTAAGATTGTCTTCCAGGATAAAATTACAAAAAGAAAATTATAAAAGGAGGAAATTCTAAAAAACTGTGTGGACTCCAGCGATGGGTCCATAAGTGACTGTGGAGGCCAATTCTAGATCCACACAGCTTCCCACAGTGAGGACACAGGTTACCAGATGGAAGATGGTCCTGTAAAGGATTCGTTTGATGTGCTTTTCGCTTAGCACGTTTCTCCCTTTCACCTTGCACTCAGGCGTCTTCAAAGTCCACGGAACCTTTGTGAAAGGCCAACCTCCAGTTAGATTGTTCATGGGCCAGAGCTTCCCAGTTTTCGATGTTTATATTGCATTTTTTTAGATTAGCCTTAAGAACATCTTTAAACCTCTTATATTGACCACCGTTATTCCGCTTTCCATCCTTGAGTTGGGAATAAAGTAACTGCTTTGGGAGACAGCAGTCAGGCATTCGAACAACATGACCAGTCCACTGAAGTTGGCGTTGAAGGATCATTTTTTTCAATGCTAGTAGTCTTTGCTTCAGTGCTGCTTCTAGAAAGGGGGTCAGCCAGCTATAGTTTGACAAACTTTGTTCCCTTGCCCATATTTCTCTTATAACTGTGGTAGCATTTCCTATAGTGGGTGCCAGACTCATTGCAGCAGTAATTCCCAGACTTATGTACAGTGGTGCAGATGGGTAATTTTGACTCTGGACTTAATGGTTTTAAGGGGGGAGGGCACTTTAGATGGTAATGGGTATTACTTCGAAATGTAGTAAGCTAGCCAAGCTGTGTTTGGGGGCTGTCCTGTTCATTGGGGCCCTGGAGGTCCCTGCCTGACAGGTGCTGCAAGAAGTAAAATAAAATAAATGAAAGACTTGTGTGAGCCCAAAGAACCCACCCACCAAGGAGGCTGCCTGCTGCATCTGTGCATGGCTCCTCTGCTCTAGCTTGACCTGCTACCAATCAGTCTCCACTCAGGGAATCTACTATGCCTCTGCATCAGGTACGGTCGGATGACCTCGTTGTTCCTGATGCAGAAATGCAACCCCTAAGAGGAGGCATGTGCAGAAACACAGACACATCATTAAAATCAACTTTTGAGAACGTAAGAGAGTAACCCTATGGTCCCTGGGAAAGTGTCCCAGGGACCATAGGGCTTCTCATAAAATCCTTCTGAAGTTGGAGACAGCAGCTCTGACCTCGGAAGGGGGAGTCGGAGATCCAACCCCCTCTCCTGCACCCTCACAGCCAACACAGGGAGAACAACGCCTGGGAGAGGGGAGAAAGAGGGCATTCTCCTGAGCCTCTTCCAGCCTCCTTCCCTCCACCTCCAAAGTGCCCTCGCTAAATGGGCTAAAAAGCCCATATAGCAAAACCTGCACGGTGGGATGATGGGGAGGCCAAGATCACCTCCGCCACTCCTCCTGTCCTGCACTGGATGACTGGATGCCTCTTGTTTCAGGGGCTTTTGACCACCAAGGGTGCAATCAATAGGATTGTGCCCTAAGAAGAACGTACGCTTCCAATTTTTATTTTTTAAATTACCGTATACATATCTATAGAGATAGGTATAGATATAGATAATCATTACATCACAACTCTACGTATTACATAAAACTATATATTCTAGAATAGCCTTCCCCAACCTGTTGCCCTCCAGATGTGTTAGACTAAAACTTTCACCATCCCCAGCCAATGGCCATGTAGTCCAACACATCTGGAGGAAACCAAGTTGGGAAGGCCGTTCTAGATTATAATACATAAATACGTTACAACAATGTATAGATATATAACCACCATAATCTAAATATCATTATAAAGAAATATAGATATGTAAATAAATGATATCTGTAATTTATATTTATCAGTATCAAAGTTATACCTGGATTGCATAAAATAAATAATGCAAGACCAATTATTAACAAATCTCTCTGTTTTCTGTCTTCCGTCTATCAATCACATATATTCTGCAACCCTATTCATTCGGCCTACAGTTGTTAATTTGGGGGGGGGGATGTGCTTCAGCTAACAGAAGATTGGGAAATGCTGCTTTAAAAAGTGTGCAGATGTCTGGAGGGAGATGTCTTGATGGGGCAGAAGAGAAGTTGGGGAAAACTGCAGCTTCTGTGCATTCCTGCAGCATCACAAACTTGGCTTGAAGCAGTTGGGAAGATGGTAACATGAAAAAGGAAGGCACATCAGAGAGAGGTAAGTAAGAGAAACTGCATTGATCCTGTTTGGTTTGACCTATTAGGGAATGATGGGTATGATTTTTCCTCCTTCCAGCTGGGCTCAGAAAGGTGCCCAGCCTTTAAATTGAGGCTTGCAAAACTGTTTGGGTGTGCAAGGATAAGTTTTCATAAGAAAACCTGGTCCACCCTAAATTCTGGATACATCCAGATGACTGGAGGAGGGCAAATGTTGTTCCTATCTTCAAAAAGGGCAAGAAGGAGGAACCTGGGAACTACAGACCAGTCAGTCTGACATCAATCCCTGGGAAAATTTTGGATCAGATGATAAAGAAGTCAGTCTGCAAGCACATTGAAAACAATGCAGGGATTACTAGAAGCCAGCATGGATTTGTCAAGAACAAATCCTGCCAGAATAATCTGATCTCATTTTTTGATCGGGTAACCTCCCTTGTGGACTGTGGGAATGCGGTGGACATCATATATCTGGACTTCAGCAAAGCTTTCAACAAAGTGCCTCATGATATCCTGATTAGCAAGCTAGCTAAACACAGCTAAAAGTGGGCTAGATGGAACAACTATCAGGTGGATCCACAATTGGCTACAGGATCGGACTCAAAGAGTGCTTATCAATGGTTCCTTCTCAAACTGGGGAGAGGTAACGAGCGGGGTACCACAGGGCTCGGCCCTGGGCCCAGTGCTCTTCAACATTTTTATTAATGACTTGGATGAGGAGGTGCAGGGAATGCTTATCAAATTTTCAGATGACACAAAGTTGGGTGGAACAGCTAATACTCTGGAAGACAGAAACAAAATTCAAAGTGATCTCGATAGACTGGAGTGTTGGGCCGAAAACAACAGAATGAAATTTAATAGGGATAAATGCCAAGTGCAGCCTGCACCTAGGGAAAGGAAACCAAATGCAGAGTTACAGAATGGGGGACACTTGGCTCAACAATACTACAAGTGAGAAGGATCTTGGAATTGTGGTAGATCACAAACTGAATATGAGCCAGCAATGCGATGTGGCTGCAAAGAAGGCAAATGCTATTTTGGAGTGCATTTGTATAGCTTCCAAATCACGTGAAGTGATAATTCCCCTTTACTCAGCACTGGTTAGGCCTCATCTTGAGTACTGAGTCTAGTTCTGGGCACCGCACTTTAAGAAGGATGTAGACCAACTGGAGAGGGTTCAGAGGAGGCTAACAAGGATGATAAAGGGACTGGAAACAAGGCCCTATGAGGAGAGACTGAAAGAACTGGGCATGTTTAGCCTTCAGAAGAGGAGACTGAGGGGAGATATGATCGCACTCTTCCAGTACTTGAAGGGTTGTCACCAGGGCTGGTGCAAGGCAGTTTGGTGCCCTAGGCAAGATCAGATATTTAGCACCCCCCCCCTTCCCACTTGAGCCCTCCCTCCTATGCCCATTATGAAATAAATTTCCCTCCCTGGGAACTGCCGAGCCCCATAGAAAAACTTTGTGGACTTTGAGACTTTTCCTTTGTGTTCACGTGGAAAGCAAAGAGGGAACATCAGCCCAGCTATGCCAGGAACTCCCAAGGGCCTTCTCCTACTCCATATATATGTAAAAGCTTGTCTCCTCCTGTAGGCAGCACAAAGGATATGAAAAAAGGATGTGAGAGAGGTGTGGTGGCACTACCTGTGAGAAATAGAGACAAAAGGGCATCTTGCAGCCTGTCCTACCTCGCAGGGTGGAGGTGCAGAGACACCGGTTTGACTCATACACCTTCTGGGTTGCGGGGGGGGGATGCATGTGGTAGAAACATAGCAAAGAGAGAGTCTGTGGATCATCTGGTTCAAATTTAGGAGGGGCTTTACGAAACTTGCTGCTTCCCCTCCTTTCTCTATCACTTTGTTGCAATATTTCTTTATCAGAATAATGAATATTATCCTGTCTTTCCCTTTACCAGCCTAGTGCTCAAGGCAGACAACAATATTAAAAGTACAGTAAAGCAAACATCAACAGCTCAGGGCACAATCCTAAACAAGTTGAGGCAGAAAAAAGCCCCGCAACTCCCAGCATGTTTGCAGGTGCATCCTCCCCCCCCCCCAGTCCACCAGCATCCCATCATTGGCCCCTGCCCGCCTCCCATCTCCTCCAACCTGTCGCCTTCTCTGCCTCTTTTGATGCTGGTTGTGAGGAGGAGCCTGCCTGAAGCTTCAGCGGCGCAGCAGTGGTGCCAGCAGCAGCTGCTGCTCCTGGTAACGGCGGCGAGGCTTGAGCCCTGAGGTGGAGGAGAGGGGCGGGCAGGCAGGTAAAATATGCATTTTAATACAGTAGCGCTGTTTTTTTCCCCAAGGCGTTTCTGGCGCCCCCTAGAGCCCGGCGCTCTAGGCAGTCGCCTAGTTCGCTTAATGGAAGCACCGGCCCTGGTTGTCACAAAGAGGAGGGCCAGGATCTCTTCTTGATCATCCCAGTTTGCAGCACACGGAATAATGGGCTCAAGTTACAGGAACCCAGATTCCACCTGAACATCAGGAAAAATTTCCTGACTGTCAGAGCAATAAGACAATGGAACCAACTACCTAGGGAGGTGGTGGGCTCTCCCAGTCTGGAGGCATTCAAGGTGAAGCTGGGCAGCCATCTGTCCGGGATGCTTTGACCTGGATTCCTGCATTGAGCAGGGGGTTGGACTTGATGGCCTTGTAGGCCCCTTCCAACTCTACTTTTCTATGAGTGGAAGACCGACAACCTGGTCTTCTGCGCGGGTTCAATGCTAAGAGGGTAGCGAGTCCTGGGGCGGGCCTTCTCTGAGGCCCCCAGCGTCTCACCCTTAGCCCAGAACAAAGGGATAACTTATAGCCACAAAAGTATCTTTTAGAAAACAAGTTTATTTACAAAATTACCTTCACAAACTCAGACCCACGCCAGCAATACAGCTTATCAGTACGGTACAAAGTAACAAGCAAGAAGTCTCAAGGACACCGTGATTTCAGGGCTCTCAGCTAGTGAGTTCAGCTCGGGCCCCGGCAAAGGCCCGGTCAACCGCACACGGCTAGCTGGGTTCCCGGCGGAGGCCCGGTCAACCGCACGCGGCTAGCTGGGTTCCCGGCGGAGGCCCGGTCTGCCCAAGCGGCTAGCTGGGTTCCCGGCGGGGGCCCGGTCTACCCAAGCGGCTTGTGAGTGATTTCAGCTTGGTTTCCCGGGGGTCCGGTCAACCCAAGCGGCCAGTGATTCCAGCTAGCTGAAGCGCGCCGGGTGCTGCTACCCGGGGTTGCCGATCCTTCGTTCCCTTACCCCAGGCATGGGCAAGATTGCGGAACTGCCACCAGCTCCCTTGCACAGGGTGTTTTATACCTTGGTGTTTCAGGTTGACACCCTCCCTGAGGGGCGGCCTTTTGGGTCAGGTGGGTTGACGCCCTCCCCCATGGGATGGGGTCCCTTTGAAGCCACTTGCTTAATGGTCCCATCCTATGGTGTTGAGTGGCCATTTCTTAAGGTTGCCGAAGTGTCTGCTCTGGAGAGGTATTCAAGTCTTATGTAGATGGGGCTGATATGCGAGAGCATTGACAAACCTGGTGATGCTTCCTGCCTTCCCCCCTGGGGTGATTCTATGCAGATGTTGTTTGTCCCCTTTGGCATCTGTGGAGACTGGCTGTCTCCCCCCCCCCCGGGTCTCCTTCCCCCCTCCTTGGTGAGTGTGTGTCAGGCAGGGGGCTTAGGTTGGCTTTCTCCACACTATGATTCTATGATTATTATTAGCCAAGCTGAACAGAATATTCAGCCCCATTTGAAATGTGTTCCTAAGCATCTTGCCCAAGTGTGGGAGTAAATACCTAGTAGTGAATGTATCATTCCATAATTCTGATCTGTAAGTTTGTTGTGGGCTGCTTTCAGAGACAGGATGCTGGGCTAAGTGAACAATTGGTCTGACTTAGGTGGCCATTCTTACATTCTCATGTTCCATTCAGTCCTCAGTTGTGATAAATAGCCCTTCTGAGATTCCTAAATAACAAGCCTGAAGCAGCTACCCCCAAACCACAGACAGCTCACTCAAAAATGCACAGCAGCCATAAAAGGCACCTAATTCACATAACAAGATCCAGCCATGATGACCTGTAAACAACAGAGGTGTTAAAACCCATAAAATACTAAGTGCCATTGCACAGTGTATTTCAAATTAGTTATAAGCCCAAGCGGGCTGAATTGTTCTCAAGATGTTCCCAGTTAGCTCTTAGAAAACAGTGTTTATAAACTTTAGAGGCAGCAGAAACCTTCCTTTTCCACCCACCTCTTCAACTAGTTCCCAGGGCACTCTCTGAAGCAGGAATGGTGGGAACAGAGGAAGGATTTGGTCTTCAACGAAATATGCCTCCAGGGCTTCAGATCAATTTTCACACAGACTACACTTAAAATAATCTCCAAGAGCCAGAGGGAGAAGTCAGCGCAATAACTCCTCCATTCATTAGAGCTAGAAAAGTGCAATTTTGGCAGGATACTGTACTGCTAGAAAGGCATATTAAACAGAGCTGGGATATCAAGAATTTATACTCCGTGTGAGGCAGCAGAATATTGGTGGAAAAAGTTGGGATGTTGTCCAGAGGAGGTGAAAGCAACACATATACAGTTTCTTATATATCTAAGACGCTGCCCTATCTAGCACAAGGTGTCCTGGAAGGCTGGTAAGAGCAAAGTATATTCTTCTATGGTGGGGTGATGATGATCAGTATGCCTGCCATTATGAGTGGGCAGTCAGAAGCACTTTCAGCAAACCTTTCAGGTGTGACTTGCTTGCAAATATGAGGGCCATGAAACAGATAAAGTCTTGGACTCCATCCACACAGCTCTGCAAACCTAACATAATTGCTATGGAAGGCAACAAAATAATGCCACAATAATGGAGAGGGACCTAGAGTCGCTAAATAATTTAGGTGTTCCTTTCCTCATGTTCAAACTGCTTCAACTTCTAATTGACTTACAGTGCAATCCTGTGCATATTTATGCAAAAGTAAGTCCCACCATGTTAGGGGGGCTTTACTCTCAAGTAGGTGGGCATAGGATTGCAGCCTTAGTAAACAAACAAATTCTTCTCTCAGGATATATGCTCATCTATAGAAGGCCTAAGAAGAATGTTGAATAGACAAAGAACATCCTGACACATACCAGAGTACTCTGAATACAATTTGAGAGTGAAAATTTAGTATCCAACTCAGTCGGTGGACCTTTTTTTTTCTTTTTCTTTTTTTTGTAGAAGCAGGTATATACACTTTGCAAACATTAATGAAGCCTAATCATTCTGCATCTCCTCATCCACCACATAAATTTCAAGATATAAAGCCACTGCTGTTCTCAGCCTTTTATCTATAAGAGGAACAAATTCAAGTGATTGTGTTTGTATTAGATTTTCATTTGCAAGATTGTAACAGAAGATTGTTCCAGTTTTACAAGGTAATCACAGCCGGCTTACCTACAGTAAATCCTCATTTCACAGAATGTAATCAGAACAGGCTTTTCCTGAAACCTTTTTTTGACCCCAAAAGACCACAATTCTAAACACCAGTATGGGAGTCAGGTTAGGAATGGGCTCAGTGTATGCATTTAAGCACCGCCCATTGAGCCAAATACCTTAAAACAAATAACCAAATTGCAGGACATTTTGGTGGTCAAACCTCATTTCAAAAGAGCTCCTCAAGGAACTGTTTGCTGGTGTGAGAACATTTGAAATTGTAGTAGCAGTAAAAAAAAATTCAACAAGTAGTATTGAAACCATGACCTTCCCCCGCATCACGTGCAGCTGTGGGCGGGGAGAAATTTTGCGGACGTGGGGGGAGGATAAGCGAGACTTACCAGTTCTCGCAGGTACGCTTCAGGTAGGGGGGGCGGGGTTACAGGAGCCAATATTAGGACCTGCAGCACCGCCCCACACCCTCTTTGTTGGGTGTGGGGCGGTGCTGCAGGTCCTAATATTGGCTCCTGTAACCCCGCCCCCCCTACCTGAAGCGTACCTGCGAGAACTGGTAAGTCTCGCTTATCCTCCCCCCACGTCCGCAAAATTTCTCCCCGCCCACAGCTGCACGTGATGCGGGGGAAGGTCATTGCGGACGTACAGGTGGGAAATGAAGCATCGAGACAATCAGTTGGTGTTTAAGTGGGCCACGTTTATTTACATATTTACATACAATGAACTGCAAAGGGATCGAGTGCGGGTTATTCTATTCTGGCCTGGTAGGCCGCTCTGTTATGCACTTGGGCGGAGCATCCAAAACCGGGAGGTGGCGAGGAATTCCGCCGCCTCCCCCTTTTGCACTTTCCAGTGTTGGGAGCCTTTGTTGCGTCGCACCCTCTCGGAGTCTCACGACAACAAGCTTGGCGAGAACAAAGGCCTCACAGGCGTTCCTGACCCCCAGCTGTCTGAGCCTACTGACCCATCCATCTGAGGCATCCTAAAACCGCCTGTCACCTGAATGGTGCCAGGGATGCTCACCTCACCCTATCCATACCCTAACCTGCACTTACCCGCCACAGAGAGGGACCAGCGCCTGCTTAGTCCCCTCTCCCCCCCCTTACAGGGTGAAGGTTGCGTCCATATGGTTGGGTGATCCGTCATATTATCACATTGCTAATACCTGTGTCCTGGACCTGGGGGCTTGCAGGGGGAGGAAAGGCAGACAATACACTTACTTTCTATAGCTGTGTCGCCCTTCCCACCTGCTCCCTCCTGGATACAGGAATTAAAGTTGCAACATGGGCGCTGACCATGCAATAATGGCTTCTACACTGCAGTAGGTGCATAATAATCTGCCCTCATATAATGCGATCTCTCTCCTTGGGAAAAAGAAGAGGACGACTCATACACACAAAAATATACATGTCAAAAAGCTTTGGATGTGTGTGGTAAAATTCATATCCCACATAAATCTATGTAGTAACACTTAGTATCTATATAGTGCTTGTATTTGAGTGTACAAAGTTCAGACTAATGCTAAAGCAGTCTTGCCCAAGCTGGTGAAGATCCAAACCTGATGAAGTCCAAAGTCATGGCCAATGGTCAGGAATGCTGGAAATGGTAGTCCAAAACTTCTGGAGGGCAGCAGGTTTAACTGTGAATGAGCCCCAGCAAACCTCAGGGTCATACACTACCCCACTTCTCCTTTGTATCATAACATTAAATCAGTGTATGCTTCATGTTTCTTTAGGGGCAGTGCCTAGTGGAAGAGTTGTCTGTAGAGAGGCAGGCAGGGCTGGATTAAGAGCATTATGGGCCTGGTGCTGAGGAGGGCGCACGGCTGAAGAGGGCGCAGAAACGCTGCGCTCCTCTTCGCTGCCGCTGCGCCGCCCCCGCCAGGCCTCTGCCTCCGCTGCGCCGCCCCCGCCAGGCCTCCACCTCCCCACCCTCCCTCCCTCCCGCCGCCGCCGCACCCTCCCGTCCCGCTCGCCGCTGCGCCTCCCCCCGCCCTCCCGCTCGCTGCCGCTGCGCCTCCCGCCGCCATCACCACCACCCCCGACCCCCCCCGCCGCCATCACCACCACCCCCGACCCCCCCGCCACTTACCTTCTCCGCGTTGTGTCGCTTCCGGAGCCCCGCCCGCGTTGTTTTGGCGGCAGGAACCAGGGCAACAGGGCTTAAACAGCCCTGTTGCCATGGTTTCCCCGGCAAAAAACAGCGTGGGGGTCCCGTCGTGTCACTTCCTCCTCCTCCTTGGCGGCGGCGGCAGCGGCAGCAGCAGCCGCCGCCAGGGCGGGGGGAGGGTAGGTTGGTGGTGGCGGCGCAGGGTTTTGTTTTTTTTTGCAGAGCAGGGCTGCTTTGGAGAGGGGGGCCTGCTAAATATTATTTCGCCTGGGGCGCCAAACTGCCCTGCACTGGTCCTGATTGTGGGCCTGTTTTGGGATAGGGGCCTGGAGCTGCAGCTCCAATAGCCCCTATCTTAATCCAGCCCTGGAGGCAGGCCCAGAAGGTCAGAGAGAGAGAGAGAGAGAGAGAGTTCTGCCTGGTAGTAAGAGGACCTGTGTGTGGATGGTCAGGGTTTTTCAAGAAGAGAGGCCTGAGGGAAGAATTAGGGAGTGAGAGAGAAGCCTAGTTTGTGTACCAGAAGACCAAATAAAGCATCCGTTGTGTTCCTAAACTGGACCACTCTCTTATTTGAAGAATAACCAGCCTGGCTGAGCTGCTGGACTAGGCCAAAAAGCTACATAACCTTAAAAATGTTCACTTTCAATTTTGAATAAACCATACTTGCCCCTTCTGTCAGAATTTGGGAAACATGTTTATTCTAACTCCAGTTCAAACACACCACAATCAAACCATGGTTTCAGATCCTAGTTTTTAAGCTAACAGCAGTTAGATTAAAAGAGTTTCCTGAGTTTGGGCCATTTAATGCCCAGTTTGGGAACAATGGGAAACTGGTTTATTCAAAACTGAAAGTGCAAACTTTCGATCCCCTTCCCTCTCACACAAGGGGGCAAGGGGAAGTATACAAATCCAAGGCTCACCATGTCTTATTCTTGTAATACTAACCATGGTTTAGCATTATGTCTGAACTAAGTCTTATCTCAGAAATCCCTATAACAGCCCCATCAGCTGTCAGTACTTTTAATCCGACATTGCAGATAGGAGTGCAGAGGGGTTGCTGCTAAGTGAAGGTGGCCTGCCTAAGAATTTGAACTGAGTTCCTAGCTCACACTCTCAACCACTACAATACTCCACTATCTGGTATAGTAGCTTCATTTACACTGACAGCAAAGAAATCAAAACATTACGTGAATATTCATGTTGGAGATTTAAAGATTTTTAATTTTAATTATTCATTTTTATTTGTTTGGTATACAGATTTATAACTTTTGTATTCTGCCTGATGTAACTTGTTCTTTCTATCTGATTTTAAACTTTAAACTAAACTACCTGATACACAAAGCTTGTGAATCAATAGTAATGTGAAAGCTTTCTCATCTACTTTATTAAATCATCACAAGCATATAGGAATTTATCAGTTCCATAGAATCTGACATTTAATTAAATGAAGCCCATTAGTTAGAATTATAATCTCATAAAAGTCATCCTTAAAGAAGCAAACCATCCATCCAGAAGAATTTAGATTTTAGATTGCAGTTTTAAGGCTGAATTCCTATGAACACTTACTTGGAAGTAAGTCCCATTGACTTTAGTGGGACGTTTGAGTAAATATAGGAGCAAGTTGCATGTAGGATGTATGAGAAATTCATTTCAGACCAGAATTTCCCCAGTTCACACCTCCTGAACATGAACTCTACACACACTGCAGTCAAAATCCATACATTTCCGAGCTTGGGATGAGATTTACGAAAAAAAGAAAAGTGTGTTTGAAAATGTATACGGTAACTTTGAAAAGTACTCATGGAAAAGTGTGCACTTTTGAAAAATGAACACAAACACACTTTAATCGATGGGACAAAAGTGTGCACAATTGATGCATACATTTGGAAGAATGTGCACCAAAAAACGCACACATTTTTGTCTGAATGAAAAAAGAAGAAGTTTTCAGCCTGATACAGACAAAAGTCAGGATGTGCTTCAATGTGGAAAAGCTCAAGTTTTCATGATTTTCACCTCCCTACTTGAATGGATGCTTAGTAGGAGGGATGCTCCATTAAATTCAATGAAACTTACTTCTCAGTGCAAATGCTGAGTAAAAAAATTGGGAGGGACCATAGCTCAATGGCAGAGCACAGCTTTGCCAGTCAGAAGAGAGGAGACCATACTGTGCTAGATGGACAAACAGTCTGACCTGGTATAAAGGAGCTTCCCATGTTAATGCCATGACTGTGATTGAAGGAGAATATAATATTTATCAGTAGCTAAAACTGGGGCTGAAACATTTAGTTAAGTAATTGAACAAATTAATTGAAACATCTGTACCTCGATTTGAATCGATTAATTTAAACTAATTAATCGGGCACTTCTCAGCCCCGAGGCAACATGTAAAAGCATTTCTTTGACTTAGGAACTGCACTTGTAGTAGCTCTCTGGCAGTTCCTTTTCTCAGCCAGCCTAGCAGGAAATAAACAAAGCCAGGTTAGATGTGACAACTCCAACACATTCTTGAACAGAGAACCCGTCCATCTTTCTCAGAATGGGGAAAATTCCTCAAGCAGAGGATGTGCAGCCGCTCTTGCAAAAAACACCACCCACCTCAAAAGTCATCACAGCAGAAAGAACAGAGTCGCATGTGTGTGCACACCCCACCCCACCCCACCCCACCCCACCCCACCCACACCATTTAATGGAATAGTAGTTGAACGACCTTGGTCCAATCTAACAACAGGTCCTTTCTTATGTTAATATATTGGGTCAGCTATAAATATGTTGAGAGGATTTTCTGGGATACACAATCCATATCACCAGCTTGTTGCTTTTCATAAAGCAAAAAATCCAAGACACAGAAGGGCAGGATCCCTTGAGTAAGAGAGACCTTGGACTGTTATTTTTAAGGTAATGTCTTGTTAATCAGCTAAAAATAAAGAGAGACTACTATTTTCCACAGAATAATTGGTTTTATGCACATGGAAATGTATGCAAATTGAACCAATTAACTAATCATACAATTAACCAGATAAGTTTTGTTTAATTGAGTGACAGCCCTAGCAAAAGCTTCTGCATTGCAATGTTCATTAGCAGAACTACTTGTGCTGGATTTGGAACTTGTAATGTAGTGGCAATGAAAGGTGGCAGCACAATCCTAAGTAAAGCGTGAAGAGAGAAAATGGAAACCGATATGGTCAGAATAGGGAACTGATGAATTATCGGGATTAAAGAGTCTAGACAAGTGAGGGCCTTTTAACCATGTTGAAAGAGGAAGATGAAACCAGTCCTAATGGAGAAACAATATTATTTGAAAATCAAGTAAAATTCAATTATTATTTTTTTCTCTATCTTATTGGCCTAACAATTTGTTTTGCATCCACCACCTTCTCCTAGCATTTGGAAGAACTTGCTTCATTACAATATTGGCTGGGTTCGCACAATCAGCGGGGGAAAGAAGCCACCGTGACTTCTTTTCCCTGCCCCGCACATGGCAGTTGTGTGCTGCACAATTTGCAACATTATCCTCGCGTCGTGCAGGTTCCTGTGCTGTCTGAGCCCAGTGAGGTGCGCGGTGGGGGTGGCTTCGAAGCCACCCCAGAACCCATGGTAATTATGCAAACTGTGCAGTGCGCGACCAGCGGGGCGGGGAAAAGAAGCCACAGTGCCTTTTCCCTGCTGATCGTGCAAACCCAGTCACTGTGAGGGAAAACGGATCAAATACAGTAATACCTTGGATTGCAAGTAACTTGGTTTGAGAGCGTTTTGCAAGACAAGCAAATTTTTAAATATTTATTTAATT
The DNA here is from genome assembly GCA_021292165.1 of Shinisaurus crocodilurus. Classification (NCBI taxonomy): domain Eukaryota; kingdom Metazoa; phylum Chordata; class Lepidosauria; order Squamata; family Shinisauridae; genus Shinisaurus; species Shinisaurus crocodilurus. Next base: position 192,704,157 of record CM037879.1, on the reverse strand, counting down.
TTTTTTTTACTTGATATACAAGCGACGTCTTGCAATACAAGTACTGTAGTACGGCTTAAGTTAAAAATCTCTGTACACATTTTTTTGGGGGGATTTCGTTTTGATATAAGAGTGTTTTGGATTACAAGCATGTTTCCGGAACGAATTATGCTCTCAATCCAAGGCATGACTGTACTTTGATGACTGACAAAATGAATAAAATATGGCTTGTCCTTTCTACTGCCATAGCTGTCTTCTGACACGATAGATGTTTTATTCCAAGGTAAGAAATGGCAAAACACATTCCAAAGGCAGAGGAAAGTGATTAAAATCCATTAAGGCAAGTCACATTTATAGAGAAGTTAAAGGGAACAAGGCAGAATACTGATTCTAACTTTGAACCTACTATTCAGCAGGACTGATCATTCTTTTGGTGCTATGTGAAACAAAAGATGCACAGGATTGTTGAACATAAGGGACACCTTGTCCTGCAATAATAGACTAGCTTTCACACAGAAGCAGCTGGTCCAAGAAAGATGTCAGGTTGGATTTGATGCTCAGTGGAAACTCCGGGATGATGGGACCTACGTAGGCAACTTTTCTATCTACTCTATCTGTGTACTTGGTGCAGCATAAACTTTTGTGGTGCACCTCATATGTGATGCACCCATTTTTTTTCCTACACAAAGTTTATTTTAGTAAAAAACAAATGTTATGCATGAAGTGGCTCTAATCTTCCCTCCTTCCGCCCAAACTGATCTTTTGAGAGTGTTGGACTGGGACTCGGGAGATCCGGGTTCTAGTCCCTGCTCGGCCACGAAACTCACTGGGTGACTTTGGGCCAGTTGCTGACTCTCAGCCTAATCTACCTCACAGGGTAGTTGTGAGGATAAAATGGAGAGGAGGAGGGGGATTATGTAAGCTGCCTTGGGTTCCTTGCAGGAAAAAAGGTGGGGTATAAATATAATAAATAAATAAATAAATAAATAAAATAAAAGCAGCTGCATCTCTAAATTCAATATGAGCACAGGTAACCTAAGCAGTAGAGCAGCCTTCCCCAAACTGATGACCTCCAGGAATTTTGGACTACCACTCTCATCAGCCCCATCCAGCATGACCAATGGTTGGGAATGATGAGAATTGTAGTCTGAAACATATGGCGGGCACCAAGTCGGGGAAGTCTGCAGTAGAATATCAGAGCAATAATAAGACATGAAGTATTGGATCTTAGTTGATCTGAACATCTAGATGATAGAAGGCCAGATATTACAAATTACAACTTCACCTCACTGAGACACCATCCAAGGGTTCATTCACAGGGGGCTGGCCCATTGAGGCATCATCTCTTTATTGGGATTTGTTTGGTTGTGTAACTCCCCTAGTACTTATTACTATCTTCTACAGCATCCACTTCTTGCCTGGACAGCCCTCTTATCCCTATCTTTGTGGTCCAGGAGTGTTAGAACTAAAATGCAGGTATATAGTCCCCTGGTAAATTCAGAAGGAAAGAGTAGCAAAGCTTAATTCATAGAAATTGCTAGGAATTGTGTGTGGTGGAATGTTGTTTAATTTTTGTATTCTGAACTTTTAATCTGAGCTGAAGCAATCATATAAGACTGTGCGTTGTGCCATGTGGCCAAATAGGCAGTCAGCCGGCAATGTTCATTTTCCCCCTTTGACAATCAGTCTGAGTATCTCCCTCCGGGGTGGAAAAGCCTAAGAAAACCGGTGAGCCTTCAGCCATGTTTTAAATATAGTGAGGTTACAGGTTCATGAGTGTTCCAAGCTTGCAAAAGCTCAAGCTTTTTGTGAGAGTTCAATTTGAACACTTGCAAAAAGCTCAGAAGGCACTCACAAAGCACCCTCTGGAGCCTCTGCATCCTTCTGACCCAAGGGACTGACACCATTCACCATTCCTGCAGTTACTGAAAAAAAATTGCTAAGATTTTTTTCTTTTGCAGTCAAGCTGAGAGCTCAGTTAACCTGCTTTTGATTCACTCAGCATGGGGGATACACTGTTCTATGTCTCTGTATATATATATTTTGTTGCCCTACATGCTTTTGTAAATATATCTTGTATAACTTGCTTTTTCAATCTGACCATAGACTGCAATAAACAGATTTGGATTTGGGGCCTTCCAGATGTTTGGGCCTATAACTCCCATCAGCCTTACCTAGCATAGCCAATAGTGAGGGATGATGGGAGTTGTAGGCCAAAACATCTGGAGAGCCACAAGTTGCCCATCCCTGGTATAAACTTTCACAGCTGAACTGACATACAAGCATACTACCTAATCAAATGCTGGCTGAAGCCGGAGAAATTTGCCCCGCTCCACCAATTCCCTCCCTCATTGGTGCGTCTTACTCTTGCTGTTCTGAACATAACAAAGTGCACCTCAGGTGGCCACTTTTTAAACTTTCCCAAGCCAAAAAGGAGCAGGAGGCAGCAAGAGGGGGAGTGGTTGCAGAGGCCAAGACCAACTGAACTATGAAACTATGAAACTGTCTTCAACTAGTGTTTGATGCACCGATCTGCTTGTCTTATCACTTCAATTTAGCTATGAAGAAGAGCTCAGGTGGTAGCATGTCTGAAGTATGTGCTCTGATCTCTCTTTTTAAATTGTGTCTGTGCTCTACTGCCTCCCCACCCCACCTCGCAGCATTCTAAACAGCAGTGGCAAACTACTGTGTCTGTGAGTTATCATTCATACCCTTCATCCCAAAGAACTTTCCTAATATAATTATATTAACAGTAAGTTAATGGGATCCGACCAGGAAAAGAAAAACAATAGTGTGGAGAGACATAGAGTGGGGGGAAACAGACATTTGCAGACTATATCCTGGAAGTTGAGAGTTATTAACATGCAGAAACAAGAGACACCAGTGTGCCTTACCAATGCTTAATTTCTAGAAAAAGCACTACCAGGATTCAAGACTGTCTCTGATCTGGACGCCCTTTGTCCAATCCCTGAGGGACAAGTGGATCCCTCACTGTACTTACTCAGTACGGTCACCGAACTAACTCACCAGTGACAGAAATGCACTCTGTACCTACTCAGGGGCACTTTAATCTGTTCTTATTTCATATTTCATATGAGAGCCAGTGTGGTGTAGTGGTGAGAGTGTTGGACTGGGACTTAGGAGATCCGGGTTCTAGTCCCCGCTCAGCCATGAAACTCACTGGGTGACTTTGGGCCAGTCACTGACTCTCAGCCTAACCTACCTCGCAGGGTTGTTGTGAGGATAAAATGGAGCAGTGGAGGAAGATGATTATGTAAGCTGCCTTGGGTTCCTTGCAGGAAAAAGGCAGAATATAAATATAATAAATAAATAAATAAATAAATAAATAAAATATTTTCAACGCTTCAGCCCTGGCTCAACAAGTTGTGGAGATGAGCCCTGGCTGGGTTTGGCTCTGAATATAAGGAACATTCAAAACAAACAAAATCCTACAATGAGATTATGATCAGGGTAATATCCCCAAGAATGAGAGTCACAATGCTGCAAATTATAGATCTGCTGCAAATTATAGATCTAGGCCGTTCCAAACATACAGGGCATGTGTATATAACTAAAATCTCAACGTGGGGGGTCTTTTGAGATGCTGGAGGCAGTGTAAGATAATTTGCAGTTCATTAGCCAAAAGCTACCACTCACTATTAGAAGGAAAGCTAGAGCTGCTATTTTGCACACTGGACACCAGATAGCTCCATCCAAGGGTGCAATCTTATGTATATTTAGACAGAAATGAGTCCTGCAGTACCCAGCATTCGGGGAATGCTGGGAGTTGTAGGACTTTTTATGTCTAAACATGCATAGGATTGCACCTTAAATGTCACGCTAAAGCTCGAGACACAGAGTTTAGTGGCTTCTCCAGCCCATTCTCTCTGCAATCCAGTCATTCACCCCCACCTTAATCTATTATGGAACACACCTACTTATAACAGGTGAGGCAGGGGGCACTGGAGAGCAGAGGGAATGAGTTTGAAGAGAGCAACGGATTCCTTATCTCCTATGTTAGAAGGCAATTTTAAGGGTGCTGTTCAGGGTCCAGGTTGCAAGGTAGCAACCCTAAGTGAAGGCCATCTTTAATATCTTGCATTGCATTCCCTAATTACTGGAACATACCAGAACCAAAGTAGCCTAAAAATCCAGCAGTGTGCTCTTAACTCACCACCCTATTGATTTTGCTTTCAGTTATTAAATTTGCCCCCCACAACTAGTACTTTCTTTGATGAATCTACTGATAAAAACTGTTGCAGACCAAGTGATGGTGACTTCTGACCACTTTCAGTGTCCATGCTGTTAAAGTGAAAATTCTGCAAGAGGTTCTGCATGCCATTGCTACTCATTATTGTAAACTGTCAGACTACGAGTGTTTATGGTATAAATCAGCAATAATCAGGACTGCATTATAGCTTGGGGCAGTGGGGGCCCTAATCTGGCCTGCAGAGATTTCCCACCTGGCTCGCAGAGGCAGGGCTTGGCCTCCAAGCCCCACCCCTGGAGGAATCCTCGCTGTTATCTCCAATCTGATTGGAGATATGAACGGGGATTCCCCTGTGTGCTGCTCTTCCCAATGCCGACTGAGCCCATTTGCACCGAGCCCAAAAAAACCTGGGTCAGACCACTTCAGGTCTAGGATCCAAACCCTCAAATATGCTTTCCAAGCAAGTACAGAGGTCAGAAGTGGTACCACAACCATCTCATGTTGTTTGGGCAGGAAAGAACGAAGGAACAGCCAGTCTCCACACCTGAACACCACAGCAAGGCAGACAAGATGATGAGCAGTTCCTGTCTTTCTGTTCTGTGATTAGCATGGACATGTCTGCATGCATGAGACTGCACCAAGTGGAGGAAATGTTCCAGCAGCAGGCCTGGCCGCACATATTTTGCAGCCCCACTGGGGTGGCAGTGCCACCACTACGGTCACCTGCCTGCCCACTCCTGCCTGCTCAGTCGGCCAGCTACCCACTTTTCCAGCCAGCCAGTCAGCCACTCCCTCACTGGCTCGGCGAGCTGGCCACTCCCTCCAACCCACCCGACTTCTCACTCCTGCCTTGTGTCCTAGCTGCGGGGCTTTCGTGAGAGCTCAGCTGAACTATCACAGGAGCCCAGCGGCTGGGGCACAAGGCGAGAGCGAGCGAGCAGGCAAGCAAGCGGCCAGGTGGGCCGGCTGGCTGAATAAGTGCGAGAGAAGCTGGCTGGCCAAGTGCGTTGGTAGGTAGGGCCGCCACCCACGGTAAGAAGCAGTGGCGGTGGCAGCTGGCGGTGCACCCAGCAGGTTGCTCTAGAGAGCCCTGCCAGTCGCTCTCTTGCTGCGGCAAATGCCACAGCGGAAAAGCGGCTGGCGGGGCTCTCCAGAGCACCCGCTGGAGGCAGCGGAGAGGCAGCGGCAGGCCCTCGTGCTGGGGGCGGCAGGAGAACGGCACAATGTGCTGCCCTTCCCACTCTGCCGCCTGATGCAGGTGCCCACGCAACACTAGGGCCAGCCCTAGCCAGCAGCCATGAATAGAAATTAACGCAGTAGTGGCATTTAATTAATTTTACAATGCTGGGGCACATATATGAACCCTTTTAGCAGATGACTGATTATTTCAGAATGAGAAGTTTTGTCTTCTGGCTTGGAGTGATGCAGGGCGGGACAGACACAGTAAAGAGCAGGATGCAAACTTGCTGGGACACAGTGGAAGCAATCTTGAAAGAGATCTTTGCTCATTCTCTTGGTAAGAACCGGAGCACACACATTAGTTTTTAGTTGTTTTACGCTATTGGTCTGCTTTTACATTTTATTGTTTGTTTTGTAAATCTGCCTTGCAAGGGTTTGCATTCTGTAAGGTGGAATATAGATACATTAAAGAAATAATAAAGAAAGAAACATTCTAATATAGCACTTCAGAATGGAACTCCCTTTGTAACTATCTATCTTAGAATAAAACATCAGAAAACTGGCAGGTGTTGGCACTTATCAGTAAATCTTAAAATTTCAAAAGGTTTTAAAAAATAATTGTGGTGAAATACAAAGTTGTTAATGTTCACTTATGGAGAAGCAATTTTGGGGTGGGGGGTAATCCACCTGTCTTGTTGAATATCAATATATCACGGCATCATATTCCTCATTAATGCTAAACACACACCCCATTGTGTATTTTACATTGGTCGAGGTATGAAGAAAGGGATTGTTGGAATAGTTTCCCAAACCTGACAGTTGTTGGTGGGAGACTGCCAAGGGGAAATAGTCTGCCATTATTTTGACACTCGCTCCTGAAACAATTAGAATTAGAGTGAACATTTTTTTTCTTTTTTTAAAAAAAGTACTCTATTTGGCATGCTTTTAAATGTTCCTAAATATAGAACCTTATGAAGGAAAAAGAGAGAGCCCAGTTTTGAAGGCATTGCATTTTAAATGAGCCGATCTTGTTTCTACTGCAGTAGGGTCTTGTTTTACTTGTGTAGCTGCTCATACATCACTGTGCTAATGAGGTAATGATGAGTCACCAGGCGCCTGAATATTATAAGATACAAGCCCTGTTTTATTTCTAGATAATACAACCTCAACAAATTGAGGAGCCCTCTCAAATAATAAAGACGACAGAGCAATGCTGTAGAACTGGGGACCTGGCCTCACCAAAGGCCCAGAATCTATTTTCACCACCAGGGCTCAGTCTTGGAACATCTCTCAGTTCTCTTCCATCATGTCTGGTGACTTCTGTCATACTTGGAGGACCAGGTGTGACAGCAGTGAATCAACCGGCTGCGGAGGAGGATAGCTGGGATCCCACTCCCACCTTTCCCGTACCTCCTTGCTTCCATCACCGCCACGGCTCTTGCCTCTTCTCTCCCTTGCCAGGGGAAAAAAAAAAGAAGCATTAGAGATGGTGCTGATGCCTAGAGCAGAAGACTGCTCTAGTCAATGGCATCACCTCTACTGCTCTTTGTCCTAAATTAATTAAGTAATTTCTCACATTCAGGATCAAGACAAGATCCAATTGAGTTCAAAACAGAGACAGAGATGGAAGGGTGGTGGGGACAGTGAGAAGCAGAGGCAGAGAGAGAGACCCAGAGAGATGATTTCCAGATGAGTAGCCATATCAGTTTCTTGCTGCAAAAGCAACAAAGCATCTTGTGATGCTTTAAGGCAGGGGTGTCAAACCTCTTTCACCCAAGGGCTGAATTCATTTTCAGAGAAGCTCTTGGGGCCGCATTCCTGTGGTGGTGGTGCTGGAGGCAAAGGGGGCACGTCCAGAGGCAAAAGGGGTGGGGGCAGAAGGACCAGCATATTCTAGTTTAAAGCTCTTCCTGCCAGTAACGAAGCCTTTGAAGAGGCAATTCAACCTTTTAGACTGGGGGGGGGGGAGGGATGTACAGCACATGATCAGCATCGGGGGGGAAGGGGGGGCCAAGTGGGCATGGCCATCTGGAGAACCCCGGAAGGTCAGATTTGGCCCATGGGCCCAACATTAGATGTGGCCTTAAAGAGGATCACATTCATTATGGCATCATTATCGCATAATAAATTTGCTAATTATAAGCTGCAACGTGAGTGTTGCTAAAGGCAGGGAGCTGAGAATTTATTGCATGAGTTACCTGTGACTTGGGCTGCCTGCTACCCTTTTGCTTTCACGATGCTCCGCTTGTAGATTTGCAAATAAAGCAAATATCACAAAGTTTCCATAAGCCTCCAGAGTTCTCTCCTCCAAAACTAGCAGTGCTGTAACCACTGAAACGTCTCACCACTTGGGGATGTGGGGAGCACACACCTAACAGTATGAGCTGAGCCTTAAAGAAGAGAATGAAGAAACAAATTCACCACTAAGCTGCCTGACCTCCAATTGACTGTATCAATACAAGAGTTTTGATTATTTCAGAGTCTAAGGCTTAACTTGCAAGGATGTATAAGGTGGTCTGTGCTATTGAGCCAGGTCCATCCTGCCTAGCTGGGTACTATGTACCCTGAATGAGCAGCAATGCTGGAAGGTTTCAGGAAGAGTTTTTCCCCAGATCTGTTGCCTGGAGTTGCCGGGGACTGAACATGATGGAGCCTTCTATGTACAAAGCACACATTGCATGACTGAGTTATAGCTCCTTCAAAATTATGTGATTAGGTCTTAACTTCAAAGCAAAGCCAAACAATGCTCAGCAGAACCAATGTACAAATAATAATTATTTACAGTTAAAATAAGTACTGGAGTGGTTACAGTAAGATGTACTTGAGCTTCTGGAAGACTCCTATTCAGTGCTTTTTTTCTGGAGAAAAAGGTACCGGAACTCTTGGATTACATTTCCTCGGGAGTAGATGGCAATTAAATTGTAATGCAATTAATAGAAGAAAAGGTACTGGAACTCAGTTCCGGTGAGTTCCACCAGAAAAAAAGCCCTGCTCCTATTAATTTATGAAGTCATCTGTCCACAGTAATTATCATTAGCAATAATGTCTTCTTATACTCTGAAACATGGCACCATTGGTTTGCTCTTTTATAATGAAAACTGGTGGTTGGCAGGCCATCTCTTGGAAATGAAATGTGTAGTTGAAAAATGTATTCCTCACTTACCAATAAGCTAGAATAATCATGTGGCTCCCATCTAGAGGGGACATTACGCCTGGCCTCATGAAAATATCATGTGGACTTGTGGGCCTAACAAGGCTATTTATGACCCTAGGCAGTGCTATTTCTTAGCATTTTTAAGAAGCATGCATTTTGTGTGTATTTTACAAACCATGATTTTCTGAAGGTCATGGGTAGCTGATATTAGGGTCTGAAATAGCCTATGGTTGCCTCTAAGTGAAGCGTGGCATTTAAATGTAATTATAGATTTATGCTAGAGAGCAAGGTAAACTAAAATCCTAGTTTTGTTGAGGACAAGGAACCCCAAGCCATAGTAATGCAAAATAATATTCTCTCAGCAAGGACTCAGCAAGGACTCTGCAGGCATTCACATTTTGATACAGAACTACTTTGTAATACAAGAAAGGATAGAAGGGCACAAAGCTGAAACTTTCGGATTTGTTTGGTTGGGTTTCTGTGCCATGGCTCCGAACTGGAAGGTTTTTTGGGGGTGGGGAAATTAAAAGAGTTCCATGACATGCTTTCTCTTACATTGCAGGCCCACCAAACCTCATGCACACGTGTTCTGCACATATGTCCAGCAACATAATCCATCCTTCCCCAACCTGGTACCCTCCAGATGTTTTAGACTACAACTCCCCGCATTCCTGACCATTGACCATGCTGGCTGGGGCTGATGGGAGTTGAAGTCTAAAACATATGGAGGATACCAGGTTGGGGAAGGCTGACATAATGTCTTATACACATGACTCCACCCAGTATCTATACAGCTCCTCTTTGCTGCAGGAGTTAAAAGGCAGGGTGGAAGAGAAATAGCCTTCTTCCTATCACAACTGCAGACAAACACATTGATGATGATGTAGTTGTAGAGTCATGATACTCCTAGATGAGCACTTCTTTTTGGTCAGCAATCCTAAGCCTGAAAGTCTAGAGGATCATTCTGGTCCAGGCCACAGCTCTTCATCCCGAGGAAAACAATCCCCCCTCCCATTATTATGCTTGCCTACCTTAACCACTGAGACAAGACATAGACAAACAAGGTGACAAATAAACAGATAAAGGGCTGGGCATCATTCTTCATGAAGAAGACAGAGCAAGAGACATGGAGCCCGTGTCTCTCACTACATCTCATTAACTGCACCTCATACAGGCCTGTGGCTTATGCTGGCTCAGCTTGTCTGAGTGTGGAAAGCTAAGCAGAGTCAAGCCTGGTTATTACTTGGATGGGAGACCTCTCCTTTAGTTTCCTGCACTGAGCAGGGGGTTGGACTCGATAGCCTTGTAGGCTCCTTCCAACTCTATGATCTATGAAATCTATGAAACCCTTTTAAGGGCCAAGCAACACACTATATGGGAGATCTATGATCAGATCAGTGGAAGTTTTTATTTATTTTTTCTAAAAGCCATGGCCACAGCTGACAGCAGCTTTGGGTGAAGGGATTTGCACTGGGAGATTGCTGGGGGAAATGCTTAATCCTCCCCCCCCCCCGCCGCCGCCCCAGTCACAAACACATCCACAATGTTGCTGCTGCTTTTAGGAAAAGAAAAAGACACTGGGAGGTCCAATCATGGTATCTCGTGAAATATGTAGTACGGTCCTTAGACGACCCAGATCCTCCCAGATGTTTGCCCTGCCAGCTTCCCCCTCACTCTCTCCTTATTTTTATTTATTTATTTATTATATTTATACCCCTTCCTTTTTTCCTGCAAGGAACCCAAGGCGGCTTACATAATCCTCCTCCTCCTCCTCCTCCCCATTTTATCCTCACAACAACCCTGTGAGGTAGGTTAGGCTGAGAGTCAGTGACTGGCCCAAAGTCACCCAGTGAGTTTCATGGCCGAGCAGGGACTAGAACCCGGATCTCCCAAGTCCCAGTCCAACACTCTAACCACTACGCCACACTGGCTCTCTTATAAGTCAGAGAGACTTATTTATTATTTCCTTATAAGTCAGGGATGGAAAACTTGTGGCTCTCCAGATGTTGTTCGACTGCACCTCCCATCAGCCCTAGTCAGCATAGCCAATGGTGAGGGATGATGGGAGTTGTAGTCCAATATCATATTGAGGACCACACACGTCCCCCATCCCCACTACAAGTGATTATGTAAGTTGGGTGTTAGGGGTCAGCTATTGTTGCCAGTAGTTTTCACCAGTATCTTTTTGCGGTCAGTCTGGGTTTGCGTCCCAAGCCTATCATTTCTTGATAGAAACCCTTCACTTTTGAGCCATACTAAATTACTAAAGAAAAAAATGGGGGGGGGGGAATGAATAATATAATGGTGGCTGACTGATTATGGTGCAATCTGCCAGCAAACCATAAATGCCAGTCAATGAGAAACCGACCCCAGTTCAAATATTTGTATTGGCACTTGTTCCCCACTTGGAAAAGGAATACACTTCTTGGCATGACAACAAAATGTCAATAATAATAATAATAATAATAATAATAATAATAATAATAGCCCTGAAAAATGTACAGTATCAAATAAAGATGCAGACTGCTGCTAGAAGACTCATACAACTAATCCCCTAATTTTATAGACCCCCCCGCCTTTCTTCCTTTATAACACCGTATGTTATGGCCAGGGAATATATTTCTCCTCTAATGGTGCATGGAATTTCAACATCCTGGTGCTAGTAGATGGCTATATTGAGGCTGCTTTTCTTGAAAGAAAAATAAAAGAGGCTATAGCCAAACTGCTCTGTATTATGATCAATCATGGTTTAATCAGAACCGACGCTTTAATGGACAAGCGGAATTGTTCAGCTGTAACAGATTGTTTTCTGTTTGTTTGAAGTCATGGGTTTCTTCTTTCCCACAGCTTCCTGTAGCGGTACATGTAAGAGGATAATGAAAAGCAGCAGAGAATGTAGGCAAAATTGTTCTTGTACATGGTGGAATTTGCAAGTCAAGAAATTACAATACCAATTAAATGGAGCAGCCACTGTGTTGGACACTTGTCTTTTTTGTCATTTTAAGAGGTCAGTTAAACACATGAAGCCTAATTCTGTATCATCTTTACATGTCTGAGAGTCCTTGTGTCTTAAGAAAGAGAATGTAGCAAGGGAGGCTGCTGTATTGCAGTTTCTCACGGCTGATTCACACATTAAGGAGCATAAGAAGCTGCTGCCATATATACCAAGTAAGACAATAGTATATACCAAGTAAGCCACTGAGTTATGGTTCCTCCTCCCATGTTATTAGGAGCAGCTGTATTTGAGTCCACCTCTGTGTACTCTGGAACAAATACAACAAACTATGAATAGCAGAACAAAATGTTTCTGCAGTTACAATCTCAGTGGCCACCAAAAAAGAGCAAATAGAGTACATAAATAAAAGGAAAGCTGCAACTGGAGAGCTACCCACTGGAAAAACTTTTTTTTGCCCCCCCTTAAATGAGTTGCCCCATTGTTTTGTAACCTTAAACTCTCTAGTTGTTTAGAGCTTAAGACAGACACTCCCCCTTTAAAAAAGATTTCATTGTGACCACTCTGAATTGACGCCCTTTACAGTGTTTAGGTTTCCTTGCAACTACAATTGTTTAGAATTGTGTGTTTGTTTTTAATTTTTTAATAAAATAGTCTTTATTTACACAGCTGTGTGTGTGCATCACTCATGCACAGGTGCACATTGTAAATCAGGGCCTGTGGCTCACGCTGGCTCAGCTTGTCTGAGTGTGGAAAGCTAAGCAGGGTCAGGCCTAGTTATTACTTGGATGGGAGACCCCTCCTTTAGTTTCCTGCATTGAGCAGGGGATTGGACTCGATGGCCTTGTAGGCCCCTTCCAACTCTATGATCTATGATAATCTATGATAATCTATGAGAGGAACAGGATCAGCACCAATGTATGGAACATCACAAGGGATGGAACTGGTTTCACGTGCAGACCTCATTGGAACTGTTATGTGCCCCAGACTTCCCTGAGTAGTGAGAAATTCCAGGGTTAGCACTACAGGATTTCATTTCCCTTCTGTCATTTTTGTGAAACCTGATTATTTACAAATAAGAGAAAGCAGGCACCCAGCTAGACAGGCCTGGTCTCTAAAGCAGCACTAGTTCCACTTGGTATCCACTTGGAGCCCCTCCCTAAGGCTCTTTCTCTCATCCAGGTACAAAACATAGACCCGTGACCTCCCTGCAGGCTACTCTTCAACTGCCAAATGGTTTCCTCTCCTGCCACACAGAGGCTCAAATTACATGCTGTGGGTCTGCCACAATCAGGGGCGGTGCTAGGTACCGAAAAGATCCGGGGCTCAGGCCCACGGGACAAAGAAGACATGCACAAATTTGCACATGCTAATTTACATTGACTCTAACGTCTGTCTCTGTGTGTATCTTTAAAGGACCCTGTATCCTAAGGACACCCCTATTTGTAAAAAGGGATATATGGACAGGGGAGAGGAGGGCATTTAATTTCAGAAAAAAGCCTCAAGAAGGATGGGGCAGAAGGAGGTGGAGCACATGTGGGCAAAAAGCCAGCTAATCCAGGGGGATCAGTTGCAACAGAGATCATCAGGGCCCCTGCACCTCTATTTCACAAAGTGCCCATGGACAGCGGGGTGGTGGGGCAGAGGGCCTCCCAGAGATTCAGGGCCAGACAATCACTGGCCAGCTGTTACACCACATTAACAAATGAAGGGAATGTAGTGAAAGGCCTAGGGTTTTGGAGTACTTCAAGTATACTATGAACTTGGCTTCCCCAACCTGTTTTGGACTTCAACTCCCATCAGCCCCAGCCAGCATGGCCAATGGTCAGGAATTCTGCAAGCTGTAGCCCAAAACATCTGGAGGGCACCAAGTTGGGGAAGGACACTAGAAGCCCCTTGCATTTCTTCTTTAGTGTTACACTTCCATGATCTCTTTCTTTCTCTTGGGAAGCTCATCGCAGCTTATGTGGGGCTCCCAGCCAGTCTCCCACCCTGGCACTGACTAAGCTGCAACCTGCTCAGTTTTTACTGTGCCCTCCAACCATTCTCTAGGTCAGTGTTCTCCAACCTTGGGTCCCCAGATGTTTTTGGCCTACAACTCCCAGCATGTTTTTGGCCTACAACTACCCAGCGTAGCTGGCTGGGGCATGCTGGGAGTTGTAGGCCAAAAACAGCTGGGGACCCAAGGTTCGAGAACACTGCTCTAGGTCATGTAGTGATATTAGCAGAGATAGGGCAAGCTTACACCAGCTCAAGGTTAATTCAAACAGGCTTGAACCCAACACACAGCTTTATGTACACTCCATTCTAGCATCAGACTGACCATTTTGTACAAATGACCAACAAATATGCTTATGCTGAGTTAGAACACTGATCCATCTAACCCAGTGCTGTCTGCTCCAGCTAGTAGTTGCTGCTCTCCAAGGTGTCTGGCAAAAGCCTTTCCTAGTCCTGTTGCCTGAAATCCTTTGAATGGTGATGTCAGGGATTGAAAGGAGGAGGACCTTCTGTATGGCATGCAAAATGTGTGCTTTACCACTGTGGGCCCTCCCCAGTGGCATGTCATTCCTAGTGGTCTCTGCATATGAAAGTGAAGAGATCTATCATGCAGTTGCAGGTAAGATGGAAGGAAGATGGGAACTTCAGTGTATATGACAGAGGACATCCTATTAGAACTGGGAGAATGAGCAGGACTCGAGTTTGTCAAGGTTCTTTGAGTTCTGTCTCAAAGCTTGGATCACCTCATTCCCATCCCCAAATGCAAGCTTTTATTTTTATTTCGCAAGCTCGGGAATATGTGCGCTTTGCTCGAAAAATTTGCTCGCGTTTAGAGGTGCGAATGAAGCAAGTTCTGATGTTTAATGAACTGAAACAAAATTCTCGTACATCCCTAGAAAGGAACTGTCCTCAAGATTTGTACTGATGTGTACAATTCCATGAAGACCCACATGGACATTAAAAAAAAAGGGGGAGAGGGAGAATTGTCCCTGAGTTTTCAGGAAGGTGTTCCGTGGGGAAAACCACGTGCTTTTCTTTAAAAAGTGGGGAAGGAGAGGAGAAGAAAGCTTCCAGCACTAATAAAAAGCTAGTTTAGCCTTCAACAGGCAATTCTTTGGAAATAAATTAGTGGAAAGGTTACCTGCCTCAGCTTGAGCAGATATCCATCCAAATGCACTTTGGCATCATTAGCACAAATGGAACATGCCCCTGGTATTTCTTTTTCATTTAAGGTGCCCTCAGAGGGTATATTAGTCAGTAGACCTCTTACTTCCCCTTTCCACATGATGCAGAGAGAAATACCAAGCATACGACTCCATGGGTGGTTTGTGCAGAAAACAACTTTCATACTCTACAGTCATTAATGTTCTACACAACCCATAAGACATGGCAGAAATATGTAAATATTTTCTTGGCTTGATCAAAAGGGAAATATAAAGAAAGAAGTAAGAATTAGCTATAAGATTTGGTCTCAGTTCACATGGGCAATCACATCAGATTCTACTAAGAGTCACAGACTGGGTTCACACCATCACCACAGTGGGTTGCAGCATGTGCTGGTGCGTGCTGGGCAACTTTTGAATATTCAAGCCACAACTGAAGCTTGTTGTGTCGTCCAAACCCAGTGAGGGTGGGTTGTGGGTGTGGTTAACAAACCACCAAGTACCCATGGGCTGTTTTATGGTTGTGAGTGGTTTGTTAACCATGCCCACAGCCCGCCCTTGCTGGGTTCAGAAGACATGACAAGCCACAGTCACAGCTTAAACATTCAAAATGGCCACCCAGACACAGCTCAGCCCAGCGTGGCTTAAATAAACGATGGTGTGGTGGCTGCCTGATCATGCGGCCCAGCATTGTTGAGCATGACTTTGTAGGAAGGGTCCCGCGCTAACTGGGCTACTCTTGCAACTGTGTCTATCACCAATGTCATAGCTGGGAGGGATAGCAGCAGGAAGACAGCCCACACCCAGCCGAAAGTACCTAATTAAAGAGGTATTTCCTGTTGTGGGATTTGGGGCTACTGCCATGATTTAGGGGCCGTGATGTCCCGTTGCTCCATGCGGATCCTGGTAATAATCCAAAAGAGACTGTTCAACTTCAACATGTGGCTTTTGGGTAAATGACTGGCACTCTGAATCAGCATACCGGTCACTTGCCATAGTCCTATGACCAGTTCCAAATGGGCAGCAATGTGTTAGTCTGTTGTAGCAGAAAAGCAAACAACCCCAAACAGTCTTGTGGCACCTTAAGGCAGCCTTCCCCAACCTGGTGCCCTCCAGATGTGTTGAACTACAACTCCCAGCATGGCTGGCTGGGGGATGCTTTGAGTTGTAGTCCAACACACCTGGAGGGCACCAGGTTGAAGAAGGCTGCCTTAAGGACTAACAAATTGATTGGGGTATTCACTTTCTTTAACAGGAGCACATCTTTGACAAAACGAACTCTAATCCACAAATAATAATAATAATAATAATAATAATCAAAGATCATCTTTCATAGGATCATAGAGTTGGAAGGGGCCTACAAGGCCATCAAGTCCAAGCCCCTGCTCAATGCAGGAAACTAGAGGAGGGGTCTCCCATCCAAGGAATAACCAGGCCTGACCCTGCTTAGCTTTCCATGCTCAGACAAGCTGAGCCAGCGTGAGCCACAGGCCTGTTACACTGTTTTTTATGGGGGAAATTGACATCTTGAAGCAACCTAATACCTGACCGTAAACAAATAAGGACCACATCTTAATTTCATGCATTTATACCACTTTGATGTAAGAAAGAGTGTCTACCCTCACATGACTGAAGAATGCACTGTGACATATCCATTCATCCTACGGGGTGGTGAACAAAGGCATATACACTGAGGAAACTATGATTTGGGTCTTTCTATGGTTAGAACTGGTCATACATTTCTCCAGTTTTATTAAAGTCCTGGAAAGCATGCCAGGTTATGCTTTTTTGTTTATTTGTTTATTTATTACATTTTTAATCCTCCAAATAATGGATGTACTCTGAACAGATTACAAATACTTAAAAGAATACAATACAAAATGACAAACAGCACAGGAATATCTAAATAGAGATATATAAGAACAGCCATACAATCTAAAAATGAAGTCTCTGAAACGTTGGCTGAGGATTGTGTTCTAAGTGTTTACAGGCAGGTATTCTAATTAAATGCTTTGCCTCTTCTAATTTGAATTTGTGGATGAAACATTACTAGACTCCTTACTGCCTGGATCGTTTTTTCTATATTTAAAAAATTGAGTATATTCATGCTACAAATTCATATTGCTTTTATACCAACTATCATTTGGGGAAGATGCTCCTGGTGAGCTATAGATGGTGAGGAATTTTGTTACATATGGAGATGGAATGGTTATTAAACTGGTTTAAGTCTACAGCATAGATATGCCCTTCAAAAATTTGTAGATCAAGAGGCCTGACATGTAAGCTTTATAAGTGAAGGACAATTGCGATGTGAGGGCAAACAAATGCTCTCTCATGTTCCCTCTGATGTGGTACAGTCACATGAGATAACTGTATCCATTTTCTTCTTCTTCTAAGCTTCCTAGGGTAAAAATAGATGTAACACGACCATGGCTTCTTCCTGGCTTCATAATTTGCAAAACAGATGGACAGAGCAGTAGATCAAATGCTAGTTCGAGAGCTTCAGCTGTTGGGCGGAATAATAATAAAATAATAATAATAATAATAATAATAATAATAATAATAATAATAATAATAATTATTATTATTATTATTATTATTATTATTATTATTCAGTCATCATTCTTGCCTCTCCCCATTTGCTTTATGTTTATCTTTAAAAAAAGTAATAAAAAGCTCTGCTTTATCCTTTGCCTTATGAAAAAAAAGAAGAAGAAACATTTTAAAAACTGCCCCAGGGATTGGGAAAGAAGGTGACATCACAGGTGTGAGCTATGCTGCATGCAGGTCCAATTTTTTTCCAGAGCTTGACTCTGAAAATTAATGGGTATGTTTGAATTGCCCACACTGTGAGGCCTGCAAATTTGAATCAGTTCCCTCTCCTTAGTTTCACATGGCATTTAAGAGACACGCCTTATTTCAAGCTTGAGAAAAGTCAACATTTTCAGCCTTCCTAAATCTGTGGGCATTAGATTCACTTTAAAATGACAGACAAATTTGTAGCAATTATCAGCTTGCTTCCCCCCACCCTCCAATTCCCTATGAAGAGGGAATCACAGATTGCATTTGTAAGATAAATAAGCCTCAATCTGACACATAAAGACTGTTGAATCTTGATGTGCCCCAAACCAATCAGCTGAACTATATCCCACTGAGAAGTCTCTAATTATTATTATTAACAATATTGTACTAGCAGACTGAGACTACTTCCAAGAATGTGATTCTTTCATCTTAGCACAGACCCGAAAATGAAATTGCATTTCCAAGACAGTAGGAAAAGGTTATGGGGGGGGGGGGGAGAGAAGAGAAGGAAGGTCCAGCTCACTCCAGTGTGTAAAGCACAAAGTCAGAGGAATGTGGCTAAAGATTCCTTGATACTTTCCCCCAATCCCACAGATGATCCACTTGATTAACCCAATTGTTTTCAAATTACATCCCAGATAATCTTGGGATTTTCTGCCATTCCTCAATGACAAGATGGGAGACACCCTTGCCTAAAATAGTGTAGTAAAAAATATCCCCAAATTTCAGCTACCTGCCTTTTACAGTTTTCTTTCTATAAACCAAACATACCTGGGACATAAAATGTCCCAGAAATCTGCATAAGAATAGGCTTTATGGGGACTTTATATCCCAAAAAACTGAAACAATTAGGGGGGAACAATAGGAGATCATCCACAGGTCATAATCTTAGTCTCTTTTGATAGCAAAGAACAATAGCAAACACCTTCTTGAAACCAAAAAGAAATCCATTGAAGGAAAGCTTTGTTATGCTGATTTAAAGTTTATAGGCCTCAGGCAGAATTCAGGTTTTTGTATTGCTAATTGACAGCCATTAGGTCTGTCTTTGTTATGCAGATTTTCTGCATTTACATTGCTGAAGGAAAGATTAAGTCTGACTTCAGCACCCTAAACAACGTATGCAAAGTTGTAAAAAAAACAACAACCAGATGAAGGTTAACCCAATCCCCATGGCCATTCAGGGGAAGGGGGAATTCCTGTGACTGCTGCTTCCATTGGGCTCATTACGTGGCCCAAAACATGGCCACCAGCTAATTCCAGATGCTCATCTTTTTAATTTTAAAATATTTATTTAAAACTATTTATTTATTTGGTTTAGAGTATTTTTCTCCCACTCCTCAGCCAAAAAGGCTCCTGGAGCAGCTTACAAATAATCAGTAAAAGAAGGCAGTCCCTGCCTACAGGCTTACAATCGAAAAAGACACAATACGCAAGGAAAACGGAATAGGGAGGGATGAAGAAAAAGTTACAGGTGCAATCCTAGGGTTTGCAAGAGAGAACACTGTGTCACAAACGAGGTATGGTTGGCTCTGGCCCTGTGACCCCCCCCTTGGCTCCGCCTCTGCTGACCTACTGACCACCCCAACAGTAAGACTGTCCATGAGCCGCCACTGAACAGGATGTAACTAAGGCATGCATGACCATGGCCAGATCAGACGTCTCTAGGAATGGGCACAGTTGGCACACTAGCCTCAGCTGTGCAAAACATACCTGGCCACTGCCAAGACCTGGGCATCCAGCTTCAGGGCCGAGTCCAGGAGTACAAAAAATATGTAATGACACCATCCACACACTACCCTCTACCCCTTAGGTGAAACAACTTGGGTAGATAGTGGTAGATACAGACAACCAGCTTTCCCCTCAGCTAGCACTGATTTTGGCAGTTCCACAGGCAGAGAATCAAGTGAAAACCAGTTGCCCAATGGGATCCAAAGCAGAATGGACTCCTTAGTCAGTGCAATAAAATGGAGGAGTGGAGGAGGAGGATTATGTAAGCCGCCTAGGGTTCCTTGCAGGAAAAAAGGTGGGGTATAAATATAATAAATAAATAAATATATATAATTTCTAACTGATATCCTAAAAGAATGAGCAGAAAAGTGAGAGCAACACTAATTAAGAGCAGAACCCTGAAAGCTGAAACCAGAAGGAATTAAGAAGACTGATCTACAATATCGGTATTGTAGTTACAGGCTGAATATTAAGCTGAAGATCTGTAGGTACAGACAGACCTATGCATGTAGGGTCTCTTTGAACGACTGGGAACCCTCCTTTTTTCAGGTTTAGAGCAGGGCTGGAACCTGTGATTCCATTTCACCACCGTCAACCTGGCAAGTTAGTTGTCTGAACAGGGCTAAGGAAGAATAGGTTATAGGAAGCAGGCTGAATGAAGCAGTGAAAAGTAGTGAGCCAAGTAAGAGAGACGGAGGAGACAACGGCGTAGCAGTAGTAGAATAAATGAACACATTAATGGACTCCTGTTCATCCGTGAACCAAGAAACAACATCTCATTGGGGGAAAGAGGATGGAACAGAAAGAGGAGGAGTGGGCTAAAGAAGAAAAGTTATCTGTATTGCCCCTGGTCAGGACAGGAGGTGTCTGTTGAGGCCGCCTCTCTTGCTCCCTCCAGAGTTATGCAAAGAAACTGTTCTTCTAATCAACTAGCCTTTATTATGTAAAACTGTTCAGTTCATCAATGCAACACAACCAGATTGAACGTTGATTCCAGAGCAATTAGGATTGCCTTCAAGGTGGTTCCTTGTTTTGTAGAGCCAACCACTTAGAATGCCCTATTACTCTTCGCTGTTCTTCTCTCCTTAATTGACCTCTCACTCTTGGATCTGTCACGCCCATTTCCCCCTGCTGCTGCTCCTCAGAAAAGCACTGGTTTCCTATGGTTTCAAGACCTTGACTTCCTACTCCCTCCACCCTTATCTCTATCTTCCCTGGCCTTGGCTCTTCATTCTCCACTTCCCCCTTCTCCACTTCATCTGAACCAGAATCTATTCCCATGTCCCTTTGAAGCTCTTCTGCAGAACTTATGGGCCCAATCCCCACAGTAGGCAAGGTTGACAAGTACTCACCTGGAGATGTTCTGAAGCACCATGAGAAAATACAGCTGCTGTATTTCCTGCCCTGTTCTCCCACTAGTGCCCTTGCCCACCTTCCTCCCCACTTGCAGTGCTCAGCAGAATTCTAATTTTGCCCCACAGTACTCAGAGGAAGAGGACAGTCCAGGTGGCCATAGAAGGAATCGGGAGCAAAGTGCAATGACTGCATCCTCTCTTAGTGTATTGGAAGATACCAAAGTATATGCACCATCTCAAGACAAGGACCTGACAGCTGGCAACCTTATTGGGACAGCAAGAGATAAGGTGAGCCTTCCAACCATTTGCCCAGTCAAGTTGACATCCAAAGTTGACATCCAACTCGTTCAGGTTGCCAGTGAATTTCACCAAGGTGGATTAGAAAGCTTGAGCTTGGACAAAAAAGCTAAAGAAAGCTAAGGGTGCAATTCTATGCATGTTTAGACAGAAAAAAGTCCTGCAACTCAGTGCCAGCATTCTCCAGCCAGCATGAGTCGTAGGACTTTTCTGTCTAAACATAGGATTTTGCACCCTAAAAGAGTTTTTGATGGGGCTAGTGGAATTTAGAAAGCAGGGAGTGGTAAGAGAGATATCTATAAGTTGCTACCATCTTTTTAGTCTAAAACAAAATTTAAGGTGAATTTGGAAATTCCTAATTCTGGCGAATTTTGAGGGGAGCTAAAATAATTTTGGTACAAGGAACAACATTTCTATTTTACACATCATGGTTTTGCATGGGTTTGCCACCATCTTTACTAGGCCTGCGTCTGTATCTTGAACAGTAGCCTGAAACCTAGACATTTAAGCAATTGGTGTTTTCCCCACACCTTTCCAGGAACAGCTTCACACCTGCATAATTTATATGTCAGGCTGCTGCTGTGCACAACACAGGAGCAGGTCCAGTAGAAGACTCCCGCACTCCTGCTATAGTCGACAAAGTAAGTGGCCCCTGGCATTTGAAGAGCTCAATATACTGAGATAGAGAGGACTGCACAGGGTTATTTTCAAATTCGACATGTCATAACAATTAGGGATGCTTATGCTAGCATTAAAATGCTTTCCTTTCACAGCTGCCAAGACCATTGGAGCAATCATTGAGTTTTCAAATCTCCAACTGTCTAAGAGGCTCCTTACATATTTCCAAATGCAGATCTGCAAAAATAGTTTATTAAAGTCCAAAAGGTAGGTAGGTAGGTGGGTGAGGTGGGGTAAGAAGCACATGCCATATTGGTGAACAATCAGAATTAAAACTATGGTGAGCAAGACAGGACTGTGTTCTGCATAAATTATTTCCCATGGCACAGCTGTATTAAGTATAATTCTCAATTGAACGGGCTGTCAATCACTGGCAGGGTATGCTATGTGTGTTCAAAGCAATGCTACTTTGGCCTTGAAATTCAAAAGATCCCTTCAAGCTGGCTTTGGTCAGGCTAAAAAAGAATAATCTACAAATGTTTTAGAAATGAAATTTGATTTTTGAACAGTTAGATCAAACTCCCAGTAAGACAAAACCAGTGGGGGGGAAATGAGCCATGTTAGAAAAACTGGAAATAACAAAGGTTGCACTGAGCCTGCCTAAGCGAGACTGAAAACCCAATTCTTTCACATAATTATTTCTGAATAGTACCATTCATGAAAAAAACACAATTCTTTCATCACAAGAATTATTAGGCAGCTTGGCCATGTGCCAAGCCTGGTTAACCCAAGTCCTGTTTACCTACATTTCCTCATGCAATTTTCCTTTGTTACTTTAAAAAAAAAATCAATATCAAAGAGGTGCTGCATACATCTATGATTCAAGAATGCACAACAATTATTGAATGCACCCATTGTATAAAACAATTGCGATTGGGCCTTTAAACAATGAGTCCTCCACCCCAGAAATACCGGTAGTTTGTGTTCTGATCATTTGTATATACACTATCATTTTCAGTTAAAAATAATATACGGGCATCTTAAGGGCCTTTCCACACATTACATATTTTATACCGAAGATATTTTTTTTTAAGAGTACACTTAAAAATGTATGGTGTGAATGTGACAAATGCAGGTAAGTTACAGGTACACTTGCCAGAAGGCAGGTTTGGCCATGGCTCCCCGTTGAGTCTTCAGTGGCACACTCAAGTTTGTTGCTGTGTGATGTATGAAATAGACTTGAATGGTTAAGCCAGCCTTCTCCAATTGGGTGCCCTGCATGACTAAAACTGCCCTCACTTTAGCCAGGATGGAGATCAGCTGGAGCTGTAGTCCAACACATCCAGGCACCAGGTTGGAAAAGGCTGGGTTAGGCCTTCTGTGGCAGAGAAGTTCTGTGTTTGGAGAAGTGAAGATGCTGCCCTCTTTTCAAATTATAGAGCCCAAGACCTGATTCAATGTTCTCACTAGCAAACTTTTTAATGGGAGTTGGGGGTCTTCCAGGTAGGGCCCCTCTGTCCAGCAGGTTCTTCCAAACTTTTCTCTGGAAGCCTTTACCCCAAGCCCTCTCTGCTTTCACATGCTCAGTACCCCTATTTCATCCTCCACTCCTCTCCAGCCTCTCTAGCACAGTGTTTCCCAAACTGAGACAGCACACTGGATCCATCTCCCACTGTTGTCCCCCTTTGGGTGAGAGGCCCTCTCTCTTTCAATATATGAACAACTGCATCATTGTCACTGGAGTAAAAACACACTGGGCTTCCCTGATACAACTCGCAGTGCAGATGACAGGCACATCTGCATGACCATGGCCTATCAGGAAACACAGTCCCATTCATGAACTCTGACTTAGTAGGCAAAAGAGAGGGTGGGACATTGGGAGGCAATATTGAGAGCCAGTGTGGCGTAGTGGTGAGAGTGTTGGGCTGGGACTCGGGAGATCCGGGTTCTAGTCCCCGCTTGGCCTTGAAACTCACTGGGTGACTTTAGGCCAATCACTGACTCTCAGCCTAACCTACCTCACAGGGTTGTTGTGAGGATAAAATGGAAAGGAGGAGGAGGGTTATGTAAGCCGCCTTGGGTTCCTTGCAGGAAAAAAAGGTGGGGTATAAATATAATAAATAAATAAATAAATAAATAAATAAATGAAACTATTATTTGGGCTATCTACGGCTGTAAGGAGGATGCCTGCCTATTGTTTTGGAAGCCAATTAAAAAGGCACATATTTCTCCCTGAATGTTGAGCGAAGTATGCCTCCAATTTTAATTCAGAACCAAACAGTGCCCCAGGTCTCAAATTTGGGAAATATTGCTCTATGGTGACCAGATGTGAAGGAATACTGCTGAAAACAAATCCAGCAAATGAAGCTTGCAATACAGGGGAGAGTAAAACTGTACATGTAGAAATTACATTTTCAGACTATACAACCCGGCCCCCCTTTTTCTCCTTCCAAACATTCCTTCCACAGTTAAGAGCTTCACACATGGATCTCGGCAGGAGGCCATCTCCACTGTGTCTGAAAGGCAGACATATGCAGGTTACTGCCATGTATAAGGAACTGTTGGGATGAGCTAGGGGTTATTTCAGTCAAGGTAGTGGGACCAGATTGCAAAGGAGGGCTGGGCACCCAGAACCTTTGATCGTTGCACAGAATAAGACATTTTGGCAGTTGCAGTTTGTCACACGGGGATGTCCTAAAATTTCCACTTCTCCACAACAATTAAAGGTATAAGGGCCCCCTAGTCACTTAGGGCAATATGAACGTAAGAAGAGCCATGCTGGATCAGACCAAGGTTCCATCTAGTCCAGCATTTTGTTCATAGCGGCCAAACAGCTGCTTGTGGGAAACCCACACAAATAGGACATGAGTGCAATAGGGCCCTGCCGCCCGCGTTCTCCAGCAACTGGTATACAGAGTCATACCGCCTGTAATACTAGAGGAAGCATATGGAGGTATGAGTGGCCAACCTGCAGCACAGATGGCATAATGGGCACAGGTAGTGGGTTGTGGTACACCTGTAAAGGAGCAAGGGGGTCTGAGGACCTGGCTCGGGGGAGAAAATCCAGCCTAATTCCTCACTTACTTCTTCAGAACTGCAGCATGGTTTGCTCCTCTGCTTTCTGAAATTACATGTATATCTGTCCCTTCCCCATGTTATGCAATCTAACCCCTTCCTGCATTACAAAGCCATGCGTCCCTGACACATTTTGGGGTGGGGTTTTAATTCCCTCGCAAACACATGTGTTTGTAAATTGAGTAAGAAAACACATCATTGGTAGCAGCCCTCAGCATATGTTAGAGCTGCCAACATTTTGCCCAAAGGAAATGGGCAACCCCCTATTACAGCCTTCCCCAATCTGGCACCCGCCAGATGTGTTGGACTACAACTCCCATCATCCCCCAGCCATTGTGGCCAATGGGGGTTGCAGTTCAAGACACTGGGAGGGTGCCAAGTTAGACGAGGCTGCCTAAATATATGCTGAGCTATGGAAATCTGTGACGCTGACCATTTTGAAAATGTACTAAGCACAAACTCTGGAAGGTTATTCAATGCACAGACATACAAAGGGGACCTAGAATGTACAGAACTGCCCCCTCCTCCAAGCAAATATTCCACTGAGAAATACTACGCATATCAAATTCACAACCTGTAAAATCTCCGAGGAACACAGCTTGTACTAGGGGAGGCGGGGTGGTCTCAAACACCACCTGATATAATTAGTTCCACTGAGAATACAGTTTGTGAAGTAAAAGGTGATCAGGTAAACCAGCAGCTAATAGGAATGGTAAAAAAGAAAAGGGAAAATAAAAAAGGCTTTTCTGCACACCTGGCTACCTTATACACCTGGGAATGCTGAGCCCATTTGAGCAGAACCAGGAGCTAAAAAAATAAATAAATCAGGTTACATTCCTCTTTCAGTTCTCCTGGGGCTGATTATAAAAGAGGCAATTTACCTTGTTAACTCCCCCACCTACAATCAGAGCTTAGTGGTACTGGGAAGCACGGAAGAAAACAATTTTTCAGGGGCTTGATCCACTATCCATTCAAGGTTAATGGGGTGATGTGTAAGAGGTTTTCTGGAGCCTGGCATGCAGCCACACATCTTGATTATTTTAATGACAGTTTAGGTTTAGCAATGTCTTTGGGTGACCAGATGCAAAAAGAGAACAAAGAGCCAAGCAGAAGCAGAACTAGCTTTCCTCTCCTCTGTTCATGAGAAGGCACACCTTCTGCACAATGATGACACATTTGTCTTTAAAAACACATTTAAAATTTTCTTAAATTTTTACACTAGAATTAATATTCTGTCATGCCCTCCCCATGTCCCCGAGTGGTGAGAAGTCTCAGGGGCAACACTGTTGGGCAGCCTTCTCTAACCTGGTGTCTTCCGAATGTCTTGGACTGCAACTCCCATCATTCCCAGCCAGCATGGCCATTGGGACACCAAGTTGGGGAAGGGTGCTTTAGGGCTTAGTTAGCTTTGGATAAGAGAGCACTAGAAACTTCAGCTGTCCATGTAATACTTGTTTTCCTTGCAAATATGGAAGCAGAGCATATTGGAAGCAAATAGCCATGCCTACAGCAGGCAACAATTCCACTTAGCCCTGCACCAGATTCCCACAAAGAACTTCTGCACCCTAAGGTACTTTAACACAGGCCTGTGGCTCACGCTGGCTCAGCTTGTCTGAGCGTGGAAAGCTAAGCAGGGTCAGGCCTGGTCATTACTTGGATGGGAGACCCCTCCTCTAGTTTCCTGCACTGAGCAGGGGAATGGACTCGATGGCCTTGTAGGCCCCTTCCAACTCTATGATCCTATGACCTATGCCTTTTACTTCCCAAATTCAACTGCAAAAAATTGGCTTCACACTTTTTCTCTGCACACTGACTTTGTCTTCCCAAATTCTTATATTATGTTGCTATAGTCTGGTGCTAAATTATAAAGCTGCAGAGGGAAGATGCTTCCAGATGGAGGGCTAGCAGCACTACTAATTAGAAGGCCTTGTGCAGCTATTCCATTTCTTTTTTCTCCTTAATGGATTTTCTGCAGTAAAAGAAAGGATGGAAGAAATGATAGGGAAACACAAGAGGGTTATGAATGGAAGACGGTGTCTAGACCACCCATAAAATTCTGTGCATGAGGTAGGGTGATGGTATGATGAAAACCTTGTCTGGAAGCACCTGGGTTCTCAGCTATCAAGGAATATATTACAGACTGCAATCACAGTGTAGAAACCCTCATTTCTCCCATTCCTTTGCTGGTGTGCATGTGTTAAACAATGTGGAAGGGGGAAACACCCTGAGGCATCAGGGCTCATCTTGCAAGCACCTCCCACTTCTAATGCAATGGAAGCAATACAAAGCAACATGGGATCCATGTGTTTAAAAGTGATACAATGCTTCTTGTGTGGTCTTAAAAATACTGCCCATTATATCTCCCACAATTGTAGCACTACACATTGTTGTGTGGTACAGAAAGACGTTAAAAACACAACAGACACTGTGCAGTATTTGCTGATGAGTGTCCACTGAAACACAATTGTGGTATCAAAAAAATACAGGTGCAGCGGTGACTCAGAAATTAAAGGGGCTCCACTGTAGATCAGACCTCCTTCCACATCCCCTTTCCAGCACTTAACTCATATCCAGTCCAAATTCCACTTAGGTTTACCCAACTAGCCCCCTAAATGAAAAAAAATAAAATGGGAGGAAGGGAAG
This sequence comes from Shinisaurus crocodilurus, assembly GCA_021292165.1. Lineage (NCBI taxonomy): Eukaryota > Metazoa > Chordata > Lepidosauria > Squamata > Shinisauridae > Shinisaurus > Shinisaurus crocodilurus. The sequence goes on along the minus strand of CM037879.1, from coordinate 192,677,003 downwards.
TGTGTGTGGGAGAGAAATAAATAACGTAATGGTGATGATTAGGTTTTGCCTTTTAACAAGGTTGGACGTTGCCAATTATTCTTCCTCTTATGGCTAAAACTAAACTGAAACAGGAAGTTCTGAACTTCTTGGCAAAATCCCAGCCCACAGGGACCAACCAGAGGGTCTCTGATATGACACTATAAGCATTTGGCAAAACAGACGGAGTTTGTTTGCAATGTAATTTATCCTGGAGGCTTCCAAGTTTCTGCTCCCAATTTTAGAAACATGAGCTTTTTTGATAGTTTACTTTTTCCCACCACTTATGTGAGAACTTAAATTTTCCCCACAGAAAAAATTGTCTGTGTGTCAAATGGCATCACCCTAAAAATACCAGCAGGAGGATGAGCCAAATATAGTGCAGCACTGAAACCTCACATTCTTGAAAAGCGTCCAATGTAAGCAGTTGTCTCGGGAACCAATGCAAAGAGATGGCCACGTGATCTCTGAGAGATTTTTAGATACAGTACAGTACAGTCATGCCTTGGATTGAGAGCATAATTCGTTCCGGAAACGTGCTTGTAATCCAAAACACTCTTATATCAAAATGAAATCCCCCAAAAAAAATTTGTACAGAGATTTTTAATTTAAGCCGTACTACAGTACTTGTATTGCAAGACGTCGCTTGTATATCAAGTAAAAAAGATATTAAATAAATATTTAAAAATTTGCTTGTCTTGCAAAATGCTCTCAAACCAAGTTACTTGCAATCCAAGGTATTACTGTACATACATTTTCAGTTATAACAGCCCTAGGTTGCCAGCCCAAGACTCTGTTCTATGCTCTGTGTAGTTCCAAGGTAATGTGTGAGAAACTCCAGTCTCAAATAGGTTGCCATACCCATTTGCTTGAAGAAGAAGAAAAGCCTGAAACGGGTTACGATGCTCGATTGTTTACTGCAATGTAGCCAGTCTTTAATGGAGGGTGGTGTAATCTGCCTCCAAAGAGACAAAGGGGCAGTTTGTATGAGGCTGCATGTAGGGAAACTGGATCATGTGCACCTAGCCTGCCCCCTAGCTTCAGAAAAGAAGTTACACAATTATGTGTGTGTGTGGGAGGGGGGAAGACACCAGTTTTGTTGGGGGGGGGGGTTATATCAAGGATGCTTCCAGATGGAGGGCCTCTAGTGCTACCAGATGGCCATATTACCACTCTTTCTTTGGTGGTGGTAGGTTAAAAAACCCCAGTTCTAAATAATAGGACATTATGAGTAAATGAAGCCTTGCTTACCATTTAAAACCTAGCTAGGCCTGTCAGAAATTGGCCATGTGGCAACCCTATGAGGAAACCAAGGGCAGCCCTCATCAAAATTCAACTCCATCTAGGGTGGCCAGATGTCCTCCCATTCAGAGACTGTCCTCTATTTCAAGGCATTGTCTATTCCAGGGCTCTCCAACCTTGGGTCCCCAGATGTTGCTGGCCTACTGCTCCCAGCATACCCAGCCAGCATGGCTAATGGCAAGGGATTCTGGGAGCTGTAGTCCAGCAACATCTGGGGACCCAAGGTTGGAGAGCCCTGTCCAATTCCAGTTTAAAGATAAAGAACTGTTGCCCATCAATCGTTAGCACCAGGACAGCAGACTGAAGAGGCAGACACACAGGTCACCTGCTCAGAGTCTTCCGCACCATGGTGAGATGTACTAGGTTTCTATTTAAATTATGGTATTTATTTACACATTTGCAACTATAACACAGATGCAAAATATATGTACATTCTATACGTATAAATTAACATATGCAAATTATATGCAAGTCAATGTCCTCTTTTGTCCTCTTTTTGGGTGATGCATGACCTCTTTTTGGGCAATTCATATGGCTACCCTGCTACCAGTCAAAATACATTGTGCAGCTATTGCACATCCTCAATGGATTTTCTGTGTTAAGGAAAAGAATAAATAAATGGTAGGGAAACATGGGAAGATTACAAATGGAGGTCGAGAACACCTGGATCCCCTTTAAAATTCTGTGAATGAAGCAAGGTACAGTAATACCTTGGATTGCAAGCATAATTCGTTCCAGAACCATGCTTGTAATCCAAAACACTCTTATATCAAAGCGAGTCTCTGGCGGGCATGAGCAGGGCCGATTTCGGCCAGCTACGCCCGCTCGAGGCGAGCGGTTGCATCCCTACGCTTGTCTTGCAAGACCTTGCTCGTTTATCAAGTCAAAATTTAATTTTTTTTTTGCTTGTCTTGCAAAACGCTCTCAGACCAAGTTACTTGCAATCCAAGGTATTACTGTAATTACATAGTAAAAGCTCTGTCTGGAAGCACATCTAGTCCTGTACCATAATAATAAAATGAAAGTTACATGCAGTAAGGTATTAAATCTCCCTTCATCAGCCCTACAGGCTATTTGGTTACCTTTTCAAAAGCTGAAGATCCAGTTAACCTTATCCTGCATAAAATATTGCAAAATCCTCCCCAAAATGCAGCATTAGATGGGATGGGGCTACATTCCTCTTGAAGACTCAGGTTTGCAGCTTGGGTATACTCCAGGATGCAGCCCTGAACCTGGATGCCCAGGTTTTAGTGGTTGCCAGGAATGCATTTGCACAGCTGAGGCTACTGCCCATTCCTAGAGATGTCTGATCTGGCCACAGTGACACAGGCCTTAGTTACATCCTGTTTGGACTAATATACAAGTTCTACAGGGGGGCTGCTTTTGAAAATGTTCAGCCTGTTAACCCGCATCCACTCCTGAACTGACTACAGACACCAGCTTATCACTTCCACAGCCTCCCTGAGACTGAATGATAGGAGAGGCAGAGCTGTGTGTCATCTGCATACTGGTGACAACTGAGCCCAAACCTCTGGATGCCCACGTCCAGTGGTTCCATGTGGATTCTAAAAAGCATAGGAGACAAAATGGAATTTTGTGGTACCCCACAGCAGGCCAAAGGCCATTGTCTCCCAGCACCATCTTTTTGGTCTGACCTTCCAGATAGGAATGCAGCCACTCAACATCACATATAGTAGACCCATCCCAGATGACTCTGTAGGATACCATATTGTCCTGCTTAGGGAGTGCCTGCATGGATATATTCCTCCTGGTTCTTTGAGGTCAGAAGGAGATGTTCTGCATTACATTCTTTACTCAGGTAAGGTCAGCAAAGATGTGGTGTAGATCTTCGTAGTGGTGCCTATGTTGTGAAATGAGATTCCACAGCAAGCCCGCCAGATGCCTGCCTTGCTGTTGTTATATTAGCAGGTGAAAACCATTTTGTTTTTTAAGGCATTGGTTTTTTAGGAATGTTTTTAGCTCCTCCCCCAATGTTTTATGAGTGTTTTATTGCTTTTTTTTTTTTTACAGTTTCAATTTGTTTTTATTGTGCATTGCTTTGAGAGCCATTTGGCATGGAATGCAGCTTATAAATGCCATGTGTTTAGGCTACACTACTAGATTGCTTACTGACTCCACAATCCCTAGATTAAAAAAACAAACAAACCTCCCCTTCCTGATTGTGACACTGCCAAGAGAATGGAAGAGCAGATCTCTCAGTCCTTCAAGATATGCAGCATTAGTTTATATAATTTCCAAGGAATCCACAGTTTAGCTAGATCCTCTGCCAGCAAAACCTCTCAGGCCCAGTGGTTATAAGTAGTGATGGTAAATTGACCACAAGAATTATACATTTATCCTGTGCAGATGAATTTACAAGCTCCACAACAGACATCTTGTAACTTTTGCCAGGTGTCTGACAGAAGCTAGTCCTTGGTGGCCTACCAGATGGGAGTTCATGATGTCCAAGAATTTGACCTTGGATAACTTTTTACAAAATTGAAACAAAGATTTGAGAAACCATCCTAGAAATGCAATGAAGGGAAACCAGCTTGAACTGCATACAGCCCACTATTTTTAAGGAGCGGGTGAGCAAATGGCAGGTGAGCAACCTCCATGCCTTCAGAAATAGGATATATATTTTTTTAAGGAAAAAGAAAAAGAAGGGTTGGTTTGCCTTTGGGGGAGTGGAGTGGAAAAGGCTGAGGGAGCTTTAGAGTTTTTTGCAAGGTATTAGATGGGGTGGAGAGAAAGAGATAAAAGAAGGGGGAAACCTTATGTCTGGGGATTCAGAAGAAGCTAGAGGTGCATACAGACATACCTCAAAACAGGAATTGTTGTTTTCTCCTGCATGGTGAAGTGAGCTTCTCATCTCCCCTTAATACTGGAAATAGCAGGAGTACTTGCTTCGGATTCCAACCAGTACTTTTCAGCCACGGTGCTCTTGCCACCTAATAACACACTGTTAAATACCACTAGCTGAAAAGCTCTGGATTAGACTGTGCCAAGTACTCCCGTCCAAGCAACTCCCGTACGAGGAAAGGTTCGTACAGCAGCTGGGATTGTTTAGTTTAGAAAAAAGGCAAGTAAGGGAAGGTGTGAGAGAGGTGTACAAAATTATGCGTGGTGTGGAGGAAGTGGATAGGGAGACATGTTTCTGCCTCTCTTATAATTCTAGAACCCAAAGGGGTCATCCCGTGAAGCTGATTGGTGGGAGATTCAGGACAGATAAAAGGAAGGACTTCTTCACACAGCACATAGCGAAACTATGGAATTCACTTCCACAAGATGTAGTGATGGCCACCAATCTGGATGGCTTTAAAAGGGGATTGGACAAATCCATGGAGGATAAGGCTATCAATGGCTACTAGTCCTGACTGGCTATATGTTACCTCCAGTATCAGAGGCAGTATGCCTATGTACACCAGTTGCCAGGAAACATGGGCGGGAGGGTGCTGTTGAACTCATGTCCTCCTTGTGGGATCCAGTGGGCAGCTGGTTGGCCACTGTGTGAACAGAATGCTGGACTAGATGGACCCTTGGTCTGATCCAGCATGACTCTTCCCATGTTCCTAAGTGTAATAAATCAGAGGTTGCACCAAGGCACCCACTAGGACAAAGCAGCAATGGATATTTTCTCCTTGAATATACAGTGCCTTGCAGAAGTATTCACCCCCCCCCCTTGACTTTTCCACATTTTGTTGTATTACAACCTGGAATTGAAATGGATTTAATTGGCATTATTACCACTTGATGGACACAAGACACTCAACACTGTGAAGGTGCAAAATATTTTTTATCATGGCACAAAAGTGAGGTAAACAAAAACAAACTGGCACTTGTTGGCTGCGTAAGTAGTCAGCCCCTTTGCTGTGACATGCCTAAAGAAGCTCTGGTGCAACCCACTGCCTCCAGAAGTCACAAAGTGTAAGTAGTTGAATGGAGTCCACCTGTGTGCAATTCCAGTGCCACATGATTTCAGAATAAATACGCCTGGCCGCCTGCTTCTGGAAGGCCCCAGAGTTTGTCAGAGAGCATATCTAAACAAACAGCATCATGAAGATCAAGGAGCTATCAAAACAACTCTGTGATAAAGTTGTGCAGAAGCACCAATCAGGGTTAGGTTATAAAAAAATATCCCAAACTATGAGCATCCCTGAAGCACCGTTAAATCCATGCTTACAAAATGGTAAGAATGTGGCTCAACCATGACTCTGCCTAGAGAAGGCCGTCCACCAAACTCAGTGACTGGGTAAGGAGGGCATTAGTCAAAGAAGCAACCAAGAGGCCAATGGTAACTCTGAAAGAGCTGGAGAGATCCTCAGCTGAGATGGGAGGAACTGTCCATGGGATAACTATCACCCGGACTCTCCACAAAGCTGGTTTTTATAGAAGAGTGGCGAGAAGAAAGCCATTGCTTAAACCAGGGGTCTTCAAACTAAGGCCCGTGAGCCACATCCGGCCCGCCTTGCCTTTTTATCCGGCCGGCGGCCGATTGGCGGAAGCAGACTTTTTTTTAACTCTTTAGCTTCAAGCGCCAATTCTTTTAATTCTTTTCCATAATATGGAAAAATTAGTGGTGGTGTTTTACCTCTTATGTATGAGCTGGTGTAGCTAAGTCAGATTTCTAATGTTTCAAAAATGCTACTTTGGATTGAAGCAGAGTATGCTCATTTGTGTGATGGCAAAAACAAAAGTATATCCGTGTTAGGCATGAAACAATTGTAAAACTATATATGTAAATACCACCAGCCCTGCCAGGAGTATTTATTTTTATTTATTTATTTACATTTATTAATCGCCCATCTGGCCGGCAACCGGCAATCGCCCATCTGGCTGAATATTCATAATATTCCCTCTTCTTCCCTCCCCATTCCTTTTTCCTTGTGTGTCGTGTCTTTTTAGATTGTAAGCCTGCGGGCAGGGACTGTCTTGTTAATTGCTGTAAACCGCCCAGAGAGCTTCGGCTATTGGGCGGTATAAAAATGAAATAAATAAATAAATGAAATAACTTTCCATTTAAGGGGAAAAAAATTCACCCCTATCAAGTAAAAAAAAAGGACCCGGATCCTTTTTTTTTTTACTTGATCCATCCGTTCATATTTTTTTCAAACTATAGTCCGGCCCCCCAACAGTCTGAGGGACAATGAACTGGCCCCCTGTTTAAAAAGTTTGAGGACCCCTGGCTTAAACAAACCCATATCAAAGCCCGTTTGGAGTTTGCAAAAAGGAATGTGAGAGCCACAGCAAACATGTGGAAAAAGGTTCTCTGGTCTGATGAGACCAACATTGAACTTTCTGCCCTTGCCGCAAAATGCTATGTGTGGTGCAAAGCCAACAGTGTTCATTGCCCTGAGACATCCCCATGGTGAAGCATGGTGGTGGCAGCATCATGTTCTGGGGATGCTTTTCCTTGACAGGGACTGGGAAACTGGTCGGAGTTGAGGGCAGGATGGATGGAGCCAAATACAGGGCAATTCTAGAGGAAAACCTGTTTTGGTCTGCAAGGGACCTGGGACTGGGGCAGAAGTTCACCTTCCAGCAGGACAGTGACCCTAAACAGTGACCCACAGCCAATGTGACACTGGAGTGGTTTATAGTGACACATGCCTTAATTACATCCCATTTGGATTACTGTAACACACTCTACGTGGGGCTGCCTCTGAAGAGTGTTTGGAAACTTCAGCTGGTTCAAAGAGTTGCTGCCAGACTGCTGACTGGCAGAACTCCTTTGTTACAACAGCTTCACCAGCTCCCAGTCTGTTTCCGGGCACAATTGAAAGTGCTGGTTATGACCTATAAAGCCCTATATGGCTCGGGTCCAGGTTTATGAGCCTGCCTGTACCTTTGAGATCTTCAGGGGAGGCCCATCTCTTAGTTCCGCCACCATCTCGGGCATGTCTGTCAGGAACTCGGTAAAAGGCCTTCTCAGTGGCTGCCCCAACACTCTGGAATTCCCTTCCTAGGGAGGCTAGAATGGCACCCTCCTTGGTATGTTTCTGGAGGCAGACAAAACGTTTTTTGTTGTGGCAGGCATTTGGGATCCATAGTCCAGACTTGTGAGAATGCAATGGATTGCACTGTTTATATTGTTATTGTTATTTTAACTTTGATATTTTGTATAATTTTAATATAGCTGATTTAATTATATTTTTAACTTTTGTATATTTCTATTTATATGTTTTAATTGCACAATTTTTAATGTTGTAAAGCCGCCTTGAGTCCCAGTGCTGGGGAAAAGGTGGGATATAAATAAATATAATAAAATAACAACAACAATGATAATGATAATGATGATGATTATAATTTAAAAACAAGAACGTGAAAGTCTTAGAATGGCCAAGTCAAAGCCCAGACCTCAGTCCAATTGAGGATCTGTGGCAAGACTTGAAAGTTGCTGTTCACCAGCTGTCCCCATCCAACCTGGCAGAGCTGGAACAATTTTGCTAGGAAGAATGGGCAAACATGGCAGAATCCAGATGCGCAAAGCTAATAGAGGCTTGCCCAAGAAGACTCATAGCTGTAATTGGTGCTACCAAAGGTGCTTCTACCAAGTATTGATGCGGGTAATTGTGAATACTTATGCAACCAACAAGTGCCAGTTTGTTTTTGTTTACTTAACTTTTGTACCACAATAAAAAATATGTTGCACCTTCATGGTGCTGAGTATCTTGTGTACATCAAGTGGTAACAATGCCAACTGAATCCATTTCAGTTCCAGGTTGTAACACAACAAAATGTGGAAGAGTCAAAGGGGAGGTGAATACTTCTGCAAGGCACTGTACATATGTCGGCAGTTATTAATACGGTAACTAACTCTGGATTTCAAAGTGAGAGCTCTGAAAATCTCATATGATATACACTACTACTGGTAAGGTTTCTGGATGCTTTAGTTCCTGACTGCAATAATAAACAACAGCCAATGTAACAAAATAGATGTCCTGCTATAACACAGCAACGGAAGTATTTATCTCCTTAAAAAGCTGGTTTTATGTATGTATGATCCACCGGTATTCTCCCTTTGGCCAGCTCTTACAAAAACAGATGCTGTAAAAAGGTACATATCTTTGGGTACTTTTATTAGGATCTTCCCATGCCAAAGATAGCAAAAGCTATATTTTCCCCCTCAACAATCGGATGTCAACTTTTGATGTGGAAAAAGGTTTAGTAACTGCACAGATGACTCATTGTTTTGAATTTAGCTCCATTTCAAGCCAATAATCAGCTCCACCTTTGTTGTTAGTCATCCTCTCATCTCCATGAAATGTGTCTCTTCCACAGTTGAGCACAACAGACTTGGATGTTCCAACTGTTTCTCATGGGGGGAGGGCCACTTCTCCTCTGGATATTTTGTTTGTTTGGACTAAGAAACAAAGCAGAGCCCAGTGAGAGGTGGGGGAGCCTAACTATTTTAGAATTCAGTCAATAAATGTGCATTTGTCTCTTCCAAATATAAAAATAAAAACTTGAAAAGGCAAAATCACTCCTCAGAACATAGGAAACTGCCTCATATAGTGGCAGGACATTGGTCCGCTTAGGCCAGCCAGAACCATCTCCTCTAGAGTGGAAGTGTATTTTGGATCAGTTTTTAAAATTGAAATGGAGGGTTGTAGGTGGGGAGGAAGGGGTGCAAATTTATTTATTCATTTATATCTCACTTTTTTCCTCTTGGAAGAAACCCAAGGAAGGAACTCAAGGTCCTCCTCCTCTCCATTTTATCCTCACAAGAACTCTGTGAGGTAGTTAGGCTGAGATTGGCCCAAAGTCACCCAATAAGCTTCATGGCCAAGTTGGGACTGGAACCCAGATCTCCCGAGTCCCAGTCCAACACCCTAACCAGTATACCACATTTATTTATTTATTTTATTTATACCCCGCCTTTTTTCCTGCAAGGAACCCAAGGCGGCTTACATAATCCTCCTCCTCCTCCTCTCCATTTTATCCTCACAACAACCTTGTGATGCAGGTTAGGCTGAGAGTCAGTGACTGGCCCAAAGTCACCCAGTGAGTTTCATGGCTGAGCGGGGACTAGAACCCGGATCTCCCGAGTTCCAGTCAGGGCCCAGGAGACCATCTAGAAATTTTCAGGACTGGAGAGCTTACTAGGCAAGCGCCATTAGTGAGTTTCCCCCACTTCTTTTTCTTTTTTTAAAATGTAGTTTGGCCATTGCTGATGGCCTGGCAGGCACCATTTCAAACAACGATTTTGTCCTGGGAATGATGCTATGTCATGACAGCTGAACTGTTGCGGATGTACATCTGCTCTGTGGGGAACCAATGATGTACCTGTTCCTCACCAGGGCTGAGCACTGCAAAAGCCAGTCAGTCAGTCACTTTACAGCAGAAGCCAGATGTGCACAGCACAGATTGGCTGCTACCTGCAACTTCACAGCCCCACTCCCCTCCCCCACTCTGGAATGATCTTGCAGCGTGAGTTTTTTTTAAAAAACATTAACAATAAAACAAAACAAACATGTTTACATGAATAAGCATTCCTGAGGCACTTTTAAAAAGGCATGCAGACTCCCTGAAGAATAGGGGGAGAGGGCAAATGGAAAGAGGGACAACTCAAGCAACACTTGACTCACATGCTGCATGAAGGCAGAAGGATGTCAGGCTTACTCTACAGCAGGGTTCTCCAACCTTGCGTCCCCAGATGTTGCTGGCCTACAGCTCCCAGCATACCCAGCCAGCATGGCTAATGGCAAGGGATTCTGGGAGTTGTAGTCCAGAAACATCTGGGGACCCAAGGTTGGAGAGCCCTGCTCTACAGGGAAAAAAAACATGGCAGACATGGTTTTATGTATTTTTGTACACACCTTACCTTCCTTTGAAGCATGATAGGATACAGATCTAATTCATAAATTCATTTTCATCTATCAACCCAGCAGTCTACACATCTTGTGCCATTTTGGTCCTAGATACAGCTGCTATTTGCTTAGAAAGAGGCTTGACACAGTAGCAGGAGACACCACCCACCACGGTGAATCAATTTGGTGTCCAATCTGAGATTACTACACCTTATCTTGCCACCATACTTATGTTTCAGGTTATTCAAGTCTACTTCACCGAGTTGGTGAAGAAAAGGGGCATTTGTGTGCACAGGGGAGGAAAATGAGCACTCACACGGCAGAGAGGCCCTTTCTGCTTCAAGCAAATCTGGGGAAACTAGAGAAAGTTGACTCGTAAAGCACAAAGTAAACTTTATTTTAATGTGCCTAGCATAAAAGTATTCAGCCAAAAGCTTAATAAGTCTCTTGTACTTTCTCTAATGTGAAAAGCTGGCCAGGTGTTGTTTCTTTGCTTTCTCAGACAGATTTTTATCATCATATCAGTTTATTTTTCTGGCAACTATGATTTTTAAATGTGTTCCTCCTCACCCCCACTCCACCCCACCCCCCAAACTGCTCTTCTGTGCCAACAATGAAACTGAGCAAAAGGTGAAGTGTATGTTTTTAAGACACAAGGAAAAAAAAGTCAAGTGCTTTATGAAACATTTGGGGCTAATTATCCCTTTCTGGAACTTTTTTTTCCTTTGGTAAGAAAAGCTGTTTCAGACTCATAAATGCTTAAACATGTAACTGTAAAGTCTGAAGGGTCTCAAGGGTGGCTGTAGTGTTTGCTAATTTTCTCGGCACAGAACTATAGAAAAACCACACCGTTCCTGCCCTCACATTTACAACCTGCAGCCTCTTTACTTCCCCATAGGAGATAGCTTCCACTGAGCACAATCCATTTACCGGTACTCCCACAGAGTTCACTATTATTTTACAATAGGCTTCCCCAACCTGGTCTCGTCCAGATGTTTTGGATGTCAGCCCTCATTAGCCACAGCCAGCATGGCTAATAGTCAGGAATGCTGGGAATTGTAGTCCAAAACATCTGCAGGGCACCAGTGTTACAGTGTTTGAAGTACAGTTTGATCACATGATCCAAAATATTATTGACAAGGTTCTAGTGGCTCACTCTGAATCCTCTAGCTAGCATCCATTCCATTAGAGTAAGCAGCCAAGTCTGATGTCTTGGTATTTGCTAGATCTCTTTGGATGCCATCCTGACATTAAATGTGCAGTTCAGCAACAGCTCTTCTTCTTTCTGTGTGGAACTGCTAATTCTCCTCTACTAGGCTGAGCAGATCAGTGCATCTAATGCATGGTTATTTAGAAGTAAGCCATATTGAATTCAATGGGGTTTACTTCTGAGTAAACATGAATAAGATTGGGATGCATGAAAGTCCAGCAACAACCATTATCTATGTTGTTTATTCCTGATCATTTTAGATGGTAGCTCTTTCTCATTAGTTGGGATGTTATTGTTTTGAGTGGTTTTCGGAGATGAGCAGATTCTAGCTGCGTTGGACAGAACACATTTATAAATGAAGCTTTTTTCAGCTGTGTGAGAGAAAGGCTATGTTCACACAGAACAATGCCAAGTTGCCTGACTTATCTTGGTTTACTGTGAGTGAGCAGTGTGCCGGTTTACACAGTCTGTCTGTTCCTGCTTCACTCCTCCCTTTGCATGAGATGGTAAAACTAACCAGGAAGCATTTTTAATTCATATTTTCATGTGCATTTATCTAAATGCACACATTTGGAACACTTTTTCTAAATATATGCATTTTTGCATGCCATTTCCCCTAATATAATGCAGTTTTGTGCACATTATTTTTGTATTTGTGAACTACATTGCAAAATTCAGAAAAGTGCACATATTGCCATATCACCGTGTTCTGGTTCATGTCTAGGTTTGGAAAGTGTGAATTTAGTATGTTCACATTAAAATGATCCACCAATGAATTCACCACCTCTCCTAGTTGCCAATGCTTCTTGGTTAGCTTTACCTGCTCATGTGAAGGGAGGAATCAAATGGGCTGCATGCACCAGCATGCTGCTCATTCACAGTAAACCAGCATAAACCAGGATAAGCCAGGCAACCTGGATTATTGTTATGTGAGAGCGTGGCCGAAGACTGTTTTCTGTCATCATGATATTTGAGTGGATATTAGCTTTCTAAAGCCTTGTCCCTTGAGAACTGTTACCTTTAAAACATGTCAAGAACAAAATCTATTTTCAGTAAATGTAGGAAGCGGCCTTATACAAAATCAGATTCTGGCTGGCAGCAGCTCAAGTCTCCAGGGACTCAGGCAGAGGTGCTTCCCATCACTATCCTTTTAACTGGAAATGCTAGGAATTGAACCTGGGCCTTCTCCATGCAGAGCATGTGACTCCATCACTCAGCTATGGTCCCTCTATGCCAGTGTTCTCCAACCTTGGGTCCCCATATGTTTTTGGCGTACAACTCCCAGCATGCCCCAGCATGCTATGCTGGCTGGGGCAATGGGGCATGCTGGGAGTTGTACGCCAAAAACATATGGGGACCCAAGGTTGGAGAACACTGCTGTATCCTGTTTTCTTGTTTTTCCTTGATCACTTTCTACACCTGCTTGATCCCTCTTGTCGTTTTGATAACTGAATTATTGGTCAATTTGCCTCCTCTGTAATTTAGGATCAGAGGCAAGAACTGGCCCCTAGGATTTCCAGATGCTTTTCTTGACACCAGTTACTACTTCTTCATTCTCCTGTTGCATGAACAGGCCTGTGGCTTATGCTAGCTCAGCTTGTCGGAGTGTGGAAAGCTAAGCAGGGTCAGGCCTGGTTATTACTTGGATGGGAGACCCCTCCTCTAGTTTCCTGCATTGAGCAGGGGGTTGGACTCGATAGCCTTGTAGGCTCCTTCCAACTCTATGATCTATGAAATCTATGTCTCGGGCCATGATCTTCCTGGTAGTGGGCAGATTACTCAGGTTGCTCCACTAAGATAAAGGCCACCATCAACTAGAACATAGGAGAACTGGGCTCATTTGGTTAAGAAGAACTGCAATGACATTGTGGAATCTGGTTCTGCTCTCTTCGTAGTAACCAAGCTCACTCCACTCTTCAGTCTCTGTTTCCTCAAGCTTCTTGGTCTCATAACTGGGTAGATTAATGTGAAACATTTAATACCTCATGCCTGAAAGCAAAAAAAGAAATGCCTCTACAGCACTCAAATCTCACATTTATCTAGCCAATGATGGAGTTATAAATCAAGAGCTATATCTTTTGCAAATGTTAAATGGTACGTTTAATATTTCAGGCCTCATCTTTCACATATACACTGATCAACCATGTCTCGATAGAAAGCCTGTGAAATGTAGTTCTCAAGCACAGATGCCTAATCACTGTGAAATAGAATAATATCTTTGGCCAAATGGAAGAATGTGGAAATTCACTGAAAGGTATGTACTGATTGGTTTACCGGTATTCTAAATTCAGCCCTTCTCTCTTATCTTCACCCCTTACACATGACCGTGTTGGGGCACTCTCCCAAATGGAACTCTTTAGAACTGTTCGCACAACCAGATTCACAATTTGCTGTGTAGGGGCCAGAGCTCAGTGGCATAGTCATAGTCAATTTATCTGTATACCACATTTCTCACAATATATTGTGCTCAAAGCAGTTCACAAAACAAATACTATAGCCATAATTGTAAGACAACATGAACTTAATTACAGTTCATTTTGAACACATCAACAATTTAAATAAGCACAAGGCATACTAATAGGTCCGTTAACAATATCCAGTACCAATATTATCATAATTGTACTCACATGAAACAATTCACTAAACAGTTCATGTTAAGAGACCTAACAATAAGATACCTCAGCCAAATCAAACTCACACCAAAAAGGAGAAGACAGGGGAACCCACAAGGCACCTCAAGCAGCAGAAAGAGACTTCCCCTCATCTGGGTCTCATGTCCTGAGCCAAGAAAAGGCACCCTCATCCCCGTGGCAACTCCCCTCCTGGCTGTTTCTTGGCAGCAGAACACCAGAGAGGCAAGATGGCAACAGCTTCTCCCTGGGCAGATTCCTTTAAGCTGTCCTAAACACCTTCCTTCACCCGCACCCAAAGTAGCAGCTGTTCCCTTGTGAAGGCTCCTAAGGCTGTGGGTGTTACAAGGCGGGTGGAAACAGCCACACCCTGATGCCAAATAGAGTCTCTCTCCCCTCACCATTCCTTAAGGCAGAATCCCTATTTGTATGGTGAAGGTCCCATGTTTGGTTCCTGGCATTTCCAGTTTGAAAAGGAATTGTAGATAGTAGGGCTGGGAAAAACATCTGCCTGAGACTTTGGGGAGCTGCTGTTGACCAGAGTAGCCAGGACTGAGCTAAATGGACCAATGGTTTGACTCAGCATACAACAAACTCATAGAACTCTTCCATCACCTCACGCTGCCTCAAACAAAATGCTTTTCAAAAGTCGGTTCACACATTCCATTGGCAAGCATTGAGTCTCCAAGTGACTCACATTCATGTGTGAGCCCTTGAGTGAAGCTCCGCAATCAGCAGCTTTGCCTGATTTGTGTCGTTGGATTTGTGTCGTTGCAACAACACATTGGAGGTAGCGAATTAAATATTTTAAGACTTCCCTAGATAAAAAGAACTCCTGCACAGAGAAAATTAGTATGGCAGTGAGAGTAGGCTAACATCTCAAGGTACAAACTAAGTAATGTGGGATCTTAGGATGGCATAACAGTATGAAAGCATAAGAGTATTTTCAAGTTTCCCAGAATTCTTCCCTAGACTGAGGTCATGTGGCAACTGCCAGATGAAAATGTCCATGTAACTTGGGAAGTGGTATGTTCCTATCACATCAAATAAAGACAGCCCATTCAAAGCCAACGTATTATCTACTTTGGGATTGTTATTCTCTGGTATACCAACATTCTTTTGTTATCTCAACATGGTAACATCTGTCTGTAGCTGGGATCTAAATATTCATACATGTGAGGGAATCTCACTTATAAACTAGGGTGTGTCCCTTAAAATTGTTGTTTATTGGGGATTCTTCTGAGAGACAAGTTCCTGGTGAGACAGTTTAGTCTGTCTTAGTAGCCACACAAAACATCTTTCTTCTCTTTAAAGAGGGTGATGTTCTGGGGAAAATAGCTGAAGTTCTTCAGAGTTTTTTTTCAGAATATCTTCAGAGTCATAAGGCCTTTAAGTTGAAACAGCAGAGGGAATTAAAAGTGTTGTGGGCAACTTGAGGGTAGACAAAGCATTAGTTCTAGCAACTAAATAAACAGCAGCTGAAGAGACCACCAGTAAGTCTCAATTGCACTGAACTTTTATGTCAACCTTTCCACATAGCTATATTTTGAAACAATACTTTCTGCCCCAGATCAGCACAACAAAGGGATATTTGGGACCACCTTCATGATTTTGAACTCAGTAAATGCAGGTTGGGTGGTTATATTTGATCAGATATTTTGGTAATGTGCTCATCTGTCTTCTATTTAATTGTGGTCCTTATTTCTGAATTTGCACACCAAACTTATCTGGGTATGCCTCGTTTGGGCCAATCCACAAATAAAATTGAGAATAGTGTCAGGGTCAGGTTAGGTTCATGGGCCTTCATATTTGAATCTAGGCTATGAGGGTGTCCAAGAGGTCCTAAGGGCAGTTGTTGGAAGTGAAGCTGATAGCTTGTGCTTGAAAGGGTTAATGAGCTACAGCCCTGAAGGCTTACAATCCACCCTGTAGGCCCGCCAGCCTACGTGGATAAAGCAGAGCGTGAGATGGAAGATTTTCTGTCCTGCCTCTGTGTGCAGACGCCCATAAATCTATACACAGAAGTCCAGACATTCTCCCCCCTCCTCGCAGCAATTCAAGCGTATCGGATTTCAGCCAGCTTGCAGCTCGTCCTGTCGCAGCTGCCAGTAATTAGGAATTAACTCCATAGAATCCACAACAGGGTTTTTGCTACCTGTTTATTCTATGTCAGAGTAAATACAATCTCCTACGTTACAGTCCATATTGCAGATTATAATGCATAGCACGCACTAGTCCAGTGGAGCAAGTCCACCCCAGCACATCATTACATGATTGCAATAAGTCAGAGCATCAGAGAGAAGAACACGCAAAGAAGCAATCCATCTCTCTACTAAAATGGTTACAGGAATCGAAACCTAACAAATCATACTACGTCATCAGAAAGTACAAACCATGTGATCAGCTCGTATTTCGTTTACACCTACTTTTCCCATGAGAACAGAACAGTAGTGGCAGACTCAATATGACTTGTTTTCCTAGCCATTCTGTACCTTTCCAAATGAAAACAATTGTGCCACAGCTGTTGTTTTGTTACATGTCACAACAGTGCTGAATCTCAGAACTTGAAGAACTGGGGTACCTCGACCCTGATATGCAGCAGGCAGAAGGTCAGTGGTGGCTGATGCCCATTGGGGTTGGTGGAGCAGAGGACAGGGCAGATGCTCAATATTCTACTGAGACTGCCAAATGAGTGCAGAAGAAGACCATGTGTGGCACAGGACAAATTACCTAGTTGTAGGGGGTTCTTTCTCCCACAAGTGGGTGGGGGACAGGCAGAAGGTCAATGCCCCCATTTGCCCCAAATATAGAGGTGCCTCTGCAGAAGGTAATGCTGTGTTGACTAGGCAAGGGCAGAAGTTGGGGTTCTTAAACCTGACCAGTCCAGAAGCTTCATACAGCCTGCCAACTGCAGGGTTGATATTTCACATTCATTTTCCCTTCTGTACCAGAAGATGACTCTGAGGTCTCAATACATTCAGTCCCAGGTAGCTCACTTGGCCAGGTCCTAGGCCACACGATTCCCAGTTGCATAAGAACATAAGAAGAGAGCTGTTCTGGATCAGGCTAAAGGGCTATCTAGTCCAGTGTTCTGTTTCCACAATAGCCAACCAGATGCCTATCAGAAGCTCACAAGTAGGACGTGAGTGCAACAGTACCCTCCCACTTGTGTTCCCCAGCAACTGGCATACAGAGTCATACTGCCTCTGATACTGAAGGTATCAGCTTATACTGTATTACAATACCCTACATTAGAGAAGGTGAGGTATTCAGTTTTGTTGTGCCTGAAATAAATGCTTTGGACAGGATGCAGCTACAAGCACTCAGCTATGTGTCCTCTATGCATTTGTTCCTACTCACTGTGAAGAAAAGCAGACTCTCCACCACACACATGTAAACAACTGTAATCCCAGCTGGAGGCTGGGAACCTCATGCAAATGTACATAGTTCCTCGATGGCTCTGGGCCACCTCAGAATCTCCTGCAAATTTACATAGTCTCCTCTGATGGCCCTGTGACACCTCAGAGTCTCCCATGTATTTGCATGCAAATGTTCCCCAAACACTCTAGTCATGGTCAGGAGTTCACCCCTCTGATGCCTAGGAGCCACCCCTCCCCTGCCTAGCCCAGATGAAGTTCATCCCAATTGGCCAAGGACAGCCGGGCTACCGAAAGGAGGGACAGGGGGGAAATCGATACTGCCAGCTGTGGCTTCTGGGCTTGGTTGTTGTTGTCTGGACGCAAAGGAGCACGGAGTAGGGCTTTTGCTGAGGCAGGCCCTAAGAAGACCAACCCCCCAGGCAAAGAGTGAGTGCCTGGGTGTTTATATAGTAAAGGAACGAGTTTTGTTGTTTTGTAGCTCTACTTGTGTATACCAAAGTGTCTCCCCACCTTTCCTCCCTTCCCTCATTTCCCTCCTTCCCTCATTATGTTTCCATTCCACATACTGAGTTTGAATCTATGGTGAAGCATTCTGCTGCGTAGAGGGCTTATACTTGCCATGTAAGTAGAGCAGAGGAAAATGGTTAAGGGCACAATGTCTGGCTGGGGCATGCTGAGAGTTGTAGGACTTTTTTCTGTCTAAACATGCATAGGATTTCACCTTAAGGTTATTTGGTCTGCAGATAACATCTTTGCTATGGGCTGGTTCCTATGGGCATTCATGACTGCAGCATTAAGTGCATGTGTGAATGAGCTACGAAGATCAACAAGACCAGAACTTCCATATTAACTCACATCGCTTCCACCCAGAGTTCCCAATGGAGCAGCAGCAAGGCAGCCCTGGTGCCTGGTCTGATTCTGCAACTCACTCTAAGAGCTGCCTTCTTGTGCAGGTAAAGATCTTCACAGCATGGAGATACACATTTTCACCTGCTCATATCTGCATATCAAGTGCCAAGAGGATACACAGGAACACCACGTAGAAGGAGGGAAGAGTTGAGAGAGACTAGTGTTTTATGAGGTGCTAGTGGCAGAGAAAACAACAACAACCATAAATCTTCAGTGATCTCTCATCCAAAAAGAAGCTAAATCTTGCAGAGCTGCCCCTGGAACCTCTCGCCGCTTGGGGAAGTGGGGACCATGCAACAATATTCTTCAGTTCCAATGTGCCTTTCAAAGTTTTCTTGTTCTTTGCCTCAGAGCTGATGTGTATCTATGTCTCAACATATCCTGCCTACAAAACAGGGTGGGAGATCCCAGTGGAGATCTTGTTCTGTAAGACTCCTTCATGAAAAGATTTGGCATTTTTGGTTGCTGTGCAGCAACAGGAAAAACCGAGGGCCAATCTTGAAACGGTCTGGAGCTTTTTCAGTCTCCCACACAGTTTAGCAGAATTCCTCTCTTAACACAGCCTCCAACATTGCACAGGAAAATGCAAAGGAGAACTTGAAAACAAAACAAATAAAATGAATGTACTACACCCTGGAGGAAATTCTGGTGCCTGGTTTCATTATTCTCCTGTTAAAGGAGCATAGTTGTCCCTTTATCTAATTCCATTTAACCATGATGTTTTTTATAACTCTATGCAGCGTTATTTGCAGAAAATCAAATTGTAGTAAACTGTAATGGAGGGCAGAACTAGACATTATGGCAGACATGGGGTCTAGTTCTCCCCTCTTCCCCATAACAGATAGAGTAGGGGAAGGCCACCTGGTGCCCTACAGATGCTTTGGACTCCTACTCCCGCCAGCCTGGCTAATAGTCAGGGATTATGGGAGTTCTAGTCCCAAACATCTGGAGGGCACTAGTTCATAGAATTCATAGAACACGTAGAGTTGGAAGGGGCCTATAAGGCCATCGAGTCCAACCCCCTGCTCAATGCAGGAGAACAGATGTGGGCAGCCGAGGCAGTCACCCATCCAAGCACTGACCCGTCTCATACCTGCTTAGTTTCAGCATGTGGCCTGCATTATGTACTCTCCACGCCACCTGCAGTTGCCTCCTCCTGAGCTAGTGAAACAAACTCTCATCACACTGGGAGTCACCCTGCCAGCAGCAACCAATGATTTAGAGTGAAGGTGAAGACACACCACATGATGAGGTGATGTCAGATCCTATCACACAGTGAGCTTCAGTAGACATTAAGAGAGGTAGAACTAGACATCACAGGGTAATCATTTTCAGTAGTAGCCTTATGTCTGCCAAGGCATCTTATTTTTTTGTTTGTTTGTTACATTTATACCTCACCTTTTCCTCCAAGGAGTCCAAGATGGCATACATGATCCTTCTCTCTTTTTTCTTCTCACAACACCCCTGTGAGGTAGGTTAGGTTAAGTGTTGGTGACTGGCCCAAAGTCACCCAGTGAGCTTCATGGACAAGTGGAGATAGAATCTGGATCTACTCAGTCCCTCGTCCAACACTAACACTACACCACACTTGCTTTTGTGGCACTGTATGCCACAGTAAAACCACAAGGAGAGGGCTTGTTCTGCCCTAAGAGATGGGATCTTGGGTATGTTTGATCTGACCCCCCAAAATGTATAGAAGAAATAATGTAATAACACAAAACACAACTGAGGGGCATAAGGAGCCCATATATTTATGCATGTGGTGTGCATCCATCAATTCCAAATGAGATATCTAGCACTAAAATTGTGAGCAAAGGCAAGCCATGCAAAATGGAGATGCTTCCGTGGTCTAAATAGGCTTTGATTTAAAGCACAGCAATAATAATTCAGTGAGCTTCCACAGACTAGCTTTATGGATCCAAGCACAGCATTCCAATTTGGATAGATGGTTCAGCAGAGCAGTATCCTCATTAGCCAATAATTTCTAGGCCCAAGAGTAAGAGGAGAAGAATCTACCTCATTAGGACAATTCTGCAAGTCAGACACTGGACAAAGACCTTTAAATCTCTCTCAGAAGTGGGAGACAAAGCAGCCATGTAGTAGTGGTGTTAGGAAAGGACCACAGGGCCAAAGTCTGGGGTCCTGCAGTCTGGAGGGCCCCTAAACAATGCAGACAGGCAGCGGCACTTTGGCAGTGCTGAATTCAAGCCGTGGCATGCTAGGAAGCAAAGTGCTGCGCAGACAGGGAAGACAGCAGCCACACACCATTTAAATTTAAGCCATTTCTCCAAGAGCAGGAGTGGCAGCGAGCTCACCCAATCAGATGCCACCTTTGGGATCGCACAGCCAATGAGGGTATTGGACAGCGAGAGAGTGAGGCCCCCAAGAGGAGAGCAGAGCCACCCTCCCAAAGGTAAAAAGAAAAAAGCAGGGCAGTGCAGGTAGGGAACGAAGGAAAGAAGGAAGGATGGACGGACACCCTCACTGTCACCCAATGGCTTTTTAAAAAGTGGGACAGCGATGGTAGGGAATGAGTGAGAAGAGCCGATTCACCATCCAACAAAAGGTAAGGGCGGAAAAGGGTCAGACAGTGTAGCAGTCGTGTCCCCCCCCAAGAAGGCACTTCACCCAGGGCCTCCCTCAAGCCTGGCTCCCCTCTGTCCTGCCCATCCCCACCTGGTCCTCTTGCCTTCCCTCACCTGCTGTGGCAACGGGCTCTGCCAATGATAGCCAGCCAGGTGCTCAAGCAGCACTTCACCGACTGTCATCGGCTTCCCCACGCTGCTGCCGATACCCTGCACTGGCAGCAGTGCGGGAGAAGCCCCTGGCATCTACCATGTGCGCCCCTTCCAAGCGGGAAGAGGGAACTCAGCAGGCCCCTCCTCACCTCGCTGCCCCCGGCCGCCTCCCCGACTTACCTTAATCTTTGCCAGTGGCAGCAGCAAAGCTCTGCTGGCAGCAGCATGGGCAGCAAGGCTCGGTGGCAGTGGCTGCCACCCCACACCTCTTCCTCGCCCAGCCCCGAGGCGCATGCTGCCAATCAGCCTAAGCGTCACCCCCGACGTCGCCAGCATTAGCGACGTCGGATGGTGCACTTAGGCTGATTGGCTGATGCTGGTGACGTTGGGAGTGGCACTTAGGCCAATGGGCAGCGCATGTGGCCAATCGACCTAAACATACCACCCGATGTTTCTAATGCTAGCGATGTCAGGGTGGTGCTTAAGCCAATTGGCAGCATGCACGGCCAATTGGCCTGAGCGCCCCCCCCATCACTGACAGTGGCGCCCAGAAGGGCAAGGCGGGGTCTGCTACATGCCCTCCTCCTGCTTGGGAAGGGGGCACCCAGCAGACACTGCTGCTGCCGCACACCTCTGCCTCACCAGCCCCACTGCCAAGCCTCACCGCCCATGCCGCTGCTGGAGAGTAAGGTAAGGCGGGGGGCAGCTGGGCGGGGGGGGTGAGGTGGGGGGAGGAACCTTTCTTGGGGCAGCTGCTGCTCTGCTGATCGGGGGCCGGGCCGAGAAAGGCCCATGGACGAGCCCTGTGGCATTGCTGTTCCTCTTGAGGAAACACAGCACTATGGGGCTTGTTGCCATTGCTCGGCAGGGCCACAACTCCGCTGAGTAGCAGCCCCACTGAGGAAGGGCAAACAACAGCTGGCAAAAGTGCAGCTTGGGCCATTTTTACCAGTTGTCATCCCCTCTTGCTGCCCTCAGTGCTCCAGGACGTTGTCCCCTGGGATACCAGATGGGAGGACTGAGTGAGGATGAGGGGAGAGGCGGTGCCTCCAGACCTCCGCTGTGCCCAGGCACAGCAGTGGGCCAGGGCAACGTTAGACCCACAGAGGTTTTAGAGCCTCTGCAGGCTTATAGTGACATGCGAACCCGCCCAGTAAGTGGTTCATTCTTTCTGCTTGGGCATCCCTCACACTTGTGGGTCTCAGCTCCAAGAACAGCCTGGGCTGGATCCACAACTAAGGTTTACTGCAGTACTGTATCGCTGCTGTGACTTGCGGGGCACACGATGCCCGCACTTTTCAGTGCCAGTCGCGCTAGTCCTGCGTAATCGTTCTTTGTTTCTTCTGGAATTTCCTGGACTAGGTTTATCACATTTCCCCACACACACACTATTGTGGTTCACTGTCACAGTACACAGCTAGTGTGTGCTAAGCTGGCACTGTCGTTGCCCATCCGAGGTGTGGCCATGAAAGTGTAGTCACTGGAGTTAACCAATAGTTTTTGCGGGGCAGGGAAATGTGGTGTTACGCGTGTCTCCCAAACTGGTGGGGAAGAGAGGTATCTGCCATTTGTTGTGCGGCGATTCGACTCTTTCCCCGGAAGTTTGTTGTTGTTGTTGTTGTAAACATTCATGTGCACCTCCGCACCTCCAAGCAGGCTGCTTTGGGCAATTGCGTTTGGGTGCTTTTAAAACCCCCCAACAATTTCACTCCTGCACACATGCGCACCTCCGTATAGACGACGGACCAGGGAAAAAAAAAACCTTCTTGTTAAACGGCCATTTCCCCTGCATGTGAAAGGCAGTACTCCCCAGTACTCCCCAGATAACCACCATGGAGTTTGAGAGGGGACAGTTGTGGGAGGCTTCCCCCCCTTTTTTAACAGCCACGTTCACCCCCTTGCCCAAAGAACAGGGAGCTGTAAATTAGCCAAAAGGCATGTCTGCCCAGAAGTAAATCAAATTCTCTCCAATGCCCTTACTCCCAAGTGAATCACACTGATTTAACAGGGAGCTTATGCTCGGGGAAACTCAGAATGGGCGGAGCACTGCTTTGGGAAATTGCATTTGGGTGGAGGGGAGGGGCGCACTGATCCTGCTGACTTCACCCCGACCCTGCAGGAGTGTGGCAGCAGCAGCAGCCTTCTCCTTTTTTTGTGAGGGGCAGGAAGAGCTTTTTCCTTTCTCTTTTTAAAGATAGCTCCTGCGCTCGTTCGTACCTGCACAGAGATGATGAAGCAATTTTAAAAAAAAAAAACCTGTTCAAGGCAACGCCCAGTTCTACCGCTACGGAGTTATGTGTGGGGTGGCAAACCGGGATGAGTGCAGTGCATTTAACGAGCGCGTGCCCTGTGAGTAGTGACTGCGGAACGTGAATACAGTAGTACTGTTCTGCTAACTTGACGATGTACAGCGTAATGTAGATCCGCCCCGGGAGTCTGATTGGCTTCTAATATCGGTCCTCATCACTTTTTGCTAGCACGATTCCCTGCTCCACTCTGGCACCTGCGGCTGCCCCACATTTCCAGGGCTAGTTCCCCCCTCCCCCAGCACTTTCCTACTGAATCACTTTGTTACCACCTTTGCCCAGAGCGATGCATTTGCCATGTTTGCCCATAGAGAAAGCTTTACCTCACACACACCCACACACCCGCCCACCCTGGTATAGCATCCATTGGGTCCAGAGCCAAACACTGCAAGAATGCACCTCGACCTGTGAGGCCACGCAGGCAGCCTTACCTGCTGTATGAATTGCTGCCCGTGAATCCGGAGGAGATGGTCAAGCAGTGAGCCCAGAGCACTGGGAAGGGTCTGCTGAAGGTTTTGAGCTAAGCACAGCCATTTCTTTTTTTTAAAAAAAAATCTCATTGGAAATTCTAAGCCCAATTATAAGGGGCCCTATCCAAACTCTATTTTTAACCAAATTGTGGTGGCTCTGTTTTCCCTGTGTGACTAGAGTTCCAGAATCTGGGGAAGCCTCCATTTGTAGAGTGACTTGCAAGTTATACAGTTTGCTTCTCCTCTGTAATTCAAGGTGCATTCAATTCAGAAATCTGAGAATATTTTCACATGTGAAGCTTCAGTCACTTTTCAGCAACTCTCGTGCTACATATTTATCTAAACGTCTGATCACTGTTAACATAAAAGAGAAAGCGGAGGAGCGGAGTTTAGCTGGCAATATGAATTAGCATTCTGGACAATGGAGCTTTTACTTTTGCACTCAAATCGATGGAAGCAAGAACTGCTTTAATCATCATGGTTAAAACTTCTTTGGCACCATCCTGTTACTTTTTGTGAACACCCATGTTTTAGTGCAATATATAGGAAGACCAGCACATGTTGTTTAGCTTCTGTTTCCAAGAAATTGACATCCTTCCAGTAGCGTTTTGCTCCAGCCTACTGGAAGTCACCTGGGCTAATGGTGGCCTTGACCCATACTGACTGTAGAGGAGGGAGGCAATGAATGGCAGGGCCAGACAGAGATGGTGGGGCAAGAGACCCTGGCAGCAGCTCTTCTATCAGGCTGAGGCAAGGGAGACATGGGAAGCAGGGCCACCATCACCCCTGTGAGAAGCCAGCTGCACAGGCTCCTCCCTCCATCAAGTGTCACCTGGCAGCAGCTGTGACATCAGCTGGGAAAAGGGAAGCAGCCTCTGTCTCCATCAGCTCTGCTGAGAAACCAGAAAAGGTTGGCTCCTCCTCTCCTTGAACAGCTTTTATTCCAGCTGGCTGTTATAAGAACTTCATAACTAAGAACTGATGCCTGAATTTGCTTTTTTCTCCTACCTCCCGATCCCTTTTTCTCTTGTTTCATATCTTTTTAGATTGTAAACATGAGGTCTTATTATTGATCTTTGTAAGCTGCTCCGGGAGCTTTTTTCGGCAAACGAGTGGAGTAAAAATGCTTCAGATAAATAAAGCCCTGCCCTGAGCTACTTGGGAGGAGTTGGTAAGATCCGGATATAGCAAATAAACAAAGAAATATCCTGAGACAATGAATCTGGTACATTACTTAGATGCTCCACCTGACGCAGTACTAAGAATATTGGTCCTCAGTACAACAAAGTTTCAGAACGACTGCCATAGATGACCAAGCCTTGCATGATTTCCCAGGCACTTTCTGCCAAGTAAAGAGTTGGCTAAGAACATGTTTCCCCCCCATATTTAATTTTTTTTTTTTTTACCCTACCTGGTACACAGCTCTGGAGATGCACCATGGTTTAAGCATGAGCCGCACAACCTGAAGATTTCTGAACCGGTCAGTCCCCAGGACCCGCGACGTCAGGTTCCACACTAGGCTGTCCCAACTGTAAAGCAGATCTTCAAACCTAAAAAGTACAGCAGCCATGCCAACTAGCAAGCCCGAAGGTCTGGCGCTGGTAGTCCCGGGTGGTTTGCTAAGTTTTCCAAGCCTCTTAAAGAACAGCAAGGTTAAAATGTCACAGTGATTTTCCATGAAAGGAAGGGAAGAAAAAACTGAAGCCAAAACAAACCATTTTGGTAGGAGTTCCCCTGCACAGGGAATTGTGTCTCCCAGGGTTTTCTGTGCATCTGTTGCACCAGGGACGATGCAAAAAATATCCTTCTTTTGCTACAAAGGGAACTCCTTGTCTTAAAAAGCTGGTCTCGTGGTATATATTCCTTCTCCTTGCTCAGCTCCATGCAAAGGAACTAAGCAACAAACTCGAATCTAGAATCATCAGTTAGCCTTCAAAGTGCCGGGATTCCATCCAGAGAGGATGGAAAACAAACCCCTTTTCTGTCTCTCTCTCTCTCTCTCTCTCTCCTCTGCCAACATTCTCAAGACATTCCATTTTTCCATTTAACTCTTGAAGGTGCAAAGTACAACTGCTGAAGAATGGCTTTGCAACATAAAATAGCTTTCTTAAATGAAAACAAAATTGAACCGTTAAGATTTACATCACGCTATCACTGCAATCGACCGCATCCCATGTCCATTATTGCAGTTTTAGGGTTGGATGCTAACCTACTTATCAAATTAAATCAAAGGTTAACCTGCTCCATTTCTGATAGTCTTGCTGTTGGATAACTAAAATTGCAGTCAAAACCTATGGCTCATGTTTCACCAGGTAATTGGGTGAAATGGTTAAGATCACTGATACCTTCTAGGGTGGTTTTCCTAGAAGGTACTCATTGAATTATTAACAGCCTGAACAGGAAGTGGGCGTTGCTCCCAGTTTCTTCCTCTTTCTGTTCAGACTCTAGTGAGCGTGGCACCACCAGGTTGTTGTCTCCACATGGTCTTTGTAGCAGCATGTAGCCAGAGTTGCTGGTCTGAGCTCCACAAGTTCAGACCCCAAGTAACTACAAATGTACTGTAAGCAACTGTAAGAAATGCTTTTAAGCCTGCCTGAATGAAACTGCATAATCTGAGTGAGTAAATGTTACTTTTAACTTTTACAAAACTGTGTCTCTGATTATTGTTCTGAGGGAGAGAAAAGGGGGCAAAACCAGGGAAATCCAGTCTGCCTTAAACCATCTTGGATTACCAAATGCTAACTGGCTAACACTAGCCAAATCTAAGCTTCTTTTAAGCTGGAAAGGGACTCTACTCTGCTGATCTCACTAATGTGAGATAGGAAGGATAATACTCCACAATATATCCTCTCCTAGTATCTTTTTCAAGTCCCAACACTTGCCATTGTTAGAGGCAGGCGAGCCCCAGAAGAAAGGGAAAAGGCTGATAGCCTAATATGGTAAGATGTTACGGCAACAGGACTGGTGTGTTCCTAAAAATGACTGTCTCTCTCTTTTCCTGCTGGGCACAAAAAGATCTGCATATAAGAGTTCTGACAAAAAGGCTAACAGAGTAGAAAAAAACAAAGGTTGCATGTCTTTGAAGATGACTTGGAAGCTTCAACTAGCACAGAAAGTTTCTGTGTCTCTCTTAATAGGTAGGGGGAGGTGTGCCATCTGTGCCAGATACATTAGTTACCAACTTGCTCATAGGCCCAATTCAAGCTACCGGTCCTAATCTTTAAAGCTGGCATGTCGAACCTCTTTCAGCATGAGGGCCGAATTCAATTTCAGAGAGGCTCTCAGTCAGGGGGCAGTCGGGGCACATTTCAGTGGTGGGTGGGGCTGAAAGCAAAAGGGGCAAGACCAACTCCCCCCCCCCCGCAAATATTGTAACTTAAGGCTCTTACTGCCAGTAACTAAGCCTTAGGGGAGGCATTTCAAACTTTTAGCATGGGGGGGGGGAACTGCACAAAAGCTGGGAAACCAGCAAAAAAACAAAGGTTGCATGTCTTTGAAGATGACTTGGAAGCTTCAACTAGCACAGAAAGTTTCTGTGTCTCTCTTAATAGGTAGGGGGAGGTGTGCCATCTGTGCCAGATGGCACCCCTCCCTCATGATCAGCTGTCAGGGGAAAGGAGTGTGGCCATCTGGGAAAGTCTGGGGGGCCTTGGATTGGGACCCCAGGCAGGCTGGATTTGGCCCAAGTGCCTGAGGTTCAACACCCTTGCTTTAAAGTGTTGCATGCGCTGGGACCCTCATACCTCTCTCCGCCAGGAGCCCATGTGCCAACTGAGGTCCATCCATCAGGGATCCTTTGCAATTCAGCCTTTACAGCCAGCATGGAGGATACCACAGCTGGAAGTTAGGCATTTTAGTTATGGCTCCAAAATTATGGTGGTGGTGGTGGTGGTCAGGACCACAAAACTAGGTGAAGGAAGGAGCAGCCTTCACGCTGGTGCTAGAAAGCAGCAATTTATTTTGTGAAGAATGCCCAGTGCAGTTCAACTGTAGGTCTCCCCGAAGGGCAAAAAGGGTCATGTGCAGAGCTGGGCCAAGACATTTTGCTGCCTGGAGCAACTGGCATGATGGCACCCCTCCCTCATTCCATGTACAGAAGCTGACCAGCCTGGCAAGAGAAGCCGACTTCAACACTGGCAACAGGACAGTGCCCTCCGCCGCACTTGAGGGCAGCGGGCTATCTGAGAGGGCACATGGCAGGCACACACAGCTCTGCCCTCCAACACCTTGCCGCTGCCCCCGCCCCACAG
Source organism: Shinisaurus crocodilurus (assembly GCA_021292165.1). Taxonomy (NCBI): domain Eukaryota; kingdom Metazoa; phylum Chordata; class Lepidosauria; order Squamata; family Shinisauridae; genus Shinisaurus; species Shinisaurus crocodilurus. The sequence goes on along the minus strand of CM037879.1, from coordinate 192,648,980 downwards.
AATCTTGTGCCTGAGATGGCCACCTCACTCTACCTAAGGATAGTGCTGGTGTAACATCCCTTCTCCTTAGATTCAGGCCTGTGGTTCATGCTGGCTCAGCTTGTCTGAGCGTGGAAAGCTAAGCAGGGTCAGACCTGGTTATTACTTGGATGGGAGACCCCTCCTCTAGTTTCCTGCATTGAGCAGGGGGTTGGACTCGATGGCCTTGTAGGCCCCTTCCAACTCTATGATCCTATGAACCTAGCCCATCAGATTTCTTTAAAATATGCTACTGAGCATGCTGAAGTGCAACAGAGCATGCTCAGTCCTACAAAATGAAGCCTGGTTCCCTTTTGCTGCCCACATTTCATATCAGATCTCAGTATTCGGTCTAAAAGGTAGACAAGATAGATCTAAATTCTGTCAAAGAGGATCAGAGTCTGTCCCACCCAAGCAAGTCTAAAATACAGAGAGGGGATAACCACAACTGTGTACATTAAGAGACATCTGCAGTGGTGTGAAAGACCCGTAGAGTGAGCAAGAAAAGAGCATGCTCGGTCTTCCCCTTTGTAGTCAGTGCCCTCATACTGCTATCAGAAAAAGTCATCCCAAAATGGCAACAGAAGTCAGGTGCTACCATGGATGTGATGGGACTGTTACTGAACTCACCTGTGGAGAGGGGAAGGAGAGTTTTTACCTCCCTATTGCAAGACTGTGCTGTAGGGCTATGCCTGCAATTGGGAGTGTAGAGGGGGGAGTCTTAGGGAGCAATCCTATGCATGTTTCGACAGAAAAGAGTTGTAGGACTTTTTTCTGTCTAAACATGCATAGGAGTGTGCCCTTAACTATTATTTCATCTGGAAGTTGATGAATGCTGTGGAAGGATAGTTACTATAGAAGTTGGCACATGATGCCTCCCACATCTAGCAAGAACGGTTTGTTTTTGGCCAATTGTTCTTCTAGGGTTTCTAAGTCCAAGCAAATTCCTTTCTATTGCCATTAGCTAACACATTTTTATCTCTACAGCTGAATGTTTCATCTCATCTGAATCTAAATGCAGAGGGTCTCTCTATTATTATGAACATGAAGGGTGTTTTTTCTTTTTTTCTAAGTAACCATAATTCCTACTACAGAAGGGGGTAATGAATTCTGATAGATACAAGAATTTGAGGGCCTGGCCAACAGAGAACATTACCCCATCAGAATTGTGCCCATCCTAATGAATTCTGATTTTTTTTTTAAAAAAAAGGAAATGTGATGGCTTAGACATCAGAAAAGGTGCCCAGGTATTGAAACATGACAGGGTTCTGAAAAAGTGGCTGAAAACCATCTTCATCAAATACCATATGTTGCTGCTTTCTAGGACCAGCATGAGGCCTCTCTCATGCTTTGCTCTTCCAAAATTACGGGACATTTGTTATGAAGTGTTTAGAAAAGCTAAGTCCTTTTAAAGTATCCAAATGTTTTTATTTTGACTTAAAAACAATGTGTGTGTGCTGAATTTGATTGACGCAGCAGCACGGAGGGAGAGGGGTTAATCTAAATCAGCTCTGAATTGTTCTCCATTGTGTTGGAGAGGATGTCAGGAACTTGGTACTTATGCTCATATGTGGTGGAGTCGTAAAAGCGTATTAGATTTTTGGAACAAAATTTTTGTAGAAATTTCAGAAATTATTGGTATTAATTTGGAGGTCTGTCCAAAATTAGCATTGTTATCTATAATGGAGAAACGTCTGTACTCTGTCTCAAGAGATAAAGGAACTAACTGTAAGTTTGTTAACTGCGGGGAGATTACTGATAGCAAGGGAATGGAAAGTTCAACATCAGTATTTAATTATAGATTGGTATAAAGAGGTGTGGGATATTGCTTTAACTGATAAATTAACATGTAGTATTAAATGTAAAAACGGACAATTAAAGAAAAATAATTTTAAGGATATATGGGGACCATTTCTAGACTATGTTTTAATAAAGGGAAAAGGGAATAAGCCATGTCAAGATATGATGTTTTTTTGGAATATTGAATAATAATGGATTATGTGGATAGAATTACTTTTTGGCCCCGTGGTGACGGGTACACTTTGGAGTTATATGGATGTGTGGGGTTTTGTGTGTGTGTGTGTGTGTGTGTGTGTGTGTGTTTATTTGTTTTATATAAGGTCATCATCATCATCATCATCAGGCGATCACTCGTGACCGAGTAAGATTGTCTTCCGGGATAAAAGGAGGAAATTCTAAAGAAGATTGTGTAGACTCTAGCGATGGGTCCGTAAGTGACTGTGGAGGCCAATTCTAGATCCACACAGCTTCCCACAGTGAGGACACAGGTTACCAGATGGAAGATGGTCCTGTAAAGGATTCATTTGACGTGCTTTTCGCTTAGCACGTTTCTCCCTTTCACCTTGCACTCGGGCTTCTTCAAAGTCCATGGAGCCTTTGTGAAAGGCCAACCTCCATTTAGATCGTTCATGGGCCAGAGCTTCCCAGTTTTCGATGTTTATACTGCATTTTTTTAGATTAGTCTTATGAACATCTTTAAACCTCTTATATTGACCACCGATATTCCGCTTTCCATCCTTGAGTTGGGAGTAAAGTAACTGCTTTGGGAGACGGCAGTCAGGCATTCGAACAACATGACCGGTCCACTGAAGTTGGTGTTGAAGGATCATTTTTTCAATGCTAGTAGTCTTTGCTTCTTCCAGTACACTGACATTTGTTCGCCTATCTTCCCAAGTAATTTGCAGGATTTTCTGGAGGCAATGTTGATGAAACCTTTCAAGGAGGTGGAAGTGACGTTTATAGATAGTCCATGTTTCGCAGGCATACAATAAAGTTGGTAATACAATGGCTTCATAAACCAGTGTTTTGGTCTTCTTACAAATATCCCGATCCTCGAACACTCTATGGTACCTGTATATTTTCCACAGCAGGGCAAAAAGCAGCTTGGGGGCGGGCAGCTTTGGAGCGGGAAAATGGCACTGGGGGAAAGAATAATCCCCTTTTGCACAGTGCCACTGTTGCAATGAAATTCAGAGAGCTTCTAAGCCCATTTTTTCAGTAAAGCCAGAAACTTTGGGACAGGCCTGGCTCCAGGTTTGAAGTGGGCAAAGTGCCCCCTGATGGACCCACCTTCCATTGGTGGAGCCTAGCGGGCTTATCTGGGGTGGGAGGCAGCAGCACTCCGAGGAGCAATGGGTAGCTGGGCCTAGCAGCCATCTTGATTTCCAGTAATGTGCCCAATGTAGCATTATTCCTCGATGTTGTGGGAAATCCAAATGCCAGCTAAACCCAGCCGCTTGGCACCACCACTCCAGGCTGCTGGGATGGGAAATAATATTTTAAGTGGGGCATGGTAAGCATCAGTGGTGGGCCCTGCCAGGGTGCTGGGGCACTTACAGCTGCCTGAGGATGCCGGCCCTTAGGGTGGCCACGTATTCATGGCCAAAACAGAGGAGATACATCATTTAAAAAGCGGACCAAAAAAGGACACAGCGTTGCATCAAATTTGCATATGGTAATTTATAGGTATAGTTGCAGACTTAGAAGTAATTGCTATAATTTAAACAGAAATATAATACATCTCACCATAGTGGGGAAGTCTGTGGCCTAGTTGACCTGTGTGCTTGCTGCTCTGTCTGCTGCCAGGTGCTAAATCAGATGGACAACTACAAGGCCTCTCCCTGCCCCTCCCTTCTTAGGATACTTTGTCTTTGAAGAGGCCATGGACTGAACAGCCATTCAGATATTTATTCATTCATTCATTCATTCATTTTCTATACCGTCCAATAGCCGAAGCTCTCTGGGCGGTGTACAACCACCAATTTAAAAATACAATAAAATACAGTTAAAAATATAAAAACATTATAAAAATTTAAAACTGTGAAGAAAAAAAACGTCAGAGTTTCCTGCACCACACACACACACACACACACACACACACACATACACACCTCCACACCTATAAACAAGATAATCCCAGCTGGGGGCTGGGAAAGTCATGCAAATGTACATAGTTTCTCTGATAGCTCCAGAGTCTCCCATCCCATGTCTTTGATGGCCTGGCCGGTGCCACAGCTATTTGCATGCAAATGCGGCAAAGAGCCAGAGCCACCCCTCCCCTGCCTGGCCCAGATGAAGTTCATCCTGATTGGCCAAATACACCTGGGCTACTGAAAGGAGGGGTGGGGGAAAGAATCTATACTGCTGCTGTGGCTTCTGGGTTGGGTTGTTGTCTGCACGCTTTCACGGGAGGAGGGCTTTTGCTGAGGCAAGCCCTGAAGAGGACAAAAACCCCAGGTAAAGGAGTAAGGCCTGGGTAGATATATATATAATTTATTATATTTATACCCCACCTTTTTTCCTGAAAGGAACCCAAGGTGGCTTACATAATCATCCTCCTCCTCTCCACTTTATCCTCACAACAACCCTGTGAGGTAGGTTAGGCTGAGAGTCCATGACTGGCCCAGAGTCACCCAGTGAGTTTCATGGCCGAGCGGGGACTAGAACCCGGATCTCCCGAGTCCCAGTCCAACACTCTCACCACTAAGCCACACTGGTAAAGTAAAGGAAGTATACTAAGCCACACTGGTAAAGTAAAGGTATAGTAAAGGAACTAGCTTTTGTTGTTTTGTAGCTCTGCTGTGTATGTACCAAAGTGTCTCCCCACCTTTCTCCCTCTTCCCTCATCTTTTATTGTAATCTGTTTACCTTGAATAAACTTTCCTGGTTTTACCCCACACGGAGTGTGTGGTTCCTCTGAGGTTCAGTGCTAAATCCAGTGTATAGACAAGGGCAAGGCCCTTTAGAGAATCAAGTCAAGACGGCAGAGCTAAGGCTGGCAGTTTTGCACCTTTGATCTCTGGTCTTGAGAAAAGGACCGGTTGGCAGTCTTTCACAAAAACCAATTTTAAAAATATCACTAACAAGTTAATAAAACAATTTACTAAAAGCAATTTACCACCCCGCCGCTGTATGCCATTTAATTATTAAAAGCCTCAATGTAGAGGGCAGTCTTAACCTGGCGCTGAAAAGATAATAGAGTTGGCGCCAGGCGGGCCTCAGGGGGGAGCTTGCTCCACAGTTGGGGGGCTACCACAGAAAAGGCCCTCCCCCTTGTTGCTGCCCTCCGAGCGTCACGTGGAGGTGGCAGTCGGAGGAAGGCCCCAGATGTTGAACGTAGTGTATGGGTAGATTGTGGTTGGGAGAGGCGTTCCATCAGGTATTGTGGTCACCTTCAAATAAAGGACACCTTCAAACAGAGGACTGTCCTCTGTAAAGTAGGACACATGGCCACCCTTCTGGCAGCCCTGCATCACGAGATCCAGTCCCAGATCCCCAACATCTCATGTAGTTTGGCCCCCACATCTAATCTCATTGGTATTTTGAGAGAAGATGAGATGAAGAGAAAATATAATGTTGCCACTCTTTGAAAATCAGTTTGTAAAACACGCGGTCTGAGTTCTTTGGGCTCTGTATCAGCAGGGCTTGGGACATCATTGTTGCCAGTACTCTGTCCAAACACATAACACCACAGGAGAAAGGAGTGGTTCATACTTAGAATAGAAGTATGAACCACTCCTTGGAAATTTCACAAAAATAATCACAATACAATTTATTTCACTGGATAGATTGTAAGAAGACTCCGCAGGAGCCATTTAAATTCAGGCTATACAAATGACCATTTTAAAACATAAGCCTCCTTGATTTAGAACAGCTCACTCAGCCTCCCATGGAGCCTTTCTGGCTGACGAGATTCATATAATATTTAACATGGATTTATCAAAACACGAGTAGCTGCCAATGGAGTATGGGAGGATTACAGGTCCTAATTCTAGAATTCACTACACAGAAGGTGACCAGATGCAAAAGAGAACAGCAAGGGTTCCTGTGCAGTTAACAGTTGTGCAGCAGAGTAAATTTTTGGCACGTACAGCTTATCATTGCCCAGGATAGAAAGGATGCAAATCCCAAATTTGCTCCTCTTCACAACTAAGGCACAGGTCACCATAATTTCACCCCCTCCGAGCTTGGAGATAACAGCACGGATGCCTCTATAGGCACGCACACAGGCCGAGTCCTGCATCCCCGCTGTTATTTCTGATCTCCGATCTGAAATAATGGCAGGGATGCTCTCCAGGGGAATTCAAGGACATAGGTCTTGGAGGCTAAGCACCGCCCCCTGGAAGAACCCCAGAAGGCTCCGTGGGCCAGACTGGGTGCCCTGCGGGCTGGATCTGGCCCATGGGCTGGCGCTTCTGCACCCCTGCCCTAACATTAATACAAACCTAACTTGAGGTAGAGTGATCACATGAACAGGGCTTCTGACCCTCAAGGCAAGGCTGGTCAACCTGTGGCAAAGTGAGGGTTTGCTGCATGCCTGGATAGGAGCATCCGTTCTTACCCACCCAGCCAGCCTGGCTATGGTGTCATCTTCACAGCGTTCCCAGTGGCACTGGGATTGGAGAAGGGGCTTGTGATGTTCAGTTTGGCTAATCTAGACGTGTCAGACGTCTAGATCGCCGTGTGGTGTTAATTATTTGCGCAGCTCAAAACCGCAGGTTCCTTTTTAAAGATCTAAACTTGAGTTCAAACCCTTCTACCTTTGATCTTCTTTTTAAAATCGCTATGGTGGTGTGCAATTGAAATATATTGGGACTTTATGTGTGAATGTTCATTTCATATGAGGAAATGAAGTAGTTTTCAGGCTTTGTTCTTGTTCCTAGAGAAACAAACACCCAGAAATCTCTTATTATTCACATCTGACTTCCATCTCATTATTTAGAGCACTTCCTTTCACAAGAATATAAGAAAGGCCGTGCTGGATCAGACCAAAGATCGGTGGCTACTAGTCCTGATTGGCTATATGCTTCCTCCAGTATCATAGGCAGTATGCCTAAGTACTCCAGTTGCTGGGGAACATGGGCAGGATGGAAGCTGCTGTTGCACTCATGTCCTGCTTGTGGGTTTCCTGTGGGCAGCTGGTTGGCCACTGTGTGAACAGAATGCTGGACTAGATGGACCCTTGGTCTGATCCAGCAGGGCTGTTCTTATGTTCTTAGTCCACCTGCTGGCTGGCCAAATGTTTCTGAGAAGCTCACAAACAAGGCATGCTAAGGTGGTAACAGTCATCCCCATGGTGTTTGTCTTAAGCACCTGGTACTCAAGGGGTACACAGCCACTGAACATGGAGTTTCCATTGCTATAATGGCTGATAACTGTTGACATTTGTGGCTGAAAGTTTTATGGTGATCAGTGTCTACCCCATTAGGTATTTTCTTTCTGAAAAGCCCAGCTGCTGCAACTCAGTGGAAGGCCACAACCATTGTTTGGAAAGCATTACTTAAGACTGGCATTGCTCTGCCTGTTATTAAAGAAAATAGGATTAAGCTACAAAGCAAAGGATCTGAACTGTTGGAGGAGTTAGGGTGGCCACTTACGCATTACCAAAAAAAGAGGTCAATATTATCCAAAACCAATTTGCATAATATTTGTATATGCAAATGTATATGTATAGGTGCACATTTAGAAATAGTAACTCTTATTTAAATAGAGATGCAAGACATGCCACCATGGTGGAGAAGATGGACTAGGTGACCTGTGTGCCTGCTCGGTCTGCTGTCCAGGGGCTCACATCAAGGCCTCTGCCGCTCTCCCTCCTTATGGCTCTTCGACTTTAACCAGACTTGGACTGGACAGCCCACGAAATAGAGGCCATCTTCAAAGAGAGGACTGTCCTCTGCCAGCCCTCCAAAATAAAGGACTGTCCTCTGTAAGGTAGGACACCTGGCCACCCTAAATGGAGTTGAGTTTTGACAGGTGTTGCTCTTGGTTTCCTCAAAAAGTTGCCACATAGCCAGTGTCTGACAGTTCTAGCTAGGTTTTAAATGCTAAGCAAGGCTTCATTTATTCATAATGTCCGATACTTACCACCAGCACCACCACCAAAGAAAGAGTGGTCACCATTCCTTCTCTGTCATTCCCTAAACCATCAGTGGGCAACCTGTGGCTCTAGGGCTGCATGTCACTTTCAACCTAATTTCAAAAGGCCTCTGGAAGCAATCAGTTTGGACCTCTGGCAAGAGGAATCTATCCCTCTCCTGACAGCCCACTGGGCAGGGAGGAAGAGGGAGAGAGTGGGAAGGCGGTGCAAGAAAAAGGGAGTGAGAAAAAGGGGTGGCAGTAAGTCAGAGAGGGGGTGGGGGTGGCTCCACCCACTTTTGGCTGTGGGCCCTGCCCTCCACTGGGCACTAGCTGCTAGCTATGTATGGCTTACGCTGGCTCAGCTTGTCTGAGCGTGGAAAACTAAGCAGGGTCAGGCCTGGTTATTCCTTGGATGGGAGACCCCTCCTCTAGTTTCCTGCATTGAGCAGGGGGTTGGACTCAATGGCCTTGTAGGCCCTTTCCAACTCTATGATCTATGAAATCTATGAAATCTATTTAATGTGCTTTGGGTCCGATACCCTTCATATTCTTGGCATGCCCCACAAAATTCTAGATATGTTTTGCCTGAGAATGATCCCAAATTCACTTCAAATTTTGCTTTAGGCAAACCTTCAGTGGTAGTCCTAATTTTTTATTTATTTATTTAATGTATTTATTTATTATATTTATACCACGCCTTTTTTCCTACAAGGAACCCAAGGTGGCTTACATAATCCTCCTCCTCCTCCTCTCCATTTTATCCTCACAACAATCCTGTGAGGTAGGTTAGGCTGAGAGTCAGTGACTGGCCCAAAGTCACCCAGTGAGTTTCATGGCCGAGCGGGGACTAGAACCCAGATCTCCCGAGTCCCAGTCTAACACTCTCACCACTACGCCACACTGGCTAATAGTGCCCTTTCCTAAGGTGGGTCACAACAATGGCATGATCATAACCTTTTGTTATTTGTTTATTTATTTAATGTATATATTTCTAATATTTATTAGTCACCGAATAAAGCTAATAGCTTTCAGGGCAACGTACAATAAAAACAGAAATAAAATCCATAGGACTCAAATAAAAACAACAACAATGAAGCAATCAATTAAAACTAATTAATTAAAAACAGCTGCAGAAGATAAACCAGGCATCCCAAGAAAATCCAAAAATAGTACAGAGGTAAAACTACAAAACATAGCAGCAAAAAACTAAGAGGATTAAAAAGACTGAGAGAATAAAAAGGCTTTTGCCTGGTACTGAAAGGATAACAAAGTAGGCACCTGGTGGATCTCTCTGAGGAGAGTATTCCATAACTGGGGGGCTGCTACAGAAAAGGCCACCCTCTGTACTTCAGAATGTGAGGGCACTCAGAGCACCAGGTGAAGACATTTTTATTTGCTTGGGTCTTTTAGATGCTGCCGATATGTGCTTTTATCCTACTGGCATTGGTTTAAAGTAGTTTTAACATCTGCTGCTGTTAATGTTCTGTTGCTTTTAATGAATATTTAAGCTGCTCTGGAAATTGTTCTACATATGAAGAGCAGGTTATACATGTGAAGAAAAGCGCCAGAGTTTCCTGCACCATACACACACACACCTACCTCCACAAGTGTAAACAAGTATAATCCCAGCTGGAGGTTGACAATTCCACGCAAATGTAGCTTCCTCTGATGGCCCCTGACGCCTTTGATGTCTCCACCCAAGGACTCTAGTCATGAGCCACCCCCCCCTGTTGTAAATTTGCCCAGTTCCAAGATAAGCCGTCGTCGTTATCACAGTCCAAGGGTCAAAGCCAAAATATATCATTCCGAAATACAGCAAACGTAAACCAGTTTGGGATCAGGCAACGTCGTGGTCAGGGTCATTCCAAGGTACAAGTCTGAGGTCGGGAATGTCAGGAGCGTCTGGCTGTAGCTGTATTAGCAAACAATTGCTTCCAGCATCTGAATGTGTTTGGGACCTGCCTTTTGAGCAGGCGCTGATTGGTAAGGCTGCCCAGCTGGGTCAGGCTGCACTTAGCCTGGCCCCACCCCAAACACACTCCGGCCCGGCTGGTCCCTGTCTGACCTACTGGAGGCACAACACCTCCCCTGCCTATCCCAGATGAAGTTCATCCTGATTGGCCAAGGACAGCCAAGTTATGGAAAGGAGGGGTGGGGGGAGTCTATACTGCCAGCTGTGGCTTCTGGGTTGGGTGGTTGTTGTCTAGGCACGAAGAAGCGCGGAGTAGGGCTTTTGCTGAGGCAGGCCCTAAAGAAGACCAACTCCCAGGCAAAGAGAGTAAGTGCCTGGGTATTTATATAGTAAAGGAACTAGTTTTTGTTATTTTGTAGCTCTACTTGTATGTATCAAAGTGTCTCCCCACCTTTCTCTCTCTTCCCTCATTCCCCACCTTTTATTGTAATCTGTTTACCTTAAATAAACTTTCCTGGTTTTACCCCACACAGTGTGTGTGGTTCCTCTGTGGTTCAGTGCTAAATCCAGTGTATAGACCCAGGGCAAGGCCCTGAGAGAATCAGGTCAAGACGGCAGAGCTAAGGCTGGCAGTTTTGCACCTTTGATCTCTGGTCTTGAGTAAAGGACCGGTTGACAATCCTTCACAATACATATAGGTGATAGATAGATAGATAGATAGATAGATAGATAGATAGATAGATAGATAACCATAATAAAGAGAAGTATACTTATGGGGCAATATCCAATACTGCCCACATGCGCAGTGTTCTCCAACCTTGGGTCCCCAGATGTTTTTGGCCTAAACATTGTAGGCCAAAAACATCTGGGGACCCAAGGTTGGAGAACACTAGCACAATGGGAACTAAGCAGTTCCTGAAACAATTGGAAACAAACAGAAATGCTAGTTTCTGGAATGGCGAATGGAGCTCCACTGACCCCTCCTGTCCTGTCAACGAGCATTTCCTTTAGGAAGCTCTTGTTCCTGCTGCACTCGCAGGACTACAAGCACAATGGAACTAGCAGAGGCACAGAGGCAGTATTGGACACTGCCCATGATAAATTTAAAATGTGTCCCATATTATTGGTTGTACCTAAAGGTGAGTCATTAGCCTGGAAAGGCTGACAGCCTCTGGTCTAAACACGAAGGAATATTCATGGAATTTAGATCTTTACTAAAATTATATAGAGAGAGAAGGTTCCAGGAACTGCATGAAGACATTCTCTGATTATTTGCATAAAAGTATTTTATGACACTGGGAAAGTATGACGCAGGCTCTGACCCTTCTAATTAATCTCTCATTTGCAAGAGACGAAAGAACCATTCTTGGAAACATTCTTCCCCTACAGACTGTCAATAAGCCATTATACAACCTGACCCTAGAAGATTGTGCAGACAGTATCAGCTGGAGGTGGCTGACCAAGAATGGGATCTTGGGATCGTGCTGGATAGCGCAATGAAAACGTTGCCCCACTGAGCGGCAGCTGTGAAAAGGCGAATTCCATGTCCGGGATCATTAGGAAAGGAATCAAAAAGAAAACTGCCAATATTGTAATGCTTTTATAAAAATCTATGGTGTGACCACCTTTGGAATACTGTGTACAGTTCTGGGTACTGTGTCTCAAAAAGTATAGTGTAGAAGTGGAGAATGTGCAGAAAAGGGCAACCAAAATGATCAGGAGCTGGTGCAATTCCCCTAGCAGGAAAGATGACATTTGGGGGGGGGTTTAATTTAGAAAAAGGGTGAGTAAAGGAGACATGATAGAGGTTTATACAATTATGCATGGTGTGGGGGGAAATGGAAAGACAGAATACTGTATATGCAGTGACAGTTACTCCACATCTTTGGTAACATTCAATTCTGCCCTTAGTCATAAAATCCAAAAGCCACCTCCTCCACTCTGGTGGTAATAAAGAAATAATTGATAACTTGTACTCCAAAAGCTCAGGAGAGGCCCTGGAGGAGGGGGATGTTGTCTAAAGCACCCACAAACTACTATGAGCAAGGAATCACCAGTGCACAAAAAACACTCAGTTAATAACAACAGTCTCACTTATATATATATCATCAGCATTTTGCTCTGTCTAAATTGTGCCATGTAGGCAGCCTTTAGCTCCTTGGAGGAAATTACTTTATTACATCAATAAATGTAATAAAGTGAAAAATAAGAATAAATAAGATTTGCACAACACAATAGCTCCCTTCATGTGTTAATGTGGCCCATGCATTGAAAGGAGCACCACTGGTCCTGCCCACTAAATCACATGGCTCCTGGCCCCTGACATCTATGTGCTGAGCATGGTTGTCTGAGCCAGGAACCACTATGTGCATAGGCTTCCGCGGGAGTTGGAACCTTGCACAATCAGGGTCCCAGCACCTGTGGACATCTATTTGCAGAGAGGTCCCTAGCTCTGACATCCATGCTCAATACATGATTATCAGGAGCCACGCAACCACAGGAGTGGGGCCAGCGATGCAGCGATGCTGCCCTGTTCAATGTGTTGACCTCCTTCATGCAATTCACATGTGAAGGGGGCTAATGTTGGCCATGAAACCCTACTTAGTTAGGATTATACTTCCCATGTACAGTTCTACTGAACTGCATTTAACATGTTGTGGGGCGGGGGAAATAGTTTCTAATGTATTTCTCTGTTCTTGCTAACCTACTGAGAAACTCAGGTTTCATTTAAAAGAAAACAAGTTTATAGTTCTCATGGTTACAGACAAAAGCTTAAAAATGTGATGTCACTGTGGTGTAATGACTTAGGACTTTTCTAGATGAGGCATCTGCTTCCATATTCTTTGTGGGATTACAATCAGATCCTCTACATACATTTATTTCAGGTTTTTTCCTTCTCTGTCTTCCTATATGTTCCAATGCATAACCTCTGGGTGGTGCTGTAGTATACTAGAATTGTGCAACTACACTAGCGGTTCATTTTGCCACTCCCCAAAATACCAAACTTTCCCTGATCAACCCCCCCCCCACACACACAAATGCTTGGAAAGCTCAGGAGAGGCCCTGGAGGAGGGGGATGTTGTCTAAAGCACCCACAAACTACTATGAGCAAGGAATCACCAGTGCACAAAAAATGCTCATGTAGAAAAGCTTTTAGAATCTACAAGTTAAGAAAAGAATGCCATAGATAGATAGATAGATAGATAGATAGATAGATGATAGACAGACACACAGAGAGATAATGTCTTAAACACTCTAATGACCTTCAACTATTCTCATTATATATCTACGGTAAATTCAGCTGGCTTGGAGATTCAGCTGGTGATACGGGACCTGTTAGGCAGTCCTAATAAGCCAGGAATTGTGATGACAAAATATGATAGGCATGGCCATGCTGACTGGGGATAATGGGAGTTGTAGCCCAAGACATCTGGAGGGTACCAGGCTGGGGAAGACTGGATTAGATGTATCCCTCTCTTCTCTACCCTACAGACATACACACACACCTGATCAGTTTATATGAGTCAGCAGAAATAATTGGAACTATTGGCTGGTCTGAAACTGAAGGACAGATTCCTTGGTTTATGTCCATGTTGCTGACATCCTTGAATCAATTAATAAATTGAGCAGAACAGGTGCATTTAGCAAGCTACAGTGTTAAGCTATACTCACTTGAGTAATTTAGCACCCAGCACACTGTTGGCACTAAATCAATGTTTAGTAGTACTAGTAGTGGTTATAGCAGCAAACTGGTGACAGACCAGCTTTTGCCATCTTCCAACATATTGCCCTCCCAAGCCCCCATAAGATACTAATAAATCCACTAAGCGTTGACATTTCCTTGGTTGTCACTAGGAACCATTCCACCTTCCTAGTCTGGAAATTAATAAATTGTGTAAGCAGGATAAGTCCCACACCTCTCCATATATCTGACTTGTCCCATTTTCAGATCTACATCCCTGGCCACTTTAGATCTCCCCTTTCCTAATCCAAGGCTGTTTCAAGGATGTGGAGATGGAGGGTCTACCACACCCTTCTGTTCTGACATGTGTGTGGATAGGTTTACTATCTGCTAGAGTGGAGTCTCCTGTTATAAGAGAGACCTCAGTACCCTTTACATCACTATAATTATCATTATCGCTATTAAGAATATTTAGAAGCCACCTTTAAGGGTAAAAACCCTCTCAAGGAGGCATCCAATAATCAAGAAAAACATCAGCAACACCAAGTTTCAAAACCAAAATTAACTATTAATAAGAACCAACAGATTAAAACCAAATATCCAGCCTCATATAGATATTTATTTATTATTTATTACATTTATACTCCGCCTTTTTTCCTGCAAGGAACCCAAGGCGGCTTACATAATCCTCCTCTCCATTTTATCCTCACAACTACCCTGTGAGGTAGGTTAGGCCGAGAGTCAGTGACTGGCCCAAAGTCACCCAGTGAGTTTCATGGCCAAGTGGAGACTAGAACCCAGATTTCCCGAGCCCCAGTCCAACACTTTAACCACTACGCCACACTGGCTCATTAAAATCCACTAAACCTTACAGCCAACATCATTTCCATTAATCAGCCCAATAAAACCAACTTAAGAGAAAGCTACTGGAAACCATTAGGTCTTTAAGGCACTCCTGCAGGCTTCTAATGGTGAGGCCTGGTGCCACTGTTGACAAAGCCCTGTCCCCTGTGCCTGCCATCTTAGTTGCTTTCAGGGACAGATACATACACAGGGCCCCAGCAGATAACTGCAGAGTGTGGCCAGACTAATATGGGTGAAGTAACTCTGTCCCAAAGCATTCAGTTCCAATGAACTGTGCTGAGAGAGATGGGGAAGCAGCGCCATTGCACCAGCCCTGCTGAAAGACCCCTCTTCCCTTCCCATTCTTCTTTCCTTGTGTGTTGTGTCTTTTTAGATTGCAAGCCTGAGGGCGGGAACTGTCTTCTTTTACTGATTACACAATCCAAAATCCCTGCAGAATAATCCTAATCATTACTGTAGAGAGCTTTCTCCACTGCACTTCAGCATGTGTTAGAAAAAGACTTTCACATGGGGCACACAGGTAGAGCCAAGTAAAATTTACCACTGCTCTGAAAACTGAGTAACAGTGCAATCCTATGCATGTGTACTCAGAAGTAAGTCCTATTACGTTCAATGGGACTCACTCACAGGAATGTGTGTATATTTTAAAGCAATCTACAACACTGACCATCACATCTTATGGCAGCAATTGGTTATGCATTGTGTGAAGAAGTATCGTGTAATTGAGGGATAATTGTGAAATGCTGCTCCTTGCTAGAAGAAGAGGTAGCACCAGCAGCGCCAGTGCTAGGATGACTTTTCCAGAATTATATTTGTGGAGAGAAAGCCTGAGCACACTGCTGAACCCTGACACATTGAACCCTGACATGTTTCCCCCTTTTTCCGCTGTCACCCCTCTGTCTGCATAATCCCCACCCGGGGCACAGGAGACACAAGTCTGGGCAGACCAGTTACATATCTGCCCCATCTACATACACTCAATGGGACACATTTACACTTCCCTCAGGGAAGAGCATGAGATTCCGGAGGGGGGGGCAGTCTCAAAGAGCTGCAAAGTACCCATAGAAATACCAGCACCAGAAAGGCGCCAGCACCCCGCGGGGCGGGACCAGCCCACCTGGCCATTAAGGACGGGGAGGGGGCGAGGAAGGGTAGAAAAGCTTTGTGCCAAAGAACAAAGGGTTGTTGGGAACATGGTGCTGGCTTGCACAGGTCAGGTCGCTAGCTTCAGCTACGACCAAGCAACTTCCCACCCCGGGCAGGACGTCCGGTGATCGGCAAAGCGAACCGCTACACTAGAATCCAGAGTCAGAGTCTCTGGTGCCAGGTAACATTCTGTTTTCGAGCAAAGCTACCTAGAAAGCAAATTGAATACTTCCGTTTCTCTATTGATTTTGACTGTTCTGTTTATACTGTGAAATTCCTATAGTCTATATTAGTTCAGCTCCATTAAACTTTTCTGAAACTGACTTAGATTGTTGCTTCCCTGTGTTCTGGAGGGGATTCTCTGTCAATTTCACTCGCGGCTGGGAGTAAAGGTTTTGACAGCTGTAGAGGGCAGGACTTCGGTGCCGGTTAACCCCTAAGGTACTGAACCCACGCAACGGACCAGGTTCAGTCTTCCACAAAATTATTATATAATATATAATATATTTAAATTATTATGTTATTATATTATATATTATTTTATAATATTTTCTCAGTGGGTTTTGTAATTTTTTTTAACCTTCCTTAAACCCTTAATTGTTGATATCTGGTGTTTTTCATGGGGGAGTGTCAGTCCTTGCAGGGCAATCTCTTTTTGTTTTAAAATTGTCGGGATTGGCACAAATTCAACAGGTGAAGCACACCCCCAAACATGGAGCTTCAGAGAGAACTATGGGTCTAGCTTTGGAATAATTTGTGAAGAGGAATACACACCAGGTAACTGAAAATCAGTGTAAAGGTTTTTGTTTGTTTGTTTACCACAAACCTCTATATGCAAAGTAACAGAATCCAGGTGTCATCTCCTCATATTTTTTTTCATTTTGGGGGGAAATTGATCTTCGCGATGGTGATGGCCAAACCTCCCCAGTATGCAGCCTACTAAGGCAGATCACCGCACCTGGAATTGGTGTAGCTTGGGCTGTTCCCTGGTGTGTATGAAAACACCCCAGATAATTTGCCCAGAGCAGCATCTTCTCTCTCTCTCTCTCTCTCTCCCCCCCCCTCACCCACCCACCCACCCATGAAAAGCCTATTTTGGTTGATCATTTTCTTCTAGCTTGTTTTGCAGATATTATAAACTTGTTTCACAGAATGTGAGCTCTCTATAACACTGTGGGGCACTGAATGACTAATACAAAGCATGTTCTGTTCCTAGCCAAATGCTAATGGGTAGATTTGGGGCAGGAGGGGGGGAGGGGGAGAAAGAAAAGGCAAGGAAAAGGTCATTTGAAGAAAGAAGATCTACTGATGAGATATCTCTGGCATCCCTTGATGTACATATGCCTCCTCACTTTGCCTAGGCTACAATAGGCACATTTCATTACTTAGATCTGCTCCGCCAAAAAACTAACAGGCCATCAAAAAGAATGAGAACATAAGCAATGAAAAATTACTATCCATATCTCCACATGGAAATGCTCTCCACATAGTCCTGGTACATACATTGCCTGAGGAGATGCTCCTCTTGTGTGATGGGAAAGCAACCACACCTCCGCACAGTGAATTGGTTCTGATACGCCAGTGGTTCATTTTTGCAACCTCTGCCCAATCTACCTGGTCTGCTCATGCCAGCCATGTAATGAATGCTGCCCATTTTTTGAGGGGGGGGGGATCGTGTGAATTGGGCATCTGTGCATCAGATGCCAGCACGCAGCAGCAGCACCCCTTCTTAATGAGATCATCCGTATGATGGATGAGACGGACGATACCTGTTTTGCACTACACACAAAATGGAATAACATCGCAGGGTCCATCTTCTCCAGATAGGGTTACATATTAGAGTAACATATTACATATTAGAGTAACATATTAATTCAGCTAGAATGACTCCATATTTTGTAGCCTATTTAAGTGATGTTGCTTTTCCTTCTGCCCTTTGCCAATATAGGCTGAAGCAGGGTTACTGGGGTGTATGTCCAGGTGGGTTGAGGTACCAAGTTTCAATACAGTGTCTGAATTTCAGCTCAGAAACATGAGGGAGGCCCAAGAGAATGGCTCAATGCCAGTGCAAAACCACCCAATGCAGATATATACTTTGCAAATAGGTTAGTGTAATCAGGCTGCTAGTAACCCATCTTCAGGTCCTAACTTCAAGATTCCATTTGCAAATGAATGGCATAAGACAAAGGCCATTTTCCCCTGAAGCCAAACATTAAAAGACCCCCTCCTCCCACCTTTCTGGATATGAGCTCATTTTTTAAAGATGACATAGACAGAAACAGCAAATGGAGGGAGCAAAATTGCACCCCCCTTGGAATCTTGTTTCTGAGGTAGCTGCTTCCCATTGCTTCATAGTAAGGCAGGCCCTATAGTTTGGGTGCTTCCAGATGGACAGCTCCTACCACTACCAATCAAAATTATTGTTATTATTATTTACATTTATTTGTCGCCCATCTGGCCGGCAACCGGCCACCCTGGGCGATGTACATCAGATAAAAACAGAATAAAATACATTTAAAAAAGTATAAAATTTTAAAATCTTAGCCCACCCCATATTCCCACCTGAACAGCCAAGTTTTTAGTAAGCTAGTAAAGGCACAGTGCAGCTATTCCTGAGAGTGGTTAGAGCAGTGTTCTCCAACCTTGGGTCCCCAGATGTTTTTGGCCTACAACTCCCAGCATCCAAAAACATCTGGGGACCCAAGGTTGGAGAACACTGGGTTAGAGTGTTGGATTAGGACTGGGGACTCTGCCATGAAGCTCACTGGCTGACTTTGGCCAGGCACTGATTCTCAGCCTAACCTACCTCACAGGGCTGTTGTGAAGATGAAATGGAAAAGAGGAGGATCATGCATGGTACCCTGGGCTCCTTGGAGGAAAGGCAGGATATAAATATAAAAATTAAATACATCCCATATTTTCCTTATTAATGGATATTTTTTTCTGGTAAAAAAACAAAACAAGACAGAAGCAGCAGAAAACAAGGGAGGGTTAAAAGTGGAAGAGATCATCCGGACCGCTCCCTAAAATTCCATGTTTGAGGCAGGGTGACTGCACTATAAAAACCTCACCTGGAAGCCTCCAAAGAATCAGTGAACTCAGGACAACGTGCAGGGGAGCAGAAGTCTCTTAAGCCACACTGCCTCGACTGAGCCATGCAGCCTGGTGATCCCGCCCCCTGCCACAACCCCAAATGAATTCAGTTTCTAGGTTATTTGCCAATATATTCAAACATGATAAAGAATTGTGTTTCTCTCTCTCTGAAAGGGCTACCAGCTGATTCTGGACACTTCATTGTCTGTAAAGAGAGCAGACTCAGATCGCTCAGGAGGCTGAAATCGATAGCTAACAAAAAGGATTTATGATCTCGATTGAGAAATGTATGACTCATTCCTATTTTGGTGGACGCTTGAAACTTCTGCCACTTCCCTCTCCCCTCCCCCATGGAATAAGAAATTAAGAAGAAAAAATATGCGATTCACTCCTCAGTTTCTTGATGCACAATGCATGCAAATCTTCTGTGCTGCTAACTGAAACCTAGCTTCTTGTTATTAAGGAGGGCATCCTAGTATTTAGCAGCACAAGATCCCCCCTTCAAAACCCAAGCAGAATGTCTGATGATTTCGTAGTTAGCTTCCTGCTTGTAATTAAGTAGGTCACAGCTGTGAAGCAAAGAGAACATGAAAATATACTCAAATCGCACAAAGCCCAAAGCGATCAAAATCATTTGCAGCTGAAGGAAATGGCAGCTTAAGACACACACACACACACACAAGTCTGGAGTCTAAGGCAAATGAAAGAAAATATGAGATGATTATGATGAACTAGAAAGTGTAATTCGTCCCAGATGTGGAGGTGATATGAGACGACGATTCAGAAATAGCTGATTGCTCTGGGGAAAATGAGCTGACCTTGTAAAACTCCAATCCCTTACAGAATTCTCAGTCTGCTCCTATTAGTACAGTACCCCAAGTGGCCATTTTAGTGACTGTTTATCTTTCAGAAGGGCTGCAGACAGGAAGTGCCTTTCACATTTTAATTCTTTCTAGAATCGTTCAATCAAACTGTTTAAAGGAAGACACACCCTGGAACTACGGTATATGGTTTTTGTGTAGAAAAGAAGTGGCACCAGCCACATTCTTTGGGCTGTTGCTTGCCCGCTTGTTGAACACATGCCTGGGGACAGCTGGGATACCCTGACCCTGAGGTAGAACAGGCTATAGAAAGCAGCAAGTCTCTCTTCTAGGCTTGCCATGTTGTGTAACTACGGGCAGGTTAATTTAGGCTGAGTTGCAAGCTTGAGGCAAAGTGAAGCAGCCAGATGATTTCTTCATCACACCATCCAACCCACATTCTCACGACACCAATTTGGTAGTGTAAATCGGTCTTGCCCCTTACATCTATTGCCTTTGGCTTATAAGCAATGCCAGCCTCATTCCACAATTCATGCATGTTCTTCTCTCCTTTCTGCCATATAATACATTAGTTGAGATGCACAAAACATTGAAATGTTGCCTTGTCTTTGCCAATTAGCTCACAACAAGATACCATTCCAAGCACGATCAACTCCCACTGCAGTACACTGTTTGTTTTATCTGTGTCTCTATAACTTACGTTGGATTGTGTGCTGCTGTGATTTTATGACTATATCGCCCATTGCTCCAAAGGGTTATGCTTGATCAACTAGCAACTGTCTCAGAATTTTGCACACAGGTCTTCTTGACAGTGCACAGCCCAAGAACTGTAGTATGCATGGACACCAAAGTTGTGAGGCTCACAAGCTGTGCTGTCATGCTAATGATGTTAATGAAACACCAAAACATGGGAGCCCTGGAGGACTTATAGCAGGGCACACATGGTTTAACAAGGCACAATCACCTATTAGCCTGGCTATTCAACATCTTGTGAGCTGGGGAAAATCCCCAATGCTAGAGGTCATGAAACTGGAATACAAAGGTGAAATAAGTTCCCCATAGTTTATGCACAAGGAGAAAGGTAGTTCAGTTATATATTATTAGAGATCTCTGCTAGATGCCTCATGTAACTAGGGATTCATCAGCAAACCCACCTCAGCCGATGATGTGTCCACAGCACCAACCATATCATGGCACTCGACCTTACCTTTTACTGATGAAATTGCTCATGATCTATGTGTGTGTACAGGGGGAGGGTATTTGCTGGACCATTATCCTGGACAGATCATTACCTGCTCAGGGTTCAAATTTTGGGCTCTTTAGACCTCCAAAGGGTTTGGGAACAGGTTATGTTGGTCTGCTGTTAAGTAACTAATAGATCAAACTGGTTTCCAGGATGCTTCACGAAATTGGCCTGTTGTTATCAGTCTTCCTGTAACTTTCCTGATAGATCAATGGAATGAACAGCTGGGTCAGGCTCTTGACCTGATTGCATCTAGCCACTCTATTACCAGGCAACAGACCTAGATATCACCTTGGTTTATTTCAGAGGTCCAGGAAAAGTTGCATGGGGGGGGGGGGGAGGCTTGAATGCAGTTGGATAAAAACTCAAACCAAATCCAGTTAAACACAGTTTACAGCTAATTTTATAGCAGCAGTGATGACAGTGAAGAAACCATTTTTCTCCCATCATTGCATCTGTGCAATGTCCGCTAGTGGAGCTTTTTAGGTAGCATAAGGGCACTTACATGCTGGTGTTCCAGAGGGTAAAGCTCCCTCTGAGATCAAGGTGACCACTTTGCAAGACAGTTTGCAGATAAAATCATTCCAGCTTGGTCTCCAAAATTGGTGTAGATCTGGGTGAGGTGTCCAAAGGATCTGCTTATCCAGTTTTGATGTCTCAAACTGTTGTTGCCCGGGGAGGTGGACAAGATTCATAGACATATGAGGTCTGCCATTTGTTCTTTGACCCTTGTCTGTTGTGGCTAGTTAGATCTGCCTGGCTTAGGATAAATGCGTCCTTGACAGCTATGATGAACATACCGTTACCCCTTGAGGAGGGGCTGCTTCCTAATGTATTAAGGAAGTTGTGGTTAAACTACTGTTAGAATGCCCTCCCTGAACCTGGCTGGTTTACAGGCCAATACACATTGTGGAGGGGAAATCTGACACAGGGCTTCCAATTTCAGTGGAACTCTGTGATTCTCATCACAAATACTATTGCCCTATGACATCCTTTTATTTAAAAAGGGCTTCCTCATGTTATAGGGATAAGTCTTATGTCATGATTTCATAGCTCTCACAGAACGCATGTCCTGTTTTTCAGAACCCTCTGTTTCCATATCATGGACACCCGCAGTTCCAGAACATCCCTCATTCATGAATTTTTAGTATGACACACAGGAAGCACAATGATGTACTTTGGGCAGATGTATGTCTAAATTGCTCAAATCTGGACATTCTCCCAGGCAGAAATCTAGTAAAAAAAGAAAATACTCTACAAGTGTAAGCCCTCTTGGGTATTGAGTATATTGCAGAAATGACTCTGTTTTTCAAGACAATGCTTTCTGCTTAATGGCAAGTTTACTATAAACAGGACAAAACATTGAAGGATAAAACCAAAAACGTTAGAGAGTATTTTTTATGAATGCTGGCTAGGAAAATTATCATGGGAAAAATTGTATTTGTCCTCCCACTGTCCTCATCTAACTAGTTCATTTCAGGATAAGAGGCTACAAACAACAGAGTTTCTTTTATGAGGGATGTTTGGCCTTGAATGCCAGCAAATAGGCAAACTGACAGTGTGTGCACTTTCCTAATGAACAGCCAGGAACAATTCTTCCTTGGGAGTCACTCAGGATAACATGCTCCCTTTAGTCAAGTTAACATCCAGTTGATCGTCACATATAACCTACTTGATTGGGGGGGGGGGGTTTACATTTGTGTACACACCACATTTAAATATTGCATGTCTATTTTGTTACACGTTCATATATTCAGAAGCCACAGTTTTTCTCCTATACCAGGGGTGGGGAACCTCCAAATGTTGTTGGATTTCAGCTCCCATCAGCCGGGGCTAGCATGGCCAATAGTAAGGGGTGCTGGGAGTTCTCGTCTGGCAACATCTTGAGGGCCACAAGTTTGAGCAGTTTTAAACTGACAATCAGACTATAAGTGTGTGTGTGTGTGTATAAAATTAGGTCAGTGTTTGTGTTCACAAAGTGTGCCGCATTTTATGTTCTAACAATGGAAAGGAAAACAAACATTTACCGGACCTAATCAAAGAAGTAGAGTAGATGAAATCTACATCTTTTAGTCTAAACCAGGGGAAGGCAATGTGGTGCCCCACAGGCACCCCTGCACCCCGAGTGCCCTACCCCTCATTTAAAAACAACAACAACACATTTAGGACTCAATCCTATCACGATGACTGGAAGCCCCCGAACTCGTTGGCTGACACTCATCCAATGCAGGGAGGAAGGAGCGACAGAGGTGCTTTGCCTCTCTGTCTCCCTGCCCTGTATTTTAGCTAGACAGACTTTTTTGCCCATCTGCTGACAGCATTTAGAGGGAAGGAGGCTAGGGAACTCTTCAGGATAACTCGTACCCTGGCCTCTCCAGTCTTCTCCCCTCCCCACCTACCAAAAAGCCCCCCCTTTCCTCCTCTCTGAGGTCACTCTCCCAGCCTTGGATAACAGCCCGCACGGTCCTTCCACACCAGCTGGGAGGGGGAGGGGCTGGAGTGCTGTCTCTGACCTCAGAACTGGGAATATGAAATATTCTACAGTCCTTCTGATGCTGTCTAGGAGCCATAAGATTGCTCTCTTAACAACTGGCTGCTGGGTTTGGTGTGAAATAGGTTTCTTTTGCTGAAACCTATGGGTTCAAAGGAGTTGTTTAGTGTGTTTGGGCTCAGACCCCACCTCTGCCTTGTATTCAGTCTTTTGGGCAGGGTACTTGTCCTTTGTGACTAGCCATGCCTCCCATGGCAGCCATTTTGTGGTGGTAAAAAGGGCAGTTTCTCAAATGGCCAAATGGCCCCACAGCCCCAAAAGGTTGCCTACCCCTGGTCTAAACAATGTGCAACAAAACTGCGTTTTCCTCCTTTATGGAAGTATCAGTACAACCACATTAATTTTTCCATTTCCTCCCAGTATTTTTTCAAGTCTTCACATCTCTACCCACAATCTTGTTAAGATAAGACTGAAAAACAAGTTCGCTCTAACTTTGAAAGGGAAGTTTTCCTGGCCATTTACAAACAACATGAAATCAACTAGTTTACCAACACACACAGTTATCAAATATAACTGTGTTATATTTGAGACTATAACACTGTCAGTTCGTGTGCGTCATGCTCAAAGGATGTAAGAGTACAAATGAAATTATAGTATTTAGTCTGGACACCAGAGTATGTAATATACCAAAATCTACACTGTGTATTCTGAACCGTGATCTAATCAAGACAGATCTTAATATATGTATCAATCACCTGCTACAAATGCATATCTCAAAGAATCTTTGGATTGTTGCTTACCATCAGACTAGTTCTTAACACCTGCAGAAAAGGCAAAGGACATCACATGTGGGTTGTTGGTCTGAATCCATGCTTGATGAATATCGGGTCACCAAAAACTGAGTGGGGCATGGCTTTCTTCAGTCTTTTTGTCAAGGCCAGTCCAAAACATGGGGTAGAAAATCTAGATCAGTGTTCTCCAAGCTTGGGTCCCCAGATGTTTTTTGCCTACAACTCCCAGCATGCCGGGAGTTGTAGGCCAAAAACATCTGGGGACCCAAGCTTGGAGAACACTGATCCAGATGCTACCCCTCCTCCTTTGCATCACACTCACACCTAGCCCTACTTGAATTTGACTGCAAACATACGTGGCCAACGTAGTGAAGTCTTTTGTTTAGATTGCACTTCCTGCAGCCACCATGCAAGCTGCAGGGGTGAGTTCAGAGGTCAGGCAGAAAATTGTAAACATAAATTCACCTTCATACACTAGAAATCAGTTTTATAACCCCAAATCCTTACGCTTTATAGAGCACAGTGTATGGACATACATGCACACACACGATATTTTTTAAAGTATTCAGCTGAAAAAATACATGAAAACTATTCACTACTCTTTTGTAAACCCTGAACTTTGCCGGTGGAAGGTGCTGATTCTTTTCTATCTCATGGTAAAAAGCCATGCTTTTTCTATGGCTGAGCAGATTGACCAGAGGTATATACATTTCTAGGTGATTCAGAAAAGTGAAAGCACTGCAACAAAGTACTGCACACAAGATCCTGTCAAGACAAATGTTGCAGATTTACAGTACAGTTCTACATGTTTACTTAGAAATAAGCCCCGCTAACTTCAACAGGACTTACTCCTTACTCCACAGGATTGCACCCTTAGGGTGACACTGAAAGAAACATGTTGAGATTATGTCATTTGGTTTTTATTAGGGACTGGTAAAAAGATTCAGAGCCTCTTCATATCTGGAATTACAGTTTTTGGGATAGGGTTCTTGCCATCACTTTCCAGAATCTGAATTATTATTATTATTATTATTATTATTATTATTATTATTATTATTATTATTATTATTATTATTATTTGCATTTATCTATCGCCCATCTGGCCGGCAAACCGGCCACCCTGGGCGATGTACAGAAAATAAAACAGAACAAAATACATTAAAACATTTTTCTCCATTAAAATACATTAAAACAGTATAAAATTTTAAAATCTTAGCCCACCCCATATTCCCGCCTGAATAACCAAGTTTTTAATGAGCGGCGGAAGCTCAGCAGAGAGGGGGCATGGCGGAGGTCACTTGGGAGAGAGTTCCATAGTACGGGGGCTGCCACAGAGAAGGCCCTCTTCCTCGTCCCGACCAGTCTAGCTGCTCTGGCTGAAGGGACAAGGAGAAGGCCGTCTGTGGCAGATCTTGTTGAGCGGCCCACTTGGTGTTGCTGGAGACGCTCCTTGAGATAGACTGGACCGGAGCCGTATAGGGTTTTAAAGGTCAAAGCCAACACCTTGAATTCAGCTTGGCAAGCAACTGGTAGCCAGTGTAGCTCCTTGAGCACTGGCGTGATGTGATCCCGCCGGCGGCTGCCTTTAACCAGGCGAGCCGCCGCGTTCTGTACCAGCTGTAGCTTCCGAACCGTCTTCAAGGGTAACCCCACGTAGAGCACATTACAGTAGTCTAGGCGAGAGGAGACCAAGGCATGAACCACTGAAGGGAGCAGGTGATTAGGAAGGTAGGGGCGCAGCTGCCGTATCAGATGGAGTTGATACAGCGCCACCCGGCTCACAGCTGCCACCTGAGCCTCCATGGACAGCTGGGAGTTAGAATGACCCCCAAGCTGCGGACCTGGTCCTTCAGGGGGAGATGTACCCCATTCAGCACCAGGTCAACATCCCCTAACCTCCCCTTGTCCCCCACCAGAAGTACCTCGGCATATTCAAACTGGTGGAACAATTATTTAAATGTTCCCACTTTTTATTCATGTGCTTACAGCAGTGTATGTATAGGATCTAGAGTATGTGTGGGGGGCAAAAGTCCATCTCTACTCAGCCACCCCATTTGCAGGTAGTGAATTGGGGCAGCTGTTGCAGCGTGGTGTCAGGGGCTAAGATTCAACCCCCAAAACAGTGAGGAAGGGAGGGGCTTACCATGGTTGTCAAGGGGGCTTCTTTCCCTGCCCTTTCTTTTACTTCACTGGCACAGCATGCCCAGGCTAGTGGAATGATACGCTAGTGCAGCCTTCCCCAACCTGATGCGTTGGACTTCAGCTAGCAAAATTCCCAGCCAGCAAGGCAAAGTGGGAAAGAAAAAACAGTAATCCCCTTCCTCCGCACCCCCAAAATGGCACAAATTGCTTTGTGCCATCAATCTGCTCTTCACCTCATTTTGGGTATGACCTAAAATCCCTGGCGATCCCTGGAATGGGGTAAGAGGAGGCGAACAGCCCCCTTCTCTGCCCTCTCCCAGTTTATCAGCTGATCATGTCTTCTGACTTCTTACACTGTTAGATTTTGTGATGCATTTCAACAACAACAAAAAGTATATTTTGATTTGTTATGCTGCTTGGAACTGTCAAAAAACATGCAGCAGTTTCTGGGTATTTGAGGGCCTGGTGGTAGTGGCGGCAGGAAAATCCAAACATAAGTATCTTTAGGTAAAGTTCAAATTAAACCTTCTGAAACACTGCGCAGAAGTCAGAAAAAATGAACGTCAGAATAAGAACTGCTTAGACATATTTTTAAATATGTTCAGCGGTATATAAATCTATTAAATAAATAAAAATACATAAATAAGGTATAACTGAATAACATTTCAGTGTTCATTAATGATCAGTGGTACAGCGAGGGCTGGACCTTTGGGCCAAGGTCCAGGGTCCCACAGCCCAGGAAGACCCCAAATGACTACCCAGAGCGCATCAGGTACAGAAGCAAATTCCATCTTATTCCTGTAGTCACAATGGCACTGTGATTTAAGTGAGTTTAAAATGCAAAATCATAGATGCTCAGATTATTTGTTTTTCATCAGAGTTGGCAAACAGTTTTGTTGTTGTTATTGTTCTAATATATCAGGAATGGAGAAACGTGAGTTGCATGCTCCACAACTGAAGTAATACCTATGGCCATCTATTATGTCCAGGGTCTAAACTTTCCTAACTGCACCACTGTCAAAGCATTCTCACAGTGACAGTTTTATTATTTAGGACCTAAACATTAGGTTACTGTTACTCACATTTTCAAACATTTGTTAAAAGGTCAATTTGACTGTCTGTGCACATAGAGTCATGGATGTACACCAGCCTTCCCCAACCTTGGGCCCTCCAAATGTGTTGGACTACAACTCTCATCATCCCCACCTAGCATGATGGCATGATGAGAGTTGTAGTCCAACATCTCTGGAGGGCACCAGATTGGGGAAGACGAACACTATTTGATTTAACAAAGCTGGTGAGAGTATTCACTATAAATGTTCATTCCTTCAGATATCTTGCACTCTGTCCTGAAATCTGAGTTTTTTACAAGGCAAGAAGCAAGGCAAGTTCCATGGCCACATGCTTCTCCAACTTTTCTATTCAGTGATCAATCCCTATATTTTGTTCAGTTTTTGCTGAACTGCATTGTTGTTAATAAACCTTCAGCACTGGCCTTGGCGGTGAAAGTTATGAGAGAGGAGTGTTTGCCAGGGCTGACAAGAACTGCTGGCTTGAAATCCATTCAATAAAGATTTTATATTTGGAAAGTCAAGAGTTTAAACTGATTTCACCATGATATAGAAGGATCCATATATATATATATATTGAAACAATGGACCAACAACAAACACACAATATTGGCTGGCCCAGCCTGGGGAAAAAAATCCTATTCCATACAAATGCTAAGCCTCCCTTGTTCATTCCCAACCATCATCTTGCTGCATGTTTATAATACATGTAAACACAAATCCAACTAAAAATGTGACTGAGCGAGCTGCACTGAAAACAATTAGAAGGTCTAACCGGTCTGCCTTTGTGCAATTCACATTCAGTTCAACAGAACTTGTACAGAAGACGTCCCCAGCGAGTTGAGCCCAGACATGGCTTTTTAATGGCACCATATGCAATAATCTGGCAAATTTCAGAAACAAGACAAGAGGAATGCAAAAAACGAATTACCCAATAACGGAAGGTCAAGATGAGAAGCAGGCTAGCGTGGGAAAATCTCCCATGGGCTTAGCTTGTGAATGAGACAGACTTTGGCTGTTGGGAGCAATGTTCCCAGTCGCTACTGAAAGGGCTCCTCCAGAAGGGGTGCAATAGTTACAACTTTTGCCTTGCTTCTTGCTCTGTACCTCTTTTCTCATTAGATATTTATTGACTGAAAGACACCCCCCCACCCCCCACCCTTTGCTGACTGTAAAACATTTCCATGACTGGGAAGCATCTCTTGATTTTGCTTCTCCAAGACTTGTTTACTCTCTCGGCTTGTTATGGTAATAAATGTCTCACTAATGATGCTTCCCATCATTTTGGGGTTCTGCAGGGCTCGAATGAGAATGACAACGGACGGGCATCAGAAGGGGGAGGGGTGTTATGAGGGCGGGAGCAACAGATCAGGGGTGTTGGATCTCAGGCCTGTGGGCCAAATCTGGCCCAGCCGGGGTCCCAGCTCAGCCTTCCAGGGCTCCCTGGATAGCCGTGCCCCTTCTCCCAACCACCGATAGTTTGGTAGTTTCCTGGATTTTGCACAGTTCTTTCTCCCTAAAAGGTTGAAATGCCTCTCCTAAGGTACATTAAGCTACAATATGCTGTCATTAAAAAAATAAAATAAATGTCCTGCCCCTTTTGCCTTTGGCCCTGCCCACCACTGGAATGCAGCCCCTGTGAGTTTCTCTGATACTGAATTTGGCCCTCAGGCTGAAAGAGGCTCCCCACCCCTGCTCCACGGGCTTTTTTGACTAGTTAATCCTCTGGAGCAGGGTTGGGGAGTGTGTGGCCCTCCAGCTGTTGTTGAACTGCAACTCCCATCATCCCTAGTCAGCCTAGCCAATGGGGGATGATGGGCATTGCAACCCAGAAACATCTGGAGGGTCACATGTTCCCCACCCCTGCTCTAAAGAAGTGGTGTCTTGCTTCAGGTTTGCCATCTTCAGGAAGTCCTGTCCACATCAACAGACCTTGCATGGAAAATTTGTCTGTTGCAGAGGAAGTGTTCTGAGCTAAAACACAAGAACATGAGAAGAGCGCTGCTGGGTCAGTCCAAGGCTCCACCTAGTCCAGCATTCTGTTCACACAGGGACCCACCAGCTGCCTGTGGAAATCCAGAAGCAGGACATGAGTGCAACAGCTCCCCCTGCCCAAGTTCCCCAACAACTGGTAAAACAGTTATCCCCCAGCCAAATGGTACCCCCAGCCTGTTTTCAGGCTCTGAAGTGTGGGGAGGTGCATTTTGGCAATTTTGTGACGTTTTCCTCACCGCTGCTGGCTCCCAGAAGCACCAAAATGGTGCCTAGCAGTTCCGGGGAGTGTGATTGGCACTACTGCCAGCCAGGGCTCCAAACAGGAAGCAGCAGGGACAACAAAAACAGTGAGGAGGAGGAGGGGGTGTTCATGAAATCTCCCCAGCCCAAACTTTGAGCCAATCAGTTTGCTTCAGTTTGGGCTCAGCCTTAGTTTTAAGGTGCATGTGCTGACTCTGTGCAGAGAGGCAGCCAGGCCGATTGTCCGATCGTCCACACAAATTTTTGCTTTGTGTGGACTGAGAGTGCCCCCTGCAACACCCTCAGCCCTCGCCACTGGCTGTGCACCACAGGGGAACACTGGTAGGGATGTGGCAAGCTGTCTTTTAGGGAAACCTCTCAGTCACCATGCCTGACTTCCCCACTGAGTAATGTCCGAGTTCGTTTGAAAACCACTGTTTTAAAGTGAGGGTGCAATTATGGAAGTAGCCATTCCCCCACATGTACACTGTAACTGTGCATAGGGCGGATTCACCCCAGACATTCTCCAGGCTATTAGCAGAATAGCAAAAAAAAAAAAAAGCCACAAGGATGATGACTGCGCATCTCCAGCTCATATGCACAATTACTACCGGCAACATGAACCAACCCTGGACCACGAACAGGATGCAGTAGGCTTATGACCCTCTACCTTCTACCCAGCAATCACAACAGCAATGGATACACGAAGGGTAAGGCACCAGAGGTGTCAAATCTGAGACTCCAGCAGTGGGTCCCTGTCACTCTACTCTCTGCATCACGGGGCAGCAGGCTGGAGGAGGGAAGCTGCTGGTTTGCTTGACCGGCAGCACTACCACTGCAGATGGCCAGATAACAACTCTGCAGAGATCTGCTGATCACATGGGGCCCATTAAATGGAATTCCACCAGATCACATAAAGATGCTGACTCTGGTCTGGCTCCTCAGGCTGAGGAATTTATTGCTTAGGTACAGACTACACTGCCAGCTCAGCCTGCCAGCTTGCCTTCATCCCGCCAGCTCTGACCCTCTTATGATGAAGTCTCCCATTCTTTTAAGGAATCAAGTCACCCATTTTCTTAAGGACAATGTATTGTTCTTCAAGTGCTTTGGAAATAGAGGTAACATCAAAAGCACTGCTTTTGGAGAAGATGTGCTAATGTGCTAATGATGGTGTCATGTAAGCTAGCTAAGAGTGGGCTAGATGGAACAACTATCAGGTGGATCCACAATTGGCTAAAGAATCGGACTCAAAGAGTGCTTATCAATGGTTCCTTCTCAAACTGGGGAGAGGTAACGAGCGGGGTACCACAGGGCTCGGTCCTGGGCCTGGTGCTCTTCAACATTTTTATTAATGACTTGGATCAGGAGGTACAGGGAATGCTTATCAAATTTGCAGATGACACAAAGTTGGGTGGAACAGCTAATACTCTGGAAGACAGAAACAAAATTCAAAGTGACCTCAATAGGCTGGAGCGCTGGGCCGAAAACAACAGAATGAAATTTAATAGGGATAAATGCCAAGTGCTGCACCTAGGGAGAGGAAACCAAATGCAGAGTTACAGAATGGGGGACACTTGGCTCAACAATACTACAAGTGAGAAGGATCTTGGAATTGTGGTAGATCACAAACTGAATATGAGCCAGCAATGCGATGTGGCTGCAAAGAAGGCAAATGCAATTTTGGGCTGTATTAATAGAAGTATAGCTTCCAAATCGCGGGAAGTGATAATTCCCCTTTACTCGGCACTGGTTAGGCCTCATCTTGAGTACTGCGTCCAGTTCTGGGCACCTCACTTTAAGAAGGACATAGACAAACTGGAGAGGGTTCAGAGGAGGGCAACAAGGATGATAAAGGGACTGGAAACAAGGCCCTATGAGGAGAGACTGAAAGAACTGGGCATGTTTAGCCTTCAGAAGAGGAGACTGAGGGGAGATATGATCGCACTCTTCCAGTATTTGAAGGGATGTCACACAGAGGAGGGCAAAGATCTCTTCTCGGTCATCCCAGTTTGCAGGACACGGAATAATGGGCTCAAGTTACAGGAACCTAGATTTCACCTAAACATCAGGAAAAAATTCCTGACTGTCAGAGCAATAAGACAATGGAATCAACTACCTAGGGAGGTCGTGGGCTCTCCCACTCTGGAGGCATTCAAGGTGCAGCTGGACAGACATCTGTCAGAGATGCTTTGACCTAGATTCCTGCATTGAGCAGGGGGTTGGACTCGATGGCCTTGTAGGCCCCTTCCAACTCTACTTTTCTATGATTCTATGATTCTATGTGCAAAAAACAAAAAAATCCCACACGGGTCAGGCTGGGGGGGCCCTGCCCCCTTCCATTTTCTCTGCCCCCTAATTTTTTTTTTTACAAACAAATAATAAAAACAGTTTACAATTTTGTTTGTCTTTAAAAAGCCTGCAAACCAGATGAACTGCCCTGCTACTTTTTGGCAGCCCCCCAAACTTACAGGCTGACTGAGGGCCTGACCCCACAGTTGTGAAAAAATGCTCTCAGCAAAAGCAGTACAATCTAGTGCAGGGGTGGGGAACCTCTTTCATCCTAAGGGCCGGATTCAGTTTTAGAGACGCTCTCAGGGGCTGCTTTCCAGTGGTGGGTAGGGCCAAAGGCAACAGGGGTGGGCCCAAAATGTCAAACGTGCCAGCATCTTTTAGCTTAAGGCTCTCTTCCTGCCAGAAACTAAGCCTCAGGAGAGGCATTCCAACCTTTTAGAATGGGGGGAAATGGGCACAAAAGCCAGAAACCACCAAATGACCGGTGGTTGGGAGAAGGAGCAGGTGTGTTCATCTGGGAAAGCCCCGGAGGGCCAGATTCGGCCCCTGGGTCTGAGGTTCCCCACCACAGTATGGAGGATGTGAGTGTTCAGGAAGGCAGCCCCTGCCATACAGCGGCCAAGCTCTCTCACCCCATGCCTGTGCCAACCATTTATACACGTACCATGCCCTACTGTATTTTGTAAATGGAAACATTTCTCTGGCTTGTTGCTGCTTAGCAATGTGGGGAGGAAGCTGTTGGCGGGATTCTAGTGTCCACTTGATGTGCTCCGCACCCTCAAAGTGAGCAACCCACTTCGGGCCTCACAGCAGTGCAGAGATGCCTAAGGAGGGGTAGCTCTGCTTATTAGCTGGCTGAATAATACCACAACCTCTAAATCAGGGGTGTGCAACTTCTGGGGGTTGGGGGGGCACATTGCCCCCCCCCAGAACCCACTGGGGTGCACACTGTTGTTGGTGTGTGAAGCAAAATTAGTTTGCTGTGCTGCTTATGTTTTGATTATGTTGCAGTGGTTGTTTTACTGCTTATCTGGAAAGTTCCCAGACAGGGTACATGGCTGTCTGTGTTTACGAAGCTATTCTTACCTGCGGCCTTGCTAGGCGTGAGAATGGTGATGTGGGACAAGATTGTCATGTGATGTAAATAAGCTAATGACGTGTATTGGCTGGGCTTCGGCCATATGTATCATGCTTTTATGGTTTTGAGCTGCACATGCTTTTGCCAAGCTGGATGTACCTTCAAGGCTTTGTACTCTGCACATGGACTCTGTATATGGAATGTAAAAGGAGATGTAACCTGTAGTGACTCTTTGTTAGGAGTGAATAAAACAGTTAGAATAGAACTCTTTTGACTACGGTGTGATTCCCGAGTCCTGAAATAAAATGCAACGGGGAAGGCTGAAGCGAACTGCTGCGTGGGGGAGAACTCTGCTGCTGCGTATGGTTCATGACTAAATTCATTTAGTTCTGGCTAGCACTCGGACCAACATTCTGCACCAACGCCAACACTGTACCCCCACTGTTATTGCCACTGCTGCCGAATTTGGCACCGCAGTGACAACAGCAAAAATCACAGCAGTTGTGTTAGGAAACAAGGCGGTTGGGAAAGGCCAGCTCAGTGGTGGAGCACATGTTTGCATGCAGAAGGTCCCAGATACCATCCCTGGCATCTCCAGGTAGGGCTAGGAAGGAATCCTGCCGGAAACCCCGGAGAGCTGCTGCCTGTCAGTGTCGCCAAAATACTGGGCTAGATGGACCAAGGGTCTGGCTCAGTATAAGGCAGCTTCCTTTGTTTCCTATGCGGGAGGCGTGCCTTGCTTCCAAGCAGAATTGTGCTCCCAGGAGGCTTTGAGGAGCGTGATTCTGCATGCCCTCACACAGACACACATATGGCAGTAGCGGCTTCCCCTCAGATGACTTTCCGAAACATCTTCCCTGATCTCTCCTTCCTTCTCTTCCTCTTTGCTATGGTACTCAGCCAATTAATGTTGTCCAGATGGAGGGTCAGTCAGGGACAGCTAATGGGGTGGGGTGTTTATTACCTCTTTTAAAATGACATGCAAATCTGTAAGAACCAAAGGCAGGTTAATCCACCTCCAGGCCATCCCTTGTGTGCCACCACTGATCTCCTTAAGGGTTGCTCTACAATGCCTCTTGCTCAGTGGGAAATGTATTAATGAATACCCCCTTAAGAAGATGCATTCACATAACTGGGAATAGAGGATTGCCTGTTTTATACCTGGCTTTGCAATTTCACAAGCTTCTTTAATTATTTGTCCATGAAAAAGTTAAGGTCATTACAATAGTTTCAATAGCCTGATTTTATTTAGATTTTCAGGCTTCTTGTCATCCGAGTTTGGACTAGGGTTGTTATAACATTTAAAGCTGATATACGATTGAGGGTTGCTGGTTTTGTTTTCCACCAGAGCTCTTCCACCTTTAACAGACACATGATAAGCAAAAAAAGAAAGAAAAAATCAGCAGAGGAAACATTTTTTCTGCTGCAGACAAAGCAGGAGCAACTGGTGAGGCTCTCTTTCAAGTTCTGCCTGGAATAAATGCTACTAAAGGTGGTACATTTATGCCATGTAATAATTCAGCAGGCGGAGGAGAAACCCTATAATAAACCCTAGTTTCACCTACTGCCTTGGTGGTTTCTTATGAAGAAAAAAAAAGGCTTTATATAAATGTTAACAACAAACAAACAATAAATAAGAAGCATCTTGCTAGGAAATTGTCCTTTTGATCCCATTCCAGTCTTTATATTGTAAAAGGGTGGATTTGCTCCTTGGGCCACAGATTCTGTACCCCTAAAGTTTACAGCTTAGATCCATGCGAGGTAGATGACTGAACTATAAGTGTGGTTTCCTTGGGAGTCCCGCTTCATCAAACATCATGACATTGACTGTTTCCCCCAAAACAGTCCTATGTAGTAATGTGTTCAGCTGCTCCAAATGAGCAAAGCATAAAGCAACAACAGGATGTGGCAAGCTCAACAGCTGTTGCACAGCTGGCATGTGCAGAGGGCAACCCCTGAGGTACCTTGATCTTGGATAGGTTAGCACAATCCCAACACACAAGTCTTCCAGGTTTTGTACAGTTCACAACATAATTAACCTGAGCTCTGAATTCGCTTACTGGATTTATACTAGTTCACTGCCTCGCTTCTGTCTGACTATTCCCTGGGTACACACATGTGTGAGATGAAAGCATAAACTCGTCTACATGCGTTCAGCCCAGCCATTATTGAGTGCTTCTGGGAAAGAGTTAATTTTTTGTTTGTTTGTTACATTTTTATCCTGCCCTTCCTCCAGGACAGTGAACCTTTCACAGGCTTCTTTAATTATTTGATCATGAAAAAGTTAAGGTCATTACAATAGTTTCAATAGCCTGATTTTATTTAGATTTTCAGGCTTCTTGTCATCCGAGTTTGGACTAGGGTTGTTATAATGTGCTCTTCCTTCAAACAACCCTGTGAGGTATCTAGGTTAAGCCGAGAGATAGGAAATGGTCCATGGCCACTTAGGCTATTATCCTATATTGCTTGGGATTGAGTCCAATCAAACTCAATGTGGTTTACTTCTGAGTAGAACTGGACTGTTAGTACGTTTTGGGCGTGAGTGAGGGTTTGAACCTGGGTCTCCTTGTCCTTGGTCTAATTCAGGGCTCTCCAACCTTGGGTCCCCAGATGTTGCTGGCCTATAGCTCCCAGCATACCCAGCCAGCATGGCTAATGGCAAGGGATTCTGGGAGCTGTAGTCCAGCAACATCTGGGGACCCAAGGTTGGAGAGCCCTGGCCTAATTCTAACACTCCAGTCCAGCCTTCCCCAACCTGGTGCCATCCAGATGTGTTGGGACTATAATTCTCATCATCCCCAGTCAGCATGGTCATTGACTGCACTGGCTGGGGTTGATGGGATCAGTCGTCCAACACGTCTGGAGGGCACCAGGTTGGGGAAGGATGCCCTAGTCCAGTGGCAGGCAAAATGGTGCCCCCAAGCACCAATGCTATCCCCTGCAACTTAAAAAAATTTGTTAACACATTTTCTTACTGGCAGCTGGGATTGAGGTGGAATAGGTTTCTATTGGTGTGGGAAATTGTGGGCTCAAAGGAATTGTTTAGTGAGCTTATGCCACATAATCAGTTTGCTAGATTTTAAGATGCCCGCAGGACTCTTTGTTGCTTTTGTAAACATTTTGAGTGTCCCCGCAAGCCATCTGACTATGTGGGTTCTGCTATAGAGCAGCTGAAAACCACTCCCTGAGGACAATGGAACAAGGTAACCATCCTTTAAGACTGAAAACTTGAACCTTTCGCTGAATATTGTATATTGCTTTACATCACAGAATGTTTCCAAATCCTGCCTCATAGTTTACTTCTAAAATGGACTAATCCTATACATTATCCTATATCCCAGACCAGTACTTACAGCCTTAGCATACTTCATGAATACTAATTAACTGTCCTTCATCTGAGTTCTAGCATTGACTACCGCTTTCCATCATCATAGATCCCTGCCTAATATTGATTACTTGGCACTGTAAGGGAAATTCCATTAGTGCCAGTTACCATAATAAATCATAGCCAACCGGCACTAATGCTGATTACAATTTTAGCTAATCTTCATTAGTAGTTATTAGCATACAGCCAGACCAGTAAATCATGACTCTCAATTTGCCATAGAGGCCAGAATGGCCCAGATAACTTATATGCTCCCAACTTGGTATCGGTTACTATTGTGCCTTATCACAGTGCAGAGCACTGATTGACTATCTGTTATTACATCACCAGCACTAGTTTTTCTGATACATTACTGGAGAGCCTCTGGCTCCATGGTTATAAAAGCCTCATGGTTATAAAAGGGGTGACACCTCCATGATCTAGGAACATTTGTTAATCGGTACAAATAAATAGCTGCTTACCCTTTCTGCACTTTGTCTTCTCAGAGATCCATATGATATTTTGAAGAGAAGTTTTCGGCTCCGGCTTGGAGTCACGGCTGCCTGCACCACCATAGTGCAGCACAAAACTAACTCTGTGTGTGTGTGTGTGTGTGTGTGTGTGAGAGAGAGAGAGAGAGAGAGAGAGGAGAGAGGGAGAGAGAGAGAGAATGAATGAATCAATGAGAATGATCAGCCCAGAGAGATTTCCTCTGGAATGACTTAAGGAGTTCCCAGTTCGCAAATATCAAATAGCTCAGTGTGTGGGTTTTTGGGTTTTTTTTAAAAAAACTTTAGACCATGAGTCAAGATGTGGCTTTTTGAAGCAAAGGAGAAGAAGAAAAAAAACAGCCCCTTCACAGCATGCTTCAAGCAGTGTATCTTTAGCTCTGGTTTATGTTTCTCCCAGCACAGAAAGATTGCTTTGCCACAGAGGTGGAAACATTCAGCTTCTGGGGAGATAGTTCCAAAAAATGTCAGCCTTGCTTCTTCTAGCTACAGATGGTAACCAGGTCAGTTGTCTAATCAAAGCTATATCAGACTTCTTTATACATGTCATCATGTGACTGTGGACCCCCTCCGGTTTGCTCTACAGTAGATCACATGTTCTCCTCCAAAACAATATCTGGTGTATCACCATCTGGTGTGGAGATTAATGTTAAATCCTATGTTCAGATTTTACTTCCTTCCAGACTTGAGAGAGCATAATGACATACAGAGCAATCAGGCTGGGAACAAAAGGAGTCTTCAGTCTGCTCACAACAGCAGGAAAAATGCTATGACCACATTGCAGAATACATACTTCTTAGTTAGTACAAGTTGTACGTATATAACTGGAGACAGTGATCAGAAGCGCACATTCCGAGTTGTATACCTGCACATACAAATCCTACATCTCTCAACCAAAGACACATGGTTCAGCAAGAGGGCGATGCCCAATCAGTGGAAAGCACAAAAAAATGAGTTACAGAAATGGAGTTTACTGATGTGACAAAGGGACAAGAGCTCCCACCTTCCTTGCAAGGTAGGACAGAGTGAGAGCTGTTTCTTTCTTAAGGAATCAATCCCCCACGCCAACACGCACACACACACATCATTCACTTTCATCTGAGCACATGGGAATTCAGACCTAATATCTGTGGGGAGAAAAGGCAGACTTGAGACAGCTCCCTTGAATCAGGTAGCTTTAGACAGAAGCAGTCAGCACAAAGTTGAGATCAACTCTGTGAGTTAATGAAGTTATGCCATCAACTTCTAACATCAACTTCTAATTCAAGAATTCAAGATAAACAAATAGGGGAATAAGAAGCTGCACAAAAATAAAATAAACCAAGCAATTTCTAGCTAATCTTACTGATACAGTTCCTAAGTTAGTTTCAACAACTTACAGAAAGCATAGCATCCTTGTCCATGGGTCTGTTGGGTTGAGGAGAACAAACAGTGATCCTCGAGGCAAACGGAGGCAAAGAGAATACTCAAGCTACCCGATTTTTATGTTGCATTTCAGGATGATTGGCACAGAGAAGCAAGCATCCAATCAGATAGGATCCTGGGGCTTGCTAGGTCCAACATGCACACATGGAGAGCAATACTTAGCACCTTGCTTAGCCTATGCAAGTAGCTTTAAAAGGTGTAAACCCGAGGAGATGTCCCTCTTTCTTCCCTGCCAGACACTCCTTGTATATTCAGGCAGAGCTCAGGGTCTACGTGTTATGGAAGACAGAGTCTTGGGACAGACATAAAGAGTTCTTAGTAGGACAGAGGGCTAGTGCTTTGCTTTCATCACAATAGAAAAGAACAAGACACGATGGGGGCCACTTAAGGATGACAGCCCAGTGTTTCAAGCCACGTATTCTGCTACAACATCTATTCCCCTGGTTATTTTGAAACATAAAAGTTTGTTCTAGCTCAAAGCATGTGCGATTTCTTCCTCTTTTTCAGTAAAATCCATTTTGAACCTGTTAATCTGGTCTTTGATCTCCAAGGAAACATACATGCCTGCTTTTAAAAATGTGTGCCACCTCCTTACATTGTGATGTCAGGATTTACTCCAATACTTACTAGTCCTACTTACAGATTCTATAATAAAAATTCTATGGTAAACCATAGGATTACACATTTATTGCATAGCAGATAACACTGGGCTTGAGAACCTAGTTAGAACAGCCTACCCCAACCTGGTGCCCTCCAGATGCATTGGACTACAACTCCCAGCATGCCTCAGCCAGCTATGCTGGGGAAAGCTGAGTTAGAGAGATGGCACATTGCTTTCTACAATGGCAGGAACAATCCCAATGCAAACAGATGCAGTTTAGCAATGGTAAACTGTGCTCCATGTGTTTATTTTTGGGTTCTGCGACACACTTTTGGGTTCTACTACGCTGGGAAGAGACAGTGTAGAAATATAATTAGCCAAACAAACACAGCCACTGATTTCTGTCTGAGCATGGAAAGCTAAGCAGGGTCAGGCCTGGTTATTTCTTGGATGGGAGACCCCTCCTCTAGTTTCCTGCACTGAACAGGGGGTTGGACTCGATGGCCTTGTAGGCCCCTTCCAATTCTATGATCCTATGAATCCTATGAAAAAGCTAAGGTCAGCCAAGCAACGGGGATGTCTTCCGATCCCAAGCATGGCCATCTACATACCAGATCAGGCCCATCAAGCAATTTGATCTGGCCATTGCTAGTGTAACAATTCGCCATGCCATGACTGCCTTGTCTTGCAGGCCAGTTGTGCATGCTTCTGTCTGATGAGTAGGATGCTGGGCAAGGGGACCCCAAAGACATTAATTATCTGCCTGAGGTGAGGTAGTGACCAGCCAAGACCTCCCATCACCATGGGCAGGTATCTTACTTCCCTATAGGCACAAACAGATACGTGCAGGTAGATGGGCCAGACTGGCTAGGTAGGTGAGGAGAGAAGCGGCAGAAGCCTCTCTTGGAACTGCCAGAAACTCATGCTTAAACCTCAGGTCCAACCTGAAAGATGAATATTTATTAAAGAAGTACAAGAGACCAAAAATAAAAAGTAAAGCAGAGTGGGTACTTGAAAATAAATCAAGTTAAAAAGCTTGCTAGCCTAGCGTAAACTCTTTGAGGTTAAACTCACAACACAGGTGTCACACACGGGTAGTCAGTGGAGGAGGTAACTGACGAGACCAAAGTAAGCAGAGTGATGAAGGAATACGGAACCATATCCCATTTTTATTATGTTTGACCGGGGGGAGGGAGCAGGTGTGACCGTCCAACAGGTTTCACCAAACAGATGAGTGGCATGTAAGCACTGCAGGAAGATCCACTGCAGGAAGATCCTCTTCTCACCCATTGGGTTTGGGAGACGGACTGCCAAAGTGTAAATTAAAAGGAGATGGCTTTAGCTATCTCTGGCAGATTGCACACATCAAAAGGCTTCCTGTTTTGTGGCTCTAGACACACGGGGAAAGATGTGTATTATTCCAAGGGGGTATGGATGCAGGCATCCGGGTCAAGGATGCTCGTAGCTGCGGCGGCGGCGGCGGAGGAGGAGGAGGAGGATCAAAAAGATTTCTATACCACTTCTCATATTTAAAAATATAGCTAAGCAGTATCTTCAGTGTCTTTAAAGAAATACAGTAGTACCTTGGATTACGAGCATAATTCGTTCTGGAACCATGCTCGTGATCCAAAATACTCGTACATCAAAGTGCGTTTCCCCATTAGAAATAATGGGAACTCCGCTGATTCGTTCCACAACCATTTAATCACTGCTTTGCCGGCTCCCTGGCAGGGAGCCCCATGGAGGGAGCCGGCAAAGCAGTGATTAAATGGTTGTGGAACGAATCAGCAGAGTTCCCATTATTTCTAATGGGGAAACTCGCTTTGATATGCTGGCGCGCTGCCATGCCAGCTCCCTACCTTTGCCAGCGGTGGCTCACCTCTCTGCTGGCGCCTCGCGCGCTGCCATGCTGGCTCCCGGGCAGGGAAGCGGCACGGCAGCGCGAGGCGCCCGCAGAGTGAGCGGCCGCACCGCGTCTCCCTGCCAGGGAGCCAGCAAAGCACTTGCCGGCTCCCTCACAGGGAGATGTGTGGAGCCGCTCCCGCCGCTCCCGCGTCACTTCCAGGGCTGGATGTGACGCGACGGGACCGCCAGCGGTGCGGGCGGCTCGCCACAGAGAGGCGAGCCGCCGCTTGCAAAGGTAGGGAGTGGCTCCATGCATCTCCCTGCGAGGGAGCCGGCAAGTGCTTTGCCAGCTCCCTGGCAGGGAGACGCGGCGTGGCCGCTCGCTCTGTTGTGCTGCTTCCCTGCCCGGGAGCCAGCATGGCAGCGCACGAGGCGCCAGCAAGGCACTTCGCCTCCAGGGAAGCCCCCGCCTCCTGGCCATTCACTCGGCCGACGCAGTAGCGTGAGGAGGCGGCCGCGCCCGGCCACACCTCGCCTCCAGGGAAGCCCCATGGAGGCAAGTCACGGCGCGGCCGCTCGCTCAGCCGGCACCTTGCATTGCTAGCATAAATTTAAATTTGAAAGACATCTCGCAACAGGAGCCACATGCGGCAGCAGCGGCTCGTGTTGCGAGACTTGCGCGTCTTTCAAATGTAAATTTATACCAAATTTTTCCTCGTCTTACGAGAAACTCGCAAACTGGGTTACTCGTAATCCGAGGTATTACTATATACACTGAAGGGCAGCTAGCCCAATTAAATTTTACCGATAGCCCAATTAAATTTTAATTGAGATATGCCAAAAGGAAACATTGTAAGTGGGTGGGGGAGAAGAGAAAATAGTTCACACTTTAATTTCTTGTAATTACTCATTGGATTCTGTTGATCAGGCTATGCCACATGTATTCCGTAACTGCTAATTGGTGCCATGTTTATTAAAGTGGCAGCCTGCACAACAGGTATGGTAGCTACCAAGAGCTTGCTAAACCTTGTGTTTTGCCACCTGCCTGGGACTGCAAAAATTGTGGGTGTTTGTCATGCAACTGGAATGACATGGTTTATGACTAGCAGGCTACATTCAGGTTGGTGGGTCACAGTTCTGCAGGCCTGTTACAGAGCCCAACCATCATTAAAGAGGTCACCTGGCTAGCAAAATAAACTTCTGGCCCTCAGATTACTCTCTGGAAAATAGAATGGCCCCTGAGAATCCAGAAGTTGGCAAACCCGGCCAAACCAAATACCTAGATTAATGTAAAATGGGGAAGATTTTTTCATCAAAACCCAACAGGAAAAAGTGATATAGAAATTAGAAACACACAAATAAAACAAAAAGGAAAATAGATCTGGCTGGCATAACTGCACACACATTTAAAAGCATTAAAGGAAAAGCAGCAGCTTGATGTGGGAAATTCCACATATTAAAACAATCAGCCTTTGTTTATAATTAGTTCCATATGTGCACTGCAAATTGAGTCAGTATATGCATGTGAGAGGGAAGGAGGAAGGGAGGGAAAGCAAAGCCGGAAAGGATGGAAATGGCTTCAGTATGACTGATTCACAGAGATTCTTTTAAAAGTCTTGGTTTAGGGTTACATTGTTGGCCTTGAAAATGAAAACAGATTTCTTGATTCTTTTAAAAAGAATATATCTCCTATGACAACCACCTTCCTTTATAAAGCAAAGCATTCAGGGACAGATGTTGCTTGCTTCTACACCAGTCGATCAAGGGTGACTCCATTGCGTGGGACATAATTTTTCTGAATGTACATAATTGCATGTGTAAAGGTGGAACAAATAATGTACAGTGTACACTGTGATTTCTCTCTCTCTCTCTCTCTCTCTCTCTCTCTCTCTCTCTCTCTCCCAGGGGCAGTAGAAGGAACTTCCTCTTCCCATTAATATGACCCTAACCCTGATCGAGCTTGAAAACTGAGTGCAAACATAAATGAAGGAGGGGGAAGGAGAAAGCCTGCTCATTCCTAATTCCAGCCTTTTACCCCAGTCCCATACAAGTCATGGGATAGGTGAAACTGA
The DNA here is from genome assembly GCA_021292165.1 of Shinisaurus crocodilurus. Classification (NCBI taxonomy): domain Eukaryota; kingdom Metazoa; phylum Chordata; class Lepidosauria; order Squamata; family Shinisauridae; genus Shinisaurus; species Shinisaurus crocodilurus. The sequence goes on along the minus strand of CM037879.1, from coordinate 192,606,405 downwards.
TTAGACCAGATTGCAATTTGCACTCTTAAAGGACACTACTTTTTTCATATATTTAAAAAAAAACTGTTAACATGGTTCTAAAATTGCATTGGTTGTGGAAGCAGAGGGAGGAAGAGAGACTGTGTTTCTCATACAGTCATTTATTCAGTAGGTGCCCATGAGAGTCACATCAAACTGTACACATCTAGTCACATCTATTCCAGCAAGACTGGCCACTTTAAATGAATGGATGTATTTCAGCACACTGCATTAAATGGTTAGCTAGCGGTTAGAGTGAATCACAGGGAATTTCATGTCTGCTGTCTTAATTTCAGTCTTGAAAAACCTTTTTAGTCTTTAAATGAAAACAAGAGTCTATGGCCGAGCTTTTCGATGTGCTTGGGCAACTGGAACGATCAATGGACATCAACGGAATGCGTCAATGAGCGGCTGGATGTTTGGACCTGTGGTGCCACTGCTTCAGGTCAGTAACATCAGTGTGCCAGTCAAAAGCTCAATTTTGTAAAACTGGGGAAAAGTAAGTTATAGTTCCTGACCACAGCCAGCACCAGAGGGTGATGGGAGCATTTGCCCAGGGCCGGATCAAGGCCAGCGGATGCCCTAAGCGCAGCCCGATAATGGTGCCCCCCCCCCCGGCTCTTCCATCGCTTAGCTGGCAAGACATTAAGACTCAATAAGTGCTGAAGGTGAAATAAGACATTAAAAGCTCAGTTTTCTTCTAGGCCATCCCCCACGCCAGAGCACACAACTATATTAAATATAAACTGTTTTTTTAATTATATTTATTTAACACTAAATAGCAGCAAGCAATATAAGCTAATTACTTACTTATAACTAGGGCAACAGAAAGAAATACAAATTTTCATCACTGTAAGGCAGGCAAAGGCCCACCACTCCAACAGCACCACCATTCTTATTTTGTGTGGAGCACCCAACAAGCACCGGCAGGAGAGTTTCTTCCAAGTTAAGGAGACTCACTTAGGACGCCTTGCCTACTGGATCCCTCGTGTGGTGTAAAGAGCCAGTATGAAATAATGGTTAGTGTTGGACTTCGACTCAGGGGACCAGAGTTCAAATCCCCACTCATCCATGAAACTTGCTGAGTAATCTTGGGCCTGACACTACCTTGCATCCTAATCTAGTTTACAGGGTTGTTGGGAGGATGAGAGAGGGTGGGCGACTCATGTATGCTCCCATGAGCTCCTTAGAGGAAGTGTGGGATATAAAGAAATAAAATGAAAATAAAATCCCGGAGCCAACACTTTGTTTCTTTTTCTTGTGAAGTGTGTGTGTGTGTGTGTGTGTATGTAGCCTTTTCCAGAATTGATTCCTTTCTGACATAATCAGATCATTACAGTGTATTTGTACCAATCTCATTATTTATAGGATTCTATTTATATGCTTCTGTCAAAGGGAAGGACTACCTCAAAAAGAAACTAGAGCATCGGTGGGGGTGGCAGACAGAAACGCAGCATTTTGAACCTTTCCCCCCAATACTGAAATGCTGAATTTATACTGAAAGTGATATAAAAAGCATTATTTGCTGAGTTTCTAGCTGCTGCACGGATGTAAGAGGCAAAGAAACCTGCCAGAAAACAGCAGCAGCAGCAGCAGCAGCAGCAGCAACAACAACAAAATGGTAACTCTGCTTACCCCAACCACCCCTGCTGATCAGTGGGAAGAAGCAAGTAGCACAATGAGGCTATGATCTCTTGGAGGCATACTGCCATACTGCTACATGGCTGCCACTGAAAATAGCAGCTGTGTGTCTCCTTCTCCTCCTCCTTTCCCCCCTGGTAATTCTAGAATTGTAGCATTCTAGATCTATAACCTGGCATTACAGAACATGTGATATGACTTCACTGCATATTGGCTGTTTCTAGAGAGGTGGGAGGGAGGAAATGTGCAACACTGTGACATCATGCCATATGTTTTGAAGTACTAGATCAGCCTCCCCCAACCTCCTGCGTGCTGTGGATGATGGGAGCTGTAGTACAACACATCTGGAGAGCCCCAGGTTGCAGGAGGCTATACTAGATACTGCCAAGTGAGAGAAGAGGAGGAGAGTCTTGTATCTCCCATAAATGATGGTGGGAAGTCTTGTATCTCCCATAAATGATGGTAGGAAGTCTTGTATATCCCATAAATGATGGTAGGAAGTCTTGTATATCCCATAAATGATGGTGGGAACTGTAGTCCAACATGTCTGGAGGGTGGCAGGTTGGGGAAGGATGGTCTAGTTCAAACCTTTGGAGCTTAAATCCACACATCTCAACATTCTCATGTCGAGGAGTCCCTCAATGAGCACCAAGCTTGGCTACCTCCCTTTGGGCTCTGTGATCAGCTACACAATGCAGAGTACTTGCTATTGAGCTTAAATGTAAAGGTTTCAAAGTTTATCCCACAGCACCTGAAGAAAGAAGCTTTGCTACAAACTGATATTAAAAAATAGACTGCTACATATCTTTTCTGTACACTTTCTAAATGATTTCCAGTAAATTATTTCTAAATTATTTCTTCATATACGTACTGAACACATGGCAGCTATAAACTGCTCCATTTAGATTGTGGGAATGCTGAGAGACACAGCAGCAGGAACTGGACTGGGCTTCTGTTAGATGCAAGGAGGCGCATACAGCCTACAGCAGCCTTCTCCAACCTGGTGCACTCCAGATGTTTTGGGCTTCCAACTTCCTTCAGCCTCAGCTAGCATGGCCAATGGTCAGGAATGCTGAGAGTTGTCGTTCAAAAAATCTGGAAGGCACCAGGATTGGGAAGGCTGCCTTACAGAGCCAATGCTTTGAAAAGTTGGACAGCCAAGGATCTGCAGTGTTGGGGGCATTCCGTTGCGTTCAGTGAAACAACTGCTGCCTTCCCTTTTGGGGTCAGAGTTCAAGGCTGCAGACAGACCATAGTTATTGGTACATTGCCCTCAGCACACACACACATTTCTACTGTCCCACTGTTGTCTCTGTTCCAAAAGATTTTGCAGGGTTTTTTTAAATGATTTTTAAAAAATGGGTCTGATCAGTGGATAACTGGGTGAGTACACACCATAGGCAATGATGCTTCTCTCATACCACCTTCAGTTCCCTGGAATTGAAGCTATTGCTTATCTCCATCCAGAATGAAGTCTGCATATAGCCCTTCACTTGTCAGCACATCGGAGGGGGACAAATTCAAAAGGATGTGAAGGATCACTCTTAATTCACCTTTTCTATTAAATTCCAAAAGCCAAGGGGACGACGACAGACCTACAGTGTAACACAACTTTAGACTAACACAGAGAGAAAAGCCTGTCTCTCACATTCATTCGCATTGTCCATCACTCAACCATCCATATGCAGCCCTGCCACTTGCAGTCCAATCATCCAAATGGTGCAGCCAGATTACTCAGAAACAGCCACCGATTCCTTGTCTGCAATCCAGGCTAAACACATGCTCCAGCAATAAATGAAAAGTGTTCATTTTGTACTCATGCCCAAGACCGGAATAACTGATTGCCACACCAGGCTATCCGGTTGCCTGTTTTGCTTACCTTTCGCTCAGATCTATCACTGTCTCGGAACCCTTACTAAGTATACCTCTCTAATTGCTGACGGCATGAACTTTCAGTTGCTGTAATTCATTAGTGTGGGTTGAAAAAGGCCTGGAACTGGTGTGGAGTTTCATATAAACAGCTGCTTGCAGGAAGTCATTTGTATGGGCAACTATGACTTTTATTAGTCCTGCAAAACCCATCAACAACACGGAGTATATTTCAGTGCCATTTACAGACTCGTTCCCATTAACAATTTATGTACAAGCAGTCTATTTCTCTCCCTTTCTTTTAAGAATTCATAACAAGAAACACCCCAGAGATCTGGCACCCAAATGATCACCACCATCCATCTATATCGGCCTATATAAAATCCCCATCTTCTTGGACATTGCCACAAATCCAGGCTTCTCTGTATTGTGGAGGTTAATTAAAGAAGCAGACTTATAGAAGACCAGGAAGTTCACTGTTCATGATGTGGCAGAGAAGAGACAGGAATCTAATCTTTAGTCATGCCTAGATTTAAGAGCATAAGAGGAACCCTGCTGGATCAGACCAAGGCCTCTCTAGTCCAGCATCTTATTTCCCACCGTCTCCCCCCCCCCCCAATCTACTGCATTTTTAAAGTACATAAACAACAGCAACAGTCGTGTCCAGGTAGTTTAAACCTGAGCAGACAGGAGTCCTAGGCCCATCTCTACCAAATCAAGTGTGGAAACAGACAACCATTGAAGTACGGAGCTGTACCAATATCCAAACTTCCCCACAGCATTTCTTTCATGAGAATTTATGCTGGTCATTATAGCACAAGACTAAATTTGAAACTGAAGAGGTGCTGCCTTCTTCTACTGTCATTCTGAACTGTAAGAATGTGGACTTTATGAGAAAATGATGAGGAAGCTCTACGTATCATATATGGCAGGATAAAATTTTAAAAACTAATTTAGGGTGCAATCCTATGGGGATGCCCGTAACCCTCTGAACTTGGAGGATTAAAGGCATCCAATGGGGGGCAGGAGGAGTGCGGAGGCAAAGGTGGCCTCTGTGCTTCTCCTGCCCTGCAAAGCACTTAGATGGCTGATTTCAGCCATCTAAGCGCAGCGCTTCAGAGCGGGAGGGGCTGAGGCTGAGGTTCCGCCAGGATACATCATATCTTGGCGGTGCTGATCTCCTCCCTTCCCCGACCCCAAAAGCCCTTCTCCGAAGTCTTACAACTTCGGAGAAGCAGCCAGCGCAGTTCTTCTTGCACCGGCTGCGAGGGGCAGGAGGAGAATCCAAGCACTATGAGGTTGGAGCAATTTTCCAACCTCGTAGTTGGGAACCTGAAAAATCCTATGTCCATCTAGACCAGTGTTCTCCAACCTTGGGTCCCCAGATGTTTTTGGCCTACAACTCCCTGCTGGCTGGGGCATGCTTGGAATTGTAGGCCAAAAACATCTGGGGACCCAAGGTTGGAGAACACTGATCTAGACACTGTCTAGCGGCCATAGGATTACGCTGCCCATTAACTTTTTCCTGTTACTTATTTATTTTTTTGTTAATCATCGTTGCATACCACTTAATATAACAAAATCTCCATTCTCTTTCATGCCAAAACCATACGGTCAAGCTAGAGTCAAAACTCTCTATTAGCATCACCAATGTAAAGGAACAAATGACAACTCAACTTATTGATGGTGTTATCAAAAAGCCCGTCATCATCCCACAATCTCCTTAAATATTTCTTATATGCCCTTAAGCTAATAGTTCTTCTTTCTTTTTTTTTAATGCTGCTAGAGCAGAGAATAATTTGGATTTTATCTTTTCTCACATGCCACTGAGGGGCAGCCATTAATCAGAGAGGGAAGCTGTTTGTCATCATGGCTGCCTCTGAGACATGCAGCCCTGACACCGCCAGGGGAACAGGAGAGCGACCTTGGGCTCTGAGAACACACACAAAAAGGGTTCTGTGGTGGGGATGCCCATTTCTCATGTCTTCGTCAATGCTTGGGGCTTCAGGAGCTGAATCTCACTCGGACCTCTTTATTAGCTCAGTCTTCTGGGCCACGACTGTATTGGTTTGTCAAGGGCCATATCCTGAACTCTACAGGACAAAGTTCCAGGAGCAGAGTCAAGGATTGCCTCCATTTGCCATCCTATCTGCTGCCGCTCACCACCACCAATTGCCAGCAGCAGAGGGAGAGGCCAGCTTCCCATATTCTGCTTTGTGCCGACTATTCTAATTCCTTTATGCAAGTTTCTTAGCTGCCGCCAGCAGGCTGGTGGAAAGGAAGGACAAAAATTTAACAAATACAGTATATCTAGACTATATTTGCTTTAAGACTGGTATGTTTCTTTTCGTCTCTTAAATGTGATCCCACTGTCAATGCCTTGAAACCATACCAGTTAGCATTGACATAGAGACCTTCAGCATGTTCAAAGCATGTCACAGCCACAGGCATCATCTGAGTGATCCTTAAAACAATCCTGCAAGGTCGGTCAGTCTTACAGTCCCTAGATTGCAGATGATGAGGGCTGCAGCGTAGAATGGCTTTGCTGAACTAAGGCCATCTAGTGGATTCATGAGCCCCCTTCCATGTGAGTCTCATGAAGGGATATCATTGGGAGAATGAGGCTGTGGTGCCACACTGCTAGCCTTGCCCCACAAGATTGTGTGGCTTTCCCTGACCCACCCCCTGCATGTCCATGTGTTGGGCATGGAAGTCGGCAGGGGAAAGGCTTTTTCTGCAAATGTCCACACCTAACACACGGATGTCAGGGACGGGGAAAGCCACGCAACCTCAGGAGGAGGGCCAGTGGCACAGCCCCACAGCCCCTTTCCACCAGTGGTGTCCTTTCATGTGATTCTCCTCTCGCTTAGACTACTGTAATGCACTCTACGTGGGGTTACCCTGGAAGATGGTTTGGAAGTTACAGCTGGTACAGAACGCGGCGGCTCGCCTTGTTAAAGGCAGCTGCTGGCGTGATCACATCACTCCGGTGCTTAAGGAGCTGCACTGGTTACCAGTTGCTTGCTAAGCCGAATTCAAGGTGTTGGTTTTGACCTTTAAAACCCTATATGGCTCCTGTCCAGTTTATCTCAAGCAGCGTCTCCAGCAACATCAAGTAGGCTGCTCAACAAGATCTGCCATGGACGGCCTTCTCCTTGTTCCATCAGCCAGAGCAGCCAGGCTGGTGGGGATAGGAAGAGGGCCTTTTCTGTGGTGGCCCCCAAACTGTGGAACTCTCTCCCCAGTGACCTCCACCATGCCCCCTCCTTGATGAGCTTCCTCTGTTCATTAAAAACATGGCTTTTCAGGTGGGAATATGGAGTGGGTTAGGATTTTAAAGTTTTAATGGTATTTTATATTTTGTTTTATTGTATTTTTTATATATTGTACATCGCCCAGAGTGGCTGGGTCACCGGCCAGATGGGCAATTCAGAAATATGATAAATAAATAAATTCACACGTGAAGGGGACTGCAATGGAGGTGGGATCTGACAAGGAGCACCCCTGATTCACAGTCCCGTCTCTTAGTCCTGACATTATGCTGGCTCTTATGAGCTGGCAGCTCTGTATCTGTTTCCTAAAGATTGATTACCGCCATCAGTGTGCAATCCCCACCCTCGACCGCCTAGAAATTGATGCTGTTCTTATTGGAATGGTTTTAACTCCTCCCCTCCCATTTCTACATATATTTCATCATCATAGCGGTATCCTCTAAATTTCCCTAAATTTCTACTTCAGGCAAAATGCTATGGCAATGCTAATTTCACACTTAGGAAAGCATAATTTAGGGGTAAAATCTGACTACAGTATCAGGGTTTAAAAAAAAACCTTTAGACCTTGATTTCTTTCAGAGACTGAATGTCAAGGCCTAGGGAGCTAGTTGGAGCCACCTGCATTCAGGCTTCAGTATCCGTTTGATGCAGAAGAGACAAGGAGTGCGCAACGTCGCGCATAGGAAGCTATTGAGCTGGGCCATTGAGCTCAGTACTGTCTAACTGCCCACACTACACTGACTGGCAGTGGCAGCAGCCCTCCAGGTTTTCAGATAGGAGTCTTTCTCAGCACTACTTCGAGATGCCTGGGATTGAAACCTAGATCCTTGTTGCTGTGAAGCCTCTGGACAGTCCCGAATAAAATAAAAACAAACTGCTAAACACAGCTGTGATCTGAAAGGGATATATGCTACTCTGGAAAGTTTATTAACAACATCAGCTGAGGATAGCCAGAAGTGGATAAGACTAGGAGCCAGGCCTTTGGTCCTTGCTGAACCTTAAGACCATTCTCAGAGGCCCTTCTCTTGGCGCTCACACCAAATGAATTGAGGCAGGTGGCTACTAAGGAGAGGGCCTTTTCAGTGGTGGCACCTGAGATGTGGATGCTCTCCCCAGAAAGGCTCACTTAGTGCCTATGTTGTGGTCTTTTTTCAGTCCCAGGTGAAGACCTTCTTATTCTCCCAGGCCTTTTTAGTCATCCAGGGGTTTGGGTTATTTTAAAGATGTGTTCAATGTATTTTAAGGGCTTTGCACTACTGCTGCCTTTTCCTTTGAGTTTTTTTAAATCTGGTTTTACTCTATTGTTTTAATTTTTTAGGTTTTTATATTATGTTTTATTATGTTATTGTATTTTGTGGTTTTAAGTCTTGTGAACTTCGGCTATTGGGCAGTATAGAAATGTAATCAATCAATCAATCAGTAAACAAACAGATCAATACCTTCTGCCTGTTGCACTCCATCAACCAGCTCAAGCCCAAGCAACTGACCCCATGACCCGTGAGCTGGAGAACAGACATTCCAGCCATTCACAGCTGGCTCTGACTATTTCAGCACTGTAAACAATACACGAGACACAGGGCAGGGTTCAGTGAGGTTACTCTTAGCACAGTTCTGCCTGGATATGCCCAATCTTTCTTGCAGGTATGTGAAAATATTGGGGATTTTTTCCCCCCACAGGAGTCAATGGTAGCAGTTACGTTCTTCAATTATGTATGATTTGTGACTGTTCAAAGTACCAGCTAGCTCCCTTTTGTTCCATTAGCAAGTCCCAGCAGCCTTGCCAAACTGAGCAATCTATTGCTTCCCATATAGGTTAATGGATCACTTTACATTTTGAGAATGCCTTATATTATTGCACGCTTCATTAAGGCTGATGTCATGTTCTGAACACTGAGGATCTGTGGGGACGGCAAGGATGTTTGCAGTTAAAGCATGCAATGAGGCACACTGGGTTCTTCCCGGTGGCGCTGGCTTTCAAGGAAACCCCACGGTCACTTTCTTCTGCTAACCCACTCTCCAGGACCGTGCATTTCGGTAACTGGTATTGTTCGGCTGTGTTTATGAAGCGAAGAAGCAACAGTAAAAATTCAGTAATTACACCAATAACTGGTTAACAAAAGAACACCACTATATACTATTGATTTCTGGAACCATCTACATATCTATAAATGAAATGCCAGAGATTCCTGACATCAGCTTTTCCTAGCCTGGTGCCCTCCAAGTGTGTTGGACTGCAACACCCATCATTCCCAGCCAGCCATCTGGAGGGCACCAGGTCGAGGAAGGTTGCCTTACATAGCCAGAACTTGTGTCCTAGCTATCACCAACTGATATTGTTAGTAAACTACCAAGATGGTATCTTTCCCTTCCTGATCAGAGTTGTGTTTAGTGGTATGTTTTTCTTTGGTTTGGGGGGAGATTATTTTGAGGGCCACAGCACCCTGGCAGGTCCCACTGCTGTGCGTGCCTTTTTAAATTTGCTTTTTTTTCCTGTCCTGCATTCCAAGCACGGCTTGGTGGCTGGATGCAGCCACCCTTTAAATTTCCCACAATTCCTCCAACCTAGCTCTGGAGCTTTGTGGGAAATTTAAAGGAGGTCAAACCCAGCCATCCAATGCTCGGTGGAGCACTGCCTGAAGGAGCGTCTCCTCCCACATCTACCTACCAAGATCCATAGGTTATTGTCTGAGGCCCTCCTCCAGGTGCCCCCACCAAGTGAGGCTAGGTGGGTAGTTGCAAGAGAGAGGGCCTTTTCAGTGATGGTACCCCGTCTGTCCTCTCCAGAGAGGCTTGCCTGGCCCTTTCATTATGGCCTTTTCGGTGCTAGGTGAAGATCTTTTTATTCTCCCAGGCACTCCAAGAACTGTTTTTAGTGGCTCAGATCTTCGCACTCTTTTATTTTACTGCATTTTATGTTTTTATTGTATCGAACACCGCCAAAATAACTTGAATTATTGGGCAGTTTAAAAGTGCAATAAGTAAATAGATTTTTTTTTAAAAAATTGCCGGCGTAGTCAGGTAAGCCTGCCAAGACCCACTGACAGAGTAGGGAGGCCACCAAATAGGACAATTTGCTCGGGCTTCCTGGAGCTAGTCCTGATTAGCTCTCTGGCTTTCATTACTATCCTAAACCATGGAAGAGCTCTCAAGCAACAGACAAGTTGTGTAACTCTGTGCCAGCATTTCATGATTCTCCAAAGATTTCCCGGAGTTCTTGTTAACAGCCCGGCAAGCCAGCGACTGCCCTTTTCCTGGTTTCAAAGAAACCTTTTCTTCATGGTGGATCTTTAGCCCCCTCTATGATTCTTTGGCTGTGGTTTGCCCACTGCTGCTACATTCTCTGTTCAACAAGTACCAATGACAGCGACGTGATGACAGCTAATTCTGTCATGCCCCCCGTCTCATACTTCCCCTTTTATCTCATCTCACAGAAGCCAACAAAGCCTTCTAGTGTCCTTTTGGAATAAAGAGAAAGGAAGTGTCAATATGGCAACAGCTGCTTCAGAGATAGTGCGATGCCAATGCTGTAGCAAGAACATTATGTCCTCAGAGGAAGCTGCCGATAATGTGAGCATGGTGTATGTTTGCGTCTCTGCAAAAAGAAAGGTGGGGGGGTATAACCATATAAAATGATGTGGGGAGGGAAGTATTATAATTATCATAGGACAGGTTTAGCTCTAGCTTCCTCTCTAGAAACTGTGGCAACTTGCCATGCAAGTGGTTGCTTGAAACACAACTGCATTGGGGCAACTCCATGTGGCAGGTTGGCTGTAAGGAAGCAGCTCTTTTCCCACTGTTTGCGCTGGCAGGGCTGAGACAGCAAAAGTGGACTGGGGAGCCATCTCATGCCCCTGGCATGATTGTGTCACACAATTGCATTCCAAGCGGCCTCTCTCATACAGCAGATCATCAGGTGTTAACAAAATAGAGAAGTCACACTGAAGGACTTTATTTACAAGCCATGGCTTTGACTGAGAATTTGATTTGTTAGGCCTGTTAAGAGTTTTTCGGTTTGAATATTCTGATAGTCTCTCCTTCAGGGCCGGACCAAGACATTTTGCTGCTTGAGATGAAGGACAAGATTGCCCATTCCTCATACAGAAGCCAACTGGACTGGCAGTTAACAGGATAGTATCCTCCCACCACACCTAAGGGAGCAAGCTCGTTTAGGGACACCAGAACAGGCCATGCAGCATATGCAGTTCTTTCCTCCAACAGATGGAAAAGGCTGGGGGGGGGGGGGCTCAGGAGCAACAGCCGGGGGGCATTCTGCTGCCCCGCAGCACCTGCTGCCTAAGGTAGTTGCCTCACTTTGCCCAATGGTAGGGCCAGCCATGCTTTCTTTACACCAGTATAGCTTACAACAGTTGTCTTCAACCTTTTAAGACCCGAAAACCCTCCGCCCTCACTCACAAACTGCAACACTGGCCACACTTTTAAATGTTTACCCTGTATAGCCATCTTTCATATAATCCTCTCTCTGTTTTTCATTTCTCTCTCTTTGTCTCGCCATCTTTTTCCTGCTCTCTCTCTTTCTCCTCTTCATTTTTTAAAAAGTAAATGGCAGTGGCTCTGCTGCAGTGAGTGAGGGTGTAGCCCCACAGCGGATCATAATGATCGTTATTTGAAGACCAGCACCTCATATCAAACTAAACCAATGGCCCACCCAGTCCAATCCTGTCAAGCAGAGGACTCTCCCAGTATTGCTACACGATTCCTTAACAAAAAACCAAAAAGGATAATGCTTGGGCTCTCATATCAGCAACCAAATATCAGGGGTGGGGAACCTTTCTTCTGTTGAGGGTTGCATTGCCTCGGGGGTAATCTGTTAGGTGCTGCATACTGGCAGTGGGCAGAGCCAAAGGTGGACAGGGCCACCCCTTTTCTCTTTCTCTCCCTCACCCTCTCTTCCTGACACCCCCTTCTCCCTCCCTCCCTCCCTCCCTCCCTCCCTCTCTCTCTCTCTCTCTCTCTCTCTCTCCTCCTCCTCTTCCTCCCTACCCAGGACAAATTGCTCTTGCCAGAGGACTGAACTGATCACTTACAGTGGGCTTTTGAAAGCTGGGAGCAGCATGAAATTAGGCTGAGGGCTGCAGGTTGCCCAACCCTGCTATATATGACCAGCCATTGGGGAATGTGCCCACAGATGTGCAGTTCAAATTCTGGTTACTTCTCATGATGTGTTGGTTGTACCTGAGTTTTTCTGAATATGTGATCAATCAGGATTCTGGGTCCTTCAAATTCTGCACCTGCATCTGATTTACACTGATGTAATTTCACTATAATTGTTCCTCAGTGTAAATCCATCAATATGATTTACATCCTTGTAAAGAGAACAAACAAAAACATAAGCATCCCCCCTCTTCACCCCAACCTCATGCTTTCCTATAGCAGCACTGGTGGGATTTTCAGGCTACAGAATTCTATCGTGCAGTGATTTGCAAGTATGTATCCCAGTTTGGAACGAAGGAGGCCACAGGAGCATTGGAACAGCTATGCTATATCAATGCATCATCTCACTTTTAAAGCAATAACATTGACACAGATAAAGATGTATGGGAAGGAAGGTTCTGGGGGATCATTCCCAGGTGGCCTCTGTTACCTGAGACAATATCCTCCATCAGCTCATTGACCAGATGTTAATCTGAATATTAGGTTTCATGTTGATGGCAAAATGTTTAGGAGTCTACTAACGACCCTAAGTGAAAATAAACTTTGCATTCCCCTGTTCCTTCAAACTGAATTTTATGTTAGCTTCTTTTGTGATGTGCATTTGCATACACAAAGAAAGTAGCTATGTGGGCTCCTTTTCAGTGTCCCTTTGTCAAACAAACAAACAAACAAACATAATCATGAGCAGAATGGACAACAAAATGTCCAAAATATGATACCACATTGGTAGGGTTATCATTTGCGGCATAATAATAGAATGTAGACCGGAGCCAGTTTTTAAGGATTCATATTAATGAAATCAGAATGGAGACTGAGGGAGAAAGACGGTGTTATATTGGAAAAGCCGTAGAGGTCAGCGGCATCAGATAATTGCTGGGCCACAGCCTGTTCAAAGATCTAGTCATTGAAAGCCAGTGCTGCCGGCCATCTTAGTTCTTACACAACATGGAGCCAAGCCAAATGGGAAGCAGCACAGTATGGCTGATGGAGCCCTCTGCCAAATACTAGTTTGGGATGGTCCAATGGTCTCTTGAGTATGGTTTCAGCTTGGGCATAGCATTGCTAGACCAGAGGCGATGGCCACTGCCACTGACCTGGCTGGACTCCACAATAATTAAGAAGAGACCCTTACAATGACATAAATCTCTCCAGAACACCAGCTCAGTTGGGTTGGTTTAAACAATCCAGAGTTCACAATCTAACAAACCATGGGTCCTCTTTCTGGGTTGTTCATGATTAACAAATTGTATGTATGTATTTATTTATTTATTTATTAATTATATTTATACCCCGCCTTTTTTCCTGCAAGGAGCTCAAGGTGGCGTACATGATCCTCCTCCTCTCCATTTTGTCCTCACAACAACCCTGTGAGGTAGGTTGTTAACTAAGCACCATGTTAAGCTGGTGGACATGTGACAGTGACATAGGATTTTGCCCTTAGGTGACATGACAAGAGGACAATAAATGATGGGTAGTGTTTGGATTTTGGGTCTCTGAAAGTTTTCAGCACAATAACATTTTTAGTGTTTAAGATGCCACAGGACTCTTGTTTTTTGCTACAGCGGTCAAGAGTTACCTCTCAAGCAGTATTTGGCTTAAGGCAAATATTAAGGCACATAATGCTAACCCTGTGATATGGGTTGTTGAATTCTGGGTTGTTGTGATGTGTGAACGTGGCTGTGCAAACAAACCATAATTTTGGGAGCCAGTGTGGCATAGTGGTCAGAGTGTTGGACTGGGACTTGGGAGATCTGGGTTCTATTTCCTGCTCGGCCATGAAACTCACTTTGGGCCAGTCACTGACTCTCAGCCTAACCTACCTCACAGGGTTGTTGTGAGGATAAAATGGAGAGGAGGATTATGTAAGCCACCTTGGGTTCCTTGCAGGAAAAAAGGCGGGGTATAAATATAATAAATAAATAAATAAAATTTAGGATATAAAGACTAAATAATAATATCTTTAAACCAGACTTGGACCAGAGAGCTCCTCCAATAGAAGCTTTCAGAGGACTGTCCTCTGACAGGCCTTCAAATAGGGGCCTGTCAAGTGGGACACATGGACACCACCCTACATTTGGACCTCTGTGCAGAATATATTGGTCACTGCTGAGACAGACATGGGGCAGATGGTAGCAATCAACTGTTCTGATCCAGAGAAGAGCAAGAACGAATTATGTGTAATCCCATCCCAGTCCAGTGATTGCTTAGGACTATGGGAACTTGAAAAAGGGAAACAGAGCTCACCTGTTCCACAAGGTTCATTATTGTCAATGGAAGTGGCAGAACTGTGAGTGTGCACATTTCCCTGAACAGATTTGTTATTTCCATTTAAATTAATGGGGAAGCTTCTGCACATATGCAGCAAAGCACCTGTGGAGCACCTGCTGCTGCACTTGAGGAGGCGCCTCTTCCCTCTGCCCCTAAAATGGTAAGTATCACTGCAGGTATGCCTGATCTCCTAGCAACCTCCTCATATGCTTAGGTCAAGGGATGGAGCCCTCCTCTGAGAGTTCTGCCTTCCTGAGGCCCAGAAAAGGGGATACAAAAATCAGGGCACTTTTTTTTTCCAGGGGCCTCTCCTTTGACCCCCTGAGGAACTCCCACCCTAAGGAAGCTCACCTCTCCCTGGCAGGCAGGAGGCAGACAAAAACGCTGATATTCCGCAAAGCCTTTCAGAGCAAGTCGGTTAGCTCGTGGCTACTGCCGCTGCTGGACACATACAGGGTCTTTTTTACTGGTTCTGTGGTTGACCGATGGGTTTAATTGCTTGTTTTAATAGGGTGGTCTCAACAGCTTGAGCACTTTAATTGTATTTCATTATTCGACGTAAGCCTCTTTGCGGACCCTTCTGGACTAAAAGGAGAGGAAGAAAATAAATTATGTTTGACAGACTTGATAGCTTCTTGGAAGGGATGGGAGACAGGTTATTACACTGAGTTCCCCACCCTTTCCCCCCACTTATGATTTGCATTGCTAGAGCTGAGAGCATTGCATACTGGCTTGGGAGGAATTATAAGAGGAGGCCTGCAGGATCAGGCCAAGGGTCCATCTACTGGAGCATTCTATTTTCAATAGTAGCCAAGGAGATGCACCTGGGAAGCTCTCGAGCAGGGCATGAAGGCAACAGTCACTGCCAGCATCTGATGCGCTTGCAGCATGTGACGCTTCCACTAGGCGTGTGTAATTCCTTTTCTCCCCTGCAACACCTGTTCTTGTTTAATTAAGAAGAGACCCTTACAATGACATAAATCTCTCCAGAACACCAGCTCAGTTGGGTTGGTTTAAACAATCCATACTTTATTCATTTATTCATTTATTCATGTTAGGATTTTAACATTTTATACTGTTTTAAATGTATTTTAATCTGTTTTGTTTTATTGTATGTTGTACATTGCCCAGAATGGCTGGGTACCGGTTAGATGGGCGATTTAAAAATACAATAAATAAATAAATATTCATTGATACATACCATTTGTTAGTTACTTTTGGACAGAAAATACATGTTCAAGTTCACACATCAGTGAATTATACATCATCATCATTTGACCCACTGATGCCCACCCTTCAGCCCAAAAAGGGTCAAAGAGTGGTTTAAAAGTCCAACAGTGAGAGAGTCCCTGCCTTCAGGCTTACAATCTAAAAGACATGACACAAAAGGAAAATGGATGGGGAGGGACAAGGAAAATAACAAACTCGGGTACTGATTCTTAGTTACACCGTTCTTAACTCCCCCCCCCAATAGAAACAGTTTAAAGAGAGGAGGAGCCAGAAGGTGCTGCTCTCACAGCAGAGCTGAGGGGGCTTCCCTTCACTCCCTCACCTCAGTCCGATGGAATGGCTGCTCTCAGGCGACAGTTGATGGATGGAGGAGCTGCAATAGTTGTTCCAAACAGGGTTTGGCATTGGAAATAATGTGGAACTCTACCCGGCTCACTTATATTCTATGCAACATGAACACAGCATTACATGGTCACCTTCCCTAAAATAGTTCCTCACACCCAATGCTTTCTACTAAGCACTTCAGCCTAACCTCTTATTTCTCATCCCCAGCTGAAACAAAGACTAAGAATGGGTAACTGCAATGACTCACGTTGATCCCCTCTTTTACCCTTAGCACTCCCTCTCATCTCCCCACTGTTTCATACTCTTCCCTCTGCCCCCCCATTGTCTTCCCCATGTCAAAACTTAGATCAAGGGTAGGCAACCCAAAGCCTCCCAGATATACTGGACTACAACTCTTACTATCCAATGGCTATACTGGCTGGGGCTGATGGGAGTTATACACCAAAAAATCTGAAGGGACCGGTTACCTAGCCCTGATTTAAGATTGTAAGCTTGTTGGGGCAAGCATTTTTCTAAGAGCAGTAGATGAACAAATAAATAAGTAATGCCAGTACATACAAACCCCATCTCCAGTGACTTAGGTTGGGATCACTGATTTCATCATGGACAGCAGAGTTCCCTGCTGCTTTCTGGAAATTTACAGGGCAAGCCTTGCAGATAAGTGGCCACATTGGACCACATACCATTTGCCAGATAATAGCAAAGGGGGTTAAAGGAAAATGAAGGCAGCACAGAATTGGCAAAACTATGGAAGTCTACATAAGGGCTAAGTAGAAGACATTGGTCCTGAAAAGGAATTTACAGGTGGAAAGAGACAGAAGTAGAGATGGAGAAGCAGCTGCAAACACAAGGGGTGGTATAGGAGAGTGGAAGAAAGGAAATGAATTACTTGGTAGACTAAATTGCACAGAAAGAAGGGACTGTGAAGGGGGATGAGAGAAGATGAGGTATGATATATGACTAGTGCCTTGTATGTACTAGTGACCGGTCAGATGGGCGATTAATAAATATAAGAAATAAATAAATAAATAAATAATGTAAAGAACAGAAGTCTCAAGGTGATGTAGAGAGAGGGGAAAATGTGACTTAAAGGGAGAGGTGATATAATCACTTGTAGTACAAGTGAAATGAGTGTGTGTGTCCCTTTTAAAATAAATACTTAAAGCAGACTGGTCCCAAACACCATGGGCTAAAACTAGATTAGCTCCTTTAACTGCTAGACATAGTAACTGCTGATAAAATCTGGATAAAAAACAAGAGAAACATATCTCAATGTTTCCAATGTGCCTGCCCCCTCATTCTTTTAAAATGACAACATACAAGACACAACAACTTTCTGAATGCTAGAGGCAAGACTGAAGGAGCTGGTTTATCAGATATCTCAGTCATACACACATACATACTTCTTAATCAAATCAAACACATCCCTTACATCAAAGAATACATTTTTAAAGTCTCTTAAAATACCTCCTGGGTTGGAAATAAATCAAAGCTCAATGGAACTGAAAGAATGTCATAGTCCCATACTAAGATGGGAGGGTCACTGCACTACTATTTAGCTTGCAACACTGGCTGAATCACACATATAGTTGTAATGCTCTCAGTCTAGCTCTCAGTGAGCTTTGCTGCAGATGAATATTAGAGTCAAGTTTCTCGAGTGTGTATGCATCACTGACATTACACAAATGTACATGTATAAAATAAATGCAAAACACATCCTGCCTCCTAGTCACACCTCTCTAGTCTACAAATCTCGGAAGAAAGCAGGGGAGCACACACACCCCAAATACCATTGCTATTCCTTCATACACTCAAACTGCCAAACATGCAGTTTGTCACGGAAAACATCATATTTTAATAAGAAAGAAGAATCTGAAAGGATTACAAAACTCTAGAGCATGCCGTTGCACTAGTCTGCTGCTTTCCAAATGATCAGCATATCACTTTGAATAGAAAATCAGGCTTTACTTACAAACACATCCATCAGCAGGTGCTCCAGTGTGGCTTCAAGGTCTTCTAGCTTGGCTGCTAAAGTCATTGTCAAGGAAAAGGCCAGCTCAGATCCAGCAGCCCAAAGACTTAGAAGAGTCCTAATCCAAAATTGCTAACGGTGGACCAACTCACTGAACTGTCTATGGTTTGGCTATTTACAGAACATCAGAGGTGAAAGACTACTCCGGTTCATTAGGCTAAATACCTAAACCTCACAGTGTTGGTTGAGGGATCATTGTTACTCCATCGAGAAGTGAAGGCATAAACTGGACACAAACTTTGCTGCTTTTGCCTTCAAATAACTTCACAGGTGGAAGAACTGCGCTGCATCTGGGAAGTCACAACAGAGAGATTCTTGTACACACAGGGGCATTAGAGATGGGATGTGGAATGAAGTATCTTCAACTATGACTGATATTTATAGGAAGACTAGATATTTTTTTTTACTCCAGTCCATTTCTCTGTTCATTTCTGACCTTTCAACAAATGGCTCCATACACTAGAGTCTATTGTAAAATGGAGGCAGCAAGCCCCACAGAAGCTGGCTGTGACCGATGCCAGGCCCATTCACACAGCCACCCCATCAATAGCTCTTTGTCAAGTGCCTATCAGACTCTGTACTGTCTGCTGTTGAGAGAAGAGAGCACAGACGTGTAAGAAACAAGAGACTGAAGTTTTGCTGGGACATTAATTTTTTCCTTGGGATATTATTAGCTCCCTTTGCTGCTTGGGAAAAATAATGTAAAAGCCAAAGTTAAAGAGTGGAACTACACAGAAAGAAAGAAAGAAAGAAAGAAAGAAAGAAAGAAAGAAGCCAGGCCCAAGTTGAGCTGGCTCCTCCCTTTCTGTAACATCTAGTACAGTGTTCTCCAACCTTGGGTCCCCAGATGTTTTGGGCCTACAACTCCCAGCATGCCCCAGCCAGTTGTAGGCCCAAAACAACACCGATCAAGTACAACTTACTTTGTATCCTGATGTCATTCCAAGGTGTGTGTTTCCCCATGCCCAACAGCCATAAATGTGGAGCAGGGGGATGAGGAAATGCACACTGTGGTGATGTCATCAAGTTCTGATATACAGAAAGAAATTACAGAGGGGGAGGGGCCAACTTAACATGGGGCTGTTGGTATCTTATTGGTGGAAGGCCAGTGTTCTTTGTAACATGCCGTTGACAAGTCCAGAAAAACATGATCAGAGCATTCAGTAGAAATGAGCAAAAAAACCAAACCAAACCAAAACAAACAAACCAAAACAAACAAACAAGCAAACAAAACCCCTAATGTTTCATGAGGGACATATCCTGTAGTCCAGCCTTCTCCAGCCTGGCACCCTTCAGATATTTGGGCCTGCAACTCCCAGCATTCCTGACCGTTGGCCATGTTGACTGGGGCTGAAATGAGTGGAAGTCCAAAACATCTGGATGGCGCCAGGTTGGAAAAGACTGCTATAGTCAGTCTGGATACTCACAGACAACATAAATCTTAAGGATCTTGCACCATGATGTGAAAAGTGTTTACTAGGAAGTAAAGTCCAGTTTTCAATGGGCCTAGTTACAAATTTATTTATTATTCAGTAATTAATTAGTTTTCTATTCTGTCCTTCCTCCTAGGAACTCAGGGTGGTAGTAAGTACATGGGGGTTTGCCCAGTTTGACCCTATGTTGTTTTCACCAGGCACATATTATGTCTTGCTCATATGCCTAGGAATGTCAACTTAATCCCTCTGTGGTTGACCTGCTTCTACCCTTTATCATATACCTGCCTGGAGGTTTTCTGTTGCAAAAGGAAGACAGGATATCATAATTTTTTAAAAATAAAGAAATGTTTAAGCTATAAGAAATCTTGCAACTGTGCTACATTTTCTTTTATTCCATACCCATCTCCACTCATGTCAATGACAAAAAAGTACAACATTTGACACTTACACAGCTCTTTTGCTCTGCAGGCCCCAAAATGTGTTACAAGGAAAAGTCAATTACATGGTGCCTTGTCTGACATCAATTTGAGCCTTTCCCACTTATATCAGTGGGGATTCTCACTGTATTACATTGGGAGGAAAGAAAATATGGAAAAAATGACTGGACTTGTTCCAACAGACTGCACAGCAGGATAGTAACACAAATCTGGAACTAAACTCTTATCTTCTGATGCGTAGTTCAATATTTTATCTCTCTAAGCTTACTTGAAAAATACTCTTGAAATTAAAAACAACAACCCTAC
This sequence comes from Shinisaurus crocodilurus, assembly GCA_021292165.1. Classification (NCBI taxonomy): domain Eukaryota; kingdom Metazoa; phylum Chordata; class Lepidosauria; order Squamata; family Shinisauridae; genus Shinisaurus; species Shinisaurus crocodilurus. The sequence continues at coordinate 192,586,379 of CM037879.1, read as the reverse complement.
TCCTTTTTATATTTTTGTAGAATCTTGGGGATGGGCCATGATCAGTGGTAGTGGAGCACATGCGCTGTATGCATAAAGATGCAAGGTTCAACCCCTGACATCTCCACTTATAAGAATCTAGAGCTGAATTGTTGAGATTTTTCTTTCTCACCTCCATCGCCCCTCAAAAAAAGAGGCCACCTTACAGATTTTTTTCCAAATATTTTCTGCCATTTTTGTGGGGGCCACAATTTCACCACCACCACCACCACCATGCTACAGAACAATGCTAGGACTGGGGCATTGTGGAGGATGCAAAATGGTGGCAAGGTTGCCAACACAGTTGCTGTTGTTGAAACTTGCACTGGCAGAAAAACAACAACAAAAGAAAAACACGCTTTAGGAAAAAAGAAAGAAGTTGCGCTACTGTCACTGCTAATAGTGAGCCACACCCTTGAGAAACTGTTGGAGAATTTCTCCTGCACCTGAAGAAACGGTCCCTCCAATTTCTCTGCCCAGAAGTAGGGTGGAGAATTTCAAGAAGCCATCTGCGTGGCTCTGTATATCCAGATGCTCCTAATGCATGTCTAAATTTACTAATCTCTTACTTCCTGTTTTAGAAGATACTTTTTAATGATGTATGAGTTTCTGAAGTTACAACCCATCCTATTTCTTCAGCTTAAGTGGAGCAATAATAATGTCGCAATATAAACAAATGAATTGGAACAAAGACTGGAAAAACAAATGTTCCTGGTGATTTATAAAAACAGGTGATCACAGCAGTAGACACAGCTCAGTGGGACATGGAGCTGTGAATTTTGACTACGTGTTCTTGATTATAGTTGATATTGCCTTTCAGTCATCTACCACAGTGGGCAAGCAGGACCCAATGGGTGACTTTTACTAGACAATGGTATGACAATCCATCTAGTGCATGCTGTGACAGATTACTTCAACAGTAATGAAGGGAGCGCAGTATGTTCCCTGACGGGCAAAATCCATAGATATAGTCTTTGTGTGAGATAATAGATTAGCTCCTCCAGAAGCAAACCTTTTAGCACAGTATCAAGACTGGAAGATTCACAACCTGTTCATTCTTGGAATAGCTATCCTTCAGTAGAAACAGGCACATCACCACTAGGATTACCAATTTTTAATTTCAAAAAGAATGGCTCTCTGGGAAGGGCCTGCATCAGAGTGAAGACAGAACCTGGTTGTTTAGGGATAGTGATGGGTGAACTTACCCCAAATGAATTTATTTCCTCAGAATTCAACTGTGTAATCTTGAATGAGAGTTCTCCTTTAATTTGAGATCTCGTTCTGTATATATGAGTTTTTGTGCATGCACAATATCAAATTGTATCTTGGGAGCTGTAGTTTGGAACCATGTAATGCATCATGACATCATGTGTCACCACATTATGTACCCCTTCGTGATTGGTTGTTTCCACTTGGCCTTTCTATGTAATGTTTACTTGCCATCGGTGATCAGTATGTGGATCAGTATACTGTATGGAGGTATATATAAACTATGTGGCTGTTTCTTCAAATATGTTTGGTTTGTGGAAAGAGTTCAAATGTCACCCTTTCCCTAAGGGGTTAACGTCACCAGGGTCAGGCCCGGTTATTACTTGGATGGGAGACCTCTCCTCTAGTTTCCTGCATTGAGCAGGGGGTTGGACTCAATAGCCTTGTAGGCTCCTTCCAACTCTATGATCTATGAAATCACATTTCCTCCTGAAAGGAACATCATCACGTTTCCTTCTGAAAAAGAAAAGCTAACACAGCACATGCACGGAAATGCTGTCGTTTAGATGCAGACTGTGCATGCTCCAAAGCTCGCAATTTATTCTAAAATTAATAATGAATTTGTAAGACAGCAATTCAAGCTCGCTGCAAAAGTGAGTATTACAAACGCACGAGTTTCAACCAATGAGCCGACTAATTACGAAATTTGGCGGCATCACTAGTTAGGGGTAGAGGCTAGCAGGGCAGACATTGGCATTGCTGGGTTATAGGTAAAGCCTGGCAGCATGTGGAAGGTATGGGCAAGAGTTGGACAGAATCTGGATTTTATTGGCTTTTCAGACACAGTTCTGGTTACCAGATAAAACATGTGGGGGGTTTCTGGTCAGACCAGTAAAATACTGGGTGAATTGAGACCAAGCTTATCGAGTGCATGTACTGGAGGTTGGGTCCAAAGGGCAGTCTGGGGATTCTGCTCGTGTACCGTCCACCCCGCTGCACGTCAGACTCCCTGGCCGAGGTGCTGGAGGTGGTCTCCGATGTGCGTGTGCTGTCCCCCAGGCTATTGGTGCTGGGGGACTTCAACATACACTCGGAGGCTGCCATCATGGGGGCACCTCGGGACTTCATGGAGACCATGGCTTCCTGGGAGCTGTATCCTGTATCAACTGGACCTACCCATGTAGCCGGTCATGCACTAGACTTGGTTTTTGTTTCCGGAGAGGGAGGAAATGATCTGGAAATTGGGGGTATATACACCACCCCCTTGTCATGGTCAGATCACTATCTGGTAGGGCTGGATTTCTTGGTGCCACAACCCCTCTGCAGGGGTGAGGGACCTATTAGGATGGGCCGCCCCAGGCGTCTTATGGATCCGGATGGATTCCTGAACGTGCTTGGGGAACTGGAGCACGCAAACAGTAGCTCGGTCGAGACCCTGGTGGATGACTGGAATGCTGCAATCACCAGGGCATTAGACCGAGTGGCCCCGAAGCGCCCTCTTCACCTGCACAGAGCTGGCACGGCACCTTGGTTTACTCCATCGCTGCGAGCTCTGAAGCGGGAGGTGAGAAGGCTAGAGCGCCAATGGCGTAATTCCCACTCCAAAGACGATCGGACACAGGTCAGAGCTGCATCTTCAGCCTACCAGGTGGCGGTAGAAGAATTTCTATGCTGCCTCCATCGCGTCTGCAGAGTGCTGCCCCAGGAGGCTGTTCCAAGTGGTCCGGAGCATGGTCGGTCCAGTTGCTCCGGATCCATTGGAACAGTCTAAAGCCTCCTGTGAGGCTTTAGCAAAGCACTTTGCAGATAAAATTGATCGGATTAGGAGTGGGATTCTGTGCGTCGTGGACACAGTGGGTGAACGGGAGGAGGCCAGTGGCAATCCAGTTTTGTGGAATCAGTTCCAGCTTCTTTCTTCTGGGTGGGGAGATCAGGGCGGTAGTGGATGCCTCCCTTGAGGAGGCAGTGATGCCATCAGCCCTTAAGGAGGCAGTAATACAACCGCTTCTAAAGAAGCCCTCCTTAGTTCCCCAAGATTTGAACAACTTTCACCCAGTCTCCAATTTGCCGTTTCTGGGCAAACTGATTGAGCGAGTGGTGGGGGCTCAGTTGAAGGCACATTTGGATGAAGCCGATTATTTAGATCCATGCCAGTCGGGCTTCAGGCCTGGACATGGAACAAAAACGGCCTTGGTCGCCTTGGTGGATGATATGAGGAGGGCTTTGATAGGGGCGAATGCTCTTTTCTAGTCCTCCTCGATCTCTCAGCGACTTCCATTGACCACGGTATCCTCCTGGACCACCTGGAGGGGTTGGGCGTGGGAGGCACTGTATCGCAGTGGTTCCAGTCCTTCCTCTCTAGAAGGTACCAGAGGGTGGTTCTTGGGGAGGAGGCCTCAGACCCTCGGCCGCTCACTTGTGGGGTGCCGCAGGGTTCCATCCTCTCCCCGATGTTATTTAACATCTACCTGAAGCCGCTGGGAGCTATCATCAGGAGGTTTGGGGTGCGCTGTCATCAATATGTGGATGACACGCAGCTCTACCTCTCCTTAAAGTCCTCACCAAGGTTGGCTGTTGAAACCCTGTCCAAGTGCCTGGAGGCAGTGGGTGGCTGGATGGAAAGGAACATGCTGAAACTGAGCCCTGACAAGACCGAGGTACTTCTGGTGGGAGACAAGGGAAGGTTAGGGGATGTTGACCTGGTGCTGAATGGGGTACATCTACCCCTGAAGGACCAGGTCCGCAGCTTGGGAGTTATTCTAGACTCCCAGCTGTCCATGGAGGCTCAGGTGTCAGCTGTGAGCCGGGCAGCACTGTATCAGCTCCATCTGATACGGCAGTTGCGCCCCTACCTTCCTAATCATCTGCTCCCATCAGTGGTTCATGCCTTGGTCTCCTCTCGCCTAGACTACTGTAATGCGCTCTACGTGGGGTTACCCTGGAAGATGGTTCAGAAGTTGCAGCTGGTACAGAATGCAGCAGCTCGCCTGGTTAAAGGCTGCCGCCGGTGTGATCACATCACTCCAGTGCTCAAAGAGTTGCACTGGCTACCAGCCGAATTTTGCCGAGCCGAATTCAAGGTGTTGGCATTGACCTTTAAAACCCTGTACGGCTCCGGACCAGTTTATCTCAAGGAGCCTCCAGCAACATCAAGTAGGCTGCTCAACCAGATCTGCCACGGACGGCCTTCTCCCTGTCCCATCAGCCAGAGAAACCAGGCTGGTGGGGACTAGGAGGAGGGCCTTTTCTGTGGCAGCCCCCAATTTATGGAACTCTCTCCCCAGTGACCTCTGCCATGCCCCTTCCTTGATTAGCTTCCGCCGTGCATTAAAAACGTGGCTTTTCAGGCGGGAATATGGGGTGGGTTAGGATTTTTAAGTTTTGTACTGTTTTTAATTGTGTTTTATACTGTGTGTGTGTGTGTGTCCCCCTTGTATTTTATTAGATTGTACATCGCTCAGAGTGGCCGGTTGTCTGGCCAGATGGCGATTCATAAATATAATAAATAAATAAATAAATAACTGGTTGGTAACCCTGATATCTGTGGCTGTGAGCACATGCACAGCTATCCCTTGGTTTGCTAGCACCCCAGCCACACTTCGTTCAGGCTAGTGTGAAGGGCTGAATTGGCTGAGGGCCAAACAGACATTACTTTACATACATATTGAACACCTACTTTTGTTATGCTAGGGTAGGTACAGGGCCCCAGATCCAGATCTTAAAAGCCCCCCTACCCACCATACTAGGGTCCCAGTCCAAATCGAGTCCGTGCATCTACTCTAGAGTAAAAATTAACAAAACATGTAGCTGCTAGACACAGATTTAAAGTAATGTCTGTTTGGGCACCCGGAATGATCCACATGTCATGGCCTCTGGAGTGGTAGCAAGCAGATGAAGAGATACATCTAGTTGTTAGGCAGGCTACCAGGAAACAAATGTGAACCTGGGAATAGGCTTCTCATAGGACCAAACTGGACGTGATGCCAGTGTGAGAGCCAGTGTGGCGTAGTGGTGAGAGTGTTGGACTGGGACTCAGGAGATCCGGGTTCTATTCCCTGCTCAGCCATGAAGCTCACTGGGTGACTTTGGGCCAGTCACAGACTCTCAGCCTAACCTACCTCACAGGGTTGTTGTGAGGATAAAATGGAGAGGAAGAGGAGGATTATGTAAGCCGCCTTGGGTTCCTTGCAGGAAAAAAGGCGGGGTATGTATAAATAAATAAATAAATAAATAATGCTGGGAGGTCTATGACAGGATCTCCTATACTTAATTAAAAAAAAAAAAAAGCTATGAGGGGCAGGAGAGGACTGGGATCAAGGTACTCGTGAAGGGACTAACCCTTTTCTCTTGGACAATGTTGCCCACCTGAACAGTCTCTCTAAAGCTCCTAACTGTTGTCACTGGGGGGCTGGGGGGGTATGTATTTGACCCTCACAACAGTCATTTTTGGGAAGCTCCCAATGAAGGAGACCACAGTCTAAAAGCAGTAGAAGATAGCAACAATATGTTTGCATGAATAAACACTGATAGCTTTTCCTGGCTAATGGCTACTAGGTAGGGAGCACCACTTGAGGAGGGAGGCTGGTAGAAACATTTTGGCAGTTTGAATATATTTAGTAAAAGAGACATACTGTAACTCTGATTATTTTCAGCAGCTATAAAGGAACCCTGTTGTGGGAGTGAGGGAGGGGAACTTGAGCTGGCACTGTTTGTGCCACGCTGGCTCAGCTTGTCTGAGCGTGGAAAGCTAAGCAGGGTCAGGCCTGGTTATTACTTGGATGGGAGACCCCTCCTCTAGTTTCCTGCATTGAGCAGGGGGTTGGACTCGATAGCCTTGAAGGCTCCTTCCAACTCTATGATCTATGAAATCTATGAAACCTTGGGTCCCCAGATGTTGCTGGCCTACAGCTCCCAGCATACCCAGCCAGCATGGCTAATGGCAAGGGATTCTGGGAGCTGTAGTCCAGCAACATCTGGGGACCCAAGGTTGGAGAGCCCTGGTTTAGGTGTTTATTTGCTTCCTCCTGATGAACGTGTATATTTGCAAACAATTTTTACAAAAGCACTCTAAGATAGAAAGAAACTAGGCCTACAAAGAGATGCCTCAGTGGGAACTTCTTCCATTCAGGGATGTAAGGAGCATTGCAGCACTTTCTTCACTCATGTATGATTCTCATACATTTAATTTCCAACTGCCTCAACTTATACATTATTGAACACAAGAGAGTTAAGCATAGGGAATCAAAGTTATTTTTGTTATGCCTGTGAAAAACTGCCTGGAATAAGTCATGTATTTGCTCACCTGCAGATGGATTTCACTGTCTGGCTGGAGAGACTAAAAACGAGACATTTCATTGCAATAATAAATTTAAAAAAACATACAAGTGCTTCCTTGTAATGTTTAATGCACAATGGAGAGCTGATAGGCACATTACAGCCCTTTCTATAGGACCGTTGACAGGATGGCACGACACGCAGTTCAGGGAGGCATTGATACAAGCCACATTAACAGTCCCTCAACTGAATTAAAATCTCATTGGCCAACCAATGTCATCTCAGGAGTTTCGATTGAGGTTTTGATTTGACAGAATCAGTCAGGCAGACATGGCCTGCTTTCCCCCCTTTTCCTACTTGCAGGGAATGAAGTTCAAGATTTCAGAACCAGTAGACAGTGAAAACACTGTCATGAGTAGAGAGAGGCAGGGAAAGCCTCAGTTGAACATATAATGACCTCCTTGATTTGTGGGTTTTTTTCCCTCTCTCTCTTCCCATAGCCACCTGTCAAGTCATTTGCCTGCTCCAGTGGCCACAGCCAAGGAGCCACAAGAAACGCATGAATTCTAATGCCAAGACAGCTGTCAGATCCACCCATTAAAATATTATGAAAAATGAGAAGAATGGGAGCTGGTTAAAGCTATTTACTGAACTCTAGGCCACACATAAAAATTTCCCATGTGGAGGTCGTTACAAGCTTGGGGTACAGGAGAGAAAATATTTGCCAGGGGAAACGGTGGCTGCTTCTTGAGCATTCCAACCAAGTATGCACTGGGTTGATCACAGAGAGCTGAAACGGGTGAGCAGAATCCTCCCCTGAGCCCTCTGTTGCTGGGTTCTACTCTAGATTGCAGATGTGGAACTGAACCTTCGTATTTTTATCTTCCTAAAATACTCCCCGCATACATACAGAGCTAACAAGTCAGGAAATGTGAGGGAGCTTCAAACATCGAGTCCCCACCTGAAGCCTGGAATGGTACAAGTCAGCAAGAGACACAAAACACACGCACAGGGGGCACCTCTTTTAGCGCTTGAGATGCATTTTGCTGTTATGCCACCCTCTGTGATATACATATAAACTATCTCCCCAAAAATCAAGATTGGGATGCCAATGAAAAGTTAAAGGATACCACACTCCTATAATTTATATATGTCTACTACAAAGAGCTTCTAATACGAATGAAGTAACGACATACCATATAGATTGGCACAGACTGTGAGCGGGTGGACACTGTAATGCTCCCCCACATGTTCATACACTCCTCCACGTGTTCATATACATAAGTCTTTGCCAACCTGGTGCCTTCCAGATGTTTTAGACTTCAATTCCCATCAACCCCAGCCAGCATAGCCAATACTCAGAAATCATGGGTGTTGTGGTCCAAAACATCTGGACAGTACCAGGTTGGGGAAAGCTGATGTACAGAGTCACCTGACGGTGTGGAGCAAGTTAGTGTGAACTGGGTGGTGTGGGTGGAAAAGAGCAGCTGCAGTCATTGGACATGGCTATCAGATTACAGGATGTACCACTTGGTTCACACACTAACCGTTCTCCCGCATTCATGAACCTGTGTATGGAAAAATTCACTGGTGTGTGAACAGGCCACACGTGTGCCGTGCAAATCACACTCCTCCGATACAAGTTAAAAAACAAGTGAGTCTGTTTCTCCTGTTCTCAAATAATCAACCCTACACCATTTCTGTTCCAGTACAGACCCAGGCTTGTCATGGTTGTGTATATGGAGAGAGACTATTCTGCTATGTTCATGCAGTCAGGTCATTTGGGCGTTTATGACTAAACTGGTAACTGTGGGAGCAAGAAAGGAAACTGTAAGCTTGAAGGTTGACAATTGCAGATACTTTGCATTTAATCAAGGGTCATTGACTCTGGTCAGGGACAATAAACCGCTTCTGTCAATATTCGACTCCATTCCAGAGGCAAGAACATCTAATCAGAACCCTGTTTACATAAAGCATTTTTGGTGTCCAGGGCAGGTGTTGCTGTAGAATCCAGTAGTGGCTGTCACCATCAACTATGCACGTTACATGATTTTAAAAAAGCCATCTTGAAAGAATCGCATGTCAGACTCTTTTCCAAGTTTTTAAGTTATTATCTCTGGCTTGATTTGGATTCTGCTACAGTATTTCAGAACTTGTCACAGATCCCCACTACATTCTCTTTTATTCTCCAAGAGACCTGCTGAGAATCAGCAGGAGGAGGCTTTACATCTCAATATGCTGACAGTGTTTACTTGAGAGATCACCACTCATGACATCTCTCAGAAGTTCTGGAGAAAATCGCTGCCATCCAGTCTATTATTCAGATTGATGGCAGCCCTCCCATGCCTTCTCTCTCAGAATCAAACTGCACTGGGGTGTCACATCCTCATTCATTTGGACATAATAGTCACATCTGGGAGATACAGCCGCAGCTGCTTTGCTGTAATACGGTGGTCTTTACCTCTAGAAGACCAAGTGGAAATAGTTTGGATTTGGACATTTGGAAGGAAAGCATGAGCTATGATTTGAACCTGCGGGGCAACCATCTTACTATCTTTCCTGTCAGGATATTCCGATGAACATTCCACACATGGAATGGGAGTGGGGTGGGGGTGAGAGTGTGATAAATGGGTTGACTACATGATGATGATGTGACTGTACAGATTACAAAAAGTAGTGTAACTAGGATAGGGCAATAGGGGGTGCAAACTGGACATAATATATAACACAATATCATCATCATCATCACCATCATCATCATCATCATCATCGACAATACTTGGATGCTGCTTCTGATCTGGAACAAATTCCAAAGTGGTTTACGAAAGAATAAAAACCAAACAGAACAAAACAAACAAAAATTACATACTTTTTGTTCAGTATGGAATTAAATCTGGTACAAAAAGTACATAATTTTTGTTTGTTTTGTCGTTCGTTTACATTTCATGAGTAAGGGAATGAAGATCACACAATAAATGCCTCATGTAGAAAACTCTTTAGTTGCAAAGTTCAGCAGGTCATGGGCACAGTGGAAGGGTTGCTGCTCCCTCTCCATCTGATGGTGTCAGCAGCGACAGTTGGTAGCAGGAGGGAGGGGGCTCTCAGTTGGAGCTGTATCCAGGCACAAAAGAAGGGTATATGTATAATCTGTGTATGGTAGCTCTAGCCTGCACACAAATGTGGCTCACTACGTGCAGGGAGCCAACGCACACAGTGATCCCAAGCAGTGTCCACGTGCTATGATGTTCATATGAATTAACTCTGAAGCTGAGATCAAGGAAGTCGGGGGTGGGCGGGCGGGAGAGCTGAATTGTGCTGGGATCAAGGCCCAGAATAACTATGCATTTTACATCAACAGGAGCGGATCCATTTCTGGCACAAAACTGGCTGTCCAGATGGGCTGTGTGAGGTTTCTTCTATTGCTGTAACCTGCACTCAAGAGCCAAATGGCTAAAAGCATGAAATTAGATTTTTAAGCCTTAACAACTCCAAACAAATGTGCTTCCTTTTTAATTGCAAATGAAATCCCAGTTGCCATTTTCCCCTCCTGGCTTGCTGATTTGCTCGGTCACTCAGAGTTCAGCAGGTTAGTTATTACATGTTGATAAACCACCTTCCACTCTGTCTTCTATCCTGTATCCCATGTGATAACTTTTTGCGATCTGTTCCTGTATATTCATATGCCTAGATACACCATATATTTGCACCCAGACCTTCTACTTGTCAATTTGGGGAGTGTGCAGAAAGAAAATGGCTTAGAACCCACTTCAGTTCTCTGGATACTTTGGTTTGGGTTGACATGTGCTTCATTTAGGATTTGAAGTGGGTTGGTTTTGCAAAGCTTTGTATGACTTTCCCACTGAGGATAATTAGAAAATCAACAAATGGCTATAATGTTTTGTTTTTTTAATTTTTGAAACAGAATTGAATGAAATTTGCTGCCATCATTCAATTCTGCTGAAATTTTTTAAAAACCCTAAACTTTCAGGCAAAAAGGTGCAAGGATTTTTGTGCTAGCCACCTTTAAAGTTGCTTGTGGAGGGGAGAACTGATCTTGTCACCTCTGCCTTCACAGAAACTGCCTTGGGGTTTACCCCACTCTTGTTTCATCCTTCACAGACTGGGTGGCCCTTTATACGTCTGAAAATGTACACTAATATACAGTCCCACAACATGCATAACAAAGAACACAGACACAGAGTCAAACAGATAGTACACTATTACTCACTGACATACACCTACAAATAATACTGAAAATGAATCAAATGCAACTAGGTCCAGGATGGGGGGTTGGCGGTGGAGCTGAAGAAAGAAACTAACAACTTACATTCAAGACAGACACAAATAACAGCAAGAGCAAATTTTAAAAATGAGGATTCTAGTTTCTAGGAAAATATTTTAGGAAAGGATTGGTATAAAGAAAGCTGAAAACACTGGAAATACTCTTGTTATGTTACTTTAATGTTCCTCCCAAAAGCACTGTGATTGGAGAGCCCTGGTAAAGTCATTCCTTTGTTGGAAACTACAGCTATCAGTCTCAAAACAGCACCCCTCCTCTCTCCCCCACAGCCTAGTGGAACCATATTTAAAGGCACATTAAAAAAAATGTAACAGAGATTTATGTTCCTAATCCAGGTAATCACCCATAAGTATAATGTATTTGATTGTGAAAGCTCACTGTTCAACCACGATCTCCTGTGAAAATCGTGGGGTGGAAAGGTTGGCCATGATGAACCTAAGCAGGAGATGCGTAGGTCACACAGTAATAACAAAGGCTTAAACCTACTGGTACAGCCTTCGAACATGGCATTTTAAAGCATCTGAATGTTTCTGCTTTCAGCATTAATTTATGATTTGGATCTGTCTCTCTCTCTCTCTCCTAGGTCTGTGAGTTTCACTTTAATCCTTGACCAAGTGGAGGGGACAAGAGAGAGAGGAGGAGCAAAATATCCTTCAATTGGATTTGGCAGGTGTGTTTCCTCTGGAAAGGGAATAGAAGCAAATAGCCTCACACTTCACAGACCTTCCTCTACATAGGCAAATAAATCTTTTGGAAAGACCACCTTGCCACCAGTAGAAATGGTAATACTGATTAGCTCTGGCCCTAATGGATTCAGCCACACCACTCAGAATTGATTGCTTATCCCTGAGTCCAGAAAGTGGCTTTCCTGTTCAGGGAGTCACAACAACAATGAGTGGGCAGAGTGAGTGCTGAGATGCAGCAACAGGAAACAGCGGGGGAAACAGCTTTTAAAATTAAGCGCATTAAATGCAGCAGACACCAAGAAAAGCTTTGGTGGTGGTGAACATCGGATACCTATAGTGATGTGACATGAATGAAAAACAGCATCTAATAAGAAGGGGAAAGAAATGGGAGACTACCTGGTTGGAGAGAAGCAAATATAAGGAGACCTAAGTTGTTACGGGAGGGGGGAAAGGAGATGAGATGCTGGGGGTGGAGATAGAATGAAATGAAGGGCAGAGATCCCACCATTGTGAATCTCCCACCCCCGCTAAGATTATGGCCAAAATAACTTAAAGAACAAGGAAGGAGCTAACTGATTTTTTCTCTCTCATGGGAAACATTTTACCTGCTTTTTCTGGCATCATTTTTTCTGGCAGTGTTAGGGTGTGTGTGCGTGAATGGACCTTGAGGACCAGATGCTTCCAATTCAAATTTGCTAACAATGTCCTTAAGCAAAAGGAACTGGAAAATGCATTTTAGGATAGATGAAATGGAACCTTTCTTTGATTTCTCCGAAAATCTAAATCTAGATAAATAAATACATATGAATAAGAGTTACAGTCATGCCTTGGATTGAGAGCATAATTCGTTCCGGAAACGTGTTTGTAATCCAAAACACTCTTATATCAAAATGAAATTCCCCAAAAAAAATTTGTACAGAGATTTTTAATTTAAGCCGTACTACAGTACTTGTATTGCAAGACGTCGCTTGTATATCAAGTAAAAAAATTTTAAATAAATATTTAAAAATTTGCTTGTCTTGCAAAACGCTCTCAAACCAAGTTACTTGCAATCCAAGGTATTACTGTATTGCTGTTTATCTCAGGGCGTTTTTGTTGTTGTTGTTGCATGACCAGGTTTTCATGCCTCAAAGTAAGAGCAAGAGGCAGCCCTAATGAGATATGGAGAACAAGTGTTCAAAGAGGATGAGACCTATTATATGTTCACACACTCAAAAGCTATTATTGTTGTCTCTCCTCCAATTGGTAGCATTTCAGAAGTATCCAGAGTGACCAGAGATCTTTTCCACAAGAGAACTGTTTGTTCAGAGAAACATGACTAAAATGCTTATATGCTCATATGAACGCCACTACAAAATCTATAGCAATTAATGTGGATAACCAGACAAAACAGTATTTGCTTCCAAAGGGTGGCAAATGTCAGCTATTTCACAGAACAGAAAAAAGGGAAAGGTACAGTCTAAAGAATTGTTGTAAACCACCCAGAGAGCTTCGGCCATTGGGTAGTATAGAAATGAAATAAATAATAATAAATAATAAAGAAATACAGAACAAGAATGTTTTGATAGGACACTTTAGGGGGGAAACCCCAACAATCCTAAGCACATCACATAGATTTTAAGCAGACAGACCCTGCCCACAGACTCACAACTGAAGAGACAGGAATGATGGAAGGGGATATAACAGAGAAGGGGAATGGAGAAGCAGGTGATCAGGGAGGGAGGAAAAGCCTAAGAAAACTAGTGTGCCTTCAGCCATGTTTTAAATATAGAAATATTACAGGTTCATGAGCATCCCAAGCTTGCAAAAGTTCAAGTTTTTTGCGAGAGTTCAATTTGAACAATTGCAAAAAGCTCAGAGGGCACTCACAAAGTGTTGTCTGGAGCCTCTGCAACCTTCTGATCTAAGGGACCAGAAACTTATCTTGGTGCATGGCAGGGAAAGGCTCTAGTGCCTGGTGTTTCCCAGATCCCAGCAGAGCATCTTTTTCTGCCAGGGATAGAAATTATCAGTCTCATTTCCTGGTGGGAAACTAATGTTGCATGCATGAAGAAGTCCCTCCAAGGAACTTGTCCTTCATGGAACTGAAGTGTGTAGCATCAGTTTACTGCCAGGAATTCTGTGACTGCCAGCAGAAAAGTTGCGCAGAGCATCAGTTTCCCACCAGAGATTCTGGGACTAGAAGGAAGCCATGTGGGGAAGCACCATAACTCAGTGGCAGAGCATATGTTTTGCACCCCTAACACCCCAGATTCAATCCCCAGCATTTTTGGTGAAAAGGTCCTAGGAAGCAGGGATGTGAAAGACCTTGGGCTCAGGTAGCAGTTAGTCTGAGTAGACAATACTGGGCGAGATGGACCAATGGCCTGACTCAATATAGGTCAGCTTGGTATGTGATCTTATGGGTCATGGAGTGAAGGAAAGAGAAAGTGGTGGCCCAAAGAATGTAAGTTCCTCAAAACAAAGAACAGAAGTTTAAAATGAACATGATATGGAAATACAAAGCAATGCAATGCAAACGGTGCAGTACAGGTCACATCCATGCTCTTCCTGGTTTTCAAATTTTTCTTCATTCTTTTCTTTCCAATCTCGCAATGAAAAAGGAAAATAAAATCATGTTCCAAGCTTGGCTGAGCAGCCCCATTTTATACTCAGCATTCTTCTTGGGTAGAGACGCCATTCGCTGTTAGAAAAATAAATCAGGTCGGAAACCTCAAAATCAGGTCGGGCAAGTCTATTTTCAGTGCTTGACCTACATCCAGGGTTCATTTCAACATGGCCCTGGCATAAACCCTGTTTTATCAGCCGGAATGACAGGTTCACCAGTGCTGCCTTTTGCTCAGGGAACGAAAACCACATCAAAAAGCCTCAGTGCAGATCTATGAGAGAAGACCTTCAAAGAAAGCAAAAGGCCATCCTTTGAAAGCTACAATCCTCCCAAACATTTTACCAAGTCATTTAAAAGCACCCTTGATGTCTTGGTTTGCCTTAGAAAACCCAGTCTAAACTGTTACAGTTCAAAGGCTGCAATCCTATGCACACTTACCGGGGAGTAAGCTCCATCAAACAGAGTAGGACTTACTTCTGAGTAAACATGTAGGATCATGGCACTTTAGGGTTGTGTATGGGTATCAGATGCTATGTCTGTGTAATGAGCTTGATTATATTATACTTTAGAAAGGAGCACAACACTAGAGGTAAACATTAAGGATGGCGCACATGTAATTATTATTTATATTTATTTATCGCCCATCTGGCTGGCAACCGGCCACCCTGGGCAATGTACACAGAAGAAAAACAATAAGATACATTTAAGACAATATAAAAATTTTAAAATCTTAACCCACCCCATATTCCCGCCTGAACAACCAGGTTTTTAATAAGCGACGGAAGCTCAGCAGAGAGGGGGCATGGCGGAGGTCACTCGGGAGAGAGTTCCACAGTACGGGGGCCGCCACAGAAAAGGCCCTCTTCCTCGTCCCCACCAGTCTAGCTGCTCTGGCTGAAGGGACAAGGAGAAGGCCATCCGTGGCAGATCTTGTTGAGCGGCCCACTTGGTGTTGCTGGAGACGCTCCTTGAGATAGACTGGACCGGAGCCGTATAGGGTTTTAAAGGTCAAAACCAACAGCTTGAATTCGGCTCGGCAAGCAACTGGTAGCCAGTGCAAATTCTTCAGCACTGGCGTGATGTGATCCCGCCGGCGGCTGCCTTTAACCTTGTGCCTTTAACACAAGGTTTATCTAGTCAAGCAGTTTTCTAGCTTCCTAGATTCATGGAATCCTTTCCACGCTAACTTGTCTTCTGATGAACTTCTGTAGGTCTGCCATAAAACTCCTGGGTGTTGAGAGGATTCTGGGACACATTCTAGGCTACCTCTTAGTTCATACAGGGCGATAGCTGGGGTTGCTGGTCCTCGCCATTGGTCTGCATGAAGAAAGTGTGTTCTAGACCCAATATTGCAGCAACTCATTGGAAAGGAAGATTAACAGACAAGCTATCATTCCAGGAGGAGGATGTAGGTTTTGAGGAAGCCCAGGGTTCCTAGGAACACAGTTTGAAATTTACTCACACGCAGAGCCATCCTATTCTCACATTATGCCAGGACAGGAAATATGATGCCACTACACTGACCGAATGGGAACTTTATCCAATTTCTGCTCAGCCCAGTAGGGTGGGGGGGGGACGGGACGGACAGAACCAGAAAATACAAAAATGGTGCAAATCCAGATACACCCACAGCATCCGTCAATCAGAGACTGTGCTGGCGAGAATGCCCATATGCCACCCACCTGCATAGGCCGCCAACAAACTCATGACGACAGGCACATGCCACCGGCACACAGTCCTGCTTCACCTCGTGCACTATGCACAAGATGAAACAGCCAGCAAGGCCTACCACTGCCAGCCCCGGGGCATCCCTACAGGCAGGGGTATAAATACCCTATGTCCTGTCGTGGTGACATGGGTGGAGCAATCATTGGAACAGGGAAGTCAATGGGAAGGAAATTCTTTGTGCCAGGTCTGGGGCTGGTGTAAAGCTGCACTGCTGATGGGGGCATGGCTGGGTACAGGGCAAGGGTCAGTGTGCTCCTCCCCTGAGCCAGCCACGTCCTGCCCATGATTCCACTCCATTTTCGCCATTCTGCCAGTGTATCTGGCCAGTCCACTGCATATCTTTTGCAGCTGCTTTTGTATCTGCTGCATTTCTCATGTGCTGCGAGCACAGCAGGGCTTCCACTGAATCTTATGACCCCCTCACCACAGGATCTTCAATATAGGATTGCACCCTCAGTCAAGTAAATGATCGCCAAAATTATAGAACAAAGCAACAAAAAGAGAGTGACAGAGTATGAAAACAGTAAGCATATCCTTGTTAACAAAAAGAAATGCTTGCAAGTGGTTATAATGCTGATATGTTTGTTCCAGACTTCTATGCATAATTCAAAAGATGCTATACAGAATCTGAGGTACTGTATTTATTGTTAAATTGCTATTTTGGGTTTTGTTGACAACTTTAGATCATGAAGTTACCCAATCATGAAGCAGAGCAACATAAGCAATAACTGATCACAGAGGTGTTTGATGATGCTGTCATTTTGAACTTGCCAGACTCCAGTGCAGATGAGAAAAGGTAGTAGAATAAAAAAATATTCCAGTATGGAGATTTACAGAAAAGTAAGTTTTATGTACTGCTTAGGCTTCTTCCAGAGGACCCTCCTTCCCAGTGCTTAGTTGTCACAATGCTTTGAAGACACAAGTGTGCATGCATGAATTATTATGTTTGCACAACATTACACAACCATTTCCATCTTTCTCCTCCCCATTGCACTATTTCATCTCCACCTCCATCAGCAGAAAAGACATCCTAACACAGCCTTCTCCAACCTGGTGCCTTCCAGATGCATTGGACTGCATCTCCCATAATTCCCAGCCAGCACGGCCAAATTTTATTTATTTATTTGACTGAAGCTCAAATTCTGAAGCTGGATTTTAGATTTTGAGATAGGGATTTGAGCCTGCTCTCTTTTCAGCTAAATATTTCCACAAGACCTGCTCCATCACTAGAATACATACAGAAAAGCACTCTATGATCATATTGTCACGGTAGCTCAGAATGGAAACAGCTTATTATTATTTGGAATGATACACTGACCTGGTTTGCATGACACGACAATCTACCATGGGCAGTGAGCCACGGTGGGTTGTTGTGTCGCCCGAACTCAGCCCAATTTATCCACAGTGGCTTGGGTTGTGTGTGTTTTTCAAACAAGCCACCCTGAGAACCCAGGGACTGTTCTAGGGGTTGTTTTACCCACCGTGGGTTGTCATGTTGTCCGAACCCGGATGACTGATCCCACCATGGGTAAAGTCCAGCAGCTAGCAAGGCGCTTGGCAAGAGTAGCAAAAAACCCTTGACGTTCTTCCTGAGCAAACCCTGGCTACTGCCAGGACCAGCCACCACACAAGTGCTCAAGCAGCACCTGAGGGCTCCCCTTCCTGGAGTGATCGAGAGACAATTGGGCACTTGCTGCCCTCCCTGGACCAATCGAGAAACAATTGGGCTCACTGTGGGTTGTTCGCTCCCTGCCTCTCTCCCCCTCGGTCCTCCAGGCATTATCCCCAGGGTGCAGCAGGGCAGGACTGAGTCGTTTTCCCCTCCCTCCTGCAATCAAGAGCCATTTTCAGCTCCCCACAGTGTTTCTGCACGTTAAACTTTTTTCCCAGAGATCGTGAAAGCCATCTTGATAGCCAGCTTTTGTGATCCCCGGTTTTATTCCCAAGAAACCCCATGGTTTCTTGACAGGGGCATAAGCATTCATGCCTGCATATTTCCCTGTCAAGAAACCAGGGGTGCCCTGCCAAAAAAAAAAAAAAAAAAAACCTTTTAAAAGGAGCCAAAGTGTATCAGCTAGCTGTCAAAACTCCTGCTCCTTTGAAAGTGGGTGGCTCACACTTTTCCATGTTCCTGAGCACCTAGAGTCTCAGGAACAAGTGGAAAAGTGAGAACACCCTTAGGACAGTGCAGTCCCAAAAAACACACACAAAAAAACACACATGAGGATCTTGCCACAAAGGGGGTGTAAATCCCACCACCCCTTTTTCACAAGCAAACATCAATCACACCTTTGGTTTGGCTTGACAGCTTGCCTTTTGACAGCTGTCAAAAACCAAGGGGGGGAGGGGTATTTGGAGCCTCCCTGGGACAATGTCCAGGGTTGGTGCCTCCTGCACCTTGGCAGCAAGTACCTCCCAGGATATTGCCCAGGCAAGGCTGCCCATTTGCGGACCTCCGTAAGTGCACACCTCTGCACTTGCACATGTCTGAATTGTTGTTGTTGTTTTTAAAAATAATGTGTGCAAATATTTGCACACATCAGGGGGTCCGTAAAAATAAAAAAATGGTTCTGCAACCATGGACTGCCCTGCTCCTCCAAGGTGCTGCTTGGGCAAAGCATGGATCACAAAAGCCTGATGTGAAGCCGGCTTTCGCGACCTCCAAAACAAAAAAACTTTAAAGTGCAAAAAAGCTGTGGGGAGGTGAATGGCTCTCGATCACAGCTCAGAAGGAGAGATGACTTGGTCCTGCAGCAGTGTCCCCTGGGATACCGCCTGGAGGACTGAGGGGGAAGGGAAGGGTGGGAGCGAACAACCCATGGTGAGCCCAATTGTCTGTCAGGCGCACCATGGGTTGTTCACAGAACAACCAACCTATCATGGCTTACTGCCAGAGTTGGTTGTCGTAACATGTGAATCCGCCCATTAGCAAGCAGTTATGGGTTTGTATTCTGCAGCATCTTTTCCTGCACAGACGTCAAACATGACCATGGTTAAGGATCATAATGCGCCTGGGATATCTTTCTAGCTAGCCATTTACATATGCAGATGTTTTTGAAGTGCCAGGTGAAATATGTTTCTTTCTAAACAGAGGATGTAACTTTCTCAGAGTCGAAGAATGCTAATAGTGATGAATCAGCCCCTCAGAGGGTCATAGCACTGTTCCAGATGCTGTCAGTTCAAAGCCAGCAAATTATATCCCATAACGTTATGTACTGGAAGGTTGTGATCAGTTTCAAGTCAGTCTAGCTAAGGTAGCCTCTGCTTCAGAATGTATATGTGGAATCCAATTGGCAGCCAAATTTTTACAGGATGCAAGAAGCAAGAAGCCGATAGTTTTTAACACTGAATGTTGTAATCAAGTCTTTGCAGGTGGCTGAAATTGAGAAGGTGATTTTACGCTCATTTTTCAAGTTAAAAGATACAGCAGTTCATGACTGCAAGAATAATGACCTAGATGAAAGATAACAGTGGGCTACATTTAAGGCACGTATTATTAGCTTCATAACTTCCCAGGGAGGCAAAAGGTGATACAGGAAATGTTACCAGCCAGATAGTTAAGACATAAGGTTTAATGTTTTCATGGAATTTGTATGAAACTAACAAATCTCACTGGGTAGTTTGATGTCTGCCATCTTGGATAAGATTTACTAAGTCAGCCTTCCCTAAACTGGTGCCCTCCAGATGTGTTGGACTGCAACTCCCATAATTCCCAGTTGCCAACCAGCTGCCCACGGAAAACCCACAAGCAGGACAACAAGAGCACCCTCCCACCCTTGTTCCCCAGCAACTGGTGTACATAGGCATACCGCCTCTGACACTGGAGGTAGCATATAGCCATCAGGACTAGGGGACACTGATAGCCTTCTCCTCTGTAGTACAGAATAACACCCACTTATGCCATCTTTTTTTCTTTTTCTTTTCCCCCCCAAGCCAAAAAGGCACACATCCAGCTGTTCTCAATGGCTGTGCTTTTATTTGCAAGGCTTACTGAGCAAATTATATTTTCATAGCACATCAGCTGTAAAGAGCTTCCTGTTAAACTGAAAGATGGGAGACATTCAAGTGTTGCTGCCTCTGTATTGCATGACACATCTAGGAATTTCATGACATTCACTGCAACCAAGGATCAGATATTGAGGATCAGATATCTCTAATTAACAATCCAAAGAGGCATAAAAGATCTTACTAAGAACAGTAATACAAAGATCCCCTTTTTCTACATATATGGTGAGGTGTGTGTCTGTCTGTCTGTGCTTTTTTTTGAAAGAAACAGTGCCAACCAATGTGCTATTTATCTGAGCTCCTTTCCTCCTGATATACTGTGTCTTGCTTTGTTCTAGTTTGCTAAATGCTCAGCCCCAAGCATATTTTTTTTTAAATGTAAAGAAGGTTGTAACTTCCAGCACAATAGGCTGTTAGAAGGCTTGTCTTATTAGCATCAAGAAAGAACTGGTTTTCATTCAGAAACCCTTCCTCCCAGCATCTCTGAGCTATCTCCATCACTTGAACCCTTGATTAACATGAAGAGCCTACCGGTAATTAAAAACCAACAGCCTAACTCTTCATTGCTGTTCATAACTCCATTTCTACATAATGCTTCCGTTCATCATCAAAGCTCAGCTCAAATAAAGAAAAATATATATTCATACACAAGCCCAGAGTTGTCTAATATACTCGCTTCTTTCCTTGAAGGATTCCAATCAGCAGATGCAATTCATTTCCCTACATGCCACTGAACAGTAAACTCTCCACTTTAGGTAGCAGAAGGCAAGCCAGCCAAGGATAAAAAGTAGCACACCGGCAGGAATTTGAGGAAACAGCACAACCTAGTGTGTGATCCTTTGCCTGCTGTCTGCAGAAAAAGATGCATGCTGCATGCTAACACACTCAGACTACCGCCCTGGCTACATATCAAATTCATAGATAAGGAGTTGGAAGGAGCCTACAAGGCCACCGAGTCCAACCCCCTGCTTAATGCAGGAAAGTAGAGGAGGGGTCTCCCATCCAAGTAATAACCAGGCTTGACCCTGCTTAGCTTTCCACACTCAGACAAGCTGAGCCAGCGTGAGCCAAAGGCCTGTTAAGTAGTTAACATGTGTATGTTCTCTTTTTCAGTACCAATATTAAGAGATTAGTCTTTTAAAAAAATTATTTAGATATATTTGTCTTTTCTCTCTTGCTTTTATCTCTAACATGAACTTCTTCATTTGCCCCATTGCTCAGGAAAATACTGCTGGCCACACAACCATGATGCATTTTATATTACAGTGGGGCCAGAGGCACCCAGCCCCATAGCCACTGTTTTCAGAAGGCCACAAGGGGCATGATGTGCCTAAAACTGGGGTGAATGGATTTCATTAAGGGCTCACCCACCTTCCCACCACTCCCAAGAACTCAAGCATTGCTTTAATGGGACATTAGTAGCAAGCAACCAAAATGTAAAAGGGTTTAGATAGATTCCACTTGCTGTTCTAGTGTCTTTGTGGGTGGGGTGGGATAACCCATCATAGCCAGATGCAGAGCCTGAAGGGAGAAGAGAGGGAGAAATCCCTAAGGAAGAACTCCCTAAGATCAGCACTGAGTTTAGTGACAAATGAACCAAACATTCATTAACAGGTCATATTTTAGGTGCAACAATCCCTTTCCTTAGCAAGAATCATGATGATGATGATTGTATCTGTTTGATTTGGATATGATTCAGTGCTTTTAGTACACTTAGAATTCTATGGTCCCTAGACAGCATCCCAGGGGACACAGTATTGTGCGGGAACTCCTCACCCCAGGCTGTAGACAGAGCTCTGACCTCGAAACATTGGTTTCCCAACGTTGGAGCCCGCATTTTGGCTCTGCCCAGCCACCACAGGTTTCCAACTTCATAGAACAGGGGTGGGCAAAATGTGGCCCACCGGCCACATGTGGTCCCCACCCACCCCCACTTGCAGGAGCTCCTGCAAGCACCAGACAACTGCCCAGGCAACACTCACCCAGGGGGATCCCCTTGTTATCTCCAATCTGTGATCGGAGACAACCAGGGGATTCCTCTTCCTGCCTCCTCCCAAAGCCCCTATAGCTTCCAGGACAAGGGGTGGGGCTTGGGGAGGGGAGTGGGAGGGGCATGCAGAGGGAGCCCAAACTTCTGCAGCTCAGATGGGCAATCTCTGCGAGTTAGACTAGGCCCACGGGCCAGAGAATGCCCACCTTTGTACTGTGTTATAGTATGCTAGCCGAAATTCACATGGATAATGTACATGTTATTATGGCTTTGTCTTTCTTCAAACTACCACTTCTTGGGAGAGTCTTTGAAGCATGAAAAGGCATTTCTGATGGTAGGCAAATGAATAATGTTTCAGCACTGACAACTTACATGTAGCTGAGGAACTATGAGGGCATTTCTTCTGGGAGCAGAGAAGGGAGCTATGAACGCCTTCATAGGTCCATGGCGTTCTGGCTGAGCCTTCTGCATCTGCTGCTGTCTTATGCTGCTTCATTAATATAATTGAAACCTAATTTTCTTTAGAGTCACCTGAGAAGCTACTAAGGGACTGATTATGTGGTTTCTCTCTGGGGACACTATTTCAGTCTGGGACTTGACTGGGGAATATAAATAGCGCTGTGCCACTGAGATATTCCTATGAGAGAAGGGGAAATTGTGGCTTACACTGGGCCATCCCTAAATTTGCTCAGATTATGGTTAGCGCTAGCAGGGCAGCAATTTACTTTGGGGAGCCTTTTAATGGCTCACCAGTCTAGCCACACTGACATACCATACATTTCATCCTGGGAAAAGAAGTAACTACAAAAGGAGAAGCTTTAAAGAAACAAAAAGAGAGGGAATCAAGGCCATGTTAAAATAAACACCTTGGGAAATATTGGTTTGGTCTAAGGAGAAGTTATGCAATATAGTAGTGGTGCTGGAAGAGTCTTCAGGGCAGAACTGCTAATGCCTGCTCCCTAAAGGCAGGCAGAGTGAGGTAACAGACAATGATAACCTGTGAAAGGTATTATTTACCAGCTTAAGCACCATGTTCAGGCCTTAACAACCTTCCAGTAAAGTTCCCAAGTGCTAAGGCCGGGTCTGGACTCTCAGAGGCCCACCCCCCACACCATGTGCTGTAGGAGCATGTGGGACTACCAATGGGTTTGTGAGATGGAGGAGATTGCATGGAGGCACTGATTGTATGAACCAGAGACTCCACGTGGAGCCAGTACACATGGCTGCCGCAATCATGCCAATTACATACATGGTGCGTATAGAGCAGTGTTCTCCAACCTTGGTTACCCAGATGTTTTTGGCCTACAACTCCCAGCATGCCCAAGCCAGTGTACCTGGCTGGGGCATGCTGGGAGTTGTAGACCAAAAACATCTGGGTAACCAAGGTTGGAGAACACTGGTATAGAGCATCTGGAAGCACTGACTAGTGCAACTGGCACCCTTATGTGAGCCCACCGGCGGCTTCCACATGCTCAGACAGGCGATTGTGTGGGGGCCACCATGTGTCTGAACCAGGGCCTAATTAAGATGGAGTCAGCTTTTCATGGGAGGGACTGTAGCCCAATGGTAAGCACATGCTTTGCAGGCAGAAAGTCCCAGATTTCATCCCTAGTACTTCCAGTTTAAGAAGGGAAAAAAGAACTAGGAACCAGGTGATGTGAAAAATCTCCACCGGAAACTCAAGAGAGCCAGTTGGAGTAGACAAAGGAGCCCTATGTGGGTGTTCACTCTCAGGATTATGAATCCTGTGTTGCGCGGGGGAGTGGGTGCATGCCTGCTGGTCCCATCTCTGCCATCACATCTCTACCCATGTGCTGGGGGGCAATATCTGTAGAAGGGAGCCTGATGCATGCACATGATTTGGGACCCTGATCATGCATGAGTCCAAGCGATTGGGGGACCCTACGTGTGCACACCAGGCTCCCATCTACAGGCGTTTCCCCACTCCAAGGTGTGGACAGTGGGGGGGGGGGGAAGACTGCAACCGTGGGGGTGGGTCCAGCCCTGCTCTTCGAGTCAGATTAGGAGGGCCACATGATTGCTAATCTTCAGAGTCAACATCTGAATAGGGCTCTAGTTAGATAGACAAGTAGTCTCTCCTGGCATGAGGCAGACTCCTATGTTCGCTAGTCCCCATCCTCTATGCCAGTGATCTCCAACCTTGGGTCCCAAGATGTTTTTGGACTACAACTCCCAGCATGCCCCAGCATAGATCACTGCTCTATGTTGTATCTTCGTTCTTAAAGGAACAATAACACAAAAGTCATCATAATAAAATACCTATTCTACATACTAGCCAGAACCCTAAATAGGTGTCCCATCATGAACACTTCCCACTTATTCCCCGCTTATTCTCCAGCAGGTCTAATCATTGGATTCTAATGCATGACAAACATCTTGGTCTAAAACAGGGCTCTCCAACCTTGGGTCCCCAGATGTTGCTGGCCTACAGCTCCCAGCATACCCAGCCAGCATGGCTAATGGCAAGGGATTCTGGGAGCTGTAGTCCAGCAACATCTGGGGACCCAAGGTTGGAGAGCCCTGGTCTAAAATGTGGCTACACAGAGATGGTTTCATACTAAAATCTGAATTTGTGACTGTGAAGCCTTTTTGAAGAAAAAAAGTATACAAGATGCAGTAAGCAATATTATTAATTTATTTTCAAAAGAATGCATCAAAACGCACTCAATTTCTTTCCTTTCCTAATAGTTTAAAGGTAATTAGCAAGGAGGAGGGGGGTCCTATAGGAAGATACAGCAGACCATCACTTACCTACCTAGTCTTCATGTCCTTAATCTTTTTAGCAAGGTGTAGATTACGTAAACCCCAAAGCAACCTTGAAAGCAGTATCAAGTCATGCTAAGCTCAGTAGCAGCAAATGAAAACAACATAGTTGGCACTTTTCATTCAAAGTAACCGATACAGATAGATTTCATGAGTCCCCACCATTGAGTCTTGAGAAACAGCTATTTCTGCCCTTTGCTAGAAAGGACTATGTCTTAAGACTACAGTATTAATGTACTTCTTGTGAAACAAGGCCACAGCACTGGTGCAACTTCTTTGCAGAATCGCAGTAATTTTTGAAGTTTTAATCGTAGGACAAGTGAAAGTCACTTAGGCTGCAATCCTATACTCACTTACCTGGGAATAAGTATCATTGAACGCAACAGGACTTACTTCTAAGAAGATATGTATAGCATAGCAGTCAGGTCACAATCCTTATAAACACTTACCGAGGAGTAAGTTCCACTAAACACAGTGGGATTTACTTCTGAGTCAACATGAATAGGACCGCATATTGAGAGTTGAAGTCCAAAATATCTGGAAATCTACTTTCTGCCCACCCCAGGTCTACTCAGACTGGCAATGACTCTCCAGGGTTTCAGGTAAGGCCTTTACATCACCTGCCCCTTGATGCTTTTAACAGGAGATCTCAGGGTTTGAAAATGGGACCTTCTGAATACAAAGCATGGGTTCCTCCATTGAGCTGTGGTCCACTGGGGGAAAGGTCCCCAAATCAGAGGCTATGGTTTCCAGGTAGGCTCTCAACTAAGCACTGGCTGGAAGAGGAGTATGTGAGAGAAATCAGAAGGAACAGGATCCCTGTTCTCACTTGTGCATTCAATCTCAGCCGTCTGTCCGAGCTACCCCCTAGAAAGTGTTGCCTAGCTCCTAAGTTTTACAAACATCTCTCTCCACCCCGCCCCATGGCTTAGTTACTCCCACACTTGGCAAAGCAGCTCAAAAAACGCTGAAGCTGTTGGATCTGGCCTAAAAGCTCTGCATACAAATGGGCTTGTCATACAACATCAAAGATGGAGCAGTCGGGCTTCCCCCGGCACCTCTCTCTCTGTCAGTAACAGTAACAAAAATTGGATCCCTAGAGATTCTGTTTTTAAAAAAAACCTTCAGTGCAGCCATGCTTGCATTCTTTGGGGAATTCATCAATTAGCTCCTAGTCAGAAATAGTTAACAATTCTTCTTTCATAATTGGTGACGTTATATAACTCTTGCATAGTGAAGCATGAGCATGCACACTGTCTTCCAGAAACAGAATCCCTGCTGGAATTTTCCTTAAAGGCTTTAATATAGAGTGATAGGATTTGTATTTTCCAGTTCCTTAAAGCTGAGAATTTCAAGGGGGTGTTTAAATAGCATTAGGCTAAAGACCACCTCCACAGTGCCCTCACAGATGTGCAAACACAAGAGCTCATGCAGGTTGTTGTCTTACAAATTGGACACATGGGATACCTGTCACACTGATGTGGCAAAAAAACATCAGAAAGGGGAGCAAATCATCAGACTTAAATGATATAGCATGGAAGGAGAAGCCATGCACAAAAGCCATGACAACATCAGTCAGGTAAAGCAACAGCGCATTCACTCCGTAAAGTGCATCAGAATGTTGTCTGTAGCTCTCCCTGTGGTTTAGCTTTAAGATGCTTTATGGTGTGGAACTCCTTGGTTGCTTACACAACCTCTGTTGGCCAATGCATGATTGTCCCCAAAACAAGTCCACCATACAGAGGTGCTCAGACCCTACATATACAGGACATGCATCTCTTAATGAATGTCCTGCTTTGGCTGCAGGAGACTCCAAGTTATGAGGCAATCCAAAAAGCAAGGTCACAAACAGGCAAACCATCTAGCACCAAGTCCAGTAAGGGAGCAGGCAAGCAGGAGTGGTCAAAACACAAGGAAAGGTCAAAGCACGGTTAAGCAGTCAGATACATTACACAGTCCGGGAGCAGAGTCAAGCAGGAGTCCAAGGGTCAGTAGCACAGAGCATCAATCATCAAGGCAAGGTCCAGGAAACATGGCAGAAGGCACTGGAGCTGAAGATTGGCGTAGTTTTCAGCACTTGTTAGGCCATGGCAGTGGGTGGGAACAAGGAGGCTGATCAGAGCGTGGCTCATCCTGCACCACTGCAACCATGCAACCACCAGCCCTTTGAGCTAGCGGCCACAGTGGCATGGGAAGCCTCTGACAGCTGTCCCCAAGTGCTGCTTGGGCACTTTAGCCTGGCTGTCAGAGGTGCTTGCCCAGAGCCACTCAGCCAGAGTGGCAAACCTTTCTGTTGCTCTTGCCAAGCAGCTCAGGCTACCGCTGGGCTTGTTGTATCATCTGGGTTTGGACAACACAGCAAGCCCAGTGGTGGTTATGAACCCTAGAACAAGCCATGGCTTGTTGGGGTGGCTTATAAGCCACCCCACAGGAAGCATGCTGGTTCACACACCATGCTAAGCCATGGTGACTTCAAAGCCACCATGCTTTAGCATGTTGTGCGAAGTCGGTCAATGAAAGCTTATATCACCAGAGCCTGCTGAGCCCCACACATGGCTCAGCTGCAGTACGTTAGAGCTCTCTCACCAGAGCCCTACTCAGGAGAAGTGACTTTCTCCTGAGGAGTCCTCTGCAAGCAAGTATGCCTTCTCACAAGAGCCCTACTGGCCTGCTGCTTGAAGCAACAACACTCCTGGGGGGCAGGGGGTGGCTCAGCCTCTGCCTCAGAGGCAGAGTCCCCTGCTCCTGGCAGAGATGGGCCTGCGGCCATCTCCCCCGGGGGCCCAGGCTCCTCCCGGGTCTTCTGACATAGATGGTGCAGTGGCATCCATCGCTGGGAGCCCTAGCTCCTCCTCAGGTGAGGAGTCCTCCAGCAGGGACATGATAATGTCAATGAAAGAAATAATTTTCCATAAATGGCTTCATGTATCTGATGAAGTGAACAAAAGCTTATGCTAGCCTTCCCAAACCTGGTGGCTGGCTGGGAATGATAGGAGTTGCAATACAACATATCTGGAGGGCTCCAGGTTGGGGACGGTTGGCTTATGCCATAATACATTTGTTAGCCTTTAAGGCACTCTTTGTTGGTTTTTGCTGCAATGGAGTGACACATCTACCCCTCTGAAAGTTCTTAAATGCTAGAGTATGTCAACATTTGGTTTAAGTTCTGCTGTCCCCTTCAGTAGGATCAGGGGTAAAGTCAGAGCAGAACCTGTGAAGTCACTGGGTGGAGACAGAATAGAATCTAGTGCAGTGTTCTCCAACCTTGGGTCCCCAGATGTTTTTGGCCTACAACTCCAAGCATGCCCCAGCCAGCTATGATATAGCTATGCTGGCTGGGGGCCTGGGGCATGCTTGGAGTTGTAGGCCAAAAACATCTGGGGACCCAAGGTTGGAGAACACTGATCTAGTGGCTAGGGTGAAACTAAGGTAGATTCATGCATGTTACGGGTGAAGCCAATGTTGAACCTCTCAGGTTGAACACAGATTCTGGTGGAATCTGGAATTTATGAGTCTTTCAAATTGTTTACCTGACAGAATACAAGTTTTACTGGTTGGTTGGAACAATACAATACTGGCTTCCTGACAACCCTAGGAAGGCCCATTCAATATCTTGCACAGGGCTGTATTTTACCTGAGTTATAGCTTCTATAACAACACCTGCCTGAGCTTCAAGCTCATTTCTGGTTTACACCCTGGTGAGCCACGTGGGATGCAAGGCTGTTCGATATTGGAAAGCCTGATAAATGAACTAGGGTTTTCCATTGGGAGTACAATAAAGTGACAGAAATTAGGACCACCCCACACCCCACAGCCTGTACCTGTAATTTCCTGCCACATCAGCCATAGCCTTCAATAAGGAAACAATTAAAAACCCATCCCTTCACATCACAAGGAGGCCATCCTTTTATGCCGCAGCTCAGCGTTCCATTGCTGGCTGTAATTATAATCATTATGGAGAAAACACAGAGGGGTTATTGAACAGTC
The DNA here is from genome assembly GCA_021292165.1 of Shinisaurus crocodilurus. Classification (NCBI taxonomy): domain Eukaryota; kingdom Metazoa; phylum Chordata; class Lepidosauria; order Squamata; family Shinisauridae; genus Shinisaurus; species Shinisaurus crocodilurus. The sequence continues at coordinate 192,557,790 of CM037879.1, read as the reverse complement.
ACACCGTTTAAGTACTTACTAATTATATAACACACAGTACAAGGGCAGCCCAGATTGACTCTCACCAAGAATAGCCAGGGCCTGTGGCATCTATCTAATTAAAAACCTTCTCAGAATGATAACCTTAAGTAACTGCACACTTTGAAAGCAGCTGTGGAAGAATTAGAACTCAACTAAATTATGTGTAATGTAAATGGCTTGGTTTTTCATTGGCAGTCTCCAATGGAAACACATCTGAGTGACAGAATAACCACAAGTATTTCTTATGTCAAGTTTGAATGGCGCTGGGGAGGAGGCAGAAATGGAGAGTCCTAATCCTTTTCCTGCCACGGCCCTGCTCATCTGCCCAAATTGAGCATGGTATAGGAAGGAAGGAAAGTTTCTTCCGTCACGACCTAGAAACTGAGGTGTGTGTGTGTGTGTGTGTGTGTATGTAGAACAATCCTTCATTCCTTTCCTATTCTGAGCCTGGTGCTTGGCTTTGGACAAGAAGTGTCTAGGGTGTGCAGGTTTTACTTTCTCTGCAATGTTTCCCCCAAGTGTACCGTTTTACTTTTCCTGATTTAAAAAAAAGAAAAAAGTATGACAGACATTTATTTAAGCAGGGGAAAGTAAAGGAATGCATCAGGTTACGGGTGGGCAGAAAGTATATCACCAAATGTTTTGGACTTCAACTCCCAACATTCCCGACTATTGGCAATGCTGGCAGGGGCTTCTGGAAGTTGAAGTCCAAAACATTTTGAGATCAACCTTCTGCCCACCTCTGCATTAGGGTAGGTATAGATGTACATAAAACCCAAAAGTCACTGCACTCTGTAGCATACTCACAAATCACACAATATCGTTATTCCCCTGCAGGACTGACCACAGAGTAAATCGGTTCTGTGGGTTTTGCAGCACAGCTGGCCATGCATAGTGCTGACCAGCTGACAGATGTAGTACCTCCCCCCTCCCACTTTTGGAGCTTTTAATTAACTGTAGAATTAACTGACAAGTGCATGCATGTTCATGCTGGACCCCCCCCCCTTTTTAAGCACAAGCGCTTTGTAAAGCATTGCAAAACTGCTCTGAGCGGTGGAGGAGGGACTACAGCTGTCAGCCAATCACTGCTGTAAACAGCTGGCAGGACCAGCAAAGGCAGGAAACATAAGGGTTCACAGAGACCATGACAACTGTTGTTAATAGGTACATCTAGGCAGACAGAACATCAAAAAGTGAATGCTATAGTTAATTAATCCGAACAGGCAAATTTTAACTGACAGACATTTAATCAGTGGGGCTTAGAATGAAAGGCTCACTCATATCTTTTAAAGCCTTTTTCGCTCTAGTTTCTTACTGTAAAAGGGAATGAAAAAGAAATTATCAATTATAGTCCTTTCTTCTATCAATGAATAGTAGCTTTTGGTAATTAAAATTATATACGGTATTACCAGAGATGACTTAGTGCATAAGGTGGCAGTTATGGGAATTCTGGGGGAAAGTGACCATGTTAGACTTGAGTTCTTGATTCTAAAGGAACCAAAGCTGAGTGTAGCCAAACGTGTACCCTGGATTTTAGGAAAGCCAATTTTAATAAACTCAGAACAATGATAAGTAAGGTCCCCTGTAAAGAGAAAAGGAGTCGAAGATGGGTGGGAGTTTCTAAAAAAGGAAATTCTAAAGGCACAATTACAAATATTTCCCACGAGGAAAAAAGGCAGAGGGCAACAGAAGAAGCCAATGTGGCTTCACAAAAAGCTTATAGATGACTTGAAAACAAAAAAAGGACACATATAGGAAGTGGAAGGAAGGCCAGGCTACAAAGGAAGAGTACAGGCAGGTAGCACAGAATTGCAGGAATAGTGTCAGGAAGGCTAAAGCTGAGAATGAGTTGAGGCTAGCGAGGGATACTAAAGGCAACAAAAAAGTTTTCTTCAGGTATGTGCATAGTAAAAGGCAGAGCAAAGAAACAGTGGTTCAACTATGTAATGAGGACAGCAAAATGATAATACAATAATACCTTGGATTGCAAGTAACTTGGTTTGAGAGCGTTTTGCAAGACAAGCAAATTTTTAAATATTTATTTAATATTTTTTTTACTTGATATACAAGCAACGTCTTGCAATACAAGTACTGTAGTACGGCTTAAATTAAAAATCTCTGTACAAATTTTTTTTGTGGGATTTCATTTTGATATAAGAGTGTTTTGGATTACAAGCACGTTTCCGGAACGAATTATGCTCTCAATCCAAGGCATGACTGTAGATGACAAAGAAAAGGCCGAAGTGTTCAATTCCTACTTTGGCTCGGTCTTCTCCCAAAAGAGAGTTTATGTCCCCCCTGCCAAACCTGAAGTGCAGGCTGGAGGGGCAGGACTGCAGTTTGAGATTGACAGGGAACAGGTCAAGGAACACCTGATTACTTTGAACAAGTTCAAATCTCCAGGGCCTGACGGAATGCATCCTAGAGTAATAAAGGAACTGGCAGAAGAACTCTCAGAACCACTGTCTATTATCTTTGAGAAATCTTGGAGGACAGGTGAAGTGCCAGATGACTGGAGGAGAGCAAATGTTGTTCCTATCTTCAAAAAGGGCAAGAAGGAGGAACCTTGGAACTACAGACCAGTCAGTCACATCAATCCAGGGGAAAATTCTGGAGCAGATTATAAAGCAGTCAGTCTGCAAGCACCTTGAAAACAATGCAGTGCTTACTAGAAGCCAACATGGATTTGTCAAGAACAAATCCTGCTAGATCAATCTGATCTCATTTTTTGATTGGGTAACCTCCCTTGTGGGCTGTGGGAATGCTGTGGACATAATATATCTTCACTTCAGCAAAGCTTTCAACGAAGTGCCTCATGCTATCCTGATTAGCAAGCTAGCTAAAAGTGGGCTAGATGGAACAACTATCAGGTGGACCTAACAGTTGGCTACAGAATCGGACTCAAAGAGTTCTTATCAATGGTACCTTCTAAAGGATTCTAAAGGAAGCAAACTGGGGAGCAGTAACGAGCGGGGTACCGCAGGGCTCAGGCCTGGGCCCAGTGCTCTTCAACATTTTTATTAATGACTTGGATGAGGAGGTACAGGGAATGCTTATCAAATTTGCAGATGAAACAAAATTGGGTAGAATAGCTAATACTCTGGAAGGACAGAAACAAAATTCAAAGTGATCTTGATAGGCTGGAGTGTTGGGCTGAAAACAACAGAATGAAATTTATAGGGATAAATACCAAGTTCTGCACCTAGGAAAAAGGAACCAAATGCACAGTTACAGGATGGGGGGTATTTCGCTCAACAATACTACAAGTGAGAAGGATCTTGGAATTGTTGTAGATCACAAGCTGAATATGAGCCAGCAATGTGATGTGGCTACAAAAAAGGCAAATGCTATTTTGGGCTGTATTAATAGAAGTATAGCTTCCAAATCACGTGAACTGCTAGGTCCCCTCTACTTAGCACTGGTTAGGCCTAATCTTGAATAATGCATCCAGTTCTGGGCACCAAACTTTAAGAAGGATGCAGACAAACCGGAAAGGGTTCAGAGGAGGGCAACAAAGATGATCATGGGACTGGAAACAAAGCCCTATGAGGAGAGACTGAAAGAACTGGGCATGTTTAGCCTTCAGAAAAGAAGACTGAGGGGAAATATGATAGCACCCTTCAAGTACTTGAAAGGTTTTCTGACTGTTAGAGCAATATGACAATGGAACCAACTACCTAGGGAGGTCATAGGCTCCCCCAATCTGGAGGCATTCAAGGTGCAGCTGGACAGCCATCTGTCAGGGATGCTTTGACCTGGATTCCTGCATTGAGCAGGGGGTTGGACTCGATGGCCTTGTAGGCCCCTTCCAACTCTACTATTCTATGATTCCATGATTCTACACTGCCTTAAATATTGTCAAAAAGGCATCTGTATTGACAGTAATGATAGTATTTAATCAATAAAAGGTAGATAATTATTCAACTATAATTTTTAAATGGTCACCAGCTCTAGTTTATAGTTCATGACAGCAAATATTAAATATTTTTGAAAGAGATTGTGTCACTTCTGTGTTCTGTAATGAAATTGTATGTTGCTAGTGCAAAATAGAAGTGCAATAGTACGAGGCAAAAAAATTTAAAAAGAAAGAAAGTAGGAAGAGCATTTCCCGTCCATTTTCCATCAGACAAGCATTTTGAGCTCTTTTCCCATGGCAGGGATGCCCATATATCAGAGGTAATGCCTGCTGCCACAATCGAACTTCTCTTCCTATGTCCATTCACTCACCCTGGATATAATGTGAATAGAGATGTGAAGCCTTGGGGGGAAATGGGGGAGGGGATGGAAAAATAAGGGGAGCCCCCCAAATTTTCCAAAAATCCCTGGGTAAAAATGGTGTGTGTGTGGGGTGTGTGTGTGTGGGGGGGAATGTGTGTGTTCTTGTTTATCTAATCTGTTTTTTCCTGCCAGGTCTTCACATCTCTAATTGTGAGAACAGGCTCAAGTCACAGCAAACTATGATTAGAGCACCCTGGAAATGGAAGCGGGAATCATTGCATGGAAGAGGAGGAAGGAACACATGAGCCTGCCTGTGGCATATTCCTAATTCTCCCAATCATGGTTGAAGGATTGCCCAAACTGAGCCACAGACTCTAAACAACAAAAGGCTGCAAATTAACATTTGTGTTTATGTGTTTGTTTGTTTTAAATGAACACTTACAGATAATTTTAATAAGTTTTCAATTTAGTTCTATAATTTCCTCATTTCCCGCACTGTATCACTGCAGAAAAAGGTCCCAAATTACAGAAAGATAGCTTCATGGTCTAAGAGCCAAAAGAGATGTGATGCTTGAGATCCAGGATCAGATTTCCTTCTCCCACTGAAAACAGTGGGGGGGGGGGGAGAGAGAGAGCAGAGTAGTAGCACTAGTAAAGAGTTTTTGTACCCTCTCCACATTTTCCTTATTGAAATATCACACACACACACACACACACACACACCTATTATATCCACTGTATACCTTTCTTGCCTAACAGGGCTAGTAATAACATCTTCAGGGTATGTGTGATTTAATTTGGGGAAATGGCATTGGGGAAAAATCAGATCCACTCTCCCTGGGTGCTGATACTCTTCACAGCTGCTTTACCGGGGGGGGGGGGGGGGGAATGACACACATTGGGAGATCCAATCATGGATCCCCTGCATCACATCTGTTTGGCTCTAACACAAGCCTTCCTTGCATACAGTTTGCTTGTGCCGCTAAGATTGCAAGCAATGCCATTGATGTACTTGAAAGGGTGTTACTCCAAACTGCCAGTTAATCAGTGCTTCTGTATATGTGGATCTCAAGAAATTGGGGTTATCTATTATTATATTTTGAGGTGTTCTACATATACACTCACAGGGGGGAAATGTTTTTGTCCCACTTTCTTTTTTTTTTTTTTACTTTTTTTTTTTTTTAAACAATACAAAGAAAATAACATACACACATAACTAATATTGTGCTCCCATCACCATGGGACCAAACAATCCAATAACTCTATAATTGTTCATTATTCCAAAAATACAATATATCTTGACAGGGTAAACTCCCTTTCCCCCTTTTAAACACATATTCCAAAAATAAACCCCAAATATCCTTAAAATTATTTTTCTTTAATTGACCCCTTTTGCATTTAATATTACAAGTCAACATATCATTCAAAGCCATATCCCATACTTCCTTATACCATTCAGTAATAGTGAAAACTTGCTGGATTTTCCATTTCCTTGCTATCATTAGTCTACCTGCCGTTAACAAATTTATGATTAATTCTTTAACATTTTGTGAACCGATCACCTTTTCCGTTATTGTTAGCAAAGCTAGTTTAGGGCATACCTCTAAATCAACTCCAACAATTTCTGATATTTCCTCAAAAATCATTTTCCAAAAATCCATTACATTTTTACAACTCCACCACATATGAGCATATGTACCCAATTCCTGACATCCTCGCCAACACATTGGAGAACATTTATTATCTATTCTATTTAATCTCACTGGGGTCAAATACCATCTCCAAATCAGCTTATAAAAATTCTCTTTAATTCTTACAGACATATTTTTCAATATTCGCCTATCCCAAATCTTATTCCACTCATCCTTTGATATTTCCTCTTCAAACTCTGTATCCCAAACTATTTTAAGATTTTCTGCTTGCTCTTCTGATTTCTGCAACATTTTATATAACATCTTTGTAAGACCCCTAGCTGATGCATTTCCTTCTACAAGTTCTCTAGACATAACCACCTGCTCAAATGCAGTGAAATCCCTTTCATGCTCATGTCTTCTCTTCCATTTCTTACCCCATTGTACTAATTGAATTAAATTTAGCCAAGAAATTCTTCCTGCCCCAACCCTATCAATTATTTGCTGTCTTGTCTCCATTTTTTCCAGCCAATCCATTAAAGTTATCACCTTTTTCTCTCTAAAAATTCGTTCTAAATGTCTAACATTCTCGGGAAAATCTTCCATAACCACCACTGGAGTAAGCGGGGATATACCTGGTAAAAATATTTCCTTATTTCTACCCCAAATTTCTAACATATTTTTTAAAAAGGGATTTTCTAATCTTTTTGTCATAATATGTCCTTGTTTTGTAAATAAGAATTTATCCACCCTATTACCCAATTCAAATGCTTCTATTTCCCACCACATAAAATCTTTTCTAATTTCTTTCTCTGATATCTTATATGGTATCATTCTAAATAAAAAATTAAACTTCGGTAAAATCTTCATTTTAATCAAAGCTATCCTACCAAACCACGATAATCCCAATTTTTTATAATCCTCTATTTGATTTTTAACTTCATCTTTTAGTTTTTTAAAATTACATTCCCCTATTTTATCCAAATCTTTTAATATATCAATACCTAAATATTTAATTATATTTTTTATCTTTATATCCACTCCCCTTTGTTTAAATCCCCTTTCCTCCAGTTTACTATAATTAAATGTCATTATCTCCGATTTATCCCAATTAACTTTTAACCCTGTTACTTCTCTAAATTCATCTAAATGTTTCTCTATCCAATCCCAATTTTCTATAGGCCGTTCTAATGTTAACAAGATATCATCTGCAAAAAGGTTTATCTTACATTTGGTCTCTATTCCTATCCCCAATAATTTCTTCTCCTGTCTTATCGAATTCGCTAACAATTCCATAACTAACACAAATAATACTGGGGAAAGGGGACAACCCTGTCTAGTTCCCCGGCCTAGGCTAATAGTTTCTGTTATTCCATCGTTTACAATTACCGACGTGACATTATGAGTATATAATTGGTTAGTAATACCTATAAATTTTTCTCCAAACCCCATAGTTTTTATTAACATCTTTAATGCAGGCCATTCCACACAATCAAAGGCTTTAAAAATATCCAATGCAAGAACCCCCGCTTTCAAATTATTTTTCTTTATTAAATAAATTATATTCAGAACCCTTCTTGTTAAATCTGCCATTTGTCTTCCTTGAATAAACCCACATTGATCTATCCCTATATACTTATTTAGAAAACTATTCATTCTTCTAGCTAAAATTGCTGTCAATAGTTTAGCATCTTGATTAATTAATGATATTGGTCTATAAGAACCTGGTTCTGCTAAATCCTTCCTTGGTTTCGGGATTAAAATGGTCAAGGACTGTTTCCATGACGGGGGGATCTCTCCCCCCTGTAAAATATCATTAAACAACCGTTTTAACTTCGGAATTAACATTTTTTTAAAGACTTTATAATATTCCGCCCCCAGACCATCCAGTCCTGGCGTTTTCCCCTGTTTTAATTTATTTATAGCACTTTCTATTTCAATTTCTGTGAATGGTTGCTCCATTTTCTCTCTATCTTCATCCTGGATTTTTATTTTTAAATTTTTCTCGATATATCTTCTACTCTCAGCTTCCGACCATTTTCCTGCCTTATATAACTCTGTGTAATATTCATGAAAAATTTTCAATTTATCCTTTACTAGATTATATTCTTTACCCCTCTTATCCTTAATCATCCCCACTAAGCTTTTTTCTTTTTTTTTTTGTGCTAATCTAGCCAACATTTTAGAGTTTTTATTACTATTCTCAAAATACTCCCTTTTTGTGTAAATCAAATTCCTTTGTACCCTGTCCAGTTCTTTATTCTCCAATTCTTTCCTTTTACCCTGTAATTCTGCAAAAATCTTTTTATCCCTCTTCTCTAAATACTTCTTTTCCAAGTCCCTAATCTCCCCCTCTAGCTTTTGATAAAAAACTTCTTGTTGTTTCCTCAAATTTATTGCCTCTCTCAATCCTATTCCTCTCATTACACTCTTCATTGTATCCCATATTATCGCTTCAGTACATTCTTCTGTTTGATTAAATTCCCAAATTTCCCTCAATTCCTTCTCTATTTTCTCTGTTAAATGTTTATAACGAAAAATATTACAATTCAATCTCCATCTTTTCGCTTCTCTATAATCCTTATGTATCTTCAAATCCATGTTAACCAAAGCATGATCTGTAACTTTTATCACTCCTATCTCTGTGCCCAGGACCCTTGAAAACAGTGTCCTGGACACAAAAATAAAATCTATCCTAGAATAATTCTTATTTGCTGATGAGTAAAATGTATATCTTTCCTCATTCCCCTTGACCCCTCTCCAAACATCTAGCAACCCTTCCTTACTAATTAACTTATTCAAGATCGTTAGATTATTTCTCTGATCTTCTCTCGTCGGATTGGATTTGTCTTTTCTTCTATCCAATACCATGTTAAAGTCCCCAGCCATAATAACCCTTTGATTTTGAAAATTACCCATTTCTTTAAACACATGTTGATAAAATTCTCCTTGATTTTGATTGGGAGCATAAACATTAACAATAACATATTCTTCCCCTCCCAAGGTCCCATACATTATAATATATCTACCTGTATCATCCTTTTTCACCTTTAGAACATTAAAACCACAATTCTTTGAAATTATAATTGCTACTCCTCGCGATTTAGATGATCCACATGCTATCTCATATATTCTAGACCACCTCAATTTCAATTCATTGACTCCTTTCCTTGCCTGGTGCGTTTCTTGCAAGAATATAATATCTGCCTTATCCTTTTTAAGAAGTGCTTCTATTCGCCTTCTCTTAGTAACTGACCCTAGCCCCTTAACATTTAAAGTTGAAATTCTTAACTTATAATCCATCTATTAACAACATTTTTTCTTTTTTGGTCCCCAAAAGTGAAAATAATACACAATAACATACCCCTTAACCCACCCCCACATTCATCTAAACTATCCCCCCTGCTTAGCCAGGGCAACTTGCCCCACCCTAAACCTACCCACCTATCCCAGGGGGGGGGGGGAAAGGACCCATCACCAGCCCGAACAGCAGCCCCTCATTCCCTCCCGGATAACTTCTTTATAAAACATTTTCTATTTCTTTTTTCTTCTCGTGTTGAAACGACCTCTTATACAATTCCTCCACTGGCTCCTTCTTCTTCCAGTTGACCCATCGATTCTGGACCCTCCGCATCATCATGAAGCCCCAACTCTCCCAGCAGGCCCATGCCTTGATCACATGATGAAATCTTGTATCTCTTACTGTTCCACACAAAAGTAAGAAAAACTGGGTAACCCCAATTGTATTGTAATCCCTTTCTGATCAAGACTGCTGTACACGGTTTAACACTTCGCCTCCACTTTATTGTTTGCTGACAAAGATCATTGTAGATTTGCAAAGTAGCCCCCTTGAAAGCTACTTGACCTTTCTTTCTAATCTCTTTCATGAAGACATCCTTCTTGTATAAATTTGCAAATTTCAGTACAACATCTCTGGATGTCATACCACGCCTTAATGCTCCCACTCTATGCACAATCTCAATGTCCATATCATCCCAAAAAATTGTTTCTCCAGAGACAGCTTCATTCATCCATTCCAAAATACTGCCTCTTAACTTATATCCAGTCTCCCCCATCTCCATGGGGAAGCCTCTGATCCGAATGTTGGAACGACGTTGCCTGTCTTGCATGTTAATCATCTGTATTTCCATCTCATTAAATTTCATTTCATACTTTTCAAAACTTTTTTCATCCTTCACCTGGAGTTTTTCCACCTTATCCACTCTAGCTTGCAGCTCTTTAACTTGAACCCCTAATTGATCTATGGAATTTCGCATTTGCTTCATATCCTCTTGATGCAGATTTTGAAATTTCTCAATTGCTTCTATTTGTTTCTGCTGGCCTGCTTCCATAGAGCTTTGAAACTGTGATAGAATTTTCTCCCAATCTGGTGCTGCCCCTTTAAGCTTGGCTGGAGATATTGACTTTGGCTTGGCACCAGCAGGGAATTTGCCAGCTGAATCCGCCATTTTTCCGCCCTTCCCCCTCGCTGTCTCGAAACTTTCACTACCTCGTGGCTTCTTATCAGGACCCTGTTGCACAGTTTGATAAGAACATTCAATATCTTTAGTGTCAAGGATCCTAATTAGCCTTTTCAAACTGTTATCCGAGGGATGCGCCCGATCGCGTTTCCAAAGAGGGGGTAGGGACTTTTTCACCCGTCTGGAGCTCATAAACAATCCAGAGCAAAGCACATCAAAAGAAAGCTATTCTTGTTATTTCTTTATTAGCTCTATATCTGCATACTTTCCAGAAAGCAAACAGCAAAGGAATTTAAACTCACGCTTTGTCTCTCCTGTGTATTTGCAGATGTTTTCAAATCATTCCGGGAGCTCGGCAGAAAAGCTACTGCTCCATAGCCAGCGCAGGCTCCTCCCCTTTGTCCCACTTTCTAGCTGTTACTTGCTCGGAGATCAAACCAAGTATGTCACCCACAAAGTTTGCAGACATTTCGAACATTTTAAAGCTTAGTATAGTAAATAGTCACAACAGCTCATTATGCTAACCTGATAATTTGGTTGCTATGTTTGTGTATTTTTGCCATTTGTATTTTTACATGGTTTATCATGTCTAGTTACCGTATATGTTTATAATGGCCTACAGTAAAATAAACAAACCTGAACATAGTTTACAATTGGTACAGTAGCAAATTCAGAAATCAGTAAGCACAAACACATCAAAGTCCCACAGATTTTGATAGCATAGTTAAGTCTGTGGACAATAAGGTAAACCAGTGGAAACTTTTAAAACCAATCTAAAATATGTTAAAATAGTTACAACTGCCAGAATTGATAGAATTTATGTAAAAGGAGAATTCATGCACACACAGCATTTACGGTTGGGAACATTATCTGACTGGGTTAGACACTGAATTATTATTGTCTTTAGGAGACCAGAACAGACCAAAAGGTAGCAATCACTGGGCAAAAATACATTAAAATATTGAACGGGCAATTTCAAAGGTGGAATGCTGAATATTACATAGTTTATATCACAGCTCAATTGACTAGCCATCTTTACTTCTTGTCTAATATTGATCAAATATGTATAGGCCATTTGTGGGTAATCATGGGCCTCAGGTTACTTGAACTGGATAACACACATATGTAAACTGATTTTTATGTAGAGCCACTGGGAGAAAAACGGGTCATTTTGCACTTACAAAGCTAGAGTATATCACTGTTCCAGTGAATGTAAGGAAATGTGTGACTAATGAAAACCATATAGAAATGTTGATTATCCTGGACAGAATTTGTGGATGCCTGAAAATATTCTATGTCTGAAATTTTATTTTTAATTCTTCTTTTTTAAAAAATAAATAAATACTTAGGAGACTGAAATCATGGGTAATTAAAAGTTTTTGACAGTCAATGTTAATGGATGGAACAATGGGATTAAATGCAAAAAGTATGTTCTCGGCCCTATAAACAAAACACAGATATTATAATGTCTCAAGAAATCCTTATCAAGAAACAGCATATACACACCGGTTAGAAAATAAGAAGGTGGACAACGTGTAAATCAAAAAGTACCTCTAAGTTAAAAGAGGTATATGTATGAAACCATTTTTGCAATTCTTTTGGTAAATTTTGTAAAGAAGGCCATTTGCATGAATGATCATGGAGGATACATTCTAATTAAGATCAAATTTCATTCTTGTACCTTGACAAGTGAATGTACCGTATATGCACCAGAAATCATGAACTTTTTAAAAAATTATGAATTCCCTGGTGGAATATGAACCATTCTACGGACAAGTTCCTGATCTAATTCTAACAAGAAACATGCATATTATTTTTGCTGTGCATTTGATAAAGGAATTCAATTATAGGACACTCTGAAGGTGCGTGTGTGAAAGCAGAGACACGCGTGTGCTGGATGGGAGAATTAAAATCCTGTCTGTGTGTCAGAAGCCCATTTTTCTACACACAGATCTTCCAGATCTCACCCCCCTCTCTCTGCGCAGCGTTCCAGCATTGTTGGTTTGCAGCTGCCAGCCAGCTTGCCTGTAATCCGACACCAGCTCAGCTTCCCCAGGTTGCAGATTAATCCATGTAGCAAGGAAACACTCTGTAACTCCACAGGTCTATTTCTCTACCTGTTTATTTACTTTAGCAAGTAATATTCTACAGAGTATACATTCCTAGTTATAGTCCATGTGCAGAGTACAATGCATAGCAAGCATTAGTTCCAGTGGAGTAGGTTGAGCTTTACTCCACCTAAGCAAAGACGCTACATTGTTGCATAAGTCCAGCAAGCAATAGTCAGAAGAAAAGAGTGAAAGAGAGAACAGTCCTGCTCCTCTCTAAAATGGCTCCAGACAGAAAAACAAGTCAGAACGTCACCAGAACATCTAAACCATGTGACTAGCTCATACTGTTTCCCACACTTTAGTAACCCCTGCGAGAGCACGAGATTCTAGAAAGACACAACAAACTTGTTTACCGCCATTCTGTTCCTTCCATGTGTAAACATTGTGCCACAGCTGGTGAATGTGATTCATATCACAACACACTCAGGGTGCAATCTTAGGGCCAATAGACAGAGTCTAGATGGCCATAGGAGAGGTTGGAGTCCCAGCTCCGCCCTCGGAAATGCGCTCTGAGGTCGAAGCTGGGACTCCGCCCTCGGAATGCCCTCCCTCTGCCCTCGCAACCGGCTGCGGCTCCTAAGTCAGAAGACCGATCGCAGAGTCAGAGGTTTGTGGGCATTCCAGGGGGGAGCAAGGGGAGGAGTAAGGCTCCACCACAATATGTAGAATCCTGGCAGTGCCTCAGCCTCTCCTCCTTGCGCTCCAGTGCAAAGGACTTAAGACAGCTGAAATTGGCTGTCTAAGTCTTCTGCAGGTCGGGAGGGGCAAGGGGCAACCTTCATCTCCTTCCACCCTCCATTGGATGCCTGTAATCCTCCAAGTTCGGAGGGCTACGGGCAGCCACATTGGATTGCGCTGCCCAAGACTATAGCATCCAGGTGAAAGAGGTTATGCTTTTATCCACTACATAATGGGGTCTGAGCAGATGATTTGTCCCCTAATCCAGCCCATTGCATTTGCCCACTCAAGGTGCATACACAACCTCCAGACTGCCATCTGGCAGCTATCAGGCAAACTTTGTATAAGCACTGGAAAACACAAAGAAGAAAGCAAGCAAGAAATGTCTGACTCCAAAAGGAATGGAAAATGTTTACCCTTAATTAAAACAATGGCTCTACAATATCAATCTGTAATAGATGCCTGGCTGTCAATGGTTCATTATATTTCAGGTGAACTGTCCACATAATGTCAGTAAGTTTTTAAACCTTTTTATAAAAAGCTATGTTGTCTCTCTCTTATTGTGTGTGTAGTCACAATGATACTTTCATTTGTATATGTAAAAGTAAACAAACAAAAATTGTGAATGCCTGGAAATATAGACTAGGGATGGGAAAACCTATTTCCATTCTGTTTCACTGTTGCATATTTTAACGTATAATTCTGCTCTGTTCCCACATTAATCTGCAATTTAAAAAAAATAGTCAAAATATTATTTTTATCTGTGTAGTTTCTCTGAAACATAGGTAACCAATTCTCTAGGTGGGTTTTCTGTATTAACCTGAATGTGTTCTCCCAATGCCCCAGTATAAGGCTAGGTTAATATATAACCATTATATCAAATTGTTTTGATTAAATTCTTCGAAGTCTACACTCCTCAGAAATATTGAGATGAAAGGTAGTTTCTAAATGCTAAGTAACATCCTCTTCCTCATCCCATCCCCTTCAAACCAGAATCTATACACCAGTGTTCTCCAACCTTGGGTCCCCAGATGTTTTTGGCCTACAACTCCCAGCATGCCCGAACACTGCTATACACACACACACACACCCAGGAACAGGTGCCATGCAGAGCCATTTTCAAGCTACCTCCATGTGGTGGCTTTCATTGTAAGAAGCAAGCTGCAGGTGTCCATGAATAAACCATTTCAAAACGTGAGAAAGATGTGGTGAAAGATCAGCAGATCTCCTTGCTATGCCCCAGAATCAACCAACATTTATTTGTAGTTTGTTTAGCCATTAAAACTGGCAACTGTTTAATGGGAGCTTTTGCTTTAAAGACTTGAAAACCAGAATCACAGCCTGATGCTGAACACAGAAATGAACTACATTCGGCTGAAGGGAGATGGTTTCATCCCTTTTCATTTCTCAGAAGACCGTTTGAGACAGAATGCAACATTTTGTTTCTACAGCAGTCAATAGATGAAGGAACTTTCTGTATGGAAAAAGAAGAGGAGAAAAATGGATCCTCTACAAATCTCATCAATCACAGTTGAAGACTACCAGACCACTTTTTTGCCTTATTTCTCAGCTCTTGAGATACTGGATCACACTTTTGTAAGGTACACAAACACTCTATAATTGCTACAAAGAAACAAGTACCTTTGACAGGAACGCCGTTAGTCTTAAAAATGAAAAAAACTGGAAAAACATATCTGAATGACTAAAAAAAGAGGGAGGAGTTAATATTGAATTGAATAAGTTATTTTTAAATGGAAAGTCTGCTCCATTCAAATGCCATTCTGGGTCTGGGATCATCATTATTATACAAGGACATATAATAATCTAGAGCCAGACTAATTATAATGCCATGATCTTTATGCCTAGGGTAAAATTGGAAGTCATGCCTGTTCCTGGTGATAAACAGAATGCAGTTCCTCCTTAGGCTGAGCAATCTGTTTTATTAGTGGAATTGCATAGTGCAGCCAATGGCTGTTTCATGGAAGAGGGGTAAGGATTTTGCCTCTTTCAGTACAATAATTATTACGGGGAAACTGTGTAAAGAAGAATGTCCATTTATCAATGTTTGTTTATGACAGTGCCACATTTAAAAGAAAAAGAAACCTGCTGAAGCTGTATCAGACACAGTTTCCACACCTATAAATCAATATATTAATATCAGAGCTGTCAAGCAGCCCAACTGTCACCCCCAATTGTTGTGTAGGTGGGGGTAGGGAATGGGTCTCAAACTCAGGCATGTGAGGTTAGATCCCTGAACAAGAGCCAGTGCACTGCTGGAACAAGGACAGGCACAGGCCTGGTTTGCATGATGAGCATGGCTTAAACAAGCCATGGTGTCTTGTTTAAGCCATGGCGCATGCTGGGCACCATTTGCCTAATTACCCGCCTGGGTGCGGCTTGTCATGTTGTCTGAACCTGGGTGGCATGGCTTGTTTGAGGGAGAGACAACCCTCAGATAACCCATGGCTGCCCAGGTTTCAGCTTACTTACAGATAAAGAGTTTGAGCAAAGGGGAGCAGGCATGCACAGACAATGGCCATGTTCACATGTAATGATGAGCCAAAATTTCTGGCTTATTAAATTACGATGTGAACAGGCAGCATACTAATCCTCACATTCCATTTGCTCCAATTTTGCTCTTCCCTTTATGTGAGTGGGTAAAGAAACCAGGCAAGGATATGTTAACGTGATGTCCATACCATAGTGTATGGTTTGTTGTGTCCAAGCAAGCCAGGATTTATAAATCAACAAACCCTGTTTTAAAGTTATTTTATAATCTGGTTTGTCTGGGCACAATAAACCATAATCCCAGGTTCAGACATCACACTAAGTTATCTCTGCCTGGTTTGTTTACTTGCTTGCACAAAGGAAGGAGAAAAGCAGAAGCAAATGTGCTTGTTCACATAGTGCTTGTCCACACTGTAGTTTGATAAGCCAGAATTCATGGTGAATCATTATGTGAGAATGCATCAATGCTAGCCTTGATGAACAACTGCTTCATTTCATAGATAAGAGTTGGAAGGAGCCTACAAGGCTATCGAGTCCAACCCCCTGCTCAATGCAGCTGCATTCACAGACAGCTGCAAAAATACAATCACTTGAGATTGCAGGTGGGAGGCTCATATGACTGAATGCTCCTCCATATGAAACATTCCCTGCATACAGAAAACAAGGTATCAGGGAGAAGATTTCCCGCCTACCTTTCCCCTACTTTGATAAGGTAGTTGTCAGTGTCCAGGGATTTCAGTCACATTCATTCATTAAGGCATGTAAGCCTCCCCCTGCAGTCTCAAGTGGTACAGTCCAGATAGAATCATAGAATCATAGAAAAGTAGAGTTGGAAGGGGTCTACCAGGCCATTGAGTCCAACCCCCTGCTCAATGCAGGAATCCAGGTCAAAGCATCCCTGACAGATGGCTGTCCAGCTGCACCTTGAATGCCTCCAGAGTGGGAGAGCCCACCACCTCCCTAGGTAGTTGGTTCCATTGTCTTATTGCTCTAACAGTCAGGACATTTTTCCTGATGTTGAGGTGGAATCTGGGTTCCTGTAACTTGAGCCCATTATTCCATGTCCTGCAAACTGGAATGATCGAGAAGAGATCCTGGCCCTCCTCTTTGTGACAACCCTAAGTACTGGAAGAGTGCTATCATATCTCCCCTCAGTCTCCTCTTTTGAAGGCTAAACATGCCCAGTTCTTTCAGTCTCTCTTCATAGGGCCTTGTTTCCAGTCCCTTTATCATCCTTGTTGCCCTCCTCTGAACCCTCTCCAGTTTGTCTACGTCCTTCTTAAAGTGTGGTGCCCAGAACTGGATGCAGTACTCAAGATGAGGCCTAACCAGTGCTGAGTAGAGGGGAATTATCACTTCACGCAATTTGGAAGCTATACTTCTATTAATGCAGCCCAAAATAGCATTTGCCTTCTTTGCAGCCACATCACATTGCTGGCTCATATTCAGTTTGTGATCTACAACAATTCCAAGATCCTTCTCACTTGTAGTATTGTTGAGCCAAGTGTCCCCCATTCTGTAACTCTGCATTTGGCTTCCCTTGGATGCTGGTTTACCACCTCAGTGAGAATTAAGCTCAAGTTTTGGGGAGCAAACATACTAGTTATCCTTGCAAGAGGCATCTTGGGTTTCTCTCCTTCTTGCTTTTTCATCTAACTCAAGCTTTGCAGCTTGACAGTGATGTTCTCCCACGATCAATCACCTGAGCTTCCCAAACAGGTCAGAGTATACTGGAGAGGTTACAACAGTGCAACACTTTAAATCAACCTGTCTCCTGTCACACTGAAAACTTCTGTTGATTGATGGTACCACATGTTGAAAAATGAGAGAGAAAGCTTGAGTGTGCATACAGGTACCCAGGCAGATTAAATAATTAATCATCCCATAATTAAGAAGGGCCAATGCCTTTTTCAGTACCTTCCTAGAAGTTTTGAATAGACCTCTGACAAAATATATATACCGTAATTACAGAAGGTAGCAGATAATGCCATGTGGTTGGAGATAGGGAGCACTGAGCTAAATACCACTGCATTTAATGCAATGTAGTCTGCATATATGCATTGCAAGTAATGAGATCTCCAGGGCACAATTTGGCATTTATTTCATCACTATAAAATGCAGTTTAATTTTCCACCCCCTGTTGCTTTTGAGGCCAAGCTGTTTGATTGCCACTTGTAAATTTAATGCTGAGACATGTTTGACAGCCACTCACATTAAGGATGCTTTCCTCCACTTATCTCCATTCAAATTAAGACATATCAAAGCTCTTCACATATGTGAAAATGCAACACCCACCATGCAATGTGATCCATCTGGATTGTGGTGCAGAAAACCTGTGAGGACTTCTGCACAGGAGTGAGTTTCAGCTCTGAATGAATAGTGTGGGTTCTCATTCCTATTTTTCATGTGGATGCAGGGGGGAGCCTTGCCAGATGTTTATAACCCCTCTTCAAACCTTACTGCTAAATGTGCAAAGAAGATACATTCGGCTGGGAATAAAGCCCTATGCAGGTGTTCTGCCGGCTCACATGAAGTCTAGGAACATAGGAAGCTGCCTTATACTGAGTCAGATCGGGACCATCTAGGCCAGGGCTCTCCAACCTTGGGTCCCCAGATGTTGCTGGCCTACAGCTCCCAGCATACCCAGCCAGCATGGCTAATGGCAAGGGATTCTGGGAGCTGTAGTCCAGCAACATCTGGGGACCCAGGGTTGGAGAGCCCTGATCTAGGCCATCTACAGTAATACCTTGGATTGCAAGTAACTTAGTTTGAGAGCATTTTGCAAGACAAGCAAATTTTAAAATATTTGCCATATTTAATTTTTTTTTACTTGATATACAAGTGACGTCTTGCAATACAAGTACTGTAGTACAGCTTAAATTAAAAATCTCTGTACAAATTTTTTTTGGGGGATTTCGTTTTGATATAAGAGTGTTTTGGATTACAAGCACGTTTCCGGAACGAATTATGCTCTCAATCCAAGGCATGACTGTATTGTCGATATGGATTAGCAGCAACTCTCAGGGTTTCAGGCAGGATTCTTTCCTGGAGAAACCGGGGGATGAACCTGGGACCTTCTGCATGGAATGCATGTGCTCTACCACTGAGCAATGCTCACTCCCCTAAAAAAAAGTGCTAAAAGTGGGGGGGGGGGTTGGCAGGATTGTCAGATAAGCCCCAGGCCCAATGTCCCATGGACTCCTCTAAATACCTTTCTGTAAGGTCTGAAGGGAGTTTGTAAGACAGGGTTCCCAATTACAGGATGTTTAGCTGAACACACTTACAACCCCCCTTCAGACCTTACTGCTAA
The DNA here is from genome assembly GCA_021292165.1 of Shinisaurus crocodilurus. NCBI lineage: Eukaryota > Metazoa > Chordata > Lepidosauria > Squamata > Shinisauridae > Shinisaurus > Shinisaurus crocodilurus. The sequence goes on along the minus strand of CM037879.1, from coordinate 192,538,832 downwards.
ATGTGCAATGGTCTTCAGAGGAGTCCCATATTCCCAAGGACATAGGAAGCTGCCTAATACCGAGTCACACTGCTGGTCGATCCAGCTCAGTATTGTCTAAAGCAGTGTTCTCCAACCTTGGGTCCCCAGATGTTTTTGGCCTACAACTCCCAGCATGCCCCAGCCAGTATAGGCCAAAACATCTGGGGACCCAAGGCTGGAGAACACTGGTCTAAAGTGAATGACAGCAGCTGCACCACTGAGCTACGGGCCTCCCCCTTTTGGGGTGGGCTTGCATGTTCACTTCCACACCTGCACACAGTTTTAGGCCTTGCGTGTTCAGGGTCTAGCTGAACGCATAGGGTTTAGCTGCAATGCTGATCAAGAGGTTGCCACTGAAAATGGCAAGCTCATGTCAAGTTCCCCCTCCTACCCTCCTACCCTTGTAACATGCAGTTGTGTGTTTCCTCACCTGCTCGCTGACAGTCAATAATGTGCAGCAAAACACACCCAGTGACATCACAAGAAGTGTATCTTCAAACATGTTACAGGGAGCGAAGTGGGAGCCTGACACTGGGCTGCTACTTTCAGCAGCACCCTTCTGATCAGCATTCTATCTACGGTAATCCTGGCTTCAGAGTTCCTTGCTTTTTGCCATGGTCATTTGAAATAAGCTTTTCCCCTAAAAGAAGAGCCTTTGCTCAAAAGTGCATTGAAAATCTTTAGCTTCTTTTTAAAAAGTAAACTTTGGACACACATTGGAATTTAATCACAGGGCTGGAGGAGGAGAGGTGAGAAGAAGCAAAAATCAGTTACACTTATGGCACCTTGACGAACTCAAGTGAGTAGCACCCATTCTGCCTGGCCAAATCCATTGCTGGTAGGAATCTAATTATGGACTATGGTTGCTGGAGAATTCTGTTTGGTCTGTATTTTAAAACGAGCCAACCTAATTCACACTTTCCAAAATAATGCATGGGTTAGAACACGGCTATCCTTTGGATTGGGCACTTCTCTGAATTTTGTGATGCAGTTAATCATGTTAACAATGATTAAGGCTAAGTAGGTTCCCTGTTTAACCAGCTTTAAATCATAGCTGAGCAAGGAGCTTGATTAGCCTTAACTGCAGCAAATGTCAGTCCTGAAATGACAAAGGGGGGACATTTGCTACATGGGGGGGGGCTAAAAGGAGGGAGCAGACAGTCCTTTTGCCTGCTCTCACTCTCTTTACTACCAGGTGAGAATAAGGTGAGAGACAGGTAGGTTACAGGCTGCCCTGAGTTCTTTGCATAGGGCAGGATATAATAGCATCTTATTATTCAGGGAGGGGGGGTTGTCATTTCCCCTTCATCTGCAGGATTTGGCTTGGCTCATTTTGCTTGATACATCTAGAAGTACGTATTTGCTCTGCAGGTACCTTTCTACAATGCACCTGACTGCTCCTATTCTTTGCTTGTGCCATTTTGTAATTTTAAATTGTCAATAAAACTGTGTTCTGAAATGCATTTAGTATTTAGCCCTGAAAAACTGGTGAACTTCAGAGCTGGCCTAACAATGGTTGTTGCTAGTCCTCCCCTATGGATCTATAAGAGTCTACATAAAACTTGCCAGATTCTGCCAAGGACCACTCTCCTTGTCTACTCCTTGGCCCCATCAGAGGACATAGTATTTTAGGAATAAAAACCATACAACTCTGTAGGAGTCTAGATTGCATGGGATGATAGGTGATGGAGTCTGAATCTTGTATTACCATGGAAGTGGAAGGCTGGACTTGCTACACCTTTTATTTTCTGCAATTTTATTTCTATGTGAAACAAACACATAATATCCAACATATAACAATTAACAAAACAAAATAGACCTCCAATTTTCTTCTACAGCAAATATAGGTAACAATACTTTTTCTTATTCGATAATCAGAATGAGAAATCTCTATCTTCCCAGTGTCCCAAATTCACTTATTATTCCATAAACCCACAAACAAACAAATCATTATTTTCCAGTCTCTGCAAAAAGTCAATTAGAGGTTTCCACTCAACAATAAACGTGGATGTTGTCCTTTCTCTGATTAATGATGTGAGTTTGGCCATCTCTGCCAGCTCCAGCATCTTGACCAACCATTCTTCTGTCATACGCACTGCCGGACCTTTCCATTTCTGTGCATATAGTAATCTCGCTGCCGTTGTCATGTATAAAAATAAAGTTCCATACCTTCCTTCTAGCTGACTGACTGTCCATTATTCCCAATAGAAAAGCCTCTGGTTTCAATTGAAAAGTAATCTTTAAAATCTTTTGCATTAATAAATGAATTTCTACCCAATATTTTTTTAGCTTTCTTACATGTCCACCACATATGATAAAAGGTTCCTTCCTGTTGTTCACATTTCCACCATATATCTGATGCACCGTTATACATTATAGCCAATTTCTCTGGAGACAAATACCAACAATACATCATCTTATAAAAATTCTCTTTAAGACTAGAACATAATGTAAATTTCAAACCTTTTAACCACATATTTTCCCATTGTGTCATTACTATATTATAGCCAAAATTTTGAGCCCATTTTATCATGCATTCCTTCACTTGCTTTTCCTCAGCTTCAAATTTCAACAAAAGCTTATACATTCTTGAAATAAGATGTTCATCATTTAGACATAATTCCCTTTCAAAGTCAGATACACTCTGTTCAAAATCATACAACCTTTTATCAACTTTAAACCTTTCTACAATCTGTAAATAGGAAAACCATTGACATGTATGACCTTCTTTTATCAGTTCTTCTCTTGGTTTTATTTTACATTCAGACTTGCTATGCCTTTTCAATCCTATGGTTCCATAGTTCTGTATATTATTTATCATTATTAGGTTTAATTATTGCAAACCTATCATTCCCTGACTACAATCATATGACCTGGTTTCATAGCATAACCATACGCTTCAGAACAGGGTGGGCAACTTATAGCCCTCCAGATGTTTTGGCTTACAGTTTCCATCACCCCTAGCCAGCATAGCCAATGGCCATGGATGATGGGAGTTGTAGCTCAATGCACCTTGAAGGTTACAAGATACCCCACCCCACCCCCACACGCCGCTTTACAAAATAGCTGCTTACGTGGGTCGACATTTTGCAAAGCAAAATTTATTTTTACAATTTATATTTGTGTTAATCATTTCATAGCTAAATTCTACAGGTGTATTAACTGTAAGATAAAATTACTGGCAGATCAGGTAGCTTCAAGACCATGAAAATGAGTAAATAAAAATTCTGAGCTGGTTTTTAGGTATAGAGAAGCCATTCTCAGCTACGAAATGGGTACTGAAAGTAAGGGGATGGGCTCAGGTGAAAAGTTACTTGGATTAAATTGAAGCCAGAATTAAGCAGCAGTAATGTTGAACACGCCATTTAAAACGGAAAATAAAATTGATAGAGGAATGCAGCCACTATGAGTAGCACAGCATGAAGCGATCAAGTGTTATCTCTCATGAGACTGTTGCCATGGCACTCAAAAGCACTTGCTATGATCATAGACTATGAATATTTTGTCCTCTGATTGATAGTCAGTTGCTTTTCTCTTCATGTAAGCAAATGTGATGACAATATTAAGCAATTACTGCTAATGTCATCCAGCTGCTTTGTGGCTGCCGACTATGCAACAATATCTCTGAATTGCCAACAAAATAGCAATGCTATAGGTGCATCTGTTCTTTTCCCCGTGTAGATGTCCCAGGATGATGACACACCAGGGACAGCAGGTAAGAGCCAGTATTGGGTGATACCTGTTACGAAGGTTTCCCTTCCGTTTCGGGGTGCCTCAATCAATAGACACTGGCTATCCCAGAATGTTCTTTGCTATGTCTTAATAAGAAACCCTGCACCACCTCTGCTCATAATTTATTTGCAAGTAGATTGGTCCAGAACTGGTGCCCCAGTGTGGCCCCCAGGTCTGCTTTAAATGGCAACCTGGATCAGCCACCTTGGTGCAGACAGCAATGCAGCTAGGCACTTTTGGACAAGCGTTGGGCAACTTCAAGGGGTCTGGGGGTGATTTTCACCCCCAGGGCCCCCATGGGTGCCAAAAATGGGGGGCAGGGAATAAAAAATGGCATCTGCAACTCCTATGGAGAGCCAAAAGGGCCAAAATCAGCTTGTCTGCAAGCTAATTTTGACCCTTTCGGCACTCCGTAGCAGCTCTGGATGCTATTTTCTTTGCCAATTTTTTTAATTATTAAATTTTGAGGGGACCTCCTGGATTTGGGGGGGGGCTGCACTGAAGGGTTGTGTGTGGGAATCTCATGTTGCCCACCCGTTTTATACCCTGGACTTAATGGTCTTATGGGGGGGGGGGCTTTAGATGGTGATATGTATTACTTCAGCTGCGGAGCACACAACTAATATTTCTCTTCTCCTGCCCCAAAACACCATTCCATGCGTTACAACTGCTTCTATATTCTTGATACATTAGAAACAACAACACAACTGTTTGCCACCTCTGATTTTTTAAAAAAACACAGCTAAGCAGGTACAGTTTTGCATTCTGGGCTCACTTAAATTATCGCACTGCCACAACTACAGGGATAAAATGGCATTTCCTTCTGTTACCCTGTTGACTGCATCACCTGCCACTCTCTGGGTGTTCATTTGGGAGCCCCCTGGACTGCAGGGCCCTGGATTTTGGCCCCAGGGACTAGCCCCGGCTGTGCCACTGGGTGCAGATCTATCTGCAATAAGCACCTTGGCCTGCCATTTTAAGTGCTTAATCACTACACTTACTTCAGAGGAGTTCTACTGCACGTAAGTGTTCTGGCTTCCTTTTGGTGTCTTGATGTCTCCCTGGTCCCTTAAGCATTTCAGTACAGTTTGCACACTTACATTACACACACACACCAGCAAAGGGTCAAAGAATAAATAGAGAGAATGAGGGAGAAAGTGAAATAAATAAAAAGGAAATAAAATATGCACAGCTACAGTTTATGTATCTCCCCCCCACTCATGGCCCATATTTGATTGCATCCTCGTTCAGTAGAGCCACACATCAGAACATTTCATCACAGTGAAGTGAAGAAACACACGCATTTGATCATCAGTCCTGAACCAAACACTGTGGGGTTCATTTGGCTGTGATTAGATCAATGAGCTTCTCTAAACACCACAATTAAAAATACACTTGAGAACCAAGGAGTTTGCAGCAAAGCACATGTTTGTGTGTGTGTGGTTCATTTGTACGTACATCTCCTCCAGTTTGCAAACGACTTGACATTATTGGAACGTTTTGGAATGTGCTTGCTTAACTTCAGTGCTGGCGAAATGGTGCCTCACCACAAAGCCAGAGGCTGCATTAAATTTAGGGTATGATAAGGAAAAATGCAGGTGCTTACCTCTAGGGCTGTGCCTGCTAGTTTCAGATAAGACTTGAAGCAGTCCAATGTAGGCCTTTACAAGTCTCTGATCCAAAGCCCTAAGTAGGACTGCAAAGCATATTTGGCATATTGGACTTTATCTCCCAGTCAGCCTGCCTCCACCCAAAGCTCGATACATTTTGGATTATGCACACCCCTTCCAGGTGGGATGCAGTTGCAGAAGCCTCAAAAGGAATACCTGGAGTATACCCAACCCCCCTGAAGGCAAGGGTCAGCCTACTGAGCTTGGGGCAGCTGAGAGAGCAGCTGGGCAGATACTCTCGTGCGGAGCCCCATCTCAGCTTAGGCAGCCTTGCTGCAAGACAAGAACACTCCATGTCAAGATCTCTACTGTCTTGTCTTGTCAACAGCTGTACTATGATAGCTACATTCTGTTTCTGGGATGTGCAAATGAAACAGAACTCTCACAGCTCACACTCTTAGGGTCAAACTACATGTTACATTAATTATGCAGTGTGCAGCTCGCTTTCTTGTTTTTCTTTCCTCAAAAGGAAACATGTGGGGCCCTGATCTGGATCAGCACCACCATCTGCCTTATTCCACAGGGTTACTGCGAGGCAGAAGGCCAAACCAGATTTTATGATAAATGTGTAGGTACCACCAAAAACAGCCCATCCACCCCATAATGTCTAGTAGATCCTACCTCATACTGTGATGTCACATTGTTCTGGTTTCCAAAACCCCTGCTAGCCAATAATGAGAAGCATGAAGAGGAAATACAGAATGCCATGACATCATAACATAAGGTACGATCTACAGAGGGGAGAATAGATGTGTCATGTCCCTTTTTGGTAACATCCAGGCTTTTTCTCTAGCATCTAGTCTGGCTGCTGCAACCCTATCATACTTAGGAATAAATCTGATTGAATTCTATGGGATTTACCTTTGAGTAAACATGCACAGGATTGGGCTGCATGACACTGCTCCTTGGATGAAGGGCAAGATGCAAATGCAATTAATCTATATATATAAAAGTGTTTTATACTGTGTGTGTGTGTTCCCCCCACCCTCTTGTATTTTATTGGATTGTAAATCGCTCAGAGTGGCCGGATGTCTGGCCAGATGGGCGATTCATAAATATAATAAATAAAATAGAAATAAAAAAAGTGTCCTGACTAACTGACTGATTGACTGACTCATCAACGCCCAGCTCAAACCGTTTAATCTAGGAACATGAAATTTTGAAGGAACATTGCTTTTATGATGTAGAGCCCCACTAAGGAAGGATTTTTGGAAATTCCATCCCTAAGGGGGTGAAAAAAGGGGGCAAAATCTCATATCTCCTATGGGCAAAACAACAGGGCAGCAGTTATGCAAATCGGCCTCACCTCAGAATTGCTGCAGGAGCCAATAGGAGCAGTTATGCAAATAGCCCATACGACACTTAGAATGTTCGTATGAATTCCTGCAGGGGCCAATAGGTCTGGGTATGCAAATCTCCCCTAGGCCATTTATAATGTTCTCTGAGGGGGTGAAAAGGGAGGGAAACTTTTTAAATGACTGAATGACTGTTGTGTTTGGGGCGTCATCAAATAGGCTCCATCACGTTTTGACGGATCCACCCCAAACTTGGCACGCATACTCTCCATCACCCAAGGACAAAGACTGGTGGGTTCAAATCTCCGAAAAACCCTCGCTGCCTGTACAGCCCAAAATAGATGAGAGCCAATGGCATCACTTAGAATGTTCGCAGGGGCCATTCAGGAGTGGCTATGCAAATCGCTCCAACGACATATAGAATGTTCATATGAACTTCCACAGGGGCCAATCAGGAGCGGATATGCAAATCTCCCCTGCGTCAAAACAGAATGTTCATATGAACCACAGCCAGGGCGGAGCTGGGATTTCATTGTGTGGTCCCGGGGCAGCAGGGCTTTCATTGTTGTGTAGTCCCGGGGGGAGCAGGGATTTCATTGTGTAGCCCCCGGGGGGGGAGCTGGGATTTCATTGCGTAGTCCTGGGGGGGAGCAGGGATTTCATTGGGCAGTCCCGGGGGGGGGGGACAGGGATTTCACTGTGTAGTCCTGGGGGGGGAGTAGGGATTTCATTGTGTGGTCCTGGGGGGGGCAGGGATTTCATTGTGGACAGAGATTTGATTGTATAGGCCCGGGGGGGCTGGGATTTCATTGTTGTGTAGTCCTGGGGGGGGGGGGAAGCTGGGATTTCATTGCGTAGTCCTGGGGGGGGAAGCTGGGATTTCATTGCGTAGTCCTGGGGGGGGGAGCTGGGATTTCACTGTGCAGTCTCGGGGGGGGCACAGGGATTTCACTGTGTAGTCCTGGGGGGGAGTAGGGATTTCATTGTGTGGTCCTGGGGGGGCAGGGATTTCATTGTGGACAGAGATTTGATTGTGTAGGCCCGGGGGGGCTGGGATTTCATTGTTGTGTAGTCCTGGGGGGGGGAAGCTGGGATTTCATTGCGTAGTCCTGGGGGGGGAAGCTGGGATTTCATTGCGTAGTCCTGGGGGGGGGGAGCTGGGATTTCACTGTGCAGTCTCGGGGGGGGCACAGGGATTTCACTGTGTAGTCCTGGGGGGGAGTAGGGATTTCATTGTGTGGTCCTGGGGGGGGCAGAGATTTCATTGTGGACAGAGATTTGATTGTGTAGGCCCGGGGGGGGCTGGGATTTCACTGTTGTGTAGTCCTGGGGGGGGGAAGCTGGGATTTCATTGCGTAGTCCTGGGGGGGGGAAGCTGGGATTTCATTGCGTAGTCCTGGGGGGGGGGGGAAGCTGGGATTTCACTGTGCAGTCTCGGGGGGGGGAGCAGGGATTTCATTGTGCAGTCCCGGGGGGAAAGGGAACAGGGATTTCATTGTGCAGTCCCGGGGGGAAAGGGAACAGGGATTTCACTGTGTAGTCCTGGGGGAGCTGGGATTTCATTGTGCAGTCCCGGGGGAGCTGGTAGTCCTGGGGGAGCTAGGATTCCATTATGTAGTCCCAGGGGAACTTTCCTATGGAGCGATTCAAAACAGCAGTCAGCGACCTTAAGGAATTTCGAACAAATAGTGCCTATAGGAAAATGACAACCCGTGTAAACTTGGCACGGTCACTCTTCATCACACGAGCGAAGCCGCAGGCAAAAGCTAGTGAATAATAAAAATTTAGACACACATTTTGTCCTTTCCTTGTCTGCTCACACACAAATGTTTTGCCTCAAATAGATACTCCCAGACAGACCAGTGAACTACCAAAGTACTTCTGGAGCACTGCAATATATGTTGATGTTGTGGAGCCATTCAGGTATATTGGACAGGAAGAAAGTATGTTCACAGATGATGGGGACACTTGACACAAAAGTTCCCATACATTGTAAGAGCCACAGCAGGAGAAAAAAAAAATCAGAGGAGAATCTGCTCTCAAGAGATCCCTATATACAAAACACATTTGGTTCTCCATTTTTTATTGTTTAAACATTTTCAGTGTCTTCAGAGCTACAGTAATACAGTAATACCTTGGATTGCAAGTAACTTGGTTTGAGAGCATTTTGCAAGACAAGCAAATTTTTAAATATTTAATTTTTTTTTTACTTGATATACAAGCGACGTCTTGCAATACAAGTACTGTAGTATGGCTTAAATTAAAAATCTCTGTACAGATTTTTTTTGGGGGGGATTTCATTTTGATATAAGAGTGTTTTGGATTACAAGCACGTTTCCGGAACGAATTATGCTCTCAATCCAAGGCATGACTGTACCTTGGATTGCAAGCATAATTCGCTCCGGAACCGTGCTTGTAATCCAAAACACTCTTATATCAAAGCGAGTCTCTGGCGGGCGTGAGCAGGGCCAATTTCGGCCCGCTATACCCGCTCGAGGCGAACGGTTACATCCCTACACTTGTCTTGCAAGACCTTGCTCGTTTATCAAGTCAAATTTTTTTTAAAAAATTTGCTTGTCTTGCAAAAAAAAACCCGCTCTCAGACCAATTTACTTGCAATCCAAGGTATTACTGTATTAATATAAAGGAGGTTATTCAGTGTACTAAATGGACAGCAATTTGCTAAGTTCCACTTCCTCCCAATTTTACACCATCACATAATAACAGCATCTATGCCGAGCACAAATGGGTTAAATTAGTTTCCCCAAGCTTTTGATACCTGGGGGTTGTAGTTCTTTTCAGGATTAAAACAGGGATATATATAATCATAATCATAAATAATATACCTAACATTTGTATAGCACTTCTAAGTGTTCAAAGCACTTCACACACACATCTAATTGTAATTTTTACAAATCAATCAGCTCCCAGAACAAGAGCAGGAATCCTCAGGATAACTGAGGTAGTTATTACCTCTGCAGCAGGCCTCCCTCCCTCCTTCCCTCCCTCCCTTCCTTCCGCTTCGTCAGTTAGAGCTCGAGCATGGCACATGCCTACTTCTCAGCTTCTGGGATTCCCCCATGCTTCCCAGCTGCACTGGATGGTCTCAGGAAATCCTGGTGCACCCTTACTCCTTCAAGGCAATGTCACTGCCCATATATTGGCAGAGAGAGGGGGAGTCAATGTTGCGTGGGACCTCCCCTTTCCAATGGGTATAAAGTGTTGGATGCAACCAACATGGTGGTTTTAATTTTTAAGGCATGCATCAGCTCCTCACACAGCACAGAGTCTGGGAATCACGGAGTTAAAGTTCCCCCATCACTCATACCACTGCAATCCCTCTGCTGTCCTCGAGGTGCTATACAATTGAATTGCCTCACTGAAATTAACAGACTTACAGCCAATGCTACTATGGGAGCCTATAAAATATAATACAGAATGATACTGTTTTTAAAGAGAGTCTTCCAGCAGTTCTCTATTATAATCTCAAGGCTGTTGTTTTCTATTAAATTTTACAGGGGCTTTCCACTGGGATGAGAGTGGTATATGTCTTCTGGATACCTGCCTGCACACGGGGAAATTGTGGACTTAAAATAAAAAAAAAAGCTAGAAAGCATGATAACGGCAGAAATATAGCATGAGAATGTTCTTTGTAGCTCAAGGTGAGTTAGAAGTGATTTCCCCCTATTCTTTTTAATTGTCCTTAGTAGCATGTGCCTTAAAAGCAATTTGCTAATGCAAGAATTTCACAGTTCTTATACAAAACAAAGAGGAACTGTTATCTTACTAGGGTTCTGCTGAGTAACTGCACTTGAACATTTTCAGTGTGAAATTGTTTCCTTTTTGAAAGGACTAAATTGTTTACTCACAAACCCTATCTTCCCCCGCCACCCCCCCACATCACTATTTATGGCTGTTCACAGCCACTGTTTTTCTGCCGTAATCCCAGCCAATCAGGAATCTAAAAGTGAGCGTGATGGCACCATGATGCTTTGTAGACAATCAGATTTGGCTATAAAATGACATCGCTGAGGGAAAATTAGACCTTGCTCTGAATGGGTGTTGGCAGTGGAGGAAGAAGCAGAGCAGCAACTCTTTTTGCAGCCAGCAAAAAAAAAATCCCTCTAGGTTTTTGGTAGCTGGCAAACAAATTCAGTGTCCAAGAGCTTCCTTTCCCCGTGTTGCTGTCCTGTCCTGTGGTTCCTTGAGACTCACAGGGTAAGTTGGTAGCATCTGATAGCAGTCATATCAAGGCAGAAAGAAAACAGGACCTTGGGTCCTGCTAAAACAATAGGAAGATGTTGTCTCAGCAGGGAGCTTAGGCCAACTGAAGCCTTATGTAGGCTGACAAGATTTGCAGTGTGGTCAGCGCCACCCCTCCTGGAGAAGCTGACTGGACTGTTAGAAGGCCCTTGCCTTCTGCAAGGCTGTGGAGATGGAGTTTCTGCTGGGGACTCACCCTTTGGGTCAGAGGATGATGGCAGGACTGTGTCCTCTGGCCGGGAGGGCCCTGAATAAAGCACTGACTGCCCTATATCCAAGGAAGTAGCCTGTGCCTCATCCTCATCAGAATCCCCTGGAGGGTCCAAGGGCCTGGCATCATTGCTGTCTTGTACATTTCTGGTGCTGTTGGCTCCAGTGGTGTGAATCTTAATGGGTCTTATGGGAGTGCAGACACCTGCAGTTCTTTGAGCACTTTCACCAGGTTCTGAGCCTCCCTTCCAACCAGCAAGAAAACAAAAAATCCCTTATATAATCCCAAATTGGCATTCAAATAAAGTATGCTCTGTTCCCTTTGTGTGATTCCCCATGTGAATTAGGGTACTGTTTTGGAAGTACAATGCTCTTTCAGATAGGTGCATTCTGAATAGCAAGAAGAGGTTAGACAAGTATCAGCTTTCAGAAATGAAATCTGTGTATGTGACCTCTCCTGAGTCTTTCTTTCACAGCAGCAATATTCCATTAGAATTTCCATACCCAGGAGACAAGCACAAAGCTAATAGTGTTTTTTTTTTTTCATTTTATTCATTTTTTCTCCCCCATAAAAAAAAAAACAATTCTGTTATTTTTAGGCAACTTGTACCACTTGTATATTGCTGGTGGTTTACCAGAAATGAATGTGTCACTATTATAATCCTAGGATTGATTTTAAACAAACCTTCATTTCCTAATTCTTCAAAAGCTCCTCATGCTACTTTCCCTCAACCTACATTTCTCTCTCTTGCTGGACATGTTTACACAACCAAAGCTATGTACTGTAAAAATCAATGGAGTGGATTTGTGCAGAAAAGGCCATATTATCACTTCAGTGTGCACACAAACTGCTGTTTAATGCACATTTATCATGGCACTGAATGCTGTCAGAAGTGTATGGAGCACACATAAGTTGCATTGCAAGTTGAAATGAAAAACATGATGGAGTAAACGAGAAAAAAATATTTATTGTAGTCCAACACGGTTCATCTGAGAATTTCAGAAAGAAGAAAATTTCAACTGTGGATATGCTGACTCTTCAACCTGGCAGCAAATGTATAGATATACCGTATGTGTTTTCTACTTCATGCCATTGTTGGTTGGTGTGTGTGTGTGTGTGTGTGTTTTCCATTTTTGCTTCTCTGTTTTGAGGTTCCCTAATTGTTTTTTTCCTGCACTGCAAGTTGGCCATGGGGCTGAAGCAGTCACATCCATGACACCTTCGATTTGATTGGTTTGGTAAAGACACAACACCCCTGATTTAAAAAAATGGTTTTATGTCATCTCCAATCCATATTACTGACCATGTCCACATCCACACACTCAACAAGGTTGCAATATTCCCAGGTTATCTGCTGGGTCAGCACACCTTGTTTTTTAACTACAGTAAAGAGACTGGTGGTGTTTCCAGGCTGGCTCATAGCCAGGGGGGCTGGCTCATAGCCAGGGGGGCTGGCCCCCCTTAAATTTTCTTTGCCCCCCCTAATTTTTTTTATGAACAAATAACTAAATTTATTAAAGAAATTTTAGAAAACCAAAAGGAAAGCCTTTGTTTTTCTTCTTAAAAGTACAGATGCTATTATTTTGGGGTGGTGCCATGGTGGAATCTGCCTACAGATTTCTAATAGTACATGCAATTGATGCTATATTTCAGAGGAAATAATATTTTGACTTATGTGAACTGTTGTACATATTTTTTAGGAAGGGGTGTGTTGCTTAGATTTATAAAGGCAGTTCTTTAAAATGCCTGTTGGTTCAGCAATGGACTGGACTCAGTTACGGTTACATTCAGATGAAGAATTCATTTTTTCTACACTCAAATTAATCAGTGCATCTTCCCAACGTGAAATTTTTTCTCATCTAAAAACTGAGCTATTGGATTGCTCAACAGGTCAGTAGTCTTTCTTTTCCCTTTCTTACTGAAATTACATTAAAAGTACTGGGATATCTTAAACCTTTAACATCACTGCTGCAGCAGAAGAATCTGGATATTGAGGCAGCACTGAAACTTACTGACCAGGTTCGCACCACACACAAAGTGTGTCATCTGAACCCAGGAAGTCAGGATGGCTTAAGTTTGGCTTCGTAACCACACTGCTAAGTCATGGCTTGTTCTAGCATTTGTGTAACCATCCATGGCTTACTGTGTCGTCCGAACTCAGACACTCGTTTCCTCATGCCTCGAGGCGTTTGGCTAGCGAGTCACGCAGCAAGAGAGGCTAAAACTCCATGCTGCTCCTGTTTGTTTGTTTGTTTATTTATTTATTATATTTATACCCCGCCTTTTTTCCTGCAAGGAACCCAAGGCGGCTTACATAATCCCCCTCCTCTCCATTTTATCCTCACAACAACCCTGTGAGGTAGGTTAGGCTGAGAGTCAGTGACTATCTCAAAGTCACCCAGTGAGTTTCATGGCCGGGTGGGGACTTGAACCCGGATCTCCTGAGTCCCAGTCCAACACTCTCACCACTACACCACACTCAGTTCCCAAGTTCTGCCCAGCAACACATTTCCCTGCGTATGCCTAAGACCACACTCGTTCACCAACTCTCCCTAGCAACTGATTGCGACACAGCAGCACATGCCTGTCATTTCATTCCTTGTGGGTTTACGCCTCCCACCAACAGAGCTCCTTCCCCACTTCGCTTCTCAGTGAAGTCTTTCCCGTTCCCTGCTTTTCTCCAGCTGAGTGTAATTTGAAGGAGCTTGTTTTCCTGCTAAACGTAGCTGTGGTTTGGACTCTGCCTCTCACCGCCCGCCCCACTCTATTTCCCCACTCAGTTCTTCAGGGGGCAGGAGCCTTGAAACAAGTCTGTGAAGGGGCAAACCCTGATCTTCTGAGTCCCCTTTGAGAGAGTTCACATGTGTAAGCTTTCCCATGGATCGCTCTTTTCCCACGCCTCAAGATGAGAATCTGGCATCTTGGTATATGCAGCAATGTCACTTTTTTATTCAATACAGCTGTGTTTAGTAGAATAGAGCCTTGCTGTATTGTGGGGTGGGTGGAGTGGTGAGGCCGAAGAGGGGCAGGCAGCTGGCAGGCAGCAGAGGGGCGGGGAAACATCTTCTTAACCCACAGAGAAGGGGTGGTGGGCAGGTGGAGGCAGGAACGGGAAGAAGAACTTTCTGCTCCTCCGAGGAGGACAGGGGCTGTTTGAGTACGGGTGATGCTTCCTAGGGAGCCAAGGCCGGGAGCGGAGATGGGGAGGGAGAGGCCAAAGGAAGGGAATCAGGCAATGCTGGCAGGCCCGGGCAGTGGCTGCCGCCCAAGCAAAACACAAACTGAGAAGGGGGAAGCAAAGGGAACTGAGGGAAAACTTTTCCAGCCAGTGAAACAGGGTCTGGGATGGAGAACGGGTGGCAGCGATCGGGTGGGGGGAAATGGCGGACGGGAGGGAGACTTGGAGAAGGATAGACAAGTCCTGGCCACAAAGCAACCAATAGAAAAAAAGCTGCCGGCATAGCGGCAACAGACCGATGGGGGAAAAGCTTGTGATGCAGCGCCAATGCAAACGACCACAGGACACTTTTTCTGCCGCAAAGATGCCTAGGATATGTGCTGCCGCCTGGGGAAAGCTGATCGTCTGTTGGACGCTTGTGCAAGTAAGCCACAGCAGGTAGTTAAAATTCCCAAAAGGTTTGGCATGTTGTGCGGACCTGCCCATTAATTGTGTTGGGAGGCAGTTGCAAGAAATGCAAAATGATACTGTTTTCAACAACACTTTTGAAGCAGCTAAGAAAGAATGTGAATCTGCTGACCATGAAGCAGTGTCAAAACATCTTCATAAACTCCCTTGGACTTCTCGAAAGCTGATTTTAATAACCTCAGAGCACTCATAACTAGGATTCCATGGCAGGAGAACCCAACAGGAAGAGAAGTTCAAGAGGTGGGGGAATACTTATAAAGTTTGCAGATGACACAAAATTCGGTGGGATAGCTAATACCTTAGAAGACAGAAATAAAATTCAAAATGATCTTGATAGGTTAGAAGGCTGGGCAGAAAAAAAGAGAATGAAATTTAACAGAGACAAGGACAAAGTCCTTCATTTAGGAAAAAGAAATAAAATGCTCAGGTATAAGATGGGGGGGTACCTGTCTTGGCAATAGTATGTGTAAAAAGAGTCTTGGAGTTGTAGCAGATCACAAGCTGAATACAAATCAGCAGTGTGATGTGGCTGCATAAAAGGCAAATGCAATTTTATGTTCCTTGAAGGAAAAAAGGCGGGGCATAAATATAATAAATAAATAAATAAATAGGGAAGTGATAACTTCATTCCACTCTGCACTAGTCAGACCTCACCTCAAATGCTAGACATCACACTTTAAGAAGGATTCAGATAAACAGGAACGAGTTCAGAGAAGGGCAACCAAGATGACCAGGGGACTAATAATTAAGTCCTACAAGGAAAGATTGAAGGAACTGGATATGTTTAGCCTTGAGAAGAGAAGATTGAGGTGGATATGATAGCACTTCCCAAGTATCTCATGATATCCTGATTAGCAAGCATAGCTAAAAGTGGGCTAAATGGAACAGTTATCAGGTGGATCCACAGGTGGCTACAGAATCGGACTCAAAGAGTGCTTATCACTGATACCTTCTCAAATTGGGGAGAGGTAACAAGCGGGGTACTGCAGGGCTCGGTCCTGGGACTGGTGCTCTTCAACATTGTTATTAATGACTTGGATGAGGAGGTGCAAGGAATGCTTATCAAAAGACACAAAATTGGGTGGAACAGCTAATACTCTGGAAGTCAGAAACAAAATTCAAAGTGATCTCGATATGGAGTGTTGGGCTGAAAACAACAGAATGAAATTTAATAGGGATAAATGTCAAGTTCTGCACCTAGGAAAAAGAAACTAAATGCAGAGTTACAGGATAGGGGATATTTCACTCAACAATACTACAAGTGAGAAGGATCTTGGAATTGTTGTAGATCACAAGATGAACATGAGCCAGCATTGTGATGTGGCTGCAAAAAAGGCAAATGCTATTTTGGGCTGCATTAATAGAAGTATAGCTTCCAAATTGCGTGAAGTACTAGTTCCCCTCTACTCAGCACTGGACAGCCATCTGTCAGGGATGCTTTAACTTGGATTCCTGCATCAAGCAGGGGGTTGGACCCAATGGCCTTATAGGCCCCTTCCAAATCTACTATTCTATGGTTCTATGAATTTAAAGGCTGTAAGGGCTGCAAGTTAAAGGCAAACTTACTTACCTTTGAAGCATTTTTTAAAATTCTGTTGCTGTAATTGGGAACAAAACAGAAATTATTCAAGTGGCCTTTTCTTCTAACAATGCGCAACAGTGGTGTTTTTAAAAAAAAATTAATTGTAACATTGTGCGCCTCCATCAATATCTTTAAAAGGACTAATGTTGGGGGTTTTGTAATATGAAAGTGTATAAAAATGTAATTAATTGATTCGACTGCAGATGATCAATCAACTAAAATTATTTTCATTGATTGACAGCCCCAGTCATATTATGCCATCATGAGTTTTCTACATTAGCAGATCAAAACAGACAATCAGGAAAGACAAGCCTTTTTTTTTCATATACGGTGAATATCAAGTGAAGTGAACAAGGTTCTTCTTTCCTGGAGAGCTGTATCCACATGAATACTAACTCAAGTTTTCTTGATCAGTATTATAGCTGAACATTCCAGCAGCTGGTTTTGAATGATGTGTGCATTTATGCTGGACAGCAGTCATATAAGTAATGGGGAAGCCTTCCAGACTTTCCCACTGCTCAGTGGACAAATTTCATAGCCATTTGTTTGTAGCAGCCGCTGTACGACTTCTATTACTTGTGCAATAGTGCAATCCATTATTTTGTCTCCAGGTCATATTTATTCAAGAAATTTGATGTAAAGTTATCCTTAGGCCTAGGCAACCTTCTACCTAAAAAATTGGTTGGAGTGTTAACTTTTAAAAATTATTATTTATTTTTAAAAGGTATGAGAATTCCAGTCCAACGAGTGCTCCATGCAAGCAATAAAATTATAAAACGACTATAAAATATCGTAAGACAATCTCTCTCCTGGTAGAGCAGCACTGAGCTAAAATATGTACACTACAAACAGCATCAGCCTGTAAACACTGGCATAATAAAAAAAAATGTGGAAGATGTATAACCCGGGCATAACTGGACTTCCTTTGGATGGGGCGGGGCCCCTGTAGGGATACTTGAAGAATTCAGTTGTTGCAAATCCTGATGCAAACTGACTTGATCCACACCTCCTGGACTAACCACCTCCCGTGGTTCAGAACGTAATTATCCCTCAAATTTTGTGCTCCTCTGAATTTCCCCCCCTTTGTGAATTTCACCCAAAACACAACAAAATAAAAATTCCTCTGAATTTTGCAATGCAGTTTTTTGGCTCAAAGTACCAAAGTGCATTTAAAAATGCATATTTTAGGCTAAACTACATTAAAAATTGTACTTTTAGATAAAAATAGGTTTATAAATGCATATTTTGTGGGATGAAAGTTCAAAAATATGATTTTAAATAATTTTTTCTTGAGGTTTTAAATTAAAAAATCACAGATTAACGCAAAACCAGAACGGAACGGACTTATGAATGAGCACATGCAAAATTGACACAGGAAATAAACCGATCTGTCCAACACTCGGTGGCTACCACCATACTAAAAACCCTGAGCACCACAGCACACCAGATGTCATGACGGAAAACTAAGGTCCTATCAAAGGGTATTCCCTCGGGTTTTCTTGGCACTAACATAACATATGCCTCAAAGGGCAGCTCTGAGTGCTCTGAAAATGATTACCGTATCTTTAAAAACTGTTAGGAAACTGCAGGATGATCTTAAGGTGTATTTGCCAAAGGCAGTGCCTATCATATATTTTATTCCATTACAAAGAAGCATGTAAGCGTCATGTAAGCGTCTCCGTCATTTTCATGGCCAATTCTAATATGTAAATCTCTGCAAAATTTAAATACTCTATTACCTATCAAACAGTAGCCTATTGTTTTTCAGCTACTATAATTTTATTTCTTTATTTGTTCATACAAATATTTTCAAGACAGAAAAAATGGGATGCTGCATTTTTGTGGGGGGTTTGCACAGACACCTTTGTGCATAACACACGACAAATAATTAGTTGCCACCGGCTATTTTATAATAGGTATATGAAGTACTGAAGCAGTTTTGTGAATTTCACAGCAATGTTTCTCCCAGGGTAGACAGTGATGAGATCTTAAAGAGTTAAATCAATCACACACATTGGCAGACCTAGCCCCTTAACTTGTTTTTGAAGCAGAAGCATCACCATCGGGCAATTCTACCCTCTCCCTAATATCCATGTGGCAAAGCAGTCTTGTGAAATAATACCCAAATAGTAAAACTGATGTAATATTATTAATGTGGTAATAAAAATAAATAAAATGACTATATCCTGAAAATCACCTTTAGAGAAATAATGCTCAGACCCACAAAACTTGATGGATCAGGAGATTTTAATCCACAACCCCATTGCCAAAACCACTTCCCCCCAAATGAAGCTACCTTGTACAGCTGCCTCTGAATATCCGGCCACAGAGAGCGAAAGCGCAAGTCACCAAGTTCTTCTGTTTTCCAAAGCATTATGGACTGTGGGTTGATGATTTCACTAAGCCATTGGGAATGATAGTTGCTTGAAACTCTTTTACATATTGACATCCCGCCTGCGATTTGCAGCTGCCATCACTTGCAGGATTAACCCTTTTGCACGCCATTGCACACAACGGAAAAAAGTAGGCCTGTGGTGCTTGCAGGCTGCTTAATTCTGTGAATGGGAGCAGCTACATACCACTGGTTGCTTACCAGTTTCCAGTTGAGATATGCATCTGTTTCCAAGCAGCTACCACACTCAAGCATTGTGTCAATTGTCCCTAAACTGCTCCTCTCATGCTCATTTGAGGCATATCAACTCTTTGTTTTCCTTGTGTCCCAAATTTATTCTTTGGAACCCAGACCTTCTTTCTCCCCATCCAGGCACTCAATTGTTCTATAAATTTTGGAAAAGGAGACATCACTGTGAATGCTAGATGGTTTCTTGGTACAACACATCCAAAATTTGGTGAATGACAACATTCAGCTGAGAATATTGACTATTTCAACTGAATTTCTTAGAAAATAAGTTGTATATTCCCTAACCTGTCTGACATACTCAAGTAAATATTGACAAGCACATTTATGTGATCACCAAACTCCTTGTACCCCATTCCCCCTGGTTTATCTCTGAGTTTCCGGACATTCGCAACATTACGAATGTTGAATGTCACCAATGCCCAGCAATTTCATCATTCACTGCAACATACTGGTATATGATATTCACACACAGAGAATACCTGGGCAAAGGTAGTCACAGATGGTGAGCACACAGAGAGAACTGTGTCCGGCTTCAAAAATCTTAGACCTGCACCTTAAGAGAATAATCCAGGGCATTTAGCCTAAATTATTATACAGCTCTAGATCACCAGGTTTGATAAAGCATGTAATTAAGGAAGATTGCTTCTTACCAACAAAGCTAGGCCTGTAATTATACTCTCATACAGATTTGTTTATAAGTGCATATGGCAAGTCAAGACCTCAGTCGAGGCTTGTACTGAATTCCAAGAAAGGAAGAGGGTAGGGAATGGGGAAGAAAGCTCTGCATGATGCATACCAGTTGATCAACATAGGTAACATGTTCATGTCCAGTGTAAATTCTGCACAGACCTAGCCAATGGCAATGAATGAAGCTATGGTGTAGCGCAGCCTTCCCCAACCTGGTGGCCTCTAGGTGTGTTGGACTGCAACTCCCATCATTCTCAGCCAGTTGATAGAAGGTGCAGTCCAACACACCTGGAGGCCACCAGGTTGGGGAAGGCTGGTGTAGTGCAATGCCTAACATTGTCAGCCTAAGCATGTTTACTTAGAAGCAAGTCCCACTTTGTTCAATTGGTCTTAACTGCCTAGTAAGTTTGTTCAGGATTGCTGCAATCTGAAACACACTTACTAGGCAGTTAAGCCCCACTGTCTTCAGTGGGGCTTACTTCTGAGTAAATATGCTTAGGATTACACTGTTAATATACGCAGTGTGAGTCTTTGAAAACTTGGTTCAAGTCTCACTCCTGCCATAAACTCACTAGGTGATTTTAGTGCTTTTATACAACACTAAAGAGCTATCCATACACGTTATTACTGCAGTCTTTACAACAACCCTGCAAGCGTTATTACCCCCATATTGCCAAAGAGTGCGGTGGAGGCGAGGCTGAGAGAATGTGGCTTTCCGAAGACCACCTCAGGAGCTTGTTGTAGAGTGACATTCAACCCAGGGGCTTCCTGCTTCGAAGCTCAGTGTCTTAGCCACAACCCTAAGGAGTGGTGCTACTAGGATGATTGAGATGATGCACATGAATTGCTTTGAACGCTCAGAAAAAAAGCATTATGTGGATTTACACTAGAAAAAAGTACTACCCATAAGGACACAAAACCTGCATTGTAAATATACTATTCAAAGTACTTTGAAAGAGTAACTGTGAACAATGCTTACACAGCAAAGAACCCTCACAATCATACATAGTGTCATCAGAACTTTTTGTCTCCACATAATACTGCTCTTGCTGCCAGCATGCAGGCTATCCTTTGTATTCACTTTCAAGAGAACCCAGAAGAGCACCTGCCTGCCAGATGTTAGTATAGCCAATGGCCAGTGTGCCTGATCTAAATCCATCGAGGACAGGCAACAAACATCCTACAGGCTTCATCCGGCCTTCCTCAGCCTTTAGCCTGGCCTGCAGCAGAGTCAACTGGGCTTCAGCAAAGCCCTTGTGTTCCAGAAGGGGCAAAGGAGGACCTGGGTGGCTGGGGTAAGGTTTACATTGAACGGATTTGGCGTGCAGGTGCTCCAACACCAACTCCGGAGCAATTCTGGAAATTATGAATGTAGGAACTGAATCGCAGGATCAGATCAAGGTCCATCTTGTTATGCATTCTGCCTCTGACAGTGGTGAGCCAAATGCCCCCGGGAAGCTCACAAATAAGACATGAAGGCAATAATTTGCTACTTGCTAACCCTTGCTAATTGTTCCCAGCATCTGATTACCAGAAGTGTACTGCCTTTAAGTCACCAATTCCCAACCCTGGGTGCCCAGAGGTTGTGAACTATAACTCTTATCTCCATTATCATTGGCCATACTGGCTGGGGATGATGAGGGTTGCAGTCCAACTGTTTCTGGGACCCAGGGTTGGGGAACCATGGCTCCAAGCATTCAGCTGACATGGCTTGTCAGCATTAGCATAATGCCAAAGTAAACGTTATCGCTTTGTCATGGTTGCTTTCCATATGAAATGACAGGAGCGATTGCTCATACATATTAGAAATATTGTTTCCATTTGCAGCAGTCAAGTGGAACAATTCTCTGAGACCTGCTAGTGTGTAGCATTCCACCTTCCTTAAATGTGTAAAGGATGATTATTTCCAGCCTTTGTAAAACAGTGTAATATTGTCGATAGAATGGTGGATTTATATACCAGAGTTCAAATCCCTCCTCATTCATGAAATTTTAGGTGACCCTGGGCTAATAAGCATCTCTCTCCTTAACCTTGCAGGGTTGTTGTAAAGAAAAAATGGAACAACCAAGCCTTGCAAGCAAATCTTAATGGCCCAGACAAAATTGTATTAGCCTGCTTCTCCATTATACCTATGTTAGTCATTTATCTCCTAAAAGTGGGAGTGGTGGTCATTTTTAAAAATTCACTGCTTGTGGAGATAATTCTTACTCACCATAGAAGACCTGACAAGTGACTATTGACAAGGCAGGGATAACCTTTACATATGGCACGTTGACTGGGTTCGCACAACACGACAACCCATCGTGGGTGACAAGCCACAGCGGGTTGTTGTGTTGTGCGAAGCACAACCAATTCCTGCAGGGTGGGTTGTCAATGGGCAACAACCCACCCCAACAACCTATGGCTTGCTGTTGAGGTTGCTGGACCATGATGGGTTGTTGTGTCATCTGAACCCAGGCAACCAACCCCATTGTGTGGGTTGCGAGAAGCAGCTAGTGAGCCATTTGGCAAGAGCAGCAAAAACCACTCTTGCTGAGCTAGCCCAGGCCGCTGCCAATGCAAGCTGCCCCTCTGGCACAACAGAGCGACTGTCACTGGCTCAGTGCCCCCCTCCATGACCGCAAGCCCCTTCATGCTCGCTGCAGCTCTTTTCTGCCTTTTACCCTTTTCTGTGGGGGAAGGGGGAGATCGTTTTTCATGGCTTACGCTGGCTCAGCTTGTCTGAGCGTGGAAAGCTAAGCAGGGTCAGGCCTGGTTATTACTTGGATGGGAGACCCCTCCTCTAGTTTCCTGCATTGTGCAGGAGGTTGGACTAGATGGGCTTGTACTGTAGGCTCCTTCCAACTCTATGATCTATGAAATCTATGAAATCTCCAATTTGACAGCTAGTGACAGCCCCTTCAATGTGCACAAGTGGCACATTGGAGAAGCTGTCAGGTTCATTATCCTTTTTTAAAAATTACTTTTTTAGCTCAAGAAATTTGCACAACATTTTTAAAAGTTAATTTTGAAAATTAATTTTTTAGACTGACTTGCGTGGGTCCAAAATGGCAATCTTTGCTAGGTAATGTCCTGGGTGTGTGTGTCTGCTGTCAAAGTGCAGCAGACACCCACCATGGGCATTGATGCAGAGAGGCTGCATGCTAAGAGCTTTATTTTTCACTTTGCTTTCTCTTGATAGCTGTCAAAAGGAGGGCTGTCAAGAGAAACCAAAGCCGCAAGTGATCTTTGCTCACGAAAGGTGGTGGCCAGTAGATCACCCCCTTCATGGCGAGATCCTCTAGAGGTTTTTGTACCTGACTCTTGTCAGGTTCCTCGCACTTTTCCATCCTTTCATGAGATTCTAGGTGCTCGGGAAAGTGGGAAAGTGTGAGCCCGCACTGCTAGCTGTCAAAACTTCAGTTCCTTTTAAAAGGGCTTTTTCGACAGGGTTGTTCAGGGTTTTTTTTACAGGGACACATGCAGGGAGACAAGTCAGTCCTACTGTGGAGTCCCCTGGGATACCTGTGGGAGGATCAAGGAGGAAGTGGGGGGGGACAACCCACAGTGAGCCCAATTGTCCGCCGGGTGCACTGTGGGTTGCATCATGAACAACCCATCCTGTGTAGCTTATTCACAGGATGGGTTGTCAGGATGTACGAACCCGCCCACTGACTCATTGGAAGAAAGGACAGGTTGCTTACCTGTAACTGTGGTTCTTCGAGTGGTCATCTGTGCAGTCACACATATGGGCTCTGCGCGTGCGCGGAGGCCGCTTCGGGAAGGTTCTATAGCTGAGGTAAATTTTGGGCGGGAACCCCTCCCCCCTGCGTCTCCCTTGCGTGGGTTCCCGCGCTCTCCCTCAGTTCCCCTGAGACCGCCATCGCGATCCCAGTACTAAGGGAGAACATAGGAAGGTTTCTCCACTTCCCCAGAAGAAGTACCGAAATTCCAATTCGATGGTGTTATACGGTACCGATAGTAGTGAGCCCAAGAGCCCAATTCAGTACACCATCGAACTCGACAGTGACACCGTAGCAGGGATGGATGGGCGGGTTTTGTGACTGCACAGATGACCACTCGAAGAACCACAGTTACAGGTAAGCAACCTGTCCTTCTTCTTCGTGGTCTCTGTGCATCACACATATGGGCAGAGTAGCAAGCTGACTTACCGGTGGAGGGTCGGTGTCGTCGTCACTGAAGGACCGAGGAAAGGACAGCTCTGCCAAAGGCATTGTCCCTCCGGGATCGAACATCAACTTGGTAGTGTGAAACGAACGTCGAAGGCGTGGACCACGTAGCCACCTTGCAGACATCCGTTAACGATACTCCTCTCGCGAAAGCCGTCGAGGCCGATACGGCTCTGGTAGAATGAGCTCGCACCGAGCTCGGCAATCGCTGTTGTTTGAGTTCATAGGCCAGCCCGATGCAGTCGACAATCCACGCAGATAGACGCTGGGTCGAGACCGGTAGGCCTTTGGAGCGTCCACCGTAACAAATAAAGAGACGGGGAGATCTCCTTATGGATTCAGTGCGGGACTTGTAGAACAACAGGGCCCTTCGCACATCTAGCATGTGGAGTTGCTGTTCCAACGGAGTCGACGGGCTTTGGAAGAAAGCCGGTAAAATAATGTCCTGATTTAAGTGGAAAGAGGATACGACCTTAGGAATGAAGGCCAGATCTGGGCGCAACACAGCCTTTTCCTTGTGGAAGCTGAGGTATGGAGGATCGACCCTTAGAGCCGCCAGTTCTGATGCTCTCCGAGCAGAGGTGATTGCGATTGCGACAAGAAATACGGTCTTAAGAGTCACTAAGCGGAGATCCGTTGTCGCCATTGGCTCAAATGGTCTAGCCATGAGTACCTGCAGAACCAACTGGAGGTCCCAGACCGGAGTGACTGGTTTAAACGAAGGGGTCATATTCTTCAATCCCCTCATGAAACGCTTGACTAGCGGGTTCGAGAACAGGGTGGACCCATCCTGACCATTATGGTACGCTGACAGGGCAGCTAAATAGACCTTTAACGAGGTCGTCTTAAGCCCCTTGTGATGCAAATGAAGCATGAATTTCAGTACTTGCTGAATAGGAGCGCTCGAGTAAGGCACCTCAATCCGACCGAGGTAATCACAGAAGGCTTTCCATTTTCTGGCATATGAAGCTCTGGTGGATGGTTTCCACGCTTCCTGCAGTACGAGCTTGATCTCCGAAGGGAGTGCGCTCGGTATCAATTTAGCCATGCCGTGAGTTTCAAGATGGACGGATTCGGGTGTAACAGCGTGCCTCGAGCCTGAGAGAGTATCGTTGATGTGTTCGGTAGATAACGATACTCTCCCCTGGAGAGTCGTAGAAGTGGTGTGAACCATGCTTGCCTCGGCCACCATGGAGTCACTAGGATGCAGTTCGTGCCCTCGGATTGGATTTTCGAAATTACTTTGGCTAGCAATGGAATTGGTGGGAATATGTAGAACAGAGTCCCGGACCAAGTTATCTGGAATGCGTCTCCGACCGACGCATTGTCGTGTCCTGCTCTGCTGCAGAAAATGTGACAGGCTGTATTGGCTGAAGTGGCGAAGAGATCCACTGTTGGGGTTCCCCATAGGTGGAACAGTGACTGTCGAATTCGAGCGTCGATTTGCCACTCGTGGGAGTCTAGTGACAACCTGCTCAAGGCATCCGCCAGCGTGTTGTCTTTCCCTGCAATGTGGATGGCCCTCACCGATATATGACGAGGGATCATCCAGTCGAACATACGGAGAGTTAGGTTTGTCAGTCGTAACGAGTGGGTGCCGCCTTCCTTGTTCAAGTAGGCCACAACCGTAGTATTGTCCGTGACTACTTGCAGGTGTCTCGCAGCGAGCATGGGTTCGAGGGATTTCATCGAGTTCCAAACAGCTTTGAGTTCTAGAACGTTGATGTGTCTCTCTCGGTCTCGTGGGCCCCACTGTCCTTGCACTGTATGACTCCCCAGCCCAGAAGAGAAGCGTCCGTCGTGAGCGTCAGCGAAGTAGGGACGGGTTGGAAGGGTAGCCCTTTCATCAAGTTGGAGCGGATCATCCACCAGCGAAGAGACTGTTTTATGCTGGACGGAATAGTTAGTCTCGTTCGGTGTGCATTCCTCTCGGAATCGAACGACCTTATGAACCAGTTTTGGAGCTGGCGCATACGAAGTCGAGCGAGCGGAACGACCGGGATGGACGAGGCCATGAGACCGAGGAGTCGTTGAATCGAGTAGGCTGTGCATGACATCGCCTTTTGCAGTTTCGAGGCGAGAATTTTTAGAGTTCTGTCTTGTGGCAGAAAGGCACGACCGACCGTGGCATCTAATAGAGCTCCGATGAATTGAATCTGTTGAGTTGGGAATAGAGTGGACTTCTTGTCGTTGAGGCAGAGACCGAGAGTGGACAAAGTGTCTGTAGTCAGGAGGAGGGCGCGCCGAAGCTCTCGAGCAGATGGAGCAACGATGAGCCAGTCGTCTAGGTAAGAATAGAGCGTCACCCCCTGGGTCCGTAAGGAAGCGCAGACTACTGTCATACACTTGGTAAACACTCTCGGTGCCGTCGAAAGCCCGAACGGAAGTACCTTGAATTGGTAAGCTTCGGATCCGATCTTGAACCTCAGGTATTTCTGGCTGTCTCGATGGATCCCTATGTGAAAGTAGGCATCCTGGAGATCGATGGAAGCAAACCAGTCGTCTTTGCGAAGGAGAGGCAAGATCGATTGGAGAGTGACCATCCTGAACTTCTTGGGTAGAATGTAGAAGTTCACTGATCGTAGATCCAGGATCGGGCGGAGCCCTCCATCTTTCTTTGACACCGTGAAATACCTGGAGTAAAGGCCGTCCTGTGCCAGGTGGGGGGGGACCATCTCGATGGCCCCCTTGAGTAGCAAAGAAGCGACCTCCTCCCGCAGCGTCTGGGATGGCTGTGTGGTGCGGATGCCAAGAAAGGGTGGGAGAGAGTCGAACTTGATCCTGTACCCATGACGAATAATGTCCAGAACCCAGCGATCGGTGGTAATTTTCTTCCATGATGGTAGGAAGAGGGATAGTCGAGTTCCGAACTGAGGTCGAGCCGGGAGGATCGGAGTAGAGATATCGGTCGTGCCTTGGGTCGCGTCAAACCCGATGCCTTTGGAAGTCGCCTCCTTTACGGGAGCCCCGGTACCGTTGCTGCTGGAACTGACGGCTCGGTGCCCGGGGCTGCTGTGGACGAGAACGACTGTCCTGCCACTGTTGGAGTTGTTGACCCTGCTGGCTAGGAGCTACTGGAGGTGGATATGGAGCCCACCTGCGGCGTCTGAATGTCTTGGAAGATGCTTGTGGGAGCAGGCCCATCTTCCTCGCATTCACTCGTGCTTTCTGAACCGCGTCGAGAGAGTCGTCCGTCTTATCGTTAAAGAGGCCGACTCCATCAAAGGGCAGATTTTCAATTTTGGCCTTAGCTTCTGTGGTCAATGTAGAAGACCTTAGCCAGGCATGACGGCGGAGAGCGACTGCACTCACGAGGGATCTCCCATGACAGTCCCCCTGGTGTCTGGCGGTATGGATCTGTTGTCTGGAGGTGTTCGTTGCTTCAGGCCTGGAAGACTCTGGCTAAGTCTCTCTTCTCGTCCGGTAGATAGTCAATCAGTCCACACATCTTTTCCCAAAGGAAGAGTTGGTATCGAGCCATCGTGGCTTGGTACCCTGGCAACCCGGATCCCCAGGGCGCTCGAGGTGTAGACTCTTCGTCCGAAGTTGTCTAACCATTTTCCTTCGGGGTCGGACGGAGTGGAGTGCTGCTTCCCCGATCTCGATTGTGCTGATTCGACTATCATCGAGTTCGGTGTGGGATGGGAGAAGAGAAACTTAGCTGTGTCTGGCCTAATCTTATAAAGAGCGTCCAGACGCTTTGCCGCAGGAGGAGCTGTGGATGGCGAGCTCCACGATCCCTGTACCGTCTCCAGCATCGTTGGGGTGATAGGGAGCAAAGTCGGACCCGAGGATGATTTGGAAACCGCGTCGAAGAGAGGATCTACTTGTTTCTTCTCCTCGACCGCCGTCTCCAGACCGAGGGCTTGAGCCATCCTGAGGACCTGGTCCTGGAAGGTGCCCATATCCTCGGAGGGGGACACAGCAGCTTGAGTGGAGACGATCTGGTCCGGAGATGTGGACGATGGGGACAACGAGGCGATCGAGTCCGAGTCTGTTATGGGCGATCCCGGAGTCGAAGACCTGCAAGAGCGGGATACCGATACTATCGAGGCCGTGGTTAGCCGATCTTCTCTTTCATCCACTTGAGAAGGGAGGGCTAGAGCGCGGGCCGAAGGGGACGTCCTGGGGTCGGTACGCACCCCTTCTTGTCTGGGTAGAGGACGTCTTTCATTCCTTCTCGGGGAGTGTCTCCTAATTGGGGACCTCTCTCGGGAACGGTACACCCTGGTCTGGTATCTGTATTCAGACACAGGGGAGTGCCTCCGGTGGTAGCTGTAGTGAGACGCTCTGGAGTACCTCGAATCCCTCGAGTCCCGAGACCTTTCCCTGTATCTCCGGGGGTCTCGGGTTCTACGAGAATCGGATGACCTCGAGGATGCCTGGTCCCGGGTGATCAGCACCTCCTCGATCTCGAGAGAGCTAGATCGAGTCCGTGGAGTACGAGCCCGTATCGCACGAACTGGGGAGGCCAGAGCTGGGAGAGCCGTAGTCGGTTCCGATGCAGTGGCCGTAGGTCTCGGTTCCGAAGGTGAATCTGGTATCTCGCCTTCAGATACAGAGGTCCGGGCAGCCTCCCTCGATCCTGAGGGGGCTTTTGGTGAAGAGCGTTGAGGTGGGTCCCTCGAGCCCGAGGAAACCCAGTGGAGGAGGCGATTTCAGTCCGGTCTCCCTCGATCCCGAGGGGACTCTTGGTGAGGAGCAAGGAGGAGGATCCCTCGAGCCCAAGGGGACCCTTGCGGGAGGAGATTGCAGCCCAGCCGGGCGTTCAGCGGTCACGACGTCCGTCGGATCCGGAGCTACCGTCGATCTCGATCCCGAGAGAGACGAAGCCAATTTCTTTGCCAATCTCCTTGCCTTATCTTTCCGCTCCTTGCTCTTCCTTTTCTCCTCCTTTTCTCTACGAGCCTTCTTAGCTTTGCTCTTCGATATCATCGCCGCCATGTAGGCCTCCTGAGCGTCTGCTGAGGCGACCGTATGCGACGGAGGCGTACTAGGCCTAGCCGAAGGGATAGGCTTTTCCGCGGGCGGTTGCAGGGCCTTTTTATATAGAATGGCCGTCAGTTTGTCCGCCCTGTGCTTCCTCGCTTGTTTGGTGAACGCTTGGCAATGATGGCAAGCGTCCACATTGTGGCCTTCGCCGAGGCAGGCGAGGCACAGCGAGTGTCCATCAGCCGGAGGAAGCTTCGTCCCGCACCTTACGCATTTGCAGGGGGGAGGGGTTCCTGCCCAAAATTTACCTCAGCTATAGAACCTTCCCGAAGCGGCCTCCGCGCACACGCAGAGCCCATATGTGTGATGCACAGAGACCACGAAGAAGAAACTAGGATACTCAAATAGCAAACACACTCTGTTCCATAGAAAACACCCTATTCAAGGGGCACAGCAACACAGTCACTTATAAGGATAACAGATTGCTTGAAAGCAGGTTCTCTTGAATTCAGAGCCAAGGATAACAAACAAACATGGGATTTTTCTAATCCTAGCACCTATAAATAAACTGATAATGTTAATAAGATTCAGTAAGAGAAAATGCTGTTAGCGGTTTAAGAGCTCTATCTAAACATTACACACAGTTTTTACTAAGCTCCTGGGCTCAACCCTTTGTACACAAACCACTAAAAATTCATTATCTGTGGATGCAGTGCTTAGTGTCGTTTAATGATAATTAATCTCCATTTACATTCTGGGAGCGTTTGTGGAGAGAAGAAAAGTCCATTTGAAAGTTCTTTCGGCACTTTGAGAGGGCCCATAAGGAAACAGCTGCTTTGAAGAGCAAAACAAAACAGTACAGTACAAAAACAACAACTGACTCTTCTTCCTCTCCCCCCAACCTTCTCAAAGAAGAAAAGAGAAGTAACACTGGGCCACCTCATTTTGCATGCTTTTAAGCCAGGTGCTCATTGCAAATGCATTAGCAAGCTTTGGGAAAGGGTAAGAGCAAAGTAGCCAAAATCACAGCAATTCTCTTGCCAGTCTATTTGCTGACTGCAAAGCACTGGGGATTAACAGGGACTGTGAGAGGCCAGAGATTATAAAACAAATTGTAAAAGGCAGCATTTTTAAAATTGAAAGCTAATTACCATTTATGTATCACTTCATTCTTTTTCACACAGCTGCATTTATTCAGCCAAGCCCACAGTGCTGGGGTGGCATGTTAAAACATTATTGTAGGTATTCATGTACAAATGAATACCTGCTGTTGGCAGTGCATGTGTACTTAGGGGTGATTAATGTTATAGAGAGACCATAGGAGGAGAGACACTCCCTAGTTTCCAAGAACCCATTAAATGGATCTGTGGCAAATTCAAAGGAATTGCCAAATAAATGCAAAGGAGTTTTATCCTTTGCACAATATATTTTTACAATCAGATGGGCACTTGTAAGTAAAGAATGAAGGTAGGACCTAATTTTAATGAGATTCATGGACAGCACATGTCTCACAACACCTATCACAGACAGGCTCTTGTTATCATAGAAAGAATTTTACTGACTGCCTACTTGTCAACTAACGGGCCTTGAGGAGGAGGAAGAAGAGCTGCCATATTATCAAGGCGTTGTGGCAAAAACTGATACCTCTCAACTCAAGGCTCTGGATACTTTGTGTGAGGCCAAAAGACGCCTGGGAGCACGTGTAACTTGTAGCACCTACTTTCAGAGGTTGGGTGGTAGGGCTGATAAGGAGGCTTACCTGCCGGCTCTGCCTTTGGTATTGACAGAGTATGGGACATACCCTCGCCTCCATGTCTGGAGCCTGTGAGGAAACAGGACAGATGTTTTCCCACATGACTCTGCTAAATCTGTATGTTTACAGAACTGGCTAGAAATATGAAAAATGTAACTATTTTTTTCAGAACATGTTTCTGCTTTCCAGCTTGCTGGCATCACATGCTTGGAACATTTACATATAGGAGCAGGTACATATTTTTTGCAATACAGATCCGAATCATTCTTGCACATTGCATATATATTATTTGTGTTCATGAATGGCTTAATTGTGCATGATGTTCTTTATGCAAAAGCAGAAGCCTCTCTCTAATTAGCATTATGCAGAGCAGAATCACTGTTGTGCATTAGTAGCAGCGGCTGGCTTAACTGTACTAGAGGTTGTCATATTTTTTCCCTTTGTGGATCCAATGAATAATGTTCTTAAGCCAGCTGCCTGTTTCAACACTTATGTGCAACAGCAAATATGCACATAAGTGTTGAACTTGAAACAGTTTTCACCTCGGAAGCATCCCTAGTTCTGGCAATGACTACACATCCTTGTGGTAGCATTTATTGCTGCTGTCTGATGGCCTTACTAGACATTATAGGAGATTAGTCATTTCTGCCAACACACGTTCCCACCCCATATCTTCCTGGTAACATTCCATAAAACAGACATGTGATATGACATCACTGCATTCCGAGTGTCTCCTGCCCCTGCTCCTTCCACCGGCTGCAGGTTGCAGAGGTGGGGATATGCTGAATACAATGACATCACAGGAAATTTTTTAAAACCAAGTTTTTATAGGGAGCCATGGGTTGGCAGCAGCCACAGCCGCATCCCCTGTAACGTATATTTAGGTCCCAAAAGTCCATCAACTAAGACTCAGGATACCTGGGTTCTAGTCCTCGCTCGGCCATGAAGCACACTGGGTGACTTTGGGCCAGTTACTTACTCTCAACCTAACCTACCTCACAGGGCTGTTGTGGGGATAAAATGGAGAGGAGGATTATGTAAGCCGCCTTGGGTTCCTTGCAGGAAAAAAGGCGGGGTATAAATATAATAAATAAATAAATAAATATCTTTAAAAGCAAATCCCTCAGAACATAGAGGAACAGTAACCCTAAGTAGGAAGGTATGTATGTGCTAGCAACATTTATTTGCATCCTAATTCAGTCTGTTCCTCCTCCTCACGCTGAACATTTTTGTCAGTCTTCCCTCTGCTGACTATCAGGTTATATCAGCCTTCCCCAACCTGGCACCCTCCTGATGTGTTGGACTACAACTCCCATCATCCCCAGTCACCATGGCCAATGGAGGGCACCAGGCTGGGGAAGGCTGGTTTATCTGACACTTACGATATCTGCCAATCTGAAAAAAGTCTCACAGTGCGGAGGAGCCTTCTTTTTAACTGCCTTAATTTCCATATGGCAGGCCATCTAACCACCACATTCAGCCACTTCTCCTTAACCTCATGCATATTTATGTGCCAATTATGAAGATCCTAAGGTACAAATGCATTAAGGGCCCATGATGGAATGTGTTTAAGTCTATTACATGGTATAATGCAATTACTGCTTGATGTCCAATTTACCTCAACACTTTATTTCATAACTGTCACTAAGTTATTAAGTAACCACATATGAGAGCAGGGAAGAGCCCACTGGCCAAACAAGTCACTGGTCTATGAAATCTATCTCCAACATATGTTCTTTGTGAAACAATGTGGAAGCCAATATGCAGGTGAAACAGCAGAAAATGAAATGCCTGCTTGGCTCCAATTTATAATAAAAGAAATGTGAGGCCTGAAGTCTGCATAGGTCCAAGTCTTCTGACATACAATTTATCTACCATTTTGGTATTCTATCCTTCTACAAGTTCAGAGATGGCAAACACAGGATTGTCTTCACAACAATCATTCTGTCAGGTAGGTTCACTGAAAGAGAGTGACTGACTCAAAAGCACCCAATAAGGTTCATGGCTGAGTACGGATTTGAACCCCCAGCATGCCTAGTCCAACCCTACTGTCTACACCAGTGTCCTCCAACCTTGGGTCCCCAGATGTTTTTGGCCTACAACTCCCATGCTGGGAGTTGTAGGCCAAAAACATCTGGGGACCCAAGGTTGGAGAACACTGGTCTACACTGTGGTGCGCAACCTGCAGTCCTCAGACTAATTTCAACAATTCTTTGAAAGCAACCTGTTCAGACCTCTGGCAAGAGAGCACAATCCTGCCCCTGGCAGCTTGCTAGATGGGGGGGGGGAGAGAGGAGGAGGAGGAGGAGTCAGAAAGAGGAGAGGGAAAGAAAAGGGGATGGCCATGGCAGAGAGAGAAAGAAATGGGTGGCCACGCCCCAGCACCAGCATCTGGACCCTGACATATGGCCCTTGAGGGAAAAGGTTCCTGACCCTGTATTATTTATTTACTGATTGAAAAAACCATTTTTTCCCCCACTGACCTTCATTCTAGTTAGAATTTCAGGGCAGTGTGAAATCAATCATCACAACATAAGTACAACAATAAAACAATGAAGAAAATGCTTAATAATGAAAGCATACACAAGGTAAAATGCCTGGGTGAACAAAAACATTTTAGTTTGTTGCTGAAAAGACTGCCATGTGGGTGCCAGGGGAGCCACTGCAGGGAGGGCAGTGCCAAAAGGGCCCTTTCCTTTGTTGCCACATGTCGTACCTCTGCTAAAGGTACATGAAGAAGGGCCTCACCAGAAGATCTTAACACATGGGCAAGCCAGAATGAGAAGAGGTGCTTCTTCAGGTATTTGGATCCCAAGCTGGGCCCAGAAGCCAATAGGTAGCCAGTGAAGTTCTTTTAAAACTGGTGTGATATGCATAAACCTGGCCATGCTAGTCAAGAATTCTGGTGGCCATATTCTACACCAATTGACGCTCCTGAGTTGTCTTCAAGGGCAGCCCCAAATATAACACATTGCAGTAATCCAACTGGGAAGTTACTAGAGCATGCCATGGACTGACATAGCCAGACTATCCCTGCCCAGAAACGGTCACAGGCAAGACCACCTGAGCCTCTAGAAACAAAACTGGATCTAGGACACCCCCAAACTGCACACCTGCTCTTTCAGAAGGAGTTTTACTCCATCTAAAACAGGAGAAACACTAATTTCCTGGACTTGAGAACCATCCACTCACAATGCCTCCAACCTGTCAGGATTCAGCTTCAATTTATTGGTCTTATCTGGTCCATTACCGATCCACTAAACCAGGGGAGGGCAACTTCTGGGGGCCATTTTCACCCTCAGGCCCCAAGTGTGGGCCGCAGGCCACTCCCTGATGGACAAAAAAAGTGCTGAAATTGACATTTTGCCACCAAAACTTGGCAGCACACTGTTCCATAGCACCACACAGCACTACAGTTGTTAAATTTTGCTTGTTTTCAAGCTAAATTTAACCATTTGGGTGCTTCATAGAGGCTACAGAGTGCCCAACATTTGTAGCCAAATTTTGCAAACAAGCTAAATTGGGTTGTTTAGGTGGCCCATAGTCACTATAGATGCCATTTTTAAAATATATATATATTTTAACAAAAATTTTGTGGGGGGCAGCAGAGGCCGTATGCGGCCCATGGGCTGTGTGTTACTTGCTCTTGCACTATGCCTTCCAGGCATATTTTCCTTTTGTCCCAGACATTTGAAGGACTGGTTGTGGTTGATCAGTAGCGAGGAGAAAGAAAGCAGTCTACAAGTGCTTAGTGACAGCTTTTTTGTTATTATATCATATGATCCAAAGCTGGGGCACTGAAAGTAGGTGTTGAAGCTCAGGTGATGCAGAGTTTAATTTCAGACAAAGGGTATGGAGCAAATACCATTCTATGTTTTTTCACAGACCCCCATTTGCACAGACCCCCATTTGCACAGACCCCCATTTGCACAGCCCTGTGCTCGATTCAGGGTTTGCAAAAGAACATATTAGAGGGTTGCCTCTTCCTTCAAGAGGATTAAAGAGAGAAAATAATGCCTTTTATTGCTGCATGCAAATCTATGCATATTTAAAATTACTTAACACCAAGAGCAAATAAATAAGGAAAAAGAGATTGGGGAGGGGACAGAGTTAGAGAATCCTCATCTGTTTACATTTTGATTGCACAGGGTGAAGCTCACCGAGAGCCAATGTAGCCCAGGGGAAGAGAGAACTGAGGGTTAGCTTGGTTCAAATCCCACCTTTACCATGATCCAAATCTCCACAAGGCTCCGAAGCAAACATGGAGCTCCCTCGTTCTCTTTTATGAAGAAGGCCAATTATGCACTCCCCCAATTCCAAAAGAGCAGTTTCTGAACCAGTGGAGCTCAGTGCGGGCATCTAGGGTTGCCACCTTTATTTTCCTGGTAGGTCCCAATGACTTAAAAAAAAGAAGTCATACAACATTCTGGATTATAACTTCTACATATTTTCCTGGCTGCAGGAGATCAGGAAAGCTGCAGCTGTCACCCCTGTAGCTTTAAAGGCCACAAAAGCCCTCAGCATCCTTCTGTGTATTGGAGTACAGCGTGTGCACTGAAGTTTCTGATGCACCAGGCAGCAAGGCAGCCTTGTACAAATCACCATCTCTTCACTCCTCAGTTCCCCATTTGTAACACTGCCTGCTTGTAAGGACATATAACATGAAAACGGTAAGGCACCCAGAAAATGAAACATTTAAAAATGGTTATTTATAAAAATGCAAGATAGATAGATCAGTTAACTTTAAGCACTTATTTGTTCACGCAACCAGGTTAGTGAAAATATAGCAATAATTTGACACAAGGATTAGTACAGATGCATTATCACTATCCTATGCTCATCTCTCTCTCTTTTGCTCCAGATTGACCAGGCTAAAGTTTTGTCTGTAATACAAGTTAGAATCAACATACTTTTTTAACCACACAAACTGTATGAATAGAAGGGATGATCCAGGTACATAAATGAATTATTTAATTGAAATGCATTTCAATAACTTGTGAACATCCCTTTTATGTAGAACAAAGCCCCAAAATAGGACCAGGATGTAATCCAGTAGTAATCCATGCTGAAGCCCACAAGCCTCCATATGACTAGCTTTATAAAAGGACTGCAAGACTAGCAGGAAGGTGGACAAATGAGACATTTTAAAATGTACTCCCCTCTTATTACATGTGCTTTTGCCAGCTACAGCAGCATTTGAAATTATTCTGCATTACTCTGACAACACTGAATGGAAAATAATACACTGTGTGTGGGGCGGTGGGAGGGGGGATGTGTCAGCCACCAACTTTAGTTTTTGGTTACTGGATTTGCATTCTGTTTTCTGGAAATGCAAGCATTTGCTCTTGCCATCTGCTAGGTACTTTGGAGAGAACACAAATGAGTTTAAAAATATACATTAAATTTGCTCTCCATATGGTTCTGCAGAAAGAAATGACAGCCCTCTATTCTCCTCCCTTAATTTTGATCCCATTTATTTGTATAAATGCAAAGTGGCCACCAAGTTTAATATATCAATATCGCCATCATTCTTATATAGGATTTGCCTGGAATCTTTAAAGAGCGAAGTGCTTTGCAAACTGTTTTGCATTCAACCCTATCCACAGTATCCAGCAAGTCACTAGTTTTCTGCCCCTCAGCACAGTACACAATAATGGTATGTGATTTCTTGAATAATCTATGAAAAATGCAATATGTTTGAAATGAACAAGGAGGAAATATTTTCCAGCGTGCACAAAGCACTATTCATACAACCCAGGGTGGATTTGATTTAAATCAATTCATAGAATCATAGAATCATAGAAAAGTAGAGTTGGAAGGGGCCTACAAGGCCATCGAGTCCAACCCCCTGCTCAATGCAGGAATCCAGGTCAAAGCATCCCCGACAGATGGCTGTCCAGCCACACCTTGAATGCCTCCAGACTGGGAGAGCCCACCACCTCCCTAGGTAGTTGGTTCCATTGTCTTATTGCTCTGACAGTCAGGAATTTTTTTTCTGATGTTTAGGTGGAATCTGGGTTCCTGTAACATGAGCCCATTATTCCGTGTCCTGCAAACTCGGATGATCGAGAAGAGATCCTGGCCCTCCTCTTTGTGACAACCCTTTAAGTACTGGAAGAGTGCGAACATATCTCCCCTCAGTCTCCTCTTCTGAAGGCTATGCCCAGTTCTTTCAGTCTCTCCTCATAGGGCCTTGTTTCCAGTCCCTTTATCATCCTTGTTGCCCTCCTCTGAAGGGATAGGCTCCAGCCTATCGAGATCGCTTTGAATTTTGTTTCTGTCTTCCAGAGTATTAGCTGTTCCACCCAACTTTGTGTCATCTGAAAATTTGATAAGCATTCCCTGCACCTCCTCATCCAAGTCATTAATAAAAATGTTGAAGAGCACTGGGCCCAGGACCGAGCCCTGTGGTACCCCGCTCGTTACCTCTCCTCAGTTTGAGAAGGAACCATTGATAAGCACTCTTTGAGTCTGATTCTGTAGCCAATAGTGCATTCACCTGATAGTTGTTCCATCTAGCCCACTTTTAGCTAGCTTGCTAATCAGGATATCATGAGGCACTTTGTCGAAAGTTTTGCTGAAGTCCAGATATATGATGTCCACAGCATTCCCACAGTCCACAAGGGAGGTTACCCAATGAAAAAATGAATGAGATCAGATTAGTCTGGCAGGATTTGTTCTTGACAAATCCATGCTGGCTTCTAGTAATCACAGCATTGTTTTCAAGGTGCTTGCAGACTGACTTCTTTATAATCTGCTCCAAAAATTTTCCAGGGATTGATGTCAGACTGACTGGTCTATCGTTCTCATGATTTAAATCACGATTTAAATCACTACTCAGGCTCGATTTAATCATGTTACTTCCCCCCGCCCACAAAAATGCACTCTTCCTCGCTATAAGCTTAATACATATTTTACACAACTCAGAGTTACCAAAGACTCATTCTTCATATTCTGCTCAAAAGGTTTCACTTTCATTTTTACTGCTTGCCCCTCCCTCCTCACACTTAGCTTCTTGTGCAGATCTATTCCACTCCCAACAATCTTCTATTCATTGAATTTTTTGAAACTTACCACTTAAGAGGTAAGGGGTCGGATTCTGTATACAGTAATACCTTGGACTGCAAGCATTATTCGTTCCAGAACTGTGCTTGTAATCCAAAACACTCTTATATCAAAGCGAGTCTCTGGCGGGCGTGAGGGGGGCCGATTTCGGCCTGCTACACCCGCTCGAGGCGAGCAGTTACATCCCTACCTTGTCTTGCAAGACCTTGCTTGTTTATCAAGTCAAAAAAATTTAAACAAATTTGCTTGTCTTGCAAAACGCTCTCAGACCAAGTTACTTGCAATCCAAGGTATTACTATACATAGATTTGCAAAGGAACAATGGGATTAAGGTCTTTTTCTCAACTCTGTATGTTTATTTAATAACATTTTTGCTGTGAAGAAGAGGCATGTGATCTCTGCAGACACAAATTCACAGTTTTGAGAGCTGTAAAACCAAGCATCTGTGATAATATCTTCTAGATAGAAAAATTGCCCAATAATCTTACAGAAGCCTCTGGAAGAGCATGACATTGTGAATGGATTAATGGAATTCATTTACCAAAAACATTAAACCTTGCATGAATATACAGTCTCATGCTACATAATTAAAAACTAATCCTTATTTCATGATGAATAACCTTTGGACTATAATGTATCTTAAATAGAAAACTATATTTAGATAGATTTTTCTCAAAAACCTTTTTATTAAAAAATAATAATTTAAATTTTAAAAAATCCAATTTAAATTTTAAAAATCTGATTTTTTAAATTTTATTTTTTTTAAAAGCATTGATTTTTATCCACCCTGATACAACCACACATATAGTGAACATATAGTGAACAAGCATAAAAGATGTTTGATCATGGCAACAAGCCCCGTTCCCAACCTGTGCACATTCACTTGACTGCCTATACCAGGGCTCTCCAACCTTGGGTCCCCAGATGTTAATGGCCTACAGCTCCCAGCATACTCAGCCAGCATGGCTAATGGCAAGGGATTCTGGGAGCTGTAGGCCAGCAACATCTGGGGACCCAAGGTTGGAGAGCCCTGGCCTATATAGTCCTTATGTGTGTACAAGCTGTATGTGCATACGCTCTACATGTGCAACCAGGGACCCTTCTTTTGCAGGGTCCACAACCACATATACAGTTTGCACATGTATAGGCACCATACTGACCGTCAATCAAACACATATAGCTTTGGGGGTGGGAACTGCCACTGCAATCTTGTCCCCGCCTACACACAATCATCAAGAGAATAGTACTTAGCCCCATCCTATGTGGCTGCCCATAACCCTCTGAACCGGGAAGATTATGGGCATCCAACTGAGGGCAAGAGGAGCATGGTGGATAGGATTGCCAACGCACTCCTCTCACCCTCAAAAATTTCTAGATGGCCGATTTCGGCAGTCCAAATGTTTCACACCTCCTCCTGAGGAGGAGAGGCCGAGGCACCGCTTGGATTCTGCAGAAGTCGGCAGTGCCTCGCTCCTCCCCTCCCCACCCCCAAAAATGTTCCCTCATGCCAGAACAGAAGCTGGTCTTCCGGCTTCGGTTCCCAGCCAGCACGGAAAGAACCACGCGGGCCGTGAGATGGGGGGTGCGGACTCCCCACTGTGACCTCAGAAGGGATTTCTGAGGTTTCAGGGGGGAGTCCGATCAATCCTATGGCACCCCAAGCAAGGTCCGAGGGCCTGATAGGGTTGTGCCCTGACTGAGTTATACAAACTGTAATTAGCACTGGCTGTTTGCAACTGTTACTGTTACACTGTAGCATGTATCTTCTTCGCCTAGCTTAGGTATATTATCCAAAGCAAAATAAAGGGGCAAACCTCAAGGTGGTTAAGAAAGCATCTTCCTAAGAAAATAAAATATTGAGACAACTTTGAAATATGTTTGGGGTAAGTGTGGATTGATTTCCATGCAGTCTGCAATAAAAACTATGTTTGTATTTTGAGATCTATCCTCCTATTTTGCTTCCACGATTTGTGCAGTCTTCCTTGTTTGCCTGTTCTTTCAGAGACACTCCAGGATCCAAGAAAGCATACAACTAGTTCTGCAAACCCAAAGGAGGCTTGGATTCATGTTCTTAAAAACAGCAGTCTCCTCCCCCCACCCCACCCCACCCCACGCCAGATGGCAAGCTGCTCTTGGAATGGACAGAAGCAGTGCTGACTCTAGATTTGGGTGGCACCGCCCTCAGTGGGTTCCCGTAGCCTGTAGAAGCAGAACATGCAAGCTGACCATTCTCATATATTGCTCTAACCCAGCCTTCCCCAACCTGGTGTCATGCTGGCTTGGAATGATGGGAGTTTCAGTCCAACACATCTGGAAGGCACTGGTTTGGGGAAGGCTGCTCTAACAATTTTGAATGTTCCATGCAAAGAATGAAGGTGGCAGTGCTTTTGAGGGGCAAGGAGCCCTTTGATAGTCTTGTTACCTCCCCACTAATCCTCTGGAATGAGCCCTGGATGAAGTTTCCAAAGACATTTGTGATATGGCATGGTGTGTGTGTGTGTGTGTGTGTGTGTTCTATTCAAAAAACAAAGCAAAATGCAAGCTCTTGGATACACCTAAAATAGCTACCAGCCATGGACTGATTCCATCCGTTCTTCTTATGTAGTTATCAACATACACTCAAATTCTAATAAAGAAGTTTGGGTGTGTCATGTAGATTATGAGCTGTGGAAATATGATTAAGCCCTACAATTATCACAGTTTACCTTGAGCAATATAATATAACATAATGCCTGCCCACTAGTGTTGGTTCCTATTCCACTTAACTCTCTCCTTTGTTGTGGTTCAGAGTATGTTTATTATTAAATGATATCCCAAGTCCCAATATTATACTTACAGCAAATAGTAATTCCGCTGCTAACCAGATGGCAAATCAGTATCATGCTCGTTTGCCTCAGGCAACCATTTCAAGGAAACGGACAAATGAGCACACCGTGGAAATATCACCCACACTATTATAATTTTGTCCAGTGAGAGCAGCAAATTGAGGATACTGGCAATTTTAAAAATATACAGCCAGGATTGTAATGGGGGGGGGGGGAATTAACCTATTAAAATACTACCACAAGAAATAATGGTCCCATCTCCTCCCACCTCCATAATAGATGTCAATTCCTCAACCAAGACTACTACATCAAGTTCAGCTTTATAAAAATGCCCCTGGTGGCTCAACTGTCTATTAATGGAAAGTGAAAATAACATACTAGTGAAACAAAAGAAAAACTATCAATTTATTTCAGCCCCAAGCCTTTATACAACAATTAACAAAATCAAAGCCAGTTTTTAAGTGCACACACACAGATTAAATAACTGGATTATGCTGTTGCACTTTCCATAATTAATATAATGTTTTTTAATGAAATGGTATTCAAACATGTGAAAAGAGTGGGCTTGTTGGCTCCAGCTTGTAAAAGGCAGAAGAAGAGTAAAGGGCATGGATCTCTGTTTCTGTAGTTGCCTTTAAGGGAATAATTCACTACTGTGCTACCCTTGCTTCTTTTTTTGGACTGCATTAACATAAGTGTTTGGCATAATCACCCACTCAGAAAAACAATATTTTACTCATGTTTGCACGTCTATATGAATAGCTTGCAGTATTATCTCTTTTATTGCTTTCCTAATGCTGTTACATCTGCTATCATTAACATTTATTTAACGCCAGCAGTGCTGACATTCAGCACTTTATAAATGTAACCACCACCACGTGTACTGTACAGGCCAGAGAAGGCTTTATTTGTGCCAGGGGTCAGTCCTGCTGCCTGTTTTCCAATGCCAGAATGTAGTCTCAGAATAGATGAAATAAGAAATAAGTTCAAGTGCCCCAGAGCAGGTGCAGAGAGCATTTCCCTCAGCACTGAATAACTACTACAGAGTAACTCCACACATCAGAGATTAGGACCTTCGTTGTTGTTTCCAGATGGACCTGGGTGCCCCAGCATCTCCCCCCCCCACCTGGGGAATTAAACTTTGTGTGCCAAACAGGCACTGAAGTGAAATGAAATGATAACAGGCCACAACCATTTCTATGTATGGCCTTTTCTGTCTCACCTTTAACTCCCCCCCATAAACAGCAG
The DNA here is from genome assembly GCA_021292165.1 of Shinisaurus crocodilurus. NCBI lineage: Eukaryota > Metazoa > Chordata > Lepidosauria > Squamata > Shinisauridae > Shinisaurus > Shinisaurus crocodilurus. The sequence goes on along the minus strand of CM037879.1, from coordinate 192,497,092 downwards.
CATTAGATCTAATTTTCTTCATAAATTTATACATTACTTTTACCTTTTCTATATCTACATCTCTCCTCCTCTCTTCTTCTCTTGCTCTCTCAAAAAGATGTTTGCTATACCCAGCTTAGATAAGGATACGATCCACGCATATCATGGGGTGCAACAGCACAGCAGTTGAAGACCAAACCTTTAAGGCTTCCAGGGATGCAGAACATCTTTCAGCCCAAGGGGCAAATTCCATTTTGGAGACGTTCTTGGGGTCTGCATTCCAGTGGTGGGTGGGGCAAATGGGGCAGGGCCAACCCCCACCATACAAACATATTTTAGCTTCAAGTCTCCTCTCGCCTTGACTACTGTAATGCGCTCTGCGTGGGGTTGCCCTGGAAGACGGTTCAGAAGCTACAGCTGGTACAGAACGCGCTGGCTTGCCTGGTTAAAGGCAGCCGTCGGCGTGATCACATCACTCCGGTGCTTAAGGAGCTGCACTGGCTACCACTTGTTTGCTGAGCCGAATTCAAGGTGTTGGTTTTGACCTTTAAAACTCTATATGGCTCTGGTCCAGTGTATTTCAAGGAGCGTCTTCAGCAACATCAAATAGGCTGCTCAATAAGATCAGCCACAGATGGCCTTCTCCTTGTCCCACCAGCCAGAGCAGCCAGGCTGGTAGGGACTAGGAAGAGAGCCTTTTCTGTGGCGGCCCCCAAACTGTGGAACTCGCTCCCCAGTGACCTCCACCATGCCCCCTCCTTGATGAGCTTCCGCCGTTCATTAAAAACATGGCTTTCCAGGCAGGAATATGGGGTGGGTTAGGATTTTAAAATTTTATACTGTTTTAAGTGTATTTTATTCTGTTTTGTTTCATTGTATGTTGTACATCGCCCAGAGTGGCCGGGTACCAGCTAGATGGGCGATCTAGAAATACAATAAATAAATTTTAAAAAATTACTTAGTTACTGTCCTAACTACGGTAAACCTTCAGAGAAGCATTTCAACCTTTCAGAATGGGGGGGGGGGACTCAAAAGCCGGGAAACCAACAAACAATTGGTGGGGTGGGGGGGGAGGGGGGGCAGGAGAAGTGGGGGTGTCCTTTCAAGGAACCATGGAGGGCTGGATCAGGGCCGCTAGAAGGCCAGACTGGGACCCCTAGAAGGCCAGACTGGGACCCCAGGCCTGGGGCTCTGCACCCCGCTTTAAACAGATAAGCCTAGAATGGGCGAGGGGGGTCAGGAACTTATGAAAGAGGCGGTGACGTGGGAGGGGAGGGGGAAGGCAATCCTTCGGAGGATTAGGTGAAGTGGGGGGGGGCTGCTTCACAAAATGCTTTGCTAAATAAGTGGATCTTAAGTGTAGACATGGTTTGGTTCTGAAGGCGATATGATTTTTTTTTAAAAAAGAGACCATTTGAGAATAGTTCCCTCAGGATTTACATTGCCTTTTATCCCCAGTTGGCTCTCTTCCTCTTTAAAGGCTAAAGACTATGGAGACCTACGAGAGACCAAGTCTCTTATGAATGGATTTAACACATACCGGTAGTTGAGACTGCCTTGCACTGCCCGGTTTCTGAGACCAGGCACCACGTGGCTGTCCCTAACAAGATGAATGCACTAAATTAGTAAAAACCGTGAGTTAAAAAATACCCTCCATGCTATACAGAGTAAACCTAGCGTATGGAAACAAACTGCAATCACTGTGTAAACACTAGCGTAACACCTGTCATTATGGGTGGGCAGATAAAGTGGGGTGATCAGTACATTTCAGGATCACCTGGCATAGTGTCTGGGACAAGTTTTTTCTGCCACCACCCCTGTGTTCCCATGTTACAGCCCCACAGAACTCGACCGGTAACACTGGGAACCAAGCCGGCTCTTATCTGCATAGCCCCACCCTGGATGCTGTTTCTTGGTCACACTACAATGTGACAAAGAGGCAGAACCTAGGTTATATATACTGTGCTCGCTCGCTCTCCCCCCCCCCCCATAGATAGATAGATAGATAGATAGATATAAACTTGTAAGACTGGGTTCAAATCCTACTCCTACCATAAACTCATTTTGTAGGTTTGGGCCATTATATCTCAACCACAAGTCACCTATGTGTAAAACAGGAACAACAGTTCCTGCGAGGCCAACACAATAAAGAATGCAAAAATCTTTTGTGAATTAAAATGCAATGTAACTTATTATTAGCAGAAGATGGTGTCATTTCTGAGCAATGCCGTCGGGAGCTATGTACTCCCAGTAGGGTCACCCATGGCGGTAAGGTCCGGGGAGAGGAACCAGACAAAGAACGATCCAAAACATAAAGTCCTCAACGGCAGAACAGGCGGAAGATAATTAAACCTAAATTACAACGGCTGTGAAGGCGGATGAAGGCTGCAGCAGAGAATGGTTTTCCAATCGTCAGGGTAACCGTGCCATTGGATCTCTGCCGTACTCTGTCAAGTTTGTGTGGTGATTCGTTGTGCACCGATCTCCCCACATAAAACAGTTTCACGCACAGGCGTCTTCCAACCCAACCCACCCAACCCAACCCAACCCAACCAACCAACCAAACAAACAAAAAAAAGTCCCATGGCGACTGGCGAATGGCAACGGGGGCAGGACTGTGAATCTGGAAGCCCCTAGTCATGGACCAGCACATGGGCGGTGGATGCAGACTCAGTCGCCCTGTTCAAGGAACGAGGTAGTCGAGCAGCTCGGCAGCTGTATCCATGACTGAGCAGCCCTATTTAGGATCCACTCTGCTCACCCCGTATGGGGAGGGGGCTAGAAAAGGTGCCCTAAACATAGTCTACCTCTTTCTCCCCTGACTGGATTACCGCGTCCAGTGGGGTCACCATTTTAGCGGTCGAAAAAGACATTTGAATTTTGGAACATGGAATATACGGACATTGCTGGATAACATAGATAGTGAACGCCCTGAGCGTAGGACTGCTATTATTGCAAGGGAGCTGAGACGGTTTAAAATTGACATAGCAGCACTTCAAGAAACTCGAAGGGCAGGAGAGGGACAGCTGAAAGAAGAAAAAGGAGGTTATACCTTCTTCTGGAAAGGACTACCTGAGCAGGACCGACGAATACATGGTGTAGGCTTTGCCATCAAAAATGAACTAGTGAACTCTTTGTCAGAAGTTCCTACTGGCATTAACGAACGCCTGATAACTCTTCGATTAAAGCTCGCCAATAACCAACAGGTAACTATTTTGAGCGCTTATGCACCAACATTAGATGCTGATGATGACATCAAGGAAAGTTTTTACAGCCAGTTGGACACTCTCCTGTCAGAGATACCCAAGGAGGATAAAATTATCCTCCTGGGCGATTTTAATGCAAGAGTCGGGCGTGACTTTGATTTATGGCCAGAAACTATTGGAAAAGACGGAGTTGGTAATAGCAACCCGAACGGACTCTTACTTTTGTCTATATGTGCAGAGCATAATCTCACTATTACAAACACGCTCTTTCGACAAAAGAATAAGTTTAAAACATCATGGCAGCACCCACGGTCAAAGCACTGGCATCTTCTGGATTATGTAATTGTCCGTGTTAGAGATCGCCGCGATGTACTTCTTACTAGGGCCATGGTGAGTGCTGACGACTGCTGGACAGACCACCGACTAATCCGGTCCACTATGGTTATCAACATTGCTCCCCAACGTAGGCTTCAAGGAAGGAAACCAAGGCGTAAAATGAACATCCACGCCCTTCAAGATCCTATTAAGCAAACTCGTCTTCAATCACTTCTTAAGGAACATCTACCTACGGAACCTCCTGACAACATTGAGGACCATTGGTCTAAGCTGAAAACCTCCATTACTGCAGCTTGTGAACAAACTATTGGATATGAAACTAAGAAACATCAGGATTGGTTTGATGAAAATGACAATGAGATTAAATATATAATTGACCAAAAAAGGAAAGCCTTCCAAATATGGCAAAATGATATTAACTGCGCTGCCAAGAAAAAAACCTACGCTAGCGCAAAGGCTGAGGTCCAAAGAAGAACAAGAGAACTTAAGAACGCTTGGTGGAAAAAGAAAGCTGAAGAAATTCAACAACTTGCAGAATCCCATGATGCGCGGGGCTTTTTTAAGGCCACAAGGGCCATTTATGGACCAAAAACCTATGGTACAAACCCTTTACAATCAAAAGATGGCACCAAACTCTTAAAAGACAAAGAGTCTATTGCACTGCGTTGGAAAGAGCATTATTATGACCTTTTAAATCGTAAATCTAAGGTGGATAATGAGATTTTTCCGCAAATCCCGCAAAAACAAATTAAAGAGGAACTTGCAATACTCCCCACTTTGGATGAAGTAAAAAAAGCCATTAATCAAATGAAGAACAACAAAGCTAGTGGACCAGATGGGATTCCTGCTGAAATCTTTAAAGAAGGGGGCCCCGAACTTGTACAACATCTTCATAAACTCATCGAAAAAATCTGGATAAGAGAAGAGATCCCAGAAGACTTCAGGGATGCCATAATTATCACCCTCTTTAAGAAGGGTGATAGAACAGACTGTGGAAACTATCGGGGCATTTCTCTCTTAGCAACCGCAGGTAAAATATTTGCTAGGATTCTCGCAAACCGTCTTCTATCTATTTCAGAAGAGATCCTCCCTGAGACTCAATATGGTTTCCGCCCCTCTAGAGGGACAGTAGACATGATTTTTACTGCACGCCAGCTCCAAGAAAAATGCCGGGAGCAAAATCAACCCCTTTATATGGCATTTATCGATTTGGCTAAGGCCTTTGATACTGTAGACCGTACAGCTCTCTGGACTATCCTTATGAAAATTGGATGCCCCAATAAATTTGTGAATATCTTGCGACTTCTCCATGACAACATGACGGCAACGGTTTTGGACAACAACGGCTCTCATGGTGCTCCATTTAAAGTGGGATCAGGTGTTAAACAGGGATGTGTTATCGCCCCAACATTATTTGCCATTTTCATCGCCATGGTTTTACATCTTGTCAAGGGGAAACTTCCCACCGGTGTGGGAATTATATATCGAACAGATGGAAAGCTTTTTAATCTCAGCAGGCTGAAAGCAAAAAGTAAGGTAATTACAACCTCCGTTGTGGAACTTCAGTATGCTGATGATAATGTGGTCTCCGCACATTCAGAGGATGATCTCCAAACCATCCTAAATGCTTTTGCAGAAGCATACGAAAAACTTGGTCTCTCACTTAACATCAAAAAAACCAAAGTGCTTCATCAGCAAGTGCAAGCCAATCCTTTGGTGATGCCATCTATCCAGCTTGGCGGGACAATACTGGAAAATGTCGATCATTTCCTCTATCTTGGCAGCTATCTTTCTGTTACAGCTAACATCGACAGTGAAATCCAGCATCGTCTGAGCTCCGCAAGTGCCGCATTTTCTCGAATGAAACATAGAGTGTTCGAGGATCGGGATATTTGTAAGAAGACCAAAACACTGGTTTATGAAGCCATTGTATTACCAACTTTATTGTATGCCTGCGAAACATGGACTATCTATAAACGTCACTTCCACCTCCTTGAAAGGTTTCATCAACGTTGCCTCCGGAAAATCCTGCAAATTACTTGGGAAGATAGGCGAACAAATGTCAGTGTACTGGAAGAAGCAAAGACTACTAGCATTGAAAAAATGATCCTTCAACGCCAACTTCAGTGGACCGGTCATGTTGTTCGAATGCCTGACTGCCGTCTCCCAAAGCAGTTACTTTACTCCCAACTCAAGGATGGAAAGCGGAATATCGGTGGTCAATATAAGAGGTTTAAAGATGTTCATAAGGCTAATCTAAAAAAATGCAATATAAACATCGAAAACTGGGAAGCTCTGGCCCATGAACGATCTAAATGGAGGTTGGCCTTTCACAAAGGTTCCATGGACTCTGAAGAAGCCCGAGTGCAAGGTGAAAGGGAGAAACGTGCTAAGCGAAAAGCACGTCAAATGAATCCTTTACAGGACCATCTTCTATCTGGTAACCTGTGTCCTCACTGTGGGAAGCTGTGTGGATCTAGAATTGGCCTCCACAGTCACTTACGGACCCATCGCTAGAGTCTACACAATCTTCTTTAGAATTTCCTCCTTTTATCCCGGAAGACAATCTTACTCGGTCACGAGTGATCGCCTGATGATGATGATGGTGTCATTTCTATCAGTCACTCATCTCAAACTTTGTAAGAAGAGTGTTAACATGACGCTGGGACCATGGTCACTTTCACCTCTGGGCAAGAAAATGCAAGCGAGAATTGTAAATGCAAAATCAAAATGATCACTAACTTTGCTTCCTTGGCATTTTCTGTCTGTCTGAAACCTGAGTCTCATGCCATAGAAGAGCAGTAAGCAGTCTGTTAGCATTGCATGCCAAGGACGAATAAAGCCATGCCTTCAGCATGCCCTCTTGTACCTTCCGACCGTCTCCCGGAGCAAATTTGGTGTCTTGCACACAAAATGCTTTTACAGCAGGCAGAGGTAAACAAAAGCCGCGCTGATTCTTTGCCTCATTGCAATTTGTTGTGGGGGGGGGGGGGAGCCAGTCCCTCCAGAAATAATGCTAAACAAAACAGCCTGAGATGCAGGTACTCTTTCAATTGAACAGCTCCCTGGGTGCGCGCTCTGCTCTCACCCCTTCACACACACAACACAATCAAAAAGAAGCTCTCAGCCGGGAAACACAAATTAAAAGTATGACTGTCTAAGGAGAAATCCTTTACAAAGAAACCCCTCTGAAGCAGAGGAAGAGAAAAGCGAGGAGGTTCTTCTGACTGAGCGCTCTCTTCTCAATCCCAAGGCATTCACAAGTGCAGAGTGAGAATAGACAAAAAAGTCTGCGTGAGCCTCCTATTCACGGAGGTATCTCCTCCACACACTTCCTCTTCCCAGGACTTCGAAAGCAGCTTAAAAGAAAAAGCGCTGAAATTTGCCTCCTTACCTTGGTTCTCATTGGAGATAGAAGCCCTTCCATTTTGGTTTCTTCCTCATGCCAATCCCTTTTCTCCAACTTTGTCTCTCTTTTTGCTCTTCAAGTATCCCATATGACTGAAAACCATGTAAAACGCGAGTTCCTTGCGACTCGCCCTCACAGAAGCTCAGGCGGCGGCGGCGGCGGCGGCCAACCTGCCTCCCTGGAGCTCCTCCTCACCCAGCAATGTGGAGCACCCGCTTGCAGAGAAGCCTTCCACTCACATTCATTCTCGCTCTCTCCCTCCCCCCGCCCCGTGCATAATGTGCCTGCAGCTACGTACCACCGTGGCTGACAAGCGCTCCTTATCTCACGTAATGCGTTCAACAACAGGAGAAGTGATCTGAAGGCAAACTAGAGGGGTCAGGTCAGGTCACAGAGGGCAAGTGGAAGGGATGGACTTGCCTCTGAGCATCTGCGGGGGGCGGGGCGGGGGAGAAGGCCGGCTGGCTGGTATGGAACAGCCCTGCATTTGCTCTCCATGGAGTTCAAAGGAAAATGAATGATACATTCATGATTGCCAGAGCTCATGAGCAGCAAATGTGTTTGTTTGTTTGTTTGTTTTTGGGGTTGGTTTTAAAAACACAGCATCCCATGATACAAAACAGGTCCACCTTGAACTCAAGAACACGGGGGTGATACTTAACGCGGGGACTGAGGGTTAAGTAGTGAGGGCCCCAGTGCCATGTGGCAAGAGCAGATCCCTGGGCTGAATTTTTCACTTAAGGCTGCAGCTGCTCTTAATGGTGGTGAAAGTGGAAAACTAAGGCTGCAATCTTATACACCTTATACAATCTTATAGAGTGTTAGACTGGGGCTTGGGAGATCCGGGTTCTAGTCCCCACTCGGCCACGGAGCTCACTGGGTGACTTTGGGCCAGTCACGGACTCTCAGCCTAACCTACCTTACAGGGTTGTTGTGAGGATAACATGGAGAGGAGGAGGATTATGTAAAGCCACCTTGGGTTCCTTGCAGGAAAAAAGGTGGGATATAACTATAATAAATAAAGAAACAAATAATACACCTGGGACTGCCAGGGAGTAAGTCTCACTGAACTTGATAGGACTTCCTATTGAGTAGGCATGCATAGGATAGCGCTGTAAGAGAACAGTGCAGAGCAACACAATATGGGGTAAAGCTGGGCAGCTGCAAAACACCACACAAGATTTCCTCCCTTTATCCATGACATTCCTGTGCATGTGTGTGTGCGTGCCATCAGCCATCTGGCATGAAGAACTGCTTATATGACAGACATTTTAGAGACAGAAGATACAATCCTATGTAAGAGCAATATTTCCTAATGGAACCATCATCTCTCCATATAGTAGTATGATAGGTTTCATGCTACACCTGCTTCCTCTGCACACATTCCTTCTGGGATCTTTAACTGTACAGTTGCAATCCTAATCCACACTTATTTATTTATGTAGCACCACCTTATGTACATGGTGCTTTACAAAGAACACGTTTGACAGATCCCAGGCCATCATCCAGGCAATTTACAGTCTAAAACCTTACTTTGGAACTTAGCCATTTCACTTACGGGTCTTACGTCTGAGTAAACATGCATACTATTGGGTTGTGTATCACTTTGGGCTTGTTCACATGTTAATACCGAGAACTGTAAGCTTCAGAGTTACCACTGAAACTTCCAATGTTTGCTTAGCAAATACCGGTACTTATATTGTGAGCTAGTGTGGTGTAGCATGAGCTGTGGACCAGGAAATTCCTGTTTCAAATCTAATCTCTGCCATGAACTAATGGGGTGGGCTTAGGCAAGTCATCATCTCTATCTCAACCTTCATGTGTAAGATGAAGATACTAATATTGGCCTACCTTACAGGGGTGTTGTATAGATTACTGAGTTAATATATGTGAAGTACTTTGAACACCCGGGGAAACTGCTATATTTATTTATCAGGGATGGGGACTCGGACTCGGGGACTCGACTCGTGAGTCCGACTGAGTCCCCCCTCTGACTCGAGTCCCACTCGAGTCCCAATAATTTATGTGGGATTCGAGACTCGACTCGGGACTCGAGCCTAAGGACTCCGCCGCCGCCGCCACCCTCACCTCAACTCCGCCGCCGCCGCCGCCACCCTCACCTGCTCCTCCTCCGCTGCCGCCGCCGCCATCGACCTCGTCACCATCGCCGTCGCCATCACATACAGCACGCCGCGTCACGCCGCCAGCGCCAGTCGCTCTGTTTTTGGCGGGGTTGCTGTGGTTCCTCCCGCCAAAAACAGAGTGCTGTCACTAGCGGCATGACGCGGCATGCCACGTCACGCCGCCAGCGCCGTCGCTCTGTTTTTGGCGGGAGGAACCACAGCAACCCCGCCAAAAACAGAGCGACGGCGCTGGCGGCGTGCTGTGTGCGATGGCGGCAGCGGCGGCAGAGGCGGAGGAGGCGTGAGGTGAGGGCAGCAGCGGCGGCGGCGGCGGCGGAGGTGAGGTGAGGGCGGCGGAGGTGGAGGTGAGGGCGGCAGCAGTGAGGTGAGGGCAGGCAGCGGGCCGGTGCCGAGGTGAGGCGTCGAGGCAGCAGCGACTCGAGCGGCGCAGAGAATGCTCCGCGCCGCTCAGAAGAGCGAGTTTGGGCCGCTCCGCCGCGGAGAACTACGAGCCCAGGGAGGGCTCGTAATACATCCCTGCCCCCGGCGGCGGCAGGAGTAGGGACGAGGGAAGGACGGTGAGTGGCGGCAGCGGCGGCGGCAGCAGCCCGTGGAGGGAGCAGGAGGGTCTCTGCGGGAGGAAGGGCAGCTCTTCTTCCTCTCGTGGAGACCCTCCCGCTCCCTCCATGGGCCGCCGCTTTGGGAGTGACTCGGGACTCGGGACTCGACTCGAGTCACCATTTTGGACCTCGGACTCTAGACTCGACTCTAGACTCGGGTCCAAAGACTCGGGACTCGACTCGGGACTCGGGACCAAGGACTCTTCAACATCCCTGTTATTTATTCATTCATTTCATTTCATTTCTATACCACCCAATAGCCAAAGCTCTCTGGGCAGTTCACAACAATTCATAAAAACACGAACCACAGTACAATTGTAGTAAATACAATACTTAATATATAAATATTAAGTATTATATTGTTTCATTATAAACATTTCAATCAATATACAGTCTGTCTGCAGAAAATATTACTCTTTGTAAGAGTTCAGAATTCTGGAAGTTCAAATACTTCCTTTCTGTTGAGCAAGGAATTTAGGTCTTCTGGATCTGGCCAATGAGGAAATAAGGTCTTACAATGGAAGAGATACATGGGAGAAATTTGATTCTATTTGGCAATTGTTTTTAGTTGCCAAATAGAATCAAATTAATACAATTTATTAACTTTTACTAATTTTGATCTACATGCAGTGGTTTCTCTAAATTCCCCCAACCTTCCTCCATCTCTCTCTCCATTTACCTTATTCTGTTCAGGGATAAAAGGATAGAGTGATGAGGGTGGAAGAGGTATGATTATTTTGGAAATGCACAAATACGGTAATAGCATTTCCCACATATGACACTTACGTATATTGCATTTCCTAGGAAAGTTCAATAACTTTTTAATATTGAAAAAGTGACCGGCCAGATGGGTGATTAACAAATATAATAAATAAATAATAACAAGGATTCATGCCTTATATTAATTACAAATAAAGCATCAAACACTTATTCCTATGAAATCATATTTATTTCAACAGGGCTTACAAAGGACCCAAGATTTGTGGATCATGACTATAAAAGCTAAGCTTTTAACAGCTGGTAAACACCACAAGTTATAAACTTGGAAATACAATAATACCTTGGATTGCAAGTAACTTGGTTTGAGAGCGTTTTGCAAGACAAGCAAATTTTTAAATATTTATTTAATTTTTTTTTACTTGATATACAAGCAACGTCTTACAATACAAGTACTGTGGTACGGCTTAAATTAAAATCTCTGTACAAATTTTTTGGGGGGATTTTGTTTTGATATAAGAGTGTTTTGGATTACAAGCAAGTTTCCGGAACGAATTATGCTCTCATTCCAAGGCATGACTGTACTAGTCCTATTTTGTGGTAAACTCCTCTTACATGGTTTCATGAATGGGACACATTTGAGCAAATATCCCAGCCTGGATCCAAGGAAGTTAGTTGTACTAAAGTCCCACTGCAATTAGTGGGACTTCAGTCATGTCATATTCACTGGTTTCAATGGGTCACAGGAACCTGCCTTATACTGAGGCAGGCCATTGGTCCATTCGGCCAGTATTGTCGACAGTGACTGGCAGCAGCTATCCAGGGTTTCAGGCAGGATTTCTTCCTTGCCCTACCTGGAGATGCCAAAGATTCAACCTGGGACCTTCTGCATGCAAGTACAATAAACATTCTCTGTATTGAGGACACTTTGTCTGATACAAGGTGTCTTTACTTTTAAGTCATCACCATCCACAGCAAAAGTGGGCAAGATTATTATTTTTTTAGTGATGATACAATACTTGAGGAACATGGATTTGTTTGTTTCTAGAATTTCAATCCCACCTTTCCAAAATATAATCACAGTGACTTACAAATATTAAAGCAATAACTTTACCGTGACCGGGATGGGGAGTCGGGGGGCTGGGAGGCTGTGGGGCAGGGGCTTGTTTGGTCTGACGTCGTGTCACCACCCCCACCTTGACCTGGGCAGCCCGGAACGCAATGTCGTTCCCAATGATGATCCCCCATTCTTGCTGTCCATGTACTATAACATCCACCTTCCCTTCCCATCCCTTGTACTTGACCCAGACCCGGGCAAGGGGAACAGCTATGTTGGGGGAGTTATAGGGCTTTATGGCACAGGTACGCCCTTTTAACAGCTGTCTCTTCTTTACCTTACTCCGAGGTAAAGCAGTTATGTCGGCCCCGGTGTCCCTATACCCCACATGGGAAACATTGTTCACAGAGATGGACTCACAGAATTTGCTCTGGCTCCAATGCAGTTGCTCCGGCGAGGCAATGCGCATCAGGGATGCTTGCGAGATGGCCCCGAGGGAATGCTGTCCTCCGCTCATCAGGGGCCGCGCCGCATCCTCTACTTCTTCCTCTAGGGACGAGACCGATTGCTGATCCTCCTCGTGTTCTTCCGGTTCGCGGGACTCAGGAGCGAGTATCCTTCCCTACCTTGCCCGGGGCTGTTTTGGGGTTGCGGTTCTTTGCGAGGAGCTTGGGGCAACTCCTCTTGAGGTGACCCGGTTCTTTGCAGTAAAAACAGCCACTGGCGCTGGGGCTCTCTTTGGGCTTGCTTGGGGCTCCCTCCCGAGGTTTGGGGTTGCCCTTCTCCGCGCTCCCTCTGGCCCTGCCACGACTGAGGTTGCTCCCCTTCACTCCCTTGGGCTGCCGATACAGCCCCATTTGGTCTGCCAACTTGCCCATCTCCCGACAGTTTGGGGGGTCTCGGTCCCTCACCGCCATAGCCAAATCCTCTGGGATAGTGGCACAAAATTGTTCCTGGATCAGGAGCTCCCGCACCTCCGCCAAGGTGGTCCTCCCGGTGGCCCCAATCCACGCATCCCAAACCTGCCCCAGGTGCGCCATCCAGGAGGCATACGTGTCCCCTGGGGAAGGCTGCCCGTAACGAAATTTACAGCGACAGTATTCAGCTGTGAGGGCAAAATGCTCCCTCACCGCCTCCTTAAATGCAACATAGTCCAAAGGGGCAGTTTGGGTGTGAATGCCCAAGAGATCAGCCAGTTCCCCGCTGACCTGAGTCCTCAAGGCGGACATTCACAAATTGTCCGGCACCTTCTGCTCCAGGCAGGCAGCTTAGAACAGGGTGAAGAAGATCAACACGTCCTGCCTGGGTTTGTAGGTGGGGAATTGTTTCCGGTCCCATTTAGGGGTCGGAGTGCTCCCACTCTGGGGTATAGGGGGTCCCCCCTGTCCGGCGCTCGCGGTCAGCCTTGCCAACTCTAGCTGCATCTGCAGCGCCGCTTGCTGATGCTGGATCATTTCTTGTTGATGTTGCATCACCTCCCTGGTCTGCTGCCAATTAAGTTGGGGAAAGAGGGCATCTAAACCTCCTCCTCCTATGGCTCCCCCAGGAACCCCTCCGTTGAGGTCTTCCTCTAACTCGGGGTCCCTCCTTTCGCCTCTCCTGAGGCTACTCGTAAGGCTGGGGCTACCCCATTGCTTGGGTTCCTGCCCCGCCAGCGAGGATGAGGGGGCTCCCTCCCCCTCTTGGTATGTAATCTTCGGCCGCACTACCCACTCCATTGTGGAGACCTGGCTCCCTTCTCTGGTTGGGGTCTCTGGACTGCTCCCTAGCTCCAGCTGTTCCTGGCTCAGGCTATTCATTACTTTGGTCTGAGTACTTTTCCAGCAATTCGCTAGCCTGCCCTAGACCCTATTAGTTCCGTCCGCTAACTATAGTTTCCAATTATCCCACCTCTGCCACCATATAAAGGATCACTAACTGGATCCTTTGCGTGAGTTCGGCGCTTAACGGGTTAACCGGCACTGAGTTACAGCCTGTACAAGCACTGGAGACCGCCTGGGAGGCTCGCGCACCCAAGAGGAAACCAGAGCCCTTTAAATGACCAAATAAGGCTTTTATTTGTTTACACAAGATACGGAGCGGAACTAACAGCTTTCTAGGAATACTACAATGTCAACACAACCTTAGTTGACCCCTGCGTTTGTCAATGAAACAGGCTCCTAGGCTAGCGCATTGGAATTAGTCAGTTACCTCAGATCAAAGACGTTACGCTACTCAATTTCAGCCTGGCTCCGAATCGGCCGATCCGGGGATGGGAATGGCTTACTCCAGCTGCCGCCTGGAGGACAAATCTGGTTCCGAAGTACCCTGGGTTCCCAACAACCTGTTACCGGAAGGGAGAGGGGTTTTCTACCCCTGAGTTCCCACTCTCCCCACCCTCCAGGTCAGGTGGGGGCTTATGCCTGCCCCTTCGTATCAAGTGGGCTTATTCCTGCCCGGGAAGAAGGTGACGTACTGGGTACTTTACAGCTCTTTGAGACTGCCCTGATAGTTTCTTGATGGTCCTTCCTTGGGTTTTGTGGATTTCCACCGAGACTCTCCATTGTTGGGGATGCCGGTCTGTCTGGCTACTTCCCCTGTGACCTCATCCCCCCTCCTCGCCCCCTTCCCTTGGGCGGAGACTGGGTGTGTGTGTGTGTGTGTGTGTGTGTGTAGACTCGTGTCAGGCTTTCTCCACAATAACAATATAAATCTAAATTCAAAAGCTAACAAGAGCAATGATTTAAAAGCAGCAGCAGCATCCTAAAAAATAAATATCCCAGAAAAGCCAACTGATTTCTTTTTTTTAATGATGCCCACCTCAAAGCAAGCAGTGATAGGGCCAGACATACCTCTCTGGAAAGGCTGTTCCAAACTTTGGGAGGCATGACCGAATAGGCCCTATCTCTCGTGCCCACCTATCACACAGAAGGTGGTGGAGAAGGGCCTCTGTTTCATAGGAATAAGCATTTGATGCTTTACTTGTAACTACGTAATATAACTTGGAGAAGGGTCTCAGAAGTTGGATGAAGTTCTTGGTCAGGCTCATCTGGGAAGAGGCAATTCTTGAAACGAGTGGAACTTACTTCCATGTTTAAGCTTACATTTTTCAAAATAAGCATGTGTAATACTCAGAATGCCATTTGCCATTTGCAGTACACTGTCTTTTATAAATGGCAGCATGTCAGCGTTGCAAGAGGTAATCGTTTTGCAGAGAAGGACTTGCTAAGCCTCTGCACTCCAAAAACAGATTGAAGCAAATACCCACAAATTTCCTGACCATGAACTCTCTGCCTTAATGTGTGAACAATCCATTAATCTCAATCTTTCAGTTCCCTCTCTGAAGCTTTGAAGTTGCAAAGAACACACACCAGAAGCAGCAAGTGCCATCTGTCTTTCTGTTCCTATTTTTTTTATAAAAAGGAAACTCCAAATCCACTCAAATGACCTTCACCCGAAAGCTGTCATTGGAAAGTCCGTGGCATCCAGACAATACCTGTGAGTTGTGAAGCCCAATCCTATGCAAAATTAGGCATGTCGAAGTCACTGAAATCAATAGGTTTAGACAGGCCTAACCCTGCACAGAATTGCAGCCTGGATTAAGAAAATGTGCTCCTTGACCACAAATTGCCTAAACCTTCCAGGAAATCAGAGCAATTAAACCTATGCCAGCCAGAGGAGCTCCAACGCCTCTGCCTACCCAGACCACTGTGCGTATATGTGTCTGGGTTTAATTTCACACCAGGGTTACCAAGGCTGAATCCCAGAACCTATTTTCAGTGCTAGGACTCAACCCTGAAATGTGAAACACCAAGAAGCATTTGAACATGCACAGGGAGAGTCCCTCTTCCAGCACTGAGTAAACACACTCTGTCCTTGCATACCTGGTGTGGGGGTGGGGTTGGCAGGGAAAGGATGAACCTTCTCATCTTAGAAATGAAATGCTGATATTTGCTATGCAGGTGTGACAATAAAAACTGGTACTTTATTACTGCCCTAATCTCAATTTAAGTGTGATCACGTATTATTCATAATGTATTTATCTTACACAATCATGAAAGGCCCCTACTCAGAATAAGCTTCCTTTTACCAAGTTATTATTGCAAGAGACAAAAAGATAATCACTTTTTCAAAAAGCCCAAAGGCATAGTAAGACATTATAAGAGCAGCCTGGATCAACATTATCTTGGTATCCCTCCCTCCCCCGCTCCCTTCCCACGCACGCACACACCATTGCTCTTCATCTAGATTATTAACTCTGTGGTTATTATTTTTGCAGGCTCTTGCTTTTTTCATGTTCTTCTTCTTACTGCTTGTGGGTTGCTAAGGAGTCCCACCTACTGCCACCCCATTAATATGCATTCCAAAATAATGATATTGTTCTTAACCATTTTCCAAAGCAAATGCAACTCCTCATTCAAATGAAAACCCATCTGACCAAACACAAGCTGCAGATATAATTGCCAATGCCAAGTCAATGCTTTCGCAACTGTTATCAAACATATCCATTTCTTTCAGCTCACTCTGTCATTTGTATTCAAACCAGACTCACAAGACTAATAAGTGCTGAATAAATCACATTCATGCACACCAAGACTCCATTACAATTCTAATGATTTACTGACTAGTAACAGGATTAATATCCAATACAAGACTTGTAACACCAATACTTCCACCAAACAGCACAACCATTCACTGATATTGGACATTAAAGCCATTTGGTTTTACTAGAGTGAATATGTTCTGAATGAAGTATGATTGAATTCAAAGCCTAAGGGAAGGCCAGCTCCTTTGAACCCATACTAATTATATTTAGGAGAAAATAAGAGCAGACACACACACACCCCGCCGCCAATCCTTCATGTTTATTCAACTTGAATTCTGTGTTTTGCAAATTTCGTGGCAAGCAAATCTAGTGACTAAGAAGGAAAACTATGGCTGAAAGAGAGATGGGGAAACTAGCAGCTTGTGGTCTGTATCTTTCCCAAATGGCTATTCCCCCTCCACAATATACCAGAGGACATCAGGCCTGAGGGCCAGGCCGGGCACTCCAGGGTTGCTCAGATGGTCTGTTTCCCAACACCATGTGGTTCCTGCTCCCAGTGTTTGGTGGTTTCCCAGCAATTGGCTCCAGACAAGCCTCCCTGAGAAGAGCATTCCACAACCGGGGTGCACTTTCACAACTGGAGCATTCCACAGGGAAGGCCCTTTCTCCACAGTCACCACTTCAGAAGGCAGGGGAACTTGGGGAAGGATCTCCTAGAATGATCTTAAAACTCAGGGAGGTTGATGCAGGAGAAGGTGTACTACCATTCATCACAGTGCCATAACTAGTAAGCACAGAGCAAGCTTCCCGTTCTACTGGGACCCAGCACTACACACATTTAAAAAATAAATAGCATGGGAGATCAAGGGTCCAATCCTATACTGGAGATCTGCTGGCTGAGGGGCTGGGGTCCAAATCAGACTCACTGGGGTCCAAATCAGGGGTTTCCCAGATGGCTGCACCCCATTCCACTGGCCCTACCGATCATTGGGTGGTTCCATGGCTCCCCCCCCCCCCATTGTAAAATGCTGAAATGTTTCTCCTAAGACATAGTTACTGGCAGTAAGAGCTTTAAGCTAAAACATGCTGGCATTTTTGGCATTTTTGCCCACCCTTTTGCCCCACCCATTTTGCATTTGGCCCCACCCACTGGTGGAGTGTGACCCCCCCAGAGCTTCTCGAAATGGAATTTAGCAGAAGTCTCACTACATCAGCAGAATGACAGACAGGCCGGTAGAATCCTCCACTGGCAAGGATACACCCATGCAGATCACATGGGGTGGAGTTGTGGGCAGGACATGGGCGGCACAGGCAAGGAGCACACTTACATGGATCCCGACCCTTTCAATCCGCAGCCATGCCCCCATTGATGGCCCAGCTTTACACCAGCCCCAGCCCAGGAAACCCCCCCTGACTTCAATGGGAAAGAAAACGTTTAAAAATAGTGGCCTTTGCACCAATGACTGCCCCACCCCCATTGCCACAACAGCACTGGATACCTTGTAACTCAGCACCCAATCATAGCCCACCACCACCGGTATGTAAATCACACGGGGAGACCATAAGTCAGATGAGAGGGCATGCAACAGGGGGCGCTCTCTCTGGCCTCATGTTGTGTACACTTAGAGTACACAAGGGGCAGCCCTGATGATGGGATATGGGGTGAAAGGGCACTTTGCACAACAGGGTCTCCACCAGGTTCTGGGGGCTCTTGGGAAAGAAGCTGTCAGTGTGTCCCTTCCCCACATTGGCCCCCCTCCTCCTTGTTGCCCTCACCACTACCCATTTGCTTGCACTCTCCTCTTTTGTGCCCAATCTACACAGACACCCACAGAGAGAGGATAAAGCAAAGGGAAGCTGCTGCTGCTGCTGCTGCTGCTGCTTCCACTTGCTCCTGCCACCCTTCACTTGTTTAGAGGGGACTGGTGAACAGGCTGTGACAGAAGGGCAGATGAGCAGCAAGGTCAGGGGGCTCCAGGAAGCCCAGCTGCAGGACCGTGCTAAGACACTTTGCTTCCTGCCTGAGCCAGCTAAGTGATTTTGGCACAGGAGACAGAAAATCTCACAAGTACCTCCCTGGCAGTAAAAATACAATACAGCCAATGAAATAATTAGCAATTTGCTCCTCCTTCATGACACTCAAAATCTGCTGCCTGGGGCAGCCGCCTCACTGGCTGGTGGCAGGGCTGGTCTTGCTCTGCTGGAGTGTGGTGGACCCGGACCCTCTGACCCTGACTGCAGCTTAAAAACACTGCTGAGTCATCCTTTTACACAGCCTTCCCCAACCTGGGGCCCTCCAGATGTTTTGGACTACAACTACCATCATTCTTCACCATTGGTCATGCTGGCTGGGGCTGATGTGAGTTGGAGTCCAAAACAGCTGGAGGGCACTAGGCTGGAGAAGGCTGCTGCAACACATACAGAGATACAAACTAGATTTTGAAAAGTCTGATGAGCGAAAACACCTCTGGGGAACACCATTCTTTATTGTCACAGGCTTGACTGAACCAACTAGGGGTGCTGCAATAAAATGAGAGGGAAGGAACAGGATCAAGAGCATAACAATATTTCAGAAGAGTGGCAAACAGCAGGGTGCTCTGCAGCTTGCCATGTCTGGAAATAACCTATGTAAAAGAAGACTCATCCAGTAGTCCCTTCGTGTTCCCAGAGCCTCTTAATTAGGACAATAAACCAGCCTGCCGCTGTGCTCCATCTCATCTGCATGCTGCTTGAGGATCATGTGACTGGGCAGATTATCAGCTGAACAAAAGGTAGCATCAAGGGGTTGCCATGGCGACTTCCTGGCAGTCTGAATATCTCTGGCATTATACAAAGGTAAAAAGGCAGTGGGGAGGGGACCCTATCCACGGCTGTTGCAATGCTGGAAAAACATATTGTTTTATTTTTTAGAATATGCAGCCCATAGAATACTAATGAATATTTAACTCTATGAGAGCCTTCCATTCATGACTTTTGATTTTGCCCCAGTAGCTCCTACTGACCCAGCTTTCCCTTTAATGGCAGGTGTAGGAATAACATGTTAGAAGGTGTTAAATCAATTTCCGTCACACCTATAGAGCTTAACCTTCTAAACCTATTCTACCTCCTGTCCCATCCAGCACCAACCATCTATTCAACAGCCGAGCATAACAGAACGCACCAAAAGGGAAGCACCACAATGTAGGGGAAACAACAACAACAACACAGTAGTTCAACAGGTGCAGGGACCGATTGATCAAACTAGCTCTATAAATCCCAATGGAAATCTATTGTAATTTCTTAGGCATCTTATTCCAAAAGAAGTCATTGATGCTGATGCCTGCTGACAGTGACCCTTCTCTACAGCAGGGGTGGCGCTGTGGGGACCCTACCCAGAGATCAGAGATAAGGGCATGGTTTTCCTAGTTAGCACCAGCAAGGGAAACGGTTAGAAATAGTAATATTGCCTGCTTAAAATCAACAAAGTGATGTAACCACTGATTAGAGTGGGAGGAATGGGTTAACAAAAAGAAACCTCTCACTCTCTACTTATGGCGTCTCAGGCCAGAGCTCTGCTGCTCTCTATCTTCTTCCTGCTTCTTTGTGAAAGTTAGTTGGCTCTCTGCTCTCCCTCTCTCCCAACATGGAGGATGTAAGTCCGAGCTGGCTTCCAGCCAGAGATCTTCTATAATGAAACTAATCTGCCTATATGTATACTGCATATGTGTGAGTGATCTGTAAGTAAGAACTATAAGCGTCTTTAGTTTAAACCTTGTGTGGACATTCCATTCCTTTTAATAGCCTTAAGAGACAAGAGTTTAGCAACTCATGTGGTGAAACCAGTTTCAATAAGGCTGCGCTTAAGGAGGAAACTCTGCTTTGTCCTAATCAGTTTAGGACTGACTCCTTTTAACCATATCCTCCAACAGAAACCCAGTCAATGATCTGAGATGAGAGCAGGATTTCCCTTCCCAGATGTGTGTGTGTGGGAGTGGGTGGCGTGGTCCTTGTATGTCTGGGGAAGAGTATGTGCATGTGTGTGAGCACATGCGCGCCATCTAGCACTGGATATGCCTTCAAGGCTGAAAAGGTCGGGCACCCCTACTCTACAGTATCAATAATGGACTCTCTTGCACTGGTTTGATTTCTGATTGTGTTCCCTGCCCTGCACAGCAGAGCATACAGCGAATCCTCGCATGCAGCTGTCTATGACTCGTGCAGAGATCTGTAGGTTTGGGCCCTAATTTAACACAGGCGATTGGAATAATAGAACAGGACATCTAGACCCCACATCCTAAAACTAAATATGGACATATTTGCAGCTATTGCCATGATGATGGGGCAAATGGCAGTTTCCAGTATTTTCCTCTGGGCAATGTCAGCATATTCAATGTACAACTAGCTTAGCAGAAATATTGGGAACAGTAGCTAACATTTCAGTGCCAAGATAAGTATGCATGATTTCCAGGTGTAATAAAATCAAATGCGCACTTTATGTACATGCAGTCAGTTCATGAATGTATATGGATGACACATGCATATAACCTATTATATGATGGTTGATAATTATGCTAATTAGGTGAATCATTCAAGTTAAATTATTGTTGACCTTGGAATAATCTGCCCATTTTCCACTTTGGAAGGCAAGTTGGACCCTGTTTCTTGCTAGAAGGGCTATATATTAACTCATTAATTTGTACACAACAGTACAATTTTGTGAAAAGGGTAAAGAACAGGGAGAGGAAAGTGAAACAGGTCAGCCACCAGCTACCCACTCTGCCTGGGGAAACTCTACTACCAAACTCCAGAAGGAGGGAATTTTAGCAAGTGGCCCTTCCATTACAGAATGACATCCTATATATCAGCGGTGGAAGACCTCCAGCCCATGGGCTGGATTCAGTCTACCAAGTTTCCCCATGCAGCCTGCCAAAGCCCCAGTCAAGGCCCCAAGGCCCCTGCCCAAAGTCCTGCCCTTGAGAGAAAGGTAAGGACTGAGGGAAGCTGGATCAGTTAGAAGCCTCTATTGTAAGGGGGGGGGCTCTTTCAGCCCGATGGCCGGATTGAATTTTGGAGAAGCTCTTGGGGAGCACATTCCAGTAGGAGGTGGGACTGAAGGCAAGTGGATGGGGCAAAAAATACCAGCATGTTGCCGTTTAAAGTGCTTACTGCCAGTAATTAAGCCTTAGAATCAGTAGTGTAGTGGTAAATTTTGAAGTGCAGGCACTCCTCATGGCAATCCCTGTAGCCACACCCCCAAGGAGAGTCCAAAAATTCAGGCATCCGTGTTGATACATAACAACAATCCAGTTCTAGCAGTTTTCATCTCCACCAAGAGCAAGTCTTTTGTACAGCTAATGGGTCATAATTACCCACTGAAGACCAAGCCAGACCAAAATGCTGTCCATTAGAACAGGGAACAATATATTGTTGCTAGGAAAATTCGTCTTCATCCCCCAGCTACTGTGAGGATGGCAGCTAAGCTCAGAGGGAACAGGGGAGCCTGAGTGATGGTGGTGGCAGATGACGTCAGCCCTAATCAACATGGGCCGGTGCAGCTTCCCTGTGAGCCCTGGCTCCAGTACATCACTGCTTAGGATAGGCATTCTGCATTTTAGAATGGGGGGAAAAAACTGAACAAAAGCCAAGAAGCCACCACCAAGTGGTCGTTGGCTGAGGGAAAGGGAGCATGGCCATCTAGGGAAAACTGGAGAGACAGGTTGGGACCCCAGGTGGGTGAGAATAGGCCCCCAGGCCTGAGGTTCCCCACCCCTGCTCTATTGGCTCAAGAACTGGGAGCAGCAAGAGTACTACATACTTGTGTTGTGGCAATGCAAATGAGATCCAAAGCCCAATCAGCCATGAAGCTCACCAGGTGACACTCTGAGCCTATCCTGCCCCAGAATGTAAATACAATGTACATAGTTGTGAGCTCCTTAAAGAAAGGAAGGTACAACTGTACAGTTAAAGAATGAATGAATGAATGCACTGTCTGTGATTTCTGTGTCTCAGCCACCATCATCCATCCCCATCAAATGGGAATAACAGTGGCATACAAGATTTGCCAAGAACTTTGAAAAAACCTCTTTCCCACTTGCAAAAGTGCAGTGGGGCAGTTTATCTCTTGCCAAGAAGCATGGCAAAGGACAAGTAAAATGTCCAAAAGACTGAGTACACGGCAGAAGTGTGGTCACTGAACAACTCCTTTGAACCTGCAGTTTTCAGCACCAACAGAAACCTATTTCACAGCAATCCCAACTGCCAGTAAGAAAATGTGTTATTTTTATTCTTATTTTTAAGTGGGAGGCTTTGGGCATCTTGGCAGGTGCCAAGAAATATATCCAGGGGTGCATTAGTGCCTACAGGCACCAAGTTGCTACCCCTGATCTAGGGGGAGTTACTTTGGGTTCAGATTAGTACCCTTGTTTGAAGAAGGAAAGTATAGATTTGGACACAATCCTGCCATCTTCTCCCAGTAAAACCCCTGGCAGGAACAAGCAAAACTGGAGCTGCAGGTGATTGGTGGCTCACATGGCCTTTCTGCTCAGTCTCTATAGCCCTGGACTTCTCTAGCTAGCTACATGTCCACTCAATCAGTTTGGCTCTTGTAGAATTGCTGTTAGAGCAATACGACAATGGAACCAACTACTTAGGGAGGTTGTAGGCTTTCCCACACTGGAGCCATTCAAGGTGCAGCTGGACAGCCATCTGTCAGGGATGCTTTGACTTGGATTCCTGCACTGAGCAGGTTGTTGGACTCAGCCTTATAGGCCCCTTCCAACTCTACTATTCTATGATTCTATGAATGTGACTTACATCGCTTGCAGGGGAGGGAGGTAGTGAACCTAGCGTAGTCTTCCCCAATCTGCTGCCCTCTAGATGTGTTGGACTACAACTCCCATTATCCACAGCCATGCAGGGTCCAACATAGCTGGAGAGCACCAGGTTGAGGAAGGTTGTCCTAATGTAATCCTCACTGAGGCTGGGACTGCTGCCTCTTTCCCAAAGGGAGAAAAACCACACTCTGCTCATTTGCCTGCATTAACTTACTAGGTTCAACCTTATTGTTGATTTGACAAACATCCTTTAACAACCACATACATTTTATTTAAATTGACATTGTAAGCTACCCATCGCTTAGCCCTGAGCTAAAATTAAAGCTGGTAAAGTGGTTAAAAATAAATAAAAAGCAAAACTGGTGAGACCATTCAAAATTAGCCAATTGTAGCTTTGATTAATACCTTGTATGCAGAATTATTGCTGATAGATCTGAGTGCCAAAGAACGTGCTGATCAGGGCCGGTGCAAGGCAGTTTGGTGCCCTAGGCAAGATCAGATATTTAGCGTCCCCCCCTTCCCACTTGAGCCCTCCCTCCCTCCCTCCAGCCCTATGCCCATTATGAAATAAAAGTCAATTGGCAAAACCTAAAAAAAATATTATCATAAAGATATGTGCCTTATATCCTGCATTCTACACTACATCTTTAATTGAACCACCACCACCACAAACAGAATCCAAGGGCAAAAAGAGAAGCCAAATTAACAAAGTGCCAGCCCCTAGGACAAGAAAAGTCATTGTTTCAGACAACTGTTTACTTACAGTATGGATTTAATCACAACAAAACGTATGTTAGGACAACATCCTGCAAAACTGCAGCATTTTCCTATGCAATGGACCATATATATTATACACACACACACACACACTTTTAAGAAGCAACAGAATACCAAAAAAGAAACATTAAAAAAAAAAAAAAAGAGGAGGGAGGTGGGGAGAAGTCGTAACAGAATGAGGGCTGGCTGCCTTAAAAAGGCCCTCCTCAGACTGTTCTCCCGATTATCCCCACAGATGTGGGGCTATTTAACTCCCCCTCCTGTGTCCTGTACAGTTATTTCCCGGTGATCATTAAAAGAACTGGAAAACCTCAAAGTTGGCTAAAATATATTTATGTATACCAAAAGCGGAGGGAATCCCCCCCCCCCACAAGACCATGAGCTGAAGCCTGATGGGGGAGGAGGGAGGGGCGCCTCGCCCTCCTTGGAGGATAAGGGATGCCTCGCTTCGACCGAGGAGCGAGAGGGAGGCACCCTCGAGGCTGTCCCTGCAGAGCGACCCCCGTCCGGCCGCCCCCCGCAGCTGCTTGACTCTCTGTGGGTGCCACAGAGATGAGGTCTGTGTGCACTTTTCTGTACTGTACCAGCTGTTGAAATGTGCATGTTGGGGAAGATAAGGCGGCATTTCCCAGCGAGCGTGATGCTGTGTTCAGCTTCTGATGAGGACATTGTGTGTGGCTCTGCTGTGTGCTGGGTTACCGCCGGTGCCGACCCTGAGAGGTGAGAGGAAGATTGAACCAAGCATATGGCTGGTTATTTAAACGATTGATCCAAATATGAAGGGGGGGAACCGCCGCCGCCGATCTCGCCCACCCGAGGGCGGGAGGAATCGGAAGACGTGGTCGGTGTGCACACGGCGGAGGGAGGGGGCGCGGCTGGCCCACGCGAGCGAGTTCGGGGGCACCCCGCACGCGCACGCCCTATTCCATGCGCGCCCGTCCCTCCGTCGCGCGGCGGCGCCCCCCACCCCTTCCTCCAGCCAATCCAGCCCAAGAAGCAAGAAAGGCACGTGGGAGGGCGCACCTCAGGGGAGGCTCTGATCATTAGAGGGGGGAGGGGGCGTGCAAGTCAAGATATGATTGGCAAAACAAACTTTGTAAAATACGCATTTTAGCGCTGCTGTATTTTTTTCTCAAGGCTTTTCTGGCGCCCCCTTTAGGCCGGCGCTCTAGGCAGCGGCCTAGTCCGCCTAACGGTAACGCCGGCCCTGGTGCTGGTACAGCCACATCTTATCATCCAGTTGTAGCATTCATTGAAAAATTAGGCTAACAAATGTTTTTGTTTTTTTTAAAGAGTTAGTAAAGGACTCATTTCCTGAGCTAAATTTGTTAATCCATGTGAAGCAGTCATGCTCACAAAGCCATTTTATGATAAAGTCGTCTCCCCATCTGTGTTTATTCTTTCCAATGATTTTCTATAATTAAATGGGTTTCATTTACAAGTCATGAGCATTTTGGGAATTTAAAATGTATTTCTATGCGCCTGGAATTTTCAGTGCAACCATTTAGCTGACTGAAAAGCTCAGGCTCTTTTCACAAAAGATCCTTAAATCAGTTTATGCTTTCCCCCGCGTGTGTAATGAAAAAGGCACATTTGATAAGAATGTTGTTGTTTTTAAGGGGCTCTTTCCTACTTCATCTGTCATAGCATCAACATTTACAAGCAGTGCATTCCAAGCTAAAAGGTGTACCTAAAAGCCTGGAAATTCTCCTTGTATTCAAGAGTTCCTACAAGACTAGTTCTAAAGGTGTACTGAAAGCATTCTAATGGATCCAAGAAGATACAGCAACATTTCACAAAGTGCTTATCAAGGAGGCACATTGTTTCCTAAATTAAAGCTGGAGGCACACTTTGATATATATATTTTTTCAGGTGTAAGAATGTGTAAGGGTAGACATTATCTGCTCTCAGAGCAGTCACTGATCTGTACATGTCTCCTGATTGGCCAGAAGGCAAGAGCCAAACTGCATTCAGGAGTACAATAGACAAGCTCCTCTAAGGGCAGGCAAGTCTGATCCAATAACCACTGATGGCAGAATTACCCACCCAGTGGACATCAAGAGGCCAGAGAAATTAATCACACATAGAAGCAGCAAATAGCCTCCTATGCATGGTGCTAATGGAGAGAGAAAAAGGGGAAGTGTAGACTGGGGGGGGGGGGATCTACACTAGGGATTTTTACTGGCATTGTAATGCCTGACTCACTGGCATGTCACATGATGCACACCTCAACCTGACCTTCTCACGCTATTTCTGCCATTATATTCCACATTTCTTCAGACCAGTGTGTGCTAAACTTGCGGTACTGGCCTCCACCCCACCCCCCATGGCTTCTCTCTCTCTCTCTCTCTCTCTCTCTCTCTGTCTTGGCCAGTGAACTGGTCCCACTGGCTTCACCCCATGGGAGGTGGTGAAGGAAACGAAATAGTTAAAAGAAAAACTTACAAGAGATTCAAGCCAGGCATGTAGGCAGGTTGCCAGGGTCATGGCTAATACTAAAAGAATGTAATCAATGGCTGGTAATGACTGTGGCAATAACTGACAATGGCCGTCAATGGCTGTTGTTGACTCTCAAATGTTGAGGTGTTTTGTTGTCTCACCCTGCCTACCTGACCAAGATAAGATAATACCTAGCAGCTGCTTGATTGTAAGATCATCTTCCTGTCTCCTTGTAAGGAAATCCCCCTCCCCTAAAGCAAACCCCCTTTTGTCTTGACCTTGCTGACCAATGTAAGAACTGTTGCGAAATGACCAGACTCAGGTGTGCTATAAAAGTGGTTGTAACCCGCCCAGGGTTCTGCTTTGCGACACCGTCCGCAGTTGGGCACAATTGGGCACAATAAACCTTTTTCCAATAACCCAAGTTGGTCCTCCTTGTCCTTATCCGAGTTAAGAGGTGACCACTTCATCTGGCGACCAGTGGCAGGACAGACGAGGAAGCTTTGCAGCTTGCTCGGGGCACAGCCCATCCGCTGCCCCCTAAGGAGAGGCCTTGCGGAGTTCCCAGCGCGCATCACAGCACTTGGCTGTGAGGGAATCCGAACAGGGAACCTGACGGAGCAGCGGTCGGACGGTGACTCCAAGAACCAACAAAACTCGGTGCGGAACTAGGACCAAGGGGGCCGGACCGGCGGAACAGGCGAGTATACTCTAGGGTTCCTACAGGAGAGAATAGGAACAAGGGGAGGAGGATTGGCCATCTTCCGGGGATTGGACCTACGAGGCAGCTGAAAAAGGCTGAACTGGTCTGCTCCCTTTTGGGTAAAGGAATAAGGGATTGGACCTACGAGGCAGTACAGTCATGCCTTGGATTGAGAGCATAATTCGTTCCGGAAACGTGCTTGTAATCCAAAACACTCTTATATCCAAACGAAATCCCCCCAAAAAAATTTGTACAGAGATTTTTAATTTAAGCCGTACTACAGTACTTGTATTGCAAGACGTCGCTTGTATATCAAGTAAAAAATAAATAAATAAATATTTAAAAATTTGCTTGTCTTGCAAAACGCTCTCAAACCAAGTTACTTGGAATCCAAGGTATTACTGTAGCTGCATTTTTTGAGTAAACAGATTATAGCATTTTCAAAAAGTGGGGGTTTCAGCTGTACCAATTTCCTCTGTACTCTAGGAAAGAAATGGGGGGAAAGCACTGAATGTGGGCAAAAGTATAACAGAAGTGTTTAAAAGTGTTTTCCACTTGGAAATGATAGCTGATTAACATATCCAAAATCTGCCAAAATTGGAGCATTGGAACATTGGAACACCCTCAAATTTGCATTTCACCATGGTGGTCGTGTGCTAATCTGCAGGTAAGTGTAATTTCTCCTTAAACTTTTATTTTTCATTTTTGTAATGTCCCATAGTTGTCATTCAAGTGGCCACCAATGCAGCAAGATCCATCTATGGACTGGGTGTAAGAGCTATAGTTGCTAAGCCTTGTCTAAATATTTTAGTTTATTTCAGACATACAAAGAACAATATTGTTCTTCTAGATTAATGCCTATTTGAGATCATTATGCTTTGTGCACCATCTATTGCTGACAAGGTCACCCACTATATTAAAATGCCATCTCTCTGTTTGGCTTGGTCCCATCATCATTGCTAATCATTGCAATTTTCACGTCCTTAGATGGATCTGCATTGTTGGAGGCAGAATTGCTTTTATATTCCTGCCCTTCTCTGACTCTTTTTACTTGATTCATTTCTCATCTTTTATCCCTAGAGTTGCCCTCACAATTGGTGTCTCCATAGAAAGCAATCACTTTATCTGGTGTATCCACAAAAAGGGTTAGTTGTAGTGAACAGCTGTAAAAACAACAACCAGGCATCCCTGCAAACAACACCCTGCACCATTTAGCCTTTTCACAGTGAGCTATTTTGCTCATCAAATGTTGGTCAGTCAAAAATTAGTCTAGAGCAGGGCTCTCCAACCTTGGGTCGCCAGATGTTGCTGGACTACAGCTCCCAGAATCCCTTGCCATTAGCTACGCTGACTGGGTATGCTGGGAGCTGTAGGCCAGCAACATCTGGCGACCCAAGGTTGGAGAGCCCTGGTCTAGAGCAATAAGCCTCTCTGAAGTTTTGTAAGACCCCCAGGCAATGCCCCTTTGAAGAAGCTGAAATATTTGAAAAGCATTTTAAAATGTCACCCAGTGAAACTGTTTTAGCCCTGTGTCCAAGACTTAGGAAGCCACTGACTGAATGCATACACTGGCAGGATCTAAATGCACACTGATTTATTAGTTACTTATGTATGTTACGCAGCCTTTTTCTTTGGACTGTCATTTGGGGTTCAGGATTACAGTAGAAGAACTCTGATCAGGGACTTATTTTTTAAAAAAACAAGACCATATTGTGAGTCAAACAGAAGGGCAAGAACAGCATCTTGAACAAGAACAGCACTCCCTGGAACTTCCCTCCATGTGCCCATGCCCTGACCCCATCAAGGGTTCTCCGTGCATGTGAAAACCCCTGCATCAGTGTGCATGGAACAGGGCAGTGTTACTGTAAGGAGTCATTCGTTTTTCTTCTTGAATGTCTTGTCTTTATGCTTTTTTCCTCAAAAAAATTAAATTAAATTTGCATATTTTTATAAGTCTGCTATGTGCATTAGAAAGGCTGCCAAACCTAATTGGGCTACGGAGGAAAGGTGAAAGCCTGCATGCCATTCCTAGCACCTGGAATTGATTAGTGGAAGAGAGTGCTCATGGCACCCAACAGTTCAACTGCTGGGCAAATCAGGCCTACTGAATATAAAGACTTAGAGGTACAAACCACCAGCCCTGCTCCCAAAGAGCAGAAAGAATAGAGGAACTGTATCCGGTAAGTATGCGTAGTTACCTCTTCTTTAGAAAATACACAATGTATTATAGCTAAAATTAAGGTTCATCTTTTCTTGCTCTGCCTCAGAAACTCAGTTCTCAGAAGTTCCTCGCCAAACCATTTACCCCGTTTATTGACTGGCGAGCAGACTCCATCAATCAACGCGATAAACTCAACAAATGACTTTGAACAAATAACTGAAAATGCCCACATGTACCTTAATCGTCCCCTTAGTAGTAGTGAGAGCCTCTTCTGTAAAAGGAAGTTAAATTGTCATCACTGTAGGGATGGCCAATGGGAGATATGGGAAATGAATGTGGCTCAGAAAACAATGTTATTTCACACACACACACACACACACACACCACCGAGGCCCTGCCAAATCTGAGTCAAGGTGTGGAAAAAAATTTGACCAGATTTTCCTGATTTATATATATATATATATATATATATATATATATTAAATTGAACATATGAAATTGCCTTCTACTGAGTGAAACCATCAGTCCTTTTAGCCAAGTACTGTCCACTCCAACTGGAGGAGGCTTGTCAAGACTTCCGGTGGCAGCTCCCTGACACTCTTACACCTGGATTATTATTTTGTTGTTCATATAGCACTGTCAGTGTGAATGGCCCATTACAAGTCCCTGCCCTGAGGAGGTTACAATTAACACAGGGGAGACAACAGAGGAGTCAGTGTGCCGTAGTGGTGAGAGTGTTGGACTGGGACTCGAGAGATCCGTGTTCTAGTCCCCGCTTGGCCATGAAACTCACTGGGTGACTTTGGGCCAGTCACTGACTCTCAGCCTAACCTACCTCACAGGGTTGTCGTGAGGATAAAATGGAGAGGAGGAGGAGGATTATGTAGGCTGCCTTGGGTTCCTTGCAGGAAAAAAGGTGGGGTATAAATATGATAAATAAATAAAAAATAAAATAAACAGGGGGAGGGGACATTTAGTAGAGGCAAGGATAAAGAATGTGCTTTGTTTCAGATGAGGCTTCTTACAGGCCTAAGATTGAACTGGAAATCCACATGCAAAGCATGTGCTCAGCCACTGAACTAAATTCTGAGATGGATAAATATGACACTCTTCAATATCATTGCACTATGTATATAATATCACAGGCAATTTGATTAGAGAGGCACTAAGTTACCATTTTGTTCCGTAAGATTCCACATGAACTTTATTGTATTGCTATTTTGTCATGTATTGTTGAGAAGTCTTTTAGAATAGCCTTCCCCAACCCGGCACCCTCCAGATGTGTTGCACTACAAAGCCCACCATCCACAGTCACCATGGCTATTGCTGGATGGGGTGATGGTAATTGTAGTCCAACACATCTGGAAGGCATCAGGTTGGGGGAAGGCCGTTTTAGAAAGGGCTTTAATTCTTCAGCCCTCTCTCCTCCCCAAACTAAAGGCCTCATACTGGTTCAGCAAATGCACTCTGTAAGTTTAAAGGCCTTCTTGTCTTAAACCAAGGTGGCACTGACTTTCCTATAAAGCAGGGCTCTCCAAACTTGGGTCCCCAGATGTTGCTGGCCTACAGCTCCCAGCATACCCAGCCAGCATGGCTAATGGCAAGGGATTCTGGGAGCTGTAGTCCAGCAACATCTGGGGACCCAAGGTTGGAGACCCCTTCTATAAAGCCTGTCTCTGAGTGTTATGCTGCACCAACACACACCCAGGACGCTTCCCCAACGGAGGGCTCCCGGCATTACCAATGAAAAGACATTGTGCAGCTACTCCGCCTTTTCTTCCCTAATGGATTATCTGTGGTAAGAGACAAGAAGGAAGAAGTGAAGGGGAAATATGGAAGGGTCACGACTTGAAAACAATGACATCTGGATCCCACCATAACATTCCATGAATGAGGCAGGGTGATGACACCATAAAAAACTTGATGAAAGCGCCACCAGGCTGCCTTCTGGAGAATGAAGTGACCTTTGGAAATTTAGAAGCTGACCATCAAAACTCTCCTGGACAAGCCCCACTAAAATGGATGGGCTCTTTTGCAGCCCGCCCCTCCCTTTCAGTGGGCCCCATTCTGGCTCAATAGCAGGATTGCCTCCGACAATGGGATTCATCCTGCCCACGTCTATTTCCCCTCTTTCTCCTCCCAGCCTTTGCAGGGTGCAGCGGGGAGGGATTCAATGCCTATCTTTGCTTCAGCAGCTATGATTACATGTGTTGCCATGGCAAGGAGTGTTCCTTTAATATCGGAGCTAACAGTCATGTAAAATCCACATAACTGGCCCATTTTTGAAAATAACTCAAAGCTTTCATGCTAATCCTTGAATATGCATGAGAGGCAGAGCGGGAAGTGCCCCTCTTTCAGCTGGCTCCCAATGAAGAAGGCAGGATTTTCACTGAAGCCAACCAACAACAACAATCACCAGAAAGAGAGAGAGGGAGAGATCAATGGATTTCCAAGAGCATTTCTGCACACCAACTCCCACACACAGGCTCTTCCTTTAGCTGCATAATTTCACAGATGGGACTCAAGCAGTCTTTCATTTTTTCCGCAAACACATCCCATTCTATATCAGGGCTAGGATTTTGCACGGCAAATGGCCACCGCTGGATATAGATAAGTAAAGGTTCTCTCTTCCTCATTTAAATGATGTATGGATATGATGGCCAAATGTAAATAAAGACAATGCCCCTGTAATTATAATAGGGTGCATCGTTTCCTCATCTCTATGAAAAGTCCCTCTTCTAAGCAACCATTAAAGGTGCAACGGGCCTCTCTTCTTTTGCATTAGTCACCATTTTTATGGGTGAGAATTCACCCCCTGCTGATGTTAGCACATTACAATAAAAATAAACGAGGTTTAATATTTCAGGCTTAATCCATATTCATATAGCACCAGAATGTGTTTTCACTTGATAAACAGAGACAGTGATTGCACTGAGCAGCTAAGGTAGAAATAGCTCCCGCAAACACATAAGATGCTTTGCTCTGTTTGTCTGGAATTTGAGTAAATGCTCAGCTTCAGGGACTTCAGATGTTGCAGCTATTTTTTTTTTTTTTAAGAATCTACGGGTCAGTTTGCTCCACCAGCAGCTGATGTCCCCACCCAGACCAGGCAAAATGGGCTGCTCCTGCAAGCAGTGTGAGTTGCCAAGGCTTCATATCCCTGAACAAGGAATTAGAAAGCATTGGAACAGCACACCTGTGGAGATAGGATTTCCAGCTGTTGTACCATACTTCACAGGTAACCTACCGCCCCCCCACCATCAGATGTATCATGGCCCTCACAGGCTCCTAATCTGCAGTTTTGGAATGTATGTGGTACCGTATTTCCTCTTCCCTTCCTTAATATTTCCTGCCATCCTCCATCCTGCATTCTAGTCACAGAAAGGGCAAGTTAAACAACAAATTTAACAAAAGGCTTCTTTTTAAAAGATAATAGCAACAACTACTGAGGAACTGAAGAAAATGATTGGTGCGGAGCTGTGAGCAACTCCTTCCTTTAACTCAGTGTTCTCCAACCTTGGGTCCCCAGATGTTTTTGGCCTACAACTCCCAGCATGCCCCAGCCAGCATAGCCAAAAACATCTGGGGACTCAAGGTTGGAGAACACTGCAAAGTTTAACTGCTGCATGCAGAGTTTCCACTCTAGATTGTGTGTGTGTGCAAGAGCATAGCCCAGCAGGCCAAAAACATCTGGGGACTCAAGGTTGGAGAACACTGCAAAGTTTAACTGCTGCATGCAGAGTTTCCACTCTAGATTGTGTGTGTGTGCAAGAGAGAGAGACAGAGACATGATGGCTCAACTCCCCCCCCCCCCATACACACAATTGTATAATTGTATTCAGAGAACCAAGTTCCCCCCACCCCCAGACCTGGAAACTTGTTTTGGTTATTCCAGGCCCAATTACAAGCCCAATCAGAGCCTGTCACACCCCTAATAGTGCGACAGGATCCAATCCCTGCCCCACCACCCCACCTCCAGTAACCCTCCAAATTTCCTCCCGCTCTCACTCACCTATCTGCTTACTTCAGGGCAGGAGGAGGGAGATCTCCATCTCATGCCTGCCACACTGCTACCTTTCACAGGAGAGAGAGAGGAGCAGACTGCTCTGGCTCAGATTAAAATCCAAGTCATAGATGAACTCCCAGGGCCATAATCACGGTCTCTTACTTGGAGGCAAGCAGTGTGAGTTGCCAAGGCTTCATATCCCTGAACAAGGAATTAGAAAGCATTGGAACAGCACACCTGTGGAGATAGGATTTCCAGCTGTTGTACCATACTTCACAGGTAACCTACTGCCCCCCCACCATCAGATGTATCATGGCCCTCACAGGCTCCTAATCTGCAGTTTTGGAATGTATGTGGTACCGTATTTCCTCTTCCCTTCCTTAATATTTCCTGCCATCCTCCATCCTGCATTATAGTCACAGAAAGGGCAAGTTAAACAACAAATTGCCCTTTGCTTCTCATGTGATAGATATTCACCCTATGATTCCCCTTTGTGTATACTGAATGAGGAGTGTCCCCGGAATCTCTGACTCCCCCCACTCTGTCTCAGCATGTGCTTTTAACAGCACGATTCCCTTAACTGTAGAGGGAAGGGTGAAATGGGCTTGACTTCTGGAGGACTAGCAAAGGCACTGCTGCCCCCCCACTCCCCACATGGGCCATCATCCCTCTTATTTATTTTTATAGACCCCATCTGTCCTTTCCGTTTGATTTACATGGCCACGACTGCAGTTAGCTTTATGGTTCACAGTTTACTGGTTTGCTTTCAAGACTTACTAAGCTAAAAAAATTATCTGCAATCTGCAATCACATTCACAACACATAAGGTTCTCCATTCCCTGCTGGCCCACTTAGGTTTTGCTTCCAGTCTTTCACTTCTATCACTTACGAATCTTTAGCTAATGGTTTTCACCAAGAATATATTTCAAACACAAGTTCTTGCTATTTTATTTATTTATTTATTTCATTTATACCCCGCTCTTCAGCCAGAAAAGGCTCTCAGAGCGGCTTACACAAATTAATAATAAGACAGTCCCTGCCCTCAGGCTCACAATCTAAAAGACATGAACACAAAACATCAAGGAACACTGAATATAATATTCAAAATCATCATCATCATCATCATCATCATCATCTACAGAATATAAGAACAGCAATACAAGTTAAAAATATAAAAAAAAACACAACTAAATATTCAAAAAATACAACAGAAATAATTACAGATAACAACAAACAAACAAAAAAAGGCAGGCGCAGCAGCAACTTTTGTAGCTGGAGTCGGTCAGGCCCCACCCTCCCCAGCCAGGTGTAATGAGCCAGGGAAGCAGGGAGCAGGTCTTGCAGGACTCACAGATCAGAGATCTTTCCCTGCCATTAAACACACACCACTCCTTCGTCCACGCGGAGCATCACTTCCTAGGTCAGGGGTCCCCAACGTGGTGCCCACAGGGACCTCCAACGGCACTCACAAAGCTCTCCACTCCCTGCCCTTTCTAACCATTTTTTTAAAAAAAGCACACACAGAAAATGTCAGGGTAGTCTTTCTCTCCCTTTCTAGCCTCTAGCTTCACTCTTTCTCTCCCCTCTACCCCTTTGCTTTGCTGTTTCTCCCTCCCTCCGAGCCTCCGGCTTCACTATTTCTCTCCCCACCTCTTTACCTTGCTGTTTCTCCCTGTCGCAGCCTCTAGTCTTGCTCCTTTTCTCCCCTCTAACCTTTTGCATTGCTATTTCCCCCTCCCTCCCCGCCTCTAGCTTCACTCTTTCTCTCCCCTATACCATCTCTTTAGCTCACTTTTGACTAGCCAGGCCCCCACGGCAGCCATTATATGCCTAGCCACATTCTCTGTGTCAGCCACTTTGTGGTGGTGCCCACAGCAGTTTCTCAAATTCCCAAATATGCCCACTAGACCAAAAAGGTTGGGGGTGCCTGTCCCAGGTTGAGAACCAAGGGTTTTTACATAGTTGAAAGTAGTAGTAGTATTACATTACATTTATATCCTGCCCTTTTTCCTCTTGTGAAGAACCCAGGGCAGCTTACATAGTCCTCCTCCTCTCCATTTTTATCCTCACAACAACCCTGTGAGGTAGGTTAGGCTCAGAATCAGTGGCTGGCCCAGTCACCCAGTGAGCTTCATGGCTAAGTGGGGACTAGAACCCGGATCTCCCGAGTCCCAGTCCAACACACTCACCACTACACCACACTGGCTCTCATAGGTATGTTAAAGGTGTAGTTGCCCGGCATTCCAACTTCTTTTTTCGGTCTTCCTATCATCTCTGGTCAAACTGGTTTTTATAGTGCTTCAAAAATCTACAGAATGTGATTGACCAGAAACAACAGCGGGACTAAAAGAAAAGGGTATGTAAACCATGGCAAATGACTGTGCTATCATGCCACCATCAACAGTCTTTAAAACTTTGTCCCAAGCCTAAGCTATTATACCTGGCATTTCTCACATTTTGGGACAGTTTAACATAATTATTACCGTAATTATGTATTGTATTTATATCCCACCCTTCCTCACAAAGAGCCCACACAAAGCACTTCTGTGTAGGAACTAGGAAAGAGAATGAAACTTGACATATGTGTTCATGGTACATGATGTGTGTATTTTTCCTGCTCCTTCCCCCTCCCAATTCCCCCTCCTTCTCCCTCCCAAGTTCCCCCTCGGAGCAGGGAATCTGTGCTCCGATCCCCCTCCAACCCCCCTTGGAACCAGCATTGAATGAACCGTACCAGCTGCCTCTCCGAGGTTGGGAAGTCAACCTTGGAGAGGGTGTAAAGGGGGTGTTTTGGGGGGCAGGGAGGGGAGGAGACTGGGGCTGCCAGGATACAAGGTATCCTGACGGCACAGCAGCCCCCTTCCCTCCTCCTCTGAAGTGCCTCAGCTAGATGGCCAAAAATGTCTGTCTAGCTGAAATGCAGAGCGGGAGGAGCAGGGAGGCGGAGATTGCCTCCCTTGCTCCTCCTGCTTTGCACTGGATGCTTGTAAGCCTCCGAGTTCAGGGGCTTACGAGCATTGAGTGTGCAATTGATAGGATTGTGCCCTTAGTTGCTAAAAATAGAGGTAAGGGGAGTTAAGTAACCGATAGAGAAAGTCAGCCAGTGGCTCCTTCTTCACTTGTGTGCTTGATTTCTATCCATTCTGTTGGTTGGTGGGGAACCTTCTGAATTCTCAGCAGGCCAACCTTCTCAACGCCTGATAACTCTTCGATTAAAGCTCGCCAACAACCAACAGGTAACTATTTTGAGCGCTTATGCACCAACATTAGATGCTGATGATGACATCAAGGAAAGTTTTTACAGCCAGTTGGACACTCTCCTGTCAGAGATACCTAAGGAGGATAAAATTATCCTCCTGGGCGATTTTAACGCAAGAGTCGGGCGTGACTTTGATTTATGGCCAGAAACTATTGGAAAAGACGGAGTTGGTAATAGCAACCCGAACGGACTCTTACTTTTGTCTATATGTGCAGAGCATAATCTCACTATCACAAACATGCTCTTTCGACAAAAGAATAAGTTTAAAACATCATGGCAGCACCCATGGTCAAAGCACTGGCATCTTCTGGATTATGTAATTGTCCGTGTTAGAGATCGCCGCGATGTACTTCTTACTAGGGCCATGGTGAGTGCCGACGACTGCTGGACAGACCACCGACTAATCCGGTCCACAATGGTTATCAACATTGCTCCCCAACGTAGGCTTCAAGGAAGGAAACCAAGGCGTAAAATGAACATCCAAGTCCTTCAAGATCCTATTAAGCAAACTCGTCTTCAATCACTTCTTAAGGAACATCTACCTACGGAACCTCCTGACAACATTGAGGACCATTGGTCTAAGCTGAAAACCTCCATTACTGCAGCTTGTGAACAAACTATTGGATATGAAACTAAGAAACATCAGGATTGGTTTGATGAAAATGACAATGAGATTAAATATATAATTGACCAAAAAAG
Source organism: Shinisaurus crocodilurus (assembly GCA_021292165.1). Lineage (NCBI taxonomy): Eukaryota > Metazoa > Chordata > Lepidosauria > Squamata > Shinisauridae > Shinisaurus > Shinisaurus crocodilurus. The sequence goes on along the minus strand of CM037879.1, from coordinate 192,460,264 downwards.
GAAAGCCTTCCAAATATGGCAAAATGATATTAACTGCGCTGCCAAGAAAAAACCCTACGCTAGCGCAAAGGCTGAGGTCCAAAGAAGAACAAGAGAACTTAAGAACGCTTGGTGGAAAAAGAAAGCTGAAGAAATTCAACAACTTGCAGAATCTCATGATGCACGGGGCTTTTTTAAGGCCACAAGGGCCATTTATGGACCAAAAACCTATGGTACAAACCCTTTACAATCAAAAGATGGCACCAAACTCTTAAAAGACAAAGAGTCTATTGCACTGCGTTGGAAAGAGCATTATTATGACCTTTTAAATCGTAAGTCTAAGGTGGATAATGAGATTTTTTCGCAAATCCCGCAAAAACAAATTAAAGAGGAACTTGCAATACTCCCCACTTTGGATGAAGTAAAAAAAGCCATTAATCAAATGAAGAACAACAAAGCTAGTGGACCAGATGGGATTCTTGCTGAAATCTTTAAAGAAGGGGGGCCCGAACTTGTACCACATCTTCATAAACTCATCGAAAAAATCTGGATAAGAGAAGAGATCCCAGAAGACTTCAGGGATGCCATAATTATCACCCTCTTTAAGAAGGGTGATAGAACAGACTGTGGAAACTATCGGGGCATTTCTCTCTTAGCAAGCGCAGGTAAAATATTTGCTAGGATTCTCGCAAACCGTCTTCTATCTATTTCAGAAGAGATCCTCCCTGAAACTCAATATGGTTTCCGCCCCTCTAGAGGGACAGTAGACATGATTTTTACTGCACGTCAGCTCCAAGAAAAATGCCGGGAGCAAAATCAACCCCTTTATATGGCATTTATCGATTTGGCTAAGGCCTTTGATACTGTAGACCGTGCAGCTCTCTGGACTATCCTTATGAAAATTGGATGCCCCAATAAATTTGTGAATATCTTGCGACTTCTCCATGACAACATGACGGCAATGGTTTTGGACAACAACGGCTCTCATGGTGCTCCATTTAAAGTGGGATCAGGTGTTAAACAGGGATGTGTTATCGCCCCAACATTATTTGCCATTTTCATCGCCATGGTTTTACATCTTGTCAAGGGGAAACTTCCCACCGGTGTGGGAATTATATATCGAACAGATGGAAAGCTTTTTAATCTCAGCAGGCTGAAAGCAAAAAGTAAGGTAATTACAACCTCCGTTGTGGAACTTCAGTATGCTGATGATAATGTGGTCTCCGCACATTCAGAGGATGATCTCCAAACTATCCTAAATGCTTTTGCAGAAGCATACGAAAAACTTGGTCTCTCACTTAACATAAAAAAAACCAAAGTGCTTCATCAGCAAGTGCAAGCTAACCCTTTGGTGATGCCATCTATCCAGCTTGGCGGGACAATACTGGAAAATGTCGATCATTTTCTCTATCTTGGCAGCTATCTTTCTGTTACAGCTAACATCGACAGTGAAATCCAGCATCGTCTGAGCTCCGCAAGTGCCGCATTTTCTCGAATGAAACATAGAGTGTTCGAGGATCGGGATATTTGTAAGAAGACCAAAACACTGGTTTATGAAGCCATTGTATTACCAACTTTATTGTATGCCTGCGAAACATGGACTATCTATAAACGTCACTTCCACCTCCTTGAAAGGTTTCATCAACGTTGCCTCCGGAAAATCCTGCAAATAACTTGGGAAGATAGGCGAACAAATGTCAGTGTACTGGAAGAAGCAAAGACTACTAGCATTGAAAAAATGATCCTTCAACGCCAACTTCAGTGGACCGGTCATGTTGTTCGAATGCCTGACTGCCGTCTCCCAAAGCAGTTACTTTACTCCCAACTCAAGGATGGAAAGCGGAATATCGGTGGTCAATATAAGAGGTTTAAAGATGTTCATAAGGCTAATCTAAAAAAATGCAATATAAACATCGAAAACTGGGAAGCTCTGGCCCATGAACGATCTAAATGGAGGTTGGCCTTTCACAAAGGTTCCATGGACTTTGAAGAAGCCCGAGTGCAAGGTGAAAGGGAGAAACGTGCTAAGCGAAAAGCACGTCAAATGAATCCTTTACAGGACCATCTTCTATCTGGTAACCTGTGTCCTCACTGTAGGAAGCTGTGTGGATCTAGAATTGGCCTCCACAGTCACTTACGGACCCATCGCTAGAGTCTACACAATCTTCTTTAGAATTTCCTCCTTTTATCCCGGAAGACAATCTTACTCGGTCACGAGTGATCGCCTGATGATGATGAGTCAGGCTCAAAGTTCCATATCACCAAGTTCTTGGGTGAGTGCTTACAGATCTATTGACATGGAGGCACCATGGAGCCCCACGGCACACATCATGGTATGCAAGTGTGCTAAAGCTTACACGTTCCTGGTGTTGTGCCACGACTGGCTACTGTCAGAACCCTATCCTCCAATGTGGTTGAGGGGGCTGGCATCTGGGGATCTTCATTGACACCAATGGGAGTGTTTTACTTACACTGCCTATTTTGTAGGCATAATGTTATGTCAGCACAGACAACAGGATCAACTCCTGAGGTAGCACAGGATACCAACTAAGCTCATCCCCTATTATGGCCCCAATTTATGCTGCCCATTTTATTCTCCTTGCATTGGCAGGGTCTTGTCAGGATAGTAGTTCTGCTGGCACAGCCTACTGTGCCCATGCTTAATCAGGACATGCATCTTGTGGGATATTTAAAGTGCAGTCAAAACCAATGGCTCATGTTTCACCAGTTAGTTGGATGAAATGGTTAAGGCCACTGGTATCTTCTAAGGTGGATTCCCTAGAAGATACTCAGTGTATATTTAGCTGAGCCTCAGCAGGAAGTGGGCGTAGCTCTCAGCTCTTCTCTTCCTGCTGAGACTCTGAATGTGGTAGTAAGAGTTGTTGCCTCCACGTTGTTCTAACAGCAGCATGTAACCAGAGTTGCTGGTCTGAACTCCACAAGTTCAGACCCCAAGTATTTCCAAATGTACTTTTACCAACTGTAAGAAACACTTTTAAGCCTGCCTGAATGAAACTGCATAATCTGAGTGAGTAAATGTTACTTTTAACTTTTACAAGACTGTGTCTCTGATTATTGTTTTGAGTGAGAGAAAAGGGGGCAAAACCAGGGAAATCCAGTCTGCCTTAAAGCATCCTGGATTACCAAATGCTAACTGGCTAACACTAGCCAAATCTAAGCTTCTTTTAAACTGGAAAGGGACTCTACTCTGCTGATCTCACTAACGTGAGATAGGAAGGATAATACTCAACAATATATCCTCTCCTAGCATCTTTTTCAAGTCCCAACACATCTCTATATTCATTTGAAACCTACTCTTCTGTTTTGAGGACATCCCGACATTCTGGATACAAATGACTGGAAGGGGTGGAATTATTCTAGTACTAGGGGAACATTTTCTCTCTCTTATCCCGGCTGTATTCTGCTGGAGGATAAGCTGCTGTGGCCCAGAAACTAGCATGTTTTAACAAAATAAACAGGAGCACAGCAGGACTAACTTTAGGAACTTTGATATAGATAGCAGAGTGCCCTTGTAAGGTAACCAGGAGGGAGCAACAGAGGAGAGGCTAGAGCTTTTCCAGGAAAAGGAGGTTTTACTGAGAAAGTAAAATAAATGTGAAACTACAAGGTGAATTATGGAAAGCTTGTCTCAGAAGGGAGGGGAAGAGTGAGAAATATGGATAGGGACAAGGTGGCAGCAAGCCAAGAGTAGATGCACGGTGATGCTTCAATGAAAGGAAGAAAAAAGGAGGAAGCAGACGATGCTGGAAAGCTGGAGATAAAGGGAGAATCAGAGGAATGGAGGAAGATCAAGATATTGTGATGCTATTTTTTCTTTGCTATTTCTTATTAACATTGATATACTGCCTTTGCTAAAAAGCCATCAAGGCAGTGCACAGTTTAAAACAAGAAACCCTTAGAACAATGGGCAGTATCCTATTTGACACTACTGCTAGTGTAAATTATGTTGCGCTAGCATAAGCAGCCTCTAGCACAATGCCAATAGCATTTGCCACCAGCACTACGGGTTTCCCAACTCCCAACGTCCCGCCACAAGTCGCCCACCTCTGCTCTTGGATCACAGCTATTACTTATGTTATAGCTGTGTCATCATGGGAAGCAGATTGAAAGGCTTCTGAATGAGCATTGTTTGACACGCCAATGCAGCTGCACGGGACGCATAGTGTGAAGGGAATGAGGATGCCTTGCTAGGATTGTGCATGCTGCATGAACACTGACTAGTTTGTCAGATACTATTATTTAGGGCTGAGAATGAGAGGGCAAAAAGGAGTTGCATTCAAGGCACTGCTTTTCAGTATTTCCTCTGGAAGAGTCCTCCAGCATTTATTATTTTTTGTGTGTGTTCTTGGGTGGTTCCCAAAACTATGCCACAAATCACAGTTTAGGATTCAGTGGCCAAAACAATGCAGTGCTATAACACTTGGCCACATATTTTTGGATGCTATGCACTTATTCAACATGATATTATTAGCATTAAATAGCACACCACCATAGTAATTACAGTTTAGCAGACAAATTAGAAAGATTTTGATTATAATGACTCTGCATGACACAGTACCCAGCATTAACTCTCAGACAAGCACTTTCATTAAGAGTATGCAAATAACACAATGGGACAGATATGAGGTTTAGTGTTTTATTATTGAACTGATTTTCAAAAATAGTATTTTGGTTGATAAGGCAGGCAAGAAACTAATGTATGTATTATGTTTTCATATTTTGGCATGGTAGCACAATGTTCCAAGGTCAGCTGACATAAGAAGTACCATTCAGAATGGTACAATTTGCATTTAGAAGAGGCAAGTTATAACAGCCAGCCTTGTAAAAAGCCTTTCTCTGAAAGAAGCTCCCAATTACCATGCTGAGATCAGACTACTCTAGTAGGAGATTATGCAAAGGGATTCTACCTTCCTAACAGCTTTATGAAGCACAATCCAGCCAAAGATATTGGTAACTATATCCCATTAATGTTCAATGAAATGGGAACACAGATCCCCCTTGAGATACTCATTTATGAAATGTTTACATCTCACCCTTCCTCCAGTGAGCTTAGGGTGACATATATGGCCCTCCCCTTTTATCTTCACAAGAACCCTGTGAGGTAGGTTAGGCTGAGCAACAGTGCTTAGCTCATGGTCATGCAGGGAGCTTCATAGCTGAACAGGGATTTGAATCTAGATTTCCACCACAGTTCAAATCCAATGCTATAGCTAGCCACTATACCACATTAATGTTGTATCTTCTCCCACAGTTTTAATCATTTTGCTGATTAAAAAAGAAAGACAACCACACATGTGGATTGTTTTAATAGCATGCTAATCAATGCCGACAACGCACCTCATGGTTACTTACCAAATTGTTAAAGCAATCCAATATGGGAGAAGCTGCACCCATGCTGGTAAGTGTATGTCTAAAGAGGATTTTAGTTCAATAAGGCTTAGTTGTGACTAACACTTGCTGGATTGTGCCCATAGTAATTAGGCATGCAAGCAGCATATTGGATTTTATATGTAAACACAAAGGTGCTGGTCATCTGGAATAGATTATGATGCCTGGTTTGAATTCCCATAAACCTTGGTTTTCATTAATATACTGGCTGCGTGCACAGGTAACAATAAACCATAATTTAGCACTATGTGCACAAACAGAAAGGAGCCAGAGCAAAGCATCAAGCTTGCGTGCTTCCCCGCTCCCTCCTGGAATAAACCAGGATTCTGTTACACTTTAGCTGATTCCTGGCTTGTCATTACATGCAAACCAGGAATTGGAATTTAAAATAAACTCTAGTTCAGTGGTTCCCAACCTTGGGTCCCCAGATGTTGCTGGACTACAGCTCCCAGCATCCCCTGTCATTAGCCAAACCAAGTCTAGTTTGTTAAATAAACCAACTAAATAAGCCAGTTTGTAGCTGGCTTCATTAGCAACTGGCTAGAGTTTATGCTAAACCACAATTCCCGATTTATACATAACGACAAGCCAGGAATTGGGCAAAGTGAATCTGAATCCTGGTTTATTCCTTCCACACAGAATATCCTTTATTCCATGTGGAAGGAGGAGAAAGGAAGAGGAAATCCTTTCTTCAGGCTCTTTTCTGCTCGTGGACATAGCACTAAACCATGGTTTTTAGCATTACATACAAACCACCCACACACACACACTTTCTGTTTTGTAGAGAAAGGCTTCAATGTTCTGGGAGAAATTTATCTACTATACCATACTGACTTATTATAACTACATTTTGACTGCCTACTACATACTCTTCCCAACACTACCCCTGGCCAAAAAATTCACAATATTGTGGACATGACCCACTCAGAGACAAGCACGTTTATATCCTCTTGATTCTAATGGAAAAGTTAAGAACATGCTTAAATTTCCCCCTTTGGAGACATGGATTTAAAAGTGATTTAATTTCGGATGGATTGTGCCCATTGTGTTTAGAATGAAGTCGAGTGTTTCGGCATCATTCAGCGTTAGCATTATTTAGGGAGCTGTCAGCGAAGTCTTTAAGGATTTTTTAAGTTGATGAACTGTTTGGCTCTAATTAATCAGTTAAGGTGCAATCCTATGCATGTTTAGACAGAAAAAAGTCCTACAACTCCCAGCATTTCCCAGTGGCATGTTGGGAGTTGTAGGACATTTTTTTGTCTAAACATGCACAGGATTGCGCCCTTAATAAACTTTTTAAGGCTCCTGAAGGGAGGGGGGGGAGGATAAAATAGCCTATATATTTTAATAAGCAAAAGCATCTTCCCACAAAGAATGCTAAAGACCATTGTTTGTTTGTTTAGTTAATTGTCTTGTTTTAAAAACTTTATGGGGTTTTATGCAGGGCCTGCTGAGTCTGTAGATAAAGGATGGGGCTGGAGCGGGGGGGGGGGGGAGAATTCCAGATAAATTTTGTGCTGGGTCCAGAAAATCCTGTTAGCAGCTCTTCTAAACAAGATGATCCTCACATGTTACAGCTTAGAACAGTTCTTAGGCTAAGATCTGCAGTGACTAGCAGGCTGCAGCACACAGGCAATTGTGGGGAAATTCTAGGTGGTGAGTGTTTTGAGAATCCCATGTGCTAATCACACAGTCTCTTAACTCAAGAAGAAACACTATGTAAACACACACACACACACACACACACACACACTGCATGTAACAATATGCCCTAGCAGTTGACAGTCTGGAACCTGCTTCTCCCCTCCCCATCCCGATAATAAAACCATTCCTTTAAGTTGACTACTCTAGACAGTCAGTAGCTTAGAGCAAAGCACTGGAAGCTTTAATGCTGGACTTTATTACTGGAATATGTTATGAGGTACTATTTATTTATTTATTTGTTTATTTATTATAGCGTGCGTTTGAGCATATGCAAAGCACTTTTTCATTTCCCACAGATTAGGCACAGCTAACACACAACGTTCTAGGCTAGTCAGGATATTTTAGCTGCCAAGAAGGCTACAGACTCATTTGAGAATGAAGTCTCATCCCAGCCTCCATAAAACCAAGATCAGATCGACTTTAGCACTCTCTTCTTTTAGTACTTCATAATATATTCCAGTAATGAACTCCAGAATTAAAACTCCCAGCACCTTGATCTAAGCTACTGACGTATTCTAGAGTAGATAACTGAAAGGAATACTTTCAGTATTGGGAGGAGGAGGGGAACCAAATTCCAGCTGCCTTGAGTGGGGTACAAAACAAACAAACAAACTTTGTGTGAGCCTGCCTTGGTTCCTAAGGGATTTGGGGGGTCATTGTGAACTTCCAAAAAATCATCCCCAAGTAGTTTGTGGTCACACACAAAATGTGGTTTGGGCCTGCCATGAACAAAGACAACCGATCTGCTATGCACTTAGAGCAATCTGGACACAGTAGAAGCACGCGGTCATTCCAGTGGCCATCCTACCACAGAGTGGTAGGATGGCCACTTACACATCACCAAAAAAGAGGACATGTTTCACCATAAAAAGGGACAAAATAAACAGATTTGCATAAAATTTGCATATACTGATTTATATGTATAGATGCAAATTGAGACATTATTACTGTAAGTTAACTAGAAATACAATCCATCTATTCTCACCCTTGTGGGGAAGTCTATGACCAGGTGATCTGTGTGTCTGCTGTCCAGGTGCTGACTATTGACGAGCAACATCAAAGCCCCTCCCTTGTTAGGGCTCTTCCTCTTTAAAGCAGACTAGAAATAGACAGCCCTTCAAACAGAGGACACCTTCAAATAGAGGACTGTCCTCTGGAAAGTAAGACATGTGGCCACCCTACAGAACAGTGGCTAGTAATACATTTTGATGGATGTCTTCTAAGTTCCCAGGTAAAAAGAACAAAACCAAAATAGAGTTTACTTCATCCTGTAGTAGTCAGCCTTCTGGTGCAGCTGTAGATTTGTAGCAGTGAACCATCTCTTGGTACTCCAGAATGACCATTTAAACATGCTGTCTTGCTTACCCAAACCCTCAATTCTATATAATACGTGAGATTTTCTTCAGGTTTTTCTGACAAATTGCATAGAGTTATCATACAGCTGGTAGGAACAGATCTTACAGAGCTGGAGTAGCAAAGTGGTTGGAGTTGAGCTTGGAGCCAGGAATGTCAACACTTGCTTCTCCCATGTGGCCTTAATGTGAGCCACTCTCCCTCTCAATCTCAGCCTTCTCCCCATCCAAAATATTTGGGGACTTGCCCGACTGTTTAGCTTGCATCTAGATTTTTACTGTGGAGTGTATATTCCTACATTTCCTCAAGTTCTGCAGCTTTCATCCTAAGGAGATTTGGCTAAGGCCTGCAGGAAAAGGAGAGGTTGAAAAGGTCTGCTGAGGTTTCAGACTTTTATCCAAATGTGACCCTGAGGTGTTAAAACAACTGCTGCGCAACAAAAACCACTCACAGTGAGTCAGAATTTCTGTAACCAGAAGGGGCCTGCACAACAGAAGCAGCCTGGAAAATTAATTTCAGTTTTCCAAGAAGAAGCTGATTCCCATCAGGTTAGGATGAGTGGCAGAAGAGGAAAGAGAGGTGATGAACTGAGGATCTATTTCAAATGGCTAATCATGGACAATAATTTACAGCACCAAAGACAGCCAGTCATACATACACACAAGACACCCACTCTCATTCTCCTTTATGTGAGACACAGACTTTTTAAAGTATCCTGCATGTTATAGTATGTACCGTAAATATTCAATGTCTGTACATAAGTCCAAGTGGCAAATATATATATATATATATATATATATATATATATATCCAAAATGGAATCAGTGATGAGGAGGAGAGGAAAATATATGACACAATCCTAATCATGCTTTTTTTTCTTCTTTGCATATAAAGAAGAAGCTGTGCAATCATCTAATTTTTTTCCGGTATTTGGGATCTTCATCAGTGAAGCAGGATAATTATCAATAATCAGCTAAGCCTCACTTTTAAAAGATCTCATTATTAAATATGAACACAGTTCTGCACTTCAAAGTCAAAGCTACTCCCCAGCGGACCAAGCACAGCTTGTTATCAAGCTTGCATGAGCCATTGTGCATTATCTGAAAAAGAAAAGATTATAATTATCTTTGGTGTTAAAAATAGGACTCTTTCTCCTTCCCCCCGTATCCTGCAAAATCCGTTCCTTCTTTCACCTCTTATTAAAGACAAGATACTCGAAACTGCAAGTGACCTAGATATTAAAAAATGAAACTAGGTAAAATGCGACATGGCAATCTTGAATACCCATTATAAATGTATTGCTGATGAGTCCAAAATGAGTGCTGATCACATTTCCCAAGGAGCACCAAAGCTTTGTCTTCAGAGACACCAACCGATGTGTCTGACATCTCTTTTAATATCAGATCAGATAGCGCAATCACTGTAAGGCATACATTCATTCATTTTCTCATGCATGCGTTCAGTCTTAAAAGACGCACAACGGAGGATTAAAGGCTGCATCATTCTCAAGTCAGCCAAGAGGTCGATTGTGTTAAAATATAGACAAGAATACAAACTGACCATTTTCCAGTATTACAGAAGGAGGCTCCGGAGTGGGTGTAACATGAATGATTATGTAGGCTAAAATGGACTATAAAGGCAAGATCCAGTCAAAGTTAAGTGCTTTCAAATCACATAGATTTCAATGGGAGATTTAAGAACACATTCAGATCTCTGCTATTTAAATCAATGGAGCTTAAAAGCACTTCGCTTTAGCCAGATTGTGCATTAAGTTACTAACATAAAGCATTGTATCCAATGCTGGGCTTCCATCATGGAAGGCTCTTTGATCCAGTGGACGCTTCCATGAATGGAAAGGAGGTAATTTTGGAAAATTGCCCCTTACCTCTGTAGCTACCTGTGCCCCGCAAAATCTGCTCCAGAGGTCTGGGGAACCCTCTAGATCAGCATGAGAAGTATTGTTGGGGGCTGCAGAAGAGAGAGGGAATTTGAGAACCCCCTTCTCTTTATGGAAGCCTCTGCTAGATCAAAGAGCCTTCCATCATTGGAAAAGTGGTACTGGATACAACCTATAACATATCCGCAATATTTTTTTCCCCTTTACAGTAAAGGAATCAATTCCAGAAGGTCTGATACGCATTTACTCAGAGCTCATTTAGTATTTCTATTGATTTGTTCGTATATTTCAGCTGAACATTTACCCCTACACACACACACACACACACACACACACACAGAGAGTTACAATTATGCCCAGCAAGGAAAATATAGGATGTTCCATCAAGTCCAATACCGTCAACACAGAATCTTCAGGATGTCTTTCCCTGGCAGCTTCCAAAGATCCTTCTACTGGAGATGTTGGCAGCTGAATTTCAGTCTTTTGTCAGGTATCCAGGCCATGCACTTTGCCTTTGAGCTTTGGCCCTGCAATCTTATGTCCAATTGTGAATACATGTCCCACTGAATTTCATAAGTACCTGGACAAAAATTGCAGACCATTGTTCCAATCTAGCAAGGGAAATAAGGACCTGGAAGCAGGCTTTCAGTGCACACATTCCTTTCTCAGACAGGGAAATATCATATGCAACTAGGGCCTACACATAATTTCTGGCGGCTAGAATGGAACCGTGCTTACGACGCTGATGAGACAATCACTGCTGTCAGCTTTGACAGCATCAATCACCTATTTGGGGTGGGGGTGAGGAGAGTTCTGGAGGCCTATTTCTACATGGAAGCAACTTCCATAGTTTTGTGGGTTTTTTTTGGTGATGCTCCTTGCAGTCCTGTAGGAATAGCAGCTGAAAGACAAAAGTGATGTGGGAAGATGCACACAACTGATGAAGCAGGCTGTTGCCGCTGAAGGCTGCCACAGTAAACCAGGAAGTCTAATGTGCCATAGCAGATTTTGTGTCTTTCACCATTCTAAGACACTAAACCCTATGGCAGAGTAACTTAAATATGGCAGGCATTCTCCTGAAGGCAAGAAAATGAATGAAATGAATATTGTTGTTTGAACTCTAAGCTCAAGTGATCAAAAGATAAAGACTTAATGCATCGATTTTCCATTCCGCAAGACCTTGGGGGGAAGGTTCTGATTGAATCAACTCTTTACTTGAGTATTCCCGCAATCTATTTCTAGGTTGAGGTTTTGAGGCTTAAGGGGTAAAAGCATTTTTACTATTTTAACTTGCCTTCTTCTGAAGGAAGTTAATAGAAATCTTGCACTCCCAAGGAAACAGAATGCATAAAATCAGATTAATGTGTGTGTGCAGTAACTGGCTGGCTTATTTGGTTCTGCTCTGGAAATAGTTCGGCACACCAGGATTTTTTTCATCTGGATTCTACTCAACTTTCAGAATATGATCTCAGATCTATTCTGGATTCAGAACAAACCAACTGTTCCTTGGAATTAATTTGCCAGAATCTGGAAACTTCTAATGGGCCCAGCAGCATCAGCAACATCAAAGGACGTGTGCAATAATACCAATGGGCTACATTTGTGGAGAGGATCTTTGTACATCTATAGCATTGTCTACATGACAACTAAATCATTCCAGGGATCCTGGGAAGTCCCTGGACCGTACTAGCAGACTTACAAATCTTCAGCCAGCCAGCACAGCCACTGAATTTTACCCAAAGCAAACATTTCTAGGAGCAATGTCTATGGCATGTTTATTGAAGCAAAAAGTGTTTTGAGAAGACTAGTAAAAATGTATTGGTTACAACAGTTGTGTCAAGCAACATAGTCCACTGTGCTTGGCCCAGTACCCAAGTAGTTTGGGTTTTTAAAACATTTCTCAGGAAGAGAGAAACTATATGGCTTTGGACAAACAGACCAAACCTGTAACTTGCAAATGTGACAGATTTGGCTAGGAAGCTCAGTTCTTCAGGAACTTACAATAATTGCTCCCAACATTATTTTAGAAATCTCAGTGAAGGTGAAACTGCTGAGAACAAAGTTGAAGAGATAAAACACCAAAGGGGTACAGAAGGAAGATCAGGCTTAAAGCCGAGCATCTTCTTCTCATAGTGGTAGAATTGGCAGGACTGAATTATTTCACAGTTAATTCACTTTCACAGTGAGAGTTACCTGACCCACTTGCATGTGTATTAACTGGGTTGGCAGCCTCCTGGTGGTAAGTTAGTAAAAAAAGAGGAGTTTGGAAGTGGAACAGCCTTTCAGTGTAAGCCAGCTATCTGGTAATGATATGGATGCAACTTCTCTTTATAGCATAAAAAAAGAAAACAACACAGCTGGCACTTCCCATTTCCTCATGTTTATTCAGTTATGTGCATTCAAATTTAAAATGGATTACGTAATACCAGTTTAAAATTGTTGCCTAAGGCAACTCTTTTCCAGAACCATAAGCCTCTTGTCTCAACAGACAGGACAGGTTTTCAAGAATTCAAATTGTTGCCCCACAAACTACTAGAGTCACCATAGTCAGCCCAACCAAAGAGAATTAACTCTGGGATTGACAGATGCACAGCACTTTCCTATGTATGTTTACTCAGATGCAAGTATCACCGTGTTTTAATTAGGCTTTTGCTCAAGTAAGTGTGCAAAGGATTGTAGTCTAAGGCTGCAATCCTGTGCTCTTTTCCTTGGGAGTAAACCCTAAGGCTGAACTCTAAGGCTTACTTCTGAGTAACCCTCCTTTGGATCATACTGCACTAGTTTAAAGACTAATGAGTATCCTCAGGTTATGATGTCTGATCTGATGTTGAGATGAAATGAAAGACACAGACAATATATTCTATGGCAGCCTTCCCCAACCTGGTTCCCTCCAGATGTTTTGGACTACAACCTTAGTGGGGGTCTATGTCATTAAAGCAATGTCCCTTCAAAATGTCACGTTCCTAGATTAAATGGTTTGAGCTGGGCGTTGATGAGTCAGTCAGTCAGGACACCTTCTTTTATATATATAGATAATTGCTTAAAAAGGAGGATGAGGATGAGGATGAGGATGCAAATAAAGAGAAGGCAGTCAAGAGAGAAAAGACTCACAAATGTTATGGCAACCCAGAAACTGCCCTGTTGCCTCTGATGTCTTGAAACAATCCAAAGCTAGTAAATCAGTGCTTTAGACTGAATCATATCTGCTTGGGCAGAAACAAGAAAATGCTAAATAAATGTCTATTTGATGTGAAGAAACAAGAGGGGCAGGTATATGACACTTCCACCCTCAAGCAGCTACAGAGTTTCTGATTATCTTGTCCACAGGGGACAAAAAAATGTCCCAGGGTATTCTCAGTCACTTCTTGATTGAGTGACAAAAACATAGAAGGATTTGTTGGCACTCTGCTAAAACCTCAGAAGTATCTGAGCTGCTTTCTAAACCGTTATAAACTGGCCTTCTCTAGTAAGCAGGAACATTCACTCCACAAAACTACTAAAGATATATTTCATTTTGTTTGTGCATTTTAAAAAACAACAACACATTTAATCAAAAGGTCAATAATGTCCCTTCTGATCCTGAATTAACTTGCCATCTAAAACTGTATATGAACCCATAACATGACAGCTGAGATTCTATTGATTGGCGAAATTGGAAAGGATATTAAAGGAGAAGGAAATTAATATTCAAGCAGTAACTAGAGCAAAAAAAAAAAGGGAAAAAAAGAGCAACCCAAGTGACGGAGAATGCACTTTCTCCCCTGTCCTAATTATGTTTAGCTAATCCATTCAATTAAGCATTGATGAATTATATGATGAAAAGCATAATGAATCCATTAAACTCAAAACAAGTATTGGCACAAACCCTTTTCACCCCAGGATGTGAATTATATGCTAAGTGGCGTGGCAATTTGCTCCAAAGATAATATAATATTGAAAAGAAGCTGTTCATTTTGTGCCTGGCTAAAACACTGATTTGTGTGGACTGGATTCTGCCCTTGATTACAGATTTAAAGCTTTTATAAATCAAGTTAAACCTATTATAATAACTTAAGTTATTATTCCAGATTGTTGCCACTGTAAGTGGGACACAAATGCAATTAATTAATTAATTGCATGTATTAATTAATTAATTGTACGTGTATATCCTGCTTGTCTTCCATCATGGAACCCAAGGCAAAATTGATGGGGTTCCCAAGCAATCTCCCATCCAGGCACTGACTAGATCCGAGCCTGCTAAGTTTCAGCAAGTATCATATATCATCAGTATTGCAAGAGAGACAGTTTCCAAGATTCAGTCACCCTGTAGCATCACACCAAGAAAGAAAATCTAAACAGGGACATGCCGATTAAGGGCTAGGTGCAAGGCTGGTGGGGTCTGACTCAGTCCTTACTAGCTCCGTTCAATTCCACAGGCAAAAGTAAAAGGGCTGCAATTTGGGAATCAGCTGAGAGGGGCTCTCCCCAGGTCCTCGAATCATCAGGGGTGCAAGGCAAGTTTAGGTCTATCGCAGTGATGCACACGTGCACTTTTATTTATTTACGAGATTTATATACTGCTCCACATCTACACACATTCCAGATCAGTGAACAATAAAAAGACAAAAAAATTTAAAAAGAAATACGATATTAAAACAGAATATCAATAAAAACAGAATATCAGTAAAAAAAAAACAAAAAAAAAAAAAACACCACACAGTGGCTGTTCAGCCAAATAAGGCTTCCTGAAATAAATATGTTTTCAGGAGGTGCCAGAAACAACACAATGTTGGTGCCTGCCTGACCTCCAGAGGCAGGGAGTTCCAGAGAAATGGAGCTGCCACACTACCTAATACTTCCTATTTTATAAATGAATGGCTATTGGCTACCATTCATTCCTATGGGGAGAAAATAAAGTGCTGCATTTGTCGTTCATGTTGCACTGAGGACAAAACATGTATATCTGCACATCTAACTAACTTCAGAGGGGATCAATATGTATCTAGGCTCAGAGAATGCACAAAGATGCTTTTTCAGCCTACCCTCCCTCAGGTCCCTCTGCAGCAGTATGCAAGCCCACTCTCCACGCAGCACCCCAGTACAGCAGGAATTTTGCTAGCAATAATACAAGCATTGCTTTGGGAAATCTTTCTTCCTACTTCTCCTGGAACAGACCACCTCAGGAGGTGGCTCACCTTCACTTGCAGGTATTTAAGCAGAGGCTGGATGGCTATCTGTCAGGTATGCTGTACTTGGATGAGGGCAAACAAACTGAAGCTTAATCCAGACAAGACAGAGATGCTCCTGGTCAGTTGAAAGTCAGATCAGGGAATAGGGATTCAGCCTGCGCTTACACTCCCTCTGAAGACTCCGGCTTGCAGTTTCAATGTGCTCCTGGACTTGGCCCTGAACCTGGATGCCCAGGTCCTGGTGGTAGTCAAGAGTGCATTTGCGCAGCTGAGGCTAGTACGCCAACTCTGCCTGTTCCTAGAGATGTCTGATCTGGCCATGGTCATGCATGCCTTAGTTACAGCCCATGTGGAATACTGTAACACCCCCTACATGGGGCTGCCTTTGAAAACTGTTCAGAAACTGTGGCCAGACTGTTGACCAGGGCCCTTTATAGGGAGCACACGACATCCTTGTTACAGCAGCTTCACTGGCTACTGGTCTGTTTCTGGACATAATTCAAAGTGCTGGTTATGATCTATAAACCCTGTTTGGCTTAGGAGCAGGATACCTGAAAGAGTGCTTTAAGAAGAGCCATGCTGGATCAGACCAAGGGTCCCTCTCGTGCAGCGTTCTGTTCACACAGCGCCGACCAGCTGCCCACAGCATCCCACAAGCAGGACATGAGTGCAACAGCACCCTCCCACTTGTAATTCCAGCAACTGGTGTACATCGGCATACTGCCTCTAATACTGGAGGTAGCATATAGCCATCAGAACCAGTAGCCATTGATAGCCTTATCCTCCATGGATTTGTCAAATCCCCTTTTAAAACCATCCAGATTGGTGGCCATCACTACATCTTGTGGAAGTGAATTCCATAGTTTAACTATGGGCTGCGTGAAGAAGTACTTCCTTTTATCTGTCCTGAATCTCCCACTAATCAGCTTCATGGGATGACCTCGGGTTCTAGCATTATGAGAGAGGGAGAAAGACCTCTCCCTATCCACTTTCTCCACACCGTGCATAATTTTGTCTCTCCTTACTCACCTTTTTTCTAAGCAAAACAATCCCAGCTGCTGTAACCATTCTTCATAGGGGAGTTTCTCCAGCCCCTTGATCATTTTAGTTGCCCTTTTCTGCACTTTTCCAACTCTACAATATCCTTTTTTTAGGTGCAGTGACCTGTACACAGTAGTCCAAGTGTGGTCATACCATAGATTTGTATAACTGGCAGTTTCATTTTCAATTCCTTTCTTAATTATGCCTAACATGGAGTTTGCCTTTTTCACAGCAGCTGCACACTGGGTCGACATTTTAATCGAGCTGTCCACCACAACCCCAAGATCTCTTTCTTGGTCAGTCACTGCTAGCTCAGATCACATCAGATTATACTTGAAGTTGGAATTTTTTGCCCCATTGTGCATCACTTTACACTTGCTCACATTGAACCGCATTTGCCATTTTGATGCCCATTCTCCCAGTTTGGAGAGATCCTTTTGGAGGTCCTCACAATCCCTTGTTTTAAGCACCCAGAATAATTTGGTGTCATCCAAAACTTGGCCACTTCACTGCTCACTCCTAATTCCAGATCATCATGAGTAAGTTGAAAAGTATTGGTCCCAATACAGATCCCTGTGGGACCCCACTGTTTACATCCATCCATTGGGAGAATTTACCATTTATTCCTACTTTCTGCTTTCTGTTCTTTAACCAGTTACTGATTCATAAGAGGACCTCTCCTTTTATTCCATGACTGCTAAGTTTGCTCAGGAGTCTTTGGTGAGGGACTTTGTCAAAAAGCCTTTTGGAAGTCCAAGTAAACAGTGTCTACTGAATCACCCCTGTCCACAAGTTATTGACACTCTCAAAGAACTCTAAACAGTTAGTGAGACAGGACTTACCTTTGCAGAAGCAATGTTGATTCTTTTTCAGCAGGGCTTGTCCTGCTATATACTTACTAATTTTATCTTTAATGATGCTTTCAACCATTTACCCAGAACATACGTTAAGCTAACCAGCCTGTAATTTTCCAGATCCTGTTTAAAAAATTGATGTTACATTGGCCATTCTCCAATTGTCTGGTACAAAGGCTGACCTTAGGGACATGTTACATATTTTTGTTCGAAGATCAGAAATTTCATATTTGAGTTCTTTAAGAACTCTGGGATGGATACCATCTGGGCCCGGTGATTTATTAACTTTCAATTTGTCAAAAAGGTTGAGAACTTCATCTTTTGTCACCACTATTTGCCTTAGTTCCTCAGACTCCCTTTCTGAAAACATTAGTTCAGGCACAGGTATCTGTCCTATATTTTCTGCAGTAAAGACAGATAAAAATAATTAATTCAGCTTCCCTACAATCTGCTTATCCTCCTTTAGTATGCCTTTAACTTCATTATCGTCCAACAGTCCAACTGCCGCCCTAGCTGGTTTCCTGCTTCTGATATATTTAAAGAATTCTTTATTGTTGGCCTTGATGTTGTTAGTGATGTTCCTCAAAATGCTTTTTTGCATCTCTTATTGTCTGCTTGCACCTCCTTTGTGCAAGCTTGTGTTCCCTTATGTTTTCCGCATTTGCGCAAGACTTCCATTTTCTGAAGGAAGCCTTCTTCTCTCTAATCGCTTCCTTGACACTGCTTGTTAACCATGCTGGTGACCTCTTGGACTTGGTGCTACCTTTCCTAACCTGTGGTATACATTCTAGCTAAGCTTCTATTATTGTGGTTTTGAGTAACCTCCAAACATTTTGAAGGGATTTAGCTCTCTTCACTCCCCCTTTCAACTTCCTTCTCCCATATGAGCCTTCCTGGCTTTTAAGAGGTTCTTCTTTTGGTACTGCTGCCATCAGAGGTCTGTTTGGTGGCAGTGTGAGAGCGAGCCTTCTCAGTGGCTGCACCCTGACCTTGGAACACCCTGCCAAGGGAGGCTAGGTTGGCTCTCTCTCTGTTGTCCTTCTGCCGACATATGTTTTTATTCAAGCAGGCCTTTAGTATGTAAGCTGGTCAGTTGGATTGTTGTTATTATTTTATCATTGTGTTTCTAATTGTGTGTTTTAATGTATTTCTTTTATTATTGTTTTATTTGAGTTTTTACTTAATTCTTTTAATACTTCTTATGATTGTTAGATGCCTTGCGTGTCATTTTCTTGAAACCAAGTTAGAAATCCAATCACGCAATAAATAGTTGCATGCTGCATTGTAGATCCTGCATTGAGCAGAGGGTTAGATAGATTACCTCCAAAATCTCTTGCATAGTTCAGTGCTTCTAGATACAAATAGTAGCTTTTCACTAGGGCTGCAATCCAGGAATACATCCCATTGAATGCAACAGCACATACACTTGAGTAGACGTGCATAGGATGGCACTGTTAGTCTTTAGTCAGCTAGATTAACAATGCAGGCCTATGCATCTTTACTCAGAAGTAAAACCAACTGAGTTCTATAGCGCTCATTCCCTAGTATGTGTGAATAGGTTTGCAGCCTAAATAGAAACACTTTTGACCAATTATAAAGGTGCAGCCTATTAAACAGGCAGCAGCTTTAACTTTTTAAAAGAAAACATTGTTTTTAATACAGCATTCTCTCTCTCCCTCCCTCCCTCCCTCTCTCTCACACACACACACACACAAGAAGGAATGCCTCTTCTAAGATGTCTGTTGTGACACAAGCACAGTGATGAAGTAGTAAATTCTGAAGTGCAGGTGCTCTTCATGACAATCCCCATAACCACACACTCCAGGAGACTCCAAAAATGTAGGCAACTGGGTTGACTCATATCCACAAACCAGTTCTAGTAGTTTTCATCTCTACCAGGAGCAGGTCTTTTGTAAAGCTCATGGATTTTCATTGCCCATTCAAGACCAGGCCACTTCAAAATACTTTGCATTACAACAGGGAACAATATATTGTTCTGGGAGCACTCTCCCCCCCACCCCACAGCTACTGTGAGGGTTGCAGCTAAGCTGAGAGAGAGCAGGGAGGCCTGAGGGGGCTGGCAGGTGAGGTCAGTGTCCCTGCTAACCAAAAAGTGCTGCTGCTGCATCCCTGTAAGCCCTGGCTCCACTGTATGTGCAGGACCGGTGCAACAAGGCAGTTTGGTGCCCTAGGCAAGATCAGATATTTAGTGCGCCCCCATCCCACTTGAGAGCGCTGTATTTTTTTTCAAGGCGTTTCTGGCACCCTCTTTAGCCCTGCGCCCTAGGCAGCTGCCTAGTTGGCCTAATGGTAGCACCGGCCCTGTGTATGTGCAGCCATCAACTAAAAACCATGAAAGAATCTTTTCTTCAACACTATGGACTTGTTTACATGCAAATTTATGCAGATTTAATTGATAACTCAATTAAGATTCATTTTCATTTAAAGATTCATACGATTAATTGAATCAGATTTCTTTAAGTGGGTGCCAGCCCTAATATAGTCCTATACTCTTTGCAGAAGTTTTAACCAGAAACCTCAAACACAGTGCAGAATGAACTCAAACCTATACAATTATATCAATGTACCTACCTATTCTTAATATCCTCCTTGCAACGTATGCATGACATTTCTATCATATGCACCCAAATTTATATGTCATGCGTTTCCTTAACAAGACCACTGGTACAACTATGATAAATAGCGCTGTAATTCTGTAGCAGATTTTGTTCCTTCTGCGTGCTGGCAAATGTTGCTTAGCAACGGTTGTTATGAGCAACATCAGCATCTTTCATCAAATTTGGTGGTAGCAGCTTCTGCAGGCTACAACTGAGGGCTACCATTTGTACCTCGGAGAATATTCACGTCCTCTTCCCACCCACCCTTTCCTCCATGAGACAAATAATCCCTCCCATTGTGCCATGTCCCAGGCACAGGAATTATTAACCGTTAACAATTTAGAAAGATTAAAATTGCCATTCCACAGAGGTGATGCGCCTTGCCCTTCCTATTGCACTGATGAGCTGCAAGCTCGTTTTTTGAATCTGCATGACAGCATCCCCCCCCCTGCCCCCTAGCCTGCTTAAAATTCAAGCCATCATCCTAAAAATGGGTTAGGAACCTATGTCACATGGTATGAAGAAAACCCCTGTTATTAACTGCCTGCTGAGATTCCTCTCTTTAATGCACTTCCAGGTCTTTAAAGCGACAGATACATCAGTCTAGAACAGTGCTTCTCAAATAGTGGGGCGGGCCCCCCAGGGGGGGCGCGAGGCTCCGTAAAGGGGGGCTCGTTTGACCTCAGTTAAAAGTTTTTTTTAATATTGTGTTCCTTTAAATCCTGTGCTCCTTTAAATCTTTTCTGCTACAGTTAATAAAGCTATTCTTTGTTGTAAATTGATCCACATTTCTTTCTTTTTTTATTCTCTTATACGTTAATAAGGATACAGTGTTATGCAGAGGTGTACTTATAACAATTTTATAGACAAATGATACTATTTACAGTCGCGCGGGGGGCGCGAAATGTTTTCTTCTTCCTAGGGGGGGCATGACAGAAAATAATTGAGAAGCACTGGTCTAGAAGCACATTTCTGATACATCTTTTGTTTCTTGGGCCTGGTCACTTCCCTAAGAAACTGCCTGCTTCTAGTGGAACCTTTTACTCAGGAAAAAATATTACAAATCTATCAGTTAACTCCATTCTCCAGTGATGGCCCCTCTTTCTTTTGAAGTATAATCCCAGACCCTTTAACAGCTATACAACATTTAATTCATCTTTTGTACAGTCCAATCTGATAGCAAAAAGAACTTGGGCTTGTTTCTTGTTTTCAAAGCAAGTATTAACTCTCCATCAGTTGTGACCCTTTCCAGTATTGATTAAGAAAGGTATCTGAGAGCCAAATCAGATGTGATGGGAACAGATCCATTATTTAATTGCCCCAATTACACAGGAACGAAGAAGTAGTAGATCCAATTTTAAAATCCAAAAGGATGGATGGATGGATGAGGGTTGCTGAACCATCCCCACTTCTGTGGCTGACCTCCCAGAAGCCCTTCTTCCCAAGCACTTTTCTCTGGGACCGGGTCCCTTCAGGTATCAGTGTCTTGGCTGGCAGAAAAATGCCTGGAGAGAGGAACCGAGGGAAGGTAAGCCACAGGCAGAAAAGAGGGCTCTACCCTCCTCATCCATGCACCCCTTTTGCTTTTAAAACTGGAACTCCCGCCTCCCACTCCATACACGATTGGGGCAATTACACATTTAAACACACGGAACCATCACCATCACATTTAGTTGGCCCTTCCTGCCAATCCAAAGGCAAGCATATAAATATTTTATTCCAAATCACTTACAGAGTTGCTACTCCCATTTCTGGCCTTAAGGTTGTCATCTCTTCCATTACTGAGGTGTTGCGGGGAGACGAGCGAGAAAGAAATGGGGGGGGAGGTAATCGTAGGCTTTAAAAATTCCCTTCAGGATAAATATTGGCAGAATTGTTTAAAAGGGGGTTGGGGGTGTCTTAAGCTGAAAATTGTTTGTTTAAAAATGTTTTAGTAAATTGCATTTATTTACAAAACAGCAGGAAATGTTCAAGATATTTTCATATATTAATTTGCATTTAAATTACCTCATTAACCAGTATGGCATATTACCCCAAACCCTATTTGTCTTCTAGGAAAGATAGGCTTCTCTTAAAAGGAAGGAAATGCTGCCAGTTAAATCCCACACTGAGGGATATATTAAGATTATTATGATCAAGAAGAGCAAGAGGGTTACAAGTTAAGGGTGCTGTGCTTGCGTGTAAGCAGCTGCAGGATAGGCACCCCAGGCTCTGATAAGAAGCATTATTGGAATTATTTCGCACTTGCAGTTGATTTGTGAGTACGTAATTTCTCTCTTTTCCTTACGGGTATCACCCCGGGCCACCATTTTCTTCCCATCCCTTTGCTTCCTTGCGAGAACATGCTCTAGCAAGCCAAGAGAAACCACTGCATACATTTGGAATCAGCACCCAAGCACTGATTTCATAAATGGCTAACTTTTTCAACATTAGACAGGAGACAGCAGCAGCCTGCCAACATTTCCTCCTCTACAGACAACTTTCTAAAGGCTATGGGAGCTTTATTGAAAGGTTGGCTATCCCTGGTTTTTATCACCTCTCCAGAACAATTAGAAAATATATAAACAGGAAAGACACACACACACACACACTTCCTCTAGTGTTTAGTGTGCCACTTCCTTACCATCCCATCTGGAGATGGTTCTGAGACTGCTCTGGTGGAGAAAGAGTCAGAGTCATAATCCTCTGGAGAGGAGGAAACCCTGCAAGGAGAAGAGGCTGGAAGAGCAGGTGCTTGCCTGGAGGTCTGTAGTGGCACAGCAGGTTGCACAGGGGCAGCTGCGGGTTCTGATGATGGAGGTCTGCCCAAAGATGCTGAGGGCTCCCTACAAACACATTCCCGTGGGCGAGAAGGATCTTCTCAAGGCCGAAGTGGGGGCCTTGGCCCCAAGAAAAGTCCTCTTGATACCAGGGAGAGGTGGTTGATAGTGTGTCCCAGTCCATATCGGTATCGATATTCATCCCATCAATAGTATGGATGCAGTGGGAGAGACCATTCAGACCTCCATTCCCAGTCTGAAAGTGGCAACCTCGACCCAGCTGGATTTGTTCTTTTGAAATTCTAATTTGGGGGGGGGATTCATTTTATTCTGGTTTATTGCAGTCTATGTAATAGATTGGATATTTTGTTTATTGTTTGGTTGTTAAAAATTCAATTAAAAAACAATTTAAAAAAAAAAAGAAAGAAAGTGGTGACCTCGAATGGATTCGTTGAGGAGAGCGATGTTGTTCTCTTGATGTCGACCCATGGGCCCAAGAAAGAGCTGGAGAAGGCAAATGTCATTGATGCTCGTGTTGCGGGTCAGCAACTGGAGCTCCTGCAGCAGGTCATTCTCCAGCTGGGGATATGTCCCGAATCTCCACCTCTGAGATTGATGTGGAGTGTGGGGCCATCGGTATTGGAGCGCCCTTCGGTATCGAGGTTGAGGCAGGAGCTTGTGGAGCAGATATCAAAGGCTCTTTTGATGTTGAAGCCAATGGTGGAGAAGAAGGGCAGTGGGTCGAAGTGGATTTTGAAGAGTCCTTTGACCGCCTGCCTGTGCTCCTTCTTCTTCTTACGCCTTTCAATGTCTGCCTTAGCCTTCTTTGTCAACTTGGATGGTGAGGCTACGACCTGGTGCTGGAAGGTCCAGCACAACTGTCTCCAGGCGTGGAGGCTTCAGCAAATCGGCAGTAGATGCTGGCAGAATTGCTGGAGGGTTGGAGATGCCCACCGCCTCCAGGGCCCTGTTCCACATCTCCGCCTTCAAGCGGTCCGCTCTTTGCCTCCTTGCCTGTTTCGTAAATGCTCGGCAGTGGGGACACGTATCCACTACGTACCCCTCGCCTAAGCAGAACAAACAGAGCGAGTGGCTGTCCATCGGTGGGAGTTTTGCACCACAGCGGACACACTTTTGAAAGGCTGCCTTGAGAGGCATTGGCCTCGGAAAGCATCCATGGCAATCCGGGAGAAGGATAGATTAAGTAAACAAATAAAATGAAAACTAGAAAGGATGAAAATACTATAGTCAGAGAAAAACAAGTTTTTCCCCGGCGAGTCCATAGGAGAAGTTCCGAAAGACACCGAGCCACAACGGTGGTCGAAGTGGAACTGGGGGAATAGGCGGGAACCCGCTAGGAGCATGCCCAGTAGGACAGTGGGGGAAGGGTTCCCGCCTAAAACTCCTCAGCTTTAGAAGTTTCCCAAAGGAGGCCTCAGCGCAGGCACAGAGACTATGCAGAAGAATTATTTATATCAAGTTGCAATCCATGTATTTCTTCACCAAAACACACATACTGCTTGTTGCGGTAACATTTAAAGCAGATAGGTTTGCAGCACCCCATTTCAAAGACTTTGATCATGCAGCCAATACGTCTTTTGAACAGCAGAACTTTGTATGAATAGAGACAAGGAGAGTTGCAATTGGGAAATTAATGGATTTCTGTTTGGCTTGATCTGTATACATGCAAAGACTCTAAGTACAATCACTTAGGGCCAAAACAGACACCGCTTGTGGGGAGGGGTCCTATGGCCCCTAGACATCATCTGGGGGGCCATAGGATATTTCGGATTCCCAGATATGAGGGAGGGGCGGAAGGCAGAGCTCCGACCTCTGAGCTGGGAATCCGTGCTATGATCTCCCTCCCCACCCCTGCCCCTCGCAGGTGGCACGGAAAGAACCACACTGGCTGTCTCTCCAAGGTCGGGAACTGGACCTCAGAAAGGGGTAAACGGGGTGTTCCAGTAGGAGGGGAGGAGACTGCAGATGCCATGGTAGGACGTATCCTGTGTTAGCTGTCTAGCAATAATGCAGAGTGGGAGGAGCAGGGAGGCGGAGATCACCTCTGTCACTCCTCCTGCTCTGCATAGGATACCAATAATCCTCTGAGTTTGGAGGCTTACATGCACACCAATTGGATTGCACCCTAAATTTGTATCTAGCAGCTATGTCTTTTCCCCATTTTTAATTCTAAAGTAGGTGCAGGCAGCCCGGTCTGGATCAAGACCCTAGTGGAGGTGTGGGGGGATTAGGTTTTTTTTAAAGATCCAGATCAGGGCCCTTGTACCTACTCAAGAGTAAAGATGGTGGCGAGATGTAGCTGCTAGACACAGAGTTAAAGTAATGTCTGTTTTGGTCCTTACTTGAAGAATGAGGCTGCTTCCAGACAACATGTGAAGGGTTTTTGACTAATGCTCTTCTAGTTCAGTGGCGATTTCACAGTGTTAGTCTCCCAGCATCAACTAATCCCCATGCAAATGGAAGGCAGCCCTTTGGAAGGAATGGTACATGCCCATCTGCTACCATTCTTCTTATTCTTTAAAGAGCAGCAGTAAAAACAAAATGTCTCTTCTGCCTCAGCGGTAAGTCTGGTAAACTGACAAGCTGTCCCATCCCTCAAATGTGAAGTCACTAACTTTATTTTATTTAAATGCCTTTCAGAGCTTTTCTACACGATGCATTTATTGTGCACTCATGATTCCTTGCTCATGGTTGTTTGCGGATTCTTTAGATGACGGCATGATCTTGAAGTTTCGCTTCTGTTTTTTAAGAGCACTTCCCATTTGTTTGTTTGTTTAGAGTAGGGAAAAAGGGATATATATTGCTTCTGAAAGTGAAAGAAAATGTATTTTCCTACTTGTGTATTTGCACTATTCTCCTATAGCACAGGACCACCTAGAGCAGTGTTCTCCAACCTTGGGTCCCCAGATGTTTTTGGCCTACAACTCCCGACATGCCCCAGCCAAGGTTAGAGAACACTGACCTAGAGGTTATGTAGTGGGAACGCAAGAAAGGAAAAGCTCTTTTTGTAGAGCTCGGATCTCAATTCTGCAAAGTAGAAACAGCGATTAGTAGCCTTGTGTAGAAAAGCTCTCAGTCTAGGAGGGGGTCCACAAGGTGGTTTGCAAATTCAATCATACCATAAAAGCCCAAGTACAAAAAGGAGACTCTAAAAATAGCAAACAAAATAGCAAACAACTATAAAACTCACAGGCATCAATAATAAAAACTTTAAAATCTGACACAGCATTAAAAAATATATATTCAAGCCACCAACTCTCCCCAAAGTGTTCTGGATTATTTTTTAAAAAAAACAACAACCCTCTTGTCTTTCTTTGGTTCAAGAGAAAGGTTGGTTAATTTCCCTGAGAAGAGACTGTTCAAACAACAGACACTGCTACAGAAAAAGCCTGCTCCCCATAGCCACCAGCCTCTCTTCAGGTGGATCGATCAATTAATTATTTTTTATTCATGCTAGGGATTTATACCATGCCATTCAATAACATTTTCATGGCAGTTTATACATTTTTAAAATGCCAGATGGTTGTAGAACTTGTAGTGGATCTTGTAAGCACAATTGGGGGAGGGGTCTTCTGTGAGAGGCTGGCCGGCCAGAATATATCCTGAACCCATCCAATTAAGGACTTTAAGAGTTAAGAACTGGAACCTTAACTTGTGTCCAGAGCTGCTGGCAACTGGTGAAGCTCTTGTTCCTCCAAGAGGTGTTGTCTTCCCTGGAACCAGCACCAGTTAACAACCAGTTCTCAGTTAAATATCAAAGTAGGGGATAGATACATCTCTGCTCTACCTAGCGTCAAGGAAAGGGACTGTAGCTCAGTGGTGGAACACCTGATCTGCATGCAGAAGGTCCCAGGTTCAATCCCTGGCATCTCCAGTTAAAGAAAAGGAAAGGAAAGGAAACAGCAGATGGTGTGAAAGGCCCTCTCCATGGAGAGCTGCTTCTAGTCCAACTAGAGAAATTGTCTGGCCTGGCATAAGGCAGCTTTCTATGTCCATGTGCATATAAACGCATGACATGGACTCAAAATGTCATTGGCTGCTCCTATGTTCTTGATAGGAAATGTCAACGGATGTTTGAGTTGCAACTGTTCGATAATGCATCCTGCCAGATCCATTCAGCATTCCAGTCCATTCAACACACTGCAGCTTCAGAAGCTAGGACAGGACCAGCTAATTTAACTGGAAAGTAAATAAATGCAACCTACAATAGGTGAAAAACAGCAATGCACGATTAGGGGAAAAAAGAGGTGGCACCTCTGGCAGCAATACCTGGTGTGAGAATTAGGGTGTCACAAGTACACAAGTGTGTTCCTGTTTTCATCGGTGCATAAGAAGAGCCTTGCTGGATCAGACCAAGGGTCCATCTAGTCCAGCATTCTGTTCACACAGTAGCCAACCACCTGACCACGGGATCCCACAGGCAGGACGAGACTGCAACAGCACCCTCCCACCCAGATTCCTCAGCAACTGGTGTACCTAGGCATGCTGCCTCTAATACAGGAGGTAGCATATAGCCATCAGGACTAGGAGCCATTGATGGTGCACTTCATGTCCTCCTGTACCAACCACCCTGGCCTCTCCTGCCACAAACCTTTACAATGCAACATGCAGGTAAGTCTCTTGAGTTCTCTCCCTAGACCTCCCTGTTCTTATAAATAGGGCAAGCCCAGTGCCAGCTTTGAGGAAGCCCTGAGCAAATGTGAGCTTACCAGATAGCAGTGGTGGTGCTGATCATACGCCCGGCCTCACTTTTTTTCTTCTTCTATTAAGTTTGGGCCCAGCACCTACATTGGAAAAGCACTGGCGGCCCTCTCCTTCCCCAGTGCCTCTGGGCCCCATCTTAACATTCCTGCTGCCCCCCCCCCCCAAGCTTACCGGGCAACAAGCTTACCAATGTCCCTACCCCTTCTCTGAGCCACCCTGACAGGACCCCCTCTAGCAAGCTTGGATGGCTGACAAGTTGCAGGGACAGCCAGGGGTGCTGACATGCCGGTCCCACCTTTTCCCTGCTTCTTTTTAAAGCTGGGCCCGCCACTGGGCTGGGCAGCTACAGCAGCCACCATCTTCTTTCCTCCAAATGCCTCGGGGTCCCGATGTAGCATTGCGGGGGGGGGGGCTCTACGTTGTGGGCAGAGCCCAGCAGTGTTGGAGCGAAAGTGTTGGAAATTGTAATAATGCCTGCTTAAAATCAACAAAGTGATGTAACCACTGATTAGAGTGGGAGGAATGGGTTAACTAAAGAAATCTCTCCTCCCTACTTTTGGCCTCTCTGGCCAGAGCTCTGCTGCTGCTGCTGCTTCCTGCTTCTTTGTGAAAGTTAGTTGGCTCTCTGCTCTCCCTCTCTCCCAACATGGAGGATGTAAGTCCGAGCTGTCTTCCAGCCAGAGATCTTCTATAATGAAACTAATCTGTCTATATGCATCCTGCATATATGTGAGTGATCTGTAAGTAAGAACTGATAAATGTCTTTAGTTTAAACCTTGTGTGGAGATTCCATTCCTTTTAATAGCCTTAAGAGTTTAGCAACTCAAGTGGTGAAACCAGTTTCAATAAAGCAGGCTGCGCTTAAGAAGGAAACTCTGATTTGTCCTAATTAGTTTAGGACTGACTCCTTTTAACCAAATCTTCCAACAGAAAGGAGGGTGTGGCCGTTGCAACCAACGTGCATGGCACTTGTCCACTCGGCACCAGGCCCTTAAAAATGGTTAACAAAATGAGATAAAGTGGTGTCAGCTACAGTGGGCCCTCTGAGACTTGGGGCCACAGCACTCACCTGACCAGGCTGCGCACTGACATCGGGCCTGAGATATGGGTGCATATATGAATGTGTGCCTATTTAACCATGCACTTATGCCTCAACACAATGAAATTCCTCTAGAATGTTGTTTTAAACTTAACTGAACATGTCCCATACTCAAAAAGTATTTATACACACACACACACACACACACACACAATTCTATTCATTTGCTGATGTTTTTAAGATCACCTGCCAACAGCAAGATGGTGTTTGCTCAACTTCCCCAATCTGGCGCCCTCCCGATGTGTTGGACAACAATTCTCGGCATCCCCCAGCCAGCCATGCTGGCTGGGGGATGCTCGGAGTTGTAGTCCAACACATCAGGTTGGGGAGGGCAGGGTGAGATGTTGGCCGGTGTGCCATGAAGGTGCACCATGCTGCGGAGGCTAGCCAGATTCCTCTGTTTCACTGCTGCTAACACATGATTTCAAGTTCCGCACACTGCCAGGACCAGCACATCTCGTAATAGATTCCTCTAAATGGAACAGATGCATCGGCAGAGGGGGGCTTGGCTGTCATTTTTTAAAATTTGCAGCTGTTTCTCAAGGGTAGGCTATCCCCTACCACCATCATATCCTTAGCAGAGAAGCACTTCTGATACGCTCCCAGACGTACTAGAGGTCCTTCATCTTACATGAAAACCAGTCACCAGGAAAACGTTGCTGTAGCTTTGCATTAGTCATAGAGAAATGAGCATCTTCGGGAGCGGAACTAATGCAACCTGCGAGGAAATCAATGCAGGCTCAGAAGAGGAAGTGAGTTCCTGAGAGAACAGTGCAGCCTAATAGAGACATGGTCAGATAACACAGAAATAAATAAAAAAGTCAATAGCCTTATCACTTATCTCACTGTCTTCTACATTTCCCTCAGCCTTCAAAAAGGATGTATTCCCTTCACACGGCTACCTGAGCAAGAGCTGTTACCCATGCTAACAAAACATTCAAATTATGCACCCAGATTGTCCAGATCTTGCAGCAAGAAAAGCTGAATTTGTTTTGGCTACCAGGGTAAATTATGTGAACTGAGGAAGTTTGCATAATTTATCTTCTCTGGCATAATTTACTTGGGCATAATTTATCCTAGCTTTGTGAGTCACAGGAAAATGTAAGAAGCTGTGCAGTGTCACAAAGCCTCTTCAGCCTCTTCACATTGTATTCAGCTACCCTCCTGATTTCACCATCGTTGCTGCAGACTTTCAAGTTATCTTCACAGCCATGAGGACCGGAAACATGCTTTTAAAATAACAGAATAAAACAAAAGCTGAGACACTCAAGAAGAGGAATTTCACAAGCAGTACCACATTTTGTACTTTTTCTGTGCTTCTGCAGATTCATAGCATACACACACAACCCTGCTTACAGTTTTGAAAATGGCATCTGAACAGAGAGGTGTGGAAAGTATAAAAATAAATGTAACAAGTATTACTTTGTATTGAACATAAGTATTATTCTGTATTAAATGTAATCCCAGAACTTTCTTAAGTTAGGATTTCCTGTCCTGACTTTTGGAAGGCCGGAAGCTCTCTCTTTCACTAAAGGCTGTGAGCAGCCTCTGTAAGCGGTCTTGTGAGATTCTTTGAACTACTGGAATTAATTGCATATGAGATAAAGTGGTAGAAGTTGCTTCAAATCATGCAAGATTAGCCTAACAAGACTGATGTCTGTAACTATCAAAGAGGTGTGAACTGTCCTTCTTTCTCTCTACCCTTTCTCCCTCTCACACCTGGTGAATTAGTTGTTATTTACTGCTGGGAAGAGAAACCAGATATTGTAAAAGCATAAATCTGTCACAATAGAAATAAACAATTAGGAAACACCAGAGAATTTGTTAGCTGGCATGTGCGAAAGCAAGACGCTTGTAAGAAAGGTGTATGGATGTATTTCTGTTGTTCGGGGTCCCACTCTCCTCTTCTTTTTGAGTGGTACCATACAGACAGCGCTGTATTCTAAAAAAAGGAATTCTTTTTTTTTTACCCGCTCTGGCTGGATTATTGACTACAAGTCAACTGGAAAACGAACTTGGGAAGTGACTTGAACTTGTTCCTTACCACAGAAGGTGACAAAAGAGGTGATGATGAGGGACAATTTTGGATCAGCACTTATGCCAAAGCTGGCATTTTGGGGTATGCATGGTGCTCCCCAACACACATACAAGTGCATGGAAGGTTTCCTCATTCATTGCTCATTCATTTATGGACTGGCCCCAACACTGCAACTTTTTGGAGGTTGGTTTTTTGACATTGACTGGTTTCGCACAACATGACAACCCATTGCGGGTGACAAGCCACGGTGGGTTGTTGTGCCATGTGAACCCAGACCGTTTCCCTCAGGGTGGCTTGTTTGGGTGGCAACAAGCCACCCTGACAACCCATCGCTTGTTCTAGGGCGTGTCATCCAAAACCATTGTGGGTGAGAAGAAGGAGCGAGCAAGACACTTGGGAAGAGCAGCAAAAAACCCTTGCTGCTCTTGCCAAGTTTGCCTGGGCACCTGCCAGTGACTGACAGCCGCTCCGCAAGTGCACAAGCAGCACTTGGGAGAGGCTATCACGGGCTTGCTGCCCTCCCCACTGCAATTGCAAACTGTTTTCAGGTAAAGGTGAAAAAGCCGCAGCGAGCTAAAAATGTCTCAGCAGGGAGTTGGAGACAAGTTGGTCCTGCCACAGTGTCCCCTGGGAAGGAGGGGGAGGGAGGGATGAACAACCCACAGTGAGCCCGATCAGCTGCTGGGCACACTGTGGGTTGTTCGCAGAACAACCGACCCACAATGGCTTATTGCCAGGGTGGGTTGGCGTGACATACAAATGCGCCCATTATTTCAGAAGTAATGCAGCAGACCATCCTCTTAGAACCTTTACCAGTCCTTTCATCTATTTTTGTAGACCCGAAAAACAGGATTCTTCACAACAATCTTACTTTAATTCAAACCAGCTGTGAATGGAATGAAAATAGCGAGAATTCAGAAATTAGCAGCAGGATACTTGATTGAGAGCTGGTTCTCCAGGGTTTGGCAGAGAGAGCTCATGAAAAAGTTAGCAATTCTCAACAGACTCATTAGAGGAATAGTAAAGCAGGATTTATTTTTGGTCAGATGGTTTCCATTTCCATTTCATATCTCAATAAGCCCCCCCCCCCATTTCCTTTTGGAAAGATTCTGTTACATGATCAAAGTGGTCTTAACGTTTATTAGAATAGGGCAATTAATACTTATCTCTGTCATCCTGGAGATTAGATAAATGTATAACAACAGGAAGCAACCAATGTGCAAGTAACACGTTATAACCTTTTCTTGTGCTTCTGAACGTTAATGTTATAATGTTTAAAATTATTTGTGAGGAATCAATTTTTAAAATCCCCAAGAAGAAAAAAGAAAAACCCAGAGAGGCAATTCCAGTAAAAGCAGGCGTTATCAACCTGGGTCCATTTTGGAAATAGAAATTAAAGTATTCCTTGTCTCGTCTTTCCTGGGAGAGCCCCTTACACCCAGTAGATACACCCCACACACTGTTCTGGTGTGAGGGGCAGTGATTTTACAAATGTCTATAGAAGGCGAATGAATGAAGTTGATCTTGGTGGCCTACACCTGATTTCCCTATCCCCCCAAATCATGACAATTCTACTTCACTAACTCATGGGTGCCCTATGCACACATCCATTCAGCGCATGGAGGGAAGAGTGGGATCGTACACACTCTTAATGTTCCAGCTTCCAACATGTTCAGTTGAAAATGGGAAATGAACATTAGGGACAGGGAACCCTCTTTCTATCAAGGGCCCATATAACATCAGATGGAACATGTCAGAGGCTGCATGATGGTGGTGGATGGGACTGAAGCTAGTGGTAGGTGGAGCCAGAGCCTTAAGTGCCCGAGCCGGGGCTATTCCTTTTTCTCTCTTTCTGCCACCCCCTTCTCTCTCCTGCCCACTGACGCTTTTTGTCCTCATCCAGCCAGCTGCCCAGGGAGGGATAGGTCACTCTTGCCAGAGGTCTGAACTGATTTTAATTATTTTATTATATTTTTAAATAGCCCATCTGGCCGGTCACCCGGCCACCCTGGGCGATGTACAATCATTAAAATACAATAAAACACAATTAAAACATAATTAAAACATAATTAAAACAATTAAAAATATAAGTTTTTTTTTTAAAAAACCTAACCCACCCCATATTCCCGCCT
Source organism: Shinisaurus crocodilurus (assembly GCA_021292165.1). Classification (NCBI taxonomy): domain Eukaryota; kingdom Metazoa; phylum Chordata; class Lepidosauria; order Squamata; family Shinisauridae; genus Shinisaurus; species Shinisaurus crocodilurus. The sequence goes on along the minus strand of CM037879.1, from coordinate 192,427,488 downwards.
GAAAAGCCATGTTTTTAAAGCCTGGCAGAAGTTCATCAAGGAGGGGGCATGACGAAGGTCACTGGGGTGGGAGTTCCATAACTTGGGGGCCGCCACAGAGAAGGCCCTCTTCCTAGTCCCCACCAGCCTGGCAGCTCTCGCTGATGGGACAAGGAGAAGGCCGTCCGTGGCAGACCTTGTTGAGTGGCCTACTTGGTGTTGCTCGAGGCGCTCCTTGAGATAAGCTGGACCGAAGCCGTATAGAGTTTTAAAGGTCAAAACCAACACCTTGAATTCGGCCCGGCAAGCAACTGGAAGCCAGTGCAACTCCTTCAGCACTGGTGTGATGTGGTCTCGCCGGTGGCTGCCTTTAACCAGGTGAGCCGCCGCGTTCTGTACCAGCTGTAGCTTCCAAACTGTCTTCCAGGGTAACCCCACGTAGAGCGCATTACAGTAGTCTAGGCGAGAGGAGACCAAGGCATGAACCACCGATGGGACCAGATGATTAGGAAGGTAGGGGCGCAGCTGCCATATCAGATGGAGTTGATACAGCGTGGCCCGGCTCACAGCTGACACCTGAGCCTCCATGGACAGCTGGGAATCTAGAATGACTCCCAAGCTGCGGACCTGGTCTTTCAGGGGTAGATGTACCCCATTCAGCACCAGGTCAATATCCCCCAACCTTCCCTTGTCTCCCACCAGAAGTACCTCGGTCTTGTTGGGGTTCAGCTCCAGCATGTTCCTTCACATGCAGCCACCCACTGACTCCAGGCACTTGGACAAGGTCTCAACAGCCAACCTCGGTGAGGACTTGAAGGAGAGGTAGAGCTACGTGTCATCCACATATTGATGACAGCACACCTCAAACCTCCTGATGATAGCTCCCAGCAGCTTTAGGTAGATGTCAAATAACATTGGGGAGAGGATGGGACCCTGCGGCACCCCACAAGTGAGCGGCCGAGGGTCCGAGGCCTCCTCCCCAAGAACCACCCTCTGGTACCTTCCAAAGAGGAAGGACCAGAACCACTGCAATACAGTGCCTCCCATGCCCAACCCCTCCAGACGGTCCAGGAGGATAACGTGGTCAACGGTATCAAAAGCCGCTGAGAGATCGAGGAGGACTAGAAAGGAGCATTCGCCCCTATCCAAAGCCCTCCTCATATCATCCACCAAGGCGACCAAGGCTGTCTCCGTCCCATGTCCAGACCTGAAGCCCGACTGGCATGGATCTAAATAATCGGCTTCATCCAAGTGTGCCTTCAACTGAGCCCCCACCACCCGCTTGATCACCTTGCCCAGAAATGGCAAATTGGAGACTGGGCAAAAGTTGTTCAGATCTTGGGGATCCAAGGGCGGCTTCTTTAGGAGCAGACTTATTGCTGCCTCCTTGAGGGCTGGTGGCATCACTCCGTCCTCGAGGGAGGCATTCACCACCGCCTTGATCCCCTCACCCAGTCTCTCCCTACAGCTCATGATGAGCCAGGATGGGCAAGGATCAAGCAAGCAGATTGCCTGCAGAGGGCTTTTGAAATTAGGCCAATGGCTGCCCAGGCTGCATTTGTTGGCCCTAGGGACATAGGTTGCCTACCCCTCATCTAGACAGAGCCCATATACATACAACTTTACTCATGTAGAGGCTCTCCATGTGATCAGGAACCCTAAGTTTACAGGGTCCCTGATCACACAGAATGAGTTATATGAACATTGGCTCTCTATGGAGACCTTTGACTGAACCACATGGAGGTGAGGAATAGGGATTGCACATGTGATCCTGCTCTCCCCTCTACACACACACACACACACAGAGAGAGAGAGAGAGAGAGAGAGAGAGAGAGAGAACATCTGTGTAGAGCTAGTGACAGCATTCATACCAAAGTTCATTTTAAATGTTGACCATTAAGATTCTGGTCAGAAGTTAATAGCTTCTGCAGTAGTAGATTATTTAAATATTTATATTCTTAAAACTTGTATTGAAAGACTATGAGCTTTTGTAGGCAATTACCTTCTAAACTTGTGCTCTTTCCATTAGATTGTTTCACTTAGACTTAAACGTGTAAGGGCACAACCATATCGGTTGCTGTCCAAGAGATGGAAGCCTCAGATCTTGGAGGCTTCCAAATATCCTATGCCCTGGAAGCTTGCGATGAAGGAAAATGGCGGCTGACATATTCGTCGAACAGGGGAGAGACAATGCAGTTTGATAAATGCCAGGATGAGGATTCAATTGGCAATAATTAACCCCGAATAAGGGGATTAATTAAAGCAATAACTCACTCATGCCTCAAAGAATACTTTTAGCACACTTCCTGCATTTCAACAGTCGGCTTGTGGAGGAGTTGTCCAAGGTCTTGAAGTTACAGCTTGCTCTCGATTTGCGTTGAAGTCGTTAAGGACACTTAAGCCTGTCAATCTTTCATTCCCCTGAATTTATGGTTTACATCTGGAGTTGTTTTAAGAGAGGTCTTCGCTACAGCAAATTGACTAGCTTGCGGTGAGTTTATTCCTTGTTTCTGGATCTAAGGAAGAAGGACTGAGCAAATTTTTAAAAAATCTTGATAAACAAATATCATAAAGAGAAGATCTTTTGGAAGTTCTTTGTCTTAGGACAGAGGTTCACTAACCTCTTGTTCTTTCAAATAAGTATTTTACTGTTGCCGAAAGTGTTTCCTTGGGAAAGATATTACATAAAGAGTTTAGAGTGCCAGGAGACTGAGCTGTTTGCATTCTTACTCTGTCTGGTGTTATCAGTTTGTCAGTGCTGCGAGGACTCTTTGTAATAACAGATAAAGTGTACTTCAGTTTGTGATTTATCCACAGAAAAAATGGTTACTCCTGCTTTACTTCAGAAATTATTTGAAGATTTTTGCAACAAATTGGATTATTTGGATAAGAGAATGGAAGAGAGGTTTGCAAAATTAAATATAAATCTGGAAATTATGGACAAAGACATGAAGCTGGATTTTACAAGGCAAATACCAGAAAAGGTGGGACAGATCAATGAAAAGGTTGAAATCATGAAGCAGAAACTTGAAGTGTTAAATAGTGACTTTGAGATGGAAAGCCCTTTGGATTTTGATGTGATAGAAAAGGACACGGTCTACAGAATATTTCCTGTATACTCCAGAAAGAAAACAGTGGATCAAATCCTGCAGCAACATTTTCTTATTATTTATTTATTATTTATTATTTGCATTTATCTATCGCCCATCTGGCCGGCAAACCGGCCACCCTGGGCGATGTACAGAAAATAAAACAGAACAAAATACATTAAAACATTTTTCTCCATTAAAATACATTAAAACAGTATAAAATTTTAAAATCTTAGCCCACCCCATATTCCCGCCTGAATAACCAAGTTTTTAATGAGCGGCGGAAGCTCAGCAGAGAGGGGGCATGGCGGAGGTCACTTGGGAGAGAGTTTCATAGTACGGGGGCTGCCACAGAGAAGGCCCTCTTCTTCGTCCCGACCAGTATAGCTGCTCTGGCTGAAGGGACAAGGAGAAGGCCGTCTGTGGCAGATCTTGTTGAGCGGCCCACTTGGTGTTGCTGGAGACGCTCCTTGAGATAGACTGGACCGGAGCCGTATAGGGTTTTAAAGGTCAAGGCCAACACCTTGAATTCAGCTCGGCAAGCAACTGGTAGCCAGTGTAGCTCCTTGAGCACTGGCGTGATGTGATCCCGCCGGCGGCTGCCTTTAACCAGGCGAGCCGCCGCGTTCTGTACCAGCTGTAGCTTCCGAACCGTCTTCAAGGGTAACCCCACATAGAGCGCATTACAGTAGTCTAGGCGAGAGGAGACCAAGGCATGAACCACTGAAGGGAGCAGATGATTAGGAAGGTAGGGGCGCAGCTGCCGTATCAGATGGAGTTGATACAGCGCGGCCCGGCTCACAGCTGCCACCTGAGCCTCCATGGACAGCTGGGAGTCTAGAATGACTCCCAAGCTGCGGACCTGGTCCTTCAGGGGTAGATGTACCCATTCTTACTGAAACTGAGCTGGAGCTCATGGCTTTGGCCCTGTTGAAAGATTTGCAGCAATATTTGGTTTGGATGTCAAGGTCCTGGTTGTGTTGAAGGAGGTGGTTATTGGATTTCGTAAGAGAAGAGTTGGTGTGCCTTCACTTCAAAGTCAAGATACAAAAGGTTTGTTTTTGACAGAGGGAGAGCAAATGCAAGACTTTAATAAGAGCAATAGATGTTGAGGAGGTGGGAGTTGGCAGAGAGGGTTAATTTTATAATATCAATTAAAGAAATGACAATAGTAATATTTATTGCAGAAATGAAATTTTAACTTGGCTCTTTGCTGGGATTAGAAAAACGTCGTTACTTATAGTATGGGTTTAATGGAGATGTGAAAAGATTGCTGTTTATACAGGAAGAACAAGTCAATGATTGTATGATAAAAATGGCTCTACATTTTTGGTGATAATATACTAATTGATCAGTGCGAAACTATGTGCTTAAAATATTTGAAAATTATATAAAGTTTTGGTTTTAAAGAAAATTCTTATAAGAAGATAGTGTCGATGTGTGATACTGGACAAAATGTTGGATAGTTAATTTCTTTTTACTTATAAATTAGAAAGGTTTAACGTAGATTAAATGTTTTAAATTGTATGAGTATTTGCCTAGAAGGTTTGTACTAAATTTAGCTTTAGTTTTAATGGAAATGTTTATAAGAGAATGTATGGTGGATATTTGCTATTGGGAAAATTGGGAAAAATGTAAAATGTATTTTGGGTACTTGGGAGTAAGATGAATAATAAGGAGGTATATTCTATTTTGATTGAAAACAGAGTTTTCTTCTCTCTTCTGATCAATGGGCAATCAGTTGGAAAGGGTTTTTTAGCATTTTATTAATATATTTGAGTGAAAATGCCTATTATTGTTTAGAAGTGGAAAAGTTTAATGTTACTTTCATTAGAAGAATGATTGGCAAAAATGAGGAAGTTGGCAGAGATGGTTAAATGTATGGCTTTAATTATAGAAAAGATATTACATATGTTTATTTTAGAGTAGAAGCCTCTATTAGACATTTTCATTTCATTCATTCCATTTTTTACATTTCTATACTGCCCAATAGCTGAAGCTCTCTGAAGATTTTAATGAGATCGGGGGGGGGGGGTAACTGGTTTATGTGTAGGTTTGATGAATAAGAAGAATAATTTTGACAATAGAAATAAGTGATTTTATTGTGTACTTATGGAGTAAGGGAAGGTATTGGGTACTTATATTTGCTGTAGAGAAAATCAAGAGTCCATTTTAGTTTGTAGTTTTTAATTTGTAGTTGTTGTTCATTGTTGTATTGTTTTTGTATTGTTGTGTTGTTTGTTTGTTATTTTTTTTAAAAAAAATTATAAAGTGTAAAAAAACCCCAACACACAAATATCCTATATGCGCTGCTGGGCTCCTGCCAGCAGGGTGGGAGGGATGACGGAGGTGTTTTTTGACTCCCCATTCTCCGCCCCCCCCTTTTTTACTTTTTCCTCTAGACAGGCCTCTAGATTCATAGATTCATAGATTATAGAGTTGGAAAGGGCCTACAAGGCCATCGAGTCCAACCCCCTGCTCAATGCAGGAAACTAGAGGAGGGGTCTCCCATCCAAGTAACAACCAGGCCTGACCCTGCTTAGCTTTCCACGCTCAGACAAGCTGAGCCAGCGTGAGCCACAGGCCTGTATTGCTGTGTATAGAGTAGCCGCGCGGCTGGGGCTGGAGAGGCCCTAGGGCTGTGCATATCCTGGCCTGGCCTGGCCTCTCCCCTCCCCACCCACCAGAACGTCCCCTTTTTGATGTCTATGAGGTCCTCCGAGGCCGCTTTTGCCACCTTGGAAAGCAGGCGCTGCAGTTCTTTCTGCAGCAGCGGCAAGGGGATGGAATCAAGTCCTCCTCCCAAAGCCTCTGGGATGCTCTCCAGGGACCATAGGATTACTCCCCAAAACTCTTTTACTAAATTACTAACATGGCTGCTCTTGTATACTTGTTCTATAGAGAAAGTACTTCCTAGCTGTCCTGGTTGGCTCGACACCATGATATACTGCTAAACCTTTGGAAAGCAGATACTTTCCTAAGGACCATTTCTAAACTAGACAAACTATTTTCCATTGTAAATTGCTTTGAAATGATTTCTCTTTGGGAATTTCACATTGAAAAGGAATCCAGCCAATCTCTATCCGGTGGAGTGCAAGAGCTGATCATCACATAAGGCATCATTGAAAATGCCTGTGTGAATATGTGGGTGTTTGTGTGGGAAGCTGTCATCTTCCTCTGCAGCACCAGCATTACAGCATATCACATTATGCAGCTCCCCATACTCATAGTAAGGCAGTTCTTAAAGCACGCAACTCATTTTCACAGGCTGGGGGTTTTCTGATAAAATGTAGGGCAGAACTGTCAAGAGTGGCATTTTCCCATGGAAAACTCCTGGTTCTTGGAAAATATCCAGCTCAGTCTAATAAAAACAGGTTAGCTTATAATGGTAACACACAATTTGACAGTCGACTATTGCAATTAATGCACACAGCAAACAAGGAGAGAAACTGCTTATACTTCTGCCTCAAGTTACTACTGCTGCACAGTTCCATTTGAAAAAACAGTCACAGGAAACCACAACAGTTGCTAGCACGTATAACATGTTTTTCCTCACCAGAGGAAAAACCATTGCTCAGTTCAGTTCAGTTCTTTATTATTACGGTCATATGACCCAGCAAATACAGTAATACCTTGGATTACAAGTAACTTGGTTTGAGAGCGTTTTGCAAGACAAGCAAATTTAATTTTTTTTTTTTTTTTTTTTTTTTACTTGATATACAAGCGTCGTCTTGCAATACAAGTACTGTAGTACGGCTTAAATTAAAAATCTCTATACAAATTTTTTTTGGGGGGGATTTCGTTTTGATATAAGAGTGTTTTGGATTACAAGCATGTTTCCAGAACGAATTATGCTCTCAATCCGAGGCATGACTGTACACTTTACATTTCAGATCACACCCACAACGTTACAAGTAAAACAATTATTCTCACACATAATAAAACAAAATTGGAAGGAAAGATCTCTCATTTAGTCTCTCTACCATAAAAGCTCGCCTTTTCATAACAGCTAAAAAAAGGTTGGTTACTGAGGAGGTGACAATTGGATTGTGATCACATAAACAGAAGGAGATCAACCATTTGTCAGGCAAGTCACGGAACCTCCCTAAAAGGGGCAAAATTAAGTCTTCCCTTATTTTAGGATAGAATTTACAGTGAAGGAGAACATGCCTCAGTGATTCGGGTACCCCATCCATACACGGGCAGTGTCTTTGTTGGTATGGAGTTCCTTGGTACCTGCCCTGCAAGATCTCTGAAGGTAGAATATTAAACCTTGCCAGCATAAATGCTCTATGAGCTTGTGGGTCGCGAATATTAGACAGGTATAACGCTGGTAGGCCATATGTCAGAGTAACCCCACTTACGATGATGGAACAAGATCTATTCGCTAATGAGAAAAGGTCCTGTCTCTCAATATCAAGCAGTCTCTGTGATAACAGTCTAAGCACTTACTGGGGACCTAGCAGAAGAATAGAATCCATGGGGATGCCAATTGATCTGATTTTTGATTGAACGGTCTAGCAGTGTAAATAAGGCTGGGCGCGCCGCCCAAGCCTTATTTCCCCGGCGCCCCCCTCCCCGCCTTGTTTTTTCGAGCGGCGCTGTGCGCTGCTTGAACAATCCCCCTACCTGTCTCGCCGCTTTCGGGCCCGGAAATGGATCTTGCGCAGGCGCAGAACGGACCATAGGGGTCCAGCACGAATGCGCAGGATTCCGTCACATCATTTCCAGTACCGGAAATTTTTTATGGGGACAGGTACCACCACAGAAGCAAGAAGAACTTCATTTGCCAGCTGATTCGTAGCCCAGGTTCTAGATGTTCTTGTTTTTTTACAGCACAATCCTGTACATGTCTACTCAAAAGTCCACTGAGTTCAATGGGTCTTTTCCCCAGGAAACGGGGTATAGGATTGAAGACTTATTCTCTTATTTAGTCGGCAGTTTATTGATCTTTTCTCTTGGGGTGTGATCAGACATTTCAGTGCTGGCAACTTGCCCTTCAACTAACTCTTGGGAGTGGGCAGGACCCATCAGCTCCATTAGTATCATGTCAAAACAATCCCCAGGCTCTCACTTTCTCAGCTTCCCACGCTTTGCAATCTGTGATTTGATCTCTCAATCAGTGTTTCCAAATGCACCCATTCCTTGCTAATTATCTCAGTCCCGTTTGGTTAGCTGTTCATCTCGTAGCTTTGCTTTGCTTGCTTAAACGGATATATTTCAAACTCAGCATTTGTTTTAGGATTGAAATAATATGTGAGGCACGTTAAGGCTGTTTTGGAAGTCATCTCCATCCCATGTACCTGGAAGACAGTGAAATATATCATAAATGTCTCCTGCATACTTACACTCCAACGGTCCCTATATGCCAGGGACAGTCCCTATTTTCTAAACCGGCTTTCCTCAATCTGGCACCCTCCAGATGTGTTGGACTACAACTCCATTGGCCATGCTGGCTGGGAGTGATGGGTGTTGTCCAATACATCTGGAGGGTGCCAGATTGGGGAATGCTATTATAGAGCCCCTCCCTGGTAAATAATTGCCCTTGTTTCTTGCATTTTGGGAAGTTGTTGAAGGTGCCTTTTAAAAATATTGTTAGTTTGAATTTCTAGAGTTGTCTTCAGGGTTCAATTCCCTCCAGGATCACAAAATTTAAATCTTCAAGTAGGAAGTATAGGTGTGTCTTGTCTCTAGCACACATTAATGTAAATGCATGTTCATGCATCACGCAGTCCACACAGCCTTCCATTTAACATGCTAGTGCAGTGTTCTCCAACCTTGGGTCCCCAGATGTTTTTGACCTACAACTCCCAGCATGCCCCAGCCAGCTACACTAGCTGGGGCATGCTGGGAGTTGTAGGCCAAAAACATCTGGGGACCCAAGGTTGGAGAACACTGTGCTAGTGAGACTAATTTTGAAGTGCTGATAACAGATTTTAGGGCAATTATGTTTCCCCAGCATGTCTTTAATCTAAAGAGCAAACAAACAAACAAACAAACAAACACCTTCTTGACTTTTGCAACACAGCACAATAAGCTATTGAAGAGTAAACAAAGAAAGCATACAGTAGATAGAGCAGACTTCAGGAATGGGTAAGTAGGGGCAGGCTCAGGTGTAATTCTTGCTATGAGAATAGGAGCATTATAAGCATGTCCTTTTTTTTGTCTGTGAAATGTGTGCAAGGATATCCTCCTGGAACTATCAGTAGTTACACCAAAGGCAAGAAATAAGCATTGCAATCTCTTGCTACAATTGGACATCATGTTAAACCATGGTTTACTGTGAATGGAACAAGCCTAGCCTCCCCCGGGCTTGAGCACTTCCCCTCCCCTCTCCTCCTGTGGCATAGCCGCAAGGAGATCAGAAGCTTTTGCTTCCATTTTAGATTAATCACAGTTTAGTGTGTCATCCAAACTCAGGTTAATCTTAAATACAGGGGCTGTTCGCATGACATGACAGCCCACCATGGGTTATTTACCCCACCTGAGATTGCAGCATGTGCAGGCAAGAAGCCACTATTTTGAGCATGCAAGCCCTGCTTGGGGGTTGTTGTGCTGTGCAAACCCAGAGAGCGTGGGTTATGCAAGGGTTAAACGACCTCGCATAACCCCTTGCTTGTTTTAGGATCAGCCTGGGGTGGTTTATTTAACTCATGATGAGCCATGGTGTGTCATCTGAACCCAGTCACAGTTTGTTGAAACTAGCCAGCTTCATGAACCACAGCTGGCTAGTTTCAAACTAACGATAGTTAAGATTAACCACAGTTTGTCATTTTCGGATGACACAAGTAGCTGTGGTTAATCAACAATGAAAGGGAATGCTTCCAAATACCTCCTCACTGCCACATCAGATAAGAAGGGAAAAGGGAGTGTGCGACCTCAAGGGGAGGCTATGCTGGTTCCATCACAATAAACCATGGTTTATCATGACATCTGAATACAGCCTCTATGTCCATAATTCCCACTTTGTGCCTACAGCAGCAGCATCTGCATGCACTTCCGACTGCAGGAACTAGGGTGCCCATACGTTCTACTTTACAGTCCTCTATTTAAAGTGCTGTCAGAGTACAGTCCTCTATTTGAAGGGCTCTCTCTCTCACGTCCAGTATAAAGATAAAGAACTATAAGAAGTGAGAGCCCAGGGGCCTTGAAGCTGCCCCTCCAGAGTTAGCAGGACCTGGACATCAATCTGCACAGGCAAGCACACAGGTCACCTGGCCACAATCTTCCCTACTATGGCTTGTGGTTTTATTTTATTGTGGCGGCCCCCGTACTGTGGAACTCTCTCCTGAGTGACCTCTGCTATGCCCCCTCTCTGCTGAGCTTCCGCCGCTCACTAAAAACATTGCTGTTCAGACGGGAATATGGGGTGGGCTAAGATTTTAAAATTTTATACTGTTTTAAATGTATTTTATCCTGTATTTTATCTTGTGTACATCACCCAGGGTGGCCAGTTTGCCGGCCAGATGGGCGATAAATAAATGTAAATAAAATAATAATAATAATAATAATAATAATAATAATAATAAGCAATTATTTCGGAACGTGCATCTATACCTATGGATTAGTATATGCCAATTTTATACAGATCTGTGTTCTATTTTGTCCTCTTTTCTGGTGATGCATCATAAGCCGCCTTGGGTTCCTTGCAGGAAAAACGGCGGGGTATAAATAAATATAATAAACAAAACTTGCTTTGATCCTTCTAAGTCACTTCACTGCCATAATTTATTACCTGCTGAAATGTGTAGATCATACATGTCACCATGGGGAAAGCAGCCAGGCTTTGACTTGAGAAATTCTGAAGGCTCCAGCCCAACCATCAAGGAACGCTTGCCTTGTTGTTATCCTGACCCATTCAGCTCTACCAAACATCTTCCCCCAAATGGCTCAGTTGAATGGGACTGACCATGAACTGTATTATGAAGAAGATCAGATTATATCAGAACGGTCCTTTCAGATCCTAAGCATACATGTCTATCTATTCACTGCAGGTGGTGTTTTCCCTAGATTTCTGCTAGGCCGGAATTCGATCATCTGATATCTAAAGCCCCATATTCCATGACCTTAACTTTTTGAAACAAGGCAGCTTTTATCCTGCTTCAAATGAAAATCAAATTTGAATGGATGCTTCATTTAAAGCTTCCGCAGCTGTGAAGGCTAACTAAAGAAGCTTGTGTTTATTAGCTGAATTAGCATCAGCTAGAAGGCTCATGTTTTATATTTCCATCACTTTGTTCTTTTGTCAAGAAGCTCCTCTATGAACCGCTAACATGGGAGGCAATTAGAAAGATAGCAAGTTATAGGCATATGCCTCAGATGCTGCCTCATTTGAAAGCAGGTTGTACATTCCGATTATCTAGACCCATTCCAGTCTGGGTTTCGACCTGGTTATTTATTTATTTATTATTTATATTTATATCCCACCTTTTTTCCTGCAAGGAACCCAGGGCGGGTTACATAATCATCCTCTTCCTTTCCGTTTTATCCTCACAACAACCCTGTGAGGTAGGTTAGGCTGAGAGTCAGTGACTGGCCCAAAGTCACCCAGTGAGTTTCATGGCCAAGCAGGGACTAGAACCCAGATCTCCCGAGTCCCAGTCCAACACTCTAACCACTACGCCACACTGTCTCTCAGTTATGGAACTGAATCAGCCTTGGTCACCCTGATGGGTGACCTTTATCGAGTGAAGGTTAGTGGGAGTGCGACCCTGTTAATTCTACTCGATCTCTCAGCGGCTTTTGATACCATTGACCATGGTATCCTCCTGGATCGACTCCGTGGGTTGGGCATTGGAGGCACTGTGTTACAATGATTCCAGTCCTACCTGCGGGGTCAATTTCAGAGAGTAAGATTGGGTGACTATTCCTCTGACCTTTGGCAATTGCACTATGGGGTTCTGCAGGGTACCATCTTGTCCCCAATGTTGTTTAACATCTGTATGAAGCCACTGGGAGTGGTCATTAGGAGATTTGGAGCCAAGTGCCATAAGTACACTGATGACACACAGCTCTATATCCCTGTGACAACTGAATCAGGAGAGGCTGTGCAAGTCCTGGATCAGTGCCTGAACTCAGTGATGGGCTGGATGAGGGCCAATAAACTGAGGCTGAATCCTGGCAAGACGGAAGCCCTGTGGGTGAGTGGTTCTCGAGTCTGGGAGATAGACTCATTGCCTGTTCTGGATGGGGTTGCACTCCCTTTGAAAGATCAGGCTCATAGTCTAGGAGTACTCCTAGATCCATAATTGTCGCTGGAGTCCCAAGTGACTGCGACGGCTCGGAGTGCCTTTTACCGTCTTTGATTGGTTCGCCAGCTATGGCCTCTCCTGGACAGGAATAGCTTGGCCACAGTGATACAGGTGCTAGTAACCTCAAGACTGGATTACTGCAATGCACCCTATATGGAGCTGCCCTCTATGTGAGGCCTGTGGCTCATGCTGACTCAGCTTGTCTGAGCGTGGAAAGCTAAGCAGGGTCAGGCCTGGTTATTACTTGGATGGGAGACCCCTTCTCTAGTTTCCTGCATTGAGCAGGGGATTGGACTCGATAGCCTTGTAGGCTCCTTCCAACTCTATGATCTATGAAATCTATAATGCTGCTCCAGAAGCTGGAGTAGTGCAGAATGCAGCAGCTCAGCTGTTGTCAGGAGCTGCCCCTTTTCAGCATGCAACTCCTTTGCTGAAGGACTTGCACTGGCTACGTATTCAGCTACTGGGTAAGTTTTAAAGTGCTGGTACTTGTGTACAAAGCCTGAAACAACTTGGGACCAGGTTACCTGAGAGAGCGCCTCCTCCCATACCAACCTGCCTGGTCGCTGAGGTCATCAGATGGCATGCTCCTGGTAGTTCCCCGTGGACCTTTGGCCCGACTGGAAGCCACCAGGAGAAGGGCCTTCAGTGTGGTGGCTCTATTTCTGTGGAACTCCCTGCCTCTGGAGGTCAGGCAGGCTCCGACATTGTGCTGCTTTTGGTGCCTGCTGAAGACATCCTTGTTCCGGGAAGCCTTCTCTGCTCTTCAACCACCAATGTAATTTTGGTTTGTTTTCAATGTATTGTTTTTCTTTCTTCTATATGTTTTTGTCTTTTTATTGTTCATTACTTCAGAATCTGCTTGATGAGGAACAATATACAAATACTGTAAATAAATAAGTAGTAGTAGTAGTAGTAGTAGTAGTAAATTAAGCCTGCATTCTGCAAATAGATGCACGATCCTGGCTGCTGCACCAATGTTTATGGTTCCTGATGCATTTCAAGAATATCTCTTTAACAAGGGCATTTCTTATTAACCTCCATGTGTGAGTTCTCATCATTGTGTGAAAGACTTGGGTTCTAAGGCAAGAACATTGTTTGGAAGTTAATTAATAAGAATTGCCTCTGATAAAGAGACATTCTGAAAACACATCAGGAACCATAAACATTGGTGCAGCTATCTTTTTTGGGGGGGCTTTGTTCTGGCTTTTATAGCTGTCCCCCTGCCCCCAATCTTATTTGTTGTTGATGCTCCTGGCTGACACTGAAAGTGCCCCCTCTGACGAGTTCAAGTCCCATGAGGCAGTGGAAGCCCCACAGCCCCATATCCCATGTGTGTCTTGCCCTGCCCCATGCAGGAGTGTTTCATCTCTGATATAATGTACATGTCATGCCCATATTCTTACCGTGCAGTGCAAACATGACCTATTATCAGACAATGTCTATGCTAAATTTCAGCTTTCAGGATGGTCTGGAAGTACCAGAACCATTTCAATACACACTTTGGAGTCCCCAGTTTTAAGGGAGAAGTGTACGGGCATCCCATTCTCAGGCTATTCTAGTAATTGGGGTGCCTTGGACTATGCGTGCACACAAGTATAGGTGTATATATAACAAGAAAGTTACATTTGAATTTACAAATATGGTTTAAAATGAGGAAGATACTTGAAATAAAACTTACGCTATTTGGATTCACGCATACAGCTAGTCACACTATCATAAAGATCATCATTCTTATTGGGTACTACCAAGCTGTGAATGTAAAGTCCACACACCTTCTTGCAAATCCCTGCCAACAAGCCAACTGCAGATGTGTGAGCATTTGCTGAAACCCAGCATCAGTGGTCAGCCTCCATTGATTCCACCACCTCTCTATCCCTACCTGAAGAAGCCAGAGATTGAACCTGGGGCCTTCCATATGTAAAGCATGCGCTTTGCCGTTGAGTTACGTTCACCCACACTCTCCTTCTGGGCTCAGTGGCAAGGTGGCAAGACCTAGTCCTCACAGTTTGCTGTAGTCCCATTGGGCCAAGAGGCAGGGAGTGAGTGGGCATTGCTGCTGCTCCTCCTGGCCGTATTGGACCCAAAGACAAATGAGTGAGGAGGGAGTTTTTGTAGTAGTGGGGAGCAACAGCAAACAGGAACAAAGCCCTCAAGGCCTACCAATAACTATCGATGTCGGGGCTAGCTCTCCTAGCCCCTCAGGTTCCAATTCCCTAAATCCAAAACAGCACTGGTCAGATTCTGTGGGAACGGACTCTGAAATGGAAAGGGAGGGGGAGGCAGCAGTGGGGCCTCTCTCTGAAGATATCCAGGACCCAGCTGCACCGTCAAGGTTGCAGCCAGAGGTGGGGAGGGAGTGGGGGAAGAAGAATCTCTGGGAACAGCTGACATCTCTTCGCGGATCAGCTCGGCTGGCTAACAAGACTTTTAACCCGCCTTAGGGGCGGAGTCAGTTCTCTAGTTTGAGGGTGAGGATGCGCGAAACACCTCAGTGCAGAATCAACTGTTTAACCTTCCTGACCTGCCATTGAGGGGATAAAGGGTCTTGAATCACTTTCTTGACTTTTGTGTAACACTTTTCTGCAACCACCTGAGTTGCCCTCCTTTTGCCTAATAAAGCTTTACAAAGAAACCCGTGAGCTGTGCTTGACGTTCTGGCTGGAGAGAGGGGAGTAAGAGCGTGAGAGAGAGACACAACAACCAATAGCAGGGGGAAGGAATTGCGCGCACACACATAAATACAAATACACATGCACGACCAACTGCAGCAGGTCTCTTGCCCAGGCCCACAAAAATCTGGGGCTGGCCATACATTTGCCCTTCTTCTGGACTCAGCCTGTGAAGTCAAGAGAGTTAGAGTGCCCATATCCGTGCCTAAGCTTTTATTTATTTTATTACATTTCTATACCACCCAACAGCTGAAGCTCTCTGGGTGGTTCACAACAATTAAAACCACAAAATACAACATAAAATATAGTATAAAATATTGTTAAAATACTAAAACTACAGTATAAAATAGGAGTAAAGCTGAAATATAACCTGGCACCAGTACAGAGATCTAAAATACAGTAAAGAATTTAAAACAGAGCCAGTGTGGTGTAGTGGTGAGAGTGTTGGACTGGGACTCGGGAGATCCAGGTTCTAGTCCCCGCTCGGCCATGAAACTCACTGGCTGACTTTGGGCCAGTCACTGCCTCTCAGCCTAACCTACCTCACAGGGTTGTTGTGAGGATCAAATGGAGAGGAGGAGGAGGAGGAGGATTATGTAAGCCGCCTTGAGTTCCTTGCAGGAAAAAAGGCGGGGTATAAATGTAATAAATAAATAAATAAATAAATAAATAAAAGACTAACATTCCTGGGAAAAGAAGGTCTTCACCTGGTGCCGGAAGGAACACAATGTAGGTGCCAGGCGAGCCTCTCTGGGAAACACGATGTAGGCTTTTGTAGCAAGCCATGGGGAGGCCATGCCCACCTCGCTTTTACCCAGAGAAATACCACAACAAACCTACCGTCTTCTGGGGACAGACTAATATACAAGCACAGTCAAAATGACAAACAAAACATACAAATAAAAAGGTCACAATTGCAGTGAACTCCAACAATCTGGGCAGCTTATTCTACAAATGTAGCCTTATGCCCTCCAGGCAAGAGGCATTGCTACAGCTATAAACACACAGAGAAGCAACAAACTGTGAAGTGATGGCCTTCTCCCGCAAGTAAGGCCATCACATTTTTCCGGAAGATATGCAGGTCTCCTTCAAGTAGGAAGTCTGGCAGGAACACTCTCAGTTCCTCTAGCACAGCCTTCTCCAACCTGGTGCCCTCCAGATGTGCTGGACAACAACTCCCAGCATACCTCAGCCAGGGGCTAGCTGGGCAATTCTGGGAGTTGTAATCCAACTCATATGGAGGGCACCAGGTTGGGAAAGGCTGCTCACGCACCACAGGAATTCTGCAGCTGAAAACAAAACATTGGGACACTTGGCCGTCTGCAACATGGCTCTACTACTCCAGGACTTTTTTCAAGGAACTGCTAAAAACAAAGCCACATAACCTAACGTGGGAGTTCAACTCCTCAGTTGTCATTTCATTTCCTCAGAATTCTGCCCTTCCCTCCCTATTTAAAACATTTTTACACCACTCTTCAGCTGAAGAGGCTCCCAGAGTGGCTTACAAAGATCAGAAATAAGGCAGTCCCTCTTCACAGGCTTACAAAGTAAATCAGAGGTGGGCAACTGGTATAAAGTGGCCACTTATAAATGGGGATATATTCCCCCCCCAATAGGAAATGAGTCACCAAAAAAAGAGGACAAAAGCGGGCACTAATTAGCATAACATTTGCATTTGCTAATTTTTCTGTATAGATACAAATTTGGAAATAATTATTATAATTTTAAAAGGCATACAGTACATCTCACCATAATGTGGAAGACTGTGACCAGGTGACCCGTGCACGGCACCTGCCAGTTAGTCTGCTCTTCAGGTGTTAATAATAATAATAATAATGTATTTCTTACCCGCCTCTCCACTCAGAACAAGATGGGGAACAACCATAAATATAAAATACATAACTAGTTAAAACATAGTAAATATTATTAAAATATTCTTAAAAACCTTTAAAAGTATCCTAAAAACTCTTAAAATTCCACTGGGTAGGCCTGTCGGATGAGGTCAGTCTTTATGGCCTTTTTAAAAGCGAAGAGACTATCTAGTTGACGAGTCCCCTCTGACAGGCCATTCCACAGTCTGGGTACAGCAGAAGAGAAGGTCCTCTGGGTAGTACTCGCCAGCCTAGTCTTGGCTGACTGGAGTAAATTCCTCCCAGAGGACCTAAGCTGTGCGGGGCGGATTGTACGGGAGAAGGCGATCCTGCAGGTAACCCGGACCCAAACCATGTAGGGCTTTAAAGGTAATAACCAACACTTTATACTTCGCCCAGAAACTGATTGGCAGCCAGTGTAATGCTTTTAAAGCTGGTGTAATATGGGCACCTCTAGATGCACCGGTGACCAATCTGGCTGCCATATTTTGCACCAATTGAAGTTTCCGAACTAGGTACAAAGGTAGTCCTATGTACAGCACATTGCAGAAGTCAAGCCTCGAAGTTACCAGCGCGTGCACTACCGTCTTTAGGTCATCCAACTCTAGCAAGGGGCGCAGCTGGTGTATCAGCCGGAGCTGATAGTAGGCACTCCTAGCCGTCGCATCTATCTGAGCTGTCATTTGAAGCGACGGGTCCAGAAGCACCCCCAGGCTGTGAACACAGTCTTTCAGGGGGAGTGTAACCCCATCCAGAACTGGTTGACACACCTCCAAACCCAGGTTGTGGCCTTTGACACCAAGCACCTCAGTTTTGTCTGGATTCAGCTTCAGTTTCTTTTTTTCTCATCCAGCCCATTACCACCTCCAAGCATTCATTCAGAGGAGACACACTATCCTTAACTGACGCTGTTACCGAAGGCATAGAGAAATATATTTGGGTGTCATCAGCATACTGATAACACCCCGCCCCATGCCTCCGAATGATCTCTCCCAGTGGTTTCATGTAAATATTAAATAGCATTGGGGACAGAATGGCACCTTGTGGCATGCCGGAAGGAACACAACTGGTCATAGGCAACAGTTCTTATGGTAGTTTATCTTTAAACCAGAATTGGACAGGACATGCCTTTCAAATAGAGGATGGTGCTCTGGCATCCCTTCATATTTATTTATTTATTTATATGAAGAGAACTCTCCTCTGTAAAAGAGGACACCTGGCCACCCGAGCAACTTGTGGCCATCCAGATGCTTTGGCCTGCAATTCCCATCAGCCCTCATCTGACTAGGGCTGATGAGAGTTGTAGGCTAAAACATCTGGAGGGCCACAAATTGCCCACCCTGATCTAAAAGAAACAACACAAAAGCGAAAGGGATTGAGAGGGAGGAGGAAAAAAGCAAACTCGGGCACTAGTTCTTAGTTACAACGTTCTGCAGGAAGTAATTAAGGAGGTCATAGGAAGTAATTAAGGAGATCATAGAATATCATAGGTTATCATAGGATCATAGAGTTGGAAGGTGCCTACAAGGCCATCAAGTCCAACCCCCTGCTCAATGCAGGAAACTAGAGAAGGGGTCTCCCATCCATGTAATAACCAGGCCTGACCCTGCTTAGCTTTCCACGCTCAGACAAGCTGAGCCAGCGTGAGCCACAGGCCTGTCATGGCACTGGATCCCAGCAAAATGGAAGGGTTGCTTCCTCCCCCTCTGCTGGCCGTTGGTAGCTGGAGAGGGGTGTGGAGCTCTATCCAGGCATGATGGAGGGTGACTGACTCCAGTTCTCTTCCCTGCTTCCTTTGTTGCTCTGAATTCTGGTGACATGCACTTTCACATGGTGACTTGATGTGTGCCTCTCAGAATAACCCAGATCCAGCTGACTGTTACAGACTGTGTGCACCTGGAACTCTCCAGGCCTAGAGCCTTTCCACACAAGTAATTTATTGTGCGCTCGCGATTCTTCACTCGTAGTTTGCAGGTGCTTTACATGACCTCCTCCTCCTCCAGGGCCTCTCCTATGCTTTGCAACCAGTATAGCGGGGTGGGTGGGGTGTTATTGAGGAAACTCTGGTATATCCAAGAATAGCGGAATGAAACCCTAGCATCGTTGTGCAGTCCCGCTATACCACAGTACCACCTAGAGGTTATATAATGGAACATATAGAAAGGCAGAAAATGGGGGGGGGACATGTGTAGAGGATCAGATCTTTATCCCACAAAAAATCCAGAAACAGAAGCCTAGGTAAAGTGGCAGGTTAAAAGCTTTAAGTAGAAAAGCCCTTACACACAGGCTACTGCAGGCTGCCCAAACCTGATGCCCTCCAAGTGTTTTGGATTAGAACTCCCAGCATTCCTGATTATTGGCCATGCTGGCTCAGGCTGCTGAAGTCCAAAACATCTGGAAGGTGCCAGGTTGGGAAAGGCTGGGCTACTGCATTAATTGCAATTAAAATAGCAGATGTGTGATCCACGGGCACATCACTTTATAGGTACAGATCTCGTGACTGTATTGAAATTAACAGAGCCGCACACATGTTCCAGAACTTCATGTGTACATCAGAGCACATGATGGGACTCTGGAATTGGGGAAGAATCAGCTGTATAATAGCACTGCACATTAAGAGTAATTTTCCATTAACAAAGCAGGTGCAGTAACCGAAACCTTAATGAAGCATAAAAGTTTGTATGGCATGCAACAATAATCTAATTTCCATTTCAATAAAATATTAAAATCGGAAGCCTGATTAAAAAGACAGGCTGTGCCTTGTTTTATAGGACTTAGTTTATGCTTGCATTTCATAGCTATGCTTGATTTTAAATTATTATTAATATGCTAGGGTAAAATTCACATTTCAGACGTCACATTCCCGATCCTTCAAACCATGATCCGGAAGGAACAAAGAGCCTGCCTGAGTACTCCCTCCTGCCTTCCTTCAAATGCCATAATAGAATACTCCCTGCCCTGGTTTCCTGAGGCCATAGTTGGCTGTTATATCCGAACCATCAAACGGTGGTTTGAGCAATCCCTCCAAACCAGGTTTGGAAATCAAAGGAAAGGCCATTCCTACCTGATTCTACTTTATGTAGGAACATAGGAAATTGCCTTAAACCGGGCCAGATTAGTTGCCCATCTACAGCAGGGGTGGGCAGCCCATGGCCCTCCAGATGTTTTGGCCTACAGCTCCCATTAGCCCTAGCCAGCATAGCCAATGGTGAGGGAGGATGGGAGTTGTAGGCCAAATCAACTGGAGGGCCACAAGTTGCCCACCCCGATCTACTGTCTGATTGGCAACAGTCTCCAACATCTTTGGTTTGCCAGCCAGATGGGCGATTCATTAAATACAACAAATAAATAAATAAATAAATCTTAGGCAGAGGTATTTCCCATTACCTGCTCCCTGATCCTTTCAACTGAAGATGGTGCCAGGGATTAAACATGGGACCTTCTGCATGCACAGTGTGTGCTTTACCACTGAACTGGTTTCCTCTGTATTTGTCCATAGAAATGGCCTTTAGAATTTTGAAAGGATTAAATCACTTCTTTATTTCCAGCTCTAGTATAGCTAATATGATTTATGCTGTTGCAATGGAAGACACCACCGGGTTCAGAACCCTCTAAACGATGATAAATAATGATGAGATGTTTGCATGCAGATAAATTAGCCCCACCTTTGGGATCCAGAGTCTTAAATAACCAAATAAGCCATTAACCAAACAAAACCAAAATTTATATGATATAGTAAAGTATAGTAAAGTTATTCCCACTGAGAATCTTCATATCTGAAATATTCTTTCAGAATGAAATTGGAAAAAACAGTGGTAATGTATTCCAGGAACAATTGCAGACAGCTTCATGTTCTGTTATGTTTACATGCAAAGCATGACAGTAAAAGGAGAGTTTAAAATGTGATTGGAGTTAACATTTGGATCAGCCTCTGACTATATGCTACATTTTTATGGAAGCTTTTTTTCTTGTTTTAGCTCTGGGGCAGGGAGGGGGGGAGATTTTTGGAAAATAAGTGGCTGGGGTAAAGTTTAAACCTCCCCAGTCACACGAAATGCTCCGCCTTGGGGGCCCACACACTCACTGTACAGCAAGAAAGAGCGAGCGGGTCAGCTGCACTCAGCATACTGAGCATATTGTGTAGTTCAGTGTTCTCCAACCTTGGGTCCCCAGATGTTTTTGGCCTACAACTCCCAGCATGCCCCAGCCAGCTATGCTGGCTGGGGCATGCTGGGAGTTGTAGGCCAAAAACATCTGGGGACCCAAGGTTGGAGAACACTGGGTAGTTCGACCCTTAGGCTGCAATCCTAGCCTCACTCATCTGGGTGTACGACCACTGAACTCAATGGGGACTACCTCTGCACAGACACATATGGGACTGCACTGTTATGGCTTTTCTACATGCCGCTTTTAACCAACCACTTTACCAAGGCTTCTGCTTCCTGGTTTCTTTGTGGGATAATGATCTGATCCTCTACACATGTTCCTCCCCCCCCCCGGGGGGGGGTTTCCTTCTCTGCCTTTCTATATGTTCCACTATATAACCTCTAGGTGGCACTGCACGAGGGTTTCATTCCACCATTCTCAGATATATCAGAATTTCCTTGATTTTAAAAACAAAACAAAACACTGCTAAACTGGTTGCAAAGCACTGGAGAGGCCCTGGAGGATGACAACATCATAGAAAGCACCCGCAAACTCCCATGAGTGAAGGATCATGAGCCCACAATAAATGCCTCGTGTGGAGAGGCTCTGAATTTTTGGAATGGTTTATTTCTTTATTTACAGCATTTTTACCCCGCTCTTCAGCCAAAAAAGGCTCCCAGAGTGGCTTACAAAGATTAATATTAGACAGTCCAGTGCTGTGGTAAATAATTTATTTTATTTATTTATTTATTTCATTTTTATACCGCCCAATAGCCGAAGCTCTCTGGGCAGTTTACAACAATTAACAATACAGTCCCTACCCGCAGGCTTACAATCTAATTCTAAAAAGACACGACACACAAGGAAAAAGGAATGGGGAGGTTCCCTCGGCCTGCTCCAGCCTCCGTCGTTCCTTCTTCCCCACAGGGCTGTAGATGTCAGTTAGCCTTGTGGGGGGGCAGTCCAACTGGAGCAGGCCCTGATGCAATATCATCCTTTGCATACAGAAGGTGCCTTGTTCATTTTCTGGCATCTCCAGCTGAAAGAATCCGGTAGCAGGTGGTGGGAAAGGGCTCTGCCCGAGCCGAGACCCTGAAGAGCCACTGCCAGTCGGAATAGAGTGCAGACCAACCCAGACCAACCCAGCGCCCACCAAGTGTGTTGGACTACAACTCCCACTGTCAGCCATGCTGGCTAGGGATGATGGAAGTTGTAGTCTGACACATCTGAGGGACACCAGTTTGGGGAAGGCTGGTGCAGACACTACTGGGCTAGATGGGCAGGTATAACAGTGCCCCCCAATTATAAGGGTTACAGGAGCCCTGTTTTCCTTTGCATCTGCTGGTTGCCCTGCACAGCTTTTTGTAGTGCCCGATAAACTGGCTTCTTCCGCCAACTAATAAGCACTGGCGTAACTTCAGAGATGCCAGTGTTGCAAGGCATTCAGCAAATGTTTTGCAAACCACAGTCTTTACTATACAGCAGCACTGGTAAAGGGCCGAGGGTGACAAGAGAAACTTCAAGCAAGTTCTCAGGCTGTTTTGTCTTGCACTTGGTGGGGGCAGGAGGCTGTTCCCTGATAATTTTGAGTCCCCGTTCTATCTCCTGCACTAGCAAGTGATTTGAACATTCCTTCCAGAAGGGCTTTGTTTGAGGGGATAATGCAAATGGGTGGGGAAGGGAGTAGGATATCATAGGATCTGAATAGAGTTGGAAGGGGCCTACAAGGCCATCGAGTCCAATCCCCTGCTCAATGCAGGAAACTAGAGGAGGGGTCTCCCATCCAAGTAATAACCAGGCCTGACCCTGCTTAGCTTTCCATGCTCAGACATAAATAAGGCATGAGCAAACAAGCTTGTTTGAAAATACGATGCTACTACTACAGAAGGGGGGAAGGGGAATGCTCCCGTTCCAATAATTTTGTGGGCCTGACTCCCGGAAGTCCTATGGGATTTTGTAGAATGGCATGAGGGATGTATAGTCATGCCTTGGATTGAGAGCATAATTCGTTCCGGAAACATGCTTGTAATCCAAAACACTCTTATATCAAAACGAAATCCCCCCCAAAAAATTTGTACAGAGATTTTTAATTTAAGCCGTACTACAGTACTTGTATTGCAAGACGTCGCTTGTATATCAAGTAAATAAATAAATAAATAAATATTTAAAAATTTGCTTGTTTTGCAAAACGCTCTCAAACCAAGTTACTTGCAATCCAAGGTATTACTGTATCTGGAGTCAGGGCATTTGAATGTGGATACTGCTTCTCCAAATCCCACAACACAAGTCTGTTTGCTGGGAAGAAGAAAAGATTTCCAGAACAGTTACATGTACATAATGCAAGGTTGGCTCAAATGAGATTATTTGTGTATGTGTTTCACCAAGAACAACAACTAAAAAGGCTGTTGTATAAATCATCATAAAATAATGGAATTTAAAGTTCTAAAATAGATCTCATTACATTTTAAGAGACACAGAATTACAACGATCAGGGGCAGAGAATACATAGACAGACAAACAGGGAAAGAGTGGGGAGGGAGCGTTACTTATATTTAAGGGAATTCTGCATGATCTGAATGACACAGTGTTCATTATTAACGATCATAGACTGTGCACAGTTCAAAAGTTAGCAGAAGGGCCAGAAAGAATTGTGCCAGGGCAAGCCAGGAATGAGACCTAACAACTGTTTGCAATGCCAGGGTTCAATCCTGGGACATATGAAGAGTGCCCCTGATAATCAGGTGGAGAATCTACTTCCCTCATCACTGAGTAACTACAGAGAGATACCACATCGGAGTTTAGGGGAGGACATCCTAAAAGCCCTTGAGCGCTGGCTTCTTTTTAAAAAAAAGAAACGAAGCACTGTAGAAAGGAGTTCCTCTGGGCACACACAAAAATTCTCATTTGCAGTTTCTCATGTGCTTCATTAGATTTGCAAGCAGGATTATAATTAGCATAGTTCGGAAGGGAACACCTCTTAGGCTCTTGAGTCTTTTTTGTACATGTAAATAAACTAAACGAGTACATATATCTTACTGGACTCTAATACCATAAAGAGAACTGGAAGGCAGGACTGTAAAGAAGGAGGAGGAGCAGAAGCAGGAGGAGAAGGAGAAGGCATAAGGACCACTGAAGCTCAATTCTGATCTCATACTGCCAGATGGTAGAGAAGGCAATGGGGAAACAAAATTGTGTGGCTCTTCCATATTTATGATTCTTGCTTATCGCTGCTTTGCTCCCTCTCAAGCATGCGAAGGGAGAGGAAGGGATGTGGTGGTGGTGGGGAATCAGGCAATGGCTTTAGGAAGGCAGCACTTAAGCGGAGGAACCATATGGTTTCGAGTTTGCTCAATTGTGGAAGCCAGGAGACTAATAATCCTTGGGTTTATTGCACTTGGCAAAAAGGCACCCAGTGGCTCAACCTCTTTCATTCACTGCCAAAGAAGCCCTCGATAGTGTGAAGCTGCATCTTGAACAGCAGTTGCTTGGTGGGACATACTGGATTAACTTCTGCCAACGGTAATGGGAAAATTTTCAATTTGCAATTCAAATTACCACACACATACTCTCCTGTTAGCCATCTCCAGTACTGTGAGTTGGCTTTGTCAAGTCTTGCTACAGGAAATGAGTACCTCCCATCTTCTTCATCAAAAGAAGATGGGAGACAAATGCCAATTCATATCCCCATACAAAGAGCCAGGAGTCTTTGACATCTATCCCTCCCTGAAGTCCCTGGGTGGCTGAAGTCCCAAACTCAGATTATGTCTCATTCACACAGAATTCTCAAGGTTAGAATACATAATAAAAAGTGTCATTTTGGCTCCTAAAAAAATAATAACAGCAAACTCATCAGGCTTCTCCTATCACAGGATAGTCTCCCCGGTCTCTGCCAGGATGTGGTAAAGAGCACTACATATAGTCATACCGATCTGCTCAGCGATGGCTCCAGAAGCTCTGGCCCCTTAAAACCAGCCAGAAAAATCAACAGATGGGAAGAAGAGAGCAGATAGCAATGCTATAGTCCAGTTGTCTGTTTACAGGAAGATTGCAGAGGTCATCTATAAAAAATGAGTGGAATACACAAAAATCTTCCCAAGAAAAAATTTCCTTTTATCAAGGAAAACCTCCTGATAGTGGAGCACAAGAAATAGCAGATCCACACCCACTCCAGCCATACACAGAGAGCATGGTGCCTTTCCTGAGCCAAATGATTGCCTGGGAACTATGGCATTCTTATGTAAATCATGCATTTCCTTTTTAAAATGTCATGTACATTTCAGCAATCAAGGGCAGTTTCATTTGAGAGAAAGGGGTTAAAGGAGTTAGCTTCCGAGGTGGCACTAACAGATGCTACCAGCTTTGGAGGCTAGGGTTGTATCCAATGTCAGTCTAACTTAAGTTTCATTCATTTCAATGGGTTTACTCTAGGTATATTGGATACAACCCCTAGTCTGATTAATGCTGACTATATATCAGTTTAAAGGGAGCTTGCATCTGCAATACAACTGAGTATTGCAATCTGGGAAAATTTGCATTTCAGGCCCATTATTTTCAAACTTCAGCAACTCCACTAAATTCTGTGTTATGAATGTACAGAAAGGAGGATCAGAATCTATTGAGGTTTATGTTTCAATAGGCATGGAATTACACTGAGAGCATCAGATTTGTTGTTGTTGATGTATGTATTTGGGCTAAGTTAACCTGCTGTTTATTACTATACCAAGAAAGCAACTGACAGGGAATGTACATGTTCATAGTGAAGGAACCCTACTCTGTTAATGCAACTGCACATCACCTCAAGTGGCTATATGTCTTCTGGCTACGGGAGAAGCCAGCAAGAGATAATAGCACATGTATACAAAATTTAATTACTTGGGATTAATTTTACATTTTACTGCTTTAAAATATCAGCCTGTCAGAGCATGCAATAAAAGTCTACATTTTACAGTAAGTACATGCACAGGAGGTATTAGATCATATATTTCTTCTGTAGAGTGAAAATAGCACAAAGATACATTTAATCTCGCAGCTTATGCAATGAGCCCTCACCCATGGTTAGCCTGGCAAGTATGTCTGTAACGTAGAGGAAGAATATATTGCAAGCATCACTGAAGAGCACGGCTTCCCTCTCAGCCGCTCTCTTCTGAAGGACAGCCAGCCATGGCACTCTCCAAATGTTATTGACCCTGGGAGGCAGCATCTAGAAGAGGCTTCTCTTCTCCAACGTGGTGCCCTCCAGTTGTGTTGTTTTGCAATTCCCATAATTCTGGGACAAGATAGAGGCAGGGAATGGGGGAAAATTTTGTTCGGTTCACATTTGAATACAAACTTATTTAATTTTGCACTTTCGAGCCCCTATATAAACTGAAACTCAGTTATCCTTCCAAATTCGCACTTTTCCGAATTTGGCAATGGAGGTCTCCAATCAAAAAATGTATACAAAGATGCATATATTAGGGGGAATAACATTAAAAATGCATTGTATGTGTATATTAGGCAAAAAGGCATACAAAAACACATATTAGGAGGCATGTGCACAAAAATGCTTAAGCATGTTCTTGCAAAGTTTTTTTTTTTAATTCTCAAAGTTCTTGATAACCAAACTTGAGACTGAAAGAATGTACTATCTTATCCTAGTACCAATCCTCCCTCAACAACTGTTCCCAATATCAATCCCTGCACTCACTAGCTCAGTGTTCTCCAACCTTGGGTCCCCAGATGTTTTTGGCCTACAACTCCCAGCATGCCCCAGCCAGAGCATGCTGGCTGGAGCATGCTGGGAGTTGTAGGCCAAAAACATCTGGGGACCCAAGGTTGGAGAACACTGCACTAGCTAAACTCTTAACAGTCCTAATATAATCGCTCAACTCTCTCTCCAGTCAGCTTCACAAACCCCCAAACAGCACTTCACAAACCACACATTCCTCTCTCTATCCCACAAAAACCTTCAAAACCCTAAACCTCTGTCTGGACAGCACCGCCCACTATTTATATAACACAGGCTCCACCCTCTTCTCACTCTCTCAGTCAATCATGTCACATGTGTAAATACACCCTTCTTCCTGCCCATCCTTTCTCACCCACCCAGATACAGCAGGAATACATGCTTATACTTAATACCCTATACAAAAACGCATTATACTTACCACCTATATATTTAACCCCAAACAACATGACATCACAGTGAGCAAGTAGGCAGTGGCATCGACTGCTCCTTCTTCTCACCACCACCATTGTCTGGGGTCAGAACAAGAGGCAGGTGAACAGGCAGCTTGCAATAATGAAGAGGAGCAGCAACCAGGCTGGTGGGGACTAGGAGGAGTGCCTTTTCTGTGGCAGCCCCCAAGTTATGGAACTCTCTCCCCAGTGACTTCCGCCATGCCCCTTCCTTGATTAGCTTCCGCCGGGCATTAAAAACGTGGCTTTTCAGGCGGGAATATGGGGTGGGTTAGGATTTTTAAGTTTTGTACTGTTTTTAATTGTGTTTTATACTCTGTGTGTGTGTTTCCCCACCCCCTCTTGTATTTTATTGGACTGTACATCGCTCAGAGTGGCCGGATGTCTGGCCAGATGGGCGATTCATAAATATAATAAATAAATAAATAAATACTTCCAGGGGGCTTTTGTCAGTGGGCCCCTGCAATGGTGTGGGCCATAGCAGGTGCCCAACTATGCCTATCCTGAACTCCGGCCCTGCCAACCATCCTTCATTTGTCTCCACTACGCTGAACCGCCAGACTCTTCCACCTAACAACTACGGGAGGCAGCAATGCAACATTCTAGAGGAAGTGGGGTGGGGAAAGGAAGTTGGCTGAATAGTTTCCCTTAAAATGTTGGTTCAATGCACTGCACGCTCTATATCAGGGGTCATTTGTTCTGTCAACCAAGCCAAATTCAATTTCCATCATAACCCAGCATAGTTGACTTTGCCTGACAGAGCCATGCAAAAAGAGGGATAGGAGTACAGCAATCCGCTGGGTGTTTCACACATTACACATTTTATTTATTTATATTAATATTTTAGGATGCTTTGTTGCCCAGCAGAGGAGAGAACGAAGCATGTTACAAAGTCAGCAGTTAACAAAGTAAAAACATAATAAAATAAAACAATACAACAATATACATACAAAAATAACTAATGCACATTTTTAGGTGTATATTTTATATTTTGAAGTATGCACTGACAGCCTCTTATATGAATGTGACAAACAATGGCTGTAAATAGGTATTCCAGGTGCACTAGTCAGAGATCCACAATTGGTTGTGGTTCCCTTCTGCTTGCAGACTTGATGACAAACTCAGGTTTGCTGCTGCACAAATGTTGTGAAAAAGCCCATACAACCATTAGTCCCCAATGAGGGCACAATAAACCATGCAAAACAAGCTATTTTAGTTTTCTTTTCTTTTCTTTTTTAAGTGCAACTCCCTGTAGAATTTGCCACAAATGTTTTCCAGAACAATTTGGCAGTCTCTAATCAGAAAGACAGAAGCAGATTTTATTTTGCAGATCTGCAGTCCAAACTATAATCAATAAATTTAGCCTACCATGTCCCCATTACTTTGGCCATAGATCTATTAAGTTCTATACACAATTTTGGGTATTCACCAGTTTAATAACCTGCTGTAGGTGTTCTGTTCATTTCTTTCTTCATTCATCTTCATCATAACAGAACAACAAAGAGAGCTCTGCTGTAGTTCTCTTTCTACTGCTACTTGCAGAAATGTGGATTCCAGGAAATAAATGGGGGAGGCTTAAAAAAAACTTCAGGTCCTGAGATTCTTTTAAATGTCTTGTAAGGTCTGCATCACCTGTCTCTACAGGAATGTAAATCTTTTGACAGGTTAACGCATACATGGTATGGTAGCCAGAGAACTGATGTTCTGGGATAACTAAATATAACCATGAACAGCAAACCCAGCACTTCATGAAATGATTGATTTTGGCCATCTAAGTATTTTGCTGTGGCTTGCGAGGAGGACAGGCTGAGGCACCGCCAGGATACATCATATCCCAGTGGAGCCTCACTCCTCCCCTCCCCCTGGAACGCCCACCCAACACCCGCTCCAAGTCAGTTGTCCGACCTCGGAGCTGCAGGCAGTGGAGAAAGAACCGCAGAAAGAACCGTGGAAAGAAGGTTGAAATCCATCTTCTTGTATGGCCATCAATCAATTTACAAACCTTATACAACCCCATATAGAACTATTTCTGTCTTCCAAACATGCACATCACAGAAGCTCAAAAAGCACTCTGAGTGGCCCTGTGAAGTCAGCTGAACACACCTCTGTGCTGCATATGGCAGTCCATACAGCAGGTTCAGAGGTGCCTTCAGCAACGCCAATATGGTATTTGAGGTGGAGGGATCAGGAAGCAAGGCGTGATGTGAAATTTGGTCCATAGAAATGTCCAGCTATTTTCATCTGTAAAATACTGGAGCATATGCAAATGCTAACCACCTCCTCACCACCTCACACACATCATGGCTCTATTGTAAACCCAGCCCAGAGTGTCACAAGCTGTATAACTGTCCTTGGCATGTCAGTGCATTATAACTATCCAAGGTGAGGGACAGAAAAGAAACAGAAAATCCCCAGGAAAGGTTTGATTAAAAACAAATCAATATTGTGGGCCAAAAGGGGCCCAGTCCGGCAGGGTGCATTGATGATCCAGGGCAGTATAATGAGTATGGTGATCAAAAAGGCAGAACTAGTAGCCTCTATCACACATCACGCAGCTGGGAGACAGACTGAATTATCAGGGCATACTTGGACTTTCAAAGCAAACACTGCCAAATATTGCAATCCACAGTTCACTGACCCCTGACTCTGGAAAGATTACCATGATCTTTCAAGTGTATAGTAATCTTTTGCCCCTGATTCAATGGGATGGGCTAGTCACCTCAGCCTGAGCCTTCACCAAAGCCTCCAGCCTCACTTAGAAAAAGTAATAAAGAAGCTTCTTCTCTGAGGCTTATATAGCATGTGTGTGTCTGGGTGTCTTAAGTTCTAAATGGGGAAAAAAAAATGTAGACCACCTTATATTAACCTGCTGGTGCTGAGTTGTGGGGTAAAGAAGGGCAAAACATGTTACAGCCCCCACTGCATGGACACAACACCAGCCCAGTCTATCCTTGACAGAGAGATGAGCATGATGTTCCACAAGTATATTCAAACGAAATGCCTTTCAGTCTTCTTTAATCCATTCACTCCAGGCTTGTTAGTTCAACACCTCTGTCATCCTTGCTCTAGTTTTAAAAGTGGTATATTTCTAATGTATTTATTTATGAAGTTATTTATTGCATTTCTGTACCATCCAATAGCCAAAGCTCTCTGGGCAGTTCACAAAATAGAGCTTAAACCATAAAATATAAGAACCTAATAAAGCATAGCGTAAAACCCTATAACGATTAAAAACAGTTACAGGATAACACCAAAGTAAAACCAACTGCAGGGCTAAGATCTAAAAAGCACAAACACCATTCCCACCCCGCTTTCTAACTGTTTTAAGGCCTAAAATCAAAGCCATCTTTCCTAACTACACAGCCAAGGCAGCTGCTGTTCAGTCAACAGTACGGACACTAGCATGGGTCTCAGGCAAGGTCTGCGGGGGCCAGCACGGGATCCCTTTCATACCCATGATGGTGCCACGAAGGAAGAAGCAGAACTTAACTTTTTAAAATCATGCGCACCTCCAATGATTTTTACTGAATGTTTTAATCTATAAAATCCCCAAATGTCTGCTAGTGACATTTGGAGAGATTCTAAGTTGGGAGGACTATATCCTGCTATAAATAGTTAGGTCTGCTAACTAGTTTAGTTGGTCTCCTGCCTTTTAAACGTTTAAACAGTACATTTAATAAATTGGCACGCTAGCAACATTTCAGTATAGATGCTTCTCTTCAGACAAAGACTATGCAAAGAGATGACGCACATCGGCACATGCATATTGAGACTTGCTGTGTATAAATAAAATTTAGCATTCCCATTTTGCAAAAAATAAAATAAAAAATCGTGCAATTCAGCAGTGAATATCAATTATGCATCTGCTGCATCGTCAAGGCAGATGGTACTTGAATAGCATATCCTTCCTAACCGTTACAGACAATTGACACCAGCCATTGAAATGTTAGCTGTGTGCACCTAAAAATGTCAGCAGAGGAGATACACACACACACACACACACACACACACACACACGAGGGGGGGGGAGAAGTCAGCTGTCCTATAATCTTCCTCATCTAGAAAGGAATACACAATTGCCTAGCCAATAATGATCTCACCCTCACACATCCCATATGAACCCCAACCTGCTGTCATAATCTACATGAGAAATGCTAATTGACAGAAAGATGTGAGAGTCCAAGGACTGGGTTTTGTCATGTCATTTTCAAAGATGACATAATATAAGCTTTGCATTAACTGAAATAATCACCACCACTCCTCGAGGAAAAAAGTAACTCTTCACTATTAAAACCCCCACTTTAATCCCACACATTAAAATGAAAGGACGGCGCAGAGCGCTAATAGCTACATTGGGTACCCATGGCAACATATTCCATATAGATTGCAATGAAGATGTCCTTGATGAGACACTTCCATTGGAACTAATGGCACAAAAGTAATGGTCCAAAGCATTGTTTTCAGGCAGCCCATGATTAATTAGAAAATACATTGGGCTTTGACCATTAAGGCTTCATTTTGTTCATGTTAATCAGAACCAGGAAAGGTGATTCAAGCGCCGTTATTCCAAAGCTATGTCCTTGATCCTACTTTAATATATCAACTACAACACACATTTCAAACAGGTACTAGCCCAAACATATGTTATACAGCAGTTCCTCATTAACATTACATGAATTACGAGGGACAACAGCCAAGGAGCCACAGGAATAATGCAGCTTAGTCGATAAGAGATTTTATATTCACATTTTAGAAGCATGTCGGGGTCGCCACTCTAGAAAGAAAGAATAACCCCTTGGGGGTTATTTTTAAGTGAAACGTCATCTAGATTGCAAAAGGCAGTACATGTTTTATAGAAATAAACTATAACAACAACAATGCTTAGCTTTTAAAAGAGGAGGAGGAGGAGCAGCAGCCATATTTTGTACAGGAACATAGAAAGCTGCCTTGTACCAGGTCAGACCAATAGTCCATCTAGCAGAGTATTGTCTACTCCAGGGGAGGAAACTAAGTTGGGTGGGTGGGCCTTCCATGGGCTGGATGACATAAGAGGGCATGGCCATGCCATTACATCATTGTTGTGCTGCGAAAGCACTGGCCTGTGCTCCGGCCAGTGCTTCATGTTGGGGCAGCTTCACTTGCACCACGTCATCCCCAATGGGTGAGGGCGAAGGCATGGGTGAAGATGCTACTTTTAGCAGAAGAGGTTCTTCAGCCTCTCCGACAGAGGTCTTTCCCAACACCTGGTTGCTACCTGGCTTTTAGCTGGAGATGCCATGCATGGATGCAACCCAGGACCTTCTGCATTCAAAGCATGCACTTCAGTATGTTCCCACCCACAAAGGTGCTGTTCCTCTTTTTCCCACTGCAGGGAAAAGGAATCTAAAATATCTTGACCCAAAAGCGAGAGCCATACCCCTAGACCAGGGGTGTGAAACCTTTTTCACCCTGAGGATTACATTCCCTCGTAACTAACCTTCTGGGCCACATACCAGTGGTGGGCAGGATCAAAGTCTTGCCTGCCCATACAGGGCGTTGTGTTTTGCACCAGGTTCACTGAGATCGGGGGGCGTGCTTGTGAAGGCATTGCCCTTCTCAAGACCGGGGGATGCCTAGGGGCTGTCAGGTGGGCATTTTAGTCTGAGCACCACCTCCGAGCATTGGCCAAAGGGGAACAAAAACTACATGCTGACAAGCTACTCAGCCAGATCTTCACAAGAATGTTCTTGAACATCATTAAGACAGAGTAGGGCAAAGTGACCATCTGTAAACACTTCTGGATCAGGCTTGTTGTTTAGTCCGAGTGACAAAGGCATTCTGCATTGTCCAGTCTTCCCATCAACCGCCACGCCCACCTCCCACTTGGCAGTAGCCAGGTCCGAGTCTGACACCCTCATGATACTATCCAGTGCATGCTCCAGGGCATAATTTGTTCTATAGGACTAAAGCCTTTTATAAGACTTGGGCTCCCCCCATGCCCAGAGGCTACTTCCAGAAAGGAAGATGAGCCACACCCATTCCCTAAACCACGTAATACTGTGATTCGCCAACGAGCAAGCCTGCCTGCCTCTTTAACAGGCTCCTCTGGGAGCCAGCTTACTGAACTGCTTCGGAATATATGTGCTCAGACCTCAGAACTTTCTTCTGGCACGGAAAGGAACACAGGGCGTGCAGCATCGGACCTGCAAATGGCAGGCAGCATGAAGCCTCTGGAGTAGCCTGGTATAAATATTATGATGCCAAGCAGGAACAAAAAGGCAGCAGAGGAGTGCCTTCTGTGCCCCAGCGTTTCCAGATGTACGGTAGCTCCTGCCCTCAGGGACCCCGGCTCAGAAAGCACACGTTCCCTGGCAAGATTCAGCCCCAACCTGACCCTGACAGTAAGCAGCACAAAAAGCAGCCTAAAGACATGGAAACACAAGATATGAATTTTTTTAAAAAATACTCCATCGAATCAGAAGGTGAGAAGAACCAATGGCGCTACCTCTCCTAGAAAGTACAGGGAAGCTGTTGAAGATGGGAAGGGTTCACGCTGATTGGCAAGCTTTTAACTCATTGGGGCATCGGTGGGACACTGAGCCACTTCCATCAAATAAATCCTGATTAAAAGGCATGTTAACCTCTGGCAGTCTAGAGGTCAAGTCCCGCGGATCTCATTCTACGAGACTGCCATGGTGCTGTCACAACCAAGCCTGCCTGACATAACTTACAGTGCCATTCAACACCCTTTGATCAATACATGCCTTTTGATTTTGAACGCCTTCCTGTGGGTAGATAAAGTGAAGGTTGAGAAACCAGGCTCCCAATAGTAGCTATTCCGACAGTGCTTTGTATTCTAGCCATATGAGAAATTCAATAGCCCCTCTGCAATGATGTTGCACATACTGGAGCAGCCTAAACACAGAGACAGCCAGCTGCAATCCAGGTGTCAACCGGCTGATGATATAAGAGACGTACTTGTGGTACGTACCAGTCTAATTTTCCAGCCTTGAGGGTGAAGTGACACCACTTATCTCCTATAATCTGAGCTATATATTATGGCCTGCAACTGAGTGAACTTACCAAATGGAATGGACCTATCCCCTCCACTGTATTGGTCTGAAATGTCCAGTGAATCAGAACATAACAAGATGCTTCTTGTCCTTCCTTCCTTCCTTCCTTCCTTGATGCCTTCAGTATCAGAGGCAGTATGCCAATGTATACTAGCTACCGGGGAACATGGGAGGGAGGGTGCTGCTGCACTCATGTCCTGCTTGTGGGATCCCGTGGGCAGCTGGTTGGCCACAGTGTGAACAGAATGCTGGACTAGATGGACCCTTGGTCTGATCCAGCTTCCAGCATGGCTCTTCTTATGTTCTTATTTGTTTATTCGATTTATATACTGCCCAACTGGCAGATGCCATCAGGGCAGTTTACAATCATAAAACAACAACAAAATAACAACCAAAACAATAAATACAACCATGAAAATACTAAAACATTAAAAGTATCAAAAAATATTAAAGAGCCATCAGTAAAGCTAATAATCAGAGAAAACAGATTAAAATTTGAGTGCCTGTTGTAAGATGAAAGTCTTAACCTGGTGTCTAAATGTACACAGTGAAGACACCAGGTGGCTTTCCCTGGGAAAGGCATTTCACAGACAGGGGGACACTACAGAGAAGGCTCTTTCCCCTGGTAGCCATCCATTTCACTATTGTGAGTGATCGCACCCAGAAAAGAGCCTCTGAAGATTATCTTAACAATTGGGTAGGAACATATTGGAGAAGGTGCTCCTCTGTATTGCAGCAGTATGAGAAAGACCCTGTTTGCCCATTTGTCTGTCTGATTGTACGCAGGAGAGAATGTGAGCCCCTCCATATTTTGCTGGAGGAATTCAATCTTTGTGAATTCCTAGACAAAATCACCTGTCTCTCCACACCTTTTGTACTAATGCAGCCTTCCCCGACTGGGTGCCCTCTGGATGTGTTAGACCAGGGGTCCCCAACCCCTGGTCTGCAGACCGGTCCCGGTCCGTGGCCTGTTAGGAACCGGGCCGCAAGGTGTGAGCTCCGGCGAGCATGCACACACACACCCACACACCGCTGCTCATCTCTCTACTTGCCTCCCAGCCAGCATTTCCATCTTGTCACTTCCTGGTTCTCCAGCGCTCCACGCTGCTCTTTTTAAATACAATGACAACAAAATGTACTTTACTATGGTATTTAGGTGAATGGCTTTGTAAGCATCACCTGGAGGCGTTTGAGTATTGGTGATTAACTCACAATCTACATACTCAGGAAATTGATGAAGCTGTCTTGAACAATATTAGAAAATAAGCGGTGAGTTGTGGGTTTATAAAACATTAGAAAAGAATGAGT
The DNA here is from genome assembly GCA_021292165.1 of Shinisaurus crocodilurus. NCBI lineage: Eukaryota > Metazoa > Chordata > Lepidosauria > Squamata > Shinisauridae > Shinisaurus > Shinisaurus crocodilurus. Next base: position 192,391,943 of record CM037879.1, on the reverse strand, counting down.
TAGGACTTTTCCGTTGTTATAACAGTTGGGGGCTTTGTTTCAGAAAATTTTAAGACTACTAAATTGGGTTTCAGATACAAACTCTTTGAAGGGAAACCGCTTTCCTTTTTGAAGGGAGTCTTGATGCCGATTAGTTACCTTCTGGCAAAAATGTCTTTGGTGTAGAGATAAGCAATATAAATGGCTTTGAATGAATTGTAACTATGTATAATTATTTTTGGGGATCTGTTAAATTTAGTAATCCAGCAAATAGGATAACAGCGTTCTAATGTTCATTACAAAGGGGATAGGATCACTTGCTTACCTATATGCAATTTTAAAGTTTATAGAGAAATGATTTTTAAGTTGTAAGGTGTATGATTATTATTAATTAGGTTACAATTGTATAATAATTTTAACATTTTATGAAATTTACCTGTTGATGGCTTTGTGTTTGAATGAATTGTAACTATGTATAATTTTTGGTGATCTGTAATCCAGTAAATAGGATAAAAGCATTTTAAGATCACTTGCTTACCTGTATGCAATTTTAAAGTTTTAGTGGAATGATTTTTAAGTTGCAAGGTGTATGAAATTTACATGTTGGCAATGTACTCTTGGGTAGGACAGCTCTGATTAGATTTAGCATGATTTTTAGTGCAGGGCTTCCACTGATTATGCATTATGGTGAGTTGCATAATGTGGAGGAAGGGGGGGCTGGCTGACCCGCCACAACCCCATCCTTTCCTACCCCAAAGGACCCAAGACCCCCAGAGATCTCAAGGTACCAGACTACCAAGCAATCCTACTTGAATCTCTGTTCAGGGACTTGCCTTTATGACTGTAACCTGGATTTAGTTGCTGGAACCACAGAGCAATCCACAAACACCATGTGGGGTAAAAAACCAAGAGAAGGTTTATTCAGGTAGCATTTTACAACAAGAATAGGGAAATGAGAGAAGCACACAAAATAGAGAGAGACACTTTGGTACAAAGTAATAGAGCTGCAAAAATAACAAAACCTGATTCTTTATATCTCCCAGGCACACACTCTGTTACCTGGGGGTCAGTTCTCTTCAGGGTTGGATCCAGCACAGCCTTGCCGTCCGGGGGGACTACTTCACCTACCCGAAGATCCGAAATGGGTAGCCCTCCACAAGGCTTGCCTTTACCAAAGCCCTCATTCAGCTAATTTCACCAGGAGCTAGCTGGGGTCGGATCCTGAGGCCACCCGAAGGCTTGGGCCTCTGCTTGGCTTGCCGCCATTGCTCCAACAGCAACCATGCGATGACCCAAAGGCCAAAACCCACACGTTGGGAAATATACCTTTCCCCCCCCCTCCCCTCCTCTCTGTAGCTCTGCTGCCTTTTAGCCATTCATGATGCACTTCACCTGGCCAGGCACGGAGGGGAACTCATGACTTATGTCATTTGCATCTGAAAAGCCATAGACAGGCGCCATGTTCCATCCGATACTTTATGCACATTTCGCCTCCTCCCAGCCCCCCCAACTGGCCTTACTTGGTTTACACATGAGAAGGTGTGTGTGTGTGTGTGTGCAGGAACCCTCAAAGGCTCTTTTCTCCACACATAATTATTTCATTATATATTACAATGTAATAATAATAGAAAAAAAGTGCACAATAAATGTAATGTGCTTGAATCATCCCAAGACCATCCCCCCCCCCCCCGGTCCATGGAAAAATGGTCTTCCATGAAACCGGTCCCTGATGCCAAAAAGGTTGGGGACCGCTGTGTTAGACCACTACTCCCATTATTCCCCATCAGGCACAGTTATTGGCCATCTTGGCTGGGGATTATGGGAGTTGTAATCCAACACATCCAGAGGGAACCAAGTTGGGGAAGGCTGTACTAATACGCAGATCAGAACTTCGCTATTGGATTTTGCACTTCTCCAAATGTAATGCAGTTCTTCACAGTTTAAACATATAGCCAGTGTGGCGTAGTGGTGAGAGTGTTGGACTGGGACTCAGGAGATCCGGGTTCTATTGCCCACTTGGCCATGAAACTCACTGGGTGACTTGGGGCCAGTCACTGACTCTCAGCCTAACCTACCTCACAGGGTTGTTGTGAGGATAAAATGGAGAGGAGGAGGAGGATTATGTAAGCCACCTTGGGTTCCTTGCAGGAAAAAAGACAGGGTATAAATATAATAAATAAATAAATAAAAATATGCATTTAAATATGTATTGTGAGAGAAAATACACATTCAAATATATATTTCAATAGTATTTCGGGATTATTATTTTTTAAAAGCATAGAAAGAGAAAGAGGTGACTCAATGGCCAGGAGCACCCATTACCAACTTCTGTTGGTGCACCAACCACACCCATTCCTGGATAGGGGCAGCCTAGACATGGTGGTCTATGCACTGGTAACCTCATGATTAGGCTACTGTAATGTTATGCTTTGATTGTATTTTGATGTATTGTTTTAATCAATGTTAATTGTTACTGTAAGCCTCCTTGAGTGCCATTTTTTGGTACAAAGGTGGGATACAATAAATAAATAAATAAAGCGCTGTATGTGGGGCTACCCTTGGGCCTGGCTCAGAAGCTGCAGCTAGTGCAGAACGGAGCCGCAAGGGTGCTCAGTGGGGCAGCCAGCCACGCTCATATAAGACCTAAAAGAACTGCACTGGCTGCCTATTAGCTACCGAGCCATGTTCAAGGTTGTGTTGCTGACATACAAAGCCCTAAACAACTTGAGACCAGGATACCTAGTGGACAACCTCCCCCTATATATACCCAGCCGACCTTTAACATCTTCAGAGGAGGCCTTGCTGGTCATTTTGCAACCAACAGAATGTCACCATGTAAGATCTCAAAGGCAGGCCTTCTTGGTGCTGGTGAGTGGCGCCCACCTTCTGGACACCCTCCCCCATGCAGTTCAGGAGGCAGAAAATATGGTATGTTTTAAAAGCTTCCTGAAAACACACTTATTCACTCAGGCTCTCTCTGGTTTGTAATTAATTGCAATTAATTATACGCTGCTCCATTTTACTGTTCCTTGTATTGTTTTGTATTGTCACTGTAGTTGAACTTGTTTTTAATAGTGAATTTAACTGTGATTTTTAATATTTATATGTGAACCACTTAGAGATTTTATTGTATATTAAGCAGAATATAAGCAGAATAAATAAAGAACTGAATGAAAATATGGGTAAAAACATACAAAAGTGATTCCTATTCCATAGTATGGTTCAGCAGAGGGCAACTTGCGGCCCTCCAGATGTTTTGGCCTACAATTCCCATCAGCCCTAGCCAGCATAGTCAATGGTGAGAGATGATGGGAGTTGTAGGCCAAAACATCTGGAGGGCCACAAGTTGCCCACCCCTGGCATCGGGTTTCCATGGCCTTCATCCCATTAATGAAACCAGGCCACCTTCAAGCCAGTTATAAAGAGTCATGCCAAGATACAGTGTCACTGATGGCATTTTTAACAGACTAGAGGGGTGGAGGGCAAAAGGAGAAGTTGAAATCACAAACACTGAATTACAGAGTAGCAAAACAGACTACTTCATACAGAAAGTTCATATAATTGAAGCACTTCCTCTGATCTGTGTATTCATCTCCCAAACTGTAGACTAGGCTGAACCTTTGATGTATTGCTGAAAATAACCTACTACATTATAGCTGCTACTACATTGCCTAATTTTAAGGACCACCCAACATTTAAAGAGTGAAACCATTCAGCCCACTTGCATGTTCATCTCTTGTTCATTCAGTGTACATGGATTAGGGAAATGATATTGTGCGATATTTCAATGTATGATTAAAGAAGGTCTTTATAGAATGTTTCCAATACCTCACTATAATAGGTGAACCTTTATGCCACAATTTAGGGGATAGGAAGTTAGGATGCAGAGAAAGTACTCCAACGGGAACTGCCTTCATCATTGTTCTCTTCCTCCAGGGGAAGCAAGGATACTGCATTCACCCTGGAGGAAGGTAGTGATTATTACTTTTTAAACTGTGCAACATCAGGAGTATCAAAGTTTTAACTGCAGTATTTGAAGAGCATGTGTTACTTTTTAATACCTCAGAACAACCAGATATGGGTGCTCCTAAGCTTTAAGACCTAAGGAATAATCATATGCAATGTGAAACACAGATGAAGAAACTACCCTCTCATGTCTTCCCTTTTACTGAGCTTCACATGTACAATAAAACTTTGCACAGTGATGATTTGTCTGGATGTTCAAACATTCTGTGGTCCTGCATGCGCACGCAAATGAGTCCATAGAGTACACATAGCAACTCTTTTCTCTCTCTCTCTCTCTCTCTCTCTCTCTCTCTCTCACACACACACACACTCACACACACACACACACCATGAATGTACTACCGGAATATGCGACAAGAAGATGTCAACTCTGAAGGGAGGGTTTTTAGGATGACTGTCCATTAAAGGGTTAAGGCAGATTGTGTATAGTCTGATTGAATGGCAGGGGGGCAGGGTTCAGTGGACTGAACCACTTGATTGAATCAGGGGAGGGAATGCAGGACGTTGCTTAGCAACACTCTTCTGACAGTTAGACCAGTCTAGTGTTAACTGACGCTTGCTAGGGTTTAGCAAGGAGGACTGACCTGTGTGTTTTCCTTACCTCAAAGAACTGTATAAGTAACATTTAAGAAACTTTAGTACCTGAGTAATCTTGTTACAGTTATTTATCTTTTAAAAAGCATCTACTTACACACAAGTTGTGTGTGTTTATGTGTTTGTCTGAGAGAAGTCTGCTGCTGTTTTTTTTGTAACACAACAAAGCAAAACATCTTGCTTGAGCTAGGGATAGGTGGGTGGTGGAGAGAGAACAGAGAGGGAAGCCAAGGGTGACAAATAATAGAAAGGGGATGAATAAAGAGAAACAAGGGTCACATGGCTCCGCAGTTCTCCAGGATTTCTGGGCTATTATGTTGTATGAATGCCACAGCACTGCTGAGTAGGGCATGTTTCCACAAATCCATCCAATCACATTGGGGAGGGCGGAACAACAAGATATTGATACCCACAGTGTATTGTATCCCTTGCTTGTACTCCCTTGTAGAGGGAGGGGGCAGAGGTCATTCCTTGGCTGAAGCAAAGGACTATATTTCAACTCCATTAACATGTGACCTTCAGCAAGTCAATGAGAGGATTTTAATATTTCATGTTCTTTTCTGCAAAATGGAGAACACATATGAGTTATTCAATTAGCATTTCATCTCTGCAAACTATCCTGCAGCTGTCAAATTACCAAGATGTGATTTGTCACAGGAAAGAACTACACAACATGGCAAGTCATGCTCTCTTCTAACATCTTTCCGTGTATGAGTGCTTCAAGATGATCAAAAACTTCTAGAGGGATGCAGAGTGATATAGTGGCAGCAGGGCGTGTTGTATCTAAAGATGGGAGACAGGTTCAGATCCCAGCCTTGAAGATCTCTGGGTGCAAGTTGCTGTCTCTTTGGCTAGTCACAACAGGCATGCTGTGAGGAGGATAAAGTCTGACTGATTGTAAGTGTCCTAGAGTACCTGTTGGTAGGGGGAGGCTCCAAAGAAAGTAGGGAAGAATCATGTACTGGGCCTGGTTCACACTGGGGGAAGAGAGGGACTTATACTGCTCCACTGTCACACAATTGTAGTGCCACCCCAACTGCATATGTGAACCATGGCAGAGGATGTACACACCGAGTGACCGTTGCTATAAGCAGTTACATGGCCTTGTGTACTAGGCATGCATGTCAAAAGCGCAAACCCTTTTCCTTAAAAAAGGGAAAGTGTGTGTGCGCACACACATGTGTGATCATTTGATATGTGCCGATCTAACAAATATGGCAATGCTGTAGTGAAAAATGTGACCACAGCAAATGCCCTTCAGCTGCACAGCTTTTGTGCAATTTAACATGAAATAGATTCAACAGTGGGCCTTTGACCCTTGCTGAGAATCTTAGCACTATGCGCACACACCATTTTCTTTTTACCATTTTCCACTGAAATCAGAAATGGCGCACACACACCAAAGGAGCATGAAAGAAAAAGGAACTATTCCAGACACACCCTGTGGATACCATTCCCTGAAAAAGAAAGCGCCTGAAACTACATTAATGGAAGAGGGCACATTTCTCTCGCTCAGCTCCAGCACTTTCTTATCTATCCATATAAGAGAGCCAGCTCAAGAAACAGAACTGACGGTGGCGGCCGGTGGGGGATAATGCAACATGCTTGATGCAGCAGGGCTACCAGCCATCTACATAAACAGCTTTACTTTCTCCCATATAAGTGAATGGCTGCCATTCATTCCTGTGGAGAAAAGAGTGCCACCCCTGACACTGGATGACGTGGCACTCACTGACAAGGGTCCAACATGGGACGAGGCTCTGCATCCCCCATAGGTGCTTGCAATATACAAGCCCTCCCTCTTTACCAGCCTTCCCCAACCTGGCGCCCTCCAGATGTTTTGGATTTCAACTCCCATCAGCCCTAGCTAGCATGGTCAGTTATCAGGAATGCTAGGAGTTGTAGTCCAAATCAACGGGAGGGAACCAGGTTGGGGAAGGCTGCTCTATATTCTCATTCATCTCTCACTCACTCACCATGATGATACACATTTTTCTGGTTGCTAAGAAACATCTGCCAAGACATGAATAGCCCATTTTGTTATTAAAAGCCATCTCCCTGGACCTCTCCCTTGGGTCAGGAATATAATACCCATATTGCAGGAGTGTGGCAGTATAAAGAGATTCTATTAGCAAATCTCATTGCAAGATGAATTATGGAAACATTGTAAAAAGGAAACTATTTAGAGATGTAGACGGGAACTAAGAAGATAGAGAATTTTGGTGTTTATAGCACACTGGAAAAAGAGTAGAAGCAAAAGGGAAGAGTTAAGCAGGATTTCCTCTTAGCTGAAATGTGCACTCTTTCCACCATGTTAAGATAGCGATCTTCTCAGCAACAAGTGACCTTACAGTTCAATTTGCATCTCAACTAATCTAATTTAAGCAGATGCACAGCCTGATCCTAAACATGTTACAGAGAATACTTATTTCAGTGGGACTTGCTTCCTAATAAATGTACTCCATATTGCAGAGCTAGGACAGGTTCAACCATACATATCCATCACTTGGTGACTTGCATATGTGAATGAGCCATCACAGGTTAAATACCACATTCACAACTTTCATAGTATTTCACATCACTAAAAAATGCAATGGTTCTCAATAGTCTCTTCACACATTGTGATAAGATGTCAAGTGATAAACATGCATCTTGAATTAACTCAAGATTGGAGCCAGTGGGCCTAAAACAACTTAAATGTTTGTCCTTCAGTGTATCAGTGCTGTAGATCATCCTGCTCAGAAAGAGAAGTAACATGGTCTGAGTGATCAGACACTTGTATACATGCGTTTCAATTCATGTCTCTTGAACTGGCAATGTAATGATCCCCAGAAGGCACGCTCTTCATATCAACATACAATCCCTACAGCTTGAGCTAAAAGAGCAACCAGGCACCAGTAAGAGAACTAGTAGACCAACCACTGAAGCAAAACCATTGAATGTCTGTATGAATGCAGACATACACTTGTGCTTAGTTATGTATGAAGTCATGCCATATTGTGTGGGTACTATTTTAGGTGTGCAATGTTGTTACAGTACTCAAATTAGTTTGGCATATACAATAAAGAAAAACATGGGCAAGATTGTGGCAGTAGCGCAAAATTCAGATTGTTTTACTATTAGCATATAAGCAGGAGAAGAATCCACTGCAATGCTTGTGTCCAGTCCTGTAATTCAAACTGATGATGAACCTGCTCCTGCGAGCATCATCAATACTTTGCAAAACATACTTGAGGTCACAGGCTTTATGCTGGCAGAGCGGTTTGAAGACCAGGATATTAAAGGCAGGGATCCTTTGGCATAAGATGAAAACAGGCAAAAAACCAGGAGGCAGACTTTTAAAGAACCAGGGGAAAAGACAAGTGAGCAACAGGCCACAGGTTGCTTGTTATAACAGCCACTGAGAAATATAAATACAAATAATCAGTAAATTTAATAGAGTATTTAGTGGTGGACATAAAATGTGCTGTTCTCTGCTTGACCTTTGCTAACCACTCAAGATGCCATGAGGCCATTACTCGACGGCATCTCATCATGTCTCCAAATGCCGTGTTCCAGGAGACCATTTCTAGCCCATCAGAAAGCAAAGATCAATACATGTTGCACTTTTATTTTTAAACCTCCCCATCCCCAGCAAGAAAAAAAGACAAATTCAACATTTGAAAAACCCAATACCTAAATTATTCCTTATGGCAAAAGAAAAAAAAGCTATAAAAGTATTATAATTTAGAACTCAATCCCAGAGAGTATTCAAGGCTTTATTTTAATTAAAACCAAAAGAATCCTCCTGAAATGGCATACATCTGCAGAACTTTGAAAAGTGGGTCAGTAGGTCCACATGTTGGGGGAAATGCCTGAAACGCACACACTATCCCTTGTTATGCAGTCAATAACAGGTCCTGCATGGTCATTAGGTATTCCAGGGAATACATATGCACACAGCAGCCTAAAAGCCATTCTCGGGTTGCTAACACAACCATCCTTAAAGGCACCATTAATTGTTAATGGGGACACACATGTAGGCAGGCAAGGGCACAGGCCCTCAGTGTTTATTTACTGAATAATGCAGAGATCCTAGGGGCTGGTATAAGGGACACAGACAACTGCACACCAAGTTGTTGTAAACCACGGGCTAACAACAACAACAACAACAACACTTGTTAGCTGCTTTTCTACCAAAGACACCCCAAACATCATAACACAGAAAACACAAATAGATTTTTAAAAAACAGAACAACAACAATAGGACATCCGTACATTAAAGTTTGCTCCAAATTATTAGCATTAGCTTTGTATCTGGTGGCCAAAGAAAAAACAGCATAACCACCACCACCACGTCATCTTCCCTGTCCATTTTGTAAAAAAACAAACAACCCCACACCACTATCACACCAATATCATCCATCAGCATCCCAACATGATCTGCACCCCGGATCCACCCTGGCCTGCCTCATGCTCGGCATTTCATTAAGCCACTTACCATCAACAAGCTAAGAGCAGATTCGGGAGCTCGATGCGCAGCCATCCTCTTGCATATAAATCCTCCCTTGGATTCAATCAGCTCTTGGCCCTCTGTCAAGGGCAAAGCATCCACCGCCACTTCCTGCAGTCTACAAACACAGAAAATCCAAAATCAAGCTCAGAGAGAAAATTCTCTGAGAGGAGAACGAGGAGGTTAAGATTTATTTATTTTTAAATCCTGCATGGCAGAAAGCATACGCTAGGCCAAATTTTACACTAGAGAGGGAAGAGCCATGATGAAGTAGAGAGCTTGCTGGAGAGAGACGAAAGATCAGATCGGAATCTGCAGGATAGTTAAAAATGAGGTGCACACAGCAATAGGAACACGGCATTCATACCTAACACATACCTGGCATGTCAGGTTAAAAATACAGGAATGCTGCAAAGACTCCCACCTCAGTGTGGCAAATAGAACTAATTGCTTTTAACTGCCAGGAGGATAATCTCCATTGTGGATCAAGCTTCTACAACCCAGATTTTAATATTCCACTTTAGCCTCCCCGCCTCCCCCTCCAATACTGCAGAAACAATGGGGGGGGGATGCATCACAACATACCGCTTGCAAAACAAATGTCTTCTCTCTCCCCCAAAGCAACGTGCTTCCCTATTTAGAAAGCAGGCGTCTGCATAATCCAGACATGAGCAATGACTGAGCAAAAGCAGGGAGAGAGCAGGCACTCAGAGCAAAAATTACCTTTATTGTATCTGAATGACAACTGCTGTATGCGTTGACCCTTTTCACCTTACTGAAAGGAGAGAGGGAGGGAAAAAACTATTCCTCCTTGTCTCCAAATGGACTCAGCTCCCCATGGAGCTAACACACTTACAAGAAACATGTAATTAGACAGCCTGCCCGGTTAGCCTTCTGATCACGCCACTGTACTGCATGTCTGCTGCAGACCAGCTTCCAGTTCTCCTCCTCTCTCCTTCCATAGAAAGATGCATGTTACAATACCCTGTGATGTCCAGGTGGAGGTGGGCATCACAAGGCTAATTTGGGGAGGAGGAGACTGTTAAAGGCACAAAGATTAATTAGCCAAGATACTGAGCTGAGCTCCTTGTTTAAAAAAAAACAGATGTAAATGGGAGAGAAGCACTGGGATCTAAATAAAGTTTGTGGTTTTGAAAAGCACCCCACTGGTTTTCATTTCAATTGTTTATCTAAAGATCCCTCACATCAATCTCACACACTTTCCATGATGAGGAACATCTGCCCATACATGGGAATGCTATGGCAAAATCCATGTATCCTCATTGAATACTGGACTGGACTTGTAGAGAAATCAGGGGAGACTCTAAAAAAGTGACTTACGCCAAGCCAGACCATTAGCCCACAGCTGGCTCCTGTAAAAGGATCGGACCTGTGATCTTCTGCATGCAAAGCATGTGCTCTGCCGCTAAGCTATGATTCCTCCATTTAGTGTGAACAAGAAACAGAACTCCTGGATGGAGCCATGCCGATAAGAGCAGGCGGGTGGGGGGATATCGACAAGGACAAGGACAAGGTTTAGCCCTCACCCTAGTGCAGTGTTCTCCAACCTTGGGTCCCCAGATGTTTTTGGCCTACAACTCCCAGCATGCCCCAGCCAGCGTAGCTGGCTGGGGCATGCTGGGAGTTGTAGGCCAAAAACATCTGGGGACCCAAGGTTGGAGAACACTGCACTAGTGGCATCTCCAAGTGAACCTTTTAATATGGTGAATGGTTCCCATTGACTTGGATGAAGCAAAATGAACTAGGATCATAATAGAGTTGGAAGGGGCCTACAAGGCCATCGAGTCCAACCCCCTGCTCAATGCAGGAAAATAGAGGAGGGGTTCTCCCATCCAAGTAATCACCAGGCCTGACCCTGCTTAGCATTCCTCAATATTTGATGGCCCAGCCCTCACCAACAAGTACCCTGTGCAGGCTTCTATGCGCCTCTATGTGTGTAGAACCACATGGACCCTTACTGCATCGGTAGGTCTCCTTGCAATGCAGAAGCTCTCCCTCCACTCGTCCCATGCCTATAAATGACAGACTTTTGTTTTCAGTCATATTCATTCATAACAGAAAGACTGCCTGTTTTCTCTCTGTTTCCACTGCCAAAGGAGCCTGTGTGTTTCACCCAAGATAGAGGCATTTCTAAGTAAACAGCTGGATTTTATATTTTCAAATAGAGAGGGTCAAACAATTGCCAGTCTTCCTCACAGCAGCCTTAGGGGCAGCTCCAGCAACTCCAGGTGATGCCTCTGTGAATGTCCGGAGACCCTCCCTCCTCTAGTCCATCTCAAAAATAAAATATTAATTAAAGAGCTTTTCTACATGAGGCTGTTAATCCGTCATATCTACTTTGCTTTGTTACAGAATTGAGATCCAAGAACTACACAAGGAGCATTTCCTTTCCTGCTTTTCCACTACATAACCTTTAGGTAGCAATGTGGTATAGTGGAATAACACATATACACAAGAGGAAATCACGCTGTCTTTCACTTTCACAATTAAATGCTGCATTTTCCCTGCTCTAAAATAACTCACCAAAAGTGCTGGTTAGACACAGAAGCGAAATTGGAGGGTCACAACGTTGTCTAAAGAACCTGTAAACAACCGTGAGTAGGGAATGACGAGCACACAATAAATGCCTCATGTAGAAAAGCCCAATATGGGTATGGGAAATTACCACTGTGTCATCTATATAAAAGAATAAAAAATGTATTGGTCTCAACTGTAATGCTGTAACGGGATTATTATTTTTTCCTCCAAGTAAGTATGAAATTAGTTTTTAACATAAAACTGAGTAAGAAGGGTGCTGCTAGTAAGTGTCATGGCCGTACTTCCCCTCCTCCTTCCAAGAAGATCCACACAAGGGCTTCTTACTGAAAAGCTTAATTAGGACAGAGGCCAGTCCAGCTGGTCCATACTCCTTAGCTGACGTCTGACTGGGGGTGGGGGTGGTTTAGTGATGCTTGGTTCACCCTCCTTCTGCTCAGAGAGCTCCCACGGAATTTGACACCAATTGATCCTCCCTGCCTGCTGAGTTTATCTCTAAGTCTGCTGGTCTTGGAGACCCAGGTACATTTCCCCTCCCCTCCCCTCCCCTCCCCTCCCTTCCATCTCTTCCTCCTCCTCCTCCTCCTCCCCATCTTCATCAGAATCTGTTCCCAGATCCTGCTCTGTAGGAAGAGTGGGCCCAATCCCTACAGTAAGTAAGTAAGAAAAAAAAGGTTTATGGCCAGGCCCTAAATATACCAGAACTATTAATCATACAGAGCATCCTACTATTAATTAGGAGAGCCAGTGTGGCGTAGTGGTGAGAGTGCTGGACTGGGACTGGGACTGGGACTCGGGGGATCCAGGTTCAAGTCCCCGCTCGGCCATGAAACTCATTGGGTGACTTTGGGCCAGTCACTGGCTCTCAGCCTAACCTACCTCACAGGGTTGTTGTGAGGATAAAATGGAGAGGAGGAGGATTATGTAAGCCGCCTTGGGATCCTTGCAGGAAAAAAGGCAGGGTATAAATTTAATTAATTAATTAATTGCCACATGATCATTAACCAGCTTCAAGTCTTTTTATAGGGCTTGAATACTGATAACAGAATAAATCAGACCAACTCTGCCAGTTTTAATTAATGAAGAAATTAGGTCCTCCTCATAACTGGTAGGTAGTCCAGGACCTGCCATAGATCCCTTTAAAAAAAAAAAATAGATGTACAAAGAATCTTGAAGTTTGTATGTGTTTCAGTCCCACGTAGGAACACATTTAACTTAGGTAGATATGCCCAGTCTGGAGCATGAATTCTGTAGGTGCCATTTTCCAAGATGGCTGGCATGTAAATGGGGATTTGCAATAACTCATGAACAAATGCATGTAGAAAACTCATTTTGGAGGTACAGTAATACCTTGGATTTCAAGTAACTTGAAATCATGCCCGCCAGAGACTCGCGTTGATATAAGAGTGTTTTGGATTACAAGCACAGTTCCGGAACGAATTATGCTTGCAATCCAAGATATTACTGTACAATATAGAATTTTTATAGTCAGAATGGGTAGAACTATGTCTAGTCACTGTTACCACCTGTATGGACTAGAACGCCAGACTAGGAGCAGGAAGAAACGGGTTCAAATCCCTGCTCTGCTTTGAAGCTTGCCATACTTGCCAAGTGGCTAGCCAGCAAGCGCCACCAACAGCCGCCCCCAAAGTGCCCAAGCAGCACTTGGGAGTGGCTGTCAGAGGTTTCCCCTGCTCCCTGCCATTGTTTCGGGCCAGCAGGGGCAGCAGAGTAGAGAAGGTAGCTTCAGCCCACTATGCGCATAGCCAGCTTGTGCAATCTCCAGTTCCCTGCCACCCCTGCCAGCCATTTTGGGCTGGTGGCACTGGCAGGGAAGAGGCTCCCCTGCTGCCTGCCATGCCAATGAGGCCTTTCAGCATGCTGCCATAGTGGGCAATGGAGATCTCTGCCGCTGACTCATGAGTCAGCGGTAGCTGTTGTGCCTCTGCCACTGCCTGCCATGGCGGTGAGCCCTTTCAGCCCGCTGTTAAAGCAGGCAGCAGAGATCCTGACCCTCTGCTCCCCTGTTCCCTGCTTCCACTGCAGCGGTGGTAGAGGGGGAAGCCTCAGTGCTCCCACAGCGTCCTCTGGGATACCTATGGGAGGACTGAGTGGGGCGGAGGGGGACAAGGACCCATGATGTGTCTGATCATCTCTTGGGCACATTGTGGGCCCTCGGGCAGACAACCCACACTGTGTGGCTTGTGCCGCAGTGTGAGTTGTTGAGTCATGCAACCCTATGCACTGTTGGGGCAGAAGGGAAAATGGAATTGAGAGGCTGGGCCCCTGCAACATTTTGTTGCAGGCCCCAGTTGTTGTTTCTATACAGAGTTAGCTCATGAGAGCGAGCACCCTGTAAAGCTGGGGAAATAATCCATGATATCCACTAGGGGGACATCATTATTCAGATTCCATCTAGCGAGGCAGCATATTAACAAAATGGAAATCTATACTTCTTTGAGAGAGCCATTTCAAAGTACTGCACAAATGGTATCTCACAACTATACAACGGTGGAAAAGAGGAACGAAACCCAGAGACATTTGCTGGACAGGTAATGGTTATAATGGTGATGGTTTATATAATGTACTGGCGATCCCCAATTATAAATGAGTATTGGAGAGGGAAGTGTGCATGGGATTGCAGCCTTATTTGGATTTATAAGAGACATTGGCCCAGTAAAACAAAAAGAACTGTTAGTTAACCATATTACTATGGCAAGGAAGAACCAGCCTTTAGGTGGAAGGGTAAAAATAGCCTCACAATTTCTCTACTGGGGTTACAAGTCTAACAAGTATAGAATACTCCAACTAGGATTAAATTTATGCACATGGTAAGGTTCAGGAAAGGGAAGAAGGAAACAAACATTTACAGTAATTCTTAACATTTTGCTAGGAAATGTCAGAAATCTCAGTGGTCTTGGACAGTCATCAACATTTCTTAGATGCGTACTTTATGAAACAGTGGCTTCAATTACCCAATGCATGTAAATGCCTTTACAACACACTCCTAAAAATGCCTACTCAGAAGTTAATTCCATTGAGTTCAGTGGGATTTACTCCTAGGTAAGTGAGTATAGGATTACAGCCTTAAGGCTTTTAGAGTTGCTTTGTTGTCCTTTGTTGAATTTCATTGCTTATGAATTTTTACTGTGAACCACCCTGGGTTATACATTATATTATGGGGGTAATATATATATATCCTCTAAATAAATAAAATGGACATGAACACAAGCTGAGGCATGTGACAGATCCCAGAAAGCAAGAACTTTTTAGTATTGGTCAACCCAAAATTCAACGGAGAGTCTTAAAAACTAACAAGCTTATTGCTGTGTAAGCTCCTTTGTCAGATCACATGCATTATGATAACATGCACACTTTCCTTCTTCACTTCATGAAGTCAGGCATCCTCAAGACTCCCACACCCCCACATACTTAGGATAGCCAAGGGCAAAAGAGGACAGAGCTCCTATAAAGAGTTTTGAATAAGAGGCCTTGTGGTATGCCTGACATTTCTTATCTTTGCATGACAAGCTGCAACTGCCAAAGGGTCCACATTGTCCACACACTATAAAAGGGTACAGGAGCCCACCTTCTTTTGCATCTGGTCACACTATGTACTTCGCATCAGGGGTGCAGAAACTCTTTCAGCCTGCGGGCTGGATTCCACTTTGGACGCCGCATTCCAGAGCTGGGCAGTGCTGAAGGCAAAGGGGGCAGGTCCAGAACACCAAGAATACCAGCATATTTTAATATAAAGGTCTTACTGTTTTTAATTAAGCCAGGAGAATGCCAAATGAGTCATGGTCGGAGGAAAGGGGCATGGCATTCTGGGAAAACTTGGAGGGCTGGACTAGGACCTCCAGAGCACCAGATTGGGCCCCAGGCCCAATCTCCAGCATCTCCAGGTAGGGCTGGGATAGATTTCTATGTGAAACCCCGGAGAACTGCTGCCAGTCAGTGTAGACCAGCCGTCCCTCATGTGGCACCCTCCAGATGTTTCGTACTACAACTCCCACTGACCATAGTATCTAGAACTGTTGGGAGTTGTAGCCCAAAACATCTGGAGAGCACCAGATTGGGGAAGGATGGTATAGACCAGGGATGGGCAGAAAGCAGATCTCCAGATGTTTTGGACTTCAAGTCTCAGCATTCCTGACCATTGGCCATGGTGGCAGGGGCTTCTGGTATTGAAGTCCCAAAATCTAGAGATCTACCTCCTGCCCACCGCTGGAGTAGACAATACTGAGCTAAATACAGAGTCAGTGCTCTGACTCGGTGTAAGGCAGATTCCTACGTGTGTGAAGGGATTTACTAACGAGTGACTCACCTGTAAAACTAATTGCTGACCAAGGACATAGATAATTATTTTCCTGTATTGACTGCTTCTGTTGCCAAGCATTAAGCTATTCACACCCAGACTCTCTGATTGATAATATATTCCAGGCAACTTGGTTGTTCTTGCCATCTAAATATAGTTTAGAAGAATATTTTATTCGAAAGTGAGCAAAGTGCTTTGTTGGCAGGGTGCCATCTATATGGAAGCTTGTATGAATTAATTAGGATAATTCATCATCCAAGTGATTGCACAATGTTTACACCATTTCCTATATTCTGCGGAGGGCTCAACATGAAAGATTGAGGCAGCCAGTTAAGTTCACAGAAAGAATGCACTAGTAATCAGACATAAATACAGTTGCTGATAATTTGCAAATTGCTTTATTAAAAATGCACTGGCAAATGAATTGATGCTAAAATGGATTGTCTCAGAGCTGAAAATAATTTGCAAGGGAACTACTGTGTTTTATATATTTAACCATGCTACTAGGCATTTAACAATAATCATACTATAAGCACGGCTTTACTGCACGTGGTTTTCTTTATTAATCTAAAGCAGTGCCAGCAAACGGCAGCCCTCAGGTAAATTCATTTTAGTAGGTTGCTAGATGAGCCCTTCCTCTTTCTTGCTCCCTGCATTCTCATGGCAGCCTGGGCTATTATATATTTAGATATGGGGTGCAGAACCTCCAGCTCTGGGGCCAGATTCGGCCCTCCAAGTTTCCCCAGAAGGCCACGCCCCTTTCCCATGATCATTGATCATTTGGTGGTTTCCCTGCATTTGTGCAGTTTATCCCAAATTCTAAAAAGTTGTTGTTGTTGTTGTTGTTGTTGTTATTATTATTATTATTATTTGCATTTATCTATCGCCCATCTGGCCGGCAAACCGGCCACCCTGGGCGATGTACAGAAAATAAAACAGAACAAAATACATTAAAACATTTTTCTCCATTAAAATACATTAAAACAGTATAAAATTTTAAAATCTTAGCCCACCCCATATTCCCGCCTGAATAACCAAGTTTTTAATGAGCGGCGGAAGCTCAGCAGAGAGGGAGCATGGCGGAGGTCACTTGGGAGAGAGTTCCATAGTACGGGGGCTGCCACAGAGAAGGCCCTCTTCCTCGTCCCGACCAGTCTAGCTGCTCTGCCTGAAGGGACAAGGAGAAGGCCGTCTGTGGCAGATCTTGTTGAGTGGCCCACTTGGTGTTGCTGGAGACGCTCCTTGAGATAGACTGGACCGGAGCCGTATAGGGTTTTAAAGGTCAAAGCCAACACCTTGAATTCAGCTCGGCAAGCAACTGGTAGCCAGTGTAGCTCCTTGAGCACTGGCGTGATGTGATCCCGCCGGCGGCTGCCTTTAACCAGGCGAGTCGCCGCGTTCTGTACCAGCTGTAGCTTCCGAACCGTCTTCAAGGGTAACCCCACGTAGAGCGCATTACAGTAGTCTAGGCGAGAGGAGACCAAGGCATGAACCACTGAAGGGAGCAGATGATTAGGAAGGTAGGGGCGCAGCTGCCGTATCAGATGGAGTTGATACAGCGCGGCCCGGCTCACAGCTGCCACCTGAGCCTCCATGGACAGCTGGGAGTCTAGAATGACCCCCAAGCTGCGGACCTGGTCCTTCAGGGGGAGATGTACCCCATTCAGCACCAGGTCAACATCCCGTAACCTCCCCTTGTCCCCCACCAGAAGTACCTCGGTCTTGTCGGGGTTCAGCTTCAGCATATTCCTTCCCATCCAGCCACCCACTGACTCCAGGCACTTGGACAGGGTCTCAACGGCCAACCTCGGTGAGGATTTAAAAGAGAGGTAGAGCTGTGTGTCATCTGCATACTGATGACACTGCACCCCAAACCTCCTGATGATAGCTCCCAGGGGCTTTAGGTAGATGTTGAACAACATCGGGGAGAGGATGGAACCCTGCGGCACTCCACAAGTGAGCAGCCGAGGGTCCGAAGCCTCCTCCCCGAGAACTACCCTCTGGTACCTTCCAGAGAGGAAGGACTGGAACCACTGCAATACAGTGCCTCCTATGCCCAACCCCTCCAGGCGGTCCAGGAGGATACCGTGGTCAACGGTATCAAAAGCCGCTGAGAGATCGAGGAGGACTAGAAAGGAGCATTCGCCCCTATCCAAAGCCCTCCTCATATCATCCACCAAGGCGACCAAGGCCGTCTCCGTCCCATGTCCAGGCCTGAAGCCCGACTGGCACGGATCTAAATAATCGGCTTCATCCAAGTGTGCCTTCAGCTGAGCACCCACCACCCGCTCGATCACCTTGCCCAGAAATGGTAAATTGGAGACTGGGCGGAAGTTGTTCAGATCCTGGGGATCCAAGGAGGGCTTCTTTAGAAGAGGTCTTATTACTGCCTCCTTGAGGGCTGATGGCATAACTCCCTCCTCGAGGGAGGCATTCACCACCGCCTTGATCCCCTCACCCAGTCTCTCCCTACAGCTCATAATGAGCCAGGACGGGCAAGGGTCAAGCAAGCAGGTGGTCGGCCTCACAGATGAAAGCACCTTGTCCACTTCATCAGAAGGAAGAAGCCGGAACCGATCCCACAAAACCGGTCTGCCATTGGCCTCCTCCCACTCACTCCCTGTGTCCACGACATACGATATCCCACTCCTAATCCGATCGATTTTATCTGCGAAGTGCTTCGCTAAAGCCTCACAGGAGGCTTTTGACTGTTCCAGTGGGTCCGGAGCGACTGGACCAACCAGACTCCGGACCACTTGGAACAGCCTCCTGGGGCAGCACTCTGCAGACGCAATGGAGGCAGCATAGAAATTCTTTTTTGCTGCCTTCACCGCCACCCGGTAGGCTGAAGATGCAGCTCTAACCCGTGTTCGATCGTCTTCGGAGCGGGAATTTCGCCATCGGCGCTCTAGCCTTCTCACCTCTTGTTTCAGAGCTCGCAGCGACGGAGTGAACCATGGCGCCGCGCGAGCTCTGTTTAGGCGAAGAGGGCGCTTCGGGGCAACTCGGTCTAATGTCCTGGTGATTGCAGCATTCCAGTCATTCACCAGGGTCTCGACCGAGCTACCGTTTGTGTGCTCCAATTCCCCAAGCGCGTTCAGGAATCCATCTGGATCCATAAGACGCCTGGGGTGGACCATTCTAATAGGTCCCTCACCCCTGCAGAGGGGTTGTGGCACCGAGAGATCCAACCCCACCAGATAGTGATCTGACCATGACAAGGGGGTGGTGGATATACCCCCGATCTCCAGATCATTTCCCCCCTCTCCGGAAACAAAAACCAAGTCCAGTGCATGACCGGCTACATGGGTAGGTCCAGTTAATACAGGGTGCAGCTCCCAGGAAGCCATGGTCTCCATAAAGTCCCGAGGTGCCCCAGTGAGGGAAGCCCCTGAATGCACGTTGAAGTCCCCCAGCACCAATAGCCTGGGGGACAACAAACGCACATCAGAGACCACCTCCAGCACCTCAGCCAGGGAGTCTGTCGTGCAGCGGGGTGGACGGTACACGAGCAGAATCCCCAGACTGCCCTTTGGACCCAACCTCCAGTACATGCACTCAATAAACCTGGTCTCCCGGAGAGGGAGTCTGGTGAGGACCAAGGACTCCCGGTAGATAACAGCCACTCCCCCTCCCCGTCCCCCAACCCTTGGCTGCTGGGCATACGAGAAACCAGCCGGACACAAGGCCGCCAGAGTTGGAGCAGCGGCCTCGTCCAGCCAGGTTGAAATTTGAAATGCCTGCCTCTCCTAAGGCTTATTTCCTGGCAGTAAGAGCTTTAAGCTACAATATGCTTATATTTTGGCCCCATTGCATTTGCATTCCCCCCCCCCACTACTGGAATGCAGCCCCCAAGAGCCTATCCAAAATGGAATTCATCCCCCCAGGTTGAAAGAGGTTCAACACAATGATTTAGAAAGACCGGCTCAATGAGTTTCATGGCTGAATGGGAATTTAAACCTTGAACTCGCCTACTGTAGTGGTTAGAATGTTAGACTAGGGCTGGGGAAACCCAGGTTCAAATCCTCATTCAGCCATGAAGCTCACTGGGCCAGTCATTCAAGGTAGGGAAGAATGATATGCAACTCCCTTGGAAGAAGGGTGGGTAGAAAGAAAATAAATAAATTGATCTAGAGATAAGAGCACCACCACCCATGTACATATAACTTTATAGAGTAATGTAAGCAGCAACAACAAAATAAAAGAGTTTATAGCCTAAAATTTGTCAGTAGGGGAGGAAGGAGAGGCAATAATAACAACAAAAGTAGGCAGAGGAATGGGATAGTATCCAATGTGAAACCTATGTAGAGTAGACCCATTGAAATGAGTAACTGAAGTCCCATTTCAATACGTCTATTCTACATAGGACTAACATTGGATACTACCCATTGGGTGGGTTCACATGTCATGCTAACCTACCCTGGCAATAAGCCATTGTGGGTTGGTTGTTTCACGAACAACCCATTGTGTGCCTGACACACGATTGGGCTCACTGTGGGTTGTTCTCCCCCCTTTCCCCCTCGATCCTCCAGCTGGTATCCCAGGGGACCTGGTGGCTGAAGCTGCCTTGTCTCCTCTCCCCCAATGATTGCAAGCTATTTTTTGGCTCACTGCAGCTTCCCCCCCCTTTTTTAGGAGATCACGAACAGCAATCTCCAAATTGACAGCCAGTGACAGCCCCTCCAAAGTGCCCATGAAGCACATTGTAGGGGCTGTCACTGATTGGCCACCCTTTAAAAAAAAAAATTGTGCTCCAAATGTACGCAAATTGATTTTTTAATTGTTTTAGTCAGACTTGCGCAAGTGCAGAGGTGCACGTGTCTGCAGGTCTGAAAATGGGAAGCCTTGCCTGGGCAATGTCCTGAGGGGCACCTGCTGTCAAAGTGCAGCAGATACCAACCCTGGGCATTGACCCAGAGAAGCTCCAAATAGTTTTTTTTGTTACTTTGCTTTGACGTGACAGCTGTCAAAAGACTAGCTGTCAAATCAAAGCAAAGCCACGAGTGATCTTTGGTTGTGAAAGGGGTAGCCCCCCCCCCATCTGCAGCAAGACCCATTCCCGAAATTCTAAGTGCTTCAGAAAGTGGAAAAGTGCACCCCACCCCCTTTTCACTGACACTTACTTCTGACAGCTATCAGAAGTAGGTCTTTTTCTTTTCTTTTTCTTTTTTTTTTTAATGGGCTAGACAGGGTAGTTCAATGGGCTGGACAGGGTAGTTCAGTTTGCATAGGGAAGTATACAGATTTCATATGTATACATCCCTGCCCAAATTACCTCCACACTTGCACAAGTCTGACTAGAATTTAAAAACGAAAACAAATTATGAAAGAATTTGTGCACATTTGGAGCACAATTTTTTTTAAAAAGGGTGGGTAGCCAATCAATGACAGCCCCTCCAATGTCCCGCTTCGGCACTTTGGAGGGGCTGTCACTGGCAGTAGCACGGGCAACATCACCAAGAATGGCAAGGGTTGTGTGGGGGGTTTGCCACTCTTGACTCGCACCTCTCTCATTGCTGGACTTTATCCATGGTGGGATCAGTTGTCCGGGTTCAGGTGACACGACAACCCATCATAGGTAAAGCCATCCCCAGCCCAGCCCAGCCCATGGGTTCCCAGGGTGGCTTGTTTGAAAAAAAACACACAAGCCCCTTTGGGTAAAGTGGGCTGGCTTTGGCCGACATGACATCAACCATGGCTACTTACCCATGATGGGTTGTCCTGTCGTGAGAACCAGGTCATTGTGAACAAATGTACGTATGTGCATTTAAGCATTGTGATGTTAAATATGTTGCCTGCAGCTTTGTATTTAAGTGTGTGTGTTTTTTAACAGTAAGTGTAGGTGGGGTCTGTTTTGAATTGGAACCACAGCATACAGGGAGGGGAGGTTTTATTCTTCCTTCCCCAAAGCAATGTTGATAAAAATCGCCCCATGCTGCAATTAGTGAAAGAAAAAAAATCCCATTGATGCCAATTTATTTCTCTTGCCAATTGCAGCAGCGGAGAGAGACATGTTTTTCAGGACCGTGGTGGGGGAAGGAAAGGCGAAACCTCCCCTCCCTGTGCCCAAAGGTTCCAATTCAAAACAGATGCCACTATTAGTTCCTGTAAAACCTCAGATGACAGTGCTGCGTCGTGGTTAGGCTGAGGGACAAACTACACATGACATTAAACGTGTCGTTTGCCCAAGTGCAGGATTTTTCTTTCAGAAATAGTCTACACAGGGTGCAGGGGTGGGGGGAGAATCCAAGTTGGGACACTACTGTTGTTGGAAATTGTAATATTGCCTGCTTAAATTAATGAGGTAACGTAACCACTAGTTACAGTGGGAGGAAAGGGTTAATTGAACAATCCCCAGGGTGCATGTTTTGTAACCCCTCTTCCCTACTTCCAGCCTCTCTGTGGCCAGCTCTCTCTCTCTCTCTCTCTCTCTCTCTCCCCCTCTCCAACCTGATGGACACACGGTCTGAGCTGGCTTCCAGCCAGTGAACTCCAATGAAGCGGACTCTCAACACCCAAGACTCTAATCTGCCTATGTGCACCTGGCCTATATGAATAAACAGACTGTAAGTAAAACTAATACATGACTTTATTAGTTTTAAACCTTGTATGGACAATCTGTTTCCTTTTAAGAGCCGTTTTAGCAACCCACGTGGTGATAACCAGTTTCAATAACCAGGCTGCGCATAAGGGGGAAAACTCTGCTTTGCCCTAACCAGTATAGGGCCGACTCCTTTTCCATATCCTCCAACAACTGTAAGGGTAGGTGGGCTTTAGCGCTTTGTCCCCCGTCCCCCGTCCCCCGTCCCCCGTCCCCGCTGTGATCCAAACGCAGATCAGGGGCTCTGCAACAGCCATTTGCATGGGAGGAGGGGAAGCTCCCATTGAAGGCGATTATTCAGCTAAATCAACCTGGAGGGAGGGAGTCAAGGA
Organism: Shinisaurus crocodilurus; assembly: GCA_021292165.1. Lineage (NCBI taxonomy): Eukaryota > Metazoa > Chordata > Lepidosauria > Squamata > Shinisauridae > Shinisaurus > Shinisaurus crocodilurus. Next base: position 192,369,045 of record CM037879.1, on the reverse strand, counting down.
GTGTGGCTTGGGGATTATTATTAATGGTCCACCTAAATCTCACCCCCTCCAATTATTTGAGCACTGGAGAAATTGCATGGTTGAGTGCTTAACCATGAAAAAGTTCCCTGCAATAAAGGAAACAAACTAGCATATCAAGGAACTCTTCCCTCTGATACCTAGTTTCTATAGGCAGAGTTTACCTTTGCTTGTGGCTGTTGTTTTTAAAACAGAAGCGCATTCAGTCGTGTAATTCCGCGACTGCAGTGTAAAGTGATACGGTCTGGGAATGCTTTTTTGACCTCATCTATTGTTTGTGTGTCTGCTAGAATCCAATAAGGCATAAGAGAGGATTCTATCCTTAAAGGCAGCCTAATTTTTTTTTAAGTTATCATGGAAGACCACATTGAGATGATACTGGTACCATCTCTCTTGGTATCTCTGAAACTGAGCTGAATCTAGTAAATCTGGCAATATATTTGAAAGTATCTCCCAGTTTGAAGAGACTTTTCACAGAAGACTGTGACCTTTCAAAGTACTTGGCAGAGGAAAACTGAAATGGCTGCCTTTTAACGTCAACTCAAATAGCTCTTTCGGCATGAAATAATGATAATTTCCTCTAAAATGTCAGATTCAGTTAAGTCAATTTAGTACTATGGGCCGGAATTAGGGTTCCATTCATCTGTGGCACAGGTCCTATTTAGTTAATGCATTGGGTGCTGTGTTTGCCACAAGCAATGTTAGATGCAGTCTTTTTTCTGGCATCCTAATGGGGGATGATGAAAATATCTTACACTTATTCTACCTGTCAAACACATTCTTAAATATCACGCCTAGAGCTGAGCCTTATCAAATGTTTGCACAGACCTCAATTAATAAAATAAATTGCACATTTGAGTAGAATATGAAATGATGCTTTTATTAGATTACATTTATTTGCAGGCTTTAATTCGCCACAGTGATTCCTGTGGGACCAAAGCCTGTGTGTTTTTCCCTTCTGAAATAGTCAGATATAATTTTAAAAAGAACTGCCAACCTCTGTGAAGCATTCCTTGGTCAACCTATAAAATGTTGCATTCGGTCATGTAATTTATTAATCAGTTCTATTCATGGTCTTAACCGGTCATAGGAACATAGGAAGCTGCCTTGTACAGAGTCGGACCCTTGGTCCATCTAGCCCAGTATTGTTGAGACTGGCAGTGGCTGTCCAGGGTTTCAGACAGGAGTCTTCCCCAGCCCTACCTGGAGATGCCGGGGGTCGAACCTGGGACCTTCTGCATACAAAGCATGTGCTCTACCACTGAGCTATGACCTCTCATAAACAGCCCCTCATGTAGTTATCATGTAGGTCACTGTAGTTGTGTGCTATACAGTTTTGAGCAAAAGGTACCTTAGAATATTTTATCACTATCGTAAGTTAAAGGGTTTAGTGGATAGTGAGTGCTTCCAGATGGTGGTGGCCTATCTGTTTAAAAAACCCCTCAAAGGGTTGGGGTTATCCCAGGCTTTGTTTAAATAAGCATAGCTGTATGTATAGAAAAGGTATAGTTGTCCCTTTAAAAAAAAGACTTTCAAAATAAAAGTGACAAATATTTAAACTAAGAACATTTTTCTTTGGGTATGAAAAAAACAGCAATAAAGTTATTGAAAGTCTACATTTGGTTATGGGTCACCTGTTACTGAATCTTCCTACATCTTATTAAAATATTCTGCTTGCCCCACTTCTCCGAGGGGTGCAGTCAGTGCTTACCCAGGTTTCAGTTCTTCTGGACTAGAATGCCATAAGCCTTCCTTGCCCCCTTGGACCAGTCATGGCAGCCAACAGTATTGGACTCTGATGGTGCTGGAGTTGATGCAACAAGTTTTCAATGCCAAGAACATGATGGTAGCCTGCAACCCGCGTCACAGATGCTGCCTGACAAAAGAGGTGGATGAACATACGCTGAGCATGCAGAACAAGAACAGCAGCTACATTGTAAAGTGGATCACAATCAATGTCAAAATGGCTGTGTGCTGCAACATCCCTTCCTGCAGTCTGAAAATTGTGGTCACTTTCATCGGCAACAGCACGGCCATCCGAGAGCTCTTCAAGTGCATCTCTGAGCAGTTAACGGCCATATTCCTGTGAGATAGGCTGAGGGTATAAACTTCTTCAGCTGTAATCCTCAGCAACACACACAAAAGGAGGGAGGCGAGCAGTAGTAGATATTATTGCGTTTATTATCATAGGACTCAATTACTTGAGATTAAGGCATGTCAGCAATGCAGGTTTCTCTTACGCAGAAGAGATGGCTTCACTGTCTCTTACATTATCCAGAGACAGTTCAGTTCAGAAGAAGGAGGAGAAGTGGAGACAACAGTATGCTGGCTCTTATAGGCACTGTACCTATAAATAGGACAATTACTCATCTTGTTGTCCCCAACAATCACAAGACCCTGTGGCGAGTCACAGGCACATGAGCATCAGGAGACATTCTGTTTGCAGCCGGAACGGAAACCTGACAATTCCACCATAAGGCCTTCTTCCATTGGTACACAGGTGAGGCATGGACTACCTGGAATATGGACCAGAAGTTTATGGCATTTTGTAATATTTGAGTTTCTTTTTGATTTGTTTGTTTTATTTATACAATCTATATCCTGCCCGTCAACACAAAATGACCCCAGGGTAGGTCACAATACATAATATATAATTATAAAACCAATAAAATGACACAGCAACCAGTCAGTATCAACAATTTCATATATACATATACGGTATATCACATGTCAGCTATCACACTATAATGCACAGGCTCATGCAATCTAATCAGAATGCCTGTTGAAAAAGAATTGTTTTCATCTGGTGGTGAAAGATTGGTGCCAGCATTGATCAACTAATCTCCAGGGAGAGAACATTCCATAGCTTGTGTGCTGCTACTGAGAAGGTCCTATTACAAGTTTGGGAAATCTGGATTTCACTAGATGACATGCTAAGCCACTTTAGGAATAAGCCTACTGAGGTTTAGTGTGTCGTCTGAACCCAGTAAGGGTTAGTTCGGGTGGTTAAGGAGAGTCTTCTTAATCACCCTACTAAGCCATGGCTTGCAGTAGGCTTAAGTAAACCCTAGTAGGTTTAAGTGTGTTATTCAAGCCCGTATGACACGCTAACCCTCTCGCAAGCCCAAAAGGCACAGAGCCCCTTGGCGAGGGTGGCAAGCATGGGCTGCGGCTCAGGCCAAGGGGCCCTGGCCAATGACAGCTGGCCAAGTGCCCAAGCGGCACTTGGCCAGCTGTCATCAGCTTCCCTGCACTCTCCTCTCGATATCCTGCATCGGCAGGAGCATGTGGCAAAGCCCCCCACTCTGTCTTCCCCGCCCGATGCTCCGGCCGATGCTGGGAGAGCAGGATTGCTCACAAGCAATCCTGCTGTCCCGGCATCGTCAGGAGCGTGGGGCGAGGGAGTGGATGACAGCCGCTGAAACTTTCAGCAGCTGTCATCCACGCTCCTCTCCCCTCAGTGCTCCCGCGGTGTCCCCTGGGATACTGACGGGAGGACTGAGGGAGGAAGGGGGGAGAGGTGGTGCCTCTTGACCCCTGCTGCGCCACCCAACCATTAGTCAGGCACAGCCGGGGCCTGGGGCAACTTTAAGCCCACACAGACTTCAGAGCCTCTGTGCTGTGGGCTTAAAGTGACGTGTGAACCCAGCCAGTATAACCAAAAGGGCGGCCACAGCTGGTATTAATTCATGGTCAGGATAATGCCGGGGAAGGCGCTGAGCATGGATTCATAGATTATATGAATCTATGAATTAAGACCAGCTGTGGCCGCCCTTTTGGTTACACTGGCTGGGTTCACATGTCATAGGAGAGGGCAGAGCTTAAAGACTCCAAACAGACAGGCAAATCTATAAGAGAGAGAGAGAGAGAGAGAGAGAGCTTCCCCTGCATCCTCTGTTCCTGTTAGCTTTGCTTACAAAGCCCCCAAAACTCAGCTCCCCGTGTCTCCCCAAAACTACAGCCACCTGCATTGTTCAATTTCATGGACACCTAGCTCGTCCTCTCCCTCAGGCGAGTGGAGGGAGTGGTGGTAAGGATGAGTTTTCTTCTCCAACAATCTCCCAGCCTTCTTGGGCCCTTACCTGTAATTTCCCTAACAGAAGTGCCTGCTAAATTTGCCACAGACTCTCAAACAGGCATTTGCAGACATTCTGGGCCCAGGAACCCTCTCCTGGCCAAACGCCAATTTTACAATATTTATATCCCACCTTTTAGCCCCAGCAGCCTCCCCTGTTCCAACTCACAAAACATCAGTTAAAATGGGTGGGGGGAAAGTAGATCTACTGTTAGCTTTGGCACCACGTGCATGAATGGAGTTGCTGGAAACAATGATGTCTCAATATCGTGGCTTAGGCATTCATTCCATTTATTTGTTCATGCAGCGTGGTATTGTTTTGTAAATTCCATGCCAATTTTAGGAGTTCGTTAAGTTTCAGAGCAATCCACAATAGTTCCGTTGGGAGTAGGGATCAGAAAGCTTCAGTGGAGAGACCAGCTAGCCGAGCTTCTGGCTTGAATGTTATGACAAACAACCCAGGGACCTGGCAACTCTGGGTGGCTCAGCCACTCACAGGGGTCAAACCCCGGGAGGTTGTGTCAGGTGAACAGGGCCACAATCTCCTACATTTTAGGCATTTTTAAGGAGACAGAACAAAAGTTGGATTGAAGATTTAGGCATTCTTTTCCTGCCCGATAGGATGATACAGTAGCCTCCTTTCAATGACCTTCTGCCTTTGTGCTAGTTTATACTTTATTATTAAACTGAGCACTAGATATAGTCAATAAGCCTTGAAGCTATTGATTCTGATGGAAAGGAAATTAATGCAGAGAAGGCTTTTTTTCTTTTTTTCTTTTTTTTGCAGTAGGAGCGGTATATCTGTAATGCACGCCACTGCCTGCCAGCCTCCAGCTTTTGGCTTGGTTGTGAAGTATTTATCAGTAGGCAAGACAAATATCAGAGTCAATAATGACCTTCACAAGCCTGGAGATCAGAAAAGCACCCGTGATGACCTTAAACCAAATATGGCAGTTTTAATACCTGCTTAAGGAAATAAGCTTTATTAAATTACCGCAAGTCACCCCAGAAAACACACATACTACTTCATGGCTGAATGTCTAAATCCTCCTCAGAACAGATCAACAACAAAATAAGGATAACCAGTTCACATTAAGCACTAAGAAAATAATACAGTACCATCTACTGGCTGGAAGTGCTGTGCTACAAACCCATTACACAGTATTTTGACAAACATGAGAGGGAGAAGTCCGTTACTGTGTGCTTTGAATTAGCTTGACATATACAAAGTACAAAAAACCAGTAAGACTCCTGAAAGCTTAGGCAACATTTTTTTTTTCCCTTCACTGAAACCAAGTTTAGAAGCTAAGCCACACTTCACTCTTGTGCCTTAAAGAAATTACTTGTAGAGTGTGAAAAAGTAAGCACCTGCAGAGAAATCCATATCCATCTTCTTTGTGTTTCTCCATGAGTCTCTATAACATGCCTCTTGACTGTAAGGAGGCAAGCCCAGAGAAATGACCTGTACATAGAGGCAACAGGCAGCCTCATCTTAGGGTAGGTAATTCTGAGGAGTCTCACGCCCAATGCCAAGATACATCATCATTAGGATTGGAGCCAGCGTGGCGTAGTGGTTAGAGTGTTGGACTGGGACTCGGGAGATCAGGGTTCTAGTCCCCGCTCGGCCACGAAACTCACTGGGTGACTTTGGGCCAGTCACTGACTCTCAGCCTAACCTACCTCACAGGGTTGTTGTGAGGATAAAATGGAGAGGAGGAGGAGGATTATGTAAGCCGCCTTGGGTTCCTTGCAGGAAAAAGGCGGGGTACAAACATAATAAATAAATAAATAAATCTGTCAGTTTTGGTTTCTCATTTTTTCAGTCTTTGTTGGAGGATATGGTTAAAAGGAGTCAGTCCTAAACTGATTAGGACAAAGCAGAGTTTCCTCCTTAAGCGCAGCCTGCTTTATTGAAACTGGTTTCACCACATGAGTTGCTAAACTCTTGCCTCTTAAGGCTATTAAAAAGAATGGAATGTCCACACAAGGTTTAAACTAAAGACATTTATCAGTTCTTACTTACAGATCACTCACATGTATGCAGGATGCATATAGGCAGATTAGTTTCATTGTAGAAGATCTCTGGCTGGAAGCCAGCTCGGACTTGCGTCCTCCATGTTGGGAGAAGAGAGCAGAGAACAACCAACTTCCACAAAGAAGCAGGAAGAAGATAGAGAGCAGCAGAGCTCTGGCCAGAGAGGCCGAAAGTGCAGAGGAGAGGTTTCTTTAGTCAACCCATTCCTCCCACTTCAATCAGTAGTTACATCACTTTGTTGATTTTAAGCAGGCAATATTGAGGCGGGATAATATAGAATATAAAGAAAAACCTGAACATATAGAAAGCTGTGTTTCTAAATGTATTCTTGGATAGCTATCCCTAAAGAAGGCCTCTGTTATCGGGTCACACACACACTGGGTGAGTTCACAATAACAAGTCAGCCTAGGCGAAAGAATGCGAAAAAGATACATGAACGGCAGCTAGAAGCCTAAATAGCAGAGAAAAAGAGAAGAGCAAGAAACACTCTGTGCTGGTATTGTCTAAAGAAAAGAAAAAAACTAAAATCAGATGGTTGCTAAGTAACTGATGACGTGTATGCTTACTCTATAAGTAGTTGTTCGTTTCTATATTGGCTGTTCAGTTTTGGCGAAACATTTCCCCTGAACCTTTTGCTAGCAAAATAAACCTTTTTCCCAAGCCCGAGGTGGTCCGCTTCCTTCTTGAGTTCCACGAAAGAGGGATTTTTCTGCTTCAATATTACTATTTCCAACAGTCTTAAATTCATTTCATCTCGTTTCCACATTAGGTTGCAATTTAAAAAAAAAATCTGCATGAAAATTTGTGAGCATTTTCCTGCAATTTCACCTAATAGACACATTTCTGCAAGCAATTTCCCCAATATAATATATTTTTGTATTTTCATTAATATATGCATTTTTGTGCACATTTTTCAACATTGTTTTTAGATATGTGTGTATCTTTCTGTGTGTTGTGTGTTTATATGTTTGTATGTCTATGGTTTTTATGACATATTTTTAAAAGGTTTTTAATCTTTGTAAACCATCCAGAGAGCTTCAGCTATTGGGCAGCATAGAAATGTAATAAATGAAATGGAATGGAATTTTTTGATCAGAGAACTGCATTGCAAAATTTGGAGATGTGTGAACACCAAAGTTTAACACTGACATTTTGGTTCTCATTTTGGTCTGGGAAGTGCGAATTAGAACAAATTTCTCCTCCAGCCTAACTGCTGTGGATGGGTTCTTTAGGTTCACAGGAACATTTAATTAATGTACTTCTTGTGCTCACTAGCGTACCCTGACACAGTCTTTGGGAATTGCTAAGCTAATGACTAGACCCCCTGATCAGTTTCTGGTTGTGCATGTTGCATATAACATTCCATGTCGGAACAATTATTCATTGTGATATATTTCCTCAACAAAACCAACAGACTATGGGCTGCTTCAGATCATATGATGACAGTAGGGGTTGCCATGTCAGTTGGGCCAGGGAACAGAGCCTGGGAAGAGTCAGCAGGCGGCTCTTGATGGACTCCAGCAAGACCATCTTCTTTATATTAAAAGCTTTTGGTTCGCTCCTCTGATAATGCTGGCACATACAGTGAGTTATGTCCAGGCTTGGGTCCTAGTGGTGAGTTGGTGAGGAAGCTACACACAGAGCAATCCCCTTGGCTGTTGCTGCCCGGTTGCCACACAGCTCTGCTACCATTGGCCCTGCCTCCCCCTGCTTAACAAAACCGGTAGGGTTATGGATGAAGCGTGCTCACACCTTGCTGTCTCTCACATGTGAAACCGTATGCTGGGGCTGAGCTCAACAGTGCGAGTGCGTGTGTGTGTGAAAATTACGCTATCGATATTTACTCAAAACATTGGGGCCACTATCCCAATATTCTAGCGCAGTGTTCTCCATACTTGGGTCCCCAGATGTTTTTGGCCTACAACTCCCAGCATGCCCCAGCCAGCATGCTGGGAGTTGTAGGCCAAAAACAGCTGGGGACCCAAGGCTGGAGAACACTGTATCTAGTGCTTCCACCAAAAATTCTGGCAGCTGGCTAAGAGATTAAATAAATAATTTTTAAAAAACAACAACTAGTCAAAGCATCCCCCCCCCCGGTTGGTTGGCAACCCTAAATGATAAATGCAGATATTCTGCCACAACCCTAAAACAGCCCATGGGTTGTGGGTGGTTTGTTGACCACACCAACAATCCACCTTCACTGGGTTTGGATGACACAATAAGCTACAGTGACAGGCCCACTGCAGCTTGACTATTCAAAATGGCCACCAGGACGTGCCACAACCTACTGTGGCTTAAATGAGCCATGATGCGCTGCGCCGATTGTGCGAGCCAGCCCATTATCTTTAATGCACAGCATGTAGCTACCTCTGTACTTTTTGCCTACCCAAAAGTAAGTGTGGGGGGACTAGATCAGGACTGGGACCCTAGTGTGGAGGGTAGAAGGACACTAATCCTTTATCCCCTCCTGTTGTCCCAATCCAGATTTGGGGTGGGGTGGGGCAGACCTGCAATTTGCATAGGAAAAGACGCCTCCATGGAAGCAAACAACCCCCCCCCCCATGCAAACTGCAGGCACAGCTCCCCTGAACTGGGTCAGGACAGGGAGGAAAGAGTTAAAGCCCACTGCCTTCCACACTAGGGTCCCAATCCAAACTGGGTCCCCCACACATACTTTTGAGTAGGAAAAAGGCACAGTCATCGTAACATGACATTTGGCTCTAAGGCCCAGTCTCAGCCATACAATGCCCAGTTTCAGTTCAAGAGTCCGACACATTTAATGTAGCAACTGGACAGTCCTCAAAGTGCCGAGCTCCATGAGCTCAGTTTATTTCAATAGGGTCAGCCGATTCTTGTGACTTTAATACAGGGGGAATACCTGCCTCCAGGTGTTTTGAACTATAACTCCCACCATTGCTCACATTGGTGGCTGTGGATGATTGAAGTTGGGGACCAAAATCTGGAGAGCCATCAATTCCCCAAAGCTATTTGGTACTTTAATAGCTGTCTAGAAGATAATATTTTATTTTACTGTGTTTATTATGTTTATATCCTACCTTTTCTCCAAGGAACTCAAGGCAGAGTCCATGATGCTCCCTTCCATTTATCCTCACAACAACCCTATGAGGTAGGTTAGGATGAAAGATAGTGACTAGCCCATGGTCACCCAATGAGTTTCATGGGGATCGGAACCTGGATCTCCCCAGTCCTACACCGACACTCTAACCACTACACCACACTGACTAAAGAGCTAGACAGTCGTAGCCTGTCATGCAGGGGAGAGAGAAGTTGTGCTGGCTGCTGAAGCGGTCTTTTCTACACAACTTGTTAAAAGTTACAGAAGACCTGCCTTCATCTGCCTCTGGCTACTCCATAGTTTAAGATAATTTGCACTGGAAGGCAACTTGCGGTTTTGGCTGTATACAAGTTTCATTAGTTATTGTTGGCTTTGTTCATGCGCCGCAACACACAGACATACACAGAAAATACTATTTAAACTTTGAGGATTTGGGCGGATGGAGAAGGGTATGGATAAACCCTGAGTCTATGAATTAACCTAATTCCAGTAATGCCTCACATCAAAGCAGAAATAATAATGAGAAAATACACCCATCCTAAATTAACTTTCAAGTTTAATGCAATGTTCAAAATTTGGTATTTATACTTTGAAGTTGCTTTGTGCAAAGTCATGCAGAAAAAGGGCACGTGAAGCAAGACGAGCAGCTTCTGAGAATGAAGGCCTTGATTGCAAGGACTGAGAAGCTGATTATCTCTCTTTAGCATTGTCTTTCTCCCACCCTCTCTTTTTATTCTTGGCTTTGCTAGGAAACTTCAAAGTTAATTGCTTAATCAGTACTTTCAATGGGACATGGGGTGTACATTTAAATGCTTTATTGAATAAGGATGGACTTACACCTGTCATGGAAGTTTAACATTCACATGCATTGCTCAAACCGATTAGACTGGGGCAATGCTTGGATACAAAATCCTAAAAATCTGTATACATTTTAGAGATATCTTTGGGAGTGAATTGAACATAAACCCCACATTGATGGAGAACTCTCTAAAATTACCAAATTGGCCTCCCGTTACCAACACAGAGATTGGAGAACTGATCCTGACATTGCGACATGGGAAAGCACCGGGAGAAGACATGATCCCCCCCGAGATCTTTTCCCTGGATGTTAACTGGTGGTCTCCAATTTTGGCTAAACTATTTACTTATATAAACATGTCTGGTGACATCCCTACCGGATGGCGTACCAGCATAGTCGTGCCAATTTTCAAGAAAGGAGATCCGGCAGCTCCCCGTAACTACAGACCCATTAGCCTCTTAGATGTGGCCTCTAAATTATATTCACGCTACCTACTAAACAAAATGCAGGAATGGGACAGTAAACAAGCCATCATTCATGATGAGCAAGCGGGATTCAGGAAGGGTAGGAGTACCATAGACCAAGTTTTTGTTTTGCATCATCTAGTTTGTAAGTATATCAAAAGCCCACACAAGACTCTTTATGTAGCTTTTATAGACTTTTCTTCAGCCTTTGATCTCATAGATAGGGAACAGCTATGGGTCAAATTGGCCCAATCAAACATTGACAAAAGGCTCCTTTGGCTTCTCCAACAATTACACAGTGAGAATTATATGCAAGTGAGATTGGGCCTACAAGGAGCCCTGTCACAGGCAATTCCAATTAAAAGAGGCGTTAAGCAAGGATGCATATTGGCACCTTTCTTATTTAATTTCTATATTAACAATCTTATCCCTGATATGGCATCCCCTTCCTTTTTTTCTCCTTCTCTTGGGAATCGTAAAGTGTCAATGCTGCTTTACGCTGATGATTTAGTTTTGCTTTCCCAAAATAAAATTGGTCTCAGAAGGATGCTGGCCAAACTTGGTCAACTGTGTAAAAAAGAACATCTAAAAGTCAATTATGAGAAATCTAAGGTCACCGTATTTGGTAAGAGGGCTCATAAATCCAGGTGGACATTAGATGGCCATACCCTTGAGCAAGTACAAAGATTTAAATACTTAGGATTGCTCATTGACAGGAAACTATCATGGAAACCTCATTTGGACGCAATTAAGTTATTAATTGGGCGTTCAACTGGGCAGCTATTGAGGTTTTTCTATTTGAAGGGGGGGCAACTAATCAACCCAGCCATTAAGATCTTTGTGTCAAAGATTATTGCTCAAATGCTTTACGGGACTGAGATCTGGGGAATTGGAGTTAAATCCGAATTAGATGCTTTACAAAATAAATTTATGAGACAGATCTTGGGACTTCCCCCTGGGACACCGGCAGCCCATCTTAGAGCTGAGCTGGGCCTCCCCTCGATAGCAGCCAGAATTGATCTGGCCTATCTTAGATATTGGCGCAGACTAAATGTCTCTGATGATCACAACCTTACCAAGCTCTGCTGGTTAGAACAATTAAAGTCAGGGGGATGGGCTCGGAAATGTCAGGACAAGCTTATAGTTTATAATCTCCAGATGGAGAATTTTTTATCTCTAAGCCTGCGCGATCTTAGGAATTGGGTTTTTGATCAGGATGCCAATCAAGATAGAGCATCCATTATTGCTGCCCGATACTCTATTTGGTACCCTCAAATTAAGGCTAATCATTCAAGGCCCCAATACTTGGAGACTTTGACTTTTCCGCAATTACGTAGGGCTTTTGTTGAATTGAGATTCCAATAGATGCCCTCGGCCTACATAGAGGGGAGATATCAGGGAATTCCCCATAGGGATCGTAAATGCATATTTGGTTGTAATCAGGTCGAGGATATTATGCGCTATTTACTGATTTGTCCTTTATATTCAGTGCCCAGAGGGAAATTTTTATGGCCTATCCTTAGCCGGTTCCCAGGACGATCTCCCCAGGAACTGACAGTCAATCTCTTAGCTGATAAACATCTGCAAATTACACACTTGGTAGCCAAATTTGCCTTGGCAGCTAAGAAGCTCCGATCCAGCTATGCAAATTTACTAAACCTTAAGATTTAGGTATAAATATTATTTTACAAATTTTGCAGGTAATACTGTATGTATTCAGATGTATGTTTTTCTTTTGTCCTTGTTGTGCATTGTAAAGGCCTTTGGCTATACACAATAAATTGATTGATTGATTGATTGTATACTGAAGAAAGCGAGATAAAATGCAGCAAGTAATATTTGAAAGACTGTGATGAAGAAACTCTGTGCCTGTTGGGGGTTCTCATGATGGGTTTGTGAAGGCTAGACGGCCAGGACTCAGGGTATGAGCAGGTAAGCGGCACCATCATGTTTAGCAACAGTTCAGGAGTGCCACCAATATTGTTTGGATTGTGCTCTTAGAATATGGTCACACATCTTGCTGTCTCTGTTCCTGTTAAAGCCCTGTTCCTTAGAGCTAAGCAGAGAAAGTCTACAAACACTCCAGAGGGCCTACCAGGGCTGCTGCCAGGATTTTAACATTGTATTTATTTATTCGGTAAATTTTAAGGGCTCAGCCAGGGCCGGTGCAAAACCTTGTGCCACCTGAGGCGGCAGTCAGGCACCTGTTGCTGCTTCCCCCCTCTCTCCCCACCCAGTTTTTTTGGACACTATGGTAGCACGGGTGATCTCACTCATCAATAATGCCCTCTGAGGGGTCCTTCCTCAAGGTGAGGCATTGTGGGTGAGGTTGCTCACACAGACTGCCTGTCCACTAACACTTTGCTGCAATGGTGGTAAATATTGTTCAAATAACTTTGGAGCCTGGGGAATCCTCAAGTCCAGGCACCAGGGCTGGTGGTGGAGTTGGGGAGAGAATTGTCACAAACAGCACAAGCCTAAAAACAGGCAGATTAATATATTTAAAATTAAGTTATGTTGATGACTGAGTCATCAACGCCCAGCTCAAACCGTTTAATGTAGGAACGTGAAATTTTGAAGGGACATTGCTTTTATGACGTAGACACCCACTAAGGAAGGATTTTTGGAAATTCCGTCCCTAAGGGGGTGAAAAAGGGGGGGAAATCGCCCCACTCTTATACCTCCTATGGGCAAAACAACAGGGGGGCAGTTATGCAAATCGGCCTCACCTCATAATTGCTGCAGGAGCCAATAGGAGCAGTTATGCAAATAGCCCATACGACACTTAGAATGTTCGTATGAATTCCTGCAGGGGCCAATAGGGGTGGGTATGCAAATCTCCCCTAGGCCATTTAGAATGTTCTCTAAGGGGTGAAAAGGGAGGGAAACTTTTAAAATGACTGAATGACTGTTGTGTGGGGGGGGGCATCATCGCATAGGCTCCATCATGTTTTGACAGATCTACCCCAAACTTGGCACGGTCACTCTTCATCACCTGTAACCTGATTTTTCTTTAAGATCAGATATTTCTGTCAGATATTTATGAACTGCCACAGGGGCCCAATCTGGAGCGGATATGCATATCTCTCCTACGTCAAAACAGAATGTTCATATGAACTGCAGCCGGGGCCTACACGGGGGTGGGGGCCATCTGGGATTACATTATTGGGTAGTCCCGGGGGGGAGCAGGGATTTCATTGCTGTGTAGGCCCGGGGGTGGGGAGAGCAGGGATTTCATTGCGTAGTCTTGAGGGAGGAGCAGGGATTTCATTGTGTGGCCCCAGGGGGGCAGGGCTTTCATTGTTGTGTAGTCCGGGGGGGAGCAGGGATTTCAATGTTGTGTAGTCCTGGGGGGGGCTGGGATTTCATTGTGTAGTCCCGGGGGGGGACAGAGATTTGATTGTGTAGTCCCGGGGGGGAGCTGGTATTTCATTGTTGTGTATTCCCGGGGGGGGGGGAGCTGGGATTTCACTGTTTAGTCCTGGGGGAGCAGGGATTTCACTGTGTAGTCTGGGGGGGGGGAAGCAGGGATTTCATTGTGTAGTCTGGGGGGGGGGAAGCAGAGATTTCATTGTGCAATCCCGGGGACACAGGGATTTCACTGTGTAGTCCTGGGGGAGCTGGGATTTCATTGTGTAGTCCCGGCTCCCGGGGGGGGGAGCAGGGATTTCATTGTGTAGTCCTGGGGGAGCAGGTAGTCCCAGGGGAACTGGGATTTCATTGTGCAGTCCCTGGGGAGCTGGGATTCCCAGGGGAGCTGGGATTCCATTATGTAGTCCCAGGGGACCTTTCCTACGGAGCGATTCAAAACAGCGGTCAGCTACCTTAAGGAATTTCGAACAAATAGTGCCTATAGGGAAATGATGACCTGTGCAACGCCGGGTAAAGAAAGCTAGGCCTGTATAATTTCACCTGTCACCACCGGGGATACTTAAGGGCCTTCTTGAAAGCTCTTTCAAATCCCACCTACACAAACTAATTTCTGCCAAATAAATTGGTCCTAGCTCTCCCACTGAAATCTGAAATAGGCTGGCAGGGGGACTATAGGTGATGGCCATTTCCCCCCTTCCCAGTTGTTTCAGCAGCCATGCTTGAATAAGATACAGATCCCCCTGCTTCCCAAATGCATGCACCTCTCCTGCTTCCTCACACATCTCCTGGCACAAAAATATCAAACCTGGGAAAAAAACTCAGCTGGTGCAAATTGAATAACTATGCAAATAAATTGATTTGCATGCAATTTTCCAAGAGCACAATTGGACATTTTCATTCTGTGGTTGATCAGTCCTGCAAATATGTTTTAATTACAACACTGTACAGAACAGACCCCCCCCCATCATCTGTACTCCCATTTATCACACTTTACTTAGAAGGGCTGCGATCTGACAGTTACATTTCAACATACATCTCTAAAAAAGCAAGTACTGCTGTTTATTCAAACATGCAAGCATCCAGTTCCATGTCTCCCATGCTATTCAGATAAATTAGGTTATGCTACACAAGGCAGAGTGAAAATAGTATGTAGAAACTGGGTGGTATTCAGATTCAGAAGAAGTCTGGATTTAATTCTAGTATGGAGGAGAATCTGAAAGCTCAGAAGTACACTGCTGGAAAAGTATAAGCATCAACATCTGAATTGCTATTAAACAACAACACACGTTTTTAAAAAAACTATGTCCCAGCTGGACTGTATTTGTCTATGACAGATTATCAATTAGAGTAACCGTGTTTGCATCATTAATTGAAATATGCTCTCAAGCTGTTAAATCTCATGGTCTGACAATTACGCTTGACCTACATATGGAGATGTATGCAGAGTATTAAAAACTCTCACTGTCCCTGCAGTCCTTCTAATTAGTGCATGAGCCATGCACCTTTTGCTCAGTGTAGAACTAGAACTCCTGTGTATTCAGTGTATTCAGACCAGCCCTAGCAGAAGGAGTTGGGTTAATTTTGATCTTGTTTCTCAGGGCCAGCCCTACCATTAGGCAGAGTGAGGCTGTGTATCCGGGGGGGGGGGGCAGCAGTCAGGTGCTAGAGGACAGAGCTGTGGGTGGCGCTACACAGCCTGTCCTGTACCTCCTAAGTTAGCTCACTGTCTTCATAGATTTCATAGATCATAGAGTTGGAAGGAGCCTACAAGGCTATCGAGTCCAACCCCCTGCTCAATGCAGGAAACTAGAGGAGGGGTCTTCCATCCAAGTAATAACCAGGCCTGACCCTGCTTAGCTTTCCACGCTCAAGACAAGACAAGCTGAGCCAGCGTAAGCCACAAGCCTTCACGCATGGTGGAAAACACTGTCCCATCAGCAGTATTGAAGGAAGGTTCAGCTATCACTTTAGTCAGCTTCTGAATGTGGAATGGGAGGGGGCACCATTTTATCCTTCACCTCAGGCAGCAAAATGTCTTGGGCTGGCCCTGTTGTTTCTATATTTGATTGTAGATGATGATGATGATGATGATGATGATGATGATGATGATATCCAGATATCCAGATATCCACGATTCACCAGATGTTTGGACCGGATTTTTGGAATCCCACTGCTCGGGTACAACCCAGTACCTAAGAGTCAGTGAGGTATCGTCTGGTTATGCAGCTAGTAGTGCTACTCTTTGTAACTGTTCTATCGTGATCTTATCAATACCAGTTGCACTCAAGTGTTTTTTCAACCCTTTTGGGATTGCCCCTAACGCTCCTATCACTACTGGAATCACTGTTGTTCTTTTCTCCCAGAAACGCTGTACTTCAATTTTCAGATCCTGATATTTCGTGATCTTTTCAATCTCCTTTTCTTTTACCTGGCTATCACCTGGGATCGCCACATCAATCAGCTTAACTAAGTTTTTGTCAACCACAGTGATACCTGGCGTATTGTGCTTGAGCTTCTTATCAGTTTGGAATTATTATTATTATTATCATTATCATCATCATCATCATCATCATCATTATTATTATTATTATTACATTTATATTTCATTATATAAATGTTGAATCAGATTGTTTGAATCTGTTTGATATGTTTTGCAACAAACTGTTTATTTTGTATTTGGGCACTTTGGGCATGGACCTCAGTGGGGAAGCGGCATATAAAATAAATCGAACTGAACTAGAACTAAAGGAACTGTCTCTCTGGAGAATTCTGTCCATCCATTTTGAGACCAGCCTCTAACAGAATCCAAGCAGCAGCTCATCTAGGGAACAGCTGAAGCTCAAAAGTGCTAGATAAACTCCGGCACTGATATAGATCTGACAGCTTTCCGCTCCCCTACTGAGTAAAACGTTTAGAAATGACAAACGCAGGAAGGGGGTAGGAAAGGAACGGCAGCTGCTCTTTACAGGTAAAGGGAAACCATAGCTCCCATCCTTGCTTAATTCACATCTCCTCAGGCATGAGATCTGCTGCAGTTTCTTTTATACGCTTCCCTCGCTTCCATTCCCCCTCCCCTTAATCCATTCTGTATGTTTTCAAATATTCCATAACTTGCAAAATTCAGCATCAAGCATTTTTTCATAGCAAATGTGAACTAGATAGGCCGTAGATATCTCCAGAACCTTGGGGTAGAAGAATGTCAAGAGAGAGAGAGAGAGAGAGAGAGAGATTCAGATGTAATGCGACTTGGCAGCTCTGATGATGTAAACCTGAGGAAGTTGTGTCCTCAAATTCTTCTTTTATCTCAGTACCGAGTTTTTTCCATTCCTGTCAATTAGGACCCTTCCCCTCTCGTACTCCCACACACATTTTCAGATTATCACAGCAGGTTGGATCTAAGAGGGGCATTGTCAGGTAATTTAAGCTGAATGATGTTTCTGATTTAGGAGATTCAGAAGTGTCCCTTATTATACATCACTTCGAGAGTAATCATTTCTCTAGCCGCCGCTAGACAATCTGTGGTGACTTTGGGCTCATTAAAAACAAAGGGATTGTTTGATCTTCCTGCAAAACACACACACTGAATCCTACCAACTCAAATGCTAGACTTTATTTAAAGGAAGTATTTCTGTACACTCCACACCATTTCCCTACAGATTTCCCCAAAGGCAGGTCTTTTAATGTGCTTAACAAAATGAAATAATCACCAGTTACACAGAGGTGCCTTACTTTGCTCGGGAAGTGTGAACAGGATTAATATGGAGAAGGAACACTTATGCATTTGGGGATGTTCTTTGCTAAGGTAGACCCCTGGTTCTGTCATAGGCTGCAAGGCCAGGAGAAGAGGCTCTTCTGCCAAGCCACCATGGTCACAATTTTTGCCATGACATGTAAAGCCCACAAACCTCAGGCTATATAAGCTCTTTGCTTGGGGTGGGGAGAGATTAAAAAAAAATACTGGAATGGGGGGAAATAATAGAATCATAGAAAAGTGCAGTTGCAAGGCCATCGAGTCCAACCCCCTGCTCAATGCAGGAATCCAGGTCAAAGCATCCCTGACAGATGGCTGTCCAGCTGCACCTTGAATGCCTCCAGATTGGGAGAGCCCACCACCTCCCTAGGTAGTTGGTTCCATTGTCTTATTGCTCTGACAGTCAGGAAATTTTTTCTGATGTTTAGGTGGAATCCAGGTTCCTGTAACTTGAGCCCATTATTCCATGTCCTGCAAACTGGGGTGATCAAGAAGAGATCCTGACCCTCCTCTGTGTGACAAGCCTTCAAGTACTGGAAGAGTGCTATCATATCTCCCCTCAGTCTCCTCGTCTGAAAGCTAAACATGCTCAGTTCTTTCAGTCTCTCCTCATAGGGCCTTGTTTCCAGTCCCTTTATCATCCTTGTTGCCCTCCTCTGAACCCTCTCCAGTTTGTCTACGTCCTTCTTAAAGTGTGGTGCCCAGAACTGGACGCAGTACTCAAGATGAGGCCTAACCAGTGCCGAGTAAAGGGGAATTATCATTACTTCACGCGATTTGGAAGCTATACTTCTATTAATGCAGCCCAAAATAGCATTTGCCTTCTTTGCAGCCACATCACATTGCTGGCTCATATTCAGTTTGTGATCTACCACAATTCCAAGATCCTTCTCACTTGTAGTATTGTTGAGCCAAGTGTCCCCCATTCTGTAACTCTGCATTTGGTTTCCTTTCCCTAGGTGCAGCACTTGGCATTTATCCCTATTAAATTTCATTCTGTTGTTTTCAGCCCAGCGCTCCAGCCTATCGAGATTGCTTTGAATTTTGTTTCTGTCTTCCAGAGTATTAGCTATTCCACCCAACTTTGTGCCATCTGCAAATTTGATAAGCATTCCCTGCACCTCCTCATCTAAGTCATTAATAAAAATGTTGAAGAGCACTGGGCCCAGGACCGAGTCCTGTGGTACCCCACTCGTTACCTCTCCCCAGTTTGAGAAGGAACCATTGATAAGCACTCTTTGAGTCCGATTCTGTAGCCAGTTGTGGATCCACCTGATAGTTGTTCCCTCTAGCCCACTTTTAGCTAGCTTGCTAACCAGGATATCATGAGGCACTTTGTCGAAAGCTTTGGTGAAGTCCAGATATATGATGTCCACAGCATTCCCACAGTCCACAAGGGAGGTTACCCGATCAAAAAATGAGATCAGATTAGTCTGGCAGGATTTGTTCTTGACAAATCCATGCTGGCTTCTAGTAATCACTGCATTGGCGCAGGAGAACTCCCTTCCCCATGGGCCTCTTGGCACACCCTTTCCCCCTCCTCCATTTTTAAAAACGGCTTTTTTATACCTGGTACAGACTAGGAAGCATAATTACCAGTCTTTGATTATACGGCCAGGAGTGACATAAAGAGCAAATTCAGTCAACCTTGCTGCTTCAGGGATGGAGCCTACTTATGATAGGGGTATTGAACTTCTTCCAGCCCAAGGGCCAAATTCCATTTTGGAGAAGCTCTTGGAGGTCACATTCCAGTGATGGGCGGGGCTTATGGCAAAAGGGGTGGGGCCAAGAAAACCAACATATTTTAGTTTAAAGCTCTTCCAGACAGGAACTAAGCCCCGGGAGAGGTTTTTTTGAAGGGGGAAAAACTGTACAAAAACCAGGAAACCACCAAACAATTAGTGGTTGGAGGAAAGGGGAACCCCAGGGGGCTGAATTAGGCCCCTGGGGATGGCCAGATTTGGCCCCTGAGCCTGAGATTATAGTAACCCAAATTTTCTTCCAGCCCCATGATTTTGAAACTTTAGGCTTTCAGAGAACGTTTTCCACACCATGTCTGAGGAACACCTAAGCATCGACTGCAAAGCCTTGGCACATTGCAGGGAGATACTGAGATATATTCTAGGAAACACACTTTCTCAGTGAACCATCCAGGCCTACTGGGCCTCACCATTTCACCCAAGGAACCGGAGGAATACAATTGAGAAAAACACCGTTTTAACCTGTCCTGCTGGTTTGTTTGATGGAATCAAACTTCCAAGTAAGCACTTGCAGGACTGCAGCCTTAATGTCCAGTTTATGATTCCGTTACAATTTCTACAGGGCCCAGCAATGGGGGCAGGAGGAGGAAGTCTGTGGGGGGGACGTGACCCTCCCATCTTGCACTTGCGCAGGGCATAGGCAGTTGGAGCTATACTTCTATTATGGACCAAAATGCATCCTCTTTGCCCACATCTTGCTGCTCTGTTGTGATCTACCACATTCCAGATCATCACTTGTAGTATGTTGAGCCAAGGACTCTGCATTTGGTTTCCTTTCCCTAGGTGCAGCACTTGGCATTATCCTATTAAATTTCATTCTGTTGTTTTCAGCCCAGCGCTCCAGCCTATCGAGATTGCTTTGAATTTTGTTTCTGTCTTCCAGAGTATTAGCTATTCCACCCAACTTTGTGCCATCTGCAAATTTGATAAGCATTCCCTGCACCTCCTCATCTAAGTCATTAATAAAAATGTTGAAGAGCACTGGGCACTGCATGCTGTCTTTTAGCTACATGTGAAGCCTGAAAGGGGGGGGGGGAGAGAAAAAAAACACATATTGGTGTTCAGCCATGTGCCACTTCAGCTGCAAATTTTAGAGCTGTTGGAATGGCATGCAAGAAGCAAAGAGCCTTCAAGTTCATTCCCTGTTTATGAGTAGGGATGAAAGAATCCATCGATATCCAGTCTGTGTCACTTTTACAAGTGTTCACTCATAAGTCTGTTCTGTCCCGTTTCTACCTTAATCTGCAATTGTTTTAAAAAAAGGTATGAAAATACGTACCTATTTAAGGCATCATTTTCAATGCATTTTATCTCAAAATAAGCATCTGCAAATGTATTTTATCTCAGAATATACATTTTGACAGGTTTATGAAATCCAAATGGGTAGCAACTTTCTGATGCACCATTCGCTCAGGAGGAGCAGATCAGGTGAGCTCATCTCGGAACCTGCAAAACCTGAATTGCTGAGGCAACCCTACTTGCAAGTGCTCCGGGGTGGGTAGCTGGCCACTGCAGGGAATCAGGATAATGGAACAGAGCGGTCTTGGTCTCATCCAGCAAAACAATCCTTGTGTTCTTCAACTTTTTTGCAACAGGAATTGGCTGTCACACATCCAGCTTTGCTTCTGCCAGCATGGTTACCGGTATATGTCAACACAGACCAGCTAGAAATCACAGCGGTTCTATGTAGAACAGTTGTAAAAATAGGCGCTGACCCTCCTCCCTACTAAATTGAACTGTTTATCATGGGTCCCATCTTTGTCCAAGGTATGTACTCCCGCAGAAGCATGCATTGCTGCATGAAAATGGATCAGTGTTCTACTAGTAAACCAAACTAATTACAGAAGGTGAGCTGGCTGAACCAGAGGCTTGAGGGTGCTGGATGTCAAGCATTGTGCATTTCTATTCAGCATTTTCTGTAACAAATGCGTAAAATATGTGAGTTGACCCTGTCAGGTGCCAAACCATCTGAGGATCAGGCATTACCCAGCTACAGTAGAAAATGCAAGAAAAGCCACATTGTTCAAATGCAAAGGCGAGCTTTTACAGAAAAAACACACACAAAGCGCTGGATTTTCTTCACTGGAAAGGTCAGTGTGTAAACAATGGCTAAGAGAAACCATCCAGAACAAAACTACTATCAAAATAATTTACTATGGGGAGAAGAAATGTGATTGCTTGAGCTACATCCAAATATCGCTTGCAATCTCATCCCGAGATTACGTCCCTCTGGCAGGAGCGATGTTAAGACCTGATGCACCATCATCTCTCCCTTCTGAGGTACAGTTGCAGTTTCATCCTCCCAGAATATCTATTTGAAGGTCATGCTTTGCTGGTAGGCATGAAGTTAATTTTTTTTTAAGTGCCCTGACATTTCATAGATTTAGAAAGAAATCTAAAATCTAAAGCTCTACTTTGAAGCTTTAGCCACTGAGGCTTTCTCATTCTTGTTATTTCTAGCCGTTTTGTCACTTGAATGTCTGCATAAACAAAGTAGGAGCTACCAGGGAAGGGGCATCTCAGCAAGCACCCATTTCTCTTGCAATAGCTAACATTGCATCTATACAGTGGACCAAACAATTAATAAAAAGTAGGGCCCACAATTAAGCAAAGAATATTTTTATCCCACCTTTCTGACCTGAACAGAGCTCCAAGATGGTGCATGATCTAAGGCAGCCTTCCCCAACCTGGCGCCCTCCAGATGTTTTGGACTACAACTCCCATCAGCCCCAGCCAGTATGGCCAATGGTCAGACATGCTGGGAGTTGTAGTCCAAAACATCTGGAGGAACTAGCTTAGGGAAAGGTGTTCTTAGGAAAATACTAAGGACAATAAATCCATTACTGGCCCAGTAGCCCACATCACCATGCAAAGTAAGAGTGCAGAATCAGAGAATGGGAGGGGACCTAAAAAGTAATCCAGCCCAATGCAGGGAATCCCTTTTGCTGTAACCCCCACCCTCACATCAAAATCAGACAAGGCCATGGCAGTACAAGCTGTTGCTTCTGCTCCTGCTTCATCATCTTCATCGTCAAAACAACTCCAGGGCTGAACTTTCAAGTACTGTTTAGGTCAGGAGTAGAAAACCTGTGGCCCTCCTGATCTTGTTGGACCACAACTCCCATCCTCCTTGACCACAGGCCATGCTGGCTGGGTCTGATGGGAGTTGAAGTCCAACAATATCTGGAGGACCACAAGTTCCCCATCCTATTTAGGGGAAGCACTTGCGGAAACAACGGCTTGACATTATGCTTATTGGCAAAGACAGAGTGAGATGCTCACCACCAAAGCAAATTGATTCCAAAGCCTGGCTTCTCACCCATATGCAATGGGACATGAAGCAGGGCCTCATCCAAGGGTCTCAATGGCCCAGTTTGCACTTCACAACAACCAACCATGGGTGATTGTTGGGTTAACTCTGGGTTATTTAATCCCTAAACAACCCAGAGTTCTGGGTTCAGACATCATGATATCAACACTGGAATGGGGTGTTCCTGGGTTGTTGACTGAAAGCGGAAGCGATGAACATGTGGGAGGCAGCGCACTGGCTCACTTTTTAATGATTTTGTTTTTTACATATTGTTTTATTAATTTATCTGTTTATCTTTTATTGTACACTGCTCCAAAATCCCCATCCTTGAAAGATTTCATCAATGTTGCCTCCGGAAAATCCTGCAAATTACTTGGGAAGATAGGCGAACAAATGTCAGTGTACTGGAAGAAGCAAAGACTACTAGCGTTGAAAAAATGATCCTTCAACGCCAACTTCAGTGGACCGGTCATGTTGTTCGAATGTCTGACTGCCGTCTCCCAAAGCAGCTACTTTACTCCCAACTCAAGGATGGAAAGCGGAATATCGGTGGTCAATATAAACGGTTTAAAGATGTTCATAAGGCTAATCTAAAAAAATGCAACATAAACATCGAAAACTGGGAAGCTCTGGCCCATGAACGATCTAACTGGAGGTTGGCCTCTCAGAAAGGTTGCATAGACTTTGAAGAAGCCCGAGTGCAAGGCGAAAGGGAGAAACGTGCTAAGTGAAAAGCACGTCAAACGAATCCTTTACAGGACCATCTTCCATCTGGTAACCTGTGTCCTCACTGTGGGAAGCTGTGTGGATCTAGAATTGGCCTCCACAGTCACTTACGGACCCATCGCTAGAGTCTACACAATTTTCTTTAGAATTTCCTCCTTTTAAAATTTCCTTTTTGTATTTTTTTTTTTTTTATCCTGGAAGACAATCTTACTCGGTCACGAGTGATCGCCTGATGATGATGGTATATAATTTTTTGTAAATAAAAGAAATAACCGCCCTGACAGGTTCTGCTCTCAGGTCAGCACTCAGTAGACACAAGAAGGCTGATATGCAGCTTCCTTTATATTATTGCAAACTTCTGGTAGCAAGGCAAAACAGCTTATACAGACTTCCACATATTCCAACCTACACACACACACACACACACACACACAATCACACAACTAAAACAAACTCTGCCTCTAACAGGGAAAAAGCGGGGCACACCAGGAAAAGCTGACCATCCTATTGTAGATATATGCTGAATTTGTACCTGCTTCAAGAGTTTATTTGCAAATAGTTTGTACCAAGAAGCTTATCAGTAATTGGGGGGGGCACCCTTGTAAAAAGGGGTCCATGAATATGGAAAGCTCCCTGCTCCCAGATCTGGAACAGCTGAGAATGGAGCTTTGCAGTTGCCAAGGTGCCCATGCCCCCCTCCCCTGCACTGGGGAAGGTGGTTCTAGCTCACAGAAGACATGTTGTCTTCAGCACTTCCCAATAACCCCAAACCTTGGAAAATTGAGACACTTCGGAATACGGGTCAATGTATGGCGTAGTGGCGAGTGTTGGACTGGGACTTGGGAGATCCGGGTTCTAGTCCCTGCTCGGCCATGAAACTCACTGGGTGACTTTGGGCCAGTCACTGACTCGCAGCCTAACCTACCTCACAGGGTTGCTGTGAGGAGAAAATGGAAAGGAGGAGGATTATGTAAGCCGCCTTGGGTTCCTTGCAGGAAAAAAGGCGGGGTATAAATATAATAAATAAATAAATAAATGTACCAAAATCCACTGGAAAAGACATCATGTTCATTATGAATAAGCTGTTTACTAAAACCAGGTAAGATCAACTCAAAATTAAGCATGTTGGATTTCCAACAATTTCAATGTGCATGCACTTATCATCCCCACTAAAAATCAGCAGAGCCCAGCATGCTTACCTTTGGCTGGATTGTGCCCACAATGTGAGAGCCAAAGGAGAGCCAGTGTGGCATAGTGGTGAGAGTGTTGGACTGGGATTCGGGAGATCTGGGTTCTAGTCCCCGCTCGGCCATGAAACTCACTGGGTGACTTTGGGCCAGTCACTGACTCTCAGCCTAACCTACCTCACAGGGTTGTTGTGAGGATAAAATGGAGGAGGAGGAGGATTATGTAAGCCGCCTTGGGTTCCTTGCAGGAAAAAAGGGCGGGGTATAAATAAAATAAATAAATGTTCTTTGTTATAAATTGGCCAGATTTAGCCTTTGAAATGTAAGTATGTTCAGCAACACTTGTGCTCCAATCCTGAGAAGTAAGGCTCATTAATTTAGCATGCAAACCTGATTTGGTTTAATGAGAACTTAAACAGTGTGTTTAGAATTGTGATGTGGTCTTGTTAGTAAATTTGGAGGAGTCCAGAATGGCAGTTTCCAGGAATTATTTCATTGGTATCAAATTTTTAAAAGGCTTGAATAGCTCAGTAATCTTTTTCTCATGTCATTTAAGACTCTACTGTCTGGAATAAAAATCCTTGTTCAAAACCATAAATGCAGGAGAAGTCGGGAAATTAAACTGCCTTTGCCAAACTAATTTTGTCAGTCAATGACACCTTGTATGTGCATAACCATGGATGTAATTTGAAAGGAATCAGGCAGTGTGACCTTGAAACTGTTTGCTGCAAGAAGAGAGACAGAATTCAATTTTAAATGACCAAAGAGAACATTAAATGCAGTGGAGATCAAGGTCACACACTCACACAGTTGCATATTCCAAGCATGTAGTAGATTTTTATTAAAGTATTAACTTTGGTTCTAAGAATTCCACCCTCAGTTTTGTAACACTTTGTTAAAAACAAATAGGCAAGAGCAAATACAAAAAATATTAAATTATGAAAACAAACCCCATTAAGGCTCCCTTTTTAATATTTATATATGTACACTCAGAAACAGACGGAGACATAACAGAAGACTAACACCAATTGAAGAACTGGGAGGCAATACTAATTTGCTACCTTACCAGCTAAAAACAAAGTGAATTTTAAAAGCATTGATCAATTCAGATACAATTTCTAAAAAGAGACAACCATTTTAATTTAATTTAGCTCAATTTAAAATATTCAGCAGATGAAAATTTTGACAAATGGTAGGATTGTGAACAGAATCTTAGCCATGAGAATTGTCAATTTACCATTGTGAATAAAAAGAGTTCAACCATTCTAGAGCCTCTGTAAAATCCTGATTTTACAGTCAAAACAGTCATTTGTCCTATCAACACAAAACAAAAATCTGGATTCCTACAAAAAAAAATAAATCTGACAGACTTCTTAGATAGGCTAAAAGTATGTTTACATTCTACTGGTAGTATAGTAATATTACTTCCCACCCCACCCCACCCCACCCTACCCATAGGACTACTACACACTGCATCTACAAAGTGGCCTTCCCCCCACCCCACTGGGCGCTATATGAAACATCTGTTCTTACCTCATAACCCATCCATGACAAATTAGGAAGCAGAGAAGTTCTACAGTGCATTCTGCTAGAGGTCTGGCCCAGAACCCAGTGATACCTAAGAGCTCCTTCCTATTATGTTCAGAAGGCTTGGGGCCAGAACATACTTATTTTATTTTGGAACCATGACACCAAAGTGTTGTGAACACCTTAAGATACGCATTGCACCATAGGCTGGCTGTGGAATTGGAATTCAGAAGTGTGCCTAATTTGTCTAAGGGAGTAGGGGTCAATTATGTGGGAGAGCTTGAGAAACACACAGCAACTGATAAAATCATTAAGGCAAGTTTTTCTGGGCATTCCCATCTCCCCACCCCAAATCCTTGTAAGCAATGCAGAAAGTTAGATTAAGATGGAAAAGGTCAGCAGCAAATCTAATTGCAGAACAAGCATATGATTTCTGCCTCCAAACTAATGAGAGGAAATTAAATGAAAGAAGCTAGAGTATTTGTGATCCTGCTTTGCAAAAGAAGCCCAAGAGGTTACTCTCTCTAAAGTGAAGAGCCCAAGTCTTGCCTTTATTGTGGTCAAGCAATGTAACACCATCACTTTTATCAATGGCATTCACATTTACTCTCCTAAAAATTGCATAAATGATAAATCCAAGTCAAAGATAAAGTAAGTTGTGTCAGGATTTAAATTAGAAGTAAATTAAATTCCAGCAAAATGTATTTATCATTGACTTGGATTTATAATGCAATTTTATTCCCGGAGGTGTTACTTGGGTCCTGACAACTTGAAAAGCATCATGCCAAAGGGAAGATTGTTCATTGTAAATGTTAGGTCCCAAGACCAATACTGAAATTGTTTTTTCAATTTCCAGTGCCTGCAGCAATGACAAAACACATCACTTACTCACACAAGCTAGTGTTGATATCAAACACTGTCAAGCATTTTGCTTGGATGTAATTGCAAAAGATTCACTTTTTGCTCAGCTTTCAAAAGCAAGACGGCAGACCTGATCTGCATCTGATGTTGATGTAAGCAGATATTGAACTGGCTGTTATATGATCTGTACCTGTATTGCTCATCTTCCATACACACATTCTGACTTTTATTGAAAAATTGGCTTTGCAGGTTCACAGCAGTGGCTGTCACTCACTCGTCTGCATGCCCAGAAACAAAAGTGCAAGAAACATTTTATATACATCTCACACGTGCTCACATAAGCATACACAAATCTATGTTAGACTACAGCAGCCTTCCCCAACCTGGTGCTCTCTAGATGTTTTGGACAACAACTCCCAGGATCCCTGACCATTGGCCATGCTGGCTGGGGCTGATGGGAACTGAACTCCAAAACATCTGGAGGACACTGGATTGGGGTAGGCTGCACTACATAGATCGTATTTAGTACAAGGCCTGCATGTCCATCTTGGTTAATGTGCATTTCCAGGTGTGTGCGCACGCGTGTGTAACTCTTACTTAACACATGTTATTTTTCCCAGACTATGTAGAAAACGGTTAAAAGCCATCTAAGGACCAGGTCCAGATTTTGTCACCATAGATTATCCCATAGTTTACTCAGAGAATTCTTGCAGACAATCATACTGCCAAAAGGTAATTAAAAAGGTGACCAAACCCAGCTGGAAGAGTTGATATATAGAAAACTGGAGCAAATTAGAGCTTGGTATTGTTCCTAAAAGAAGCCCCATGCAGTTAGCTTGAACTGCAGGAGAGCTATTCTTCTCCTGACAATATACAGTTCCGTATCTGGGCTGCGGTGATATGCCTACTGACTGAAGAGGTAAACGAGCCACAAAATCAAGTTTCTTGAAGAAGAGGACCAGTAGGGTCACTCTTCCCAAGAAATGCCCGGGTAAGTTAGGCTACAGTCCTAAACCCTCTTACCTGGAAGGAAGACCCACTGAATCCAACCTTGGGTCCCCAGTAAACATGTTTAGGATTGTATGGACAGAAATGGGAATTCATTATTATTTCAAGCTTCTAAATATCCCAACCTGTGGTCGTGCTTTGACTGCAGACATTATTTTATCTGTTCCACTCTATTTTACACCTGCTTGATTTGTGAACTGGAAAAAAAACGAAAACCTGGCACAAAGCAAGAAAACAGCAATAACTGAAGAGCAAAGGATATGCTCCAAATGGCTAATTTAAGCATGTTCACATTTGAGCATGCCCAGGGTGATTTTTGAATGTTTCTTCTTCTCTGAACAGCAGTTGCCCATGCTGTCCCACAAACTGTTTTTCACAGTCCTCTCAGTTTCAGAAGCAATGGGTCATGAGGCACCAGGAAAAGGGGAGGGGGGTTGCTGTCAAGAAACATAATCCTCCCGAACCACCCTAGAACTGGTTTGGGATCGTGGCAAAAATAGGAAAATAACTGAAAAAAAAAAGAAAGGTCAACTGCAATATAGACATAACAAGTGAACATTCACAGGAAGAACAGTACGATGAAGCAGTGTGGCTGCCTAACAAAGTTGAGAGAAAGAGAGGGAGAGGAGGAAGAGAGAGCGCGCGCAGTTGCAAATGTGTACTTCACCACAAATGCAGAGGTGACTGATAACACCTTTTAGCTGCTCAGTGACTGAACACATTAAGTTTTTCCTCCTGATTACTGAGGTTCCCCCATTGTGATGGTGGTACGGCCCATACACTAGTCATGGACAAGCTAAATCCGACTTCAAGTCTAAAGGAATTTATATTTACATCAGAGATAGGGGAGAGGACTGTTCATTTTTGAAGCAGGGTTTCCACACAGAACGTAACGAGACGTGGTTTCAGAAGACTTTGTTTTTCTGCATAGCAGAGCTCCACAAAGTAGGAACGGGGGGGGGGGGGGAATAACACACACTAGCCTGAGATGCCCACTAAGCTGGATCAGGAATAAGCAAGCAATGTAACAACTCAGATTGTTTCCCTGGTCAAGTACTTTGGACAGGTCTTTCAAGTGACAACAGGTTGCTTGTTTATCCTCTGATCTCCATATTATTATTGGCGAGTTTTATCTGTCGTACAGTCATTAATCCACACAGGTTTCAGAAATTGACCTCGTATTAACCACATTTTCCACCCAGATCCAGGGCAAACGGGTGAGACATCCTGCAGAAATCTCTCCCTGGCAGCCACTGAGGGAATGGCTTAAAGTCCTAGAGGCTCCTCCTCTAGGAGGTTTGAGCTTCTGCCGATTCTTGGGCTGTCCTCCTCAAGTTGCCTTTGACTTTGACAAACTCAGGTGCATTCTCTTGCTCTTCCTGGATCTTTTGCTTCTCAAGCTCAAGCTTAAAGACAAAACAAAACAAAAAAATAGATTGTGAAAAAGGAAATAAACAAAGTCAAGGAAAACAGAGCAGCGCTTCTCAGCATCTAAATTATAAGCAGTGAAAAGGACTAGATTCAATGCTTTTGTGGTAATATACAGGGTTCAGATGTAATGGTAGCATTCACAGTACAGGAGAGTTGTGAAATTATATCATCCCCTTATTATTTGCTGCTAACTTGTCAGGGTCACCTTGAGAATAAAAATACATTCTCTGACCATCTTGCTAGACAGTTATTGACAACACTATCTTCCATGAATTTGCCCCTATTATTTTTAAACCTAGTATTACCAATTGTTTTCAAAAGGACAACTGTGGAACAAACAATCAGATGCTATACTTTTCTGTACTTTGTTTTTTTTAATCATGAAATTTTATTTTATTTCAAAAGAAAGTTAACAAAATAAAGGCAACAAAAAGAAGAACATGCATAATAACAAATCCAGATCACTAAAGAAACTTTGCTTTATAATTTTTTTTAGGCTGCTCTATGGTGCCTGATTCATTCATCATCTCAGGAAGCATGTCAAGGCTACTAATACCATTTCCCTCCCATTACCTGTTCGAATTTCTGTTGTCGTTTGAGTAGCTCTATTTCTAAGTCTGATTTCTTCTTTTGTGCCTCCTCTTCCTTCTGTTTGATAACTTGGTCTCTTTTTCGTCTTTCCATCACCTTTTGCAACTCTGGCTTATTCTGAGGAGCTAGACCCCTTGCAAAAGAGAGAAAAAGATCATGTGTTCAGCTACAAACTTAAGATATGACATATTTCCACTATATTCCTGGACTACAGGGCTGTTACCTGGTGAGAGCTCGCATTCAGACCTTGCTATTCAACACAGTAAGGTCTGAACTGAGGGAGCCAGGGCTGGCGCATAGAGATGTAGGGGGCAAGGCATGGCATGTGCGGTACACACTTTGAGCTCTCACGCATTCTCTCAAATGCCCAAATAGGGTTTTCGTGTTTTATGTAATGCAGTTGTGTGTGTATGGGGGAGGGAGGGGGGAGGGAGAGAGACAGAGAGGGAGAGAGATTTTAGGGAATACAACCAATGAATAAAACAAGTTTACCAACAGTTTGGCAAAAAGTTTGTCAATCATTGGGGGGGAAAACAGCCCTATTGAGACTCCATAGGAGGCAAAAGTTAAGCCCTGACAGTTCTTTTTTAGTGCAGTATTAGGGCAGAACTAGCATTACATGCAAGATGAGGCTCCCAGAAAACTGGCATGCTCATGTCATATTCTTCTTCTCTCCTCCACAAAATATAGTTACACTTATCTTGCTTCTTGTGTTTCCTTCTGTAGCACAACACAACATAATGGCCTAATTAGACATGATGCAGAAGGGGGGAGAGGTGACACAGGAATGCCATTTTCAGTAGCAGCCGCCCCCGCCCCCAGGTCACATGTAATGCTGGTTATACCATTATTTCACCCCAGTCTGAGGCACAGCCCCATTATGTGAACTCGTCAGCCTTCTTGGGAGAGGGAAAAGGGACAGGGAACTTTCATAAATAGACTTGTTGCCTCACGAAAGTCTATCAAGGATTCCAACTAGTACGATTCAAGTTTCACAAGAAGATTTGCTGCTATTGGTTCCATTTAAAGTAAGAAAATATTTGGGCTCAAATATTAGTTCTTGTGACCATCACTTAACTGCTTGTTTTTTTCAATGACACGTCTTGTTGAAGACTATAAGGCTTCTCTTTAAAACATATTGTAATTCTATAGGGACAAGACAACAAACAGGATATTTGACTCATTGTTAGCTTTAGAAACCGACAGATATTAAACATATTTCTACAATACATTCTCCTTTGCCTAATTTTTCACTAAATCATCTCCAAGTCAGATTGTTATTTAAGATATTTTACTTTCAAACCTATGAATATATATTATGCATTATTCAATTTCTGTACGTTATGCTTCTGTGAGATGGAATATTTAACAGGAGTAAAAACGCCATTTCATAATATATATCTTATGCCTTGCAAATGCATTTAAACCTCCATCATGCTTGGTCCAGTCCATAATTTTCATTTATAACACACACAAAAAATCCCAGTGATACTCTGTGACTAGAGGCAGGGGTATGTGTGTGATCAATCAAGGTACCAAATTGTCCTAGGCTTCTAAGTTTAATGATGACATTCATTTGTAAATATATTAATAAATACTTAATGTCAGGAAGGAAAGTGTTTAGAGGACTCATCTTAAAGAAAATGGGGGGAGGGGTAAAGAGAGGTTAACAAGACCACAGGAGTCACCAACATACATTCAGCAAGAACTGCAGAACAGAGTTTTCAGATTGTGTTCCAAAGACTCTGTAGTTCCTTGGAATTTTATCAGATGTTCATAAATTAAAACAGGGGTGGGAACACATGGCCTGTGGGCCACATGCAGCTGCCACTGTCCTCGCTGCTGCATCTGCCCTGTCCTACCCCCTGTTGCTGTCTCCTCAATTTTTAAACACCCCCCAAAGGCATACATAGTAGCTACAGAGTGCCCTAATGGCCAAACTTAGCTTGTTTGCAAGTTAAATTTGGCCCTTTGGGTGCTCTGTAGATGCTACGGAGCACCCAAACGGTTACCTTTAGCTTACAAACAAGCTTAACCACTGTGGCACTATGGAGTGATTTGCCACATAATTTTGGAGGCAAGCAAACAGGCTATTTTGGGGTGTGTGTGTGTTTTCGGGCACCCCGTGAACTGCGGCCCACACCACGGATCTTTATGTATGTATGTATGTATGTATGTATATAGTTAGCTTTTTATTTCTATAAAAACAAAAACAAAAACAAACA
Source organism: Shinisaurus crocodilurus (assembly GCA_021292165.1). Lineage (NCBI taxonomy): Eukaryota > Metazoa > Chordata > Lepidosauria > Squamata > Shinisauridae > Shinisaurus > Shinisaurus crocodilurus. The sequence goes on along the minus strand of CM037879.1, from coordinate 192,336,829 downwards.
CAAAACATTTAACCATAATTAACAAAACTAAAATGGTCTTCTGAATTTTTCTACAGCAAATATAGGTAACAATAGTTTCTCTTAGTCAATAATCAAAAAAAGGAAAGTTCTCTTTTTTCTATTGTCACAAATTTATCTTATTATTCCACAAAACCACAAATAAACAAATAATTTTTTTTCTAATCCCTGCAAAAAGTCAGAGGTTTCCACTCAGCAGTAAACATAGATGTTGTCTTTTCTCTAATTAATGACGTAAGTTTGGCCATCTCTGCCAGCTCTACCATCTTGACCAACCATTCTTCTGTTGTGGGCAATGCTGGAACTTTCCAAATTTTGTGCATATAGTAGTCTCGCTGCCATTATCATACATAAAAATAAAGTTCCGTGACTTCTTTCCAACTAACTACAGTATTTTTCCATGTATAAGACTATACTTTTTCCTAAAATTGCTAGACTAAAAATTGAGGGTCGTCTTATACACGGAAGTAAGCCGAGGAGAGAACCGCGCGGTTGCAAAACTGCCCAGTGGGGGGCGTCTTACACATGGGGGCGTCTTATAGACGGAAAAATACGGTATCCATTATTCCCAAGAGAAAAGTCTCTGGTTTCAATCGGATGTTAATCTTTAGAATTTTTTGAATTAGTGAATGAATTTGTATCCAATTTTTTAAAGCTTTTTTACATGTCCACCACATATGATAAAAAAGTTCCTTCTTGCTGTTCACATTTCCAACATACACCCAAGATACCATTATACATTTTGGCCAATTTCTCCGGGGTCATATGATATATTTTTCATATTTCAAGAGCTTTGTCGTAATGACTAGAACACATACAGATGGAGCGTGTCCACATTTTCTCTGGAGACAGAATTGTGTGTCCCAATGATCTTCAACATCAATGTTGCCTTGCGTATGGTGTTTTGTTGTTTTTGGCAGCCGGGGCAGGGCAATTTGGGGGGCGGGGGAAGAGAAGAGTTTCTTTAGGCAGCAAAGTACAGCAAAAAAATTTGAAGAGTTTTATAGAAATGTAATGAGAAGTGTTATTGTGTTAGTCTGAAAACTAAATTTGCTATGTGGAATAATGAAGGGCTAGAAGGTGTGTTTTAAAAATTTTACCTATATAGGCTTGGCAAACAGGCTATTAATCAGTGATACTATCAGGGCTGGATTTTGGATCAGACATCCAGGGCCCCACTCAGCAGAATGAGCAGGAGGGCCCTCAAAATGCACCATGGTTGGCATACCAGTTTAAAGGGAAGTGAAGTAGATAAACTACTTTCTAAAGGAGTGTGTGTGCAAGACAATTAAGGGCAAGCTGGGAATTGTAGGCCTGTTTTCTGTCTAAACATTTTATTATTTATTTATTTATTTTATTTATACCCCGCTTTTTTCCCCTGCAAAGAACCCAAGGCGGCTTACATAATCATCCTCCTCCTCTCCATTTTCTCCTCACAACAACCCTGTGAGGTAGGTTAGGCTGAGAGGCAGTGAGTGGCCCAAAGTCACCCAGAGAGTTTCATGGCTGAGTGGGGACTAGAACCCAGACCTCCCGAGTCCCAGTCCAACACTCTTACCACTAAAACTACTTAGGGTGCAATCCTATGGGTTGCACCCATGACGCTTGTAAGCTCCTGAACATAGAGGCTTACGGGCATTCAGTGCAGAGCAGGAGGGGCGGTGGAGACAATCTCCGCCTCCCCACATCTCCCACTCTGAATTTTAGCTAGGCAGCCGTTTTCAGCCATCTAGCTGAGGCGCTTGGCGGGGGGGGAGGCTGGAGTGCCGTCAGGATACATCGTAGCCTGACAGCCCCAGTCTTTCTCCCCAAACACCCCCTTTCCCCCTCTCCGAGGTCGATTTCCTGACCTCGGAGAGGCAGCCAGGCTGATTCTTTCTGCGCCAGCTGTGAGGGAGGGGGAATCAGAGTGCGGATTCCCAGCTCTGAGGTCGGAGCTCTGTCTCCGACCTTGTATCTGGGAATCCAAATTATCGTATGGCCCCCATGGACGATGTCTAGGGGCCATAGGATCGCTCTCTTAACTGCACCATAGCCACTAATACCTATGTACATTTTGCTCCAGTGATGCCATGAATTATTTTATGTCTTTAAAGGCATTTACAGGCCACGTTTCAGGCAAAACCTCACAAAACAGTTTACATAAAAATAAGACAATAAATATTAATAAAATGATATAAAACAGTAAAGACAAGCTATAGGGGGGAAAGCCTTGAGAGCCATCTCTCTTATCCCCTCACGGCTCGATAGCCCTTGAGCAGTTGTATGCTGGCAGTCGGAGGGTTGAATACAAGTCTCTGCATGCTGACTTTTGGACTTGGTTTATAATCTTACACACACTACTACAGTATATTGTATTTCTATCATGACAGAGGCTGGGTGCTGGCAGGCCTGTGGCTCACGCTGGCTCAGCTTGTCTGAGCGTGGAAAGCTAAGCAGGGTCAGGCCTGGTTGTTACTTGGATGGGAGACCCCTCCTCTAGTTTCCTGCATTGAGCAGGGGGTTGGACTCGATAGCCTTGTAGGCTCCTTCCAACTGTATGATCTATGAAATCTATGAAGCTCTGCTATGATGTTTTGAGAAATCAGTGCTCTGTAATCATCTTCTGAGAAACATGGTTTACAAACGACTGAAAGTTCCTCAATGTGCGCCCTCACTCAGCCCCAGAAGGCAAAGTGCAAGAGAAGGTGCATTCCTGAGCTGCTGGCATCTCCTCAGGACTGTCTATAAAAAGGTGGCAACCCAGAGAGCTATAGATCAATGGTTACCTTGGCACTCCGACACTAGTGCTTGTCACTAGATGGTGCTAAAGTGCAACATCCAATGATGGAATACAAAGGACAGTTCCCATAGAGGGTGACAACTGAGCCCCCAAACAGCCACCCTTTCCGTCATTATCTGTAATAAGGGAGAATAGACCATTCGAGTTGTGGGAGGAGAAGCAAGCAATATTATTGCTTGTTGTTTAATTGCATCAATCTAGATCAGGGCTCTCCAACCTTAGGTCCCCAGATGTTGCTGGACTACAGCTCCCAGAATCCCTTGCCATTAGCCATGCTGGCTGGGTATGCCGGGAGCTGTAGGCCAGCAACATCTGGGGACCCAAGGTTGGAGAGCCCTGAGCTAGATGGTGCTTTACAAAGTACGGTAATGTAACCAACTTAAGTGGCAAGTACTCCAAACAGTGGTTGGAGATGCACATGTGGGGGAGTATTTAAAAAGAAACTTTAAGTCTCTGTCCTGCTCATATCTGAAGATATTGAAGAAGACATGCAGGTAGTATTCTACCCAATTGCTCAGACAGAATTAAACCTGCTTCCACTTTGCAATGTTCTGGCCAGCGAGTACAAATGCGCTAGGGCAACTGACAAGCACTAGGTACTAATATTTTATTGTATTACGGTAATAAGTATTTAATATAATTACATAATTTTAAATTTATTGGGCTAACTGCATGTAGATTCTCTTACACACCTTTGTTACAAGGTAACAAATTCCCATGCATCTTTGATATGAACATTAACACGAGATGTTATAGGCCTTGCCTGAGCGTGGAAAGCTAAGCAGGGTCAGGCCTGGTCATTACTTGGATGGGAGACCCCTCCTCTAGTCTCCTGCATTGAGCAGGGGGTTGGACTCGATAGCCTTGTAGGCTCCTTCCAACTCTATGATCCTATGATATCCTATGACAAACTGATGGGAGGCAGAGCAGGAGTGGGACAAGCAGTGCTCCGCCCACCTCACATTTGGAGCCTGGTTACACACTGCAGTTAAACATGGGAGGAAAAGGGGTTTACAGTTCCAACGGTCTCCCTCTTCACTATTCTGCTGACAGGCAGGACAGCTGGAATGGCTTCAGACACTGGCCTGGTTCTCATGATCACCACAGCCCACCTTAGCATAATTAGGCATGGTGGGTTGTGGTGCCCATGGACACCAGGATGGCAATCCAAGTGCCTGCCACCACGGCTTCTTGTTATGTGCGAACCTGGCAAGGGTGGGTCGTCGGGGTGGTTGACAAGCCACCCAGAAGCCATGGGCTATTTTAGGGCTGCGGGTGGTTCGTCACCCACCCCAGCAACCCACCCTTGCCGGGTTCACATGTAACAAGAAACTACGGCACGCCCCCAAATATTCAAAATGACTGCTGCCACAGCAACAAAAAGCCCCATGGGGAAATTCACCCACGGTGGCGGCTTCTCCTTATGTGCAAATCGGGCACTGGCTCAGCCTGTCCTTTCCTACTTTCCCAAGAAGGAGAAAGAGCCCCAGGCCAAAGGTGCAGGGAATAGCCCCTTACCAGAGAGTTGTCACATGATCATCATCTCCCCACTGGCTGGGCTTTTATTGGGGGAGACGCAATTAACTCACACATTGCAAATGTGCCCTGCCCAGAAGCCCGGCCAGCAGTGAAGCAAGGAGTTCTCCTACTCCTTCAGTTCTCCCAGGGCTTTCTCTCCTTCCTGGGAGGACAGGAGAAGGCAAAGGATGAACTGGCGAATAAATCCATCCTAGCCTTCCCTACATGTTGTGGGTAGTTGTGGGTGGGAGACCTTTGGGATTCTAAACAGTCAGCTTCCCACATGATCAGCTGTAAGGAATAACCAGGCTTGGTGTTTATCAAGGATGCAAATAGTCCTTATGTCTGTAAGATAATTGGTGGTAGAGGTGGTCTTTGGAACTGCTCACCAGTTTGCCGCTCAAATGTCAACTACTAACATCTACCACACTTGCTGTGCCAAGACTACCTAGCAGCCTTCCCTGTCCCCCAACAGTACTTCTGCTTCATCATGGAAAAAAGAAAATGCCAGGCTGTAGGTTACTTGCAGACTTCAAAGAACTGGCTGTGTTTGCCTTTTGTTTAGCTGGCAGGCTTGTTACATGTTTCGCACGTTCACTCTGAAAAGTTAAGATCTAGCAGTCCAGTTTTCCTTTTTAAAAAATTAATACGAGAATTAAAGGGGAAGGAAGCTTAACTCCAGAAATCTGCAGCATGCTTCTAGATATGGTGATTGGAAACTGCTGTTTCAGTGAAAACTAGGAAAAATCTAGAATTATGTACTCTACTGTTAATCGCCATTACGAAAATGGAGCACTGAAGAGAGATTTACTGCCTAACGTGTGTGTGTGTGTGTGTGTGTGTGTGTGTGTGTGTGTGAGAGAGAGAGAGAGAGAGAGAGAGAGAGAGAGAGAGGAGTGAAAAGAGACTCCAGATTACTTGAAAGGGCTTCATGCTATTGTGTGGATATAGTTCAGTTCCTTCCAAGTCTGCTTTAAAAATTACACAATCAGAGCAAAAATAGTCTCTCTAGGTCTTCAATAAAAATTTCCAAGGTGCTAGTTGGACTTTGAAGTTTAATCCCATTAATGAAAGTAGGGCACACCTCACCGCCAACTTTCTCTGAATATACTGGCACTGAACACAAGTGTAGTTTTCATACTCATTTGAGAAATACTGTGTGTGTTGAAATAAGGCATTTGGGAGAGTTTCAGACACCAGGGAGACTAGGAGAATTGCCCAATTTGGCAAGTCTGGTGGTATAGACAGAAAGAACAAAAATGTCACACTGGCTATGAAGTTTAATAGGTAATAATCCACTTGTTCTAAATATCATGATTTAGCTCAGGCTGCCTTTTTATTCCAAAGTACCTTAGTTGACCTAACAAAAATGTGCCCCCATTGAACATTTAGAGCTGTTCTTTAATAATCCATCATCCGTGATAGATACAAGCCATTTTTCTATCAACTTGGTTGTTGACATGCCATTTGGGAATGACTATTGGTGTGAGGGTAAGTATGAATCAAGTCTGGACCTGCCATTTTCAGATCTATAGTAAGACAGAGAGTCTTACTATAGACTGGCTCTCACAATGGGGAGGGAAAGGCCTATCCAAACCTAAAGCTCCTCTTTGTCAGTAGCACTTTGTGCTACTAAGCAAAGGAGGATGGATGGTGGGGAGGGGCCCATACAGGGAGGGTGCTCGACCTCAGGAGGCCTTGGACTACATTTGCCATGATGCCCATGGGGGTCTCTCCAAGAAGGGTGCAGAATCCTGCAGTACTCCCAGTGACATCATCTGACTGGGCATAGATGTACCTCCAATTCAGAATGGGCCCTCCTAGGAACAGTTTTGCCAGTGTGGCGTAGTGGTGAGAGTGTTGGACTGGGACTCGGGAGATCCGGGTTCTAGTCCCCGCTCGGCATGAAACTCACTGGGTGACTTTGGGCCAGTCACTGCCTCTCAGCCTAACCTACCTCACAGGGTTGTTGTGAGGATAAAATGGAGAGGACGAAGATAATATAAGCTGCCTTGGGTTCCTTGCAGGAAAAAAGGCAGGTTATAAATATAAATAAATAGATAAATAGATAAATAAAATTAGTTTTAGACTCCCAGGGGATGTTTCCCAAGTGGTAGATTTTTTTAATGGATCCATTCTGAATCTGGGTATTTTTGGTAGCTATGAAATAAGCACAGTATGTATTGCGTCCACATGTACAGTCTGAGTACATAGTAGGCAAGGGTCTCTACCAACGACGGACAGCAGGAGGCCAAAACGCCTCCCATCTCCCATGGGTGAGGGTGGTGCACACTGCTTCATTCATGCCATCAGGGGGTATCCCTTGCAGTGGAGACCAGTGCACATATCTTTGCCCTCAACCTGCCTGTTTGCAAGGGCGATGGGCTACAAAGAAAGCACATCCTTTATATGTTCAATTCCCTACCCACAATTATTATTTCAGGACAGCTGGGGAAGGGAAGGACACAGAGCTCTTTATTTCTCCCCTCAGCCTCTTCCTTCCCCCCTGCAATTGTGTAGTCCTATTTATTTTATTTTTTATGTATTATATTTATACCCCACCTTTTTTCCTGCAAGGAACCCAAGGCGGCTTACATAATCCTCCTCCTCCTCTCCACTTTATCCTCACAACAACCCTGTGAGGTAAGTTAGGCTGAGAGTCAGTGACTGGACCAAAGTCACCCAGTGAGCTTCATGGCCGAGCAGGGACTAGAACCCGGATCTCCTGAGCCCCAGTCCAACACTCTCACCACTACGCCACGCTGGCTCTCACTGGCTATCTATCAAGTTCTAATATTACAGGTTAAGCTAGTCATGCACCCAGTCACGCATTTACCTACACCATTTTTACAGGTATGCCTAAAGTGGACAGATGCATCAGACAGTGGATAAGGCGTGGGTATCCTAAAGGCACGCTTGGCAGAGAGCCAGTATAGGCTGCGGCCTTCAGTCGAGTGCTGTGCGATATGTGAAGTGTGTCTAAGTCCCATGGAACTCATGCCTTCAGGGGCAGTGGTTTGAAACTTTAGTTGCTACTATTTTAGAGAAGGCAAATAGACTCTAAAGATTCTAGGCCTTGCCATTTTTTATACTAAGCTATGGGATAGCAATACAATGCTACAAGGCTAAATCAGATTAGATAAAGAATGGTGAAAAATACAATTTTTGTCCTTTCCCGGCTTTGACATGATCTCTTCAAAAGATGAAAACCAAAGGACAAGTAGCTTACTTGTAACTGTGGTTCTTTGAGTGGTCATCGGTGAACTCACACATATGGGTTACGTGTCTGCTCAGAACAGTCATTTGGAACATTCTAGAGCTAGACAGAGCTTTAGGCGGTAGCCCCACCCACCTCCTCTGCGCACGCTCCGGGCATAGCTCCTGCTTGCCTCTCAGTTCTGAATCCGCTGCAGCAGAGGAAATCAAAAAGGTGAGGCATTGAAGTGGGGAAGAGGGTGGGTTGTGTGAGTTCACAGATGACCACTTGAAGAAACACAGTTACAGGCAAGCAACCGGTTCTTCTTCTTTCTGATCTCTGTGACTCACACACATGGGCGATTGAAAAGCAATAGGACTTACCAGAGGAGGGAGATGTCATGCCAGTATTGAAGAAAGGACCACTCTGCCAAAAGCTGCAACAGCGCAAGCGATGATATCCAGGCAGTAGTGTCTAATGAATGTAGATGGCTGAACCCATGTTGCCTCTTTACAGAGTTGCAGAAGCGAGATACCTCTGAAGAAGGCGGCAGAGGAAACTATGGCTCTGGCTGAGTGACCCCTTACTTGTAGGGAAACCAGGAGGTGAGCTAATTGATAGACTAGGCATATGGCTGAGACCACTGATTTGGTGAGGCGTTGTGAAGACCTTCCCTAGGACCAGAGTAGCAGAGAAAGAGATGGGTGGATTTTCGAAAGGATGGTGTTCTAGAGGTGTAGAATGAGATTGCCCTTCAAATGTCTAGAGCAGGGCTCTCCAACCGTGGGTCCCCAGATGTTGCTGGCCTACAGCTCCCAGCATACCCAGCCAGCATGGCTAATGGCAAGGGATTCTGGGAGCTGTAGTCCAGCAACATCTGTGGACCCAAGGTTGGAGAGCCCTGGTCTAGAGAATGAAGCTTCACCTACATCCGGGAGGTAGGTTGGGGAAGGAAGGCTGGTACTACAATATCCTGAGTTAGATGGAATTGAGAGACAACCTTCAGGAGGAAGGAGCAGTCTGGGTGTAAGACTACCATGTCCTTGTGAAAAATGAGAAATGGTTGATTGTGACACTGAGTGCATGATTCGTTTGCCCTGTGTGCCAATGCAATGGCAACAAGGAAGACCACTTTCATGGTGAAGAAGCTAAAGCTGGCCATGGCCAAAGGTTCAAAGGGCTTAGCCATCAGTTAATACTACCGATATTAACTCAGTGAAGGCTTGGCAGTGGGTGGAGGATGCTTTCCTGTGTGCCTCTCCAAGGCAGAGGAAGCAATCAGAGTGCCTGTTTGTTGACAGTATCTTCCCGCTACAGTGGGTGCACTTTTTGAAGAAGGCCTTGCAGGCCATGCTCCCCTGAATGGCGGAAAGAAAGGAGAAAAAAGAGAGAGGATAGGAAAGAGAGAAAGAGAAAGGAAGAGAAACTCTGCTCAGTGTCCCAGAGCAGGACAGAAGTTAGTAAGTTAGTTAGCTAGCTAGCTAGTTATTTATTTGGGATTTCAGCTGTGAAGCGAGAGAATGTTCCAAATGCTGCTAGTTGCTACAGTGGATGAAAAGGAACTGAGATAATGATAGCGAGAAAATGGAAAGTACAACATGTCTTTTTAATTACTGATTGGTATAAGGAAGTATGGGATATAGCCCTAAATGATAAATTAACCTGTAATATCAAATGCAAAAAGGGACAGCTAAAGAAAAATAATTTTATGGATATTTGGAATCAATTATTAGAGTATGTATTAATAAAGGGGAAGGGGAGTATGCCTTGTCAGGATATGTTATATTTTTGGAATATGGAATGTAATTGATTAACGGGATGGAAGCATAGCAAATGGTCCCTAGGAGGGTGGGGGGTGCACTTTATGATTTTGTGCATACAGGTTTAGTTGTGTGTTTTTGTTATATTGTGTTGTATTTAGTTTACAAAAATTAAATAAAATTTTAAAAAAGAACAAAAGAAAAAGAACTGAGAGGCAAGTGGGAGCCCCGCCCGGAGCGTGCGCAGAGGAGGTGGGCGGGGCTCCCGACTAAAGCTCTGTCTAGCTCTAGAATGGTCCAAATAACTGTTCTGCGCAGGCACATAACCCATATGTGTAAGTCGCAGAGATTACGAAAAACAAACGCTACAATGGTATTTCAGAGTCAAAATGTTGCTGCTCTCCCCAGAATAAGTATACAGTTTCTGTGGACTAAACAGAATTTCTAAATGTCATGCTATTGATTTTCTTACAATGTAACACTTAATTGAGATGTTGTTTACAGGACTATCAATTCTGTGAACAGTCAACAGTCTGACATGTATGGATGCTACACAGATAAACTTTATTAAAAGGAGCTTAACTTTGGATAAGGTCAGATATATCTCCCATGAAATGAAATTATAAAAACACACGAAGGGCAGAGTTACACATACCACAGAAATTCCTGGATTTGCCTGCCCTCATCTGTACTCCCATGTGCTTCTTTGATAACTTGGTTCAAAATTCCATCTACTACATTTTGGAATTCTTTCCTTCCCTTGGAAATCCTGCCACGTGATTGTTCTCTTCAGATCTTCTATGATAGATTCTTTGTATATAAATAGGGAAGATTCTTGAGAGGGTTGTGGCGAAGCAACTGCAGGCACTCTTAGAGGATACTGATTATCTAGACCCATTCCGGTCTGGGTTTCAACCTGGTTAAGGGACTGAATCAGCCTTGGTCACCCTGATGGATGACCTTTATCGAGTGAAGGATAGTGGGAGTGCGACCCTGTTAATTCTACTCGATCTCTCAGCGGCTTTTGATACCATTGACCATGGTATCCTCCTGGATCGACTCCGCGGGTTGGGCATTGGAGGCACTGTGTTACAGTGGTTCCAGTCCTACCTGCGGGGTCAATTTCAGAGAGTAAGATCGGGTGACTACTCCTCTGACCCTTGGCAATTACGCTATGGGGTTCCATGGGGTACCATCTTGTCCCCAATGTTGTTTAACATCTATATGAAGCTGCTGGGAGCAGTCATTAGGGGATTTGGAGCCAAGTGCCATCAGTACGCTGATGACACACAGCTCTATATTCCTGTGACAACTGAATCAGGAGAGGCTGTGCAAGTCTTGGATCAGTGCCTGAACTCAGTGATGGGCTGGATGAGGGCCAATAAATTGAGGCTGAATCCTGGCAAGATGGAAGCCCTGTGGGTGAGTGGTTCCAAGTCCGGGAGATAGGCTCCTTGCCTGTTCTGGATGGGGTTGCGCTCCCTTTGAAAGATCAGGTTCGTAGTCTAGGAGTACTCCTAGATCCATCATTGTCGCTGGAGTCCCAAGTGACTGCGGCAGCTCGGAGTGCCTTTTACCATCTTTGATTGGTTTGCCAGCTACAGCCTCTCCTGGACAGGGAAAGCATGGCCACAGTGTTACAGGCGCTAGTAACCTCAAGACTGGATTACTGCAATGCACTTAAGGCTGCTCTGGAAGCTGGAGCTAGTGCAGAATGCAGCAGCTCAGCTATTGTCAGGAGCTGCCCCTTTTCAGCATGCACTGGCTATCTATTCGCTACCGGGTCAAGATTAAGGTTCTGGTACTTGTGTACAAAGCATGAAACAACTTGGGACCAGGTGAGAGAGCGCCTCCTCCCATACCAACCTGCCTGGTTGCTGAGGTCACCTGGTGGTTCCTCATGGACCTTTGGCCCGATTGGAGTCCACCAGGAGAAAAGCCTTCAGTGTGGTGGCTCTATTTCTGTGGAACTCCCTGCCTCTGGAGGTCAGGCAGGCTCCGACATTGTGCTGCTTTCGGCGCCTTCTGAAGACCTCCTTGTTCCGGGAAGCCTTCTCTGCTCTCCAACCACCAGTGTAATGTTGGTTTGTTTTCAATGTATTGTTTTTGTTTCTTTTATCTGTTTTTGTCTTTTTATTGTTCACCGCTCCAGAATCTACTTGATGTGGAGTGGTATACAAATACTGTAGATGATGATGAAAAATTTCCACTCATGGAAGAGGAGAGATTTCTGCCTTCCTACCCCAGAAAAGTAAAGGATGGACAGGCTGTTTTCCAAAGGATTCCTCCCTGATTGTTCCATGGCAGGAGTAGGTAACCTGGTGCCCTCCAATGTTTTGGACTACAACTTCCACAAACCCTCATCACTGGCCATGCTGGCTAGGGCTTATGGGAGTTGTAGTCCAAAACATCTGGAGGGCACCAGGTTGCCTACTCCTCCCTGTTCCATGAGATAATACATACCATCATCACCAGCAATATTCCAAAGCATATTTAAAGATGCAACAGATGGGAGAGAGACACCGTCACATGAGGAAATTGGTATTGAAATGGGTTTTCCTATCAGGTTTCAGTGAATTGGACCATCACTGTGGGTTTGCCTTCAGGCAACACTTGGCCAGTCTTGGACTTGACAAAGGAGTGTTAATAGCCCAAGATAGTCAGATGAGGTCTCTCAACTGAAGCTGTTAGAAAATTCCTTGATGGAGGACCACTTTGCAGTGCCCTGAATTGGGTGTGTGTGTGTGGAATCAGAGAACTGAGGTAGGGCACATACCTTTCTCCTCCCAGCTAAGGATGATGTAATCCAAGTGTGTGAGTGAGAGAGAGAACAGGCCCCAGAGTTCAGCTTCTTGTTCATTCATGACTGGAAATTAAAGTAGCTGAAAAAAGTTTACCACTTTATTTCTTACCTCTTCTGATTCATGCGGAGCTCTCTGTGAAGGTCTTGATGATTCCGGGATGTTTTTACAGGATTAACTAGCTTCTGAGGTCTAATTAGTTCAGGATTGTCTTCATCTATGTAATCTGGTTCAGCCATGATATTTCTTAGAATGAGAGAAGGCTCTCTGAATTCGGAATCCTCACTTAAGTTATCTGTAATACACAAAAAACCATTCTTGCTCAGTAAACTTTATTCAACAACAAATACCTTCTAACTCTAATACTGGGGCTAGCATTTGACCTATCAAATAGTTAAATGTTAAAAATTTAGAACAGGAATAAAGAGTACAGGATTCTGTTAAAGAACATTTCCTAGAGTTCTTCTGAGTCCAGTCCCACCCACCCAGAGAACTATTCCAGAGAACAATTCCAGATCTCATGGAGGCCTGGTCCGCACAACTGCCACAGCCTACCATAGCTTATTTAAGACATGGTGGGTTGTGGTGTATGCCAGTGGCCATTGTGAATATTCAAACCATAGTGGGCAGGTGCCACAACTTATTGTGATATGCGAACCCGGTGAGAGTTGGTTGTTGCCATGGGCTGTTTTTGGGTTGTGGGTGGTTTGTTAACCACAGCAGCAACCCACTGTGCATCGGGTTCAGACATCATGATAAGTCGCAGCGACCACCCGCCATGGCTTGAATATTCACAATGGCCACTGGTACGCACCACAATGGTGGGTTGCAGCAATTGTGTGAACTGGCTCAGAGAGTCCTCTTTTCCACGGTCAATGCTATGGACTCTGCAGCAATCTTAACCCATAGGCATGCACCATACTGATAGCCATTCATGTCTGCCATAAGCTTCCTCCCAAACCCTGTATTACTTTCCGAGAGGTGCTGGCATTTATCGCATGCGCATGGTAGGAAAGGCTAGGTCATGTGGCTCAATTAGGAGAGGAGAGAGGGGGTATTACAGGGCAGGACATGCCTATTACTAAATAAGGAGTGTGTAAGAGAGAGATCCTGACTCCTACATGCCTGGGGAACAAGGAGCCCTAGTGCCATTTCTATCAGGTGACAACTGCAAAGGATAGGCTGCCACTGACACATCAGACATCAAATTGGCTTACCTGTCCCAACCCTTCATATCAGCTATGTTCATTGCAACCGTTTGTCCAGTTATAAGGAGTCATTCTCTTAGTGGCCTTGGCCTTGGCCGATGCATCCTAAGGAGTATGCTATCAGTGTGGCACAACACCCTGGCCATTCAGACGGTCAGTTCACACACACACACACACACACACACACCTGGAGAGGGGGCTGGCAAACTGACTTGCCCAAGCTTGAGCTTGGAGCTGGTTGGTAGAGTTGTTGAAAGATTTCTAAAGAAAAGCAAGCTTTGCTTTCCACACCCCTTGTAATACCAGCTCTACCTGTAGATTTGGAAAATCCACTCATTGAAGAGACTATGAAAGTATTCTGGGCATGCAGTCTTCCAAATCAATACTGCAAAGGCTATCCCGAAATTCCCCCCAAAAAGGGGAGCGTGAAACAATTCTAAGGGTCTAAACACCCTTAAATTACACTATATTTATTTATGCTCTGCCTTCCCACCAAGGAAACAACAACAGGAACCAAAATGGGGGGGGGGGGGCTGACTTAGTTAAACCAAATACATTAAGGACACAATTAAAAAACAACAACACTAAAAGAATAGGAACAACACCCAAGTAATAGCAGTTTGTGCATACTAAGTGTAAGGATCCGGATCAGCCAAGCAGCTACCGGAAACCCATCTAGACACTACGTTAATAAGAGAGAAATAGGATTGTCCTGTTGGAACATATTCATCGCCACTGCAATGACTCTTAAAGGATCATAAGGTTTTCAGCATTATCTAAAGTGCCTGCACTAGCTGCTCCTGCACTGGAGTCAAGCCTTGGTCAGGCCCTAACTTTGGAACAAGGAAGTAAAGCTGCTCCCTTGCCGGGGCTGTGTCGTGAGACTGAGACACTGGCTGGTAGCAGATGGCTGGCAGCCCTTAGAACAGTGTTCTCCAACCTTGGGTCCCCAGATGTTTTTGGCCTACAACTCCCAGCATGCCCCAGCCAGCATAGCTGGCTGGGGCATGCTGGGAGTTGTAGGCCAAAAACATCTGGGGACCCAAGGTTGGAGAAGACTGCCTTAGAAGGACATGCTACCTGTAGCCATGAAAGGAGCAAGAGTGAGTTGCCTCCTTCCAGGAGCGCCCAAGCTTGTTGCCTCCTGCCAGCTTTTAGTGGCTACCACAGGCAGGGTCACTTGTCATCTCAATGCACACAGTGTCAGTACAGCAGCAGTCCATAAAAATTAGGCTATTTCTTTAAGCTGCAATTACATACCGGTATATAATCTCAAAACAATGTATTTTTTATAACTTGAGTCTGCCACACACACACACACACCCATAGGCTTCCTTTCAAAATGAAGCTAACTTCTTTCGTAAAACTCTTCTGAAGAAATCAGTGGGTTGGATCGACAATTTCCCTTCCGTGAGAGGAAGGGACCTTCCACTAGAGGAAGTGCTCCACCCAATTTCTGAGGATTCCCCTCCCTCACACACCACAGTTCACCCCATTAAGTGGCGTCTCCTGACTCTCTGTGTTGTCTTTTCAGGGAGCGTTGGAAGGGCTGGGGAAGTCTGCTTTGCCAGCACAGTTGATCCAGCGCAAATTTGGATCCAAGCCAATACATACTCTCTTCTTCTTCTTCTTTTTAAAAATTTTACTATTTAGAACCCCATACCACACGGTTTTGATTTTAGCAAGACTCAGAGCAACTTCAGACCTTACAGGAAGGACTTCTGCAAGCAGAAAGAAAAGTGCTGAGGCCGTAGCAAAGTGGTAGAGCAGATACTTTGTTGCATGGAGATAGCCCATGACTCAATCCCTGGAATCACCAGTTAAAGAGATTGCTGGCAGCAAGAGTGGGAGGAGACGCCTGCCTGCCTGCCTGCGACTTTGGAAAGGTGTCAGAAGGGGCTGTTACTGAGCTAGATGGGACAATAGTCTGACACCTTCATATGTTTGTAAGCTCTGTTACCCTGCTTTAAACTATAACATCTCAAAAAGAAGTTGCAGAGTTCCTTTTGTATCATCTGTCTCAGATTGTAAGCCATTATTATAAAGTGTAAACAGCCTCGAATGCTTTAGCAGAAAGGCATTATATAAAATGTAGTTATATGTATAAATAGAGAGTATGCAAGCTGATTCTGCATCCAGAGCTTGTGTTGCACATAGGCATAAGCAGTGTGTAGCAACAAAAAAGAATACAAACACCTAATAGTTTCTAATACTGTCCCTCATACTGGATAACACTAGCTCCTCCTGAAAGAAACACTGGTCCAATTCCATTTTCTTAAAATAAAAATAAAAGACAGGAAGTACATACAAGGGGCAGCATCTAACACTGCCCACGGACCAGCAGGACCTACCACAGGTGCAATGGGAAGCTAGCACTTCCTAAAGTAACCGGAAATGAGCCAAAACGCTTATTTCCAGTTTGGAACAGGTCAGCAGCTTGCAGAAGGGAGCTCCACTGACATGACCTGCTCTGGGTACAAGCTTTTCAGCTCATTTCTGGTTGCTTTAGGAAGCACTAGCTTCCTGTTGTGCCAGTGGTGGGTCTCACTGGCACATGGGCAGCGTTGGATACTGCCCACGGCTTCTCACGATTTTTCACATGCAGCTGATGTTTAAATTTTGCTACATGGTCTCTGAAGACTTCAGAGAGGCCTTCCCCAACCTGGTGCCCTCCAGGTGTTTTGGACTTCAAGTCACATCAGCCCCAGCCAGCATGGCCAATGGTGAGGAATCCTGGGAGCTGTGGTCTGGAGGGGACCAAGTTGGGAAAGGCTGCCTTAGACAAATATGAGCCTCCCATAATCTCTCTGAGCCATCTGGGATTTAACCGTCAACCCTCATATGCTACAAAACTGAACTGGTACCAAACTGACCAAACATTTTGCTCCAAATGCCAAAACTGTAAATATTTAGCTGGTCCAACAATATCACAGTTCCCTTACCTTATTCTGTGCATCCCAAATTCTTTCCCTCATTTAAAAATCACTGAAGCACAAAGCTGGAAAACTTTGCCTACTACAACAAGAAATTTAGAGAGGTATTTCAAAAGGTAAATATTTTACATGGTTCAGGTGTCTGTCAGAGATAAGATAAGCTTAAGTTTGTTTAAAGAAATATAAACCCCTTTCTGCTTAGTAAATAGGGAAGCAAACATCTCAATATAAAATGATACAACTTGTAACTCACGAAGACAAACTTTAAGAAGAGAGATTGTACCCACATTCAAGCTAAGATGTCAGTGTGGTTTTGCTTATGGTTATTTGCGAAATGTAAACAGAGAACTATCAGTCCAGTTTAATTATTAAGCTGGAAAGACATCTCTTTCCATGTAAGAAGGCTTGCAGAACCTATGCTCATTGGGCCTGATGCAGAACTCTACCAACATCTTTAAGGCAGGGGTAGGCAACCTGTGGCCTCACAGATGTTTTGGACTACAACTCCCATCATCACCATTGGCTGTGCTGGCTGGAGCTAATGGGAGCTCTAGGTCAAAACATCTGGAGGGCTTCAAGTTGCTTTAAGGAGACAGTTCTGTTTAAGGCAGCTTGTTGATTGGTTTATTTGCCACAGCAGCTCCTAAGAAAATTCTGACTACCGTATATGAATTGTCCATGCCTGCACAGGTATACAGGGGGTGGCTAAGAAACTGAGCTACAAACGGAAGAAACCCCCAGTCTGAATCTTGCCTCTGCTGCTTAGGAGAACCACTCCCTCGTAGCACCCTGCCCCAAAATGCAAAGTGGAGATAATACCAAGTACCAACTCACTGTGTAGTGTAAGGATTACAAAATAAAGCTGGATTTTGAACATTCTAAAGCACTATATAAAATGCTAAGTATTGCCATCTGTGGGCACAAGGATCAATGGCTATAAGCTTATCATTAACACGAACAATAAGGATGGGGAGGGGCCTGGAGACCAAGTCCTATAAAGAAAGGTTAAAGGACTTTAGGCCTGGAGAGGTTGGCTGGAGAAGCGACAATTAAGAAGGGACAGGACAGACATCTCCAGTTTCTTGAAGGGTTGCCACATAGATTAAGATAATATTTTAAATCAAATAAATGAATAAAATAGTGGCCTGTCCTTCGTCAGAGGTTTTAAAGCAGAGGCTGCATAGCTACCTATCAGGGATGCCACAGCAGCAGATTTCCAGGACTGGTTGGACTTCCCAGAGAAGGCAGGTCTGGTCACAGTCACAGTTATACATGCCTTAATCACCTCTCAACTAGAAACTGCAACGAGCTCTACATGGAGCTGCACATGAAGAGTGTTCAGATACGACAGCTGGTGTAAAATGTACGACACTGCTTTCTGGCATACGTTTTTCAGAGCATATTACACCAGTCTTATATTGATTGCACTTCTGATTTGTTTTCAGGCCCAATTCAAGGTACTGGTGCTTGCCTATAAAGCCCTAAATGGTTTAGGGGCCAGGATATTCAAAAGACACCTCCTCCCATATGAACCTGCCCAAAGGTGAAGCCTTTGGAAGCCTTGTTGTATGTCCCACCACCAAAAGAGGTTCTGTTGGTAGGAATGTGGAATGGGGCCTTTTCTGTGGCAGCAACCCAGTTCTAAAATTCCTCCCTAAGGGAGGTTAGACTAACCTGATCCCCAATAACTTGTAGATGGATGACAAAAACATTTTTCTCCAGACTGGCTTTTAATGGTTTTAAATTTGAGGTCAAAGTTTTAAAATCCACTCTTCTTTGTTTGAATACTATTTTAATTCTGTTATTTGGTTTTGTAGTTATTTATTTACTTACAGCATTTTTACCCCACTCTTCAGCCCCAAAAGGCTCCCAGAGTGGCTTACAAAGATTAATAACAACACAGTCGCTGCCCTCAGGCTTACAATCTAAAAGACACAACAGAAAAGGAAAAGGGAGTGGGGATGGGAGGGAGGAGGGAAAAAAGCAAAACTCAAGCACCAGTTATGAGTTTCAGAGTTTGTATAAGTGTTCTTTCTAAACAGATGAATGTTGAGGTCCCTTCCAACTCTATTCTATATCTAGACGACTTCTAGCTAATCAATTACCGTAATGGTGTAACCAGTGTTTCTGTAGATGAGCTCTGAGGAGAGATCCTCTCTCCCCTCTCCTCAAAGACAAAGGATACATGAAGCAGTGAAAGGAGGATGCACAAACGATTCAAGTATTCTCTTTTTTTATCTTTCCAATAAAATGTCTGAAGCAGTGACTAGTATTTCCCACACAGGGAGATGAATAAGTTCCAGATGAACATCTCTCTTAACATGTTGAAGTACTACTCTGGATATTATATTGTAAGTGTGGAAAGGGGATGCATCAAGTCATGTCAGCCAGATCTCTGCATGTCAAGGTGCCTGCAGCCGATAACATCTGGAAAGAAACACCTTCCCTGACCCCAGGAATTATTTCTTGCACTTTGTGAACCTCATTACAATAATATCTTCCAACTGTACAGGGTCAAGCTAAAGCAGTGATGGCGAACCTATGGCACGGGTGCCACTGCTGGCACTCGGGGACTTCTCTGTGGGCACTCAAGCCATTTGGTCACCAGATCGCGAAAAGACCGTCCCCTTCTGCAAAACACTAATGATTTTGTTCTTTCTCACAGTGTGGAACAGAATGATTTTATTCTAGAATTCCTGTTACAGAATTCTTTTCTACATTGTTATCACATTTAAAAGATTTTGAAGAATGATGCACAGAGCATGGCTTGAATGTAAAGCCCTAACAGTTGACCTGAGTGCTGCATGTGTTGCTCTCAAACTAACGGAGTATGAGCCAAGGTTTGACAAATTATCAGCATGCACGCAATAGCAAAAATCACATTAATTGTGCAAAAGCATGCCCAATGCAAACTTCTACCTAATGCAGTGTTTGCAGTCCAAGACATAAAGTGTTTAAAATGTGTTAAGCACGTTTAGTTTTCTTGTTTATCTTGCTCATCCTAGTACATCCGACACCTGTAGAAGCAGGGAAAGGACCCGGGGTAAAAGTTGCCCCATACAATTTCAGTCTGGCATATAATCATATTACAAGTTGAGAATCCCTTATCCAAAAATACATGTGCCTAATTATTTTAAAAGTTTGTATAAATTCCCTTCAGGCTATGTGTACAATGTAGTACTATAATAATTTTTTGAGTTGATTTTTTTTCCAACAAAAAACTGTTTGTATCATTGAAAGCTCTGTTATTGTTTTTTTCTTTTAAGACAAAAGATGTTAATTAGTTCGGACAACTGTATGAGTTGTTTTTCTAAAACTAAAACCTCGGTATTCAGGTTTAATTGCAGTGTTGGCACTTTGAAATAAATAAGTTGGTTTTGTGTTGCAGTTTGGGCACTCGGGCTCAAAAAGGTTCGCCATCACTGAGCTAAAGGAAGTGGAGTAAAAAGAAGAGGGCGTATGCATGGAATAACCAACTATTATTCACTCATTAACATCTGTGCACAGTTTAAATGCCCGTTAAACACACAATTTACTGTAAGTAGTGAACTGTTTGTTGTGCAAATCTCACAGTTCAAAGCACACGGGCTGTCCACCAAGACTCTGAGGCACCAGCTAAACCAGCCTGTAAAAAAAACCCCTAGTATTTTAAATCACCAATTATCAGCGCAAATGCTTACTGTTAATTATTGTTTATCTGCTTTTATATAGCAGGGGGCTTTTCTCACAAATCCACTCCATTCCTTATAGAATTAATGGGGGAGGCTAAGGTGAACTTTATGAGCCTGGCAAGGCAATTGGACCAGCCATGCCTGAAAAATAAAATCCAAAGATTATTGCTGAATGTTTTCTTGATTAGACTTGGTGGCAAGCGTGGTCAGCAGGGCACCCCCTGCTAGATCAAAGAAACATGGGGATAATTCCAGCAGTTAATGGAGTCATTCATTACAGAAGAGCAAAACATATAGCCCTGTGCCTACTGATACTAGTGGGAAAGGTGGAAGAAAACAGATGTTGGGTGTGTGTGTGTGTAATCCTCTGCAGAACACAGAAACAATGTCATTCGAGTTTGTTACTTGTGTCTGTCTTCCAATTATATACGTAATTTCCACTGTAGGTCACAGTTACTAAAGTAGTAATGCACTCATCTAATGTCACCCAGTGAAGTATTTTGAAGACTACAACTCCTTAGCTTGGAAATACAGAACATAGACTGCATACAAGGATTTTAACTTTAAGCAGACGCTTCTTATTAGAATATATGCGCAGAATCACACTTTCTAGGAAGCTTAAAGGCACTGCATTTCCCTGCTAACATTTTCACAACAAGGGATGTTACGGTGCACCGTTATCTGTTCTATGTAACTGCATCATTCCAGCAGTAAGTCTGTTCTCGTCTTCCCCAATACTCCCTTTCCTAGCACCCATGCCTATGCTGAGCTCAAAGCACAAGTAGCAAAACAAGCTCACACATGTTCTCAGTCCAGTGGAGCTGGCTAGAGAAAGAAAGAAATAATCAGTGCAGGCAATGAGGCTTCTTCCACAGTATTGCAGTGGCTTCCCTAAATACATTCCATGTAACCCATTTTCATCAGCCTTCATGGACATCATAGCAACACCTCTCTGTCCCTACAGAGTTTCTCAAAGCAGTGTGGTTGCTGCTACTGGGGAGAAGGAACCTCCTGCCACAGGACCCAAGCAGGGGGGTATTTTGCTGAGTTCACTGATGATTTTAGCTTTGCTTTGACTTTTGTTTAAAAAGGCAAGCAATTTATGTTTTATACTAGTATAGGCTCAACGTTACCATATGGAGAAGACACACATGCTGGATGTTGTTCTATGGTCCAGTCACAGGTGAAAAAATATTACCTATAGCTCTCATGTAACAATATCTTGATGGGCAGGATCTTCACCGACAATGCTAAAGTGGGGTGGGGGTTGAAAGTCTTAGGCAGTGGCACGGGACCTGGATGCGGTGTGTGACATCCGCCGAGGCATATACGGTAAGATGCAAGAAACATCTAGATGGGTATAGTTTTAATTGGACCCTGTAGCAGTGCCTAACAGCAATTTGGTTAGTAAATATTAGCAGGCATACCAAGGTAACGTTAATCTTTAGACAGTGAAAAGTATCACCTGGTCATTTCTGCAAATGAAGGTGCTGCAAAATGGAAGTCACAAGAGCAGGCCCGGCCGAACTTTCTTTCTTTTATATGTGTGTACATCAGTGAACAAGTCTAGTGCGCACAGGCAAGGAAGGGAATGACTGAAAATGGAAGGGTGTTGCCGAGACTGGGGCTCAAAAGGTGGCTTCTTGTTCAGGGCCCGCACAAACCATGGCACTGCCCTGGCCCCAAGAACCCAATTAAAGCACAGTATTATAGCAGTCACTTCCAAAATAAAAATGATGATAAAACACCGCCTACAGCAACTATCATTATCATTTAGGAGACTTGAAAAATACATAGCAGGGGGATGGAGGACACACTCAATGAGCACATAGAGCAGTAAGAATCACATAACCCCAAATGATTGGCCCCTGGGAAATAAACATGACAAGTTCATTTGCATGAATATTGTTCCAAAAAGTAATTAGAAATTCATTAATATGCAGCTGAACATCAAATCTGTAGATGTGGAGAAAAAGAGCCTCTGAGGGTTCCTACACACACACACGCGCACACACACGCCTCCTCATGTGTAAATCAAGTAAGGCCACTTGGGGGGGCTGGGAGGAGGCGAAAGGTACATAAAGCATAGGATGGGGCATGGTGCCTGAAAGGCGGAGACCCGGCTTTCAAATGTAAATGTAGTTCAGGCACAGTAAGCCATGAGTCATGACTCATGAGTCTCCCTCCCCCTGCCTGGCCAGGTGAAGTGCATCGTGATTGGCTCAGAAGCAGAAAAGCTACAGGAAGGAGGAGGGGAGGGGGAAAGAGCTATTTCCCAACGTGTGGGTTTTGTCTTTGTCTTTGAATCACATGGCTACCCGGCTGTTGGGCAATGGCGGTAAGCCAAGGATCCCAGGTAGCTCCTGGTGAAATTAGCTGAATGAGGGCTCTAGTGAAGGCAAGCCTTGTAGGAGTTTACCCATCTCGCACCTTCGGGTAGGTGGTAATTCTCCATCGGGTGGCAGGGCTGTGCTGGATCTAACCCTGGAAGAAGGCTGACCCTCAGGTAACTAATTGTGTGCCTGAGAGATATTAAGAATCAGGTTTTATTATTTTGCAGCTCTATTTCTGTGTGCCAAAGTGTCTCTCTCTCTTTTGTGCTTCTCTCATTTCCCACCTGTTGTTGTAAAATGCTACCAGAATAAACCTTGTCTTGGTTTTACCCCACAGGGGTGTTGTAGTTGCTCTGTGGCTTCAGTATCTAAATCCAGGTTACAGAATTAAAGGCGAGTCCCTGAACAGAGATTCAAGTAGGGTTGCAAGGAGCTGAGGCTTGGCAATCTGGTACCTTGAGATCTCTGGGGGTCTTGGTTCCTTTGGGGTAGGTAAGGGTGGGGTGGTGGTGGGCCAGCCAGCCCCCCCTTCCTCCACAGTAGAGAATCCCATACAAATTCTCTCGTAGCTGACAGATTGCTTCAGAATTTTAACACTGAAAAGGAACATCATAGAAAATGTATCTATGGGATTATTCTAGATAGTTTTAAAATTAGAACAAGGATGGGTAAATTATCAGCCCTTGACATCATAGCATCTTTAATACAGATGATGATGATGATGATGATGATAATGATGATGATGATGATGTTGTTGTTCAAGGATACTTTTTTAGCTGTGCGTTTGTGAGACACCAGGATATATAGTCAAACAGTGTCACCCAGTGGTAAATGGCTTAAAGACAGAAGTAGAAACGCTATTTCAGCAAGCAAAAAGAACAAAAAGGCGGCTACAGTTTTACATGGATTTGCTCAAATGTCAACACATCTGAAGAAATCTTGCTACAGTTCACAAATGCAGTTTGTTTATACCTGCAAATCCACTGCAGGAATAACCAGGTTTACCTCTTGTCTTGCAACCGACTCACTACCATTACTTCCTACCCTTCCCCCATCTTAGGAAAGATAAGCATCCCACAGCAGAGACTGAAGAAGGCTGTACTGTTCTATCCTTTTCTTTGGAGGTCTGTGCAAAATGAGAGGATTGCCCAATCCCCCCGCCCCCCCTGGAGAGGAGGCAGAATCTTAAGGCAATTCTGAGTCTGAGGCGCCCCAGCTTCAGGACACCTTGAAAACTTTTCCCAGCCAGAGGTGGAGACAGTGAAAGCATGAAAGAACAGGTTCACAGGAGCAAAACAGATGGCTGAACCAGTGTGTAATTTGCTGGTATGCACACCTGTATTTTCAGCTGCAAAGCTGGACTTGCAGTGCTGCTAACGCACATATTGAGCGACCCCTTTCTATACTATATCTGTCTTCATCCTTAGTAAAGTTTTTAACCCGTCTGCTTTAACACTGATCAAAGACTTAAAATATGTGCATTTTATCAGTGCTTTTAAAATCCTGTATCAGAAATTCCCAACATTCCCAGAGTGTGATGCCAGGTTCAATCTTCCCATTCTATTCTCTGCTAACCATTCTAAAGTTGAGCAGAAACTTTTGGCAACTGTGCTGCTAGAAAACAAGATTTATCGTTGTGTGTGTGTTAATATTTTTTTAAAATGACATTTTCAACACTGGTTCACAATCCAAATCTACCGACTCTTAAGATCTACAGATCACTGAATCAGAGAATCTGTTCAAACACAGGAAAAAATGAAGGATTTCTAAAACCTTCTGAACACTTACTATCCAGAAAGATTTTGCATCTCCTGAAAGTCCTTAAGGCAGAGGCATGTGATTTGTTAGTTTCTGATTTTGCACCAAAGAACATATTGTACTGAAGCAGAACTTTCAGCTGACCTTTACAAATGAAATTCACTAATGTTGTGTAAAAATGAGCAGCAGAGCTATTGTGAAAGCACAATCCACTGTTTTGTTCATTTAATCTCCCCAGAAGTCAGCTCAGGAAAAAGCAGTTCTGCATGTTAGCAGCAGAAACTGGCTGTGCATAACACTGACTGGCCAACACCAGTAACATCATAACTCACCTTCCCCTACCACCCAACACACACTTCCCAGAGCAACTTTTCAACTCTAAGTCAGGCTCACCACTGCAGGAGAAAAATAATAATGGCATATACGTTTAAGGGGCATTTGTACTAACTTAACAGTACCTAAAACATAGCTCATGTAAGGTGGAAAACATTAAACAATACAAGCTTATATGCAGGTTTCCTATTTATGAAGACACTAAATAAAGAAACAGAGGTGTGGATTCTCCCTTGCCCGTCTCCTTGACTTTTTGATTTGGACATGCATATGGCAGAGTGTACAGTATATGCCAACTTTATAACAGTTGAACTGTCAGGGCTTCCTCCAAAGAATACTGGGGAATGTATTGTGGTAAAGGCTCTTACAGATCTCAACCCATACCCTCCCAAACTACAATTCCCAGGATGCCCTGGGAAGCAGGGATGACTGCTAAACCAGTTTATCATGTCAATATGCCTCCAGTATTAGAGCAAGATCACTTAAATAGGTTTAGACTCTAAATTTTAGAGGAATGTGCAAGTTGGCAGAAAATCATGGAGCCTATCTAATGGCTTAGTATTCATATTTTTTAAAAAATCCTCCTCTTCTACCCAAAGCATCCAGAGCAGCTTACAATAGTTATCATAAAACATTAAAAACAACAACAAAACAAAAAAAAAACACCAGTAGGATAATATAGCAGCAACAGCAAACTGAATTCAATCTTCCTCAAGACTACAGGCAAGAGGGAGTAAAAATCCCCCTTATGCTCCTGTGCCTTCTTAACACTGTATTTGATGCAATGCTGAGTTTCATTTTGTCTAAACCAGACTGAAAAACAGTCCACCTTATTTTTTTACTGCAGCCTAATTACTATGAATGACCTTTCATTCTTAAATGAAACAGCCAATCATTAGATGTACCACTTTATTACTGAATTTGCCTCTTTAGTTTGAAGCAGTGTTCTCCAACCTTGGGTCCCCAGATGTTTTTGGCCCAGAACTCCTAGCATGCCCCAGCCAGCATGCTGGGAGTTGTAGGCCAAAAACACCTGGGAACCCAAGGTTGGAGAACACTGGTGTGGAGAATACACAGCTCAGTAGCCTGCTTGTTAAGCCCTGCATGCACTTCCATTGCAGAGAGCAAAGATTCAGGGGGAAAGGATGTATTTTGTAGTTGCTCCCATAACCTGCCCATTAACTATGTGGCCCCAAACTGAAATGCTTATAGCTGACTACAAAAGTTGCTTAAGGAGATTCAGAAAAGATCTCTGGTTATATTCAATTTTTGTTTGTTTAAGTGTGATGTAGTGGTGAGAGTGTTGGACTGGGACTCGGAAGATTCGGGTTCTAGTCCCCACTTGGCCATGAAGCTCACTGGGTGACTTTGGGCCAGTCACTGACCCTCAGCCTAACCTACCTCAAAGGGCTGTTGTTGTGAGGAGAAAATGGAGAGGAGGAGGACTATGTAAGCCGCCTTGGGTTCCTTGCGAGAGGGAAAAAGGCAGGCTATAAACGTAATAATAAATAAATACAATCCGCCAAAAGGAACTGGTTATAATAGGAAAAGCCAAGTCTGGATATTCCAAGGATCAAATCATTCTGTACAAACATGACAGCCCAGATGCAGGAGAGTGGGACTGGGGAAACCAAAAGTAAATATATGTGAGGGCTTCCCGAAACTTCCATCCTTTCTGCAATCCCGAAACAAATTTCCACCCAAAGTCACGATTTGGCAGAAAGGAAGAACTCAACCTTTAACATTTCAAAACGTTTTTGGAAATATTATAGGATATTTGTGGCGGACCGAACCTGGTCCATTGTGCGGGTTCGGCACCTTAAGAGTTAACCAGCACCGAAATCGTGCCCTGTACGCGGCTGTCAAAACCTTTACTTTCAGCCGCGAGTGACATTGACAAGGAATCCCCTTAGAAACATAGGGAAGCCACAAGCTTGTCAGTTACAAAAGAGTTTAAAAGAGAGGATGGAACTAATAGACTAGAGGAATTTTGCAGTATAAACAGAACAGTCAATTCAGATAGGAAAGGGAAGTATTCAATTTGCTTTCTAGGAGGCTTTGCTCGAATGCAGAATATTACCTGACACCAGAGACTCTGACTCTAGGTTCTAATGTAGCGGTTTGCTTTGCCAATCGCTGGGCGTCCTGCCCAGGGTTGGAAGTTGCTTGGTCCTAGCCGGAGCTAGCGACCTGACCTGTGCAAGCCTGCACCGTGTTCCCAACAACCCTTGGTTCTTTGGCACATATCTTTTCTACCCTCCTCCACCCCCTCCCTGTCCTTGATGACCAGGTGGACTGGTCCTGCCCCGTGGGGTGGTGGTGCCTTTCGGGTGCTGGCATATCCATGGGTACTTTGGGGTACTTTGCAGCTCTTTGAGACTGCACCCCCCCTACCTCCGGAATCTCATGCTCTTCCTTGAGGGACGTGTAAATGTGTCCCATTGAATGTATGCAGATGTGGCAAATGTGTAACCGGTCTCCCAGAATTGTGTCTCCTGTGCCCCGGGTGGGGATTATGCAGACAGCGGAAAAGGGGAAAACATGTCAGGGTTCAGTATGTCAGGGTTCAGCAGTGTACTCAGGCTTTCTCTCCACAATATTTCTTTAAAAACAAAACAAAACACTGTGAATTATTTCCTTTAGATTTAACAAATATTTAAGTATGAATTTACTAAATTTAGTACCTGTCTCCAAATCCAGTAGCATCTACCGTATGTTCTTGAAAAATCTGGATTGAAATATAAATTAGATCTTTCTGCCCAATTAATTTAAGGTTGCCTTACATCTCTCTCCTGAATATATGCACACTCACATCAAGCTCACTGCCATAATTCTACCCACTGAAGCACATGCACGCATGCATATGCGTGCGCACGCACGCACACGTACACATTTAGAAGAGCAAGATCACTGGAAGCAGATATTGGCATAAGCTTATCCTTCATGTAATCTAGTTAGGGCAGCCTGGGCAAGATCGGTTTCCATTGAAAGAGAAGCCATCGGAGACACATTTTAATCAATATTTAGACTGAAAAGGATTATTTAGTGTGTGTATGCAGTGTGCTCTGTGGGATTCTGGAGCTTCTGCTTTGAGAGTAGGGATCATTTTTGTGATTGCACTATTCATGATAGATATAGTTTTGTTATTACAACATAGTATACAGAGTGGAGCTTGACCTCCTAGCAAATTCCTAGCCAAATACTATCCCTGGGAAAACAAAAACAGGTTCCCCTTTCTCAGCTTATGCAAAACAAACATTTCACCCAAGATTTCTTAAATTCCAACCACCACTGTGGTTTGCACATACAAAAGTGTTTTACAACTTCCTTGGTTTCTTAATTTCTTTGCCAATAGGATGTCTTACCAATACCAAGCATAGTTACCAAACACATAAGCATACCATATTACTGTCATAATCTATTAGCTGCCTTTCCATGATATACTGTGCCAAAGGGAACACTACAGATAAAATAAAAATTTTAAACTGCATTTTTTAAAAAAGTAGTAATATACTTGTTTTAGTTCAAATGTTTTAAGTTCAAGACCAGTGAGACATTTGACAGCTCACCTTTTGACAGCTGTCAGATGTAACCAAAGGGAAAAATAAACTTAGCTGCTGCCTCTGTGGGGCAATGTCCAGAGTGGGTACCTGCTGGACTTTGCCAGCAGGCACCCTCCTGCACATTGGCCACCCAAGGCTCTCCATTCCCACACCTGCACAAGTGCAAATGTCCACAGTTGCACAAGTGTGGGTAAATTTTTTTTAAAAAAATTGCAAATATTTGCGAAAATTAAGAGGGACAATTAAAAAAAAATGACATATGGTAAAAAGGGTGCATGGGCAAAAAAGGTTGAGAAGCACTGGCCTAAAATGTCCTTAGGGCCAGCATGTAATAGGTTCCAGACAACCCTAAAAAGCGCCACTAGGTAGTTGTAGAGGAAAGATTGAATAGAGGCAGTGAGACGTTGTTTCTTTGCTGCCCTCACTGCCCCTAAGTATACCTGACTATATGCACATACCAGGGTTCGATTGCATCCACCAGGAGTTTTTCTCTCTCTGCACTCTGCACTCAAGCCATCTCTCATTTTGCTTCACTGCTCTCAGCTCCGGGTTATACCACACAGCTGTACGAGCTCCACTACAGAGAGGGTTCTCAGGAGCAACCATGTCAACCGCCCAGGTCATCTCTGTGTTCCAGAGATCGACCAAGGATTCGACAGGATCGCCAGCCATATCAGCCAGAAAAACTCCAAGGGCCCTCTGAAAACCATCTGGATCCATTAGCCTCCAGGGGTGGACCATCTTAACAGGGCCCCCACCCTTGCAGAGGGGAAAAGCCGCCACCAGTCTAAATCTCAGCAGGCAGTGATCTGACCTTGACAATGGGACCAATTCAAAGTTCCCCACCTTCAGATCACTATCCCCATGCCCGGGTGAAAAAAACAAATCTAGAGTGTGTTGGGTCGATGACATGTTTGGACAGTCCCATGGCTGTCATGGAGTCCATGAAATCCTGAACCGCCCTAGATAAGGTGCCCTCAGCAGGGATGTTAACGTCCCCCAAGATCAACAGCCCGGGGGACCTCAGCATCACTGAGACAGCCTCTGTCAGTTCTGCTAGGGAGACTGCTAGATCACAGGGTGGGCGGTACACCAGCAGAATCCCCAATCCGTCCCACTGGCCCAACACAAGATGCAAACACTCCAGACTAGTAGTCAGATGGACAGGGAGCCTGGAGAGAGAGAGAGAGAGAGAGAGAGAGATTCTTATAGACCACGGCAACCCCCACTCCCCGGCCCTAAAGTCTACCCTGATGCCGAACCAAGAATCTTGGTGGGCATAACTGGGAGAGACTAACTATTCCCTGTTCGCCCACTCAGGTCTTGGTAATGCATGCCAGATTGGCCGCCTCATGCATGCCGTGTTCCCCTTACCTGGCTAGCCCTCCTCTCAACGCCATATCTCCCTTGACCTGTCACTACACTGATTGCCCCCCCCACATCCCCCCACTTGGCCCCATATCTTTTGGCCCTGCAGATAAGGTCTCCTCAGAGACAACACAGCCAGCTCACGTTCCAATCAGTCCTGGGGGCAGATTGCCTGTTTCCACAGATGGCCATCTAAGTCATCGCAGGTGGTTACCAGGGGAAAATACAATCTAAAATAGAAGGAAAAAATTCTGGCCCACTTTACAGGGTTTGTCTTAAGGATTGCCAAAATTATGTGCAATGCTTGTATACTTGAGATGTGCTTTACAAATGCCTGATTCTATTTAGGAAGGTTTTGGTAGGAGAGAATCTAGACTTACTCATTTCCTGACAGTTGACAAACTATTTTTGTGGGGTTTAAAAAGAAAAAGGAGTGATGCTATTCCATGCATTAACTATCTGAAAGTATTCCTTTCTCTTATGACACTTTGCATAATTTTACTGTTTTAGGTGCACTCTTTGGATAGCTGTCATATTTGACTTTTTCCAACGAGAGCAGCTTGTTTAATCAAATATTTTTAGCCACACTCCTCTGTCCACAACAGGGCAAAACTGAGATACAAGATACCGTAATAATTTCCTCTATTTCTGATATTCAGGTGTGAGTACCGACGCTCATGGAGCCAAAACAGCACCACTAACACACAAGACGGTTTCAGTAGAATTGGTGGGGCTTCAAAGTTTGCAAAAGTGTGTGCGTGCACACACACACACACACACACACACACACCTGGCCAGAAAACTGGGCGGGATGGGGAATTGGAAAGGAGTATCCTAGAGGCAGGCATCGCTGACACTAAACAGGAATACTCGAGAAAGCAACATTTTCCTTGCAGGTCCCACATGTGAATGGCTGTTAATGTGTAATTATCCTGTATTAATATATAACGTTTACAGAAGTGTGTCATGTAACATCTAAACCAGTGTTCTCCAACCTTGGGTCCCCAGATGTTTTTGGCCTACAACTCCCAACATGCCCCAGCCAGCATGCTGGGAGTTGTAGACCAAAAACATCTGGGGACCCAAGGTTGGAGAGCACTGATCTAAACAATCCTTGCAACAACCTTATAAAGCAGGTCATCATCCATATATTGCAAATGGGTGGAAAACGGGGACCAAAAAGGAGAAATAGTGGTTTACTGAAGGCCACCTACTGAGTTCCTAGCACAGGGACATTTGAACTGGGGACTTCCCGGTTCATAGCTCCAATATTTTGGCAACTATGTTGAACTAGCTTATTAATGAAGTCTCCTGCACAAAGTCTCCTGACTAAGTCCATGAAATCTCCCGGTGTCCCATCAGCAGTGGGGCACCACTGGATACAACCCTGGAGGCAAGTGAAATCTTTGTTCAATGCACACCAAAGTGGTCTGAGCAAAAGAATGACAATATCACCTTGTAAATAAATTAACAACAGTCATTAGCCCACAAACATATCCCGAATATATTCCTGTCAGTTATTTATGGAATGCTAATGGAATCAGGCTTACAAAAGTCTTCTTGCCTAGACACTTGGGGGAATATTCCGCAGGTGACTGGGCAAGTGGCTATTTGCAAGCCTGTACAACATACGTACATTTATGGGAGGTAGGGGCAGAAGAGGATAAACAACTGGAGATTTAGGGAAAAAGAGCAAAGAGGGTCATGGATAGCACAGGAAGGATTAGGGTTGTTTATTTCTATAGGGTCCTTTAAGGAAGTTCTATAATTTTAAAGGCTGTGTTGTTGTTTTTTAATGTATGAAAGGTTTGACCCATACATACGGTATACTCTTACCAAGATCCTGATATTTTCATTTCATGTTTCAAACAGTCTAGCAAGTACGGTAACACAGATATGTGAATTCCTTATTCAGAAGTTAGGTCCCCTTCTTAACAATGTTTTAAGGACTACATAAATTAATTATTGCTGCTCTCAATAGGATTAAATTCCATTAGCAACATGCACATAATCTTCATCACTCTAAATGTAAAGTTTAAGTTACTTAAAATCTCCAGTACACTTATTGGTGGAGAAAATTCTGACTCTTCTGATTTGCTTTTTGAGATTACAAATCTTCAATAGCCATGTCATCTGTAAGGGAAAGATTACAGACAACACACAGCAAGGAGCATTTCTAATTACTTTAGCCCTTTATGAACCACTGACATGTAAAATTTTGTCAGTGGCTAATGGGGAAAATTCTTTCTGAACATATCAGGAGATGCTCAAGCGATTATGGGACAGAGTTTTATAGGCTGGCAGATTTCCAGCTTTGATAGCTTAAACTCATTGGCAAAATAGTTCCCACAGTTGTGCATCCCTGAAGGTCCATCGGTTCTGATGTTTCCACAGCACAGCCCTTTCTAGACAACGGCGCCAACATTTATTGCTGACCTTCGCATTGCACAGTGGGTGTTCCACATCACTCTCATCCCAGTATAAAACAGAAGCCCCTTCATGTGGCACATGGGACCTCAACAACAGTGAGCAGGGAACCAAACAATGCTTTTTGTATCTTTTGTCTATACATGAGCCTAGAGCATTAATGTTCCAATACGTTTTTGGTTCTACGTTTCTCTCAAGGCCAATTTCTTAAGGCAGCTATGCAAATAATCCACAGCAGCCATTCACCTACAATAAATAAACAAACACACACACCCCTCTGAATCTCTGATTTTATTTATTTATAATTTTTTTTTATATATGCCATCCATTGTAAAATGATTGCAGGGTGGTCACAACATACAATATATTATCATAAAATACACAAAAGTCAGCCAGTGTCAAATTCATTATATGCTGCCCTTTAACTATCCCATTCTGATGCAGAGGCCCAACTGTTACGTAATCAAAGGGCCTGGCAAAAAGAATTGTTTTCACCTGGTTCCACAAACTAACCAATGTTAGCACCAGTCCAGACTCCAGGGAGAGGGCAGTGCACAACCATGTTGCCAACCCAGAGAAATCCCTATTACTAGTTCCAGAAGTCTGAACTTGGTGATGGTATAACCCAGTGTTCTCCAACCTTGGGTCCCCAGATGTTTTTGGCCCACAACTCCCAGCATGCCCCAGCCAGCTATGCTGGGGACCCAAGGTTGGAGAACACTGGTATAACCAAAAGGGCCTCAGCAGCAGATCTCATGTCATGGACAGGATGATGCAGGCACCCCTTTAGAGAGCCACATCCTAAGCCATTTAGGGCTTTATGTGTCAAAAACAGCACCTTGAATTGGGCTTAGTGACAAATACCTGGGGCCTATTAACAGCCTAAAGAAAAACAGAATCAATTTCCCTGCAGCTTACAGAAGCCTGTGATCATAGCACAGTGTTGAGCTCGACCTTAGTGAACAGGTTAGCTAACTTGGAGGTGCTGACCTTATCACCCTTCAGTACTCCTGGGAAGTTAGCTAACATATATAGCTGAACTTCATTACATAAGGGCGCAATGTGATAAGGCTGCCCGTAACCCTCTGAACTCCGAGGATTATGGGCATCCTATGCAGGGCAGAAGGAGGGCAGAGGCGAAGGTCACCTCCGTACTTCTCCCGCCCTGCAAAGCAGCTCGGCAGCTGATTTTGGCTGTCTAAGTGTCGTGCCTTGGAATGCGAGAAAAGGAGTCTGATGCGCCGCCAGGATACTTTGTATCCTGGTGGCGCCTTTCTCCTTCCTTCCCCACCCCCTGGAACGCCTACAAAAGCCCTTCTCCTGCATTTGCGGTTCTTTCCATGCTGGATGCAGGGGGTGGGGGAGAGAGGCACTCAAGAGTATAAGACTCAAGTGAACAGAAACATAGGACTGTTCACTTAAAAAGAAGCAATAGGTGGGTGTAGGAGAGTTTGTGAAATGTCAAGAGTTTATGAAGGATGCATAGTAAGAGCTAAGATCACACTACCATGATTCCAGCTCTAACTATACACGTTGCAGTTTCAATTGTGTTTCCATCACACTATGTGGATAGGGGTTTTCCTGCAGAAACGAATGGATAATACAGTTGTAGACATCTCCTTGGCACACTCAGCAAAAGAAAAACACACACTACAGTCACAGTTCTAATCATGTGTGAGCAGGGCCTCCAAGATAGATCTTCCCCTGCGAGTTCCCCAAAGCTGCAACCATCTTCTGGAGGCAGATTTCTCCCCTGTAAAATCCATTTACAGAGATTTTAAAAAACAACAATAATGAAGGGGTTATTATTTTATTATATTTTTTACAACATGCTGGCATGCATGCCCAAACATCTGAGATAAGAGAAGACACAAAACTTCTCTTATATTGTACGCCACTATTTTAAAACTCAACTAGAGTGCTTTGCCAGAAAGGTAACATAAATTTAGCAGGCAAGCAAGTAAGCAGTCTATAGAATCTTTAGGAAATAAGAGTACGGTACATAACCTACTGATGAGATTGTTTTGGGAGAATTCTGCTAATGCTAAAAAAAAAGATGACAAGTACTAAAGCCAGTAGCATCAACATGCACAGTAGTGACTTTGTACAAAAGCACAAGACAACAATGATACAGAATCAACAATTCATCATTGGGGGAGTCTGGATTATGGGCACTAATGGAGGATATAAAAGATAAAAATCTTCCAAATATCCACTTTTTTTTCTTAAGGAGTTACTTCTAACAAGTCTTGCTTATTCAGGATATTAGAACAGAAATGCTCATGGCAGGCTACACTGGAT
Organism: Shinisaurus crocodilurus; assembly: GCA_021292165.1. Lineage (NCBI taxonomy): Eukaryota > Metazoa > Chordata > Lepidosauria > Squamata > Shinisauridae > Shinisaurus > Shinisaurus crocodilurus. The sequence continues at coordinate 192,302,859 of CM037879.1, read as the reverse complement.
AAGGACAGGTTGCTTACCTGTAACTGTAGTTCTTCGAGTGGTCATCTGCGCAGTCACACATATGGGCTCTGCGCCTGCGCTGAGCTTGCTTCGGAAGATTCTTTAGCTGAGGCGAAATGGGCGGGAACCCCTCCCCCCCGGTGCTCAGTTCCTAGCACGGTTCCCGCCCATTCCCTCAGTTCCTATGAGACCGCGATTGCGACCCCATGGACCGAGGGACACGTGGTAGTGTTGATATTATATGTCCTTGGACTACAGCAGTAATACCATTCTCATGCAGAGATGAGTTTGGAGCGATGCACCCAATCTCCACTGGCAGGTCCATCGAAATCGATAATGACGCTGAGCAGGGATGGTGGGTGGGTTGTGTGACTGCACAGATGACCACTCGAAGAACTACAGTTACAGGTAAGCAACCTGTCCTTCTTCTTCGTGGTCTCTGTGCATCACACATATGGGCAGAATAACAAGCTGACTTACTGGCGGCGGGACGGCGTCACACGTCACTGCAGCACCGATGAGAGGACTGCCCGGCCAAAGGCGTTCTTTTCCCGAGCTCGAAGATCAAGTCTATAGTGCTTGACGAACGTCGATGGCGTGGACCAGGTGGCTGCTCTACACAGTTCTTGCAGAGGAATGCCCTTCCCAAACGCCGGGGACGTCGAATGTGCTCGGGTTGAATGCGCTTTTATTGTACCAGGTAATTGCTTGTTGGTCAATTGGTACGTGTGTTGTCTCCACAATCCATTTGGCGAAACTTTGCCTGGATACAGGTAAGCCTTTTGATGTTCCGCCATAGCAGAGAAACAGCCGTGTCAATCTCCTGAACGAAGCTGTTCGGTCCTTGTAAAAGGCCAATGCACGACGAACATCCAAAGCGTGCATTTTCCTTTCCAGGTCTGTTGTTGGGTTTTGAAAGTAGGCCGGTAATACTGTATCTTGGCTAGTATGGAATTCCCATACTACTTTTGGTATGAAAGAGGTATCTGGACGGACGATCACTTTGTCCTTATGAAAAACCATATAAGGCGAGTCCTCCCTTAGTGCACATAGTTCGCTGGATCGTCTTGCCGAGGTTATGGCGACTAGGAAAGCTGTTTTCCACATCACTAAGCGATAGTCTACGGTGGCGAGCGGTTCGAACAGTTTCTGTTGTAGGGCGCGCAGCACCAATGGTAGGTCCCAACCTGGTGTCAGATTTTTTACTGGAGGAATAGTGTTCCGTAGGCCTTTAAGGAACTGTTTCACTAGAGGGTGAGTGAAGACTGTCCCTGTGACAGAATAGGGTCTATTGGCCGAAATTGCTGCCATGTACACCTTTATAGATGATAGCTTTAAGCCCCTCGCCATCAGAGCGAGTAGGTATTCCAGAATAGTTTGGATTGTGCAAGTCTTTGGATCTTGTTCTTGCGCCATGACAAACTTTGAAAAGTCCAGCCATTTTCTGGTATAAGATGCCCTTGTTGCTGGTTTGCGGGCAGCTATCAGAATGTCTTGTATCGCCCTAGGCAGGTCTTGCACTAGGAGTGCCGTATCCTCCATGCCATGAGTGCCAAACTTTTCAGGTCTGGGTGCCGGATCTCGCCCCGAGCCTGAGTTAGTAGAGTTGGCGTGATGGGCAGTGACCGGTATTCCCCCTTGGAGAGGTGAAGTAGCTGAGGGAATCACGGCTGTCGGGGCCACCATGGTGCTATTAGGATGCAGTCCGTCCAGTCGCTCCATATCTTTGAGACGACCCGTGTCAACAGAGGAAGGGGTGAGAAGAGGTAAAATAGATGCCCCGACCACTGCATCATAAAGGCGTCTGTAATGGACTCTGGATCTGAAGCTGCCCTGCTGCAGAACTGGCGGCATGTGGTGTTCTCTGAAGTGGCAAAGAGGTCTACTTGAGGGTAACCCCAAATTGAAAAGATCAAATGGCGAATGTCCGGATCCAGCTGCCACTCGTGGGATTGCAGGGAGACTCTGCTCAGAGCATCTGCCAAGGTATTATCCTTGCCTGCGATGTGAATCGCCATGAGAGAGATGGATCTTTGGATCGCCCAGTGGAAAATCCTGAGGGTCAGCCTCGTTAACCTCATGGATCGCGTACCTCCTTGCTTGTTGAGGTAAGCCACAACGGTTGTACTGTCTGTGACCACTTGGATGTGTTGGTCGCCCAGCTCGGACTCCAGCGCCTTCATGGTGTTCCATACAGCAAGTAGTTCCAGCATGTTGATATGCATCTTGCGTTGAATGGAATTCCATGTTCCCTGAGTGGTACGGCCTGCACAGTGCGCTCCCCAGCCCAGAAGGGAGGCGTCCGTCGTTAGTATTTTTGTTGGTGTTAATGGATGAAAGGGAACTCCCTTGCTCAAATTCCTCTTGTCCATCCACCACAGTAGGGTTGCTTTGACCGTTCTTGGGATGGGGAGGCGAGCGGAGGGAGACTGCCTCTGTGGATCGAAGGAGCGGATGAACCAGTTCTGGAGGGTTCTCATGTGTAGGCGGGTGTAACTCACGACTTGTACTGTCGATGCCATGTGGCCGAGGAGACGTTGGATTGTCTTCACGGTTGGTGAGCGAGCCTGGTATAGACTTTTCGAGAGGGTAAGTATTTTGTCCACCCTGTCCTTTGGCAGGTATGCCCGGCCTCGGATTGAGTTGAGAACCGCCCCTATGAACTGGATCTCTCTGACCGGAGTGAGGACAGACTTCTTCGCGTTGAGGCACAGTCCCAGCTCTTCGAGTAGTTGTAGCGTTGTCGCCTCGAGTCAGCTCTCCGTACGTTTCGTGGAGCCCACCACTAGCCAGTCGTCGAGGTAGGGGAAGATTCGGATTCCCCTGGCCCGTAGACTCGCGCAGACCACTGCCATGCACTTGGTGAATACTCTGGGTGCAGCGGAGAGGCCGAAGGGGAGAACCACGAACTGATATGCCTCGTCCCCTATCTTGACCCGCAGGTACTTCCGACTGTCTTGGTGAATGGTGACGTGGAAGTATGCATCCTGCAGGTCTATCGATGCAAACCAGTCCGTCTTGCGAAGTAGGGGCAGTATCGACTGGATGGTGACCATTCTGAAGTTCTTCGGTGTTATGAAGAAGTTGACAAGTCGGAGGTCCAAGATCGGGCGAAGTCCTCCTCCCTTCTTTGACACTGTGAAGTACCGCGAATAGAGCCCCTGCTGGAGGTGATGCGGGTGGACAGGCTGGATGGCGCCCTTCTGCAATAGAGAGTCCACCTCCTCCAATAACGGTGGAGTGGGCTGCGTGGTACTGATGCCTAGAAAGGGTGGGAGGACATCGAACTCGATCCTGTACCCGTGCTGGATGATGTTGAGGACCCAGCGGTCCGTCGTGATGGATTGCCACAACGGCAGGTACGCGGCTAGTCTGTCCTGGTATGATATGGTTATGTCCGAAATGGGTGTCATTGCCAAATCTGATGGTATTGTCAGAATAAGTAGTTTCGCCATAGTCTGGTTGTTTGTCATGTTTGGTGCTGTGTCGTACGCCGGGAGGTAGTCAAAGGCGTCGTTTGGTAAAAGAGGTACTTTTCCTAGGGCCCTGATATTTGGTTTGAAAGGGCTTCCTAAACCCAGTGGACTGGCGGTCCCGTGCTCGCGAGTCCTGGTTTTTTTGTTGGAAGCGCAGCCGGAATGGTGTTGCTGGCTGGAACTTTGCCCACTGTTTAGGCTTGTACCTCTGCCTCGGTGTTGCGCTAAGTCCCATCTTTTGTGCTGTGACTTTAGCTTTTTGAGCTGCGTCGAGGGAGTCATCAGTTTTAGTATTAAACAGCCCCTCTCCGTCAAATGGCAGGTTCTCAATTCGCGCTCTTGCGTCAGAGTTCAATAGGGTTGAACGAAGCCATGCGTGCCTACGGAGGGCCACCGAGCTGATGAGTGCCATTGCGTGGCAATCCGTTTGATGTCGCGCGTTGTTCATTTGGAGGGTTGCCATGCTTAGGGCCTCCGCTTGAAGCACACGCGCCAACTCCCTTTTCTCATCCGACAGTTCCTCGCAGAGGTTACCGAGTTTTTCGGTTAGGAAGTTCTGGTACCTGGCCATAATTGCCTGGTAATTGGAGACCCGGAGTCCCAAGGCGCTGGATGAATATACACGCCTGGCACAGGCGTCCAGTTTCTTTCCTTCCTGATCCACCGGCGTGGTATGTTGTTTGCTGGAGGTGGATTGGGCGGACTCCACTATAATCGAGTTTGGAGCCAGATGCGTGAAGAGGAATTGGGCATCCTCTTTATGAACACGGTAGAGAGACTCGAGTCTCTTACCTGTTGGGGGGATTACCGCCGGTTTGCTCCAGGTATTCTTTACAACCTTTAGCAGAGCTTGTAGGTAAGGTACCAGGCAGGGCTGGTGAGGTTTGTGCCGCCTGCATCATATTGTACACAGGGTCGTCATCGTCTGGTGATTCGATGACGGTTTCTATCCCCAGGGATGCTGTCATTCTCAGCACATGATCGGCAAAAGTCCCTAGATCTTCCGAAGGGGATATTGCCGCCCTTGATTCGACCTGGAGATCTGATGACGATTCAGGGAGACCTGATATCATGGAGTCTGAGTCCGAATAAGGTAAGTCAGAGGAAGACTCGGGGTCAAGGTGTTTCGATGAGATTGGTTTTGTTAGGTGTTTCTTTTTACACAAGGCCTTTCTTGGGGATGCGTGAGCTGTAGTATGGTGATCTTTAGAGCTCATAGCATGTTCTCCCTTGTGCGGGCTAGTGCCCCTTGGTCAAGTGGCGTGGTGGTATCGTTCAAGGGGACTCCTACTACGTGACATGCCCCTGCGCCTGTGGCAGTCGACATCAGGAGACGTGCTTCGACGTCGACGGTGTTCGTTACCGGGGGAGCCGTGGTGTCGGTCGATATCGGGCGATGGGGTTCGACGTCGACGGCAGTCTATCTGGGGAGAGACACCATGTTGGTGCCCGCCGTCGGACAAAGTGCTTCGGCGTCGGCGCTTAACTATGCGTGGTGGAGTTTTTCGGCGGTACTGGTGTGTAGGGCTTTTTCTAGCCTGAGAGTCCGGCGAGAGGATGCCGAGAGTCCGGCGAAACACTTCGGCGGCGGCGCTGGTCGACTTCGATCGACCGGCTCCGAGTTCGATGGCGTCGCCGGTTGGCATCGAGCGATTGGCTTCGACGGCGACGGTGGCCGATGTCAGCTGAAGGGTCCCGGCGACCGCGGTATTCGGTGTCGACCGAAGGCTTTCTGTGGCGGCGTTCGGCATTGAAGGAAGGGCTGCGGTGGCGGTCGATGTCGAGTTCGTGGCTTTGGCGCCGAGCTGCGGGGTCCGGGCGACAGCGGTATTCGACGTCGATCGAAGGCCTTCGATGGCGGCGTTCGGCATCGAAGGAAAGGCTGCGGCTGCAGTGGCGGTCGGCGTCGAGTTCTTGGCATTGGCGCCGAGTATTTTTGGTGTCGACTGGTGAGCGTCGATGGTGGTAACTGTCGATGTCGACAGGATATCGGTGTCGAAGGCTGCTGGCGGCCGTTGATTTGTCGACCTTATCAGCGTGTTGCTTAATACGTCGAGTAGCTTCCTCTTCAGATGAGCTATCTCGGCGGGCGTTGCGAGACCTGCGGTCTCTTCGGTATCGAGGTGACCGATGTTGTGCTGCACTGCCTTCTCGCCCCCGGTGGGGGGAATCGTCTCTGGATCGGACAGAGTGTCTCTTGGACGTTTCCGACCGAGACCGACTGCGCTGTTCCGGCAATTTAGACCGGGGTTTCTCTCCTCCCTTGGGTGAAGTGGAGTGTAGAGATCGGGCAGTCTTAGCAGGAGAGTCTAAGATCTCTCCTTCCGAGATCGATGCCGCACGATCTATCGCTGTGTCCAGCAATATGATCCTCGGTGTCGACAGTTCTTTGTGCATCGATGTCGAGTGTTTGGTCGAAGACGGGGATCCCACGGCTTTAGAAGCCTCTGGTCTCTTTGATGTGGTCGATACAGTTGGAGACAGAGTCCTTAGTTTCTTTTTGGTTTTTTCTCCCTTAAATCCCTTGTGCGATTTTTTCTTTTGGGGTTGGACCTCATCGAGACCGGTGGCTTTAGTAACCGGGGGAGAGGGTTTCTTTGATGTTGTGGTGCGCGGGAGAGAGGGGCCGGCCGCTGAAAGGGTTTGCTGCCATAGCGAGGTTTTGAGCTTTAGCGCTCACTGTTTTCTAGTAACTTTAGTGAATTTTTTGCAGTGGCGGCAGCTTTCAACGATGTGCTCCTGCCCCAGGCATAAAGTATGCCCGTCTCTTGGGGGTAGTTTTGCCCCACAGTCAGTGCACTTTCTGAACGGGGCCTTAAGGGCCATCGCTCTAGGGAAAGTTTGAAAGGAGACTAACGAAGATATATATATATATATATATAAATATAGTTTTTAGATAGGAAAGGAATGAAGTGAGGGGGGGGATAATCGAACAAGAAGGGGGTAGGTCTACTCAGCCGTTTGTTTGTAATCTGGAGAACCTTTCGAAAGCTGCCAGTTGCAATAGCGGTCGAAAAGGAACTGAGGGAATGGGCAGGAACCGTGCTAGGAGCGAGCACCGGGGGGGGGGAGGGGTTCCCGCCCATTTCACCTCAGCTAAAGAATCTTCCGAAGCAAGCTCAGTGCAGGCGCAGAGCCCATATGCGTGATGCACAGAGACCACGAAGAAGAATCCATATTAACTGCCCCGGTAGCGATTTGCCACACATACATGGCCAGTTTTCCATTGGATATTATAAATAATTAAGGAGGTCAAATAATCTCATTTACTTGACAAAATCAGAAATATAACTCTACCTCAGGGGAAGGAAACCTGTGACCCTCTAGATATTGTTAGAGTACAACTTCCATAATCCCTGAACCCTGGCCATGCTGGCTGAGGCGAGTAGGAATCCAACTACATCTGATTTCCCACCCCATTCTACCTGAACTGGATAGAATAACAATGAAAAATCACTATGGATTTAAGTCTAAAAGTCAGCCAAAGCCAAAGTTCATTCGCTATTCAGATTATTTCCACACAAGGATTTGGCGATCCTTTGCTTTTACAGGTTTTGTAATGGGATGAGGCCAACATGGAACAGAATGAGAGATTGCAGAACAATATTGGCATTTGTTCCTCCACAAGTAGCATCAGTGTTCTTGCTATTCAATGTCTTGCAACTCAAACATGGGGTAGAACCTAACCTCATACAGTTAAAGTGGCCACAAAATGGCACTCCAGATGTTTTGGCCTACAACTCCAATCATCCATCACCATTGGCTATGTTGGCTACGGCTGATGGAAGTTGTAGGCCAAAACCTAAACCACTTAACTAGGAAGTCTTCTCCTCCAGTATCAAATCTGTGTATTCTATAAAAGAACTCCTTAATTTTAAGTGTAGGTTCTTGGTGCACTTCCTCAGTTGATGGCTTCTCCCATTGTCTACTTGAGGAAGAGTACTGCTCTTTGATTGTCCACGCTCCCCCCCCCCATCGCCCCCTTCCAGGAAGTACAACACTACTGGTTTGTGTATAATGTCAGTTTCACAGGGGCCACCACAAAACAATCCAAAATGTGTAGAGTTGGTTAAATGCTTCATTCAGTATGTGGACGTGGGGCCAGCAAGTGGGACAGGTGCACCTGTGGCTCAGTTTAGGTGTGATCATACCACCTGCATACTCAGCCCACTTTGAGGTGTGTGTTCACCTAAATTTGCATGCTTTCACTAGCAATGCCAATGGACTTTAACACATTTGAGACTTTTAACCCTGCTTCCTAGCTCCTATGGCTTTTACTTATGAATAAAGTTACATAAAAATATAATGAAATGACCAACATAAAAGCACAAGAATGCAAGTGAAATACACTAGCCATCCATACCACATACAAAAGCAACAGAAACTGCCTATGCCAAAAATTTCTATAAAATTATTTGGAGATGGTATCTGACTCTGGTAAGATTAAACAAAATAGATAGTAATTGTTCTCCATTGTGTTGGAGAGGATGCCAGGATCTTGGTACTTATGCTCATATGTGGAGTTGTAAAAGTGTACTGGATTTCTGGAACAAAATTTTTGTAGAAATTCAGAATTTATTGGTATTAATTTGGAGGTCTGTCCAAAATTAGCGTTGCTATCAATAACGGAGAAACTTGTTTGTTCTCAAGAGATAAAGGAACTAATTGTAAATTTGTTAACCGCGGGAAGATTAATGATAGCAAGGAAATTGAAAGTTCAACATCAGTTTTTAATTATTGACTGGTATAAAGAGGTGTGGGATATCGCCTTAAATGATAAATTAACTTGTAGTATCAAATGTAAAAAGGGGCAATTAAAGAAAAATAACTTTAAGGATATTTGGGGACTATTCCTAGACTATATTTTGAAAGGGGAGTAAGCCATGTCAAGATATTATGTATTTTTGGAATATTGAATAATAATTGATTATTATAATAGAAATTATTTCTTGGCCCCGTGGTGATGGGTGCACCTTGGTAGTTATATGTATGGGTTTTTTTATTTGTTTTATATAATGTTTGAAATAAATTTTTAAAAATTGAAAAAGAAACTGCCTATGAACTGTGGAACACACACACACACACACACACACACAGACACAGCTTAAAAACTGTTCCAGCAGTCTCCCTACAATAAAGCTTTCCAGAAAAGTTCTTAACATTTTCTACAAACACCTTAATATACCAGTTCTGATTGTATATAAAGGGAGAATCATAGAAAAGTAGAGTTCGAAGGGGCCTATAAGGCCATCGAGTCCAACCCCCTGCTCAATGCAGGAATCCAAGTCAAAGCATCCCTGACAGATGGCTGTCCAGCTGCACCTTGAATGCCTCCAGAGTGGGAGAGCCCACCACCTCCCTAGGTAGCTGGTTCCATTGTCTTATTGCTCTAACAGTCAGGAAATTTTTCCTGATGTTTAGGTGGAATCTGGGTTCCTGTAACTTGAGCCCATTGTTCCGTGTCCTGCAAACTGGGATGATCCAGAAGAGATCCTGGCCCTCCTCTTTGTGACAACCCTTCAAGTACTGGAAGAGTGCGATCATATCTCCCCTCAGTCTCCTCTTCTGAAGGCTAAACATGCCCAGTTCTGTTATAAGTGAAGAAATTGAACATGCTAGTATGCATCTATATTCCCAGCAACAGACTCATGCTCCTGCCAGCATCCTTTAAAGTTTAAACACTGCATTAGTGCTATGGGAGGCACTTTTCTTATGGGTTCATCACACATCACTGCTGCAACATTTAAGGGCCAGCAACAACATGGATGGGGCCAATCACAAAGGACTTTATCATTAAACTGTTGCCAGGCAGAGGTGAACATTTCACAAAAGGACCCATGTGCAGCCACCAGCCTTTAAACATTAGAGCAATACTGAAGGATGACTCCATGGAAAAGCCATTCCTATGGAGTAACAGTGTCCTACAGCTATCTTCTAGTATTTGGTAAATTATTGCCCATGCAAAGAAATACAAAATACTTTAGACTTCTGTGGGGAGGGGGCAGGAAGATGACATGCACCACCAGGATTATTTTTACCAAGGCACTGAAAAAACTTAATGCTTTTTAAAAAATTGCCCAAGCTTTAATGCCTTTTGATACATTTATTAATTTCCTCTCACTGACTGCATAAAACCTTGGGGATCATATTACAGACCTCATGGAGAAGCCAGCAATGTAAAACTTGAGCACAGGGCAAGGACTTAAACCAAGGGTAGGCAACTTGTAGGCCAAAACATCTGGAGGGCCACAACTCCCATCAGCCCTAGCCAGCATAACCAATGTTGAGAAATTATGACAGCTATAGGCCAAAACATCTGGAGGGCACAAGTTGCCCATTCCTGACAAACTAAATACATAAAAGGTAAGTCTCGGAATAAAACAAATATCCAAAAACAAACACTGATAAAAAATGTTTGCACAGTGTGCATTTTGCATTGTAAATGTTTAACACACATTATAAAAGAGAGGTTACTGCAGGTGTCTGCAACGTGGTGCCCATGGGCACCTCCAATGTTGCTTCAACAGACCAAATATCCAAGTAAGTAGCTATTTGAAGGTGGTGTCTATATGCCACCCATTCAAATATTGAAAGCGCTGTAAGGTCCTCAATCCATTGCATTATAGAAGGTGAGGATTTATCCTTCCAATGTTGTAATATCAGTCTTTTAGCTGTCTAAAGGGCATGGAAAATCCACTTATACTGACCATTTGTTAATTTCCATGAAGTAGGTAAATAATTTAAAAGTGTGCACCATCAGTGAATATTAAAGACTGTTCCAATACAAAATGTATCTGTGCAATAACCTCCCCTCAAAAAGACTCAAGTACTAGACACTGCCAAAACATATGTTTAAAAGGAGCATTAGCTGCATTGCACTGCCGGCAATTTGCCAAATTAGACAACCCCTTACTAAAGAGACATCACAGTGTTCAATAGACACAAAACAAACATTTTTGCTGAGCAAGACGCAGCCTAAAATCCATCAGTGCAACATGTTGATGCCAAAGCGGCGATCCACTGATTAGGCATTTTGTGGTAGTGCCCACAGCAGTTTCTCCCATTCCCAAATGTGCCCACGTGTCCAAAAAGGTTGGGGACCCCTGCGTTACTGTATAACTATATATTTAATACTTTGCCATCTTGTTAAGTTAGGTACTTTAAGCATCATCATGTATCGTCTATGCTCAACCATCTGCAAGATCTTAAAAGACAGTTTGTGGTTCTATCATCTTCTACAGCTGTGTCAGTCAACAAAATAAGGAAGTGGGTTGTGAGCTGGCATGAAAGAAAGATATAACAAGCCTGTTTCAAATTAGCCTTTATTTTACTTGAGAATCAAAAAGGGCAGAAATCTGGTCTTTAGTGTTAACATCTGCTGCAGATGCGACTGATTGAAGGATAGCATTGTGAAGTTGATGCAAAAAGAAGTTTAAAATGCCCTCTCTCAGTTTCCAAAAAGAGTCTGCCTTTTTTCTATGCTAGTGTTCTTCTGTGTTATCTCTTGATATTCACTTCCTGGAGTTTCCAGTCATGGGGGTTGTGGAAAGAACAGCAGGCTCTAGAAACTTCAGCTGGAGGCAGATAGTTTTTGTTGTTGTTAAATTAAAGGCAGGAAAGCAGGATCACTTCTCATGGTGCATACACTCATCCTGCATTGCAGGCTTATATGTTTTTGTATTGTATCACCCACTAAAGGCAACAGTGGGGAGAGAGAAGTGTGTCTACCTATAGTGAAATCTCTTTCAAACCACTTTCAACTCTCTGAAAATGTCTGCTTCCAGGCTAAAAAAAATTTCTGATCTAGGGGAGAAATCAACATCTCTGAACCAACGCTGATTTAGATGTGTCCAGACTCTTTCCTTCAGCTTAATCATGCCATCCATTTTCTGCTTCACAACTCATTGAAGTCCATCTCTTTCCATCACCGCAAGGTGCTTAACTGATACTAGCTGCAGCCTCTCTTTGGAATAATTAGATCCTTTTGGAATGAATATGCAAGTACATAAAATAAAGCGGCTTCACTTCACATGCTATGCCTAACACATAGTATCTAACATGCACCTGTAACATTCTTCATGGCAGTCACAGCAAATTCTTTACCTGCGGTGTGAACCTGGCTTTATAACTTCCCTTACATACATATATACAAGTTGGGACATCAGATCAACTGTCAATCTTGGTCCTATACCCAGCTCATGCTTCAGGCAGGCAGTTAAAAAAAAGAATTAAAAGCAGCATCTGCATATAACCAGTACATAGATGTTAATCCTTTGCCTCCCCCACTCCCAGGAAAATCTTTGATGTTTAAAAAGATAGTTGCAATTGCAACACACATTTGGGGGAAGATTATCTTGCAAAAGTGCCTGCGGCTGTCTGCTGTCCTCAAACATGCTGGAAACTTGCAGAGCCATTTTCTTCAGAGCTCATACTTGAACAGAACACTCCGTTTCCAGGGCAATGAAGACACATTGAAACAAACCACCTTTACCACACTAAAAAAAAACAAACACCAAACAAACTTCAGTCTTCAACTTGTATCTTAAAATGCACACAAATGTCAGCACCAGAAAGCTACCTATGGAACAATAAAATGGTTACCTTGATAAGAAGTGGAGTGAAATTAACAAGTTTTACCCAGATTACCAGTAAGGCATCTACAGAGCCATCATACAATTTAGGAATCTGTATCAAGTAAATATTTTACCCCAAGCTTTTATATTGTTCCTAGAAAACAGGGCAAAATGCCACACAGAGTGACCCTGAAGAGCTATATTCTGGCATGTACTGATGCAGTAGAGTGCCCACCCATCTGCCCAACATATACAAAAATCTAGTTGGTTTATAGGAGGAAAGGAGGTGGAGCAACAAAATGGAAGATAATTACTTATCCCATTCATGCAAGGTAATTCCTTGATTCAGCAACGCTATTTTTATTTATTTATTTATATTTATACCCCGCCTTTTTTCCTGCAAGGAACCCCAGGCAGCTTACATCCTCCTCCTCCTCTCCACGTTATCCTCACAACAACCCTGTGAGGTAGGTTAGGCTGAGAGTCAGTGACTGGCCCAAAGTCACCCAGTGAGCTTCATGGCAGAGCGGGGACTAGAACCTGGATCTCCCGAGTCCCAGTCCAACACTCTAACCACTACACCACACTGGCCACACTAATGCTCAGAGCTGTGTATATGCTGCAGTTCTTCAGGAGCATAGAATATAGTACTTCCCAAGAATTTCAGTCTAGGTTGGTGTTTCTTTCCACCCTCATCCCCCACCCCACAATGTGACAGAATTTTAAGGCTCCAGTCCAAGGCCTTCAAATTGACAGTCTGGCAACACGGATCACCATGTGCACACGTATCACCACTGGGAAATGGCAGATGAAATTAGGAACATTCTGGAGCAGGCATTACCGTATTTTTCGCACCATAAGACGCACTTCCCCCCCCAAAAAAGAAGGGGGAAATGTCTGTGCGTCTTATGGGGTGAATATTGTTAAAAACCCACCAACAACAAAAAAATTTTTTACATACCGTACCTCCCTCTGCGCAAGGTCCGGAACGCACCTCCTCGGGGTGGTTGTCTTCAGCGGCGGGCAGGGGCTCGGGCCTGCACAAACCTGGTGGCTGCGGCGGCAGCAGCAGCGCCCCCTCCGCCTGGCAGCAGGCCCAGGAGACGGCCTCCGGAGGCGGAGGTGCAGGCGGCAAGGCCCCCTCCCCGGGGCCGTCTTCAGCAGCGGGCAGGCGCTCGGGCCCGCCACAAACCTGGCGGCGGCGCCCCCCCCCCGGCAGCAGGCCCAGGAGACGGCCTCCGGAGGCGGGGGCGGCAAGGCCTCCGGAGGCGGGGGCGGCAAGGCCTCCGGAGGCGGGGGCGGCAAGGCCTCCGGAGGCGGGGGCGGCAAGGCCTCCGGAGGCGGGGGCGGCAAGGCCTCCGGAGGCGGGGGCGGCAAGGCCTCCGGAGGCGGGGGCGGCAAGGCCTCCGGAGGCGGGGGCGGCAAGGCCCCCTCCCCGGGGGCCGGCAAGGCCCCCTCCCCGGGGCCGTCTTCAGCAGCAGGCAGGCGCTCGGGCCCGCCATAAACCTGGCAGCGGCAGCAGCGCGCGCCCCCGCCCGGCAGCAGGCCCAGGAGACGGCCTCCGGAGGCAGAGGCGGCAAGGCCCCCTCCCTGGGGCTGTCTTCAGCAGCAGGCAGGTGCTCGGGCCTACTATAAACCTGGTGGTGGCAGTGACGGCAGCGGCAGCAGCGCACCCCCCCGCCTGGCAGCAGGCCCAGGAGACAGCCTCCGGAGGCGGAGGCGGCAAGGCCCCCTCCCCGCTGTGGAGCAGGAAGAGAGTGGCAGCGGCTGGGCAGGCGGCGGCGGCGGAGCAGCTCCTGGGCCCTGATCCCATCCAGCGTGGGGCAACTGCCCGAACCCCCGCCCCTCTCAGTCACCCCTGTCCCTGCAGCGATGGAGCCGCGGAGGGCTCCTGGGCGGAGCTGGGCAAGCCAGCCTCTCAGCTGTTTCCCCCCAACAGCTGATTCCCGCCAGCATCAGTTCAGTTTCTTTGCGGAGATCAGCTGTTTGGCTGAACAGCCACCCCTCCCCTCCCTGCAGTGATGGAGCCAATGGCTGCGCGCCTCGCCTGGCCTGCCGCGCTCTCATTGGAGGCGCTGTAGCCAAGGGGCGGAGGGGGGCCAGTCGGCCAGGCAATGCAAGAGATCAACACAGCCTCAAGACACCTCAAATCGCCTCAAGTCACCTCAAGTCACCTCAAATCGCCTTAAGTAGCAGCAAAGCCCTGGGACCTCACACAGCTGACGCTGTCAACATTTACGGTACTACCTACACCTCCTACACCTACTCTATGACCGGTCTCTGTCTTTCTCCCTGTCCTGCCATGCTTCTTTGCACATGCTGTAAAGCAGCTTCACTTGGCCTGTGGGGGTGTGTGTGTAATTTCATTCACTAGAAAGGACTTTGTTTTGGGAACACTTCATTATTATGGTGAGGGGAATGCCTGGAGCAGAGCTTACTGTAAGCTGTCTGCCTGGCAGTCCTTTGTTTGTGCCCCCAGAAGTCCCTGGATCTCAGGTGTCTTATCTTATCTTGCCTAGGGCACCAAACTGCTTACTGAGTTTTCAAGAAGCCACAGTGAAAAATGCTGCAAGGCAGTTGTTAAAACAGCTTTTTGATACCCATTGCATGTATTGTACTCAAACAATACTGACAGTTCCTTCATTACTGTATTTTCTTGCAGAAAAATACCACCTCCTCATTTTTTTCTTGTTTTCTTCCTCCAAAACCTACGTAAGTGCGTCTTATTTTTTTTTCTCTTGTTTTCTTCCTCCAAAACCTAAGTGCGTCTTATGGTGCGAAAAATACGGTACTTTCTCCAAGCATCTGGTGCCCCGGGAATGATCAGAGTATGTGGATGAAGCAGCAAAACATCTGTGCTAGCCCACAGTGTGGCCGTGGGTGCTAGCCCACAGTCTTGGGACTCTGGCCGTGGCTATGTTTCATGGCAAGTGGGTTTTAGAATTCAGAAGATGGAAGTTGCATGCATAATACTTCGCATGAACTCAATTAGGTTCCTCATTTATCAAGTACTGTATCTAATTTTCAATCCTTCAAAATGACAGTAATCACAGATGGTCATTAACAAGTTTGTGCAGCAGCAAGGACAGAATATTAGCCTAAAAACAGGTAATATGCCTTCATAACAGAGTGAGTTGGAGACAAATTGTTTTCCTTCCTTTGCAAGTTCTATAGAGAATATGATTTACTGGTTAGGAATCAGCGATACTTCTGTTTTGGAATGCTTATATCCCCATCGTATGTGTTCACCCAGCAGTGGTAGTTTAACACGTTATGTTAGTCAGTGTTTTATTTCTTATTTATTGTACAAATTTGTATACCACTTTAATATAAAATTATCAAAGTGGTTAACATACTATTATAACAATAAAATGCAATAAAATAATCAGTGCTCAACCATAAAACCCTAACATCTCAAGGAATGTCTGCATAGAGAGGCAGGTCTTAAGCAGGCTTCTAAAGGTCAAAAGAAGCCTTAAAGCAAACCATCTTGTTTAACAGAGTTTAGAGGCAAAGAACTACTAGACAAAACCTGCTCCACTGAGGAGACCCAAAACAAAACTAACCCCCCCCCCCCATAAAAATAAAGGAAAAAGCATTTCATTCACAACCACTCTAAGGCAGACCTCTTGACAGAAACCCTAGGGCAAAATGCAAAGACAAGGAAGTATAATCCAACAAGGAAAACAAATAGTCTGATAAGAGCACACATTCAAATAAGCAAACTTTGCCTTCCTACAATACACTCGCTAGAGTTGTATTTAAGGCACCCACCAATATATTCCATTTAATCCAGATAGCAGATTTTGTTTACAAGTACTCAGTTTTCTGGCTTAACACAAGACTGATTCTCGGCCCATTACAGAAGGCTTTAGCAGCTGAACATACAAGACTCACACAGTGAGTGAAGATGAGGGAACACGCCATTCCATAAGGGCAGACAGTACTATCTGATAAATAAACTTCAACATAGTCTGAAAGATGGCCTTGTGAACAATACTTGAAATATGACATTATTAAGGATTGGTGCAAGCAGGCAGCCAAACTAGTGAAAGTGCTGTGGGCTTGTAACAAATAGAGTAAGTTACTACAGTCCAGTCCAGGGGTCCCTAATCTTTTTGGGTTGGTGGGCACATTTAAAATTTTGAGAATGTCATGGGAACTCTCATAAAATGGCTGCCATGGTGGGCCTATCTGGTATCAGAACACAAAGTGCACTATACAGTAAATAGAAAGTGTAAGTTAGAGAGGTGTGCCACACTGGGGTGGGAGAGTAGCTCAAAGCACAGTTTGGGAGGAGTTAAGAGTACAAAAAGAAGAACAGGAAACAAAAGCTGACCAAAATAAGAGATTCAGAGAGATCTCAAGCAGCAATTCACCTGGGAACTTCTGTTTCTATAATAGAGACATGACAGTGCCCAATGTTATCTTACCAGGCACTTTGATGTAGCAGCCTCTCAAAGTCATAGGCACTCTAGAAATGTTTGGCCTTTCACAAAGGTTCCATGGATGGACTTTGAAGAAGCCAGAGTGCAAGGTGAAAGGGAGAAACGTGCTAAGCGAAAAGCACGTCAAACGAATCCTTTACAGGACCATCTTCCATCTGGTAACCTGTGTCCTCACTGTGGGAAGCTGTGTGGATCTAGAATTGGCCTCCACAGTCACTTACAGACCCATCACTAGAGTCTAAACAATTTTCTTTAGAATTACCTCCTTTTAAAATTCTCCTTTTTGTAAATTTTTATCCTGGAAGACAATCTTACTCGGTCATGAGTGATCGCCTGATGGATGATGATGGAGAAATGTTTGAACCATGTCTCTCAATCAAAGTGACAACACTAATTCGAAAGCCAAGTGTTCATCTCATCATACCCTGAGTAGAGGCAGGAATGCACATTCGATTTTGGAATAGGCTTTCCTGAGCATTTAGTTTCATCATCCCACGCATTATCAAGTGTGTCTCCAGGACTTGTGCCACAAGATTAACACTGTCCACATAACCGAACATACATACGATGAGTGCGCGTGGTGGTGGGGGGAGCAGGACTGTAGTGACAAGGCCCATCCCCAACCTACGTGTGTTCACTGTACCATTGATATGTACACACAGAGACACAAAAACTGACGACATGTACATTCCTGATAGAAGCTGGCAAGCTCAGAACCGTGACTCATGCAAGAGATCCAACAGACAGACCTTGCAATGGATAAACTACAATCAAGCATAACAGAGCACAGCCATCAAAATCAATATGGCACAACCATCAAAGGTTGAAGGCCTGCTGGGAACAAAAAGGTGTTCACTGCATGTGTAAATAAAAGCAGAGATGGAGTCTGGTGGATCTCCCTAGGGAGGGTGTAATGCCTGACCTAGAAGGCACTCCAGTGCTGAAGAAATAAAGAAAATATAGCCAATTTTTGCTCAGGTGGGGTTACCGCCACCACTCCATTTTGCCTCATTCCCCTGGTTGAGCAAAGAGCACTCTCACGCTTTATAAAGCAGAACAGAGTGAGCAGGGTCAAGGGTAAGGCGTCATGGGTGAGGACTGCAAGGAACGAATCTCCAATAAGGAGGCACACCACAGGTTCACTAAATTCCCCAAGTGGGGTTTCCTTTATTTATAGGCCAAAAGAACAAGATTTACAAATGGAAAACAAGGGTCAACTGTTAGAACAGGCACTCAAGCCTAAAAGAAACTAACGTTACAATTTTTAGCCACATTATCCCTATCCCTAGGGCCATTTAAAGGGTAGGACAACTATATATGTGTGTGACAAGGACTAACTTAGATCAAATCACCTAGCTTCTCTCCCCCTCAGGCTAACTTCTCCCAGCTGACAAGTCCCAAATGTCACAGAGGTCTGTGCTCTCTTTCCCCAACCTCTCCTGGGTTCTATTAAGGAGGAATGGCCTCCCTCTGGACAGTTTGTTACAGAGGGCACTGCACAGTCTATGTACCACCATGGAAAAGGGCCCCGCTCTCGTGTCCATCTGCTACACCTCCGACAACACTGGGACACAGAGAAGGGACTCTGATGTCCACCTGAACACCCAGGCAAATTCACACAGGAGACAGTGGTTTCTATGGTAGCCTGGGCCTAGGTTTAAGAAGGGTAACGCCAGCACCTTGCATAGAGGTATCTCAGCAACACCACAGGCTAGTACTTTCTCTGGTGTAGTGAGCAGGAGGGTTGGAGAAATCCATCCATTTCCATGGTGCATAAGGGGGCATGAAAAATACACCCCCAGTTAAAGCTTTCAGAAGTATTTTCAGCTAAGCAAGGAGTTAAGTGCTTGGTTCTGCCAAGGTATCACAGCTACTGAACAGTGTTACCTACAGGGCCGGTGCTACCATTAGGCCAACTAGGCAGCTGCCTAGGGCGCAGGGCTAAAGGGGGCGCCAGAAAGGGGGCACCAGAAATAGGGAGGGAGGGCTCAAGTGGGAAGGGGGGGCGCTAAATATCTGATCTTGCCTAGGGCACCAAACTGCCTTGCACCGGCCCTGGTTACCTAAAATATCTCTTTTAAGCTATTTCTAAAGGATTTTTTTTAAAAAGAAGGCTATTTATTTACATCATTGTACTTACTAGCTTTTCATGATTTCTGTTGCAATGGATATCAGCTTTTTACTTCCAATTTTCCATTAGTCAAGTGCTGGCCTGAATCCATTTAGTACCACACAATGAGGTGAAAGGAACACAAATTATTTACTTATGAACGCCACTTAAGTATAATATCCATCAACATATAGAGCAGGGCTCTCCAACCTTGGGTCCCCAGATGTTGCTGGCCCACAG
Source organism: Shinisaurus crocodilurus (assembly GCA_021292165.1). Classification (NCBI taxonomy): domain Eukaryota; kingdom Metazoa; phylum Chordata; class Lepidosauria; order Squamata; family Shinisauridae; genus Shinisaurus; species Shinisaurus crocodilurus. The sequence goes on along the minus strand of CM037879.1, from coordinate 192,284,012 downwards.
TTCCCAGCATACCCAGCTAGCATGGCTAATGGCAAGGGATTCTGGGAGCTGTAGTCCAGCAATATCTGGGGACCCAAGGTTGGAGAGCTCTGATATAGAGCAATAAGGCCTTTCTGCAGACTTGCAAGTCTAAGTATGAAGTATTGCAAACAGCACCCAACACTTTTTTCCTGCATCATCCACAGAAAAGCATCTGATGGCATCAGTTCATTGTAAGATTTGTGGAGATTACAATCCTTCCAATACATATAAACGTAATACTGCAAAACATGTTACTTCAGTGCTTTTGAGTGTGCTTTACCGTGAAGGCCAGTAGCAAGGAGTAGGAGAAAGGAGCCTCTCCACTTCATAATCCCTGCTAAAATTTCTCAAGTTACCTGGATCCCACCAGCATCCAATTATTATTATTTTTAAAGTGTGCTGCAACAAGCCCAAAGCAGGAAATAGTGCCACTGCAGGGCTAGTATGCTTTGTGGTGCTTTTGTCCCTAGACTCTACTGAGCTATGGAGCATGCCACGGCATGAGAGAAACAGGAAGGAGTATACGCCTGATTGGGCCACAGGCTCTGCTGCTCCTGTCCATGAGTACCACAAACCCTGCTATCTGTCTAAAATTATTTTTAAGCCACCTTTAAGGATGCTGCCTGTGCCAGTTATGGTGCAAGTTGACCACCCATGCTGTCTCCTGATGACCCAAAAAGGAAAGATACACATGAGAAATGGGGACTCCAGTTCTATTGTTCCACTTCGAAATACATTAGTATAAGGTCAACATCAATTATGTCGCTTGTAGCTGGGCTATCTTTTTACTTTAGAGTAGGTGCATGTGGTCCCAATTCAGAGCCGGAGAAAACCCTGCCTGGCTGTTGGAAGTTTTCACATGGCCCATTTTTAACACGGAGTATGCCTCCCAATATTCTCTTTCAGAAAAACACATTCCTTCCCCCATTTGTCTTTACAATACAGGGAGCACTGAAGCAAAATGATGCCCCCATTCCCAGATCTGGATTGGAGTTTAATGACACACAGAGGCAGGAGATGGGAAAATGTGCCCTTTCTGAAGCAAGCAACTGCTTCATATTTTTTCACAACGAGCCAAGCCTGGGCAAACCCTTCCAACTGTTTTACTATCTGTGGATTTGCACTATTGATTCTAAATAAAAAACAGTTTAACTGTGAAGGCAAGCGCTACACTGAAAGACCACCAGAACCTAACTGGGGGAATGCAAGGAGAAGGGGGTCTAGTATGGCCTTCTCCCTGCAGTGCTAGTTTTCTACATACAGGAGTTTGTGATGTGTGGAGGAGATGGATGGACATTCAGCCATGTAATTTTCCTCCACACACTTGGGGCACTTGGAAATTCTGTGATTTCCCCCTCTTGCTGTGATCATACTAGCCTAAGAACAAATTTAAGAAGAGAATAAAGGCTACCAAACAGTGCCCCTTGTATCATCACCCACATTTCATCCTATTACTTCCAAGCATTCCACAGTTTGGGGTTTGATTTTTAATCACCCACGTTGCTGCTCCTCAGGAGAAAGGTGTCCCCTCCTCACCCCTGTTCCATGCTCCTTTAGCGATTTCCTTCTACCCTCAGCTGGTAGGTAACACTAACATTTGTGTTTTAAAATGGTTGTGTACATAATTAAACACACACATGCACACCACAGTTTATATAGTAGCAGGGCAAGTTAAAATCCAACAAGTGCTTTAGGAAAATGAGTTGGTTGTGTTAGCGTGTTAACAGCAACCACCTATGCCAGATCAATTGTACATAGGGTGACAAAGAAGATGTAGGTGGATGCCAGCCTCAAAGATGAATTTCCAGGGTCACATATCACTGCACGGCATGGATTAAGCTACTTTCAGGGAAACTGTCACAGGTCTGAAAGTGATGAACTGATTTGAACATAGTCAACACCAAAATGAAGGTAAGGAACTGTGCTACTAGACATATGGGATAGCAGCAGAAGTCTATCTTTGACAGGTGAAGTGCTATATGGGCTATATGGGCTCAGACAACAAAAACTTTGGACATTATGGCAAAAATCATGGCTTCAGAATGGAGTACACAGCTATTTCAAGCCAGAACATTTTTGGTACCCAACTCATTTCCTAGAACTTGATGCATGGAATGTCCACATCAGATATTTACAAAGTTAGGACCATAAACAGGACACACGGCCATTTAAAGTGGGTACCAGATGAAAAGAACATGCTACAAATAGCAGGTAGGTACTGACTTTACCATACCAGAGTTTTGAGAATGTCACATGGCGTAGTGGATGCTTTCCCATGTAGAGGTCAAGCTAATGGAGATGACCTTTGGAGTGTGGTGAAAAGCTTGGCACTGGTTTTAGGGGAGGGGGAAGAGTTGAAAAACATCACCAAAAACTTCAGTGCTCAGCAGTGACAATCTGATGAGCTTTATATGGACTGCAAGGGATGGCTCAGCTTGTCTGAGTGTGGAAAGCTAAGCAGGGTCAGGCCTCGTTATTACTTGGATGGGAGACCCCTCCTCTAGTTTCCTGCATTGAGCAGGGGGGGTTGGATTCGATAGCCTTGTAGGCCCCTTCCAACTCTATGATCCTATGATGTAAATGGAAACTGGACACTGCACCTGGAAGTTCACTGATTTGCTACTATGGCTCACAATCTACAATCATACAAACTATGCTAGATGGGGTCTCATCTACCTAGCTGATATGAAAGAACTCTAGCACAGCACCAGAGGTCCACTATGAGTTCACTGCTGGAAGTTATAATGAACCAATTAAAAAAAATATATCAACCAAGTCTATGCAGATCACACAACAGAACAGATAAACAAACTCTGCAAGATGCACAATAGAATCACAGGAATCACATGGAATGAGCATGCCAGGAATACATTCTGTATGACATGGTTTGAGCAATCACACATCTCACAGGTTGTGAGATGGCTACTCAACCTAGAAGATGATGGCAACCAATTAATATACTCTGATGGTCTCCCTTCACAACAGACATGCAATGCAGATGATGTAAAAATGAAAACAAAACAAAACACTGAGCAACCAAGAAAATTTGATTAGTTCAGAATAGCACTTACAAAAGTCACGGAACCTGGTAATAGCAACATACGGTACCACTGGTCTCCCTGACAACAAGAAATATGGCACCAGATGACGTGATCAGGGAGTTGCTGATGGCTAATGAGTGAGGAATACAAATTACAGTCCATAATATGAAGGAATGATTAATCAGTGCAACTCGCACCATTTCATGATCCACTGAAAAACTCAAATGTTTGCTTCATTGTGCAAATAAAATGTTAGGAACATAAGGAGAGCCATGCTGGATAAGATCAAGGGTCCATCTAGTCCAGCATTCTGTTCACACAGTGGCCAACCAGCTGCTTGAGGGAAGGCCACAAGTAGGACATGAGTGTGACAGCACCCTCCCTTACCACTTAGCAGAACGTAAAGAAAATTGTCACGGCTGCTGGTAAACTCATGCAGAAACTGCTTGATGCTGCAGGTGCTCGTGAAACAATACAGATAATTGATGCCCTGATGCATGAGATGTCCCCTATGCCACAAGCAATCTTGCTATGTAAGGAATCTTCACTGCTTGCAAAGACTGGAAGACAGATGAAGACCACGCCAAAGGCAGGCCTTATTCACTTCTTTACTACTGGAGTGGATGCTCTACATGTGGCTCCATACTTGAATCTGAAAATGTGTGTGTATCGATGGCCATGTACTTATTCAAGCCACAGAAACCCTTTGTGAATGCCAGACATTTGGTGAACATACTGATGTATTTTTCTGCTCTGTGATATGACACTTCAGTGTCAAAACAACCAGAGTGGATGTCATTTTTTTTATTGTTACACTGCAGTCTATTCTACAAAGGCTATGACATGATCCAAGCAAATGGGTCTGAAGAGGCCAATACAAAAGCTCAGTGTTGGACCCGATGTGCAGCTACAACAGGTGTGGATTCATTGCCATGGATGAAAATAAAGCTGATCTAGCCCACTTTCTCTCTGATGTCCTCATGACATATTGCAACAGCAATACAAGTTGGTGACTGCTAGTGATATCGTCAAACCCAATAGAAGACAATAAACTAGGAGAGACTGCCCAATTTTAAGGGAAATCACAAAGAGGTAGACGCAAGATGGATACTTCAGGCTTGTGTGGCAGTTGAAAGAGGTTATGAACAAGTTATAGTCATTGCCACAGATACAGATGTTACGCTTTTGCAGTTGCATTTCCTGACCACAGAAGCAACTGAAATATAGATTATCTCCATAACAGCTAATAATAAAGATGCTACTCATTACATCACATTGCCATGAGGCTTTTGAAACCTGTAGAGCAGGGCTCTCCAACCTTGGGTCCCCAGATGTTGCTGGCCTACAGCTCCCAGCATACTCAGCCAGCATGGCTAATGGCAAGGGATTCTGGGAGCTGTAGTCCAGCAACATCTGGGGACCCAAAGTTGGAGAGCCCTGCTGTAGAGAAAAACTTACCAAGATTCCATTCGTTAACAGGCTGTGACACAGTATCATCCTTCAATAGCTGGCTGGAAGATTTTGTTTGAAACAACCTAACCTTGTCAGTGGTACTGGATGAGATGGGTATTACTCAGATGCCAAGAGATTTATATGCCACACGTGTGGTACCCCAGATGCCAAAACCATTTATCATACCAGATACAACTATTTATGAAGGGCAAGAGGGATCTGCATATGCTTTCTCCAAATGAAAGATGCTCAGATGGTTAGACATGTTGCTACACCTGAACATACCTCTGTCTGGAAAGAATCTGATGTCTTAGTAGTGTGGACAAGGCTACTTCCTGTCTGGAACTAGTGACATGTGGGTGCAACACCGCAACATGCCACCTGTTTCAAAAATAATTTGAAAAGAATGGCTGCCTGTGACTATGATGCCATCAACTGTTCAATCCTCTTGCTTAACAATTCTCTTATTATACTCTTTATGTAAGTGATAACACATGCTGACTTCTCTGTAAGCCTCGTACTTACACATGATTGTTTATACACAACCCATATTTGTCTGTCTATTTGTATCTACATGCTATTTTGGTCTTGTACCTGCTTGAATCGATATGGCCATGTCTCCTATTTACAGCTATAAGTAAATATCAATCCAATTTGAACATTATGTGCATCAAATTATAGGAGATGAGTTGGATACCAAATATGTAGTAGGCTTGACATAACTGTGTGGGATGGTTAATACAATATTGCATTCCAAAGTCATGTTTTTGCCATAATTTCCAGAGTTCGGGTCACTCGAACCCTTACAGCACTTCACCCATCAAAGACAGACATCTATAGCTCCTTACTTTCATTTTGGTTTACAATATTTCCAAATCAGTTCATACTTTCAAAGCTGCAACCATTTCCTTGAAAGAATCATAACCAATATGGCCTTGAAAATGGCCTTCAAGGTCATTTCTGAGAGCAACATCCACCCACATGTTCTTTGGCACGGGTGCTGGCTTTTAATGTGCCGACACAAGTTTTTTTTTTTTTTTTAAAGGCATTGTACCAGGCCTACTATAAAGCCTCCCACTACTCCACTCCTTTTAAAGTATTTGTAGACGACCACAACAGTTATTTCTGTTTCTCTAAACCTGTCTATGTGCAGTTCTTGAAGGCGAGTCAATTCATGTTATCTGGCCATTGTGGCTTATTTGTATGCTTCCTTTCTAGGGAAGAGAACATTTCAGCAGCAAGAAAAACAGGCTAGTGCAACAGTTTGCAAAAAAGAAGAGAAGAATCTGCCATGCCAGCAGTCTGACAGCAGCAATTTCCACAGTACTGGAGAAGGTGCTGCAAAAGCAATTTAACTGACAATGGAACAAGAGTAACAATAGGCAACAGGCAGCTCAGGGGCTCAGCCCCGACCCAAGAGGTTTCCTCATCCAACCTTCAACATAAACCATTATCCCAACTGCCCATCTCCACACTCCCTTTTCAAACACCTCAGCTGCTTTCTCCCACACAAGCTGGGAGACAGGCAAAGTTATTTAGGTCCCTCTTCCCTGATGAGGGCAACAGAGGCTTTGGTTAGAGCAGGGATGGGCAAACTGGGGGCCACATGTCGGCAGTGAGCAGGGCCAAAGTCAGCAGTGGGCAGGGGCAGAGCCAAAAGTGGATGTCTCACCCACTCCTCTTTCTGCCATCCCCTTTTCTTCCCCACCCAACCCCTTCCCATCCAGTGGGCTGCCAGGGAAAGGGCAGATTAGTCTTGCCAGAGATCTGAAATGATTGCATGCAGAAGGCTTTTGAAATTGGGCCGAGGGCTGCAGGTTGCCCACACCAGGTTAGAGCACTCCTATTATCTAAGTGGCCTAGGACCATGATGCACTGGAAGCATCTTCTCCCATATGACATCCTTCCTACCAGGTGCTTAAATCAACTTATGAGACCTGCTCCAGAGTCATCAGAGGCAAGTGTCTATGAAGAGCAGGACTCTCCATGATGGCATCTATTGTTTAGAACACAGGGCCCCCTTCACTGCTACTTTTTAGGCACATAGTAAAATGTATCCTTTCACTGATATGCCTATCATTTCATTGTTTACCATCTTGCAGGCTTCATTGATTTCATTCATTGTAATTGTCATATATAATGAAAGTTGACCAAAAGGTAGGATGCAAGTTATCTAAATAAAACATGCTTTTTATCTGGAGGGCTGGGCAGACAAGGGTTCAAATCCACACATGTGGACAGTATGACAGATACACACTTTCAGAAAATGTAAGAACTTAGCCATAATCCTGAAAGTGGAATCTTAAGTACAGCTATGCATTTTTAATTAAAGCATATACACTGCATCGCTATGGCAATTTCCCCTTTCGCTCAATGCAGCCAGGGAAACCCTATTTTTGTGACATGCACACTTACAATTAAAGAACACACCAAAATATATCGGATATTTAGGGATGTGCAAGGATTTTGTTCGGGGGGGCGGAAATCCAGCGAACTGGCTGGGCTCGACCTCCCAAACTCCGTCTCACCTCCTTCCCCACCTCAACTCACGTTCTCCCGAGTTGAGCCGGGGAAGTGACTTCTGGGTTCCCGGAGGGCCGCTGTTTATGTAGAGAATGCCATAAGATACACAAATTGCGGCTGCTTCTAGCGTATCTTACGGCATTCTCTACGTAAACAGTGGCCCGCCGGGAACCCGGAAGTCTGACAAATGGTGAGGCGCACGTCCATTTCAGCCCGGCTTAACGGGTGCAGCAGTGTCCACCGAGCCAGATGCGGGTCGGGTCTTGGCGGATCACCCACTCCTCATGGCACTTCCTGGTCATCTGCTCTGCTGCTAATTTGTCCCTCTTGCTTATTTCAAATTGCTTACGGATAGTAAGACGGCATAGATCATAGAGTTGGAAGGAGCCTACAAGGCTATCGAGTCCAACCCCCTGCTCAATGCAGGAAACTAGAGGAGGGGTCTCCCATCCAAGTAATAACCAGGCTTGACCCTGCTTAGCTTTCCACGCTTAGACAAGCTGAGCCAGCGTAAGCCACAGGCCTGTATATCACTCAACTTACTGTTTCACATACATGTTGCATCTTAACATTAGCAAACACATTGGGCAGACCTACAGGAATTCTGCAGCTAGACTGACGCAAGAAGCAAATAATCTCTCTGTACTGTAACGGAAATTCTTACATCCCAAGTGAGGTAAATGGAAAACTCATCACAATAGCTTTGCATACTATTATATATTAAGCAGCATTCACTCCAGAAGCATGAGGGTGTTCAGGCTTTTCCAGCCTACATCCAACTCTACAGTTGAGTGCCTAATATTCTCCAAAAATTCTGTACTTGATTAGGCATAAGCTTTGGGATGCTTCTCCTGCAGACAGAAGAGTTGGACCACTGTTTTAGCCTTACTCTTCCTCTGTTAATAAACTTACCTGAAATATCAATGGACCTTATCAGCCTTTTCCTTTTCAGTTTTGTGGCATCTTTATTATGGTGGGTTAAAACCCATATTATTGATCACAGTCATATAAAGTAATGATGGTTTTAGCAGCTCTACCATTTAGCAGCTTTTCTCTCTACCATTTGAACAAACAAGAAAGGCAGTTGCAGTGTCAGGCAATTCAGGCCTAATTGCATGCTTGGCAGCCTTCCCCAACCTGGTGCCCTCCTGATATGCTGGACTAAAAACTTCCATCGTCTTCAGCCAACACGATGGGAGCTGGTAGTCCAACATATCAGGAAGGCATCAGGTTGGGGAAGGCTAAGGTAAGGGGCAAAGAGGTCTGAGATGAGGGTGAAAGAAGATTGATATAATAGCTACTGACTGCATTTCCCTCCTAAGATGGCCACAGGGATGTGCCACAATGAAATAGGACTGAAGGGGTAAAGGCAAGCACTTCAGACATGAGTACAGATGGGCATAACGCAGTGTTCTCCAACCTTGGGTCCCCAGATGTTTTTGGCCTACAACTCCCAGCATGCCCCGGCCAGGTATAACACAATGGAAAGGGTTCCAATGGGGAAAAATCAAGATGCTAGTGCCAAGCTTACCTACAAGCAAGAAGATCAGCCCAGTACGGTATAAGCTTTCCTGAACACAAGTTCTTCACAGAGCACCAAGTGGGAAGAAAGTATAGAGATGTGAGCAAAACCACAGAAATATGCAAACTAGCTAGCTTTGTAAACAAGATCCCAATTACGTATACCATACATAGGCCAGAGCCTCATCAAACTCTTCAAGATTTCCTGCTTAGCCTACTATAACCCAAACTAGAATAAAATACAAGTCCGTAGCAGCTGGAGTCCCCAAGAGCTGTTGTCAGTTAGTGGGCAGATGCACACATTATGTTTCCCAATTATGAGATCACTCCTGCCAGAGATCATCCTTACACCTCCGTGTCCATTGAGGTGCTAACACACTTTGAACCAAGCAGCCCAGGTACCGCCAGCCTCTGGACCAAATGGTGATTGGCATGACTCCACTGACTGGGAACTGATTCATATTGCAAGAGGCTACATCTTGACAAAGGTTATCAACTCAGTAGCCTTGAATCTACTGTCCTCTATAACAGCCTTCCCCAACCAGTGTCCTCCAAATGTTTTGGACTATAACTCCCAGCATTCCTGAACATTGACCATGCTGTGCAGGGCTGATGGGAGTTGAAGTCCAAAACATCTGGAGGGCACCAGGTTGGGGAAGGCTGCTCTATACTCCTCCTTCCTGGTGCATCTTTCAAGCTTTAACACTACCACCATTCATTAGAACCCCCATCCCAACATCACCAGGAAAGCAGTAACTACTAGATTCTTCTACTGAAATCAACAGGCTGCCATGTCAATGCTACAGCAACCTAACATTGGTTATGCAGAAATGTTTCTAAAATAACAGTGCTGAAGAACCACTACTTGTGGCAGCCTCTTTCAACCTGGTGCCCTCCAGAGGTGTTGTACTACAACTCCTATCATTCCAAGCCATCCGGGATGATGGAACCTGTTGACCAACACCTCTGGAGAGCAACAGGTTGGAAAAGTTTCTGCATAACTGGCTCCTGAAATTCTTAAGACAGCAGGAGCAAGTTTGTCCCCAAGTATTAGCAAATGAACAGCTAACAGCCACATCTCATCCAGTTTGACACTCAATGTGAAGAAAAAGCCTGCGTATACCTCTTCCACAGGCCTGGATTACAGACCCAGGGTAACAGCAACGTAGGCTAAGACAAAGCAATAAGAGCATAAAATCTGACTAAGTACAGAATCCTCTCATATCACCCTCCACAATTTATTTGTAAAGTTGAAGACAGATACAAAATTACGGTAAGTGGGAGGGAAGAGTGTTCACACATGGGTTCTTCCTGGCTTCACAACTGAGCTGATGGCTGAGCGTACTAGCAAACTGAAGGCTGGCTCAAGCCATCAGCTACCTTTGAGCCAGCAGCAGAGGAAACATAGGGTAGGGAGGAACAGGGCTTTTCATTAGAACCAGTGTTCAGTTTGCCAGTATGTTCAGCCATCAGTTCACACATGAAGTCAGGTTCGCATCACAGCTGAAGACTTATAATATAAAAGGAAGAGTTACAGCATGTCTGTCTTCACCCACAGATTCTATCCCACATTTGATGACCAGCATTTTATAATCTTAAGTAGAGATTTTTCAGTGGAAACAGGAGAATGAAACCCACAGATGTTGAGAAGTTGTTTCTCCATCATGTACCCTGTAACTTCCCTTCCAAGAGCAGCCGTTTTTTAAAACTAGGTCATGAACTCAGTGGATACTCTTAGGCAAGCCACTATCAGGCACATGTAATATGGAGATCACAACACTGGCCTACTTTATGTGAGTATCAAGAATGTATATGAAGTGCTACAACTGCAGAATTTAAGTAAAATACTATATAAATATAAAATGGCCTTCACAAAACTAGCCATTACCAAATAATCTTAACTGTATCAATTAAAAGTTTGTAGTATAACTCCATTGCTTTGGCCTCATAATGCAATTCAAGAGAAAATACACTAACTGCACTTGCAATTTGCCTTGGAGTAGATGGATAAATATGAATGAATTGAGGCCGGAGACCTGCATGCTATGTAGTCAAAGGCAAAATATTAATTTTAAAGGAGAGTGATTGTGCAAACAACCCTACTGGAGTTGCACTTGCTCAGAGTAGCACCTCCTACACTGTAAGCACACTAATGGAACGGAACAGGCTTCTGCTTCAGTGGGCTCTTCAGAGAGGTCAAAATAGAAATGCAGCTTTCTCACGTGCAGAGCTGTGTGTGATCTGTGAACCTTTCTTAACCTACAATTTGTTTGGGGCTTATTCTATTCAGTGCATTCAACCACAATTAACTGGATTTAATTTTTTTTAAAAAAGCGTTCCTTGAGCTCTGTGCCATGTGTGGTCACTCTTCACTACGTACAAATGAACATGCTCATCATTCCCCTTGAATAATGTGATTTTTATTTCCAGTAAGATAAAGAACAGTGAGCAAATATGAGGTCACATTAATATTATACAGAAAGAGCACTGTAAGGAAGTATCATTGTGTCATGCTTATCACTTACACCAGTGTTCTCCAACCTTGGGTCCCCAGATGTTGCTGGCATGGCTAATGGCAAGGGATTCTGGGAGCTGTAGTCCAGCAACATCTGGGGACCCAAGGTTGGAGAGCCCTGGTGTAGGGTTTGTTCTTACGACGATGGCTTGTCGTGTTGTCCGAAGCTGGGAAAGCCCTCTCATCATTGTTTCTGCAGAAACACCACAGAGCCGCATGGCCAGGGAGGGAAAATCTGCAGCCCCTCTAACCCCCAGATCTCTATCCCCAAGTCTGCCTAGCAACACGCACATCGACTATAGCCTCACTGTTACAGGCTGCCATCTCATCCCAGCCCCCTCCAAGTATGTACGTGGGCTCAGTTTCAGGTGCGGAGTGCGGTTGGTGTGGCTGTCCTTCGTGGCTCGTGGCCTGGGACACCTGGCTCACAGCGTGGAATGCTCGCACAGCAACAGAGAGCGTGTCGAGAGATGCATGCACCTGTAACTCTTGAAGGTGCAGCGGCCCCAGTGATTGGGGGGAGGGGAGGGGAGGGGTCCATCTGCAATATGGGATCCAGCACAGCAGCACATAAGATATTATCCAGCGCGCAAGCACATTCGCATAGTGCGATCGCAATTTATTTTTCCCGTAATGATTACGTTTCTCTAGCAATGAAAGCAATATAGGGCGCAGCATATTTCCTTTCTGTACTTTGCCACTAAAGTCTGCTTCAGGAAAATAAAAAGTGTTTCTCATTGCGGTGAAGGGAAAGCAGGAACGCATTTTTCTCCGCTGCAGCTGAGGTGGTGGCAGGCAGAGGAGTGGGTTGGGTTGCCCGGGTGCTTCGGTGAGGGCAACGGGAATAAGCTCCATACTGCACTGCTGGAGAAAAGACGAGGGGAGGTCTTGGGGAGGGAGGAGTCATGAATGAAACTCCTTGGATGTGTGCACCTGGACGCGAGGGCAGCGGGAAGGATGGTGCTGGGAGGGCCCCTCTTTTCAGCAGGGGGGGGAGGAAGGAGGGATGGGGGTTGAGAAGCGGAGGAAGTGCCATGCAATGCCAGGGCAGGCAAGGGGGGGAAGGGGGCAGGGGAAGGCAGAGAGAGCAACCTTCACCTGTCTCCTACCAAAGATGGGTGGTACGGAGGAAGGGCGAAGCGGGGCGAAAGGGGCCTTGGTGCCGGGCACCACGAGGAACGGTGGGGGCAATGATTGGAGCCTGCCATTTGTGCGTGAGGTGCCAGGGTCTCGGGAGGGAGGGAGGGATGGTTGTTAGTGAGCATCACCTGCCTCTTGGGGCAGGAGTGGGAAAGGGAAGGAGGGGGATGGGGGAGGAAACAAGGCTTCTCACTGGACGGGAGATAGCGCACGGCGGCTGCAGCTGCTGAGACTGCAGCCGCGCATTTCATTAAGGGCGCTGTGAGGGGGTGGGATAGCGCTTGGCCGCACAAGGAAGGGGGGAGGGAGGGATTGGGGGACGGCAAAACTGGCCGGTGGAGGGGTGTGTGGAGCAGATGGCGAGGGGAAAGTCAAGCCGTGGCTCGTGCTAGAAGCGCTGGTCGGAGGGGCTGAAGGGGGGCGGAAGATGCTTTTCCACATCGGCGATTAAAAAAGCAGGGAGAAAGCTGCTCATGCCACGGGCGGGGAGGTGCCGGGGCAGGGTGACAGGCAGCGACTGCTGTTTCTGCTGGCTTTCCAAGGTAGATGGTCTAAGAGGTGGAAAGGAGAGGGGCTGGGTGACAGGCACAGAGTTTTATTCTGTTGGATTTACAACAGTCGCTTAGGAGGCGGAAAGGAGAGGGTTACAGTTTGCTTCGGGAGGGGGGAGGGGGAGGGGGGAGAGGGAAGGCCCGCCCCGCCCCAATTGGGATGAAGCAGCCCGACGTAGGGAGGAAGTGAGATCCTGGGATATGGACTGGCTCACAAAGGCCACTGGGATACGTGACGTGAGCCGGAAGGAGCTCAGGCTCCGAGCAAACCACACTAGCGATGAGCGGAACAATGCTAGCGATGAGAGGGGGCGACCGTCTGTCATGCCCATAGTTGTAAATCGTGGTAACGTATCACGATGGCTTGCCATGTTGTGCAAACCCACCCAGTGATGCATAAAATCAATGTCATTAGCAAGACAAAAGTCTAGCACTCGCTGAGGTAGTAAACCTGGGTCTGGGCGGTACCACTTCAGACTCACGTAATAGCACATAATATAAGCCTCCACCCACAGGAAGCTTCAAGCACATAAAAAACTAGCATAGGCTGCAGTCTTCTCCCCAATGCCTAGCTCCCCTATGTGCAGGACATTTCTTTTATATGGAGAAGCCTTCCACTCCATGTGCCCCAACCTTCAGTCTGAAGTGGTACATCCCAGACACAGGTTGACGACCTCAGTGAGGCCTATGGATTTCTGTTTAGCAGTGACAAAGGAACAAGCCTTCTCTGTGGTGGCACCCGCCCTGTGAAATGATCTCCCCTCTGTGGTATGTCAGGCCTCAACACTGCCGTGTTTTAGGCGTTTGTTAAAAATTATGCCAAGAAAGTAATTATTGAAATACTTACAGGAGGGAAGCCCCAATAGCAGCAAGCTCTTCAATTTTTCTCCCTAAGAAAGTATTTCCTAGTTGAAACAAAAATCCTGCCAAATTTATTAAAAAGAGGGCTCCTTGGGTGCTTCCAGGTGGACAACACTACCAAAAAAAAAAAAGGCATTGGGCATTAATTCCATCCTTAACAGGGTGTTTCTGGTAAGATTTTTTTTAAAAAGAAGACAGAAGCAGCAGCAGGAAAACACAGGACACTTACAAGTGTAAGATGGTCACATCTGGACTCTCATAAAATCCCATGTTTGAGACAGGATGATTGCACAATAAAAGCTTCATCTGGAAGATCTTATTTACTGACGTAGCCCTATATGGTTGAAGTTCCCTTGTTAATATATTACCTCATGAAATGGCCATCATTATGATGGGGAAGGGAGTATTACATGAGGGTGGGCGGGCATGTTGCAAGGACCCAAGCAGGTGGGCGGCAGATTTTACTCTCACTGCAACAACGTCCCCAAAGTGCAGCTTTTTACTTTTCCCCATAAGAATGAATGGCAACCACTAAGGGATACCATTAGGGCAGAAGCAAAACCGGCTGCTTGCCCCTGGTGACCCCAGCTGAATCAAACCTGCTCCCATTGGTATATATCCCCCTCCTGAGATCTCCTTCTTGTCCAAGGGGCAGTGGAATGCTGAAGGCAGGTTGCTATATATGTACAGGCAGCATAAGTCATGAAATTTCGGTTAAAATGGAAAGCTACCCCGGAGATACAGGTTGTGCTGCCCAGGCAAGAACTTCTCAAGTGTAGGAGGAGATGGTTGCAAGGCCTGTGCTGTTGCAATATACCAGTACACTGTGAAATACAATGTTGGGAGGGCCCCAGGAAAAAGGAAATGGGGTAGCAGGGCTGGGGGGAGACCTTCCTCAGCGTGTGTCCTTTGAGAGCTGTTAGAGCAGAAAGTAGATCAGCAAGGGTTTGATGCCAAGCTGGTTCACAGAAGCAACAAAGTATTCCCCTACCCCGCCAAATTAAGCTGTTAGAATCCCTGACTGGCAGTATATACAGGTCATCCTAGTGTATGTCTGCCCCGCATGAGCCACCATTTTGCATCTGGCTTTGGTTGGGCTCTAGTGAAGAAAGAAAGAAAAAGAAAAATAGAGCCTGAAACCTACCGCCAACTGGAGTAGCCAGCTGTGGCTAGATCACAGGTGGGGAACCTGTGCCCCTCCAGATAACAGCTACCCACTGGTTTGTGCCCCATTAAGTAGCAAACGCCCATGCTTCCATGACAGACATGGAGCGCTTTTGGGACTTCTTGTTTTTAAATAAACCTGGTTAGTACATGAAAGAATGGCTGCATATTCACATATACCCATTTGCTTATGCAGTCAATTTCACATCTCCTTTGAGTTCTGTGGGACTAGGAACAGATAGAAATAAGAAGAGAACAGGCTTCCCTCTCAGATAGGTCCAATTTGGCCCCTCCTCCATTATATATTTGTAATTCTCAACCTACTGCTGCTGGATCAAGGCTAGTGCACTGTACTGGTATACTGCTTATTGCTCCTGTTGCACTAGGAAGATTGTTTTAACAGCCATTCTGCATAAGAACTACTTGGAGGATGTCCGCAACACAATAAATGTCAAAGTTTCCAAGGAGACAACAATGAAAGACACTGGAAGAGATACATTTCTTAAATAAGATGGCTTCCTCCCCACCCACCCACCCGGGGGGGGGGGGAGGTACAAGTTTTCCCACATGTATTCCTTCAAGGTATGTGACTTAAGGCCTTATTTCCTTTTTGCAGCATACCCTCCAGTGCTACACATTAATACGGACGTTCTACAGCCCAATGAACTACACTGAACCTCATGAGTCAAGGTAGCTTCTATGTCCCGCCTGGATTGCACAGTGTTTTGTAAAATAAAGGAAAAATAAATTTTCACATTAGGGTGAAATCCTGCTGCCCCTGAATTAAATAGCAAGACACCGATTGATTGTAATGCAATAAGATTCAGTAACCAGTATAGATTACAGAGGTGTGGGACAGATGTTTCTTTTCAACCTGTGGAGATCTTACCTCTATCATTCTGTTGTAATGGCAAAATGCTGATCTACAATAAAGAATTCCAATTCTAGCCTTTTAACCAAGTTCACACATTTTGACTGAAACTGTGCTCTTCTTCAACAATAATTTCCAAGCAAACCTCCTTTTTAAACCAAACTCTGTTGATTTCCTGTTACTGCTTAATGTTAAAGAAGAGCTAAAGCAGTGCAAGGAACAGAGTGCTGGACTTGGATTGAGGTGACCTGAATTCAAATCCCTGGATCAGCCACTAAGTTCAGGGGATGGTCTTGGCCCATTACATCTCAGTTTAAACCTGTCTCACATGGTTATCGCAAGAATGAAATAGGACAACCCCATGCATGTCACTCTGAGTTTATCGGATGAAGGTAGAATACAAAATTCAGCCTGTGGTCGACCTCAAACCCATTTCTTGTACCCAGTTGCTGGTTCACTAGGATACATGATTTCATTTCTAATCCATCCCCTCCACCTCTGAACATCCTCTTTTGCTCTAGCTGTATGAGGTACACTGTACCCAGCTCTGTAAGACAATACTGATCTCTGACCCCTCTGCCAAGTGTTCGATACCTTATATGCACGATACTAAAAATAAAAACATTGCAGAAGAAACGCACCTTTACCCAAGTCAGCCAAGCTATTTTCGGTGCAATTACATTAGACAACAAAGCACTCTCACTTCAGACAAGTTTTGGCTGTCACACAACTGGATTTCCATAAAACAGTGAATTCTCAGCGTGGTCAAAGGTATTCAAGAACTGCAATGGCCAACAAGTTGTTTTTTTCAGGCTTGCTAGGGCAAACCTCCTTTTTAAACCAAACTCTGTTGATTTCCTGTTACTGCTTAATGTTAAAGAAGAGCTAAAGCAGTGCAAGGAACAGAGTGCTGGACTTGGATTGAGGTGACCTGAATTCAAATCCCTGGATCAGCCACAAAGTTCAGGGGATGGTCTTACATTTGCCTACATTTGCTACTGTAGGCAAAGCTATATACATTTTATATAGATGGTCTTACATTTGCCTACATTTGCTACTGTAGGCAAAGCTATATACATTTTGTGATTCCTGAAGTTGTAAATAAGATGGACCAAAGTTAACCATGGTCAAGACTCCAGTGCTTCTGAGTTAGCAAAACACACACACACACACACACACACGGGAAGGGGGGCTAAAACTGGTAGGAAGGAAGATGTACAGTTAAAACGTTATAAGAAGTTAAAGGAAAGAGGATGAGAACATTCAAAAGGCCTGATCAGGTGTCTGTGCAGCAATATTTTAATCTCTGTTTAATCTCAGCTCCCCAACTTAAAAAAAAAAGCCTACAGGAACTCCTTCTACAATTGCTCAGTATGTTCCACATATGCTATAACCCACTTATATAACCCACTCTATGCATCAGCTTCCTCTACCAACCTCTGCTTGCAGGGTTTTTTTTTAGGTAAAGGTGGACTGGCAGCCATCAGAAAGACAGACAGACAGACAGACACACACACGTATGTACGTACAGGGTACAGCTTTGTCTAGCAGCTCTGATTTTGGCAAGGATCATCAGGTATCACCATAATATAAAAGGACTTTAAAGAAAACAGCAAACTTATCTGGCTCAGTTATTGAAAGTCCAATTTAAGCAGCTAAAGATCATCCCATAATGTCACTTCTTTGAGATCAGTAGAGACAGACTGGCAACAAAATCATCCTTAAGTATTAATAAAAAGT
This sequence comes from Shinisaurus crocodilurus, assembly GCA_021292165.1. NCBI lineage: Eukaryota > Metazoa > Chordata > Lepidosauria > Squamata > Shinisauridae > Shinisaurus > Shinisaurus crocodilurus. The sequence continues at coordinate 192,266,612 of CM037879.1, read as the reverse complement.
TCTTTTGCGGAGAAGTGATGACAGGATTTTTGAATAGAGACAAATTGCACATAAAGGCATTTGCAAAAATATAAATGATTACCCTTTATGCTTTTAAAAGCATATTTTCTGGTTTAGAAAAATAAAAGACAACTAAAGGCAGGGAGAAATACTTAAATGATATATGATAGGCATATATACAATTATAAATGGTATGGAGAGAAAAAGTATCCTTGTAATAGCTCAGTTTCCCCCAATGAAGTTGATTTACAGCAGCTTCAGAAATGGGGAAAAAGAAGTACTTCTTCACAAAATGTTACATAACTAACTCATGGAAATCACAGCAGCAAGTTGCGTGATGGTCACCAACACAAACAACTTTTAAAGCAGATTTAGAGGAACTCGTGGAGAATGAGTCTATTAACAGTGATTAGCCTCAACAGCAAAATGGAGCCTCCTGGTTCAGGGGTAGTATAACTCTGAATATAAATTCCTGGGGAAAAACAAGGGAAGGCCACTTTTATGTCCTATTCTGAGAGCCCAAAGACATCTGGCTGGTTCACTAGTGGAGCTAGAATGCAGGAACAGATGAACCAACCTATTAACCTTGGATCCCCAGATGTTTTTGGCCTACAACTCCCAGCATGCCCCAGCCAGCATGAGAACACTGTATTAAGGGAACTATTTACTTATGACAACACTGCTAAAGCTGAAAGACTTGGCTCCAGGCCATTTCAAATACGTAAGACTTGCAGGACACTAGCTACATTTAGGGTGCAATCTTATGCATGTTTGGACAGAAATAAGTCCCACAACTCCCAACATTGGCTGAGGAATGCTGGGAACTGTAGGACTTATTTCTGTCTAAACATGCATAGGATTGCACCCTTAAAGACTCTTTTGGCATAGAAAATAAGGCCAATAGAAGGGTATTGCATTAGAAAAACGATTCACCCATGATACGTAGTAGTTAATGACAAAGGAAAATGTAAACACACTATTACAACAGGACAGCCTTCCCCAATCTAGTGCCCACCAGATGTGCTGGACTACAGCTGCTATCACCCCCAGCCATCACACCAATGGGCCATGCTGGCCAGGGATGATGGGAGTTGTAGTCCAGCACATCTGGAGGGTGGCAGATTGGGGAAGGCTGCCATAGGGTGTGACGCATTAGGCTTGCTGATGTGCCGGTGTTTGATCCTACTGACATTTTCTTGTACAAAAGCCTCACTGAAGTTCAATGAAAGTGTGCTACAAACTTAGCCCCACAGATGTATACCAAATGAGCACGAAGTCCCTTAGGGGGAGTCAGAATTCCTTGTCATGTAGTTTAGAAAGCCCATCCCACAGAGCGCTGCACCATATGCAGAACATGTGTAGCCACTTTAGATTGATGGCATGACATAAAACAATGTAATTAAACACTTCACATTTGAAGTCCATTATATACACACATGCACACGCAAACATTCAGGCTCCAAATTAAGTATTAAAAGATTTGATTAAGGGGGGGAAATACGTTTGCACTCCCTAGATTTGTATTGGGTTTCAGCCCAGATCCACTGGTGTGTGGGTGTGTTTTAAACTAGTAATTAAGCTATCAAGACCATTCACACAGAGAGAAATGCAAGAAACCCAGTAGCAGGGAAACAAATGCATGAATACCCAAAGAAATGAGGAAAAGAAATCACTGTGTGTTTACTACACAAATCGTGGGGAAGGGGCACCTAGAGCATAATGCCCTGCTCCTTAGGATGTCTTTGCCAAGCGCTGTCTGTTTAAGGACAAAAGCAACACAGAGAATAATTATGCAGTGCTAAGGCAACCCCCCCCACACACACAACATCCAGCAGCCACAAAGCCCTGTTCCTACTAGACACTTGAGTTCTCTTAGAACTACAAGAGGAGGATGTGAATATCCCCCCCCCCCCACCAGTTCCTTCTGGCGTGTGAAAGTTGCCTGGCAAGCTGTAAACTTCTAAAAGCAGAGAAGAGGACTTTGGAAAGAGTCACAGGAAAATATCAGACAGATTGATGTGACCCCTGAGGGCTTTTTAAATATGCGCAACTAAAAGTGGTGGTGGGAAAATGGAAACCAAAAGCCAGGAGGATGGTTAAAAACATCGACAATTTCGCTTCAAGCGACTTCAACTCTCCAGAAATGCATCCATCCCCGCCCCCCAAACCCACGATCTGAAACTCAAGTTAAGCCGAACGCATTTCTCCCAATGAGGGATTTTATCAGAATCCCCCTTTTTCTTTGTTTTTACATCCTGAGAGACTGCATCTGTGCGGCGTGGGGAGAGAAAAGGACTCTCAATATTGCTAGGCGAACACCACCCACCCGACCACCCATGCTCGCCCCCCCCCCAGCGCACAATGCCTCTGACAGAACCCCGCGGATGACAATGGGGGGGGGGGGGCGAGAAGATCTCCTCCCCAAGCGAGCCGGCGCTGCTGCCCATTGAATTCACTCGCCTGCCCTGCCTCGCGACGCGAGGATATAATTCAAGATCTGCACGTATTTATTAACTTGGGAGATCAGACCCAGGAGGGTGGAGGGAAGCAGGAAGACAGCGGCGTTGCCGTAAAGCTGCCTACCCGCCGACTCTTGTCGGTTTTTAAACATCTGGAGAGGTTTATGTTCCATCCGTTTCCTCCTTTCATTTCTCCCCCCACGCCCCAGCAAACGCACGTTTACTTCTCCCCTCCCGACTTAAGCAGAGAGTCTTTGTGTGCAAAGTGGAAGAATCACACACAAAAAGAAAACCCTTACCTCGACTTTAAGCTGTTCAGCCTTATAAAGGAAGAGTGCGGGTGGGGGCGAGTTCCTTCCCGAACCAGCCGAGCCAGAAAGGTGCAGCTTTAGTCCTGATACAGCCCCCGTTGAGGGTGGCGGGAAGGTAGCTTTACAAAAGGTGCGTTGCTCCACTGCCCAGGCTGGTGACTTACTCGCCGGGTTGGTGGGCGGATGGGTTGGAGAGTATCCCCCTAGCCTGGCCAAAGAGCGAGAGAGAGAGAGCGCGCGCACGCAAACACGAGCACTCGGCGAGCTCAGCCCCGAGACTCGCCTTGTAAGGGCTGCGGGGCGGAGCATGAGCGCCGGGCTGCTGAGTCACGGCTTGGGGCTCCGCCTTCCCCCGTTGCCTTTGCCCGCTGCGGCTCAGGAGTAAGCTCGAAAAGCTTTGTGTCTCCGCCAGCGTCTTTCTTTCTTTGTTGTTTGAATCACTGGGGAGAGAGAGAGAGAAGAAAAGGAGTGCCTTTAGCTGAAATGAGACTGATCGGTTTCCTCCAAAGAGAGGAAGGGAAAGAAGAAGTGGAGCAGGGACTGGCACGCCTTCCAGCTGGAGTTTGGGGCAGCCCAATCTTATTCATCCTTACGCCGCAGTAAGGCTCGCTGCTTTCAGTGGGTTTTACTCCCTGGTAATTGGGAACCGCGTTGTCGCCTTTTATTGGCGCCCTGAGTTTGCCCACCAAGTACAAGCCCGAGCAGAGCGATCTTAAGCGTCTTAGAAGAGTCCAGCGGAACTTCCTTCCTCCCCTGTAAGCTTTGAGTCCAGTGAAACTTACTCCATGGGGACTGCAGGCAAACAGGCCAGCCCTGGGGCATGTTTTCTTGAAACAAAAGCTCACAATTGGATGGGACTTGCACCCTAAGTACAATCCTAAATCTCCTTGAATTATAGCCCCATGAGTGTAGTTGGACTTACTGTCGAGTAAGCATGCACTACTTACCAATGGATGGACACTTTTGGATCGCCAAAAAAAGGAGGAAATGCTTCACCAAAACAGAAGGCAAAAGAGGACACCGATTTGCATAAAATGTGTATGTGCTAATTTATATGTATATGTGCAAATTTAGAAATTAGTACCGTACTTTCTTTTAAATAGATATACAGTACATCTCACCATAGTGCGGAAGACTGTGACCAGGTGACCGGTGTGCCTGCCTGTTCAGTCTTCCGTTCAGGTGCTCACTGTTGATGGGCAACAGTCCTTATGGTTCTTTATCTTTAAACTGGTATTGGACAGGACAGCCCTTCAAATAGAGGACAGTCCTCTGACAGCCCTTCAAATGAGGACTGTCCTTTGTAAAAGAGGACACATGGCCATCTTAGGTTTGGGCTGTGTGGTTGCAGTCATCCAACCTATGCACATTTTGCATTATATTTGCTTGCAAAAAATAAAGAAGGTATGACTGAAAGCAGTCAGATTTGCTCTGGCAGCTGCAAGATGACAAGAAAGTTATTGTAGTGTCCATGCTGTGGACTTTTACAGTCATGCCTTAGATTGAGAGCATAATCCGTTCCGGAAACGTGCTTGTAATCCAAAACGTGCTCCTCCCGCCCTGCATAGATCAAAACGAAATTCCCTCAAAAAAATTTGTACAGAGATTTTTAATTTAAGCCGCACTACAGTACTTGTATTGCAAGACGTCGCTTGTATATCAAGTAAAAAATAAATAAATAAATATTTAAAAATTTGCTTGTCTTGCAAAACACTCTCAAACCAAGTTACTTGCAATCCAAAGTATTACTGTATTTCATAAGCAAGATTTGTTGCTACATGGAATAGGGCCTTTTCTGTGGTGGCATCTGTCCTTTGGAACCCTGTGTCCAGAGAGATCTGCCAAGCCACTTTCCTGCTTCTGTTTCACTGACGGCTGAAGACATGTTTTTTTTTACTATTTATTTCCTTAATTATAATATTTCTGCTGTTTTTGTTGTTTACACTTATTTTATTTATATGTACGGTAACAGAATTTTATTCATGTGGTGGGTTTCTTTCAACAGAAAAGCAATGTATACATTTCATAGATAAATCAAAACTGAAGGTGACTTTGGAAGGTCCTACTTACGGTAGGTAAAATATCTGTAGGACTTTAGCAGGAAGATGAATTTCAGGAAGAATTTCTAAATATACTGCTGTACATACAATTAGAACCTGAAGCTATCTTAGCTGAGTGGGGTGAAGTGAGGAACTAACATTTAATGTGAATTCCCCTGTGTGTGTGTGTGTGTGTGTGTGTGTGTATATATATATATATATACACTCACACTACACACACACACACACACATACAATTAGGCAACCACATTGGCTTCTACTTTTCACCAATTTGCAATGAGCTAAGAAAACTGTATAGTAAACCCCAGAACACAGGCAAAGTGATCCTATGGGCCCTAGATAGCATCTAGAGGGCCGTAGGATCGTTCAGATTCTCAGCTCTGAGGTTGGAAAAGAGTTCCAACCTGGGAGAAGGGGTGAAGAGGGCAGTCTGTGGCAAGGGGAGGAGTCTAGCCTCCTCCCCCCCCCATTGGAAGTATGACCATCTAGCTGATTTGCACGGCAGGAGGAGTGCGGAGGCAAAGATCGCCTGCGTGCTCCTCCCGCCCTGCATAGATTGCCCGCAATCCTCCGAGTTTGGAGGCTTACGGGCATCCCCATTGGATTGCGCCCTCAGTCATTTAACTCTTATCTAGTACAGCAGCCTTGCGCAACTTGGCACCCTCTACAACCCCCATTGTCCTCTGGCTGGGGGTGATGGCAATTGTACCAGGCTGGGGAAGGCTGTAGTACTTTATGTAGGAGAGATACAGGGGAAACCCAAGAGTTATCTTTCAAATGTTTTACCTTCAAGGAGCCTTTCCACACTGACCCAGCTCAGCTGTGTCCGCTGGCACTCCCTCCTTGCCAGTTTGGACATCACACAAAACTGGTTTAACAAGCCAGGATAGAAGCACTGAAGTCAAGCACTGTGAGGGCAAGGGAGGGAGAAGGGGGGAGTGTGCAGGCACATGGCTTGTTCTCAGGCAGATAAATTATGGCTTATCGGCCCAAGAATCCAAGAGCGTGATGTCTGAACTGGGACTTATCTGCTGAGGAATCCCACCCATGGAATTCAAAGGAATGTGCATTGCAAAGGATTTGGTTGTTACAGAGCACACATCTGGTTCATACAGAGCAACTTTCCCCAGCCTGGTGCCCTCCAGATGTTTTGGACTACAACTCCTAGCATTCCTGATCATTGCCATGTAGGCTGGGGCTGATGGGAGTTGAAATCCAAAACATCTGGAGGGCACCAGGCTGGGGTCAGCTGATACAGAGCATCAGCCAAGCCCCTTCTATGACACTCCAGGTGCACTAATGCTCCATTATGGCTGCAAATTACAAGGGAAGATGAGGATAGATGGGCAAACTGTATTTCAAGGAAGCTTGTCACCATTATTGATCTTCTCACTGAGGAACACCCGATCACCTTCAGTGGGACACTGGGGTCTCTGGAACACAGTCTGAAAACCACTGCTATATAGTTCAAGTGCTCCTTCTTGTGATTCATGGTGCACCACATAATCCTGATTTGGGTTCTTCAACCTGCTTCTGGATTCTACTTAAAAAAACCAGAAACCAGGTCACTTTAGAAACTGTTCTTGCTGTTCATTTCTGTTCTGAGAAATGATGGACATTTTACTTCAATCTACCGGTACCTGTGATTTCACAAACGTAGCAGCAGTGTGCCATTTATACTTTCCCCATGTCTCATCTTGTATAAGTATTTGTAGATACCCAATTACCACACTGAAACACAACCTTGCAAATGTTTACCTTTTTAAAGTTGTTACCAATCACAGTTATTCCTGTGACACCATATATTGATAGAAGGAGACGGTCTCTTTCACAGAAATATAATACACTAGCTGTTGCCCACGGCTGTGCTCGCGTGGATTTTAGGATTTGGTACAATGGAAAAGATACAGTGTCTCTGACTGAAAATGTAACGTTTAGGCTGGATGCTGGGCTGGCAGCAGAAAACTTTTCTGACAGAAATATCTGATCTTAAAGAAAAATCAGGTTAATCCTGAGAGTCTACAGGTGATGAAGACTGACCATGCCAAGTTTGGGGTAGATCCATCAAAACGTGATGGAGTGGAGCCTATGCGACAACGCCCCAAACACAACAGTCATTTAAAAACTTTCCCTCCCTTTTCACCCCCTCAGAGAACATTCTAAATGGCCTAGGGGAGATTTGCATACCCACCCCTATTGGCTGCTGCAGGAATTCATATGAACATTCTAAGTGTCGTATGGACTATTTGCATACCGTAACTGCTCCTATTGGTTCCTGCAGCAATTATGAGGTGAGGCCGACTTGCATAACTGCTCCCCTGTTGTTTTGCCCATAGGAGATATGAGAGTGGGGCGATTTTGCCCCCTTTTTTCACCCCCTTAGGGATGGAATTTCCAAAAATCCTTCCTTAGCGGGTGTCTATGTCATAAAAGCAATGTTCCTTCAAAATTTTACATTCCTAGATTAAACGGTTTGAGCTGGGCGTTGATAAGTCAGTCAAAATCAGTCAGTCAGGACACCTTCTTTTATATACAGTAATACCTTGGATTGCAAGTAACTTAGTTTGAGAGTGTTTTGCAAGACAAGCAAATTTTTAAATATTTAAATTTTTGTGACTTGATATACAAGCAATGTCTTGCAATACAAGTACTGTAGTATGGCTTACATTAAAAATCTCTGTACAATTTTTTTTTTGGAGGATTTCATTTTTATATAAGAGTGTTTTGGATTACAAGCACGTTTCCGGAACAAATTATGCTCTCAATCCAAGGCATGATTGTATATAGATTATTAGTTTTGAAGTTGTATATAGATGTTTGCAGAATGCTGCACAGTGATGTCTCCTGATATATAACCTGTATCATGTAAAGGCCAAAGGCACCTCTCGCCTCGGTATTACTAAGGCAGGGGTCCCCAATCTTTTTGGACAACGTTGGAAGGATAAACACTCACCTCCTATAATGCAGTGGATTGAGGACCTTACAATGCTTTCAATATTTGAACAGGTGGCATATAGACGCCACATTCAAATGGATACTTATTTGGATATTCAATCCACTTTTGTTGAAGCCTATGTATAATTGCTAGAAAACTATGCATTTCATACAAATCCATGCACGTATATTAAAAAAAATGGGGAAAATAACAACCCACTCGGCCATGAAACTCACTGGGTGACTTTGGGCCAGTCACTGACTCTCAGCCTAACCTACCTCACAGGGTTGTTGTGAGGATAAAATGGAGAGGAGGAGGAGGATCATGTAAGCCACCTTGGGTTCCTTGCAGGAAAAAAGGTGGGGTATAAATATAATAAATAAAATAAATAAATACAGAAAATGAAGATGGGCTGAGCAGTCCTATACACCAGCCTTCCCAAACCCAACACCTTGGCTGGGGGATGCTGGGAATTGTAGTCCCAACACATCTGGAGGGCACCCAGTTGGGGAAGGCTGCTACACATGAATCACACTGGGGGAGGAGGCGTGCCACCCCCAAACCAGCGCAACGGCTGCCAAATCCTATACTCACTCAGCCCAGGACAGGAGCGGGGAAACACCACAAAGCAGCACTGACTGCCGCACCTGCAGCCTCTGTGGAAACACCACCTGTGCACACCAATCAGGGCTTTTTGTGATGGGAACGCACACCCGGGACAACCTCCTGCCCCACATGCAACAATACCACAGCACTCCCCACCCCATCCCATGAGCTCCTGTGGCACAGGTCACAGGGACCCAACTGCTAGGCCTGTGGCTTATGCTGGCTCAGCTTGTCTGAGCATGGAAAGCTAAGCAGGGTCAGGCCTGGTCGTTACTTGGATGGGAGACCCCTCCTCTAGTTTCCTGCACTGAGCAGGGGGTTGGACTCGATGGCCTTGTAGGCCCCTTCCAACTCTATGATCTATGAATCTATGAAATATAATGAGGCATACCTGGTTTAAACATGCAGGCCTTGCGCCATCATGTCTACTTAGAGGCCTGTGGCTCATGCTGGCTCAGCTTGTCTGAGTGTGGAAAGCTAAGCAGGGTCAGGCCTGGTTATTACTTGGATGGGAGACCCCTCCTCTAGTTTCCTGCATTGAGCAGGGGGTTGGACTTGATGGCCTTGTAGGCCCCTTCCAACTCTATGATCTATGAATCTATGAAATATAATGAGGCATACCTGGTTTAAACATGCAGGCCTTGTGCCATCATGTCTACTTAGAGGCCTGTGGCTTACGCTGGCTCAGCTTGTCTGAGTGTGGAAAGCTAAGCAGGGTCAGGCCTGGTTATTACTTGGATGGGAGACCCCTCCTCTAGTTTCCTGCATTGAGCAGGGGGTTGGACTTGATGGCCTTGTAGGCTCCTTCTAATTCTGTGATTAATGAAATCTATGCTGCAAGCCCTCAGGCATCTGCAGGCACGGGTTTGAGTCCCCTTATACCACCCACTGCTCACGAACACCATTTTTGATCGAAACGGAGAGGACACATGGCTCTCCTTGGGACAAGGGTTCAAGACCTGAGGGAGGAAAAGAGTATTTTGCCAAGCAGGGGAAGGGAGGGACAAAAACACGCAACCAGGATCGCTGTAGCACTAAGTGGGGCATGGGGCCGGGAAACCAGAGACATGAATTTGAGCCCCACCAAAGGGAATGGGGGGAAGGGCCAGCATGTCATGTCTGAGGCAAAAGAGAGAGACCTGAGCCCACACTGCAAACTGGGAGAAGCCCCCTACCCATTCAGCCACAGCAGCAAGCAGAGACATCATGGGGTGTTTGCCTTCCCCCCAGCTCCAGGCCCAGTCATAAAGGCCTGGGTCACATAGGCTGCAGGAGGATCCCCAGGTTACACCTGCAGCGGGTCCAGAGTTCTACTCTAGGGTAGAAGCCCACACGCCCCCATGCAAGCAGAGCTAAACCAATCAAGAGGAGTAACGATCTGAGATATTTGCGCAATCTTTCAAATAGGGATTGTGCAGCTATTCCATCTTTCCCTCCTTAACAGATTTTCTGTGGTAAAAATAATAATAATGGAAGAACTGGTTGGAAAACATGGGAGGGTTATAAATGAAAGACGGCATTGCCTGGATGTACACAGACACCCAGTAAAATTCTGTGTTTGAGGTAGGGGGATTGCAAAATAAAAGCCTAATCTGGAAGAACTGTCCTCGTCCTCGTCCTCCTCATGAAGGGAGCCCTTATAAAGGCACCCACATCTGGGAAAGTTTTTGGTGCTACGTTTAAATTCTCTGAAGCTCTTTTATTGACTGGCCGCATCACAGCTGAGGATTGTGGTGGTGAATTATATATCTTCAGCCTAAAAGCACGGTTCCTTGGCTGCTGTACTACCCTCATTATAAAACCTGATCTAATCCTGCATGCCTCGTGCAATTATCTAAGATTACAACTGAAAACATGGCCTCCCCAGTGAGCATGAGTAAGATAAAGTACCTGTAAGTAGGGTAAACACGAATGCTCGGGAGTATGGCAAAGCCCTTCCGAGTCAAGATCACATGCATGCGTTGTCCGCTGGAACAACACATCACAGCAATCATTTTAAAAAATTTATTACATCTCTATAAACTGCCTGATAGCCAAAGCTCTCTGGGCGGTTCACAACAATTAAAAACATAAAATACAACATGATAAATTATGATTTAAAAGTTTAAAACTACAGTATAAAATAAAAATAAAAGCCAAAATAAACCCTAGCAACAGTGCAAAGCTTTAAAATATATGAACAGATTTAAATCAACAGAAACTGGAAGACTAAAATGCCTGGGGAAATTAGGTCTTCACCTGGCGCCCAAAAGAGCACAACGTAGGCGCCAGGCAAGCCTCTCTGCGGAGGGCATTTTACATCCGGGGTCCCACAACAGAAAAGACCCTCCTTTCACAATTAATCTTTACACTTAATGAAGTCTTACTGTCATGGCAGCAATCTATCTAACAACCCTTTTGAGGCCACCTCCACTCACAGAGGCCCGTTCCAACTCTCTTGGCTTTACAGAAAGGAGTTCAGATGCATCGTTTTAGTTTGTGAGTAGTGGTTTTAATGTTGTTTCAATGCTTTAATAGGGTTTTATAGCTTTTTGTGTTTTTATTTGAATTGTTGTACCTGTTGCTTTGGTGATATTTGTGGGAAGGCGGGAAATATTATTAATAAATAATAAAATCAATAAAAACACTAGTGCTGAAGATAACTAACCATTCCTACTGCCAGAGATCAAACATTAAGAAAATAGATTGATATATTGATGTCGATGGAAGGAAACATGCTAGGTATGTTTCTCTCATTCATAATTTTCAAGGGCGAGATGAACAAAGCATATTTTCTGATAGGAAGATGTGGTAGTCGCCTGACATGGTATAAAAATTATAACAAATATGTTTAATTTATGGAGATGGAATGCATGATAGGCAATAAAAAGTGATATTCTCTCTTTGACATCACTGCATGTCAGATGTTGGGATTTATAGAAAATCTTGGGTTTCAAGGGGAGATTAAACTATGTCAATTGAAAGCGAGAGTGCACTGGACCGGTTTATTTCTCAGTCACTAAAAAGGAGGACAAACTATTTCTATCACCTTCCACTATATCACTGGAAAGTCAGAAAATCAAAGAAGATTTCAAGGTATTCTTGCATCCTGGTTTCCACTTGCTGCTATGACTGGGTAACATCAATTAGAAACAAGTAAAATATTTTTCAAATTCAAATGAATAAATAATGCATTATTCTTTTGAGCCATACTTGAGTTTCTAGTACACTCTTCTGGAGCATGGTTAAGCTTATGTCCATCTACATTAAAAAGGAAATGCAGAGGGTTTGTGTCCTTTGATACAGATAATTGCTTCTAGCAAAAAAAAATCTGCCATCAGCACAATGTTTTGCCAGAATGTAATTATATGATGTGCTGATATGGAAAGATATTGCAGACATAAATTTAATTGTCTCAGTGGGTATTCATAAAGTTTTGAATCAATGTGCATGATCATCTTTCAGGTCAGTTTTGATTTGGTGACGTTTTCCCCTGAATGTGTTTATCCTAGCCTTCCCAAACTGGTGCCCTCCAGATGTTTTGTACTGAAACTCCCATCACCCCCAGCCAGCATGGCCAATGGCCAAGAATGCTGGGAGCTGTAGTCCAAAAATCTGGAGGGCACCAGGTTGGAGAATGCTGGTTTATCCTGTTTGTATTCTTTCCTCAAAGGGACTCGTTCCCCCTCCCAATAACCCTGTGAAGTGGGTTGGGCTGAGAGATAGTGGCTTCCAGACACCACTCAATAAGCTTCATGGCTGAGCAGGATTTGAATCTTGGTCTCCCCAATCCAAGTCCAATATTCCATGGTATATCATACTTCATCAGGTCCTTTTCCCCCCTTCTACTTTCAAACGCTTCTAGGCTATGCTGAGGAAGTGGCAAAACAGAGCATTCAGGAGACCTTGTAACCTCGCTCACATTGCCCAAAGAATGGAAGCCTTAACTATATGAGCAGTTCAGCAATGGAAAAAAACAGGTCTACTCTAAATTGTGACCCACCAAGGTGAATGCAGCTGACCAGCCATGTGTGGCAGTCAGGAATGAGTAATGCTCCAGCGCTAGAATAAGCACCCTAAGGGTATGCATTCCCTAGAAATTTTCAAGAAAAGAGGTTGGAGATGCTTAGTTAGCCTTAGGATCTCTGGTCTTAAGAGTTTGCTCTAGAATGATCTATCCGTTCCTTCCAACTCCGTGACTTTTACAAATCCAACAATAGTCAAAATGTTCCATGTTTGCATTCTTCTGTGATGAAAGCCAGCTACTGGGCTATGAAAAGAACCACACAGAGCAGCCTTTTGGCCACAGTGGAAAACTTTGCTTTCACAAGAGTAAAATATAAATCTCCATTAATCACAAAGAGAAATGGAAACAAAAAAGTGTCCTCCTCGCTTTTTCTGGGAGGCCTGTTGCCACTGAAATCCTTTGCTCTGAAATCCTTTGCTCTGTAAATACACAGTTATAAATTAATATAACACAGAAGAAGCTGACTCTGAATATAACATTAGTTCTAGATTTTTATGGCTGTTTTATCAATTCCTGTGCTATTTAACGTTTGCATTATACTGTATTGTATTCTTTTAAATATTTGCATTGTATTTTATATTTTTAATGGTTCTATGGCATTTTAGTTTTTTATCTGTTTGTAATCTGCCCAGAGAACATTAGTTATTGGGTGGAATAGAAATGTAATAAATAAATAAATAAATATGATGAAAAATATAGCAAACTTAAGTTAAATGGCCTTTATGATAATCCAGTGCACTGAGACTGCAAACCTATACACATTTACCTGGGAGTAAGTCCCATTCAACTCAATACCACTTGCTTCTGAGTAGACAAGTGCAGGCTTCCACTGTAATTTTCAAGCAGCTGGGGTTCCTCAGGAGCTTATCGAAGGTTCTCAGTGAGAAGATCATTCATGTCAGACAAACGTTTCTGAAATACAGCTTGCTCACCACTACTGAGCTTCTCCTCATGTGCAGCAACAAAGGAGTGTTCGGTGTTTCAGGGTATCATCTCAGTTCCAGCGGGGTAAGAGTAAGAGCCAACAAACCTGGCCAATGCCCTCCTCTGAACTGAGTACACACCCTACAATATGCCCCAGAATCCTCTGCAATCAGCTATGGTTCTGAGGCAGACATGGCAGCGGGGCGGGGGGGGGGAGGGTGTCCTTGACAGATGAGTCAGTATGAGAAGGTTCCCCTAAAACAGTGTTCTCCAACCTTGGGTCCCCAGATGTTTTTGGCCTACAACTCCTAGCATGCCCCAGCCAGCATAAGGTTGGAGAACACTGCCCTAAAAGTAGAAAGTCTGAGAAACACTCATGTCCTACAACTGTTTACACAATAAAACGGAGGAAACTTGTTGATCAGGAATATTTATTTCAGCCAAGTAAACTACCTAATCTTAAAGGTTTGCAGTGATTCCAAACAACTTTACGCCTGAGGACCATTTCACACATGATTCAGCAGCAAACATTTGTTTGCCACAGCTCATGCATATTTATTTATTTGTTTATATTAAAACGTATGACCTACCTTCATAGGCAAAATGCCTACTCAAGGCAGCTTACAATATCTCAAAAAATAAAACAGTACAATATGGCAGAGAACAATGGCCATGCCCGGCTCCCTGGAGCATGTGCCTGTATAATACTTGCAGCTGAAAACGTGCACACCATGTGCATACATTGCAATTTATGGGGTATGTTTCAAATGTTTGACCTCATCCAAAAATAGAAGGTAAGTGTTCAGAAAACGTGTACCAAGAAAGCCTTTAAAGGGTAACCTGGAGGGTAACTTATAGGAGGAAAAAGCTCCAGCCAAATACAGTAGAGCAACCTTCCCCAACCTGGTGTCTTCCAGATGCATTGGACTGCAACTCCCATAATCCCCAGCCAGCATGCCCATTGAAGGGCATGAAGGCAAAAGACATCTTCCATTGTTCCTTACCAGCAACTGGTATTCAATATAACACTGAATTTCTGGGCTGGTTCACACAATCGCCTTAGCCCACTGTGGCTTTATTTAAGCCACAGTGGGTTGCAGTGCAGCATGTGAGCGACCATTCTGAATATCTCACCAGCTACTCAGGAAAGTGAAGATAATGAGGCCTTTTCACAAACACTTCTTTTGACACTTGTCAAAAGAAAGGCTTTTCTTTTTAAATCTCTCTGGCAAATCTCTGTGTTTGTTATTTTGACAAGGAAATATATGGCTGCAAATTCATGGCTGCACGTATCCCTGTCAAAAAACAAATGTGGAGATTTGCCAGAGAGATTTAAAAAGAAAAGTATTTCTTTTGATAGCTGTCAAAAGAAGTGTTCGCAAATGGGGCAGCCTCATGATCTTCACTTTCCCAAGTAGCTGGAGACTCGGGAAAGTGAGGAAAAGGTGGGGACACTGGGAACTATGGGGGGAACAGTAAAAACTCTGAGGATCTCACTGCAAAGGGGGGAGTTTCCATCCCCTTTCATGAGCACATCCCTTGTGGCTTTGGTTTCCCTTGACAGCGCTCCCCTCTGTTTGACAGCTGTCAAGTGAACATAAAGTAACAAAATACCCTATTTGCAGGCTCCCTTGGTCAATGTCCTTTGACAGCAGGCACTTACCAGGACATTGCCCAGGCAAGCATTCCCATTTTGGCTATTTGGAGTAGCACATCTCTGGAAAACCAACAAAACAAAACAAACAGTACTAAAATATTTGTGCTCATTCAGTTGTGCAAAAGAATATATTTTTTTAAAGCTGGTGAACCACTTCAATGTGCTGCTTGGGCACTTTGGGGGGACTGTCAGTGGCTGTCACTTCAGAGATTGCAAAAAGCGATCTCCAGAAAAGGGGGGGGAGCTGCAGCAAGCGCAAAAGGGCTCGTGATCAGAGCAGGGAGAGGAGGCAAGGTTGCCAAGTCCACTGGGACCCCTGGGACCCCTCCTGGAGGACTGAGGGAGAAGGAGTGGGGGGACAACCCACAGTGAGTCTGATCTGTCAGGCACTTATTCCATGAACAACCCACACTGTGTAGCTTATTTGCTGGGTGGGTTGCCGTGTCATGCGAACTCACCCACTGAAATCAGTGGGACTTAGGTTAGTGATGATGTGACTGCACAATATGTTGGTATGCTAGAATTATACTGGCAGTATTATTTTCAGTCCATGTGCTAATGATCTCTAGCATGTATTTGCCTTTTTTTATAGCTGCCGCACAGTGATCCCAAGATCTCTTTCTTCATTAGCCACTGCCCATTCAGCCCCTTATCGTATATATGTGGTTTGGATTTATTATCCCCCCCCCCCCGTGCATCAATTTACACTTATTTACATTGAACCTACTTGCCATTTTGTTGCCTTTTCACCCCATTTGGAGAGATCCTTCTGGAGCTCTTTGCAGTCCCTTGCATTTTCATCTTCCTGAATACTTTGTTATAGTCAGCAAACTTAGTCACGCGTCACTTCTCACTCCTAACTCCAGATCATTTATGAACAAGTTAAAAAGCATCAGTTCCAATACTGATCCGGGGGGGGGGGGAGACCCCACTTCTTACTCCCCTTCATTGTGAAAACTGATTATTCCTACTCTCTGCTTTCTGTCGCTTAACCAGTTACCGAGCCATAGGAAGACCAAGTCTCATGACTGCTGAGTTTATTCAGGAGTCTTTAATGAGGGACTTTGTCAAAAGGCTTGTTGGAAGCCAAGGAAGCTTGTTGGAAGATTTGAGAAACAGCCAGCCACCTTATGCACAGCACAACAACACACGAGCTAATTGGAGAACGAAATAAATATCTGAGCTCCGTTTCCCCAATTTTGGACACTCAGAATCAGGCTTAGGGTGCTTCCAGACAAGGCTTTTATTGTGCAATGGCCTTGCTTCATTCACAAAATTTTACAGGGGTCCAGACATTGTCATCTTCCATTTGTAACCCTCCCACGTTTTCCCATCACTCCTATCTTTTTTCTTACCAAACAAAATCCATTAAGGAGGGAAAGATGGAATGTCTTTTGATAGGTAGCATTGGGAGCTGTCTGTCGGGAAGCACCCCTGGAATAAGGCTTAAAATAAGGCCTGGAATAAAACTGGTGCAGAGAATCCAAAATATTTGGACCACTTCACCACGCAAGCATCTGCAGCCATTCCTTAGCTAGGCACATGCCTCCAAACATGTCGGGCAGGGGTGCAGAACCTCTTTCAGCTCAAGGACCAAAATCAATTTCAGAGATGCTTTTGGGGGCCTCATTTCAGTGATGGATGGGCTGAAAGCAAAAGGGATGGGACCAAAAAATACCAGCATATTGTGGCTTAAGGCTCTCATTGCCAGTAATGAAGCCTTCAGAGAGGCATTTCAACCTGTTAGAATGGGGGGGACGGGGGACAGACGGACTGCACAAAAGCCGGGAACTCACCAAATGATCTGTGGCTGGGGGAAAAGCGGGCAGGACCTTCTGGGGAATCCCAGAGAGCCAGATTTGGCCCCCAGGCAGGCCAGATTTGGCCCCTGGGCCTGAGGTTCCACTAACGTAGGGAAACATGACTTGGAACCAGCCTGTACTTAAATATAGCAGGAAGCAACGTGCGCTATTGTGGCAGTGCTTTTTCGACCTGCCATGGTCAGAGAATCACTGTGGTGGTATCAGGGTACACTGTACAGCCTGCTTCACAGTATTAATTCCTTATATTGATCACAGTATGCAGGCACATGGCGATGGACAAACTGCATGCATGTAAGGGAAACTCTTGTCTGTATGTAGAAGTGTGTGTGTGTGTGTGTGTGTGTGTGTGTATTTCACAGACCACACATATCATAAGCAAACACCTAAAAATAGCTGCATTATAAATCTACTGATGTGGTTCAATTGCAGGAAACAGGATGCAGCACTCAGGTTTGGGAATTCAGGAGGGTCTCTCAGATCATGGGAATGAGCTGAAACAGAGGGGGAGAAAGGGAGAGGGGAAAGGGTGGAGGCGGAGGTATTTGGACATCTGCAGAAGCAAGATTCCCAACTGATCAGGAGGGTTACCAAAAGGGCTACGGAGCTGCCACCAACTTGCCAGGATTTCTAGGGTGTGGGAAGAGAAGAAAATAAACAGAGGGCTAAACGTTGGTGAAATACTGAAGTTAAAAAAAAAAAAAAAGTGAAAGAATTGTGGAACAATATTTGAGATGGGCTTCCACAGACTTGGCCCTAATAATCAGAAACAGCCAGAGGAAGGGGTGGCGGAAGGAAAAAAAACCTGGCTACAATTGTGCATAGGGTAATATGCATCTAAGGGACACTGAAATAAGTATATATGCTCAAAATTGAATGTTGGATTGTTTTCTTTTTTCCTTTCTTGGAGCTTCTGGTTACTGCTGCTATGTTATTGTCCAGAGAGTACAATACGAGTGCCAGTGTGTTTTCCCCTCCATGGCTAATAACTGCTCCTAAGGGTGGGGCAGATTTGGATCAGGGCCTTGGTATAGGGCAAAAGAATTAGACCCTTTTCATCCCCAGCACTGTGGCCCCAATCTGAATTGAGCCCACACAGAGCTGCAAATGAAAAAGGTGTCAGGAAATTCAGTCAGTCACAGATTTCCCATATCGTCAGTAGTGTGACAGAATCAAGTTTTATCAACCACAGATTTTCAAAAGTGGATCAGCTCTATGGTGTGTGCAAAAGGCTGTGTAATTCTCCTACACATGGGGAGGGCGTGGATAGAAGATCCAAAAACCACAGATGCAACATCATAAACCCCAAGCACCACCTCACGAACAGGGGTGTATATATTTATAACTCCGGGGTAAGAACAGAAAACCCACATAATTTAGCTTTGGGCCCAGAATGCAGCCTCCTAAGAATTTCAGAAAGCAACTTTCTTGCTCTTGCTCTTTCTTGCTCTTTCTTGCTAAGATAGGCTTTGTGTCAAATGTGAGCTGGAAACAGTCCAGGCAACTAGTGAAATTTCTGAAACCAGGGGAGTTGAAGAATTCTTTTAGGAGATAGAGCGCAGGGCTTCAATGCTCTACATGGCTTTTTCCTCTTCCTCATGACCAGCAGAAGCAAAATAATAAATTATACAAAATAAGTCATGGGGGGGGGGGCTGAAAAAAAAACCTGGTTAAGAGAGGGAGAAATTGCTGTTAGAGGAAACCTGTCCTCCAAAGCCAATCAAAGCCAAGGGGGGTGCAGGCCTCAGAGGTAGAGACTTTCCTACTCTATCATCACACATGCATGCATGCATGCATGCGCACACGCACACATAATGTTTTGGCTCCAAGCACACAGTAAACTCACTTGGCTAGTATACGGTATACTTTATAGTATATTATGGAGATATGCTAATGGTTACCTTGTCTAGTTTATAGTGGTCACAGCATCTGGGTTACCTTGCTTCAGAATTTTATTTTTATTTTTTGAGGACAGAGTATATATATACAGCCTTGCCAACAGCATGTAAGTACAAGCCTAGTTGCTTCACTCTGTTTTTTATGAGCAGGAACTTGTTTGGCACCAAACATTTTGGGAGCAGCAGTGGTGTTGGGCAACACAACTGTTTAATAATAACAACAGCAGCAACAACAAAAAATACTGCCATCCACATACATCATCCTTTGCAAAGAATAAGAGAATACGGTAGGTCCCTGCCCCATGGTGCTTACAATCCAGAAAACGACACAAGGGAGACGAGGATGGGGAGCAAAAATGAAGGGGTAAACAGGAGAAGAATATGCAATGCTTACACATGATATCCATTTGATTGAGCAACTGCATTGGTTTACAGCCAACGTTCATCTTTCAGGCCTGGCTCCAGGTTTTGGAGGGCCCTGGGCAGGCTGCCTCAGTGAGACCCCTCAACCCCAACCCCAACCCCAACCCCAACCCCCTTAGTGGCAGCACTGCTGCAGCCAGCAGTCTCCCTCTCTTGCTCCCTTTCCTTCTCTCTTGCAAATGGGCTTACCCAGAAGTGGTGGTATAATGGGCCAGGAGCCAAGTACTTGGTTGGTAGATTGGTACCCAGCAGCAGCCACCAGGTGCCAGTCACAGCACCAATTACAGCACTAACACCAGGTAAGCTCACACTTGCAAGAGGGAGGGCAAATTTGGTGGTTGCCGCCGCCGCCGCTGCCACAGCAGCAGCATTGCCACCCGGGGGCCAAGTGGTGGCAGGCACCAAGGAGGCCAGGCCAGGCGTCAGCCCCGGTGGGCCCTGGCAAGGCATGAGAACCTCGACAACTGCCCAGTATGTCAGGTGCTGAGCCAGGCCTGTTGTCCATGTAGTACTACATGTGCATTACACATGCTCCAGGTCTGTTACATTTGTGCTCAACATGTTCCAATGCAGTGGGGTGGACATTTTCCCAGTGCTTTATTTTTCTGCAGAAAATTTTCCATTTCCTAATTTCATTGGGAAAAATGAATGTATGCCAGTTGCAAATAAAATATTAGGCAAGCTTGGCAGTTTCAGACTTGTAAATAATGTTTTCAGGTGATTATCCCTAGCAAGTATTATTTATTATTTATTTATTTTATTAAATAAATAGCTGACACTCTCTGGGTGGTTTACAACAATTATAAAATATAAACAATAAAAACATCATTAAAATTTCACTACTAAAATTTAAAGACTGAATTTAAAAATGACTTAAATAGCAAAGAACAAGGTAATACAACTAGACCTATTAACAAGCTGACATAACCACACACCCCATGTACTATTTAGAGCTGTTACATGCCTCAGCATACAGGGCAGGCTTAACCTGGTGCCCAAAAGATAGTAGAGTTGGTGCCAGGCGAGCCTCAGTGGGGAGCTTGTTTCAAAATTGGGGGGCTACCCCAGAAAAGGCCCTCCTTCTTGTTGCCACCTACCGAGTCTCCCTGGCAGATGGAAATTGGAGGAAGGCCCCTGAGAGAATACTTGTATTCTTTCAAGTATGTGAGAGAATACATACCGTATATGTCACTGAAATACATATATGTCTCAGAGTGGAATGGAAGTAATAAGTAGTGACAGCGAAACTGAAGGTGCCTCAGCAACCTCAGTGAAAGAGAGTTGAACTCTGTTGAAAGATATGAGTGGTTGTCAGCATAATGTGCACAGTTCTTTGGGTTGCTAAAATTAATTAGTGTGTGTCAACAGTTTTCAGTACCTTTGGGGGTTTCACCCCTTAAATTTAAACCATGTAAGGGAAGTACATGCTGTTCTCTTTAAATTTTTACAAGTATTACAATAAAAATTTCTACATATCACATTTACATCAAATTAAATGTGCTTTAATTTTTCCCTCTCAAACATTTCAGGTCAAATACTTGTGGCATATTGGGCCAAAAATTAAGATGGGGTACTTTTTAAAGCTTTGCTGTTTACCAAATACAAGTAAAATAAACATACTAAATTAGATCTCTCTAGGGCATCAGAAAATGTTCCCCTGCAAACCTATTTTTCCTATGCAAATGACTCTATGCAAATTAATGTAATTTGCACTGGAAAAATTCTGATTCAAAAATTTCCAGGAAACCTACATCACTGACATGTTCATTGCCTACACCAGCTGGCTGGGGCATGCTGGGAGTTGTAGGCCAAAAACATCTGGGGACCCAAGGCTGGTCTACGCGGAGCTCAGAATGAGCAGGGACTGCCTTGCAAGTGCGATGTGAGCGTATGCGCGGGAACATTCCTCCATATTAAAGGAAACAGGGCCTGGGGAAAGGAAAAGCCATATCTGCACCTATAGGCCTATTAGGGTGCAATCCAATCGGGATGCCCGTAGCCCTCTGATTTCAACTGTCTGACTGTGGCACTTTGGAGCGGGAGGAAAGGAGGGTGAGGTGCCGCCAGAATACCTCATGTTGTGGCGGTGCCAGTCTCCTCCCCTCCCCGCCCCCCCAGAACGCCCATTAAACCCCAGCCCAACCTCAGAGAAGCAGCCGGCAGGGTTCTTTCCGCACCAGCTGTGACTGAGGGGTGGGGAGGGCACTTCAAGCTTGGAGTCTCAGCTTCAACAGCGCGACGCGAGTCTCCGAAGTTGGAGCTGGGGCTCCGAAAAATCCTATGGCCGTCTAGATGCTGTCTAGTGGCCATAGGACTGCGCTGCCCAAGAGACATCCAGATGCAAGGATAGTAAAAGGGGTGCTTATAGATGGAGGTTGTCAACTGACCTTAAAATGACCCAGCTTGATCTGCAGAATCAGCAGTTTAAGTTAAACACACACACACAAAACACAAAAACAAAGCAAGGTACCAATGCAATTCAATAAAAAGGGGGGGGGGAATCCCCAACATAAGTCTATGCAGGCCATCAGTACAATAGCCTGCTTGCCCTTCCCAAAGGATTTTACATTATTCCAGTTAGCTATGAATGGTCTCCATTGTTCCAAATGTGAGGGAGGCATTTCACACATAACGACAACCCAGAGAATGGGTTGAGTATGGGTTGTCATTGAATTGTGGGCTGTTGAATCATGGGTTGTTTTTACATGTGAACCCTGCACTATGGTTTAACTATGGGTTGTTAACTACAAACAACCCAGGAAGAGAAGCCATGGTTTGTTGTTGGCTTGTGAACTCTGGGTTGTTTGTGGTCAACAGCCCATAGTTAAACCGCCGTGCAGGGTTCACATGTAAAAACAACCCATGATTCAACAGCCCACAATTCAATGACAACCCATACCCAACCCAAACTCTGGGTTGTCTTTGCATGCGAACCAGGTCATAGTGTCCCATAGTCTCTTAAGCAGATGAAGCTTTTCACAGCATGGAGAGAAACCATAACCCTCTACCAATGTCTGCACATCAAGATGCTGTCAAAGTCACAGCTGCAGTGGCTGGTTAAGAAGTTGGCCATTTTACTGCAGACCTGAAAACTGTGATCACACACTGCAAAGGAAAAGAATTCAAACGCTGCCGTCACTAGGCCCCACATTTTGCTGGCTGGGGTTAAAGGTGGGTCCCACACTCGGAGAGATGAAGACCACAATACAAGACTGCACTGGAAGTCAGGTATGCGGCACGTTCCTTTCCCTCCTTCCCTGCGATGCTCATGTTTATTCTGGCACATTGTGTCACAGCTGCAAAGCAGGGCTGGTCCCTCATGACTTCCTGCTGCCCTTGCTCCCAGCAGAGTTTTCAGAATAGAGATCTAATTGATGGGGGGGGGGGCGGGGGGAGGATGTTGCCTGGAACAACTAAAAAGTCTTTATCCCAGGGCAAGAGGCCAATGTCTGTTGTGCCTGGATGTGTAATTGGAGTGTAAGAGGACCCAGTGAAACACAATAAGCCGCGGTGTGGAAAAGAGGGACAGAGCATTAAAGAGGTTTGAACAACTTGGAAGGGGAGAGCATCATTTCCGTCAGGAAGTCACGGTAAAGCGCCAGGGGTCCCCATCACCAGATCCCGGCCTCTTGATCTCTGCACCACTGTGGGAGCTTGCCAAAGGAAGCAGCTGCTTGCCTGCTGTGCTCTAGCACCAGCGCCATGGGTGGCCACGGAGTGGAATCGCAGCTGACACCTCTCCGGGAGCAGTTACACGAGGGGCAAATCGGGTTCCAGCTGGCCCTATTTCAGCCTGAGCCATTCTTCGCTCAGGGACAGGCAGCTCCCAG
This sequence comes from Shinisaurus crocodilurus, assembly GCA_021292165.1. Classification (NCBI taxonomy): domain Eukaryota; kingdom Metazoa; phylum Chordata; class Lepidosauria; order Squamata; family Shinisauridae; genus Shinisaurus; species Shinisaurus crocodilurus. The sequence continues at coordinate 192,243,683 of CM037879.1, read as the reverse complement.
CTTTCAGGGTCTGACTCAACACTCCCCGACTCATAGGTACAATCTCACGGTCTGACATATTTCATATTTTGTTTTGCTCCCATGGATGTCGTTGGGGCCCCAAAGGGGTCCAAACACTTTCCCTCCTGTTACACTTGCACCGCTGTGAAACCGTAAACTCTACCCCCCTTGTTTTTCACCCAAACTTACCTGGTGGCGGCGGCATGGCAGCAACAAGCTTTCTTTGGAGATCTGGAAGAGCCTGTTAAGGCCTCTCCCGCTCAAAATGTGGAATGGCACAACAGCAGTGTCCCAGGCCCCAAGGAACCTGGGAAATATATCTTTCCCAGGGCTCCTTGCACCTGGGGTGCTGCTGTTGCGATGTTCTATGCACCAGGGAGACTTTGTATAGAGACCTTGCTGCCAAGACTGCCTTGTTGCTGCTGATGCCTGGCATGTTTGGGAGAAGGGAAAGGGAGGCCTAGCAAATCCTTGTTGAGGCAAAACCCCAATATGAGCCAGGCCTAAATTTGGAAGGATCTGAGCTCAGCTCATATTGGGATAAGGCTTTCTGAGCCTCACCAGAACTGAATTTGCCCCCATCACTACAATACATCTACACACACACACACACACACACACCTGTCTCTTTTCAGGGAGCGAATGCATACCATTAAATGCTCTCTACTAGCTGCTGCGCATGTGGCACACAGACAATTCTGAAGAATGCTCACATTAGAGATAGGGTGGAATCCTGCCTTAATCTGAATCAAGGTCAGAATCCTGCATTCCAGTTGTGGTGAAACCTAGCATCTCCAAAACAGACCTGACACTTACTGCATTGCAATGGGTTTCAGGCCCATTACAGAAATAGTGTGAGGTGGCATCCCTGGCTTAAGTGAAGGAAAGGCGATTCTTCTTCAGACACTAATTGTGTTGCATCTGTGGTAGAGAAGTGTGCATGTGTGCATGAGGGGTGGACGGGATGCATGCATGGTAAAGGATGAATGCATGTATTTATGAATGAGTACATATGCACCTTGTAAAAAAGAAAATTCAGACAGCTGATATACACACAAAGGGAAAAGCAAGACTGAAAAGCTGATTCACTTCACTCAGGAATCCAGCACTGCTGGTGTAGGTGTGTATGTATCCCTAGTTATGAAGCCATAATGACACAGAGGGTTCGGAACCTGCTGTGACCATTAAAAAATATACAGTCATGTCTTGGATTGAGAGCATAATTCGTTCCGGAAACGTGCTTGTAATCTAAAACACTCTTATATCAAAACGAAATCCCCCCAAAAAAATTTGTACAGAGATTTTTAATTTAAGCCGTACTACAGTACTTGTATTGCAAGACGTTGCTTGTATATCAAGTAAAAAATAAATAAAGAAATATTTAAAAATTTGTTTGTCCTGCAAAACACTCTCAAACCAAGTTACTTGCAATCCAAGGTATTACTGTATAGCAAGTCTGTCCTTACCTTGAAAGTTTACTCTGAAAACATGTATTAGCCCAGAAAAATCCTTTTACTGGCATAGTTAAGATATACGAAATAATAAATCATGTCTAGAATCCAGGACTTTGAGAATTCCTGACATTTTAAATCTCCTGTACTTTCAAATTGCCAGCACAAAGGCATATTTTAAAATGAAAAATAATAATAATAATCATTGTACAGGCAGTCCGCAGGTTACGAACAAGTTCCGTTCTTAAGAATGTCTTTAAGTCAAATTTGTATGTAAATTGGAACAGCATCGTGTTCTATACATTAAAATCGGCATTTACGCAAATTGCGTAAATTACGCAAATTGCTTAGTATACTACGCTATGTACTCTACGTAAACGACATAGCGCCGGGATACCCAGAAGTCCGTTCTTAAGTATGGGTTGTCTGTAAGTCGGACGTTCTTAACTCGGGGACTGCCTGTATATACAGAATATGGATTAGGCATAAAGTTAAACTAACTATGGATTGCCAATACATGCAATAGTCAAGACTAGGGTGGGTGACTGATGTGGTTTAGTGGTCAAGAGCCTGAGCACTGTTCCAAGAAAGGCCAAGTTCAAATCTTAGCTCAGCTATTAACTCAGGGAAGTCCGTATATCTCAGCCTTGGCCTCGCATCTGTAAAATGAGCATAATAATGCAGGCATACCTTACGCTAGTGGCTTACAGGGTTGTTGTACGGAGATAATTTTAGTTAAAAGATTCATATCCCACTTTTCCATTTACATAAATCTCCATGGTAGCTTACATAAAAGTTTAAATTAAACAGTGCTAAGAACATCAAATAAACATCACTCACAGAACAAAAAATAAAGCCAAAGGCTAAATCATCATCATCATCATCATCATCATCATCATCACCACCACCACCATCACCACCACCACAGCAATCAGAAGATACAGTCAAAAAGGCTATAGTTACACCCCAGCAAAGTCTTTGGTAAGCAAGGCTGTAAACCTAGACAGGCTTACCTGTCTAGGAGTAGGCATCATTGAATTCAATGGGACTGACTTCTGAGCATAGGATTGTACTGTAAGAGTTTTTAACCTGGTGCCTAAAAGATATCAATGAGGAACCTGGCAAACATCCCTGGGGGAGGGCAATCCACAGAGAGGGCACCACAACAGGGAAGGCACTGTCTCCAGTAGAAGCCCACCTACTTCTGATGGAAGAGGCAGGGCATTAGAAGATGGCCTTAACAAATCAACAGGTTCACACAGGAATTCCTAATGTACTGTCATGAGATAATGGACATGAAGCACTTGGGGAAAGTGGTTTTGCTGGATGCACTATTCAGAATGTTCTGAATACAAATGCAAGGATCCAAAATATTCCAGACATGGTTGTTTACAGTGTTCTTGAATTACTTAACTTCTTTAATGCACCGCAGAAATTACTGATAGGAAAAAAAAAGTGTTCATTTTCAATCTCCACAAATCACTTTTCTTCCACTTACATCAACAGATTGGACCTTTGACTGTTGTGACAGGGCAAACAGTGGGTTGTACGTTGTCTTGCCTGGGTTCATTCTTGAACAGCAATGTACTTGGTGTATGTGTCCTGGGGGTGGGGTGGGGTGGGGTGGTAGAGGCACCTCGAAGCCCCCAGCCTCCATGGGTTCAAGAAAATAACATGGCCCGGGGTGGGGGATGCCATGGCTGGTTGTTGTCTGTTGTTTTAAGAAATTGACAGTACACAGTTAAACTATGGAATTTGCTGCCAGATGTGATGATGGCCACCACTAGAGGGCTTTAAAGGGGGATTAGACACACTTGTTAAGGATAAGACTTGTTAAGGATAAGACTGCCAATGGCTAATTGTCATGATGGCTATATAGTAGTACCTCCAGAATCAGAGGCACATGCCTCTAAATACCAGCTGCTGGGGGAACAACAGCGAGAGAGGGCTATTGCCTTTATGCCCTGCTCGTGGGCTTCCCACTGGGTACCTGGTTGACCAGCATCCTGTTTTGTACAGTGGTCAACCAGGTGCTGGGTCAGACCAAAGGCAGGGCTCTTCTTAAAAAGATGGGAGACCTGTTTGCCAACATCTTGTGTACTTGGCCCTTAATTCCCCATCTATAAAAAGTGAGTAACAATGTGCTAGATCAAAGGGTTGTTCTCAATTTGAAGGATTATAGAAGAGCTGTGCAAATATATATATATATATATATATATATATATATATATGTTGCAAACAAGTGTATAGACCAGTGGCTGCGGCCCAACCAGGAAGACATGGGGAGGAAGGGAGGACACAGTCATTGGATCTGGAAGGAGAAGGATCATCACAAAGAGCAGCAGAGTAATTGCCAGTTAAAGGAGCACCATGAGCTGAGAAAGACCCCTGCTGGAGACCTTGCCCGGATGCCAGAATAGGCAATACTGAATGAGATGGGTCAATGGTCTGATTAAGTATTAGGCAGCTTCATATGTTCAAGACATGCATGTTCAACCACAGGGTGTGAAAAGCTGAGCTCCATCCAGTGTGTGCTACTATCTAGGATCACCTTTGATATAGAAAAAGAAAATTAGTAAATGGTAAGGAAGGAGGCACACATTATACGAACATTTCCGTGGCCACGCATATCAGATGAGGAATTCAGCTCTTCTCTGGGGGACATGTCCTCACTGTACTTATGCCGCAGATTATAAATCATTACCACAGTTACACAGCTTGTATTCCCTGCCTTGCATTTCATTATTCAGTTACAGGATGTTCTGTCCAGCGAAGCAGGATAAGATTTTGAGTCATACTTGAAGTCCTGAAGGCTTGTCCACCCACTTAAATTAAGAATGACTTTCAGAGACACATTAGAATCCAAACATCTGCGGAGAGGGGCATTTAAATGGGAACCACAGTAACTTGTTTGCAGACTGGGCTGTCATTGTGGGTTGCACATTTGGGACTAGAGCTTCATCTGATGGGAAATTTACAAAAGGTGTAACCCAGTATTGCAGCCCAGTCTTGTGACCCAACCCACCAAGCTGAATACAGCCCACCAGCCATGTGTTCCAGTCTACCAGGACCTTGATCATCTTCCTGTTTGTTCAGCCGACTAGGGGGCAGGGAAGAGACCTGTCAAGTACCCAGAAGGCCACATGATGCAGGGGGCAGCCTGCATTCCCCATAGTGGGTCAGACGTTGTACCGGCCTGGTATGGTTGCACTGACCTCAGAGGAGTTAAGCCACAGCCAGAGGTTCTCTCTGCGATTCTCCTGTCTCTTAGGGTGCGGCAAAGTCAAGACAATGAACATGTTGTGTAGTGCTATATACTGAAGTATATAGATGGACCAAAGCAGGGATCTTCTTATGATACTGATTACCCACAAGAAGAATGAGAACTTTCTGCAAAAAAATGGGCAGATGATGGAAATGCTACTATCCTCAATGGGGAACATTTTCCTTTACATACCCTGGTCCCAAACCATTTAGGGCGACATAGTGCTTATATTGTGGTTTTGGAGGAACAATCCAAGAAAGTTATGCATGCTTAAACCCACTGGAACAAATGGGCTTTAGTTTGCTTAACTATGTTGAATTTTGACCACAGAGCATTTAAAATACATTGGGCCGGTTCGCACCATCACTGCAACCCACCTGACGTCTGAGCCTGGCAAGGGCGGATTGTTGCTGTGGTTAACAAACCATCCACAACCCATGGGCTGTTTCGGGGTTGGGCTGGTTTCTTAACCACAGCAACCCATCCTGCACTGGTTTTGATGTCATGATAAGTCGCAGCGACTGCCCACCATAGCTTGAACATTCACAATGCCTGCACGCCTGTGCCACAACCCACCGTGCCTTAAATAAGCCAGGGTGGGCTGCGCTGATCATGAGGACTGGGACAAAGTCTTAGAAATAATTACAACAACCCTGTAAGGTAGGTCAGGATTATTGTTCCCATAAGCAGCTGAAAAACAGTGGCTTGCCTTATTTATTTATAGCAGCAGCAGCAGCATTATTATATTTATATTTATATTTATATTTATATTTATTTGTATCCCGCCTTTGGCCTGGTCAGAGGCAGCAGGTAGAGTGTGTGTGTGTGTGTGTGTGCGCGCACACACACACACACACACACACAAACACACATCCTCTATCTGTTCCCTTCCTGCTTAAAGGGCCCAAGGGCAAAATCGAAGCTAAGCTAAATAGCTTGTGGGAGGAGGCATGGGAATTCCTGGCTCTGCATAACAAATCGGGACTCTGCATAACAAAGGAAGAAGCCGTGATGGCAGAAGTGTTTGCGGGACTGTCCCAGCAAATTCAGGGCAATTGGAGAGTACGAGATTTTAAGCAGCCTAGTCTTTCTCCTAAGCCCACATTGGTCACATATACTGTAGAAGGAAACTTCAGCCCTTAGTCACTTTACCTTAAATATGGCCAAATTTGAAAGAAACTAAATAGAAAATAAGTAATGTCCTGGTTCAGTAATAGGGCCATTTTATAAAAAAAAAAAAAGACAGACAGACAGACAGACAGACAAGAAAAGGCATTATTATGTGGGAGTTTATGTAAATAACCTATTGCCCACGTTCAGACTTTTTTTTTTAAAAAAAGTTACCACTTAGCAATTCCTTCACCAGCTTTGGCATTGTTTACCCATTCACTGGGTTAATCAAGAGATGAAAAACATTGTAAGCAAGGGAAAAGAATTAATGAATAATCAGGGGCTTTAGTGTACCCCACACTATGTCCAAATGAGCCATGATATGGGAAATCTGTGATCAAAATCTCCCCTATTTTTCCCCTCAGTAATTAGCAACCTGTGCAGGGTCCTAAGTTTGGGGAAATGGCACAAAAGCAAAAGGTGTTTAATTTTTTTCTCTCATGCCCTTAAACATACAGGACCTATACGTTTCCCTCCACAGAGCTAATAGTAGCTTTGGAGGGTGATTTAGATCCGAGGAAATGGCAACACTGGTAGTGATAGCGCTAATTCCTACCTTCATCTTATATCTATTTGCATGCCTAGCAACCAATGCACCTCACAGGAAAGGGTCAATGGCTGCCATGCTCAACAGGCCTTGTGGCAAAAGATCAAGAATAACCAGCACAGTCACTTCATGCACATTTCCATGATTTTGTAGGTGTTTCACAAGTGTGTATCCATTTTACATGGCATTCCAAACATGATTTCTCAGGTAAATGTTAGACTCCAGCTGGGGAGAGAATGCAAATCTCTCAACTACACTTATCACAAAGCACCCTCCTCTCTCTGACTCAAATGATACATTAATTAATACTTCTTAAGGCATATACCACCCCATTAGTCTGGCTCTGTACAGACTGTGACACCAAACAATCTCTAAAAATGGCCTTGGGATAGATTTCAAAGTCAGGGCATAGAAGCATTCTAAATTGAATGACAGATTGTGATGGATTCACACAGCCATTTAACTACAGTGAAATGTCCTTTACTGGGGGCATTGGTGAGCCTTGATCAGTGCACTTCTGCCACAAGAAACTAAAGATTCTCCATGAGATTTGTAAACACATTTGCTTGGAGGTTGACACATGCATATTAATCATTAATCATTGACCTTACCATCCAGTGATGACTTGCATAGTTGCATGACTGAATGGAGCCATGAGAGACAATATTCATATAGACCAATACCATCTCAAATACAATACTTCCCAACAGAGGCAAGTTCACACATTCTCCTAAAATTCATCAAGAGACTGCTGAATAATTAAGTGATGAGAAAGAACTGGTGATGTAAATGCATGCGCATAAACCAGTCCTTTGTGTGTTTAGGATTGCAGCTTAAGTATATTAGGGCTGTAATAGCCAGTCCTCCTCATGAGATGGGGCTGCCAAGTTTCCAGGTACATCTTTAAAGAAATGAATGGACAACCAGTGATGTCCCTCACAACCAACAGACACTCTTAAAACCCTCTTTCTGAGCTCAAGTTCCTGCATGTAGTTTAGTGTCTATGAATTGTGAGCATCATCACTTGAATTAGGAGTTATTTAAGTTCAGAAGTGTTTGCCCACATATAATGAGCAGCATCTTCCCTTTCTTCCTGTAAGCACAACCTGCTCTAATTCACAGTAGCCCAAAGGGATATTTTTTTCCCAGGATTACAATATATCAGTGACAGTGATCTTGAAAAATCCACAAGGGGGGGAATCTTAAGTGGAGTTTGGAGTGCTACTATTTCTGGGTGCAGAAGGGGAGGGGGGCAGCTGCTACTGATTTACCGTATTTTAAATGAAATCCATAAGACGCACCTGACCATAAGACACACTTAGGTTTTAGAGGAAGAAAACAAGAGAAAAATATTCATCGCTGCGGGGACGGGAGGGGGCGGCTGAGAAGGGCGGTGGCTCTGGCAGCTGCCGCCGTGCTGGATGGAATCCGGGGGGTCTCCAGCCTGCCAAGGACGCCCAGCGGGATCGGGGCCCACTCACTAGCGCCCGGCCAGCAAGGAGGAGGGGCCTCCGCAGCCCCTCTCGATCAGGCACGAGGACGTGCCGCCACCGGCCCCAGCCCGGGCGAGGAAGTTGCCACGCCACGCCCGGGCCCAGGCCGGGGCTCCCGAAGCAGTGCCGGCTGGGCCAACTCCCGTGCCCGGCCAGCGGAGAAGAGGGGCCTCTGCAGCCCCTTCCCGATCAGGCACGAGGACGTGCCGCCACCAGCCCCAGCCCGGGCGAGGAAGTCACGCCGCCCGGGCCCAGGGTTGAAGCTGCGCCAGCCGGAGCTGATCCCAGCGCCCGGCCGGTGAAGGGGAGGGCCTCCCACTGTCCTCACCCACACTCCGCCGCCGCTGCCTGCCCAGCCGTTTGCAAAGTTTTTTTTACAATATTCGCTCCATAAGACGCACAGACATTTCCCCCTATTGGGGGGGGGGGGAGTGTGTCTTATGGAGTGAAAAATACAGTAATTTTAAAAATCATATTAAAAAAAGAACTCTCATTCATTAAATGACAGTTACACAAACTAACAACCCTATTTTTAACAACAACAAAAAATGTTTAGGTGGGCCAGTACAGCCCTGTTACCTGTTCTCCTTTGCATCTGGTCACTCTGCGTCAATCTGGCTGCAGAATTCCTGTAGGTCTGCCCAATGTGTTTGCTAATGTTAAGATGCAACATGTATGTGAAACAGTAAGTTGAGTGATATACAGGCCTGTGGCTTACGCTGGCTCAGCTTGTCTGAGCGTGGAAAGCTAGGTAGGGTCAAGCAAGCCTCTAGTTTTCTGCATTGAGCAGGGGGTTGGACTCGATAGCCTTGTAGGCTCCTTCCAACTCTATGATTATGAAAATCTATGATTATCCCATGAAGCTGCCTAGCTTACATAAACCAATTGCAGAGTCAGTCCAATTTCCAACATCTTTCCAATTAAAAAAAAAATCAGTTTGAAAAACTCAACTCAGAAAAAAACAGAAATGGTGCGTGTGTATCTGGAACATGTTTTATTTTTACATGGGAAGTGAGAAATTTACTGGGGCTGTGTCCCCAAAAATCCTCTTCTCCCATTAGTTAGAGACTTATTTAAAGATGAAAACTACTTCTTTGACCAACCGCTCTCACAAGCCTTACAGGAAAGCAGCAGCACTATCTTGAAGAACCCTGAGAATAGCACTTACAGATAAAGGCAGACCATGCTTAGTACAGGAAATGAATTGCAAAGGCTACTTCATCATGTGTCTTACCAGTTAAAACACCATTGTCAGAGGCTGGCGAATCTGAATCCATTTGTATTTCCACTTGTTTCCTTTCTTCCTTTTCCTGTTATGTTGCATCCCCACAAGGGTAACAAGAAAAAAAGGGGAGAAAAACAATCAATGAATTAACAGAAAGGTTGAACAACAAGAAGCAACAATAGTGTAAGTAAGAATCATAGCAAGAATATCGGGGGGGGGGGATAGTACTTGCCTTCAGAAATTAGTATAATTTTATCTAATTTTTTAAAAAACACACCAGAAACTTTCCATCTTTCCAATTAAAAAAAAAAATCAGTTTGAAAAACAAAGACCATTTTTACAAGATATAGAAATAGAAATGCCCACTCAACTCAGAAAAAAACAGAAATGGTGTGTGTGTATCTGGAACATGTTTTATTTTTACATGGGAAGTGAGAAATTTACTGGGGCTGTGTCCCCACAAATCCTCTTCTCCCATTAGTTAGAGACTTATTTAAAGATGAAAACTACTTCTTTGACCAACCTCTCTCAGAACTAGATTGAGCCATGGAACCGGCCTGCAAGATTGGTAAAGAAGATGGCCATGAAGAGACTAAAGAAAGAGAGGCTTTTGAGACTTCCCAAAGGCCAGTTATTTTACTGGTTTTTTTTTAATAATGCAAGTTAATAATGCAATACAATAATTGCATCATAACAGGAGAAACCAAATGACAAAAATGCTATTTTTATACCAATATAAACAGACAAACTGGACATAAGATATTGTTGACCATTTTTCAATCTATCATCTTTTTGCCTTCCTTCACTCAGTTTAAACATCGTGTTTGAGTGCTGCCATGAGCATAAGGTTTGAAATTCTGGAATACCAATTGAATAATTTGGGTTGTTTATTTCTTTTCCAGTGATATGCAATAGTAAGTTTTTACACAAGGCAGTAGAGGGAGAATAAATTGCAAGTCTGTGGTTGTATCAAAGGTTAGTCCTATGTAGAGTAGACCAATCGAAATGAATGGGACTTAAGTTAGACTAACATTGGATACAACCCTATGTTCTACTATGTTAATTCTATTTCCTATAAGAATTGACTTTGGATTGTTTGATCTTTCACATCCAGATATCTCATTTAACTTCTGCAGGATCTTTTTCCAATATTTGCTAAACAGATGACATGATCAAAAGATATAAAATTAACACACACACACACACATTTCAGACCCATACTTACTAAAAGTTTTGGAATATTTTAAACATTTGTACTGGTGTTTTACACACTTACTTTTTTGTATCTCCAGAAATACACTTCTGTTACAGTAATGTTTAGCTTAGTATACATCTGAATGTTAGAAACACCAAAACAAAACAAAAACCGTAAAAAAGAAGAGAGAGAAAAAAGAACAAAAAAACAAAACAATTTTTATAGTATTTTAAATGGATCACTTACAGTAAATATGTATGAAATATATATCCATAAGTATCAAAAAGTATGTAGTAATACAATTATGCATAAAAATAGTTATGCATAAACTTCAGAAAAAGCAGACCAAATATCTATGTATTTATCCATCCGCAGGTGGCATCTACGGTAAATACCACCAGCTCAAATGTTGAAAGCGTTATTAGGTCCTCAATCCATTGTGTTATAAGAGATGAGCATTTATCTTTCCAGTGTTGTAATATCAGTCTTTTGGCTGTCAAGAGGGCATGGAAAATCCACATGCGTTGTCCTTGTGATAAATTCCATACAGCAGGTATATAATTAAAAGAATGTGTGCATTGGTAAATATTAAAGAGCATTCTAATACTAGATTTATCTGTATTATGACCTCTGCCCAAAAAGAAGCAACCACTGGGCATTTCCAAAACATATGGGTAAACGAAGCATTCACAGTATTACACCCCCAACAGTTAGCTGATTTAGACAAAACAAACCCTTATTAAAAAGATGTGGTGTCCAATAAACACGACACAAAAGTTTTTGCTGAATAAGACGTAACCTAAGATCCATAGACCCTTCTGACACAGACGCAAAAACAATGTTCCATTGATTAGGCAACATAAGACCATCTAATTCCCATTCCATTCATCTTTAAGACTCTGTGTATCATACTTATTCACCGATAATAACTATTTATATAAACATGAATCATAGGTCAATATAACTGCTAAGCCTCAATCAATGCATCCAATAGCGAATGAGGCTCCGAAGCTGTAAAAGCAGCCGGACCAAACCTAGATTCTAACAAATGTTGCCATTGCAAGTATTGCCATTCAGCTGAGGCAGGCAAGTTATATTTAGTATGCAAAGCCGAAAATGACAAAAACTCATTGTCTACACTCACTAATTGATCCAAAGTAAAAATCAACCTGTCTGCCCAAGTCCGCCACAGAAATGTTTTCTTACCAATTTTAAAATCTGGATTACCCCATAAAGTCAGTTTATTATGAGAAAATGGGTCAAATTGTAATTGGCGAGATATAACACGCTACACCTCTCTAAGTGCCATGATTGTAGGAGGCACCCTGTCTGTTTTAGTGTAGTGAGACCCTGATGCCATCCATTTGGAGAGAGGATCCAGACATAAGGATTCAAAAACTGAACAAGGTGGATAATCTATTCCAAGTGAAAAAGACCAGAATTTAGAACTACGGTAGTCAACAAATGAGCCCTATGATATGAGGTAAGATCTGGAAAGCCAAACCCACCTTCTTTAGTTGCAAGTTGCATCCTTTTCAAAGAGATTCGTGGAGGCGAGGAACCCCAGAAAAAATTGTGAAACAAAGCATTAAGTTTTTGAAGATAATTGCCAGGCATAAATAGAGGAATCCTACATATACTTGTCTTCCTTTCAAGTATCCCTTGTGAAACCCATTAACAATCAGTTCAGGGGGAGGGGGGATGTTGTGGGGATGGGGCAAAAATGCCCCCTGAAAATTGAATCCCTCTTTAGGAAGGTGCAACATGTAAAGAATTTGGGGGAGGGAGGGCGTCTTATCTTGAATACAAGGTGGCCAAGGGTTTTATCTTTTTTTTTCTTCCTTTCACTACAAGCTTTTCTATACGAGGCATTTACTGTGAACTCATCATTCCCTATTCACGGTTGTTCACAGGTACTTTAGATGATGTCGTGACTCTCCAGTTTTACTAGTTCTGTTTATAAACAGCACTTTCGGTGAGATTTTTTAAAGTAGGGGAAATGGGGTATTCCTTCTCAAAGTGAAAGAAACCACTGTTTCTACTTGTGTATTTGTGCTTTTCCACTATACCACAGTGCCACTTAGAGGTTATGTAGCAGAAAAGCAGGAAAGGAAATGCTCCTCCTGTAGTGCTCAGATCTCAATTCTGTAACAAAACCGAAAGAAGATGCAGCGGATTAACAGCCTCATGTAGAAAAGCCTTACAAAAAGAAAAAGCCTTGCCACTGCTTCAAACAGCGGCTTGGTTCTCCAGTAGCCTGACAGCGTTCCTGAGGACAAAATGCCCTTGGAATGATGCTACATTGTGATGGAGTGACGTTCCCAAGGGCATTCTTGGGTGGGGAAAAATAGCTGCCCCTGCCGTAAAAGGAAGACAGACAGACTTTGGTCATCTCGTTTTTAAGGCATGACCACCCCCCACCAACAGTTCCACCCCCCCCCCCACTTCCACAGGGGAATAAATGGTCCTGTAAAAGTGCAGAGGAGTATATATTTGGCACAGCTTTAATTAATATGAATTAATTAATTCAGCTTCATTGGCTTTGTAAAGTGTGTGCTCTTAACTCTCAGTTGTTTCGTGGTCGCTTTGCACATTATGGGAAAGCAGCAAACTAGGAAGAGTGTACTGTGCTACTTCCCCCATCCCCCTCACACATTACCTAGGAAGTGAAGAATGAGGAGGAAGTACAACTCATTTGCCTTTTCTGTTCTGGCACTTCCATGTAATGTGTAAACCTGCCCTCCAACTAAATGCCTAAAGCAGTGTTCTCCAACCTTGGGTCCCCAGATGTTTTTGGCCTACAACTCCCAGCATGCCCCAGCCAGCTGGTGTAGGCAATGAACATGTCAGTGATGTGGGTTTCCTGGAAATTTTTGAATCAGGCATGCTGGGAGTTGTAGACCAAAAACATCTGGGGACCCAAGGTTGGAGAACACTGGCCTAGAGAGAAAGCAGGAACTTGCAACTGTGGAATGTGTCCTCAGCTTGAGGGACAGCTGAATAGTGGTGCAGTGCATACCTCTCTGGCTATTCACCTCCGAGCAGTTTAAATTCATCTATAACCGCTCTGGAGAGAAGCAAAATTAATAACCCAGATCAACAATGTTCTGGGAACCAAAAATTGGATGAAGCACTGCTGTTTTTAGTTCAGGTCACGGGGAATACAAAACAGGCCCATCTACCACTGCAGAAAGGCAGACACATCTTTTTATATTTAGCATTTTTCAAGCTTATTTCACATGTCATTCATTTCCTGCCTCCAGGGGGAAATGTGATGTCAATGGAAATCCTTAGTATAGTTGAAGAGAAGAATATATATATATATATATATATATATAAAATCCCTCTGTTCACAAAATAGTTCCTGCATGCCCTGAGGCCCAGAGAATCTACTATGAATGTGCAAGACCATTTCTAATCAAAGGGAAACTTCTGGATGCGGCAGAAAAATCCACTCAGTCTGGCACATTTCCAAGGAACAGATGGATTTCCACCTAATTACATTTTCTTCTAGAACACAATTTCATTAGAAACCATACTAACCATATTTACAGTGTAATCCAGTGCACATCTACTCAACAGAAAGAAAGTCCCACTGAACTCAAATGTGGTTAGGATTGCAGCGTTAGTAACATTCCATGGGAGCTCCTTTGTGTGGAGAATTCTCCAGCCTGGAAGAGATTTCCACAATGTGAACACATTAGGGGGGGGGGGGGGATTGAACAGATTGTGAAATGGGAATTCCTGCTTCTCAGAAGCCTGGCTTTCTTTTCCCCTTTCACTTCCCCCTCCTTAGGAATACGAACACACACACACACACACACTTTTGTCTTTTTGCTGTTTTAGATGAGAAAAAAGGAAACACAAAGCTACCAAGATCACTACGAAAATAGAGTCTGCCTATATATTAGTCCAGCCTATTTTCTCATCCATTTATGTTGCAAAATGGATGGGCCTGGCTGTAACTTGTCAGTAACCGTAAGGATAACCAAGAGCCTAGGAATGATGAAGTTGAGCTCTGACTTCTTGGGGGCAGCATCGCCTACAAGCATCTCTCATGTTTGTCACAAACACAAACACTTCAGCAATGAAGTGTGTTCATAAGTGCTGAAATCTTCTGCGTGATGTCTGCTCCTACACACCAGTTCACAGTTATTTTTTTGTCCACACAAGCAATCTGGAAGTTCCCAGAGAATACACTGGCATGGAAAAATGTGAAGCATGAACATAGATAGCATTATAGTTTGTAGCAGTCGCCTTGCCAAGAGCAGCTAGAAAAGTGCTGCTGTGCCGATGGGAATTGGTGCGTAGCTATAGCTGCGATCATTCTGGTTCAGTTCACATGAGCATCTGCCCAAGGATAGCTGGGACTGCTTACATGTACAGAAGAAGTGGATTGTAGTCCACGAAAGCTTATGCCAGGAAAAATCCATTCGTCTTTAAGGTGCCACAAGATTCTGTTGCTTTTGCTGCAAGAGACTGTTATGACTACACATCTGGATGTTATGTGTGTATACACACACACCCCACACACGTGTTAATTTGACTTGAAGGGGACTCTGGTTCATTATAAAGCAAAAGGAAATGGAAGACTATGGGCCGGTTCAGTATGACCCAGGCGGCGAGCAGGGGAGGCACCATGGGGCCGTCCGCAGGGTCCGGCAGGGCGCTGCAGACGACCTGCGCCCCGTGTGCGTGGGCGGACCCTGGTGGAGCCGGCAGTCCCCGCACCACAGTGCGGGCCTCCCGGCGCTAGGGGGTGGCGGCTCGGGACGCCCAGAGGGGCTGTTTGCCCCTACAGGCTGGAGTAGCTGTGGCTGCTCTGGGCTGCCACCTCTGTACGGTCACGGGAGGCCCCCGCGGGACGGCTGCCCGCTGTTCGCATGGCAGGGTGGCCACACGCGGTAGGGGCTTGCCCCTCTACCGCCCATGGTCACTTTGCGTGCTTCGCATGCGTGGCCGTCCCACGGGGTGCCCCCGGCTGGCATTTGCACGACACCCGACACGGGAACCACGGGGGACCTCTGCTTTCCTGCAGTTTCCGTGTTGTGCGAACCGGCCCTATGATAACATTCACAAAAATTTTATTTTACAAAAAAACACCAAAAAACAAACAAACTGCTGTTTAAGACCAGAGGTAAGTCTATCTCATGTTGGCTCAAGCTCCACTCCACAAAGCCAGGAAATTGGAAGCTAAGGCTGATGCCCCATGCTCAGTGGTGATGTTGTGCAATGTCACAAATTGTGCTAGCTTACAACTTACCCTCCATACACCCACACTTGGATCCTTATGAAGCATCGAGCCTTTCTGCTAGACGAGGGTTCCCTTTCACTGTTTCACCCATCCTACGAACTTCTGATGTGAGCAACAAACAGGAGTCAGTCAACTTGCAGGAGGATTCCTCTAGCAAAACAGTAAGGTCCAGATGCTTCATCTACGTGAGGCTGCCTTTGAAGACTGTTCAGAAGCTGCAGCTTGTGCAATATGCGGCAGCCAGACTTATTACCAGGACCAGAAGGTTTGAGCATATTACACCAGTTCTGGCTCATTTGCACTGGCTGGCAATATGCTTCCAGGCTGAATTCAAGGTGCTGGTTCTAACCTATAAAGCCCTACATGGCTTAGGACCACAATACCTGACGGAACGCCTCTCCCAACCGCAATCTACTCGGACATTGCGCTGAACATCTGGGGCCCTCCTCCGAGTGCCACCTCCAAGGTAGGCTCGGTTGGTGGGAACAAGGAGGAGGGCCTTCTCAGTGGTAGCTCCCCAATTATGGAATAAGCTCCCCACTGAAGCCCACCTGGCGCCAACCTTACTATCTTTTTGGCACCAGGTTAAGACTTCCCTCTATGCCAAGGCATTCAATATTTAACTGATCAAAATAGCAAATGGGGGGGGGGAATTGTCACCTGTAGGCTTAGCTTTATTAACTTTTAGTATTGTCATTTTAAACTGTGCTTTTAATTTCGGTTTTAAACTTTTTAACTACATTGTATGCTCTTATTGTTGGTTTTTATGTGGATTTTATTGTATGAATTGTTCTGAACTGCCCAGAGAGCTTCGGCTGTGGGGCGGTATAGAAATGAAATAAACAATAGTAATAAATAATACAGGACCAGGACAATGTGAGGCATCTTTGCTGGTCCCAGAAATTCCATCCTCCCCATCTGGATTTGGGCCTGAAAGACCAAGGAAAAGTGTGGGTGCATCAAGGGTAGGGGTGGGTGATCCTCCGGGACCCAACCCGCCTCCAGCTCGGTGGACACTGCTGCTGCGCCCGCTGAGCTGGGCTGAAAGCAGGTACGCACCCCACCGCTCGTTGGACTTCTGGGTTCCCAGCGGGCTGCTGTTCACGTAGAAAATGCCTTAAGATATGTCAAAAGCAGCCACAATTGCAAATTACGCAAATTGCGGCTGCTTTGGGTGTATTTTAAGGCATTTTCTACGTAAACAGTGGCCTGCCAGGAACCCAGAAGTCACTTCCCCAGCTCAACTAGGGAGAACGCAAGTCGAGCCGGGGAAGAGGTAAGTGAGACAAAGTTTGGGGGGGTTGAGCCTGGCCAGTTCACCAGATTTCCACTTGCTGAACGAGATCCTCGCACATCCTTATTCGAGTCGAGGGTAAGTTAATCTAACCAACCTCACAGGGTTGTTGTGAGGATAAAATGGAGAGGAGGAGGAAGATTATGTAAGCCGCCTTGGATTCCTTGCAGGAAAAAAGGCAGGGTATAAATATAATAAATAAATAAATAAATAAATAAATCTTTGATAGTTGAATTGCCTTGATTTTTTAAAAGAAAATTTATAATGACAATGTTGGCAATCCTACCCACTCCTCTGGTTTGCATGACACAACAACCCACCATGAGTACACCAGCCATGGTGGGCTGTTGTCATGTCGTCCGAACCTGGTGCAGTTTCTTGTTTGACCCAGAATGGGTTGTTGTCTCATCTGAGCCCGGCAGGGTGATTTTATCGTGGGTTGTTGGGAATGGCTACAGAGCCGCTCGGCAAGAGTGGCAACCCCCCCCCCGCCGCCGCTTGCTTTTCCTGACCTCGCCAATGACTGCCCTTTCACCCATGCCGAAACAGCACTTTGGAAGGACCCTCACTCGTTCCGCAGCTTTCTAAAATTTATTTTTCAGAGCTTCAAAAGGCACCGTTGGTGTCATATTTTTTCATATTTTTTTCAACCCCTGAAAATTACGCCTTTTTAAAAAAAAAATGGGGGGGGGGCAGTCCTTTGCAGGTGCGCAAGTGTGCACTTACGGCTATCCGATACAAGGTAAGACTGCATATAGGCTAATTTGCACACCGTTGCCAGCTGTCATTTGCCTAGCTGTCAATGGAAAAGCACAGGTAAAGGGCAAAAAAGTGGAGAAAGAAGGTGCACCAAAAGGCGGTGGGGACACTATCACCCCCTTGGCAATGTAATCCTCTTGATTTTAAGTTTTGAACTGATGCTTCTCAGTGCCTTCCACCTTTTCAACACTTCCCTGAGTCTACAGCTACTTCAGAAAGGGTAACTCCCCCCTGCCCTTAACTCCCCCTGCCCTTTTCGGAGTAGTTACTGCAGTTGCACAAATTTCCCCTCCATTTACTTTCCAGCCCTCACATTGTCTCAGATTCCCCTTTCATTTACTACCCAGCCATTAAATTTGTGTACATTTCTGTCTTTTTTTTCTTTTCTTTTTTAGAACTGTCAGGGAACCGCAGCAACTGCAGCAGTAAGTGCTCTGAAAAGGAGCCACATAAAGGAGGAGTATCTCCCCTTTCTGGAGTAGCTGGAGGCTGGGGGAAGTGTTGACAAGGTGGAGGGCACTGAGGACTATCAGTTCTACACTCAAAATCAAGAAGATTATTTTCCTAAGTGGGTGATATTGCCGCCACCCATTTTGGGGGGCTTTCCTCCCATTTACCCGTGCTTTTCAATTTATTTATTTATTATATTTATTAATCACCCATTTGGCTGGTCACCCGAATTGACAGCTATGCAAATGACAGCTGGCAACTGTGCACAAATTAGCCTATATGTCAGTGTTCTCCAACCTTGGGTCCCCAGAGGTTTTTGGCCTACAACTCCCAGCATGCCCCAGCCAGCATAGCTGGCTGGGGCATGCTGGGAGTTGTAGGCCAAAAACCTCTGGGGACCCAAGGTTGGAGAACACTGCTATATGCAATCCCACCCTATCCTCCCTTTGACAGCTGAAACAGACAAGGGAATTGACCAGGCAAGACTACACATATCAGATAGTCGTAAGTCTGAACTTGGCAACTTGCACACCTGCAAAGGACCAAAAAAAATAATAAAAATTTTAATGCGCAATTTTGGGGGACACTGGGATATGTGCCAGAGCGGCTAGAGGACTGAGGTGGAAAGAGGGGGAGAACAACACACACGGTGAGCCCAGTTGTCTGTCAGGCACACTGTGGGTTGTTCAGTTCAGTGAACAACCAACCCACTGTGGCTTATTCACAGGATGGCTTTTAGCGTGACATGCGAACCTGCCCAAATATCTGAATTGCTTTCCTTGCAAATTTACCTTTATGGTAAGTGGGGTTATAAATATATAACTAACAGTAATCATGATTTCATTTCAAAAATCAGGATTCTAAAATCTTCCGGGAGAACTTTCACAGATAGAGGAGGCATGTAATACCTCAAATACTTACCGATCACAGGATTGACTACTTTGTGGATGAAAAAGACTTTGGAAACAGCGCCCCCAGCTGGAGTTGTTCTTTTGACATTCTAATTTGGGGGTGGGGGTGGTTATTTTATTCAGGTTTATAGTAGTCTATGTAATAGATTGGATATTTTGTTTATTGTTTGGTTGTCATATATATGTTAAAGATTAAATTAAAAAAACAATTAAAAAAAGGATAGAGGAGGCATGTAGAAAATGAGGAGAATGGTGAGGGAGGGGTGGCGCTAGCAAGCTCATCCCTGCTTCCCTTCCTCATGTGTTTGAGCTTACATGACGAGACTTCATAGGGCTAGATTCTCAGAACCATCTTAATGAGCATATATAGAGTGTGAACTCATGTTCAGTGTAACCTGTGAATATACCCCATTTATTTATTTATTTATTATATTTATTAATCACCCATCTGGCCAGTCACCCGGCCACCCTGGGCGATGTACAATTAAAATACAGTACAATTAAAATACAGTAAAACACAATAAAATATGATTAAAACAATATAAAAAATTCTTATTAAAAACCTAACCCACCCCATATTCCTGCCTGAACAGCCATGTTTTTAATGCACGGCGGAAGCTCATCACGGAGGGGGCATGGCAAAGGTCACTAGGGAGGGAGTTCCATAATGTGGGGGCCGCCACAGAGAAGGCCCTCTTCCTAGTCCCCACCAGCCTGGCTGCTCTGGCTGATGGGATAAGGAGAAGGCCGTCCGTGGCAGACCTTGTTGAGCAGCCCTTGTGTGACACGTGATCCTTGCATATCCCTTTCCTACCACTCAGAAAGTAAAAGCAAGGATCAGGACCCTTGTGCTGTATTTCTGCTTTCAGAAAGGGGGCTTCTTTGTGGCCCTGGATCCTTCTGCTCCCCGCACCTGTGTATTCCATCTTCAGCCCTCCCAAATTCTCTGAGGATCAAACTGCATGTTACTTTAACGATGTAGCTAGGTTTTTTCTCTTCCCCCCCCTCAAAAGTAAGCTCATGGGACCTTCATATGGACCAGGGCCTTAGAGTGGTGGGTAGGGGGCTTTAACCCTTTGCCCAATGCCTGAAATTTTCCTTACAACTGGATGCCATTTTGGCAATTGGGACCACAGCGGGGGGCCAAAGATTTAAAGTCACCCTACCCTACCCTGCCCCTAATGCTAAGGTCCCAATGTGTCATCTCACCTTATGAGGTCACACTCCATAATTAAAGGAACAGGCATGGCACAAAGAAGCCATGTTCTTGGAAAACATTGGAGTACTGGCAGCATTCTAGCTTCACAGTGAAACTGAACATGCCCAACATAACTTTGCCAGCAGTTGCTGTCATAGGCTTTCATGGAGCAGAAAAACCTTAATAACTTTTGCACCACTGCTCAGAATTTCACCAACCCCCCCCCCCCCCAAAGCACACCTCCTCGACAAGCTGGAATGCAGACCTCATCAGGTACATCATGGATGCCAAGTTTCAAGTTATTAGCTTGACAGGTGTCACTTTTTTAATATAAAAAGTAGACTCTTGAGGCTTATAATGGCAGAACCTTTTTTTGGCAACTCACCATTTCAACCCTTTAGAAGTGGGGGGCTGTACAAAAGCTGGGAAATCACTGGCTGGAGAATTGGTGGGCCAGGGGAAGGGGGCATGGCCATCTGGGAAACCCTGGAGGGCTGGATTTGACCTGTGTGCCTGAGGTTCAACACCCCTATGCCAAATAGATCCACGGTCTGCTGCATTCTTTCAGTCTGGTCATCTCTTGGTTGAGGGAAGCTCCGACCTTGGCTGTCTGGTGCACCTCCAGACCTGGCCTATTCACCCCCACCAGTCTCCCAGTCACCACCCTGCTCCAAGTACCTGGTCCCCCACCAGCCTTAGAGCCTGGACCTTACCACCGCTTATTCTATGAGAATCAGCAACCTACTCTTTCCCCACCATTGTCCATACAAATGTTGAAAATTGCTAGTCAGTGGATAACCCTCCACGTCACCCTAGGCTGAGCATTCCTGTAGCTTTCCCATTAAAGATGTTATTCACACACTTAGATTTTCAGAGGTACCTAAGGGACTTGATGCTTTGACAGTTTTTAAGAGAGTTGTATCGGCCTTCTGAAATATGTTTTCAAAAGGCACAGAAAAAGGCATCTGATGAACAATGAAAGTTAAGCCAAACAAGGTATCCAAATGCTGTGTTTGCCTTTAAAGATCCTCTAGCCTGTGTGGATTTGCCAACTCCCCTTGTGAGCTGAACCCACTGCCTGTGGCCTCATGAATGCTAAACACTTGCGGGTGGGGGGAGTGTTTAAAGAATTACAGCAAATAATAGGGCTAGGAGAATACATGCATCCTTTAATTTGGGATCACTTCCTTTGATTAAAGCTCCTCGGCAAAGAGCGACCGCCAAGCTAATCCACTGGGAGTTCATCTCCGGTTATTCATCAAGTGCCCGAAATGCCAGATGATGATTTGTTATGGATTTCTATTAAAGCAAAACAGCAGTAGGAGAGTGTACAATAAGATCTACCGAGATGCTCTTACTTCACAACCTGTTTCCCCTTTTTAAAAAATTGTCCTGCCAACAGTTTATCTCCCGCGTATTAAAAGGCCTTTGTCTTGAATGTGTTTCAATGTAATTTAAGCAGGTGTCAGAGGAAGAACATCGGGATAAACAATGGAGATTGCGTCCCTGGCCTGGCTTATTGCAAGAAAGCAATTAATCTGCACCATGCATTTTATTCCCCCTTTGGCAGCTAAACACTGCTGGAAAGAGAATGCATTGGGACGACCATGATTTGGACGCCCATTTATCAAGAGCGTTGGGAAGAAGAGACTGAAATGGACATGTGGAGTTCTACAGATCTAGGTTTTAGAATTTTATTTTATGTATTTATTATCATTTATAAAGTGTCCAAAGTTTCCTAGGCACTATACAAAGATTGATAAAGCCAAGGCAGTCCCTGCCCACAGACTTACCGTCTAATAGACATGACACAAGAGGGAAAAGGAAAAGGGAGGGAGCAGGAATACAAGAAAACTTGGGCACTAATTTAGTAGGTTTCTTGGCTGCTCTCCCTTCCCAAAGGGCATCCAGAATGGCAAAAAACATGTCAATTTAAAACATACCAATTTATAGGGAATCCATAAAAGTTAATCATCAAAACAGACACTTAAAAAGCAACAATTTAAAAACTGTAATTTTAAGGGACATACACAACTAGCAGCATCAAACATATAATCCAAAAACAGCAGGCCAATTTAGCCAGTCAGCATCAGTCATTTGCAAATGCTTTCCTAAATAGCAATAGTAAATATCCTGGCTACACTGCCAGTAGATCAGATATAATATAAGCTTATTTTGTCTGTTTAGTTACATTCATCAGTGTTCTAGCTATATGCGAGTGGTTCCAAGGTTTTGAGGTTTTTTCCTAAAGAGAATTTCTCTCCTCATCAGCCTATTCCATATAACCATTTCCCATCACAACAGCTAACTGCTCTTCCTCCATGCTTCTGGAACAATCAGACCATTTTGTTCAATCCATGTTACTAAATGCTTCAGCATCTGCCAAAAATCAGCACAGATCCATTTATCAAAATGTGTGAGAAACATCACCTTTTCATTTAGTCACTAGGTGGCAGGATCATTTGTTCGTTGGCCTGAGCTAGCATTTCCTCCTTTTTCCTGGGAACCTCTGTCTGCTGGAAACTATCTCCCCAGTTGTCTGTGTCAATAGGATATTCAAGGAATGATAGTTATATTTTATATTGTATTATAGTCCAGCTGATTTGCATAAAGTCACTTTCAGATCTATAGAACTTGATTGCATCAATTGAATCCTTTACTCTAGGTCACCCTGTCAAGCTGGAATCTAATTTTGGTATAGCTATACAAAATAAGGATTTGAGGCAAATCAAGTGGCCATCGGAATGCTTTCCTGAGTTAGTTTGTTCATTAAAATAGGCTGATTATTTTCTATTAGCAGAAACAGTGCATTATGTTTTGTACATTTGTGCTGAAAAATTACTTTATTTTTTTGCCAAATTTAACAAGACAATTTGCTGGCTAAAGAAATTAAAGTTTGAGTTTTGACATAGAGAAAAGCCTGATAAATAACCTGATCATGAAAATCACGAAGTAAAGAGATCTACCGGTATATAATTTTTTACACAGATGTCTACATTTTGTTTAACTGCTTATTAAGGGTACCTCTGACCACCCGTCCTGACTAGGAATGAAACTTTAGAAGTCACAGACATTTTTTCCTCAGCCCAGATAAGGGCCTAACTTATCCTTGGGAGCTACACACTGACGTGCAAATACCAACTAAAATGTGGTCATCCAGATTGTCATTCAACACTAATCCCTTGAGAGCTTACTGGTCTTTTGCCAGAGGCCAAAAATTCTGCTTTAAAACCTGATAGGTTTTTCCTCCAATGAAACTGTGAAGAAAAGAGCCTTTGGGGGTTCTCACACACACACACGCCTCCTCATGTGTAAGCCAAGTGGGGCCAGTTGAGGGGGCTGGGAGGAAACGAAAGCCTCGGATGGAATGAATATGGCAACTAGATGCCTGGAGAAGCTGGCCTAGGGCTTTCATATGTAAATAGTTCAAGCCATGAGTCATGAGTTCCCTTCCCCCTGCCTGGCCAGGTGAGGTGCAAGGTGATTGGCTAAGAGGCAGCAGAGGAGGGGGGGGGAAAGGTATATTTCCCAAAGCGTGGGTTTTGGTCTTTGTTCTACCCGGCTGTGGTAATGGCAGTAAGCCAAGGACCCCAGGCAGCTCCTGGTGAAATTAGCTGGAATGAGGGCTCTAGTAAAGGCAAGCCTTGTGGGAGTTTTACCCATCTCGGACCTTCGGGTAGGTGTGGTAATCTCCCTCGGGCAGCGAGGCTGTGCTGGATTTAACCCTTGAAGAGAACACCCTCAGGTAACATAGGTATATGCCTGAGAGATATTAAGGAATCAGGTTTTATTGTTTTGCAGCTTTACTGTGTACTAAAGTGTCTCTCTCTTTATTTTGTGTGCTTCTCTCATTTCCCCTAATCTTGTTGTTTAAATGCTACCAGAATAAACCTTGTCTTGGTTTTACCCCACATGGTGTTTGTGGATTGCTCTGTGGCTTCAGTAACTAAATCCAGGTTACAGAATTAAAGGCGAGTCCCTCAACAGAGATCCAAGTAGGATTGCAGACAGCTGAGGCTGGCAATCTGGTACCTTGAGATCTCTGGGGGTCTTTGGAGTAGGAAAGGGTGGGGGTGTGGCGGGCCAGCCAGCCCCCCCTTCCTCCACAGAAACGGTTAGACCAAGTTTTCTAACCCAAGGTATTTGCCCAGCCAAGCCCTAGTATTTATTTATCTCCCAGTAAAATCCTACTCAGCTGGACACCTAGCTCTCTCTCTCCAGTTACAAGCTTGAGTGTTTATTACTGGTAAATTACACATAGTATTTCCATTTCTTTTTCATAACAATTGAGGCTAAAGCTGGCTAATTGCCTGGGGATGGACCACAAGAAGATGGACATTTAGAGGACCATTCCAGACCACAATTCAAATACCAGGGCTAGGGCAAAAAACAAACTGAATTGATCAGAATTTATTTGTAAGTATCAATACATATTGTTTCATGGCTCCCCCATTTTTCTGAGGAGTAGGAAATTCCAGAACAGCTTTTTACAGGACATTCAGTGAAAGGAGAAAGTACTGAAAACTTCTGGCACATTCATAATATGTACATGTGTAGCACAGTGACTAGGAGACTGAGCTATGAATCAGGAAGACCCCAGTTTGAATGTCACCTCTACCATGAACTTGCTCAGTGGCCTTGGGCAAGCTACTCTCTCTCAGCCTCAATCCCCCCCCCCCATCTGCAATATGGGGGATAATAATACTGACTTACCTTACAGGGTTGTTGGAAGGATTACAACTAGATAAAGCATGAAAGGCACATTTAGCGTTCAAAGTGCCATACAAACATTCATCATCACCACCACCAAATATACAGGTTGAGCAGAGGGGAGGCAGGCAAGCACATAGGTAGGCGGTACTGGTCTGTAAAAGCATAAATTGCTGCAAACCAGACAACATCCTTTTGAAGCCCCTAGACATTTGCATAAACAAAATCAGACTTTTTCACTGATTACATTCCAAATCCTACATATTTCTCTTGTCCCCACTCAAGCATGTAGCTGTAGGGAGTCCCAAGAACTAGTAGTCAATAGACATCAAAAGTAAGTGTCTTCTAACCATTAGCGTCCACTGATGAAATACCTTTAGGTATTAGCTAAACAAAAGAGGGGGGGGGAGATATCTGTTGATGACCATAATACTATTGACCAAGCAGTCAAAATGGATTTTAAAAATGATATTTAGATCTACAGTACATTCAGAAATCAGGAACTGGTGGGAGAGAGAAATGGCAGTAGATAACAGAAGAAGAAATCTAATGGACCTGGGAAACAGAATGATAGTCTGGAAAGTTCAGAAGATTTATTCCTTTTTGGAAGCTAGACTATTCTTGTAAACTTCTCTTGCTTGAGAACCTCAGATTCCTTTTTCCATCCCCTCTAGTCTAATTTTCCTTCAGCTTTAGCAAATACTTGGCACCCAATCAAAGCTAAAACTAGCATTGCGTACTGAAAAGAATTCAACAAATCTCAAGCACATTTCCTTGGAAGAACTAGGCAAGGGAGAAACTCTCTTTAAAATAGGGAGTGTGAGAATAAGGAAGCAAGAATCAAATGTCCCTTGGGCACATATTTTAAAGGAGGCAAGGGGCTACCATGACTACATCACTCTGGTGACCTAGTCAATACAAGGGGCTCCTATTCAGCAAACATTACTAGTCCAAGCACTATTTCCCAAACTTTTCATACTTAGGACACAGTTGTTGTTTTTCTGCATTAAATTTGGAAGCACACATCACTTTACATTCATAAAGATTATATATCTCAAACAACTCCCCCCAAAAATGGTAAGGCATCTTCCTTGCAATGGAGGGATAGCACAGTCTAGACTTTCCATCTGCCAAGTCAGTCAGGGCTCATCCTTGGGACCCTTCTCTCTCAATGGCAATGGTGATGCTACTGGAATTTCCCACATGGCTCCATTCTCATTGGGCTAGTTTCCCTCTTTTCTTTTAATGCAAAAATAAACCTGGAAAGTGTCTGTGGGTGGTCCTGTTTTGCTTCCAAACTGATAGGCACTGGACCACCCAAGCTCAGCATTAGGCAGTGCATAAAGTGGGGATTGGGGGAGGAAGTGGAATGGATTCATTTCAAATTAGGCCCAACTAGTTTAGCCTCTGGTCCATTCACCATCTTTATAATTGCATAAACTATTTGCTAACAAGCTTGAATTAGTGTAGTCACACTTTGAAATAATTACAATTAGTTAAAAGGATAGGGTTGCTATAAGTGAAGTCAAAACCAGTAATAAATGTGGCCTAACATTAGACGTGACATACCTTCAAAAAAGTTTCCAGATATACCCTATTTCCATTTTCTAGCTTTATCCAGGTCAGATCTGTTTGTAGAGTTGGGAAAGGCGGGCGGCAGCTAGGCACTTGGAAAGACAGGTTCCTCTTCTTCTGAGTCCTAAACCCAGCAGAGCATCTGCTGGGACTGGGGGTTTTCACTTCAGTTGCTAGAGGAAGAGAAAGCTGTCTTTGCAAGTGCCTGCTTCTTCCACCTCCTTAAATAGATCTGGCCCAGGTCAAGTGACTTTTTGCGATACTGGTTAACTCTGCTCTGTGTAGTATCCCAGGATGGTTTTGCATCCTTTGAAAAAAATAATAACAACAGTAGAATAGTCTTAGGTCCACTTGCAAAGAAGTGAGATGGTATCCCACCCTAGTTCGAACACTGGTATTAAAAGGAAGAAATGGGGACCTGCAACAAAATATTGCAGTGCAACTCCAGCCCCCAACAGGAGTACTCCTGTTCATGGTCCCACTGAACCTGTACCAGGTGTTCTGTAGCACTGTTCAGGGATTGAAAAGTGGGGGAAAGGTTTCAGTAGGACAGGGGAGCAGGAATGACACCTTCACCAGCCCCACACCTGAACACTTTATTGCTATGTAGTGTGTGTGTGTGTGTGTGTGTGTGTGTGTGGAGGTTTCTGGAGAGTGGGAAAGAGACAAGTGTCCTTTTTTTCTTCCCCACCTCCAGAAACTTCCCTTTATAGATAGTGTGCAAGGAGGGCAGTTTTAAAACCTCTGGGATACTATAAGCTGTTGTGCTCAAGCAAGCAGAACAATTCCCTCCCCCACTTTTCCTTTTTTTTTTTTTTTTTACCCAATTACATAGGTTCTGGAAACCACTGAGCTTGTATCCTGTATCGTTTCAGGCCTTTTAACTTACAAATGAAGATATGACTTTTATTAGGGAGTCCTTGAAATATGAAGAGATAACTATCTTTTTTGGTGTGGCCTTTTTTCGCTGCCCAAACTGGTAAGCACCAGACTAGCCCAAGTTTTGTATTAGAGATGATGGTGAGGACTAACAATGGCCATTTATTAGTGTGAAGAAAAGAGCCTTTGGGGGTTCCTGCATGCACACACGCGCACGCACACACACACACACACACACACACACCTCCTCATGTGTAAACCAAGTAAGGCCAGTTGGGGGGGCTGGGAGGAGGCGAAAGGTACATAAAGCATAGGATGGGGCATGGCGCCTGAGAGTCCGGTCTAGGGCTTTCATATGCAAATGTAGTTCAGGCCCAGTAAGCCATGAGTCTTGACTCATGAGTCTCCCTCCCCCTGCCTGGCCAGGTGAAGTTCAATCTAATTGGCTGAAGACAGGAAAGCTACAGAAAGGGGGAGGGGGGAAGAGCTATTTCCCAACGTGTAGCCTGTGTGTCTTTGTCTTGTCTTTGGGCCCGCATGGTTGCTGTAGAGCAATGGCGGGCCAAGCAGAGGCCCCAAGCCTTCGGGGGGGGGGGCATCAGGAACCGACCCCAGGTAGCTCCTGGTGAAATTAGCTAAATTAGCTGATTGAGGGCTCTAGTAAAGGCAAGCCTTGTTGGAGTCTACCCATCTCGAACCTGCGGGTAGATGTGGTAATCTCCATCGGGCAGCAAGGCTGTGCTAGATCTAACCCTGGAAGAGGACTGAACCTCAGGTAATTAGTTGAGTGCCTGAGAGATATTAAGGAATCAGGTTTTGTTATTTTGTAGCTCTATTTCTGTGTGCCAAAGTGTCTCTCTCTTTATTTTGTGTGCTTCTCTCATTTCCCTAATCTTGTTGTAAAATGCTACCAGAATAAACCTTGTCTTGGTTTTACCCCACATGGTGTTTGTGGATTGCTCTGCTTGGTTCAGTATCTAAATCCAGGTTACAGAATTAAAGGTGAGTCCCTGAACAGAGATTCAAGTAGGGTTGCAAGGAGCTGAGGCTTGGCAATCTGGTACCTTGAGATCCCTGGGGGTCTTGGTTCCTTTGGGGTAGGAAAGGGTGGGGGTGTGGTGGGCCAGCCAGCCCCCCCTTCCTCCACAATTAGTTTATTGCCCAACTGTGTGCAAGACCCTCCTCCACACCAGTCACAGGCTGCACTATCATGACAACTTAAAACGCTCGTGAACATTTTAGCTATTTCAATGCATGGAAGAGCTGTTTGCAATAGAATGTTGACAAAGCAGTGCAGCTTGTCCTGTGAGGAAATGGGAAATCAGTTATTGATTTAAATAAACATGTATATACCAAAAAGCAGAAGGGACAGAATCCATGCAAGTTTGATGAAGGAAAGGGGCAGTCAGAGAAGGCCAAGGGCTCACAAGCAGTGATCTGATGGGTGTGTGGACCTGATTGAAAGAGATCAAAAAGAGGGCAGATTAAAATTCCTCAGTATAGAGCAGTGTTCTCCAGCCTTGGGTCCCCAAATGTTTTTGGCCTACAACTCCCAGCATGCCCCAGCCAGCATAGCTGGCTGGGGCATGCTGGGAGTTGTAGGCTAAAACACATCTGGGGACCCAAGGTTGGAGAACACTGGTATAGAGACAAGAAATGTTGTGTGCTTTTTGCAGAAAAGGACTAGAAAAGCAACAGGACTCTAGGTAGGGTGGCCCCATCTCCTACGTTACAAAGGACAGTCCTCTATTTGAAGGTGTTCTCTGTTTGAAGGGCTGCCCAGTCTACATCTGGTTTAAAGATAAAGAACCATAAGAAAGAAGAGACAGCATCCTGAAGTTGTCCATCAACAGTTAGCACCTAAACAGCGGGCTGAGCAGGCACAGCCATCATCTGGTCATTGTGGTGAGATGCACTGTATTTCTACTTAAATTATAATAATTATTTCTGAATGTATATCTACAAATTTAAATTATCATATGCAGATCTGTATCCTCTTGCCTTCTATTTTGGAGAGATGCATTTCCTCTCTTTTGATGATGCCTAAGAGGCCACCCTAACCCTAGGCCTTGTAGCCAATAAGCACAGGGAAGCGAACGAGGTATGGGGTCCTCCTGAATTTACATATGGATTTGAACTAGCTAGTAACATGTTGGGCTACAGATCTCTAATTAAAATATTTAGATAATCAGAATGAAGTGCAGAGTTCTTCCATTGAAGCTGGCTTCCCTAGATGTGAGGTTACACATAGACATAAATGCCAAGTTAGTTTATAGAATCATCACGATGACAGAGGCTGATATAACAGGAGGTCCACTGTGTTCATCATCTGACAATTCTAATTTGCACTTGCATCCTCTGAGGCTGTTAAAGAATTCTGTCCAACTCTGACGTTTGCCTAATTTGCAATTCATTACCATGTAATTCGGACTAGGCACTCATAATATTTATACTGCATATTTAATTACATGGTTGGTAATATACCGTATTTTTCGCTCCATAAGACGCCCCGGGCCATAAGACGCACTTCGTTTTTAGAGGAAGAAAACAAGGAAAAAAAGATTCATGTGCAGATTATTGGAAAACTAATGACAAGAGAACAAAATAATATCTCCATACATTTATTTATTTATTAACTGCTTTTTTAACCCTGCATTTCTTAAAAACAATCCAAAACAGGTTATAAAGAAGAATAAAACACAAATTACAATATCGCTGCGGGGATGGGAGGGGCGATATTGTAATTTGAGTTTTATTCTTCTTTACTGTGATTGAGAAAAGGCTTTGAGCGAAGTAGCCCTAGCATGACAAGGTATGGTCCTTTTGTGAAGAACCATGTTGCCATTTTTCAAAGTCTATATACAGTAAATAAAAAGAGTTGCTGTGGTTCAAATCTACTTGGAAGCCTCACTTCTTAGTTTTCCAATAATTTGCACATGAATCTTTTTCCCCTTGTTTTCTGATAACCATTACTGCTTTCACGCGGGCCTACCTGCCTCCTCGCCGGCTTGCGCTCTTCGCAGCGAGCTGGCCGCGCTGGTCCCGTCGCGTCAGTTCTGGCGCGGCGGAAGTGACGCGACGGGACCCTGCTTCGGCGCGCTGGACCCTGCGCTATGTTTTTGGCGGGGGGAAACCAGGGCAACAGGGCTGTTTAAGCCCTGTTGCCCTGGTTCCCCCCCCCAAATCATAGCGCGGGGGTCCAGCGCACCGAAGCAGCCGTATGTGACACGGCGGCGGCGGCTTCAGCGGCTCTGGCATTGACTCCAGCGGCAGCGGCAGCGACGGCTTGAGCGGCGCGGAGAATGCTCCGCGCCGCTCAGTAGAGCGAAATCGGGCTGCCCCCGCCAACGGGATCAAGCCAGATGTGAGGCGGCGGCAAAGTTTTTTGGGGAGCGGGCGGCCTTGTCCCGCTCCGCGCAGGAGCCCTCCTCTCTTCCGCTGCCCGCCCGCTCGCGTCCCTGCTGCCGGGGGGGGGGGTGCCGCTGCCAAGTTTTTTCCCCTGCAGGAGCCCTCCTCTCTTCCGCTGGACCGGTTGGAAGCACGCAGAGGAAGGTAGGGGGGAAATTATTTGGGTTTTTTCCAGCATTCACTCAATAAGACGCACAGACATTTCCCCCTCCTTTTTTGGGGGAGAAAAGTGCGTCTTATGGTGTGAAAAATACGGTAACCTCTAAATCGCACTGACTCTCAAAAAGAAGTTAAATATCAGATGTTTTGTCTTTCGGTCTGTTTTTGAGATTATTTGGCAGTATAGTCATAAACTGCAGCTGAAACAATTTTTTAAAGGCTCAGAAAAATTCAGTAAACAAATTGTCTTTCAATATTTAGCCGCCTCTGGCTCCAGTGCACTTATTATTGCCAGCTATGTCAGATCTTTTTCTGTAGTATTTAAAATAGGAGGGGCAGTTTTTTTATAAATAGCATTTCTATGTCCTAGTTAAACGGACAGCTTTACTGGCAACCAAAATAATAAAAGAACAATGCACTGCATGATTTATGGATGCAAAATTACTTTGTGCAGGGTGCACAGTGGCTAATATTTGCATTTCAAGTATTTGTGTGTGTGATTTCTGTAAAAACTGAAGTGGGATATCAGATTATTCTGCTGGAATGGCAGAGCTCTAGGAAATGCAAACCAATGTTGTTAGAACAGCTATATTATTTTATAACTTCTGTTTTATGGAAGAGTAATGTAATAGATAATTGATTATCAATTAAATGTAATGAACAATTGACTTAAAATAATTATAGAATGCGTAAGATGTATGAGAGAGGACTAGCTGGAAGATATATAAAAATGTGGATAAAGTCATTGTCACAAAGTGTGCCCCTTCTGCCAAGAGAACATGTCCCTTTTTCCCATTCTCCTCCCAAATGAATGATGGGACCATGTAACTATAGACCTTATTAATCCTTGTTACAGCACAGGATCATTCAAGGCAATAGCTGCAGGACCAGTGTCACTTCTTGGGAATTATAATAAGTAGCTGCAGGATAAGGTGAGAAGTCTCTGCAGTGAGTAGTTGCAGGACCCAGAATGAAAGGTTACAGAGTGAGGTAAGTAGCTGCAGGACCAAGATGGATGCTTGCAGGTAGATACAAGTAAGATCTGCAGGGTCAGGATAAATGCTCTAGGAGTGAGAAGTATCTGCAGGATCAGGCTGGATGCCTGTAATGTAATACATACAGATAAGTACTGACAGGATCAGAATGAAGGTTCATGGTGCAGGTAAGTAGTTGCAGGGCTAGAATGAATGTCCATAGAGCCATACAGGTAAGATAAGTAGTTGTGGAGTTAGGGTGGTCTGTTGCTGAGCTTGCTGCACTGCAGAACTGAGCAAGTCTTTTCTTGTCCACTTGTGCTTGTGTATTCCTGAATGCACTGGAAGGTCTCCCCCTTTCTTCCTAGCAGCCACTCCACTGCTTCAGCTCTTCCGCCTTCTAAGGAGCCAGCTTCTCTTTTCCCCTTAAGGTAGCCATAATTAGGATGATATCCTGTAGTCACAGATACTTTGAAGTACTGTTTTTAAGCACTTTTACCCTGCTCTTCAACCGAAAAAGGCTCCCAGAGCAGCTTATAAAGATCAGTAAGAAGACAGTCTCTGCCCTCAGGCTTAAAATCTAAAAGGCACAACACAAAAGGAAAAGGGATTGGGAGAGAGGAGGGAAAAGGCAAACTCAGGCACTAGTTCTTAGTTACAAGGTGATACCACCACATCAGAGTAGATGGGCCTGCTGCCACAGGCTGCTCACAGTTCAAAAACAGACCATGGCAGCCCGATCAGAAATAGCCTTGCAGGACTGCCTTCCCTTCCTCACAGGGCAGTTGGTTCTGATGGCCTCTGTAAATGGGGAGGAGGGCCCCAGCCCAGCTGGTGAAAACAACAGCAAGTGGAGATGGCAAAGAAGACAGTATTTATTATATTCCACATTTGTGGTTGTTGTTTTCTCCAAATTATAGCTTTAATAAATATGTATGGCATGGATGTGAAGTATATCAAGAAGTAAAGACAGCTGCAGGTTCATTTATTTGTACTAGATATGTAGTTTTATATAATTTGGTACACATATGGAGCTTCTTGATAACTATATGTGCCAATTATGTCACGAGCAACATGGCTGCAGCTTCCCTATGGTCACTTTCCACACCACTCCAGTAACATTTCACCCACATTTCACAAGAGACTCTCTCTATGTGTATATGGGTAATCTCTTGGTATTTAACATCCCTTTTAAAAGGAGAAAGCAGACTTCCTTTCCACCCCATCGATGTAAGATCGCAACCCTGTAAGGTTCCCTATTGACTTTCATTATGTTTGTCCTGTTGTGCTGCTTTCGAGACTGGATTGGGTCTCTACAGCAACCAACATAGTTTGGGGAAATACTGCATAGTATTTATATATTAATGGACTGCCCAAAGCACTTACTGCCATTATCTCATTAATTCTATAAGCCAAGCCTAAAAAGTAGACCAGTAGTATTATCCTCATATTACGGATTGGAGGCTGAAACCAAGAGACTAGTGCAGTGTTCTCCAACCTTGGGTCCCCAGATGTTTTTGGCCTACAACTCCCAGCATGCCCCAGCCAGCAGCTGGCTGGGGCATGCTGGGAGTTGTAGGCCAAAAACATCTGGGGACCCAAGGTTGCAGAACACTGCTGTAAAGACTTACCTGTCTACTGTTGCAGAGGGCTCTAATCCTGAGCACACCTATAGTTGCTTGCCTCAAGAGAAAAATAACTCCTGTGGCAGAGATTGTAGCTGGCTGGGGCATGCTGGGAGTTGTAGGCCAAAAACATCTGGGGACCCAAGGTTGGAGAACACTGCTCTAGTCCCTTGCTTTAAGGTGGCCTTCCCCAACTTGGTGCTCTCTAGATGTTTTGGACTACAACTCCCACCATCCCTAACCATTTGCCATGCTGTTGGAGGCTGCTGGAAGCTGTAGTCCAAAACATCTGGAGTATACCAGGTTGAAAAAGGCTGCTTTAAAACCATCTAATAAATTTATTTATTTATTTTATTATATTTATACCCCGCCTTTTTTCCTGCAAGGAACCCAAGGCGGCTTACATAATCCTCCTCCTCCTCCTCTCAATTTTATCCTCACAACAACCCTGTGACTCAGTGACTGGCCCAAAGTCACCCAGTGAGTTTCATGACTAGAACCTGGATCTCCAGAGTCCCAGTCCAGCACACTAACCACTACACCACACTGGCTCTCAATTAATGGCACAGGTGAGATTTAACCCAGGCCGGTCCTGGTACACAGCTCACTCTCTTAGTCACTGTTCTAAACTAGCTCTTAAATCACTCTGAAGATGTTTCATTAGCCTCTGACCATGAAGTCATTAAAAGATATTGATGTTTCTCCTCCTACTCCAGAAGCAAAGGGGCAGGGCCGGCGCTACCGCTAGGCCAACTAGGCGGTTGCCTAGGGCGCGTAGCGGAAGAGGGCGCAGAACGCTGCGCTCCTCTTCGCTGCCGGCGCGCTCCTGCCCTGCCCGCCCGCCCTCCTCTCCGAGAAAGCCAGGTAAGTGCTCCCGGAGTAGTGGTGGTGCCGAGCCTGGGCGCCTCCCCCCTACCTTGCCTCGCCTCCGCGCCACCTCCCACCTCGCCTGGCTTCGCCTCTGCGCCGCCTCCCCCCGCCTCGCCTCGCGCCGCCTCCCCCCCGCGCCGCCTCTCCCCACCTCGCCTCGCCTCGCCTCTGCGCCACCTCCCCCCCACCTCGTCTCTCCTCTGCGCCGCCTCCCCCCCCGCGCCACCTCCCCCCCCTCGCTTCGCTTCAACTCTCCTCCGCGCCGCCTCCCCCCCCTACCTTCTCCGTGCTGTTTCCGGAGCCCCGCCCGCGCTCTGTTTTGGCGGGAAGTACCAGGGCAACAGGGCTTAAACAGCCCTGTTGCTCTGGTTTCCCCCGGCGAAAAACAGAGCGCGGGGTCCCTTTTCGGAGGAGGCGTCGGACTGGGAAGGTAGGTGGGGGGGCGGCAGCGGCAGCGTGCGGGGGGGTGTCCGGTGGAGGTTGCAGAGCAGGGCTGCTTTCCGGAGCCCCCCCCACGGCACGAGGGCCCCCCGCTAAATATAATGTAGCCTAGGGCGCCAAACTGCCCTGCACCGGTCCTGCAAAGGGGGATATTGACTAGGGGTTGAAATTTCCATAACTCAATGGGAGATTGACTATACCAAGGGGTGCATATGGGCAGGGAGGGCCTACAATGAGACAGAATGAGGCAGCTTCCTCAGGCGGCAGATGCTGGGGGTGCAGAGCAATGGCAAAGTGTTGGAGTATCCTGCCCTGCACACCCTAAGCTAGTGTGCTGTGGAGGATGCTGCCCTGTCACCAGCACTGAAGTAAGTGTCAAAGAGTGAAGTAAGAGTGGTCAGTCCTGTCTGCTTTTGTATGTGAAGCGGGGATGGGGTGCGGGCATCTTGTCCTTTGCATCAGGCAACAAAATGTCTTGGGCCAGACCTGCATATAGGTCAGATAAAATGAGAAAAGATCTCAAGACCTGTCCAGGAAAAAGTTGTTGAATCTTTGGCAAGAGAAATCCCAGCAAAAAGGAGAAGGCCGAAGCCAGATTGGGGTAATTCCAACATGGAGAGCTGGCAGCAAACAAGATATGTCATCTGTTCAATGCATTTTGAAGGAGTGGGAAAAGATTTAAGAGAAAATAACTGGAGAGACAGATAAAGGCATGATTTATGGAGAATAATTTAGTTATTAGTCAACATTATGAGACAAAAATGTGTTTGGGTGGAAGGGAACAGCCAGTCAAACACAATCAAGGGTTTCCCACACTAGATGCTGTCTGTTATATTCAGATTATTCTACAGTCCTTTCAGTCCAAACTTTTATATTGATCTTACTACTCTGGTATGCAATCACCATGTGCCCACAGACTATGAAAATAATATGAGTATATATAATATGTCATGCTTGCCTAGTTGGCAACTCTCTATTATGAGATAATGCATGTGTGGAGGAAGGGGGGCGCTGGCTGGCCCGCCACTCCCCCACCCTTTCCTACTCCAAAGGAACCAAGACCCCCAGAGATCTCAAGGTACCAGATTGCCAGCCTCAGCTGTCTGCAATCCTACTTGGATCTCTGTTCAGGGACTCGCCTTCAATTTCTGTAACCTGGATTTAGATACTGAACTCACCGAGTACTACAAAACCCATGTGGGGTAAACCAAGACAAGGTTTATTCTGGTAGCATTTTACAACAAGATTAGGGAAATGAGAGAAGCACACAAAATAAAGAGAGACACACGTTAGTACACAGTAAAGCTGCAAAACAATAAAACCTGATTCCTTAATATCTCTCAGGCACACACCTGTTACCTGAGGGTGTTCTCTTCAAGGGTTAAATCCAGCACAGCCTCGCTGCCCGAGGGAGATTACCACACCTACCCGAAGGTCCGAGATGGGTAAAACTCCCACAAGGCTTGCCTTTACTAGAGCCCTCAATCCAGCTAATTTCACCAGGAGCTGCCTGGGGTCCTTGGCTTACCGCCATTACCACAGCCGGGTAGAACAAAGACAAACCAAAACCCACGCTTTGGGAAATATACCTTCCCCCCCCTCCCCTCCTCTGCTGCCTCTTAGCCAATCACCATGCACCTCACCTGGCCAGGCAGGGGGAAGGGAACTCATGACTTGAACTATTTACATATGAAAGCCCTAGGCCAACTTCTCCAGTTTCCTCCCAGCCCCCTCAACTGGTTTACACATGAGGAGGCGTGTGTGTGTGTGTGTGTGTGTGTGTGTGTACGCGCGCATGCATGCAGGAACCCCCAAGGGCCCCTTTCTCCACACGCTAACTATGCACACCCCACCCCAGCCGGTTCACACATGAGGTGTGTGTGTGTGTGTGTGTGTGTGTGTGTACCCCCCCAAAGGCTCTTTTTTCTTCACACCCTTTCCCTTGGGAAAAGATGAAAAGAGGGGGTTAACCCTCTCCTTTCATCTATACTAACTAAAAAACAAAACAAAACAAAGAAAAGAGCTTGGCTAGCATTCTACCACTAGTGCACCTTTCTTCACTTTCACACACACGCAAAAACAGAACAACACAAAAAGCATCAAAACATCAAACACCCCAACCATAGTCCTAAACATCTCAAAGCTTAAATCTCTTCAAACATCAAAACAGCAAAACAACAAGCAATAACTATCAATCAGAAGTTTACAGGTTTGCTAAAGCTCTTTAAACATCAAAACAGCAAAACACAATCAATAACCATCAATCAGAAGTTTACAGGTTTGCATTACACAGTTTTGCATACACAGAAACATCATATGGTAACCCCAACCTAAAGAAAACTTTTTAGGGTTGCTGTTTCCCACACAGCCTGCAGGGGGCAAATCGCCTACTGAAATGTGACTCTTCAATTCACTTTTGTTTGCTTTTACAGGCTTGCTTCTGCCACCCTGCACCCAACGACGTGAATACCATCACCCCCCCCCCTCCAAAGACCCACCGGGATGGCTTCCCACCACCCAACGACATGAATGTCTACTCCCTTTCCCCAAGGCTTGCATTTGGCACTTGCTACACAATGACTTGAATGGGATGGCTTCCCTTCCCACCACCCCTCTTTCCCAAAGGCACCTTCTAGAACACACAGCCTGGTAATCTTCCTTTTAGCCACTAGAGGGCTTTCTCTGCCTCTAACTTCTTTGTTCTTTGGCCTTTGACTGATTTTTTCTCTGGCAACTGTTCCTTGCCCCCCTGAGGCCCCTTTGAAAACTTTCAGGTTTCTGGCTTTACGTTAGCATTACATTCAAATTTCAAATTGACCTGATCCAGTCTG
The DNA here is from genome assembly GCA_021292165.1 of Shinisaurus crocodilurus. Classification (NCBI taxonomy): domain Eukaryota; kingdom Metazoa; phylum Chordata; class Lepidosauria; order Squamata; family Shinisauridae; genus Shinisaurus; species Shinisaurus crocodilurus. The sequence goes on along the minus strand of CM037879.1, from coordinate 192,205,999 downwards.
GACTATTTTTTTCATTTGGAGACAAAACAACAATGGTTCAACTTCTTACCTGGGATCACCCATCCCCCGGGGCCCCCCAGCAACAATCCAGATAACACAAATACACTTGGATCACCCCCCCTCCCTTCGAGGAACAATTTAGCAACTTTTATTGGCTTTAATCATCAACCACCAATCTCAGTCTTCTTTTCTTCTCGCTGGAGACACTTGAAGGGGAAATTCTTCTGTCTGGGCTTCTCTGTCAGCTAGGAGGGAAATCCCCCTCTCTCTCTGCTCTCTTCAGCTCTCCACCGCCCACACTGGGGTCGCCCGCCCAGCAACAAGACAACACAAAGACAACTTGAATCACCTGTCCCCCCTCCCCCTCCGAGGAACAAGTCAGCAACATGTGTTGGTTCTAATCAAACAACCACTTAATCTCAGTCCGTTGTCTTCAGGTGGCAGCAGAAAACGCCTGGGGGGGGAATCCTTTTTCCGTTTCTGCTTCTTTCAGCCCTCCACTTCGGCAGCACAGGGACAAAGTCTCTTTTTCTGGGGGGGGGTGTTTTCCGATGTCCGCCCCCCCTCTGCTTGCTGCTGCCCAGCCTGGCCATTCACCATGCCCCCCCCCAGAGCAAATGGACAGTCTTAGTTCAAAAGTCTCAACAATTTCTCTGGGGCACACAGCACAACTAAAATCACTCATCAAACGCTGTCCCAAAACTCAACGTTTTGCTCACCATTCTCTTAGGAGAGGTTTTCTGGTCTTCTCCCTCCTCCTGGAACACACGTGCGCACGCACACACTATTCCTTCTTCTCTTCCCGGGCTCTTCCAGCCCCCAAACTTTGGGATCACACAGCCGCCATCTGCTCACCCGCTTTTTGCACTGGATGGGTAGGATCCTCTTCCGCTTACTCACTGGCAACTGCTACTCCCAGCCTCTGTTGTACTCGATGGGTAGTTTCTTTTGCTTGTCCCCTTGGCCTCTCCACGCCTGGAAAAGGGAACTAGCCCTGCCTTTTCTACAGACATCAAGATTTCTTGCCTTCAACGCTCTCTGCTGGGAGCTAGGCTTCCCTCAGACTGGGGTAGCCTCTTTCAGCAATCTGAACGTTTTCTTTGAGGCTCAATGTCATCACTTGCTGCCCTTTGCCCACTTGCTGGGCACACAAGCTGTTCTGGAACTCTTCTATAGTTGAAATTTCTTGCCTTCAACGCTCCCCGCTGGCGCTAGGCTTCCACCGACTGGGGCAGCCCCTTTCAGCAATTTGAACGTTTTTCCCTAAGGCTCAATCTCACACTTAAATCTCTAAAAAATAACAAACTCTCTATTCATGCACTAACGTCTCTCTAATTTCTCTCATTTGCCTACGTGCACACACTCTGTGGTTCAGCTTCGAATCCCAGCGCTTGCCACCATCACCCAATAGCCAGGGTAGCCGGTAGCCACGCGATCCAAAGACAGACAAAGACAGACCAAAAACCACGCTTTGGGAAATATACCTTCCCCCCCCTCCCCTCCTCTGCTGCCTCTTAGCCAATCACCATGCACCTCACCTGGCCAGGCAGGGGGAAGGGAACTCATGACTTGAACTATTTACATATGAAAGCCCTAGGCCAACTTCTCTAGTTTCCTCCCAGCCCCCTCAACTGGCCCCACTTGGTTTACACATGAGGAGGTGTGTGTGTGTATGTGTGTGTGCATGCAGGAACCCCCAAGGGCCCCTTTCTCCACACGCTAACTATGCACACCCCACCCCTGCCGGTTCACACATGAGGTGTGTGTGTGTGTGTGTGTGTGTGTGTGTGTGAACCCCCCCAAAGGCTCTTCTTTGTTTGTCTCACCAAAGTTCAAACCTTTGCTACTTGCAAGGATATTGATTCCATGCCCTGAAAGTAGGGATTACCCACTGTTGTAGGGCACTTCCTGCTCTTAAGAGCCATTTCAATCCTTTCTTCCTTGTGGAGAAGAGGAGGCAGGAGAGTATAAAAGGGTGTGTCTGGGAGAATGGGCAAGAGAAGAGCAACTGCAAAAGAGTTTGATCTCTGTTCCTGTAAAGACTTACCTGTCTACTGTTGCAGGGGGCTCTAATCCTGAGCACACCTATACTTGCTTGCCTCAAGAGAGAAATAACTCCTGTGGCAGAGATCCCTACTCAACTGCTGGGAGGAGAGCTTCTCTTCCTTGAGATATCATAGAATCATAGAAAAGTAGAGTTGGAAAGGGCCTATAAGGCCATCGGGTCCAACCCCCTGATCAATGCAGGAGTCCAAGTCAAAGCATCCCTGACAGGTGGCTGTCCAGCTGCACCTTGAATGCCTCCAGTGTGGGAGCCCACCGCCTCCCTAGGTAGTTGGTTCCATTGTCTTATTGCTCCAACAGTCAGAAATTTTTTCCTGATGTTGAGGTGGAATCTGGGTTCCTGTAACTTGAGCCCATTATTCCGTGTCCTGCAAACTGGGATGATTGAGAAGAGATCCTGGCCCTCCTATTTGTGACAACCCTTCAAGTACTGGAAGATATAGAGAATGTTATAGTGCAACTTACCTGGTGAATTAACTAGAGAATATTGTATCATTTTCTTAAGGTTGAAGTAAAGCATTATTTTTGTTGGAACAAATCTACTTTTATTTCATTCATAATGGAACCAATGAAGGCAGCCAGGTTTGTTGTTCCTTTGTCATCCCTGCACCCTCCGACACTATGCAGACTGATGTGCTCTGGTCATTGATTACGTTGGGATAATTAATGGAGGATAGAATCCTGTTCACTTTTGAAGGGCAAATTCTGTTTTCATATTTGGAAAGCAAAGGTAATAAAAGGAAACAGGAGATGCAAGGAAGAGAAAGAAATGACTGGAACAGAGAGAGGCCTGGTTTGGCTGACACAGCAGTCCATTGTGGGTTATCAACCCTTGTGGGGGCACAGTGCATGCCATAAGATGCAACACCCTGCCGGGGTTGCCATAGCTTGCTGTGCTGTCTAAACCCAGCCAGGGAGGGTTATTTGAGGGTTAAACAACCCTCGCATAACCCACAGTGGGCAGGTTCCCATGACACCTGAAGCCACCCTACTCCTGATGCACCTGACAGATGATCTGGCACATTGGGTCCTCCCTCCCCTCCTTGGTCCTCCTGCGAGTATCCCATGTGGGACCCTGCGGGAACAGCGAGTCCCATCCCCCCCCACTGCTTTTCAGCAGTGCCGGGAAGAGGGGGGAAAGGGGGTGATGAGCCGCTCTGCTTGGCCTTCTCTCAAGGAAGCCAAGCAGAGCGGCTCATATTGTTCCTGCTTGCTGCTGTGGCCGCCAGCCCCTTTCTGCTGGTGGTGGTGAGTGGGAGCAGTAACATTCCCCCACCACCACCACTTGACAGCGGTGCTGGGGAGGGGTGGGAAGGGGGTGGGTGCCGAGCCACTCTGGCTTTGAGAGGAAACCAAGCAGAGCAGTTTGTTCCACCCCTCACTGCCGCTGCCAGCCTCTCTCCTTCGCTGCCACTTGATAGGAGGTTGAGCGGGCAGTGCATAGCAGACACTGGCAGCCCCATGCTGCTGTGGCCACACCCCTTTTCGCTGGTGGCCATGGCAGCCGCCCCCAAGTGCCGCTTGGGGACTTCGGTGCGGCTGTCATAGGCCAGAGCCCCTTGGCCACAGCAGCAACCCTTTTTTGTCACTCCTGCCAAGGGGTTCTATAGCTTTTTGGCTTGACCGTGGCTTAGCGTGTTATCCGGGTTCGAATGACACACTGTGCCAAGGAGGGGTTGGGGTGTTACCAAACCCTATAACAAGCCAGGACCGGTGCAAGGCAGTTTGGTGCCCTAGGCAAGATCAGATATTTAGCGCCCCCCTTCCCACTTGAGAGCGCTGTATTTTTTTTCAAGGTGTTTCTGGCTCCCCCTTTAGCCATGCGCCCTAGGCGGCTGCCTAGTTGGCCTAGTGGTAGCACCGGCCCTGCAACAAGCCATGGCTTCCTGGGGTGGTTTATAAGCCACCCCAGGGAGGCTTATAAACCACCCTGCAGGAAGCATGCCGGGTTCCGACAACATGCTAAGCCATTGTGGCTTCGCATGTCATGCAAACCAATTTTTGTGTTCTAGAGTTATGGAAGGGTTGTTTAACCCTCGAATAACCCTCCATGGCTGCGTTCAGGGCAACCCCCAGCTGGGGGTTCATATTCATAATGGCGGATGGTACATGCCACAGCCCCTGGAGGATTAATTAACCTATGAGGTGCTGTTGTGTCGTCCGAACTGGCCCAGTGAGAAGAATTAATTAGATCAGGCAAGGTAAGCCTAGAAATGTCTATTATTTATTTCTTCTCCAATAGGAAGAACAAAATAAAAGCTCTTTATAATGTTGCATTGTTTGGTGAATTAATCACTTAGATTAATCTGTTCTAAATTGATTTTTTCAAATGCCGCTGACTAATTTGACAGACATTTTAGGAAAAAAATCCCTGCTTTTTAAATATAAGTATTTATAAAAACTCTGGGTGCTGCCATCTTAGAAGAGGCATTCCATTTTCTCTTTCTCTCAGGAGAGAATGCCTACACTGCTGCCTGCTGTAACGTATGTACCGTATGTGTAATCATCAATGACCAAACAAATGCTTTTTAATCTCAGGACTATTATTTGATTTGTAATCAAATGCATGCAGATTTAATTGAATAAGAAGAGCATGTGTGTCACAATTTCTACACCCATTTTACTTTATACTTTAGCATGGTATCCCACTTAAAAACCACAACAGTTATAACAATATTGATTGGTCAAAAAAGCTGAGGGATGTTTCTTTTAATTTTTGTTCTCTCTCTATGGACTCAGCCACTTGACAGAAACTAGCATTCAACAGGGTCTTTTCTTCAAGGATGTCTATGTACCTCTTCACATTGACATTTTACTCATTAGTGGGAGGAAATCAAAGAGTGCCAAGTTAAAAGCATTGTTAAAGTGTCTAAAACAAATATGAACAAGTTAAATTCAGGCCTCTAGCAGATGGATCAACAGAGACAATAATTTTACTTTTCCCACCGTAGCTACAGTAATGCTGTATGGCTCAGTTTACACCTAAGTCACATAGTTACAGGTGTGTTTGTTGGCTTGGGACCACTTCTGTAGCACTCTTGCCAAGTGGATCCAGTTTTTCAAGTAGAAACCCGAGTGGCACGCTGTGTATTCCAAATAAACCGTAAGTATTCTTCCATGTGGTTTCACACCCAATCAACTCATTTCTTCATAGTTTATTGCCTGGTGTCACACTATATATTCCTGTGACAACCATTCATAAACACCAGCTGGTTACAAGGTCCACTTCCACAGCTTTTCATCAATGGTAATTTGTTTAAAAGACCAAATGGGCCCAATGCAAATATTACTTTTGTGACATGGCCCATTCCCACACTACTGCAACAATGTTTGTAAAGAAGCACCATGCAGGCAAGTGCGATGATGTAACCCCATGCCACGCCACTGTTCCCCATCCTAGGAACTGGTGATGCTGGCATGGGAAGTAGCTATGTCATGCACAGGACTGATCTCACTGCAAGTCTGCCAGCAACCTGCGCAGTAAAGAAATGCCAACAGGGTTTTTAAAGAGGCATCATCCCCGAAGAAAGAGATTCTGGCCACAACACAGAGAAAATTAGTTCCGCTCAAGTCCTATTAAAACCAATAAGACAAGAATATCATGAATAGCTTTACATGTGCAATCCTATGCATGTTTAGATAGAAAAAAAGTCCCACAACTCCCAGCATTCCCCAGCCAGCTAAGTCTCATTCATTTCAACAAACATTCTTTGGATCGGGGCCTGTGATTATGCAACAACATTTTCAAATCATACTGGGTTGATTTGAGCATGATTGATGATAACAATAAACATTAGTAATGAATATAAGGAAGTACAATCTTCACATGTTGGTAACACCTGTCATATTTCTTTGGGAGTGGGAAAAGTGGTGTGTGAGGAAATGTGTGTCATTTTCATAGATCTTTATAGCTGAGGATTTCCATCCATGCATCACCTGCTAGCTAGGAAACTGGCGAAGGCAAATCAGGAAATTGGGGCATGGGGATAATGTATGACAGCGGGGTAGTTCTCCACGAACTTACTCTTGGAGATTAATCTAATCTTCTAATTGACCTAAAACACTCGTTGTACCTTTTCACATTTTCTTTAGCCAAGAAGGCCTGTGTCCTGCCAGATTCTGGTAATGTGAACTTACTGTTAAGCTATTTTCTTCCTTTTCCTCTATGCAGTATTTTCACATTTGTTTTTCGATGCCTGTTCTATCCATTACCCCAAAGTGACTCCCTGTGGACTAGCTTGACAATATACTTGAGCAAAGTCAATTTAAGGAAAATGTACATTCATTATTAACTTATTATCCTTTGGTGGTAACATAAATCAGTGATGATTTAATATATCAATAATACCATAATGTTTCAATTAGGGCTCCTACTCTCACCGAGCACTTCAAGAAGCCATATTGGACTGGGGAGTTGCTGCAATTGCAGCTCTTAGCCCTACTGCAAGGCCTAGCTTGAAGGCCTTGTGGTGTGAAATAGGCTACATGTGGTGAGTCATCCAACTTTACCATTCTAGCCTTTGAATTAAAGATTTCAAAACAAAAGTGGAGTTTACATTTTGAAAGTGGAACTTTAAACACAAAATGTGAAACTCAAAAGGACTACAGGGCATGTGACAGGGCTTTACAACATGCCTCACTGATAGAGGCATGTCAAGAAGGGTGTGGTCTGGAAGATGTTGTGGGGTTTGGAATTTTTCGGGGTCCCTGCAGGTGAGGTGGTGACCTTTTCAACTCCTGCAGAGTACAGCCTCTGCTAGGCGTCATACAGTGGTAGACCCTCTCAATGTTTTTTGTTTTATTTTTATTTACGGTAATTAATTTCTATACCACCCAATATCCGAAGCTCTCTGGGTGGTTTACATTACAACAATACACAAAAACACAGAACACAAATACAATAAAATACCGCATAAAAATTTTCAATGTACAAAATTTAAAAACAATTTAACAGCTAATACAATTTCAGTGCAAACTAGATCTGCTAAAGCAGCTGACATAAATGCCCCATCATGCTATTAAATACCATTAAAAGCCTGGGAGAAGAGGGCAGTCATAACCTGGCACCAAAAAGATGAGAGTTGGTGTCAGGAGGGCCTCAGTGGGGAGATCATTCTATCATTGGGGGGCCACCACTGAGAAGGCCCTCTCCATTGTTGCCTCCCTCTGAGCCTCCCTCTGAGGTGGCACTCAGAGAAAGGCCTCAGATGTTGAGCGTAGTGTCCGGATACATTCAGGTCAGGAGAGGCATTCCATCCGGTATTGCGGTCGCAAGCCATCTAAGGCTTTATAGGTTAAAACCAGCAGCTTGAATCAGGCTCAGAAACCAATGCAAGTGGGCCAGGGCAACCACCAAACCTGCGGGTGCAAAGAGGACTGGAACATGGCACAGCTGATAACTGTCTGGGATGTGTTCCCCTTATCTGGCTAGCCCTCCTCCCAACTCCATATTTCTCCTACCCATCACTACTCTGATTCCCCCCCCCCCCGTCCCCATATCCTCCCTCCCAGGCACAAACTCAGGCCATAAAAAGGGAAACCAACCCCCCACCAAGGACGCTAATTGGTGAAGATGTTAGGGGGTGGCCTTTGCACTTGCGTCCCCACTGAAGCAGCTCCTCCCAAAGGGGCAACCCCCTTTGGCATTGTTGCTGCCAGGGTGTTGCTGCCCCACTTCTGGCCCAGCACATAAGGCTTTCCCAGAGTCAAGCACAGCTAGCTCATGTTCTCAACCACACCCAGGGGAGGTTTCCTACTCTTGCTGGCTTCTCCCAATAGCAGGAGCATAGGCCATCACACAACAACCAACACAATGGACTCTCTTCCAATCCACAATGAGGGATAATGATCAAGAATCTTCTGTCTCTCTGCTGAAGTTCTGGCATGGAGTCCACTGGTCAAATCTTGCTTGGAGATATAAAAATAACTTAGCTGGTGAAACTGGACACATGTTCCAGCAGCTCGTAGGGCTGAGCACATATTTCCACACTTCAGGACTCAGATCCAGAGAACTTTGAGACATTGCAGAAGTCAACAACTGCTGTCTTCTTGCACTCTCCAAGCTTTTTGAGGCCAGGTGGACAGAATTTTCCTTATTTATTTATTTATTTATTTATTACATTTGTTAATTGCCCATCTGGCCAGTCACCTTCTCACTACTGCATTTAGTCCTAGTCTCTTGGCATTCCCTAGTCCTCTTCATTTAGAAGTCTGGGGAGAATGCAGCATGTGGGGTTCTTGCATTCCTCCTTGATGAAGATAAGCTCTTACTTCTGTCCTTTCCAGATGATGTACATACAGTCTTCAGTAGGTACCAGAAGGAGCTACAAGGAGATGGGGTCGCCATCCTCAATATAGAGGAGCTGACAATGTGGGTGAAATCAAAGCTATTGGCATTGAAAGAATAGTATTTACTTGGTGGGTGGGTCAAGGCTTTCAAGGATGAAGTTGTTTCACAGCCAGATGGAACAGTGACGCTGAAAGGAATTCAGCTGGTAACAAAGCACAAGAAGAGACACAAGGAACACCACCTGTATGTATCTGACAGGAGACATGTTGGCGCTGTCTGTAATGAAGTACGGTAGTTGAGTTCTTGAATCAGTGCTTTGAAGTTGATGCTGATCTGTTGCTGATTATGAAGCTTTTTGTCACCTTACAGCCTTCAGTAAACCTGGAAGCAGTTCACAAGGTGCTAGGTACAGACCTCAATCTGGCAGAACTCTCGCTAGAATATGAGGAGATACTTCAGCTTGATGGCATTAAAGATGTACGCAAGTTGACATAGTCCCATTTGGTCCATTTTCTTGCATTATCCAAAGAATACAGAAATGTGACAACACTCAGGGCACATATTCTAGTGGCTGAGCCCCATAGTGCTGCTGCTGAAAGTCACATTGAAGTCCGTAACCAGACACAGACTCTCAGTTGAGTCTGAAAACGAATACCTCTACATCCATCACAATATGCCACCTCTCATTGAATGGGATCCTAGGGCATCAGTGCCCCTATGGATGACTACACAAGAGCACAGAACCAAAGACACAGCTAAAGCAAGAGAGCAGATGTGGTTTAAAGGAATTTCCCCAGAGGCCTCCAGGCAACATCACTAAATTCCCCCAGTCCCAGATGTTGATGATTTGACCACCTTTAAAAAATGGAAATTTTGATGTGACAGGTATGGTGTGAGAGGAGGTATGGAACATGGCACAATCATGTAGTTTTCTTCTACTGCCATGTGCCACAGTTGTATACCTACATATACTGTTGATACATACATGAGTTAATAAATGATTTTGACTAGTTAAGCAGTTGGTCTCAATAATATATGATTAGTATAAGGTTAAGAAGATTAAAAGGAAACAGTAATCATCTTAATGTTCTATTTCTTTATCTTATTTTCTTATGTATTTCTTTTAAGAAACAACCTTGTTCCTTATTAAAGTCCATATTCCCAACTGCACAAAAGCTTAATTTCCACTGCAGAATTCCCCCCCCCCCGCCCCGGCTGAACAAAATGTGACCAGCTACCCATTAGAATAAACCCTGGGTCTTGGCCTGCTTTTCTGGACATTATTCTAGGACATTATTCTACAATGACTGTATGTGTACTTGGGGATTCCAGTTTATTTGGAATTGGTTTGGAGCTTGTTCCTGGAACTGGGTTTGGGCTTTGAATTCCATCAGCATATTGGGCACATGGAGATAATAAAAGTGGCCTAAATTACATGTTATAAGGCAGGCGTGGGGAACCCCTAGCCCAATGATCTTCACTATTTTTCAAGCATGAGCCATTTTGGCTCCAGGCACCCCACCAAGGCCACCCTTGTGGCCTAGCTTATGGGCCACATTAAGCCTGTGAAGCATCCCCACCTGGCCTGAAGAGAACCCGCCCCCTAGCTCCAGCCCTTCCCAAAGAGTCTCCACACGCCCTTCACCTTTCCTTCTTCGGAAAGGTAAGGGGTGCACTGAGCCATCTCTCCTGGGAGCCACCACTTCATGGCACCTGGTGTGTGCCTCCGTGTACACATGTGGACTGAGTAAGTGGGTGTATGAATGGGGTGTCTGTACGGATGGGGAGTGTGTGAGTGTGTTAGGGGCTGCATGCCAGCAGTGGGGTGGCCCCACCCACTGCTGGCATGCAGCCCTGAGGTCCTTCCCTGGAGCCAGTGTGGCCCTAGGACCAAAAAAGGTTCTCCACCCATGTCATATGGCAGACTAAGATATGTATGTGAAGATTTTGACCACTTAGTGCAAGCACTACTTAGTTCTGAAATTGTGTTATGTATGAACACATTGTAAAGGATTGGGGCTGGGGCCAACATGTGGAACATGCTATGCCTGCATATGTGCTTTCTCCATGCACAGCTGCTGTTAGAGCAAGAAACCAGCTTCCATTATTACTCATTCTCCCATTCTTCCATTATTGCCTATGGATAGACTTACCAGATGTCTATATATTTTAACCACAACATTTATTTATTTATTTATTTTATTATATTATACCCCACCTTTTTTCTTGCAAGGAACCCAAGGCGGCTTACATAGTCCTCCTCCTCCTCTCCATTTTATCCTCACAACAACCCTGTGAGGTAGGTCAGGCTAAGAGGCAGTGACTGGCCCAAAGTCACCCAATGAGTTTCATGGCCGAGCGGGGACTAGAACCCGGATCTCCCAAGTCTCAGTCCAACACTCTCACCACTACGCCACCCTGGCTCTCAATGTGAGAAACTCTCACATTAGTTTCTGGCCCATGGACTTCAAATGCTGGAACAGTAAGAATCAAACTTTGATGTTGTCCATGCCACGCCTATGTGTAGAAGAATCCTGATGACGGCTATGTATCTATTGAATTTGTTGTGGTCTGAACTACATTTGATGAGAACTTTGTGAGTTAGAAGCCATTGATGTTAAGGATCGAATAAACCAGGCAACAGGAGAAGTCTCAGCAGAGAACTTTCTTGTAAAGTATACAAAATAACCGGTATAAGGAAAGCCAATCAACCAGCCATTGTTTTAGTGCTGCTCTTTGTTTCGTGACATAAGAGGATAAAAATAAATTAAGGGAATATTTTATTGAGTCAGCTCAAGTAGCATCATCGCATTTTGTCTGGTCCCTGGTGGACCACCACATTTTAATGCAAAGAGATTGCACAGACAATTTATAGATCCAAGAAAATATAGATCCAAGAAAGTTTCAGATCTTCTTCCTGTGCTCAACACAAGAACATTCAGACTGTTGAAGGACAATAACCTAATTGTCCCTGGTCCTCCATCTATCATTCTGTCAGAGAAAGCTAGCCACTAAAGGAGAGCTAAGATACAGAGAGATAAAGCAACAGAGGGAACAAAGGCAGCCAGTGTTTCCTTCCTGCTTCCTGGGGTATCTGCCTAAGATCCTGTCTCTAGCCTAGTTTTCTCACTATCTTTGGGGAATTTCAGAATTATCAATGCTTGGAGCCTGGCTTTCAGATGGCTATTTTCAATGTGATGAATGTAATATGTAGCTAAACTTTAATCTAATGCAGTGTTCTCCAACCTTGGGTCCCCAGATGTTTTTGGCCTACAACTCCCAGCATGCCCCAGCCAACATATCTAATGATCTAATGGAAGGGGAGCTGAACCCCCACCCCCATTTTCACAGGACCATTTGTCCCTTGTGAGAGCCTTGTGGGCGTTACAAGCAGCTGCCAGGGTTTTTTGGGGGGGGGAATAGGGTGGGGGACCTTGGCCACACTGTAAACAGAGGCAGGCAATCTATTTTGATTTGGGGGCCGGATTGCCCCCCCCAGACCAAGCCAGTGGGCCAGATGATGGCAAGGGGACAGGGCCCCTCCCCTCCCGTGACATCCTCTGTCCCCACCCATTTTTCCTTTCTCCATGCAGAGAGAGGCATGAGAAAGGGACCTGGCCGGTGCTTGCATGATCCAGCCCTGCAAGCGCTTGCTGAGTTGGGTGCCTCCTTTGTGCGCCACTTGCCTCCTAATTGGGGTGTGAGTGGCACGCAAAGGGGAGGGACTTTGCAGGTGCTTGGTAGACCAGCTCCTGTGAGTGCCTGCTGAACCCCTTTCCTTTGTGTGCTGCTCCCACCCAATTGGGATATGAGCAGCGAATAAAAGATGGAACCCCCTTATTATCTCTGATCACAAATTGGAGATAACAAGGACGATTCCTCTCTCCACCTCCTCCTCCTCAAGCCCTGGGTTGCCTCCAGGCCAGGGGGTGTGGGAGGGAAGGGGAAGTGGACCCTGGAGGATGCCCAGCCCCCCTGGAATGGACTGGAAACCTCCATGAGCCAGATTAGGCCCCGGAGGTTCCCCACCCTTGTTGTAAGCCAACCCCCACCCCACCCAAAAAACTTAAAAAGCAATTTGCCGATCTACAATCTTCAGTGGAGGCTTATTTTCACACACCCTCAAATCACTGAAATAAGCAGGGCCAAAAGGTAACTTCCACTCTAGGTCTCACTCACTTGGGTCAGGTGTCAGAATGCATTACTGCGTTCCATCTGACCTCGCAAGATCTTCGACTCTAGTCTGACCCCTCAATCTGAGCAACTTGACTCTGCTTGTCTCTCTCTGTGCCCACCTTGTTTGTGTCCAACAGTTTGCCTTAGTGCCAAACCAGATGTGTTGGGCCTATCATTCACATAGACAGAGTACATGTGTGTCTTACTTTATCAGTAAAAAAAAAAATGCAACGTGAGGGCTCTGTGCCAAACCCTTCCCTCTCCTGTACCTCCCCTTGGTCAGTTGCTCCTGTGTTTCTCTGTTCCCAGGCAGCTCAGAATGGCGAAAAGCACCTGGAATATCTTAAGCAAGGTAAAATGTGGGAAGGGGAGACTTCAGTGCCGCTCTCCCTAAAGCTTCTTTTACTGTTAAAGTAAGACCCCCACCCCTCACTTTATATGTGGACATGGGAGAAGAAACATGAGTCATTCTGCCCCATCTTGCATTCAAAATTTGCCCTGCATAGCCCAAAATGCATTGGGACTTTAAATATTTTGTTGGATCAGTCAATTTCCTTTGCATGCTCTTTGCTTTAAAATTTGGTGGGGCCACCAAGAGCCAGGCAGAGCTGCTTCACAGGCCACTAACTGACTACCCATGGTATGAAATTTTATGTTCCTATTCATTTTATGCCATTAGTCAGTGACACAAAAGTTAGAGAGTCCCAAAGTGGGAAAACCTCATAAAGAGCCCAACAAAAAGAACATGCACAGCGAATTCTGCCATAATTTTTCACATTAGTGAAACCAATCAGATCATCCTCCTGCAATGTTTAGTGCCATTTCCTTCATTGGTTTTCACAAATGGCTCAAACTTCTTTCCCTAGTTCCATGAGAGGATCTAAGACCTTTTTCGTTTCCTAAAAATCAGGAGATTCTATGAAACATTAATTCTTTCAGTTTATGCACATCTACATGTAAAGTGTGCAGCTCAGTGCAGAATATCTCTGCTGCCAAAGAAAAACTGGCTTCATAAAAATAGTATTACTGCCAAACGGGGATTACCTCTGAATGAGATGCATGCATTTGATCAAACAGTTCTCACATATGCATTGGGGTGGGAGGCGGCAGAACGTTCAGCATGACATTTTGATGACCTTTTCAGTAGACCTGGATTGAGTTTAGAGTTACTGATGAAACTCAAATCTAGGCATCCTTCCAATAGTTTCCAATTTCATAATGATGGCTTTAGAAGAGCACATTACAATGATTCCACATACATGATACATCTGACATAAAACACTTCCAGAATTCTTCTCTCTAATTTTTCAAAATGAGTATGATGATGTCCCTCTGTGAAGTCTCCAGGTCTATTCTTTTATCACCAGAAATTAGTAATTAGAGGATTGTCTGTAGTATGATGGAAGGTCCTACATTCCATGCCTCAGTTACTGGCACTGCAAAAAAATAATCTATCTGTGTATTAAGAATGGGCTAATTTCTTTTTTAAAAAACCCTTAAAGAATGTATTTATTCCAGTTATGCAATAGTATTCTGTGGCATTGTTACGTGTAGAAAACTTCTTGCAGCAAAATATATAGTATTATATGATGTGAGAGGGAAGGCTCCCCAGGGCTAACCTACACGCTACGTGAAATGCTTAGCATGTAGGTGATCCTAACATTTTTATTTACTCTAGTGTAAGTGTGCAGGGCCCCAAACCGGACAGGGACCATCTTGCACAGGTCGAGGAGTTAAACTTTCTCACCCAACTGCTTTTTGCCCTTTAAGTTCTCCACCACCATCCCCGCCCTCCAGCTAAAGAAGGAAAGAAAACCCTCCATTGTTGCCAACACACCACACACACTCACAGGACTGGCAAAACACCCCCTTGCTCCCTGCCACCACCACCACCTTACTTTTTTTTTCCTGGGCAGCTGGGCAACCCCCAAAATGAAATGCTGGGCTGCAGTCACTCACCATTTTTATTTTCTAAGAATTCTTGGAAATAAAGATGGCACTGAATATCAGTGCTTTGCGGTGTGCCAGCCTCCCATTATTTTTTAAAATAAAAATAAAGATCAGAAGGGGCAGGGAGCCTGGCAGGCACCAAGGGAGGTGTCCCTGGGCACACTGGTGCCTGTGGGCACCAATTTAGGGACCCCAGTTCTAGAGCATGACATAATGTTGGGAGAATGGGATGGAATGTTGAGAACTGATATCACGAAGCCCCAAGTGTTGAGTATCAGGATCAACTGGTCTCCAGGGCATCTTCTCAGACTCCCCTCCAATATTGCTGTGGACAACCACTTCAGCTAATTGAAGGCACCCAGTATATGAAGGCACTAGGCTGTACTCTTTCACATGCTTAGAATCATAGAAAAGTAGAGTTGGAAGGGGCCTACAAGGCCATCGAGTCCAACCCCCTGCTCAATGCAGGAATCCAGGTCAAAGCATCCCTGACAGATGGCTGTCCAGCTGCACCTTGAATGCCTCCAGAGTGGGAGAGCCCACCACCTCCCTAGGTAGTTGATTCCATTGTCTTATTGCTCTGACAGTCAGGAATTTTTTCCTGATGTTTAGGTGGAATCTAGGTTCCTGTAACTTGAGCCCATTCTTCTGTGTCCTGCAAACTGGGATGATCGAGAAGAGATCCTGGCCCTCCTCTGTGTGACATCCCTTCAAATACTGGAAGCAGGGCCGGCGCTACCACTAGGCCAACTAGGCGGCTGCCTAGGGCGTATGGCTAAAGGGGGCGCAGAAACGCTCCGCTCCTGCTTCGCCTGTGCCCCAGACCCACGCAGACACTCGCCCTCTCCTCCTCCTCCAGGAACGGACGAGGAAGGGAGGGCGCGGGGCCTGCGCTCCACTTTCCGTGACGTGTGTACGGAAGAGGAGGAAGATGGGAGCGAGCAAGCCTGATCTCGTGGCAGCAGCGGCGGCAGCAGCGGCAGGAGCGCGCGAGGCGTCAGGCAGCCGGGGCTCGCTGCGCTTGGCGCGGATCTGGGCACGGAAGCCGAGCAGGAGAGCGGCCAGGCGGGCATGGGGCAGCAGCAGCAGCAGCGCCCGTGAAGGCAGCTCCGCGCGGGGCTGCTCGCTTGGCGCCGAATCCCGCTCTTCCTCCTCCGCCTCTTCCTCCTCCGCCTCTTCCTCCTCCGCCTCTTCCACCTCCTCCGGGCAGGCGGGCTTGCCTCTGTCCGCCAGGGCACAGCTGGAGCGGCTGGTGGCTGCTGATCCGCCGCAGCTTGGCGCCTCTTCTCGCCTTCCTGCCTTCCTTCCTTCCTCCCTTCCCGGGCTGCGGAGGCTGGCGGCAGCAGCAGCAGGAGGAAGCTCGCTCGCTTGGCCGACTCTTCCTCGCTGCCGCTGGTACTGCTGCCGCCGAGGGAGGGAGGGCTCAAGTGGGGGGGGCGCTAAATATTTGAATTTGCCTAGGGCGGCAAACTGCCTTGCACCGGTCCTGACTGGAAGAGTGCGATCATATCTCCCCTCAGTCTCCTCTTCTGAAGGCTAAACATGCCCAGTTCTTTCAGTCTCTCCTCATAGGGCCTTGTTTCCAGTCCCTTTATCATCCTTGTTGCCCGCCTCTGAACCCTCTCCAGTTTGTCTACGACCTTCTTAAAGTGTGGTGCCCAGAACTGGATGCAGTACTCAAGATGAGGCCTATCCAGTGCTGAGTGGTTGGCTATAAGAACTTCCAGGTTAGCTCTTGGCCCTTGCCAGAGCAACAGATGCCTTCATCCATCCTGGTGGTGTCTGCACCAGTGAATTTATTTCTGAGACAGGAGAAGCTTTGTGTTCTGATTCATTCCTGTTGGGACTCAGTAGATCCAGTGATCAGATTATCACAAGAGTGCCCCACCAAGCTTCAATTTCTGGCATTGAAAAAAATATCTATGCATTATGAATGGGTTAAATTAAAAACTAAAAAAATATATATTCAATTTATCATTAGTTTATATCTATATCCAAAAAACATGCTAACATAGCTAAGGCTTTCAACTGAACAGACCTAGGAAATCAGTGCACAAAACTGAAGAGGAAGCAGGAAGTGGTATCTTAGGAATCTTCCAGAGAAGTCACTTCTGTACTTAGCTTATCCTCTTACATATGCCCAGTTTGTGCAATTCAAAGGACTCAGCTCACACGAGCCAGCTGCATCATACCATACATTGTATACACAGTAGTAGAAGGTGTACTTACATACCTGCTGCCACCAGGAACGGTGCAGGGCTGTTTGGCGCCCTAGGCCAAATTATATTTAGCGCCCCCCCTCGTGCCGTGGGGGGGGCCTCCGGAGCAAAGCAGCCCTGCTCTGCAACCCCCCCCGTGCTGCCGCCGCCGCCACCACCACCTACCTTCCCCCTGCCCCCGCTGCTGGCTGCTGGCTGCTGGCTGCTGCCGCCGCCTCCTCCTCCTCCGACGCGATGGGACCCCCGCGCTTTACGACGGGAAGTTAGGTAGGTGGTTGGCGGGCGGGCGGGCGCGCGCACGCGCAGGGGGGAGGTGCAGTGGCGGCGGCGGCAGCAGCGGCCGGCAAGCGGGCGGGGAGGCGCGGAGGCGGCAGGCAGGGCAGGAGCGTGCCGGAGGCGAGGAAGGGGCGCAGAAACTCTGCGCCCTCTTCCGCCACGTGCCCTAGGCAGCCGCCTGGGTCTGCCTAGCGGTAGCGCCGGCCCTGGCTGCCACACTACCTGTAGACAATTTTCTCCCTATTCACTACCAGGCCAGGTTTAAGGTTTTGGTACTAGTGTACAAAGCCCAAAACAACTTGCGACCAGGATACCTGACTGAGAGAGTGCCTTCTCCTTATCAACCTGCTCGATCACTGAGGTCATCAGATGGCATGCTTCTGGTGGTTCTGCATGGACCTATGGCCTGATTGAAGTCCACCAGGAGAATAGCCTTCAATGTGGTGGCTCCATTTGTCTGGAACTCCCTGCCTCTGGAAGTCAGGTAGGCACCAACATTGTGTTGTTTTCTGTGCCTCCTGAAAACACTGACCAGCCTGTTTTAACATATAATTTTATTCTTTTTATCTGTTTTTATCTTTTTATTGTTCATTGTTCTGGAATCTGTTTAGATGTGGAGCGGTATATAAATGTTGTAAATAAATAAATAAATTCTCAATTTACTATGTAGCTAAAGTTCAAGACAAGGAAGGTCCATGTGCCTCAAATTTTCCCCATTTGGCTTCTTTTTGTGACATTCTCCTCTACTTGAACTCTGAATCACATTACCCAGTACTCTGAATGAGGAAAGTAAATTACTTAAGGATTTACATTTGTGTGAAGGAGTTCAGGAAGTTGCCTTGAGAGATAGATGGGCATGGGAGGAATGTGAAGGAAAGATGAAACTGTGGCTAATCTGTGAGTTTCCCTGTCAGTTACCAATGAAAGGATAAGAGGTGAAGATACACATAAGGTAACTTTTTAAAAAAGTATTCCAAAGTGATATACATGTATACATCCATTCTTCACCTTATTAAAAATAAAATCTCATAAACAATCAGTTGCAAATTGTTCCAGGTATTGTGGGGGTGAGAGTAAGGTTGTAACTGATGTCATGGGTGTTAACCAATAGGCACCCTCCAGAGGTTCCTCCTGGTTCAAACTGAATAATGCTGAAAATTTGCAGAACTGTTTTTTCAAACTTGGTTTATGACAGAAAGAGAACATTC
Organism: Shinisaurus crocodilurus; assembly: GCA_021292165.1. Taxonomy (NCBI): domain Eukaryota; kingdom Metazoa; phylum Chordata; class Lepidosauria; order Squamata; family Shinisauridae; genus Shinisaurus; species Shinisaurus crocodilurus. Next base: position 192,187,817 of record CM037879.1, on the reverse strand, counting down.
TATTGACTACTGCTGCGAGGATGTAACCGCTCTCCCCACTTTTAAAATGTTAGGAAGAGGTGGAAAGAAAGCAGACATATTTTCAATTGCTTGTTAGGAAGGAAGTCCTGTGGTTAAGCCACAACCATTAGAAGCAGGAAAGAACAATTCTATTCCAAGGTTAAGCCAGGTTTCCTCTCTGACCTTGGTGGTCATACAACAATGGGCTAGATCCTCTCACTGGGGTTTTTTGGGGTGTTTTTTTTTTTTTTTTTACAATACCTTAGATAACTCAGTCCTTCATTAAAGCCAGCAATTTAAAAAGCGTAGCTGGCTGGGGCATGCTGGGAGTTGTAGGCCAAAAACATCTGGGGACCCAAGGTTGGAGAACACTGGTATAGAATAACTAAAATGGCTTATAAAAGGAAAACAAAATTATCAAATATAAAATCAATACAACATTTAAACAGCAGAAAACACTAAAACACTAAGGATCACACAGCACTAAAATACTAATAAAACAACAATTTAGGGTGCAATCCTATGCATGTTTAGACAGAAAAAGTCCTACAACTCCCAGCATTCCCCAGCAACTGGCTAGGGAATGCTGGGAGTTGTAGGACTTTTTTCTGTCTAAACATGCATAGGACTGCACCCTTAAAGATTTAAAAGCTGTTACTTAAAACAGCATCTCACATGTTAAAAGAGTTGAAATAAGAATGCTTTCCGCAGTCATCTAAACAATGGACAGAGAGAGAGCCCAGCAGATCTCCACTAGAGTGTATTCTACCATTTTGGCACCACCACTGAGAAGGCCATGCCTCTTGCACCTGCCCTGCACCTGCCCAGCTGATCTTACATAACCATGGGACAGAGAACAAGGCCTCCAATGCTGGTTGCAAGGCCCATATGGGAGCAGGTGATTTCTGAGGTAACCTGGCCCTAAGGGATTTAGGGATTTAAAGGCCAGCACCGTCACTTCTCAGTCAGTGCAGATGAAATACAATTGGAATTATACGGTTTACCCTTTGGGCGCCAGCTAACAATCTGGTAGCCTCATTTTGCACCAACTGAAGTGTCTGGAGTATTTTTTAAAGGCATTCCCATGTAGGAAGCATTGCAGTAATCCAGCCTGAAAGTAAATAGGGCATGGATAACTCACACTATCTCTGTCTTTTCCAGGAAGAGTCACAGCTGTCAAACTAGCTGAAACTGGTGAAAGGCACTTATAACCATTGCCACCAACTAGGCATCCAAGGAAAATGTCTGGTCAAGGTGCATCCCCAAGCTGCGCCACAGGAAGTGCAACCCTACCCAGAATGCTTTAACACATTATTGCACACTAGAGTAAGTTACAGTCTGCTTTTTTATTATCTGTATTCACCACAGAAGTGGAGTTAATGTTAATAATATTCGATATAAATGTGCAATATTAAATGACAGTAATAATAATTAATAAATAATAATATGGGACTGTGGCTTATAGTGCCTTAACTACACTTAGAATCATAGAATCATAGAAAAGTAGAGTTGGAAGGGGCCTACAAGGCCATCGAGTCCAACCCCCTGCTCAATGCAGGAATCTAGGTCAAAGCATCTCTGACAGATGTCTGTCCAGCTGCACCTTGAATGCCTCCAGAGTGGGAGAGCCCACGACCTCCCTAGGTAGTTGATTCCATTGTCTTATTGCTCTGACAGTCAGGAAATTTTTCCTGATGTTTAGGTGGAATCTAGGTTCCTGTAACTTGAGCCCATTATTCCGTGTCCTGCAAACTGGGATGAACGAGAAGAGATCTTTGCCCTCCTCTGTGTGACATCCCTTCAAATACTGGAAGAGTGCGATCATATCTCCCCTCAGTCTCCTCTTCTGAAGGCTAAACATGCCCAGTTCTTTCAGTCTCTCCTCATAGGGCCTTGTTTCCAGTCCCTTTATCATCCTTGTTGCCCTCCTCTGAACCCTCTCCAGTTTGTCTATGTCCTTCTTAAAGTGAGGTGCCCAGAACTGGACGCAGTACTCAAGATGAGGCCTAACCAGTGCCGAGTAAAGGGGAATTATCACTTCCCGCGATTTGGAAGCTATACTTCTATTAATACAGCCCAAAATTGCATTTGCCTTCTTTGCAGCCACATCGCATTGCTGGCTCATATTCAGTTTGTGATCTACCACAATTCCAAGATCCTTCTCACTTGTAGTATTGTTGAGCCAAGTGTCCCCCATTCTGTAACTCTGCATTTGGTTTCCTCTCCCTAGGTGCAGCACTTGGCATTTATCCCTATTAAATTTCATTCTGTTGTTTTCGGCCCAGCGCTCCAGCCTATCGAGGTCACTTTGAATTTTGTTTCTGTCTTCCAGAGTATTAGCTGTTCCACCCAACTTTGTGTCATCTGCAAATTTGATAAGCATTCCCTGTACCTCCTCATCCAAGTCATTAATAAAAATGTTGAAGAGCACCGGGCCCAGGACCGAGCCCTGTGGTACCCCGCTCGTTATTAATTTACCATATTAAAAAGTAGAACAGAAAAGAGATTTTTTAAAAATCACATATGTCCCTAATTGCTTTTTATCCAAATGAACAGGGTTGAAACAATAGAATTACAGTCAGCACTGCAGAACACCAAGTTAATTTGCAGCTAAAATAGTTTTAAGTTGGGGGGTTGTTAAAATTACAATTTGTACTATGGAAGTTACTTTCGCATCAGATTTAGACTGGATAATATCCATAACAGATGGACTCTGATACTAATTTAGCTGGAAGAAATAATTGAGCAAATCCTGAATTCATTCATCTCCATTATGTTCCTAAATATTTGAGAACGTGTCCCTGTGGGGTGAGTCAGCTGGAAGATGTGGCTAATTAGTTCATTATCCTTTCAAATTGGAATTTTATGCCCCTTTTAGATGAAATATAGAATGAGAAGCTGTTGGGAAAGTATTGTAGTTGACAGGCCCATTGAGCAAGGAGTGGAGAAGGATGAAGATGGGGTGCCTTTTGATGGTGGAGGTCCCTAGAGTGCCTAGCACACATTGTTAGTGCTAAATTATTGTTACCTACTAGTAGTAGTGTTGCTGGTGTTCTGTCATTTATTGTAAGTAACATTGCACATGTGGCTATGAGTGGGGCAGGACAGAAAATCTAGCTTTAGTTAGAAACACTCCCTTAAATTAACAAGAGTCATTTAATTTTAAATGGCCTCACTGCCAGCCAGCTTTAATTGTCACATTTTGCATTTCCCACTTCCCTGAGCAGTGATAAGTTCCAGAGCAGCAAATACTGGAGCCTTGTTGCGCTTTTGTAATCTCGCCACTACCACTACCTCTTAAAGAAATGGGGTGCTTCCTAGCAGACGGCTTCTAGTGCAACTGATTAGAATGCATTGTGCAGCTATTTCATCATTTATTTCTTAATGTTTTTTTTCTGGGGAAACACAGGAGGGTTACAAGTGGAGGGCATAGATATCTGGACCTCCAGTAAAATTCCGTGAATGAGGCTGGTCGATGGCGCCATAAAAGCCTTGCCTGGAAGCACCCACCAATCCTGAGCAACACTAGTCCCCAAAGCAGCAACAGCAGCATTCTTCCAGCTCCTGCCCCCAGAATATTGCTTCTTGCCAGGCAACCCCCAACACTTAAACTGCTTTATCTTTATTTGGGCTGGAACAAGATGTGGAGGCATCTGCCAGTGTTGAAATAACCAGTCAGTCGCCTGTCTGATCAGCTTCTGTACGTGGAATGGGGCGGGGTCATCATCTTGTCCTTCACCTCAGGCAGCAAAATGCCTTGGGCCCACCCTGGCTGCATCTTCAGGTACCTTCTACAATGGGTTTTTACCAAAATGCTAGATGGGCCATTAATGATCTATAACCAGCATTCTGTGTAAGAACCTTAAAAGAATGGGCAACCTTCAGTTTTAGCTTGGTACAAGAGCATGACGCATAATAATATCAGAAGATATTCTTGTGGGTGTTAACTTTGCACATGAGATTTCATGTAATTGGTACATTACTTTCCATAAAGTCAGCTTCACACAGAGGGGAATCAGGACCTCCTGTTAAAACTCTAACCTTTGAACGCATTCTCTCACCATTAATCCTTACTTCTTCCTACTGTAATACCTGCATTTTTCTTCCAGAATAGCAACCCTGCTAAAATAATTATATGATGCTTATTATAAAAATAAAACTGGTAAGATTTTGTAGGCCTTGAGAGTTGGCTTACTTATTTTTGGCAATGCTTCTTTAAGATGAAATGTCTATTCATCGTGGATTTCATTTGTGGTGGATTTCAAGGTTTCATATATTTCAGCTTAAAATTCACATATGATACCAGTCTAAATGGCTACGGGAATATCCAGTACATGCAGGTAACAAGAGCTATATAGTGTAACACTGACATGGAGCCTCATGGGGAACATGCATTGAATCTGGAAAAATCAGGGAAGTTGAATAATCCTAGAGCTGGCTCACACATTTGAAGCCATTTTTCTTTTTTTTTTAACCCACCCTCCTGTGGGGATAGGGTAGAATTTCATGATGAAAATTGGGAGGGGGTAAAGCTTAAATCTCCCCCTCCCCGATTGTGTGCGCATACACTTAAATAAATAAGCTAATCACGCATAGCTCTGCTATGCATGATTTGAAGAATGTTCAGTTTGGCCCTAAGGGTGCTTGTAGATGGAGCACTACTAATCAAACGACATTGTGCAGCGATTCCATCTTTCCCTCATAAATGGATTTTTTTGTGGAAAGAAAAAAGGTGGAAGAATTTGGTGGGAGGGTTACACAAGCGGAAGGCTTGTACAAGTGGAAGATGACGATGTCTGGAACAAGGGTACAATTCCGTTTCCGTAAATGAGGCAGACAGGACAATTGCATGATAAAAGCCTTGATTGGAAGCACCCTGAACCACAGGATGTATAACTGCATTTTCTCCTATTAATTCTATTTTGCTTCTCTCTTTCAGACCCCCTCTCGTCCACTTTCTCTGTTATTTATCTTCTGCCGAAATGGTAGATTGAGAACTCGGAGCAAGGATTGTCCTATTTTTCTTTTTTGCCTAGGTATGTACAATCATGGCACTACATAAATAAAGGATACTAGTAAATGATGGACTGGTTTAGGCAGGCATTTGTGAGCTCCTTTTTAATTCTGTTTATGTAGTCTATTTTGGTTTTAACTGATACGTGTGCTATGTTTTATAGCGACCTTTATCCCATGTGATTGAGGATTGACTGCATTTTTCCTGTTGATTTATATGCTTTCCTGTGCTTCTTTCTGAACGGAGAGGTGAGATATCAATTTTGAAAATCGATCAATCAATCAATCTGCTTAGTTTTTGTTACATCCATCCCCTTAAGGTTTCCTTTCATAGCCAAGGAAAACAATAGCTATCATGTTCTATTATTTACATAAGAGCTACCGGTACCTTTTATTTTGCCTCAACCACATTTTGATCAATGTGAGCTATGGACTTATTTGGGGGGCGGGGGCGGGATTGTACACTTTGGCTTATTGAAGAAGCACTGTTCTTATCTGTGCCCCTAATAAAATCTGCCGGCACTCACCTTTGGCCCTCTGATGATGGATGGTCTGGGTATATGCGTGTGAACTGTGACTGTATCACTGCCCGACTCTTCAGCAGGAAATGCAGATGAATCGGTAGCCACAGACATAGATGGGGCAGCAACATGATTGCTGGAACTGCTATTTGCAGTTGTACTGTGGGTGGGTTCCGTGCAATGGCCGTGTGGGAAGATTTCTTCTCCAGGCTCGTCCCATTGGAGACTCCGGGAGTTTGCGGCTTTTGCAGATGGTTGCCCGCATATCGTGGAGTTCGTCTCAGCCTTTTGTACTTCTGTGGCAGCTAGGCAGTTTGGCTCAGGTTGATCAAAAGGAGTGCTTTCTCGTATGCTTCCAAAACAGGTGAGCAATGCTGAACAAGGAAATGGATGCATCATGAATACCAGGATGCTGCCGTGGCTTATCCCATGTTTGGGACTGGCATTCTTATTGTGGAACCATCACATCGTAAAGGGCAGAGTGGTGGGACCCCAAAGATGACAGCAGGCAGTCTTCTTACAGTGACTCTCCCATTATCTGAAATCCAAAAAATTTGGAGGCTGTGGTCTGGAGAACCATTTTCCTCAGTTCTCTAATGGAGACAGACAGTGAATGCGCCAGGTCCCCCTTTGGACTGAAGAGGTGCAGGTACAAGGGAAATGGTTTGGGGTGGATTCATGCTCTTCACCAGAGCTGTCAGCAACTAAACAAAAAACGCTCACAAAAGAACCATCTCCACAGCAAGCTACAGTTACAGTCTGAGGCCAAACAGATGCTTCCTGGTGAGGTAGTTCTAAGTCAATAGTGCCGTAGCCTCAAGTTACTTGGCTGAAGCGGCAAAAAAGATAATGTAGCCTGATCTGCCCAGCTATAATAGTATCAACATGTGTATCAGTGACATCATGACAATAGCATAAGTGGCTCTAGTTACGCAACTCGGATGTTTATTAGCAAAGGCCAAAACTGAAATCTTTATCACTATTGAAGATCAAAAATGTATTTTCCAACTCCCTGCTGGGGCATCTATTATTAAAGAGGGGGTTGGTGAGTTGGTTTTAAAGTTTTGTCAAGAGGGAGAAGATTAGGTTAGTTCTGCTGCCTCAGTTACATGAAAAGATTCTTCTAGTCCCATGACTGTGTGCATGCCGTATACAAGTGTCTGGCCTTTAGAACTCCTCTTTCTATGTGCCAGGTAGACTATGAATAATGCGCTGCTCATTTCTTTTTATGAACTCATCCATATACCTCATTTCAAATCACACATTGTTTTCTTAGTCTGGGTTTTGGTCCCCTGGAGACACAGATCAGAGAAAGACACCATTTAAATTCAGGATGGGCATCTATGAAGTTGGAAAGAATAATGTGAAGATTTTATATGTTTTAAGTCAAATGTGATCAGACTTGCTCTTCCTTTTTCACCACTTCTTTGTCATGTTCCAGTTCCAGTACACCATCTCTGAGGAGAAAATGAACTGTTTGTTTGTTTGATCAGTAAGTTTGCATCCCACTTTTTAACCAGAGTCTCCAAAGTGGGTCAAGGCACACTTAAAATGGAATAGAAACATTAATAAGCTCACACTTCAAAGAAACAAAATAAAACAGTCATGTTGAAGCAGGAGCAGGCATCTGATTGGCTCTTCATCTGCCTCTCTCTCTTTTGCTTCCCTCTCACAGAGTAACAGGTCTTAGATGACCTTGCGGTGAGGGAGGGGACATTATGACACACACATGGTTGCCACCAGAAGCTACAGCCCTATGTCTTCTTCCTGTCTCTGTCCCATAATGTCTAAGAATGCAAAACGCATGGCATGGCAACATTGTGTTGCAAGTTTCCCCAGCCTTGCTCCATTTATGTGCTGCCTGAGTGGGCAGGGGACCATGCTACATAATACACACTACATCATACAGCTAATATAAAGTATTACTTTATTGCTGAGGCAACAGTAAACATTTTTACTGCTTACTGTTACCAGCTGGATTGAGAATGATGACTGCTTATTGCAGTGAATATGACAACCTTTTATTGACAAATTTATCGTCGTCTTCCTGTAAAAAAAAAGTATGTTTTGCTGGGTGCATCAGAATCTGGATCTTACTAATACTGAGTTCAACAAGTACTTTTGAGTGGAATCAAATCGGCAATCATGCATAAAAGATAGGGGTGATGCTTCTACCAGTCACCGATCCACATGTATGATACCTGGTTTGCATTCCGTTTTATGAAATTGCCTTTTAGGAAATAAGAGGAAACACTCCCTGCTCATTGTCAAGGGTGGATTAACAATTCCTAAAGCCCTTGGCCCAAAGAACATAAGGACTATGGTGCAAGGTAAATTACTATTTTAAGTACTATAACTGTGTGTGTGTGTGTGTGAGAGAGAGTCTATCAGGGGTGGGCAACTTTTTCCCCCCAGTCAAGGGTAATCTGTTGGGGCTGCATGTTGGCGAAGCCCCATGCATGTTGGGGCTGCATAGTGGGGCTGAAACCAGCATGGGCAGAACCAGAGCCAAAAGTGGGTGGGCCACCCCTTTTCTCTTTCTGCTCCTCCCTTTTCCTTCTTCCCATCTCCTTTCCCACCCAGTGGGCTCCAGGGCAGAGAGGATTGCTCTTGCCAGAGTCTGGACCGATTGTATGCAGAGAGCTTTTGAAATTGGGCTGAGGCTGTAGGGGCACAGGTTGCCCACCTAATATAATTATGATCTGGGTACATTTCTATTAAGATTTTTGTTTGGTACAATGTAAAAATACTAGTAGCCGATGTTTCCTAAATGCCATTAAATAAAACAGTTCTCAGAGAAGTGTGGTTGTAGCCCCTGCTCTGTTGACATGCTCCTAACTACTTGATTAATACTGTAGATATAGATACACACTTTGGGTAAAATCCTACGTAAGTCCTTAGAGTACACCCATTGAAATGAATGGGACTAACTTAAGCCCCATTCATTTCAATGGGTCTACCCTAAGTGGGACTTACACTGGATTTTTCATATTCTTTGGTTGTCTTTTAAAATTATGGTATTTGTTTTTGTTTCATATTGTTAGCTGCTGTAGGTTTTTTAGGAAGGAAAAGTGGGCTACAAATAAATAAGAGAAGGTAAGCTGAAGACACACAAATAAATAGGGCCCAACAGAGTTATAACACTGTAAAGGAGACTAGAATCTGACTCGAGGTGGGAATCAGAGCTCATATAACGGCTGAGGTTTCAAGTGACCTCTTACGTGCAGGTCAACTTCAAGGTGCAACACAACATCCTGGTTTTTCCTGTTGAAAGTTTTTTGGAATTAGAGTGGCAAAATAAATAAATGAATAAAAGGTTTTATACTGCTACTGGCGTGTAAGACTCACTGACCTTAGTGGGAGTTATTTCTGAGTAAACATGTACAGGATTGCACTGCACTGTCTGCTGTAGATTTCATTAATGGTTTGAATTTTCATAGATCTCAAGAAAGAAGGAAAGACTTAATTTACAATGGGTTTCCCTAGAAACTAAGTTTGTGCAAGCAGAGGATGGAAGATTTAATGTAAACAGTTTCCCAAAATACATTAGATGCATCATATTTTGTGAAGATGCTTCCGTTTGTAAATGTGCAAAGCCTTGTTTTGTATTGTGGAAGGTTGGCTTTGCACAGTAAACAAGACCTCATGCTACTATCTGCTACACAATTTGCTATTCAGCCAGCTTCTGTCAGTCATCTCTGATCCATGTTTTGCTGGTTGTTTATTTCATCATACCCTGTTTCAGATGTTAAGAACCCAAAGGACAGGTTACAAAAACTGTTGTTTGTTGGATTTTGTTCAGCAATTAAACTTCTAAACTGACTTGGTATTTTCAAAGCATTCTCCAGAAAAGTTGCCAGCTCCCAACCCTGTAACTTTATGAGTTGCAAAGAATTCCGCTAGGTGCAGCTTTTCCGATCGAAGTGCTGAAGTGGTGGGAGGAGCTGTTGGTGGTGCAGTTTTCCCTTCTCCCCCCCTCCCTGCCATGATCATGAGCCGTTTCAGGGCAGGCTCACCGCAACTTTTTTTCACTTTAAACTTTTTTTGTTCCTGGGGACTGCGAAAGCTGGCTGTCAAGCTGGTTTTCATGATCCCCATTTTGACAGCTATGGACAGTCCTTTCAAAGTGCCCCAGCAGCACCTTGGAGGAGCTGCCCATGGTTGCCACAACCCTTTTTTTTTTAAATCTCCTCCTAATTTTCACAAATATTTGTGAATTTATTTTTTAAATTTTTACCTGCACTTACACAGCTACAGGAATGAAGAGCCTCAGGTGCACAAAGTGCAGGGGGGTGCCTGCTGCAAGGTCCAGCAGGTACTCACCCTGGGCATTGCCCCACAGAGGCTGCAGGTAAGTATTTTCCCCTTTGGTTACTTCTGACATCTGTCAAAAGGCGAGCTGTCAAATGTAACCAAAGGTGTGGGTGATCTTAGGTCGTGAAAGGGTGGTGGTGCATCGTTCACCCCCTTCACAGCAAGATCCTCATGCTTGTTTGTTTTTTGGACTCGTGTGTCCTAAGGGTGCCCTCACTTGCACTTGTTCCCAAGATTCTACCACCTCGGGAACATGCAAAAGTGCGAGCCACCCCATTTATGGGAGTAGTTAAAGGCAGAATAACATGACACACTGAGTTTTTTCCCTGATCAGCTGGCAAGCAGGGCCCAATGTGCCCATGCCTATTCCATCTCCCTAAGGCCGAAGGTGTGCTCTTAATTGTAGTGAGTTATACTACAATGCTTTCAAACATTAAAACAATTACCACTCTTCGAGTCCTAAATAGGACTGGCTTGATTTTGTATAGGACAACAGAAATTAATCTTCCCACTAATACTGATCATATGCTTGAGATGGGGCCGTAGCTCTGTAGTAGAGCACATGAACTCTGATCTATGAAATCTATGCCTTGCATGTAAAATCACTGGCATCTCCTGTTAAAAGGATTTCAGATAACAGGGCTGAGAGAAAGTCCATGAGGAGCTACTGCCAATTGGATTCAGGCCTCCAGAACTCAGAGTGCTGGTTCCTAGAACATCCTCCTAGAAGCTGGAAGCCATGAGTAAAAATGGAACTAAATCTGTAATTTTGGTGGCATAGGGGTCATGGGGTGTTTGTGGAAATAACACCATGTGGGCTGCAGGTTATGCACCCTGGACTAGGCAATGGCAGAGCAAGTTGGAGCAAAGGTCTAACTGAACAGCTTCATGCAGGCTGACCCAAGATGTTTTGCTGCCTGAGGCAAAGGACAAGATGACACCCTCCCCATTCTATTTACAGAGTGAACTGGACCAGCAGCTGAATTTTACTTCAATCCTGGTGATGGGACAGTGCCCTCCACCACACCTGAGGGCAGCAGGCTAGTTTAGGGGGTGAAGGACAGACCATGTGGCACATACATTTCCGCCCTGTAACAGAGAGGAATGCACAGGAGCTCAGAAGGACTGGGCAAGGGTCTGCCAGTGCTGCGCTAGCATCTGAGGCCTGTGGCGGTTGTCTCACTCTCCCTAATGGTAGGGCCTGCCCTGTTCATACTATGTACATATAATGGTCATTTCTGATTTTTTTCTCAAAGATGGAAGTAGACACGGAACACTTTTTGTGAACTTGTCTTATGAGCGGGAATGGCCCCTTGTCTTTTACATAGTCCAAGCTAGGCCCATGTTGAACCAATTTTAGCCTAAGTTTTTCTGTGATGTGTGAAAGTTACTTTAATGAGCCGTGGGGATTACCATTCCAAACTGGAAAGATATTCAAAAGTAAGCATGTACCAGTCCCTATGGGAACAAATAATGTATAGGCTGTACCTACCATTAAGCCCTACAAGTGTGTTATGGTTATAATAATGTTGGTTGCTATAAAGATAGCTGTTAAAACAGAATTGCCACAGAGGTTTGAGATGCTGCAGTTTGCTGTTATATCATATTAGCTTGATGGAAGAAAACACTATTAAAATGTAACCTTATCCTGTGAGGTCACAATGGGATAGACACAATAGACAAAACTATGTTTTTTCCCCCTAGCAAATGGTCATGTTCTATAGTTACAGTACTGAAGTTGAAACTCCCTGCTCCTACTTTTTGGCAACGTCATTCTGAGCCAGTGCAAACATAACAAAGAATCTCTTAAATGGAATTAATAGACAAGGAATCAGCTGCAGGCTCACACACTTCCAGCCTAGCCCGGCCCGGCCCGGCCTGGCCCGGCCCCTCTGCTCCCCATCCCACCCCGGAGTGAATTTCCCTTTCCCACCAAAACCAGGGTTAACCAGGGTTCTTACCCACCAAACTAATCAGGCTTCCCTACTTAACCAGGACCCTTAACCAGTAAGCCTCTAAGAATCCTGTTTAAGTGGAGAACTCTGGTTCATCCTGTTGTAGTTTGCAGCAGTGCTGACCTATCCCTTAACTGTAGTTCAGGCAGGAGGGGGAAATTTATTCTAGGCTGGAATACTGCTGTGTGCCATTGGTATGAAGTTTATAGAGAGGTGAAGAAGGGCTACATTTTGTATATTGACTAAAGTAATCAACGGTGCTTCATATTCTCGTATCCCCATCCTCATTCCACTGTTGGCAAATGTCACACATTTCAGAAGGTGCCTCCGCACCAGATGTTTACTGTAGAATAGCCATGTTTTGTTCACCTACTTTTTATGGCATATCTACATACTTCGTTGTTGCATTATTGGCCTCTCCTGTTGTTTCTGCACTTCTTCAGTCTTTTCTGAGACCACAGAAAATCCAACTTTTAGGGGAAAGAATGGAACAGTAGCACAATGCCCCCAGGTTTACGCCTTAGCAAAATTATTTCCCATCTTTAAGGGGCCTAGTTTTGACTGTGCAGTGACATATTGGGTGGGTGAGCCAATTGTCATACAGGTATACCTTCTCACACCTTCACTATTATCTTTCCAGTAGGTGCCATTTTAGCAGCATGTTTTTTAAATTGATATTTTCATCTGCTATGTTTTGTCTGTTTTTAAAATGATTAAAATATTTGTGTAATAGTATTTAAATTTAAAAGTGTTTGGGGGCAAATAAAAAATAACCAAACACTTTTTTGCCTTTCCCATGGGCACTGTTTTATTACCATGCTTCACCCCTTTCCCCCATTTTTAATATTTGTTATTTGTTCTACTTTGTATTTGTTCTACTTTTTCTTGCTATGCATTAGAAAGATAAAGTTCTATTATTGCACAATAGCACTGCACTTAATTTTTAAACAGTGCATTAGTGCAAATAACATATATATATATATATATATATATATATATATATAATTCAGAACAAATTTGTTTTTAAAAATGGCACTCTCCACATGATTATGTCGCACCTGCTAGTGTGATGGAACATAGGATGTACACATGCACACACACAATATTGTTATACACTCCCCCTCCCCCAAAGTAAGTCAGTTGCAATTCTGATTGTAGCGTTGCCACTGTTGAGCTCACAACCACCACCCCCAACATTCCCCCGCAAGGGATAGCAGAACATACCGCTATGATGCAACTACACTGGCGTTCGGTGATGGTTTCACCGTGCTACTGAAAATAATCCCGCATTTTTCCATTAAGAGAAAAAATGGGAAAAGCAGTTAGAAGGCGTGGGACAACTGCTGGAGGTCCACAACGTCATATAATGCACCTGGGAGATACTGTGCCTGAACAATGATGAGTGCAGAACAAAGTCCTCATGCAGAAAAGCAGGGAAAAGACATGAATGAATAGTGCTAGGGGCTGCTGGTCTGGAAGCACCCACAGTGTGTGTACATGGAAGAAAATTAGAAGATGTGACACTGAGGCCACCGCCACACACACACACAAGCAGCTCCTATGTGGTACATTTTTCCTTACCATTATGTAGTACCAGGGATGTTGAAGAGTCCTTGGTCTCAAGTCACGAGTCGAGTCACGAGTCTTTGGACCCGAGTCTCGAGTCCGAGTCCGAGTCCTTGGTCCAAAATGGTGACTCCCGAGTCCCAAGTCCCGAGTCACTCCCAAAACTGACTCCACGAGTCCCTGTTAAAATCAATGGGGTTTTCCCCCAACAAAATAAGGCTACTTCAGATGTGTGGCTTAAATAAATTCTAGGCACAAGTGTGCCTTTTTATTTCAAAACTCTGCAACTGATTTGGACAAGAACAGACCAGGCAGACAAACCCAAAATAACCAGGCAGGCAGAGGAGGCAGGGAACCCCAGAGCAGGCAGGCAGAGGCAGCCAAACCCAAAATGTCTGAAAGGTTGCATTTTAGGGAAATGATTTAAAAAAATAAAATCTTTGCTGGCGATTGCACTTCTCTCCACTCCTTCTGGCACAGCCCAGGGATGTTGAAGAGTCCTTGGTCTCGAGTCCCGAGTCGAGTCTCGAGTCCCATTAAAAATATTGGGACTCGAGTCCGAGTCGAGTCAGAGGGGGGACTCAGTCCGACTCACGAGTCGAGTCCTCGAGTCCGAGTCCCCATCCCTGTGTAGTATGCTGAAGATGATAAAGTTTCTCTAGGGTGAGAAAACTTACCCTGGGGTAGTTTATTTGAATGGGCTGACAAAATGGATATTCTGTGGTATTCCACCCATTCAGGACAGGAGTCACTGAGCCAATGCCCCACCTATCAAAATACAAGAGAGTGCCAAGGGGCCACATATGTATTTGAAATGTAGTATTTGCCATGGGCCATATCCTCATTTGGAGATATGCAAAATCTTTCTCCCCTTCTCTCTTTTTTTTTTTTTTTACACCAAAATAATATAGGGGGCTAAGGAAGTGCCTACCATCCCCTTATCTTGACTAGACTGTAGTTCATGTTAACATTCAACAATGCATTTATAGTTGCCCTTTCTGTGTAGGCCAAATTATCAATCTACTCTCATCCTTTTCTCTCCTCCCTGCCCCCCCCCCCCAGCATCAGCAGAGCGAGACAGGCAAACCCCACTTCCAGTCCCGCACGCCCCAGATGGCTAATTAGGATCATGAAAGGAGGAAACCTGCTCTGTAGCCTCCTGCACCTGGAGTGAGCCCTCTTGTATTAATTTTAGATGAAGCACAGATCTATCCTGTTTGTTGATTCAGCCTTTTCCTCACTTCTGCTTTGCATTAAACAATCAAGATTTTATCCTCTTGGAGTCATTTCTTCCCCTTCAGTTCCTGCTTCTTTAGTCAGACAGCAGGATACTTGACACTCTACAGATATATTTAAAATGTCAGTCCCTGTTGCAAGATTTATTGTGGCTGCCACCCCGACCCAACCTAAGGCTGCAATCCTATGCATACTTACTGGGAGTAATCTCCATTGAATTTAGTGGGACTTCTTATTAAACATGCATAAGATTGTGCTGTAAGCCCTGTTAATTTAATTGCAATGTACCCAGTTGATGCACATCAAGATGTGCGTTGTCTTGATGTGCATATAGAATAATATGTGATAGCATAAGAAGATCAGCCTAGGAGAAAATAATGAGAAGCCTGGGGAAATACCTCAGAAAAACAGAGAATGCTTGTTTGTATAGTATGTTTCATATTCCTACACACACACACACACACACACACACACACACACACACACACATATATATATTTCACCACTACATAAATGTACGTAAATATGGGTGTACTACGTATTCTAATTAATGGCTGGAGGGGGAAGCTCAGAAGTGTCCATATATATATATATATATATATATATGGACACTTCTGAGCTTCCCCTCCAGCCATTAATTAGAATAGTACACCCATATTTACATTTATGTAGTGGTGAAATTGTGTGGATACAGTCAGACATAGAGTTGCAGGGTAAGGCTTAGACTGCAGTGTTCTCCAACCTTGGGTCCCCAGATGTTTTTGGCCTACGGCTCCCAGCATGCTGGGAGTTGTAAACCAAAAACATCTGGGGACCCAAGGTTAGAGAACACTGGCTTAGAGGCAGTTTACAGAGGTGTTTTAGAAGCAGAGGTTTACAGAAGTATCATGCTCACATAAGCTTTACATGGTTGTTCTTTTATTTGGTTTTGTTCAGACACCATTTTCTCTGTAGTTTGGGCAAGACGTAGCATACACAGAGAGAATTTTGTAATGTTTGAGTTAAAATGCCTGCTCTTTAAAGAGAGGGACTGGCCATGGATGGGATGGAGAGGTGCGAAGTAGGCATGGCTAAAGAAGTGGCAAGGTAAGATCGAGACAAATAGATGCCTGGAAGAGATTTTATTTTTTTTCTACTTACTGTATCCGTGTTCCCCCATTTTCCTTCTCTTTTGGATCATCCCTCCTTCCATTTGTCTGCTTTTCAATTGTGTGAGTGTTTTGAGGTGATTAAGAAATGCCTATGAAATCCCTGCTTCAAATATTAGTTCATCCACAAGTTCCCGGCCTTTAGGAAAGCCGCTGTCTCCCAAGCACAGTCTTCTTATGGCACTGCTGTAAGGATTGCTGACAAAATGCATATGAAGTGCTTTGGGTGCTCATAAAAAGCACTGTATAAACACGTTTCAGTATAATCTATCTACACACGCCAGTTCACAACGTTCTGTTGCTCCCTAGAGACAGAGCCCAAGATGGGGCATTTCAGATAGGAACAGGCTTGGTTCTCAATAGCTGGGGTCCTTAGTAGCAGGCAGCAGATTTAGCCACAGCACCCCACCCCACCCCGCAATGGTGGTCTTCAGGGCACCCCTTTACTTTCATTATTGCCATAGAATGGTTGCCATTCACTTGAATGGGGAGAAAAAAAGAGCTGCACTTGGAGACACCTGGGCATGTTCGCATGTCATGACAACCCACCCCGGCGATAAGCCATGGTGGGTTGCTTGTTCAGCAAACAACCCACGGTGTGCCTGACAGACCATCAGAGGACTCCCTAGCAGGACCAACTTGTGTGCTTTCCTCAGCCCCACCACCACAATCACACACCCTTTTCTGCTTGCCATGGCTTCCCCCCCTTTCTTTTGGGGGGGGAGATCGTGGTTTGACAGCAAGTGACAACCCCTTCAAAGTGCTCAAGCAGCCCGTTGGAGGGGCTGTCAGTGGTTTTATTTATTTATTTATTATATTTATACCCCGCCTTTTTTTCTGAAAGGAACCCAAGGCAGCTTACATGATCATCCTCCTCCTCTCCATTTTATCCTCACAACAACCCTGTGAGGTAGGTTAGGCTGAGAGTCAGTGACTGGCCCAAAGTCACCCAGTGCGTTTCATGGCTGAGCGGGGAATAGAACCTGGATCTCCCGAGTCCCAGTCCCAGTCCCAGTCCAACACTCTCACCACTACGCCACACTGGCTCTCACTGGTTGGGAAACAACAACAACAACAACAACATAATGATGATGATGATGATGATGATGATAATAGGGGTGGCTCGCACTTTTCCATGTTCCTGAGCAGCTAGAACCTCAGGAACAACTGGAAAAGTGTGATCACCCTTAGGACAGTCTAGTGCAGGAAAAAAAGAGGATCTTGCTGCGAAGGGGGTTGGTGAACTGTGTGAAGGGGGACTATGTGAACCCAGGTCACTCTTACAGCGACAGCAAAACCTGCTCTTCACCTCTAGCACTGTGGCTGGTGCAATTTATGCACAAAATGTTATGCGGGATACAAGCTCTCCTTCCACGTGCACACACATCATAGTTATTAGGAGGATGGTGTTTTGCTAGTTTAAAAAAAATAAAACCTCATGGGTCCTATATGACAGACATTGCATAATTTCTTCTGGAAGTCTATAACACAATGAATAACTAATCTCCTGCAATTTGGCAGCCACACAGCTTCCAGTGTTGACTTCACTCTCATCTGACTGAGTTCCGTTATTAAGATTTTTATTAACTACTCAAAACCAACCATACAGCAAGCCTGCAGGTGTGCATGGGTTTTCTCATCTGCTACAGCCGCATAATCACAAGCTGGGATTCCTGTATCAGTGCCCAAAAATGATTCTCACAGCTGTCTTATTGCCACATGCCTTCCCGATCTCAAACGAATGCTTTTTAAATATATCTCTCTCTCTCATTGTCTTCCCTTAACTTTTCATGAAGTACAGCTTAATCATGTTCTGCTCTGAGCTAGGGCAAAGGAATTTGTATTGTTCCACTCCCTGCACTTTGCCAGAAGGTTGGAACTGGGCTAACCCTTTACAGGGTACTTATTCATATGGCTATTAGATACATATGGTATTTATGTTTATTTACGTATTCAAAAGTTAAGCATAGGGAAAAGCAGGGTAACACCCAGACAAAAACAGTGCTAGTCTTTCTATCTTGCTTTTTTAAATATTTTATTTGCAAACACAACAATAACAGCAGCAGCAACAAAAATGCAAAGGGGGGGGAGAAAAAGAGGGGGGAAAGGATTTAACACTTCCATTTCAAATATATACGTTAATATAAGCAGATCATGTATCTAAATAAGCATCCACATGAAATTGATGGCTGTAGGGCAGTGTTCTCCAACCTTGAGTCCCCAGATGTTTTTGGCCTACAACTCCCAGGCATGCTGGGAGTTGTAGGCCAAAAACATCTGGGGACCCAAGGTTGGGGAACACTGCTGTAGGAGACATGTTCAAATATAGCAAGAGCAGTACGATCTTTGGTACACTGAATGAGAGGTAGTGGATGTTTATTCTTCCACGCTTGTTGCAGCATGTCTATTTGCAACTGTAAGGGATCCCAGTATCTACTTTTGCTGTCCATCTGTTAATCCCCACATGATAGGGATGTAATTTAGAAGTGCATATACATCCATTATTATCACAGATGTTTCAAGAACAAAATTTATAGGAGCAGTGACTTCCAGCCAAAGAGAAGCCACAAGAGGACATGCCCACATCATCTGCCTCATGGAGGCATTGTCTTCATTATATCTCCAGCATCTGGAATAGCTACCCAGTGATACTCTTTAAAGCAGCACCAGTCTCCGCAAAGGAAACTAAATATAGCATGCACTTGAAACATAACCCTGCTCCCCAGGCATAGGCAAAATTCAGATTTGCTTCTCCTTTGTTGGCTACATACTAATTCCACTCTTGGAAGTTTTTTGTATCTTGGAAAATATCATCATCATCATCATCATCATCATCATCATCATCATCATCATCATCAACATCTCACCTTTTGAACCTGCTTGTCTGTTTCCCTATCCCAAGTCTGGTAAACTAGTTAGTGAGCCAGTGTGGTGTAGTAGTTAGGGCGTTTCTCTAGGGGACTCAGAAGAACTGAGATTCATATTCCAACTTACCCATGAAGTTCACTGGGTGAGCTTGGGTCAGTGACGATCTTTCAACCCGACCCACCCCACAGGGTTGTTGTGAGGCTAAAATGTGGGGGGGGGGGAATCATGTAAGCCACCTTGAGGAATGTTGGGCTAACAATAAATAAAATAAAGATTTGTTTACAAACACAAGTTATTTATTATTTTATTTATCACAGAACTTTTAACCTGCCCTTCCACTTCACCAGGAGCACTCAAGGTGGCCTACAATATTTTAAAAACAATTCAAAGAAAATACAGCAAAAACCATAACAATCCATCCAAGCAAATGAACGGAATAACAGAGAGCAAAGCCACCAAAAATCTAAGCAGGGAGATTAAAAATAATAATAAAATCAAACAGAAGTCAAGTCAAATACTTGCCTAAATGTCACCTGGTGCAGAGGACCATAAGTGAAGGGACAAGATGAATCTCTTGGGGTAGCAGTGCTTGGCAACATTTGGCTTCTGCCACAGAAAAGACCTTTCCCTTGTTTCCACCAAGTGCATGGGGTCGGCAACCTGGTGCCCTCCAGATGTGTTGAACTACAACCCCCATAATCCCTCAACACTGGCCATGCTGGCTGAGGCTGATGGGAGTTGTGGTCCAAAAATCTGGAGGGCAGCAGGTTGCCGATGCTGAAGAGCCTTTCCAGCTGAATGTCGGGGACAGACAGGTAAAATAGGTAACAGAAAAATACCACAAGTCTCCAGTACTCTCTCCTCTGAGAATCTCGTGCTGTAAAAGGCTGCATTCTGAAACTTCCTAACACTTGAGCATCAGCAATGCTAGCAATACCAATGAAGCTTCCTGGAATCTATTCTATAGCATAGTATTCTTTTCTGAGAAGGTCTATTGTTATTAGTGCACAGAAACCTTCTTCTGCCGGAGACCGTAGTTCCACAAAGCCCACACACATATCTCCATCAGGCCTGCAAATCCAATCTGTATGTATCCAGCTTACTATAGTCCAGGATACTAGCATAGCACAGGAGGGTGAACTGAGCCCTCTTGTCCTCTTTGACAATCTCTCTTTATGGCTGATATGCTTCTAACAGTAGCTAGTGTCTCACGGCTTCCTTCTTTACCCACCAGTTCCACGGTAGGTGGACAATGGACTTTCTCTTCTTGTCATGTGACACAGGGAGGCATAAAGCACCTCTGAACTGTTGCCAACCACTGCTGTAGCATAGCGGCCTGGGAGCCATGAGGAAAAGGAGATTAGCTCCTTAAGGCTGCTGCTGGGCATTGGCATCAGAACGCGTATTCTGTTCTGGAACTGCCTTCCAAGCTACTGTATGTAAGTTTCTGTGATGATTAACAAGCTGTTAAGCCAAATGTGGAACCCAATAAACTGTCTTGCGAACCAAACATTGTCTGAAGGTCACTTTCTTCTGTCTCAGTTTTAAACTTGGGTCTACTAGCTAGCATAAGAGGATATACTGGCACATATGTGCATAGAATAACGTGTGCCAAACCCAGCTACCGTTTTTCATCTCTGCTAGTGCTGTTGTCAAAGAGAGAGCCGGGGTGGACTGAATGTTGTGCTTGGACCAAGGAGTTCTGGGTTCAAATCTCATATCTGCTGCTGCCCTAGATTTCTTAGAAAGATGGCAAGATACAAATGGAGTAAGTAAATAACAAACAACACCTTGCAGGGCCAAACCAATTCTCCACATGATGATTCCTATGTTTGCTGTAATTCTGTATTAATTTATGTGGAGGAAGAGGGGGGGCTGGCTGGCCCGCCAGACCTCCACCCTTTCTTCCTTCAAAGGAAACCCAGCACTTGCCACCATGTGGCCCGGAAGGGGGGGGCTGGCTGACCCGCCACCACCCCACCCTTGCCTACTGGCAAAGGGACCAAGACCCCCAGAGATCTCAAGGTACCAGATTGCCAGCCTCAGCTGTCTGCAATCCTACTTGGATCTCTGTTTAGGGACTCACCTTCATATTTCTGTAACCTGAATTTAGATACTGAACTCACAGAGCACTACAAAACCCATTTGGGGTAAAACCAAGACAAGGTTTATTTCTGGTAGCATCTTACAACAAGATTAGGCAAATAAGAGAAGCACACAATATAGAGAGACACTTTGGTACACAGTAAAGCTATAAAACAATAAAACCTGATTCCTTAACTCTCAGGCACACACCAGTTACCTGAGGGTGTCTTCTTCAAAGGTTAGATCCAGCACAGCCTTGCCGCCCGGGGGAACTATTTTATCTACCCACAGGTCCAAGATAAATAGCTAGTCCTCCACAAGGCCTGCCTTTTTTCCAGAGCCCTCAAACCAGCTAATTTTACCAGGGGCTGCCTGGGGTCGATTCCTGAGGCCCCCCCCCCTAAAGGCTCGGGCCCCTCGCTGGCGCGCTGCCATGCCGGACACGCTACCAAAAGGACTAAGACTAAGAACAAAGGCTACACGTGGGGAAATAGCTCTTCCCCCTCCCCTTTTCTGTAACCTTCTTGCTTCAGCCAATCAATTTGAACTTCACCTGGCCAGGCAGGGGAGAGGGAACTGGCCAGGCAGGGGGAAGGGAACTCCTGAGTCATGGCTTGAACTATTTGAATTACATCTGCATATGAACGCTTTCAGCCTGGCTCCTCCAGACCTCTGGGCGCCAGGCCCCATCCTATGTTCCATCACCTTTTGCTTCCTCCCAGCCCCCACCTGGTTCACTCATGAGGAGGCGTGTGTGTGTGTGTGTGTGTTTGTGTTCCTGCATGCATGCATGCATGAACCCTAAAACTCTTTTCTCTACACGCTACTATGTACACCCCACCCCAGCCGGTTCACACATGAGGTGTGTGTGTGTACCCCCAAAGGCTCGTTTCTCCACAATTTATTATATATGTTTTCTGCAAATGTGAGTCTGTGAAATCCTTGAGCTTGCCAAAGGAAGGTGGGATATACACCTAATACATGAATAAAATGGTAACTCCTTTATAAGGGATACTGCTGAATTCTTGATTCTGATTACGCATTCCACAGAATCATACCAGATTGAATCAAATGAGGATCTGACTCACCTGGATTTCTCAACAGTTTCATACAAAATTAAGCAATTGTTGGATATATATTTTTAAAGAATGAACTACTGCAATAGGTGTGATGTGACTTTTGACCCCAGGCTTTTATTCTATCATGGTCTGACAAGGAGACTCACTGCACTTTCACACCAGTGACCGAAAAAAATTCAACGTTTGAATTTCTCTGTTTCAAAACTGAATGAAAACCCAGATTGATTGGGTCATACGTTCTATTAAAAATGAGCCCTCTTGCTTTTTCAGTGCCCTTTTAGCATTCAGACGTTATCACCAGAGACTTAAAGCCATTCTTATTAACACCTCTGAAAAGAAACCCCTCCCTCACCACTTAATCTTGAGATGATATATAGTAGAAGGGAAGGAAAAGGGCTATTTCATGCATACCCCTTTTACATGGTAGTCATATGATAAAGTCACCACAAGTTGAATTGGAGTGGGTGGGCGGGAATTATAACATAGTAACCTGATCTTCTCAGTGCTCCAACATGTAACAAGAGCACACCTCATAATGCCCTGCTTAACTTCCTTTACAGAAACTGGTGAACAGCTGTCAATCCTCCCCTGCAAGTTAGCATTGTGAATGAAACAGAGAATTGGAAAACCCGTGTTTTCCTGAGAATATTTCCTCATAAGAGGTTTTGCCATAAGCCTCCCTCTCACTAATCTTCTCCTGAGAGTGTGTGTGTACACGTACACACACACACACACACACACAATACACACACTTAACTAAGTTTCACAATGTTCATCTGAAGTCATTATCTACTGATCATTTATGGTGCCAGTCTTTCCCTTCTACTTAAATTCTCATTATACTTTGCCACTTCCAAGGACCATCAACTTCAATTAGCATTTATTTATAACAAATTCCTTAAAACAATTCCTGTTAGTTAAGTCAAATCATGACTTCACTGTTTGTGCTGAGAGCTATAACACCATGGAGACATGTGCTTAGATTAGGGGCCATTCCATCAGAGATTAGCTCTAGAAGTTGTAGTAGCTGTATGTTTTGGTGCAACTTCCTTAATCAGGTTCACAAAGTCAGATTTTTCAATGCATGCTCTGCACACTTCTCCCCAGCTATCCAGGATCTTCCTCAGCTCAGCCACTCTCATCTTGGAGAGGTCTACCGATGTTAAATCAAGTTTTCTTTCTGTAAAAACAAATTATCTGCATCATATGCTTTGATATATATATTTTATTTACTCAGTTTTAAATAAAGAAGGTCCCCCCTCCCCTGGCAAAGCTCAAGCTCTTACAAGAAGATTGCTTTCCCAATTGGCATGCTAATGAATACTACAGACTGTCCCAATTGCCAGCCAGGTGCCCATGGAATCTCATAAACTAGGCATGTTGGTGAGGCCCATCCTCCTGTGTATCTGTATGCCACCTCTGAACATGAAGGTTCTATTTAGCTATCTTGGCTAATAACCTTTGAAGATCTGTATGTGACTTTAGCCCTGTTCAGGTGTTCAAGCCTCACACAATTAGAATCACATAAGGGGAGATAGGGGGTCACTTATGAATCCGCCCAATAGAGGAAATGCATCACCAAAAAAGAGGACAAAACAAAGAGAACACCGATTTGCACAACATGTGCAGATGCTAATTTATGTGTATGGATGCAAATTTAGAAATTATTATAATTTAAATAGAAATACAGTACAGTCATGCCTTGGATTGAGAGCATAATTCGTTCCGGAAACGTGCTTGTAATCCAAAACACTCTTATATCAAAACAAAATCCCCCCAAAAAACTTTGTACAGAGATTTTTAATTTAAGCCGTACTACAGTACTTGTATTGCAAGACGTCGCTTGTATATCAAGTAATAAATAAATAAATAAATATTTAAAAATTTGCTTGCCTTGCAAAACGCTCTCAAACCAAGTTACTTGCAATCCAAGGTATCACTGTACATCGCACCATAGTGTGGAAGGCTGTGACCAGGTGGCCTGCGTGCCCTGCTCAGTCTGCTGTCCATGTGCTGTTGACGGCAACTTCACGGCCCAGCTCTTCCTTTTGATGGTTCTTTATCTTTATACCGAACTTGGACTAGACAGTCCTTCAAATAGAGGACACCATCAAATAGAGAACAGTCCTCCAGCAGCCCTTCAAACAGAGGACTGTCCTCTGCAAAAGAGGACACCTGGCCACCCTAAAAGTGAGGCCACACTTGCTGGCCCATGCCCTTGTTGCTGGCCCGCAGCCCTCCACATGTTGCAGGGTCTGAAGTGGGGAGACTGGTCTATATGTGTAGGGTTCCAAGTCATGTGGGGAGCCTTGTTGGAAGCTTATAAAACATGGAAACCGAGCTTATTTTAAGACAAACAGCTATATGAACCTGCCATAAGTTTTTGCTACATATAAGAGCAGCATAGATAGTATAAGATTGGTATAGGATAGGATAGCTAAGAGAACCAAAGATTACTAGGCCTGGTAAAATATTGGTTCAGTAGGCCTAGTTTGTGCCAGAGTGAATTTTGGGAAGTGTTTGTTTGGATAGTAGTCAGTTGTACTTTGGAAAAGAGAGAAGTTTAAGAGAACAGGTTGCACTTGCAGACAGTTCATGTACCTTTGTGCCAACCATAAAGCACAGATGCTTAAGGAGAAGTTTGGGGATTTTCAAGTTTCTCTCTGGAGTTAGCTAAATCGCCAGTGATGACATTTTCAGGAGGGAGGCACTTAGATTTAGAATAAGGGGCTTAAATGAAGCTAGACCAGCAGTAATCTTATCGCATGATGGATACCACGTATTGTATTAGATAAAAAGTTAGCATAGGAGTTATGGGTATAAAAGGAAATTTTAGCTGATGGGTGAGGTTCCTGCGTTCTGTCTTGACTCTAAAAGAACATATTTTTGGTGGGAGAGGGGACAGGGCCTCAGCTGGCAGAATTGTTATAAGTCTAACTCTTTTCTTTCTATTTCTGTATTAAGTATGAATAGCGTGTGTGAATGAATCTTTATAATAAAAGTTCTTTATTTCACTCTAACCAGTTGTATGTGTAAATAATATATCTGTATATGAAACTTAGCATTTTATGGTGTCAAAACAGTCGTATCTCCAAGCCCAAGTCAAATTCTGGAAGTCAGGAAGTCACATCCCGCCTTAATTGAATTAAGTTAATTCAAATTTCTTTCAGCCTCCATGCATTGAACAGGCTCCCTGCTCGACCCTGCCCCTGCAACACATGGGGGGGCCGGGGGGCCAGGTGACAGGGGCACGAAAGAGGGGGTGGGGCCAGCAAACACAGCTCAGCTGTCCTGTTCAGTTTTTAATTGTGTGAGGCTTGAACACTCAAACAGGGTGTTTGTCTAATCCTTTTTGTGGAGGAAGGGGGGGCTGGCTGACCCGCCACAACCCCACCCTTTCCTACCCCAAAGGACCCAAGACCCCCAGAGATCTCAAGGTACCAGATTGCCAGCCTCAGCTGTCTGCAATCCTACTTGAATCTCTGTTCAGGGACTTGCCCTTTGTCTGTAACCTGGATTTAGATGCTGGAACCACAGAGCAATCCACAAACACCATGTGGGGTAAAAAACCAAAAGAAGGTTTATTCAGGTAGCATTTTACAACAAGAATAGGGAAATGAGAGAAGCACAAAATAGAGAGACACTTTGGTACAAAGTAATAGAGCTACAAAAATAACAAAACCTGATTCCTTATATCTCCCAGGCACACAACTGGTTACCTGGGGGTCAGTTCTCTTCCAGGGTTGGATCCAGCACAGCCTTGCTG
Organism: Shinisaurus crocodilurus; assembly: GCA_021292165.1. Classification (NCBI taxonomy): domain Eukaryota; kingdom Metazoa; phylum Chordata; class Lepidosauria; order Squamata; family Shinisauridae; genus Shinisaurus; species Shinisaurus crocodilurus. The sequence goes on along the minus strand of CM037879.1, from coordinate 192,162,266 downwards.
CCCGGGAAGACTACACACCTACTCGAAGGTCCGAGGTGGATAGCCCTCCACAAGGCTTGCCTTGCCAAAGCCCTCATTCAGCTAATTTCACCAGGAGCTACCTGGGGTCGGATCCTGAGGCCACCCGAAGGCTTGGGCCTCTGCTTGGCTTGCCACCATTGCACCAACAGCCAGCAACCACGCGATGAGCAAAGACAAAGAAACAAAACTCACACTTTAGAATATAGCTCTTTCCCCCTCCCCTCCTCCTTCCTGTAGCTCTGCTGCCTCTTAGCCAATCAGGATGAACTTCACCTGGCCAGGCAGGGGAGGGGAACTCATGACTCATGACTTTTCCATTTGAAAGCTGGGTCTCCGGCTTTTCAGGACTTCCAGGTGCCACCCAGAGGAACTATGCACACTTCGCCCCCCCCCCAGCCTTTAGCCGGTTCACACATGAAGGTGTGTGTGTGTGTGTGTGTGTGTGTGTGCATGTAGGAACCACCAAAGGCTCTTTTTCTCCACACTTTTAAAAAAGCCATCTAAATGTTCTGCTAAGCATGCATAGCAGAGCTATGTGTGATTGGCTTATTTACCTCCATGTAAATGCACGCAGCCCCAATTTGGATCGGGACCATGCTGATTTGGGAGGAGAGGTTTAAGCTTCCCCCTTCCCATTTACATGCTGAAATTCCACCACCCCACATTGGGGAGGGGGTTAAAAATAGGGGGGGGATCCATTGGAATCCATGGAAAGTTTCTTCTTTTTTTAAACCCCTGCCCCCCATTTGAGTGGAGGTAGAATTCCGGCACAAATATGGGAGGGGGGAAGCTTAAATCCCCCCTACCAAAGCGTCATGGTCCCGATCCAGATCAGGCGCACGCATGCTTACGTGGAGGTAAGTAATTTAAAGGACAGTTACTTTGGCCCTAAGCTAGTGGCCACTACCACCACATCTTACAGAAGTGAATCCCATAGCGATATGAGTTGTACGAATAAATACTTTCTTTTGCTGATCCCGATTCTAACTGCTGGATTTTATGTTTTCAAATGGAGGGATCAGCCATTATTTGCTTCTTTGTCCCAGTGTAGGGATTGGGCCCACAGCTCTGCAGATGCACCCCAAGAAGACATGGGAACTGATTCTGAGTCAGACGGGGAGGAGGAAGGTGTTGTTGAGGCGCCATGGGTGTGGGAGCAGGAGCCCGGTGAGAACAGCAGGGACAGAGAAACCCTGCTGTCCTCTAATCTTTAGGAGGCAGCCACGCTGGGCCCTCTGATCCCGTGGGAACGCAGGCTCCCAATGAAGAGGAAGAGGGGGTAGGAATACGAGACCCAAGACTTAGGCATCAGATGAAAAGGGAGGGGCAACGCGGGGGGTCACGAGACTCTCAAAGAGACTTGCAGCCAGGGAGGTGACCCCATGGAAAGACCCCCCTTGAGGGAGGGACTTGGTAGCCCATTCAGCTGGAGAAGGGTGGGGCATAGTAGACAGTGTCAGTTTCATGACAACTCTCTTTCGTTTATAATTTTATAATCCTCTATCATGCCCCCACCCCATGGTCCATTTTTGAAAATTATAAAGCCCCGAACACTTTAGCCTTTCCTCATAGAGAAGGTTCCTCAACTTCCTGATGATTTTACTTTTACTTTTTATATGTAGTTCTGTTTACCCATTTCAATATGAAAATAATGAAGGCCAAATCCTGTGGGAATCTTCAGAATGACTTGAGCAAATTTTGTTTCTACCAGCCCCTAAAAGTCCTTTGTTGGTATTTTAGTCCTGAGGATGGTGAGTTTGAGTAACAGTTGGACCCAAGAACTTGAACGGCTCTATGGTTAGAATTCTGCTAGTACCAGAAGTAGAGAATAGAGGAACGCTCAAGACTGACTCTATCATCATCATCATCATCATCATCATCATCATCATCATCATCATCATCATCGATGATGATAATAAAAACCGTAAACCTAAGAATCATAGAAATCATAGAATCATAGAAAAGTAGAGTTGGAAGGGGCCTATAAGGCCATCGAGTCTAACCCCCTGCTCAATGCAGGAATCCAGGTCAAAGCATCCCTGACAGGTGGCTGTCCAGCTGCACCTTGAATGCCTCCAGAGTGGGAGAGCCCACCACCTCCCTAGGTAGTTGGTTCCATTGTCTTATTGCTCTAACAGTCAGGAAATTTTTCTGATGTTTAGGCGGAATCTGGGTTCCTGTAACTTGAGCCCATTATTCCGTGTCCTGCAAACTGGGATGATCCAGAAGAGATCCTGGTCCTCCTCTTTGTGACAACCCTTCAAGTACTGGAAGAGTGCTATCATATCTCCCCCCAGTCTCCTCTTCTGAAGGCTAAACATGCCCAGCCAGTTCTTTCAGTCTCTCCTCATAGCATAGGGCTTTGTTTCCAGTCCCTTTATCATCTTTGTTGCCCTCCTCTGAACCATCTCCAGTTTGTCTACATCCTTCTTAAAAGTGTGGTGCCCAGAACTGGACGCAGAATGACACAAGCAGGGACCCACCTATGTTTGCAAACTGAAAATTCACAAGCTTAATATAAAACCAGGATTGGCCGTGACTCCTCATCATGTGGTACTTTCATTGGCAAATGCTATGTAACATGGGGAAAGCCCCTCATTTTTGTATGTTAATAATTTGGCCACCCTCTTTGGATTTAAAGAGGATCCCCGCACCACCACACAGAAAATTAAGTTTATATGGACAGGCTAATCCTTGAGGCACTTTATCAGCAGAACTCGCTTCCTAAACCACTGAAGGCCCAGAGGTGATGACAACTCTGAGGCAGCAGTCATTTTATTTCCTGCATAAAAAAGCGCTTGCAAATTGTGAAGGATCAGCAACCGGATCCTTTGCGTGAGTTCGGCAACTCTAGGGTTAACCGGCAGAGCAATACAGCTCGTATCGGCTTTCAAGTACAATAGGAAAAACCACAACCCTTTGTATGCCCAAATAAGGCTTTTTATTTGTTTATACAATAATCAGATCGGAACTAGCAGTCTTCTAAGAACACGTTTACAGTCAACACAACCTTGGCTGACCCGCGTCTTACCCAATGAGCGGGCTCCGTGGCTAGCAGAGTGAATCTGGTCAATATCCTCACACCAAAGACAGTACTTCTAGTCAATGTCAGTCCGGCTCACGATCGGCGCGTCGTGGAAGAGAACGGTGCACCCGGACGGCTTGTGCTTAGGAGGATCTGGCCCCGTGGTTCCCAACAACCACTACCGGAAAGGGAGAGGGGTTTTCTACCCCAGATTTCCCGCTCTCCCCCGCCCCCTAGGTCAGGTGGGGGCTTATGCCTGCCCCTTCGTTTAGGTGGGCTTATTCCTGCCCGGGAAGAAGGTGACGTAGGGATACTTTTGCAGCTCTTCGAGGCTGCCCTGTTTGTTGATGGTCCTTGATGGTCCTTCCTGGACTTTTGTGGATCTCTGCCGAGGCCCTCCTTTGTTGGGGCTGATGGCTTGTCTGGCTACTCCCTGGTGACCTCATCCCTCCTCCCCTGCCCCCTCCTTTGGGGAGATGTGTGTGCGTGTGTGTAACTGAGGTTTGGGCTTTCTCCACACCCTCCCATTTGGGGAAAGATGGCATTGGGGTCCACCACCCCAATCCCTATCTACTGTCTCCTACTGAGAAAGCCCGGGACAACCCATCTGCCACGATGTTGTCCTTACCCTTGATGTGCTCTACTGAAAAATCAAAATCCTGCAGGGCTAAACTCCACCGCAACAACTTTTGGTTGGACCCCTTCACCCTATCCAGCCAGCACAAGGGGGAATGGTCGGTCTGCAGTCGGAACCGGCGGCCCCACAGGTAGGGGCGAAGCTTGGTCACTGCCCACACTATTGCTAGGCACTCCTTTTCGACAGTGGCCAAGTTCCGCTCCCGAGGCAACAGTTTTTTACTCAAAAAGGCGACCGGGCACAGCCCCTGCCCTGGCCGTTCCTGCAGCAAGACGGCTCCCATCCCCGCTTCTGAGGCATCCGTCTGCAGAACAAAAGGGGCTTCAAAGTCTGGGGCTTGCAGCACAGGGGCTGCCATCAGGCAGGCTTTCAGTCCCTCAAACGCTGCTTGACAAGCGGCTGACCATTGGACCTTAACGGGTTGCCGCTTCTTGCACAAGTCAGTCAGGGGGGCGGCTAGCTGGCTAAAATGGGGCACGAACTTACGGTAGTAGCCAGCCAGCCCTAAAAAAGCTTGGACCTGTTTTTTCGTCTGGGGTTGGGGCCAGGTGCGCACTGACTCTATCTTGGCTTCTAGGGGCTTGACACTGCCTCCCCCTACCTTGTGTCCCAAGTACTCCACCTCCCCCCTCCCCACCTGGCATTTCTTTGCCTTCACTGTCAGCCCTGCATCCTGAATCCTCTGAAACACCTGGCGGACATGTTGCAAATGCTGCTCCCAGGTGGAACTGAAAATGGCGATGTCGTCTAGATACGCGCAGGCGAACTCCCCCAGCCCATTTAGCATTCCGTTTACCAACCTCTGGAAGGTAGCCGGACCATTGCGGACCCCAAAAGGGAGGGTGGTGAATTGGAACAACCCCAGGTGGGTCACAAAAGCAGACTTCAGGGCAGCATCCGAATCGAGTGGGACCTGCCAATAACCCTTTGTCAGATCCAGGGTGGTGATGTACTTGGCCCCCCCAAGCCTCTCCAACAGCACATCCATGTTGGGGATGGGGTAGGGGTCAGGGACGGTCACTTTGTTTATTTTCCGGTAGTCTACGCAGAACCGGACACCCCCATCCTTCTTGGCTACTAACACGATCGGGGAGGACCAGGGGCTCGAGCTAGGCACAATGACTCCCAAGTCCAGCATGGCTTGGACCTCCTCGGCCACGACTTGGGCATGGGGTCCCACCGCCCGGTAGGGTAGGGATTGTATGGGGGGGCTATCCCCTGTGTCAATGGTGTGTTGTGTGAGTGTGGTGCATCCCAGACGGTCCGAGAACATGGGCTGAAAATCTTCTAAGACCTGGGTGATCTGTTGCCGTTGCTGTTCGGACAGAGAAGGGGACAGTTTGATCTCCTCCATTCCTCCCCCTTCCCCCCACTCGGCCAACAACCCTCCGTCAGGGTCTCCCGGTTCCACACACTCTTGCACTCCCCCCACCTTTGTTACGCGTTCCACATACAATTTCAACATATTTACATGGAAAACCTTTTGCCTCCCCGGCTGCCCGGGAAAGCCACTTGATAATTCACCTCCCCCGACCTTCCAATTACGGTCCCTGGGCCCTCCCACTTCAAGCACAATTTGTCCGTCTTTTGGGGGCGCAGTACCAACACCTAGTCCCCCACTTCAAAAGTCCGTGGCACAGCCGTCCTGTTGTACCACGCGCTCTGCCGCTGCTGGGCTGTTTCGAGATGCTGCTGCGCCGTCTCCGTCACCTCTCGAAGGACAGTCTGGAGGTGTTGCATGAACGTATGCACAGGCATGGAGGCTTCTGCGGCAACCCCCTCCCATTCTGCCCGCAACAGAGCCAAAGGTCCCCGGAGCTCCCTTCCAAACATCAGTTCGTTGGGGGAGAATCCCAGGCTTTCTTGGGGGGAGTCCCGGTAGGCAAACAACAAGTAGGGGAGGGCTTGATCCCAAGTCCCAGGGTGCTTAGCCGCATATGCCCGGATCATTTTTTCAAGAGTCTGGTTGAAACGCTCCACCAACCCATTGGTCTCGTGGTGATATGGCACCGAAGTCAGGTGCTCCACACCCCCCAGTTCCCACATTTTTTTAAACAGTTTGGACATGAAGCCCGTGCCGCAGTCCGAAACCACTGTGTGGGGCATTCCTAGGCGGGCGAAAAGAGAGAGGAGAGTCTTAGCCAGGCTGGTGGCGGAGATGGAGGCTAAAGCAAAAGCCTCTGCATAACGGGTGGCAAAGTCAACCACAGTCAATATGAACTTCTTCCCTGTCTTGGTGGGGGGATTCAAGGGTCCCACGATATCCATCCCTATTCTTTCAAAGGGGGTGCCCACAATGGGTAGGGGTTGCAGGGGGGCCTTCGGATGGTCCCGGTTATGCCCCACCCGCTGGCAGACATCGCAGGACCGGCAATATTCTCGCACCTCATTCGCCACCATGGGCCAGTAAAACCCCTCTGTCACCCTGCCCAAGGTCCGTTTCTGTCCCAAGTGCCCTCCCCACGCCACATCGTGGGCCAGCTGTAGCACAGCCTGGCGGTACCTCGCAGGCACAACTAATTGTCTTTTCTTTGGTTGGGGACCCGGTTCAGTCCGTGGGCAGAATTCTCTGTAGAGGGCTCCTGCCTCCCACAAAAATTGTTCTGACTGGTCCCCTACCCCGGGCCCTTGACTGGCCCGATCCCGACATCCCTGGAGGGATGGGTCGCTTTGCTGCTCTTCTTGAAACGCCTTCTGAGTCCCAAAATCACGGGCCATTGGTGCGAACCCCCCGGGGTCTTCTTCCCTCCCCACAACCGCGGGGAGCGGCGGGGGACGGCTGGCTGCCTCTGCCGGGGTCACTTTACCGCGACCGGGAGGCGGGCCCGGGGACCTGGGAGGCTGCGGGGCAGGGGCTTGTTTGGCCCGACGCCGGGTCACCACCCCCACCTTGACCTGGGCAGCCCGGAACGCAACGTCGTTCCCAATGATGATTCCCCATTCTTGCTGTCCATGCACTATAACATCCATCTCCCCTTCCCACCCCCTGTACTTGACCCAGACCCGGGCGAGGGGAACGGCTATGTTGGGAGAGTTATAGGGCTTTATGGCACAGGTGCGCCCTTTTAGCAACTGTCTCTTCTTTACCTTACTCCGAGGTAAAGCAGTTATGTCCGCCCCAGTGTCCCTATACCCCACCTGGGAAACATTGTTTACAGAGATGGACTCACAGAATTTGTCCTGGGTCCACCGCAGCTGCTCCGGTGAGGCAATGCGCATCAATGATGCCTGCGAGATGGCCCCCAGCGAATGCTGTCCTCCGCTCCTCAGGGACCGCGCCGCATCTTCACCGTCTTCCTCGAGGGACGAGCTGGACTGCTGATCCTCCTCGTGCTCCTCCGGTTCGCGGGACTCAGGAGCAAGCATCCTCCCCACCTTGCCCGGCGATGTCTTGGCGTGGCGGTTCTTCGCGATTAGTTTGGGGCAGCTCCTCTTGAGGTGCCCCGGTTCTTTACAATAGAAACAGCCACTGGTGCCGGGGTTTTCTTTGGGCTTGCCTAGGGCTCCCTCCCGAGGTTTGGGGTTGCCCTTTTCCACACTTCCCTTAGCCCCGCCATGACTGGGGTTACCCCCCTTTGGTCCTTTGGGCTGCCGATACAGTCCCATTTGGTCGGCCAACTTGCCCATTTCCCTACAGTTCGGGGGGTTCCGATCCCTCACCGCCGTAGCTAAGTCCTCAGGGATGGTGGCACAAAACTGCTCCTGAATCATGAGCTCCCGCACCTTTGCCAACGTGATCTTACCGGTGGCCCCAATCCATGCGTCCCAAACCTGCCCCAGGTGCGCCATCCAGGAGGCATACGTGTCCCCTGGGGTAGGCTGCCCGTAACGAAATTTACGGCGACAATGCTCAGCGGTGAGGGCAAACCTCTCTCTCACCGCTTCTTTGAACGCCCCATAGTCCAAGGGAGCAGTTTGGGTGTGGATACCCAGGAGATCAGCCAGTTCCCCGCTGACCTGAGTCCTCAGGGCAGACATCCTTAAGTTGTCCGGCACCCTCTGCTCCAGGCAGGCAGCCTCGAACAGGGTGAAAAAGATCAGCACATCCTGTCCCGACTGGTAGGTGGGGAATTGCTTCCTGTCCCATTTGGGGGTTGTGGTGCAGGGGTTCCCCCTTGTCCGGTGCCCATGGTCAGCCTGGCCAACTCCAGCTGCATCTGTAACGTTACTTGTTGCTGCTGGCACATTTCTTGTTGGTGCTGCATCAACTCCCTGGCTTGCTGCCAATTGAGTTGGGGAAAGAGGGCATCCAACCCTCCCCCCATGGCTCCGCCAGTAACCCTTCTGCCGAGGTCTTCTTCTGCCTCCGGGTCCCTTATCTCGCTTCTCCTGCCGCTACTGGTAAGGCTGGGGCTACCCCACTGCTTGGGTTCCTGCCCTCCTAACAACGATGAGGGGGCTCCCCCCCTTCTTGCCTTGCAGTCTTCGGCCGCACCACCCACTCCATTGTGGAGGTCTGGGTTGGGGTCCCTGGGCTGCTCACTAGCTCCGCTTGCTCTTGGCTCAGGGTATTCATTTTCTTTGCTCTGAGCGCTCCCCCAGCAATCTACTAGCCTGCCCGAAGCCCTGTTAGTTCCGACCGTCAAATGTGGTTTCCAATTGTCCCGTCCCCTGCCACCATGTGAAGGATCAGCAACCGGATCCTTTGCGTGAGTTCGGCAACTCTAGGGTTAACCGGCAGAGCAATACAGCTCGTATCGGCTTTCAAGTACAATAGGAAAAACCACAACCCTTTGTATGCCCAAATAAGGCTTTTTATTTGTTTATACAATAATCAGATCGGAACTAGCAGTCTTCTAAGAACACGTTTACAGTCAACACAACCTTGGCTGACCCGCGTCTTACCCAATGAGCGGGCTCCGTGGCTAGCAGAGTGAATCTGGTCAATATCCTCACACCAAAGACAGTACTTCTAGTCAATGTCAGTCCGGCTCACGATCGGCGCGTCGTGGAAGAGAACGGTGCACCCGGACGGCTTGTGCTTAGGAGGATCTGGCCCCGTGGTTCCCAACAACCACTACCGGAAAGGGAGAGGGGTTTTCTACCCCGGATTTCCCGCTCTCCCCCGCCCCCTAGGTCAGGTGGGGGCTTATGCCTGCCCCTTCGTTTAGGTGGGCTTATTCCTGCCCGAGAAGAAGGTGACGTAGGGATACTTTTGCAGCTCTTCGAGGCTGCCCTGTTTGTTGATGGTCCTTGATGGTCCTTCCTGGACTTTTGTGGATCTCTGCCGAGGCCCTCCTTTGTTGGGGCTGATGGCTTGTCTGGCTACTCCCTGGTGACCTCCTCCCTCCTCCCCTGCCCCCTCCTTTGGGGAGATGTGTGTGCGTGTGTGTAACTGAGGTTTGGGCTTTCTCCACACAAATATATATGTCAGGAGTGCCTGGCAATGACTGAGTTGATGATACAAAATGCTTTTGCCTCTCTTGAAAACTCTAATTCTGACACCAGTGAATGATACTAATATAATGAAACCTGACTAGGGAAAGTGAATTAGTGAAATGTTCTAAGGTTAATACTTAATTCAAAGGCATTAACTAACAGTTCTCACATACTCTCCTTAAAAGATCCAGTCATTTAAGAAGTGGGAGAGTGGAAATCCATATGAATCATCCAACAAAAAGAGAGAAACTGTAGCAACCACTTCTTAAAAGTTGAAATCACAATTCCATGTCAATATGACCTGTCTGCATTATGAACAACGAAAATGCAACCCCTAAAAACACAAACTCAAAAACCCAGAACATTTTTTTTCAATCTTTAAAATGTTAAAATTAAAAAAAAAGAAAAAAAGTAAGTGCCCTGCAGAAGAACTGCAGCTCATGGCAAAAGACAGGAACAAAAAGGGAGCCAGATGGGCAGAAGCAGAATGTGGCCACCATGATGAAGAGAGAGGTCACGTTCAGTTTGCCCTTGTTTGTTCTGCATGTGGATTTCATCCTACCTACCGTATTTGAGCTCACAGATCTGAATGTCGGTTTTCTTCAGCTTCTCACAGATTTTCGACACAGGTACATGAGCACTCATTGGACGGCTGACTTCACTAAGTATCTTGGTAGCTGCATCACTTGTGGCCCCAATGTAATAACACTGCAGTATGGGGGAGGGGGGAAAGGAGCCATATTGTCAACAGCAGTTCAGGTGTTTGGTTGAGAGACATCCCCCCTCCCCCTCCTCAAGCTCTCACAGCTGGAGTCATTTGAACCAGTATTTGAATTGAGACAAGTGAAAGACAGAGAGAAGGACATACCAAGCGGTTTTCTTTTCCTTTTGTATTCATGCAACTCCTGACTAATTCATTCTCTATAGAAGTTGCGGAGAAATCAGAACGTTTTTCCTTTAAAGAACTGTAAAACTTTTCCAAAAAACCTTGACACACTGGAAATAAAACAAAAACAAAATAAAACATACACATACGCAATGCATATATAAAACAGATGGATCTACGAAAAAACAAACCCGTGAAAGATAAAAATGAAAGTGGCTAACTTTGCATACAAAATGAATTGTGATTATTATTGTTTTTAAGTGGAGCTCTTTCTTTCTGGAAATGGCTCACCATCTTTGTAGCATATGCACATCCGATCTGGGAGTGGTCCCACTGGAGAGTCTTGGTACTTTCCCATGCCTATCTGTAGGTACTGTAGCTCACAATTGCAAGCATAGAAACACTGTCCCGGAGAAATGCAAGCACCCCTTCCTCTGGGACACCCTGCAGTTTCTGTGGGAGGCTAGTGCTGTGAACTTTATAGGTCACTGATGGCCAGTTGGTGGCTCTTTTGGGTGGAATTTGGCCCCTGAACTGACGTTATAACCACCGGAATGAGCCAACAAGGTGTCTGATGGCACAGGAACTAAAGACTGGCAACAGAGAAGCTACAGAATATATAGCTTTCAGTGCTACAGTGAAGGGAACACTATATTTATTTATTTATTTATTTATTGGCTGCTTTTCCACTTGAAGGCCTTCCAAGCAGCTTACACAATACCGACAAAATTATGTGATTTTGCTCATAAACTGATGTCATTGTTGGAAGAAGCATTGGAGATGCACCCCGATCCTCCCCCCCCCACACAGATTAACCTCTAAAAGTGGTGTGTGAAATAAAATTATTAAATCTCTAGTGGGCAAAGGATCGACACATTTTCTACATCTTTGTGATGACATATTAGTAGACATGTTTACTCTTCCCATAGGCCAAAGAGAAACTAGGACAGAAGTGTTTTTGGAAAAGCTTGTACTAATTTCTTCTGGCTTAATACTATCTGTAGTTCTACGGAAAGTGAGAATCTTCCTCACTATTTGTTTCTATGCCTGTATTAATACAGCTGGAGAAGCACCATTGTTTCACACTGGAATAGAGATGATTTGTTTCCATTAGAAGGTGTCAGTGAGGATGTCACACCAGGAAAGTGACTATTATTATTTATTTATTATATTTATACCCCGCCTTTTTTCCTGAAAGGAACCCAAGGCGGCTTAAATAATCCTCCTCCTCCTCTCCATTTTTATCCTCACAACAACCCTGTGAGGTAGGTTAGGCTGAGAGTCAGTGACTGGCCCAAAGTCACCTAGTGAGTTTCATGGCCGAGCAGGGACTAGAACCTGGATCTCCCGAGCCCCAGTCCAACACTCTCACCACTACGCCACACTGGCTCACACTACTTTTGTAGTGGCAGCAACTAAGCTTTGCAAGAACTTTTTGGAAAGCAGTGCATTACTGTCATTTATCCATTTTAATGCAGTACAGTAAACGGTATCAGATATGGCATTATTTTATCTGCATAGTTTTCTTCTGCATTATAGCCATTTGCTCTGTTTTGAAAAGAGGCAACCTTTGGTATTGTCACTATGAACATTAATTCACTCTCACCTGTGGTGTCAAGTAAATAGAACACCAACTTGCTAAGGCTGGGTGCCTGGCCTTATCTATATCTATTGGCTTGTTGACCTCTAGTGACTGAATCTCATTAACTTCAATTGTTCAAGTCATGTATGGTGACTCAGCTATCTGACTGTTGTCTTTTCACCTTTTAATCTCAGGGGGAAACACAGGTTCTCCCCCCTTCCCCGCCCCCCACTCTCCCAACTTTTTATCAGTCATCTTCACTGTCTACCATGCTGCTGTAATCAAAACCAGGGACTCAATGATGTTTGTTAAAGATCCAGGCCTATCTTGCCTGTGGTAATTAATTTTACTGCAAAGTCACTATGCTGCTCAACAGTCTCTTACTGGCATTAAAATGTGTAATATGGTTTTTCTGTGGTGCCCTTATGCCCCCTACAGGAAATACAGCAGTATTTCAATCAATGTTCAGAATATTGTAGCTAGTCTATTGACTGGGGCTGGTTAAGAGTTTGTGACCCCACGTTTCAACAGCTTCAATGGCTACCAGCCCATTTCCAGGTAGAATTCAAAGTGCCAGTTGTGACCTACAAAGCCCTGACTTGGGACATATCTGAAAAGACTGCATTCTTCCATATGAAGCTGCCTGGATTTTAATATCTTCAGTTGCCAACATCTGATGTGCCTTTGGTGGGAACTTGAGAGGACATTCCTGGTGGCAGCTCCTAAGTTCTGCAGCTCTTTACCAAAGGAAGCCTATCTAACACCCTTTTTTTATTACCTCCTGCCGGCAGGCAAATGTTTTTATTCAGACAGGCCCTTGGCCTTATAAGCTGTCTCTTATAGCCACTGTAAACGTTGCAATGTATTCAACTGGGTGTTGCTTTTATCCATTTTATTAATGTTCTACCTACCTGTTTTTAATGTTTCATTGTTTTGCATCTGCCAATTTGAGCTGAACACTTCACTCTTCTGTTGAAGAGGACAGTGTCCACAAAAGGTAATGGCCTGCAACTCCCATTCTCCCTCATCATTGGCTATGCTGGCTAGGGCTGATGGGAGTTGTAGGTCAAAACATCAGGAAGGCCACATGTTGCCCACGTTTTAAGGTGTCACCAGACTCTTTTGTTGTTTTTGTTTTGTATTGTTACGGGTTTGGGGTTAGTCTGAATGATCTCTTAAGGGTTCCTCCAACCCTGTGTTTGTGAAAAGAGACTGGTAGAATGTGTCAAACCTGTTGGGCAAGTTTAGCCTGGCAGATTCCCTACTGTTATGGAGGTTAGCTGAGTGGCGGATGTCCTGAGATGGCCTAGGTCAGGGGTTCTCAACCAGGGGGGAATCCCCCCGGGGTGTGTGTTAGGGTTTGGGGGGGATTGTGAGCACAGACTCAAACTGTTGGAATACTGATCTTTCTACAAATTACAGTTCTACAGATTGTACATAATCTACAGGACATCACACCTTATTGTATGGCACAGATTAATCCAGACAATCTTGGAAAGGGGGGAATGACATTCTGACATATGGTGAAAGGGTGCATGGGGCAAAAAAGGTTGAGAACCACTGGCCTAGGTAGACTGTTCTGAAAGGGAGCTTACCATTCCGCCCCTCTCCCTAAGGAATGTACCAATCCAGAGGTCTGTGAGAATAACAGAAGCAAGCTATGTCTGTAGTTTGGGCAGTCTGTGCTAGGACTGGATCTGAAAGGAGGCAGAGCCAGAGAGCTGACTTCGTTCTCTGCAGGAAACCCAATGGGCTTCCCCCCCGGATGTCTGATGAGAGCAGGAATCTGTTGGGCGTGTTAATGCTGTGAACCCACATCTTATGCTCAGCCTGTATATATGTGCAAATAAACCTTGTATCACAGAAAAGCTATATATCATTGGCTGGGGCATGCTGGGAGTTGTAGGCCAAAAACATCTGGGGACCCAAGGCTGGAGAACACTGCATTAAAGCATCTGATCTCTAATGACTATCTTTTCCTCCCATAAATATGATATCCCACTGATTATAGACTTTCCTTCTAGATGCAAAACCTACCACCCAAATATGCTCATTGTTGCATGCTACATATGTACTGAAATCCAAAGTATTTTGTTTCAGCCTAACATATAGCTTACAGCTAGAAATAACTGACATAGTGTTACAGGCCAGTTCCCAGATTCAGAGCTCAACCCTGGGCATGTTTACTCAGAGGTCTCACTATCTTCCGTGGAGGGCTAACTTTCTAGTAAGTGTGTTTAGGATTGCAGCCTCAGTAATGAATCCAGCCTGTGTCTTTAGAAGGGAGCATTTCAAAAAGTGCAGCTTTCCCCTGGGCTTTCTTCCCGTTAAGAATGTTTCCACTTTCCCCCTGCCATACACAAAGGTCGCTTGAAGAAATGATAGATGAGTTTGATGAACTCATGCAAAGTCCAAAGCTGTCTTGCTCCATAAGAATATCAGAGATGTTTGGGGGAGCTGGGCACACATGGTCACCTATGATACCCAGTCTTGGCATGTCTCCCAACTACTTTTCAATTAGTTGTTTTTGTTTGTTTGTTTTGCAAGGGAGCGGGGAAGAAGGTGGCATTCCTCCAACTTGTCTAGATACCCTCATTTATGGCAACAGAGTCCCTGGAACACACAGTCTGTTTTCACTAGTTCTTTGGTGATAAAGAATCAGTTTTTCTGTGTCCTTCTCCTGGATCCAATAACAGAAGAGTGAATATGGCTGGTGGCTGAATTTCCCGCTGCTGAGAGTAAGCCTGATACCATTGTGTGCACCTGTCTTCTTCCATTTAGCAATCCAGCAGAACTGGATGCTGCCAAAAGCCCAGGAAAATGTGGCTAAGTTATGCTGCGCTGCTTTTGCTTGGAATGGTTCACTGTGCGGCATGGGTTCAAACCTTGTGGCTCATTGTGCTGGGCTGGAGTCTAGAGTATACAGGCTGGTTTTCCTCTGGTTTATTTATTTATTTAATTTTATTTATTATATTTATACCCTGCCTTTTTTCCTGAAAGGAACCCAAGGCGGCTTACATAATCCTCCTCCTCCTCCTCTCCATTTTATCTTTACAACAACCCTGTGAGGTAGGTTAGGCTGAGAGTCAGTGACTGGCCCAAAGTCACCCAGTGAGTTTCATGGCCGAGCGGGGACTAGAACCCGGATCTCCCGAGTCCCAGTCCAACACTCTAACCACTACGCCACACTGGCTCTCACACTGGTTCTGCAATCTCCCCTCTGCTGAGGTATGCTGATGTCTGTCTGTGAAAATCACTCTCCCAAATAGGTTGCTGTAATCCTCCTACTGACTTATGTTGTCAGTTCATATCTAAACAAGGAGTTGCTGGCCTCACAAAACAGCCTTTTATCTTATTTTGCACCACGAGCCTATTCTGGGGTGCCAAATTGTTCAAATCTCAGGTCCTTATAAGGCCACCTTATTGGGTGGCCACTGGGAGTGTGTAGCATATAAATGACTTCTGGAATGGGCATTAGCTAATAGGAGATAGCCTGCTATTGGTCTGCATATCTGATCTGATGTGCTCCAAATCTTACTTTTCTGTGCAGAGCTATTTAAAATCCTAGTTCAGGCTTTCTAGGCTGCTCTGACTTGAATTAGTAACTAGGTATCAACTTTAACCTGACCTCACACTATGTACCACTCACCCAAAAACATGCTGACCACAAGACCCAGTGTGGCGTAATGGTGAGAGTATTGGACTGGGACACGGGAGATCCGGGTTGTAGTCCCCGCTCGGCCATGAAACTCACTGGGTGACTTTGGGCCAGTCACTGACTCTCAGCCTAACCTACCTCACAGGGCTGTTGTGAGGATAAAATGGAGAGGATTATTATGTAAGTCGCCTTGGGTTCCTTGCAGGAAAAAAGGCGGGGTATAAATATAATCAATCAATAAATGCGTAACATGACTGTGCGAATCGGTATTGAGCTGCACTTGTGAGCATTTTTAGACTGGAGAAGCAAAATTAAAATACAATTCATAAAAAAGGCCAGGTCATTCGTGTGTGTGTGTGTATAAACCCGCAATCCTCCCTCCAGGCGTTAGTTTGGGGAAATGGATTCTCTATTTTGCATACATTGAAGGCACAGACTGTAAGCCATTGACCTTCAGCCAAAACGCGAGGGGGGGACGACGACACACGGGAAGGACGACGGTGGTGCAGCCATAAGGAGGGAAGCCCCGACCGCATGCCATGCACCTATTAATCACACGCTGCACTATCGTAACTATAGCAGCAGAAGTTATGCCGTTCCTCGATCAGAGCAGCAAACGGTGCAGCGATGCATGTAGGTGCCTCACCTTCACACTGAGTTTCTGTGCCCCTTGCAGGACTAAAGGCACAAGCAGCCCTAGGACCTATTAGGCAGAACACGATGACAGTCAGGGCTGCTAAAGAGCAACGGTGTAACTTGCGACAAGGCCAAGATCGTCGCGACATGGTTGCGGAGACGTCACCCAGCAGCAGCACGAGCGAATGACTCGGCCTGCGCAAAGGGGTAGCCTGGGCGCGCGAGCTCTGACAAAGCCACGCCCCTTTGGGCAAGCGTTCGGGGGGGGGTGGAAATCTGCCCAGGTTGCTGCGCTCGGTGATGTCATGTAAAGCCCTGTTTTGATTGGCTGTTCTCTAGCGGTTTTTCCGGTTGGGAAGAAGACGCGGGAAATGTAGATGCCGATTGGCTGTTGCGCAGGAACGGGCTGCTTCGAGATGCATTGTGGGCAGGGAGGCACCTGGCGGCGTCGCCTCCGTCCGGAAGGAGGCGGGACGCGCGGGGGAGAAGCGCGATATCCAGCAACGGGGTGATGATGGCGGCCATCGGGGTCCACTTGGGCAGCACGTGCGCGTGCGCTGCTGTTTATAAGGTGTGGCCGGGGCTACTCTTTCCGAGGGAGATAAAGGAGTCTATGGGGCGGTTGCTGGATAAAAATTGCCTGTTTGGTGGGGTACTGCTGTGTAGTGGGTAGAGCAGCTGGGTGAGTCCTAGGAATGGGGAGTAGCACGTTTAAAGCCCGGTCCAGTGGAACAAGGTGGGACTGAAGCGATGAAGTAGGCGACATCACTTCAGGCTGCAAGTGGGGGAATTTTTTATTTTATTTTTTAAGTGGTCTATGTTTTAAAAAAGCAACTCGGAATACTACCTGCAAGGGAAAAACAACAACCCTGTGCTGTGGGCAAAGGACTGGGCTAGAACCTTTCTCCCCAACAGGCTAGTTTCCTACCAGCGGGTGGTCTTTTATATAGCAGTCCCTCCCAGCATGATGCCCCCACCAGCATCTGAAGTGCTGGGTCAGGACTGTTACTGCTTCATTCTGTTGTGGAATGTGTTTATTTATTTGTTGTGTTTATGAATCGCCCATCTGGCTGGCCACTCTGGGCGATGTACAACATGATAAAATATAAAATACAGTTAAAACAGTATAAATTTTTAAAATCTTAACCTACCCCATATTACCTGCCTGAATAGCCATGTTTTTAGTGAGCGGCGGAAGCTCAGCAGAGAGGGGGCATGGCGGAGGTCACTAGGGAGAGAGTTTCACAGTATGGGGGCTGCCACAGAAAAGGCCCTCTTCCTAGTCCCCACCAGTCAGCTGCTCTGGCTGAAGGGACAAGGAGAAGGCCGTCTGTGGCTGATCTTGTTGAGCGGCCTACTTGGTGTTGCTGGAGACGCTCCTTGAGATAGACTGGACCGGAGCCATATAGGGTTTTAAAGGTCAAAACCAACACCTTGAATTCGGCTTGGCAAGCAACTGGTAGCCAGTGCAGCTCCTTGAGCACTGGAGTTATGTGCTCTTGCCGGCGGCTGCCTTTAACCAGGCGAGCCGCCGCGTTCTGTACCAGCTGTAGCTTCCGAACTGTCTTCCAGGGTAACCCCACGTAGAGTACATTACAGTAGTCTAGGTGAGAGGAGACCAAGGCATGAACCACTGATGGGAGCAGATGATTAGGAAGGTAGGGGCGCAGCTGCCATATCAGATGGAGTTGATACAGCGCTGCCCGGCTCACAGCTGACACCTGAGCCTCCATGGACAGCTGGGAGTCTAGAATGACCCCCAAGCTGCGGACCTGGTCCTTCAGGGGTAGATGTACCCCATTCAGCACCAGGTCAACATCCCCTAACCTCCCCTTGGCCCCCACCAGAAGTACCTCGGGCTTGTCGGGGTTCAGCTTCAGCATGTTCCTTCCCATCCAGCCACCCACTGCCTCCAGGCACTTGGACAGGGTCTCAATGGCCAACCCATCTGCATACTGATGACACCGCACCCCAAACCTCCTGATGATAGCTCCCAGCTGCTTTAGGTAGATATTAAATAACATTGGGGAGAGGATGTTGAGTTACAATGGGCTGCATTCAAAGAACAAGAACAACCTCTGTCTGCTCCCCTATTCCATTTGTTTTGCCTGAAGTTCAACGATTCAGTCTGTGCTACCTCTATAATCTTTTTGTGGTGTTTTGTATAGAGGTCCGCTGCATGCTTCACTGCTTCCAGGGTGTGTGGGTTTTTGTTTTTTTTTTTTTTGGTGGGGGGGCAGCCTAGGTCAGCCTTCTGCAACCCTCAAGATGTGTTGGACAACAACTCCTATAATGTTGGGAATTCTAGGAGTTGTAGCCCCAGCATATCTGGAGGGCAGTAATTGGGGAAGGCTGGCCTAGGATTTTTAACTTTCGATTACAAGCATAGCTGAAGTAAACCACATTTCCCTTCTATGGAAGAAAAAAATATATCACGAAAATGTGACTAGAATAGATGTTACAGTTTAAATGCTTGAAATCAGAATGTAGAGATTCACAATTTATGCCAGCTCTCTTTTTAGGGAACCTTCCTTTTAAAAACTGATTTTGGGGGGGGGGGGGTTAAGATGTTTTGTTTTTTATTCATTAATTTATTAAATTAATGTGTCATTTTCCACCATGAAAGTAGTCTCGAAGTGATTTACACAAGAAAGGATTCCCCCCATCCGTAAATATAGCGAAGAAGACAAAGGCAATATAAACCATAAATGGCCTAGTCAATACTGTTTCCCCCCTTTAATAAAATTTGAGATTTCTTATTTTGTTAAAGTCTGGATACAAGGCTGAATGCAGGAGTTTGTAGTGTTGGGGGAAACAACTTTAGTTTGTGGTGGGTTTTCTTGAGATCCATGTATAAAATACTTCACATAAACAAAAGATACCTACACATAACTCATCAGTTCAATTGAATAGTATTTTGTTGTGGTAGAGTTTTTGAAACAAAGCCCTCAGATATCTGCTGAAGGGTTGTATGTGTACATACCTATATGAAGGGTTGTACGTGTACATACATATAGGAAGTGACCCATGTTGCATTGTCATTGTATTACTCATTTCAGTTTATTTTTGCTACATGTCTTGTTGCTTTTATTATACCGTACTTCTTATTTCTTGTAATTTTTTTCCTGTGAGAATCAGGGAATATTATTTTCCTGATCACTCTCTGATAGTATAATACTAGTATTTGTTAAATTAAGATTGTAACTGTATGCACACTGACAAGCCCTATTGAATCCAGTGAGATGTACTTCTGGGTAACATGCATAGGATTGCGCAGTCAGGGGAAGTATTTTCCTTATACTTTCTTGGTTTGGGAATACCAAAATAAAAATAATCAGTCCCCAATAACATATTGGAGTAGAAGGGTTTACTCTGACTTCCTTGGTAAGTTTTTTTTTAAAAAAGACAAGGGCCTATTTACTGGCTTCTAGTGCAGAAACAGAATCTTAACTTCTGCAGGACATAACGTTTAAGTCAGAGTTGGGAAAGCTTTGGCTTTCCAGATGTTGTTGGAACTACAACTCTCATAATCCTTGATTACTGACCGTACTGGCTGGGGGTGATAGGAGTTGGAATCCAACAACATCTAGGAGTTCCCCATCCCTGGTTTAAGTGATCTTATAAAAAAAAAAGTTAAAACTTTTCAGGGGATTACAAGATGTAATAAAATTTGCCATGTTTCATTGGTCAGTCAGTTCTTATCTGAACTTTGTATTCAACCTGTATGTTGCTTTTCTTCAGGATGGTCGTGCGGATGTTGTTGCCAATGATGCTGGTGACCGAGTCACTCCTGCTGTTGTTGCATTTTCAGAAAATGAAGAGGTAATTTGTGTTTTCCAGTAGATGCTTGAAGAAGAAAAAGTGGTGGTGGTTTTATTGTTTATAGTAAATAAAACAATAAAGATCTTTAAAAGTCTTCTTTTTGCAGGTTGTTGGTCTGGCAGCAAAGCAAAACAGAGTGAGAAATCTTTCAAACACAGTCGTGAAAGTGAAGCAAATTCTTGGAAGAAGGTATGGAAAATAACATTGCATTTATTTATTTAATACATTTTTATTCCGCCCGATAGCCAAAGCTCTCTTTTGGGATTTAGTGTGGACTTATTGGACAGAATAGAATTGTTAAATAAAAGTGAGCTGTTATTTTCAAGTAATGTAAGAAACTAAAGTCTGAAATACCTCTTGAAGCACAGTTACTAACCAGCTATTGTTTGGGTAGGCCTGCTAAGTATAGCAGAAATGGCCAGTGGTTGTCTGGAAAGTGACTTATTTTGTTTTAGTTTTTCATTTGTTTG
The DNA here is from genome assembly GCA_021292165.1 of Shinisaurus crocodilurus. Taxonomy (NCBI): domain Eukaryota; kingdom Metazoa; phylum Chordata; class Lepidosauria; order Squamata; family Shinisauridae; genus Shinisaurus; species Shinisaurus crocodilurus. The sequence goes on along the minus strand of CM037879.1, from coordinate 192,142,150 downwards.
GATTTTTTTCCACAACTGAGAAATAAATCCAAAAGTTGTTACCCTGTTTCAACCATGTTTAAACTGAAGCAAGACTTCATGAAACATGATCGCCACACAGCAAGCATGTAAATAATGAACTAATCTTTTAGTTTAATATTTTAAAGTATCCTTCAATTTTCCTTGTTTTAACAGCTCTGGAGACCCACAGGCTGAGAAGTATATTGCAGAAAGCAAATGTTCAGTAAGTAAGCGTCTACTTCATATTTTTCTCCCATAAACAAGATTGATGTTTCCCTATATTACTAGCATCCTTTCTTATAATATTACAACCTTCTTGTTCTTAGAGTTATTCAGAAATGTTTTTTGCACATAGGATGCTGCCTGTGGAAGAGGCATGTTTTTGAGGCAAGATGCGGTATTTTGTGGGATTTATTTTATATACTGCACTAGTAGTGGGTTAATATGTATTACTAGTGGGGAAATATGGCTTGTTTTGACAGGGATTAGCTTTCTAATTATAGGAACAAAGAAAATAATACTAGTGAATATTTTTCTCCTTCAAGTGTACTCAAGATACACTTGATACACTTTTTGTACACTCCACAAAACAAACGCCAGGACAAAACCTTGAAAACTGACATACCAGTAGGAGCAATAAATACCAACAGCTGCTGTCTTATTAACATTCAGAAACTTGATGGAATAGAAAACCTTTGTCTGCGTTCCTAAAATGGTGAGCCTCTCTAGGGTAGGAGTTCTTCATTGTGGAGTCATTACATAAATGCCCTGTTCAAGCTTTCACGTCACAATATCCTTTTGATCTCAAGAGGTGATGTAGATAGTTGAGGCGTTCACAACGAAGAGATGTTCTCTGGTATAATAGGCCGAGGCCATTGAGAGCTTTAAAACTCTTAGGGCAGTATTCATTTTTTTGTTTTCTTGGGAGTTCATTTTGGACTCCCAGAGCTTACATGCTGTTCAGCTTCAGGTCTGTATGCTGTGAAATGACTCCTTTGACTTAGGGTTCAATCAATATGATTGCACCCTACATTATCAGAAGCCCCCAAACTCAAGAGGCTTCCGATCATCTAATGCAGGGTGGGAGGAGCGGCAGAGACAATCTTCGGCTCCCCGTCCTTCTGCCCTACATTTTTTGCTAAGGCTTTCTTTTTTGCTTATCTACCAATGGCGCTTCGGGTGGGGCAGCGGGGAGGAGGCTGGAAGAGGCTCAGGATATCTTGTATCCTGGCCTCTCCAGTCTCCTTCCCTCCCCGCCCACCAAAACATCCCTTGTTCCCACTCTCCAAGCTTTTCTGACCTTGGAGGGCAGCCAGTGCAGTTCTTTCCATGCCTGCCATGAGGGGGCGGGGGAGAGGAGTTGGATCTCTAACTCCCTTCTGAGGTTGGAGTGCTGTCTCTGACCTTGAAGGAGGGAATCCTCGGTATCCTGTGGCCCCTCAGACAGTGTCTAGGGGCCATAGGATTGCTCCCTTACTGTGTTATATAAAGTGACTGAAGCTGTTGTTAAGGGAAGAATCCCACTGATATGTTTGAACCAAATGTTCAAAAATATTGTAAATATTCTCTGATAAAAAGGAAACTTGCATGAACTTTAATTACAGATAAACTGAGGGAGAGTCGTAATTGTGTTTGTGTTCATTTGTAGGTCATTGAAAAGAACGGAAAACTTAATTATGAAATAGATGGCAAACCTGTTTCCCCAGAAGATGTTGCAAAATTGATCTTCAATAAAATGAAAGGTAAAATACTCAAATGTACTGTCCTTCCCCCCATTGATAAAGTGATGTGTTTCAATAAAGTAAATTTGATTTTACTCACTATGCTATTTCTTTCACATGTAGAAACTGCTCAGTCTGCCTTGGGTTCGGATGTCAATGACACTGTTATTACAGTACCATTTGATTTTGGAGAGAACCAGAAGAATGCCCTTGGGTGAGAATACAGTTTTCAGGTGGATTTTTATTAAACATATTTTACTTCACATAAGCTCATATTTTTAGTGTATTTTCAGGAATTTGAAATATCCGAACCAGTGAGTGTTTGCCTGGGTCTGGGAGATCTGGGTTCAGAATCCCAGTTCAGCCATAAACACACTGGATGGTCAAGATTGGTTCAGTATCTCTTAGCAGCAGTTCTCATCTGTAAAATTGGAATAGATTCCCTGACACACTCCACTGTCTGGCCAACTCATAGCTGCCATGGAGGAAGTTTTTATGTAGCCATTTCATGGTAGGTGGTTGTGGTGTTCAATCCTCAGGGGACTCTGGAAACCCTGCTGGAGGCTGGTGTCTTGAGCAAAGGCCACATAATCACAAATTTATGGGATTGGGCACCCTGATATTTCAGTGAAAAGAAATGAGAGATCTAGCCAGCAGTGGCCTCTGCTAATCCTGACTAGTTTTTACCAATTAGGACAAGCATGGGTCTAACTTGCAGTCAGCTACCCATATTCCTCCTTCCTTGCCCTAGTATGCATTCGGTGGACAATTCAGTTCAAATGATCTATAAAACACGATAGGGCTCAGGCCAAGACATTTTGCGGTTCAAATGGGTCCTCCACCTCATTAGGGCCAACACTTTAAAAAGTCCTGCTGCACTATTCAGACATCAATTCCTGCTTTCATTTCTATCCCTGATTCCCCCCCTCCCCCCACACACACTTCCGTTGCCACCTGAAGCATCCTGCTGCACGGCAGGGCTGGCCATGGTTCAGCCTCTCCTATCTTGTATTCACATGCTGCCATCAACGTAGTGGTCATCAAGGTTTTCAAATACGAGCTTATGTGAAGTAAGTGCAAGTTTGTTGTAGATGAAACTCTGGCCTCAACGTAAAAGTGGTTTAACATTTCTAGGTATTTTATGCTGCACCTCTTTCTCCTGTCAAAACATTTATGTGGTTTAAAAAATGAAATGTATGTTTGGCTTGCTTAAGATGTGTCTTTTAGTGGTATAACAATGTGGTGATAAAAAATGACTCTACCAATGCAATGAATTGTTTAGATTCATCAATACAAGATGAGCATCTTTGTTGTTATGTATTGAGACATTCGTATGAAATGACATACTGATCTCTAACAATCATGTCTTTATCACAGAGAAGCTGCTGTGGCAGCTGGACTTAACGTTCTTAGACTAATTCATGAACCCTCTGCTGCTCTGCTGGCTTATGGAATTGGGCAAGATTCACCCAGTGGGAAAAGGTAATGATATAGGTTTCTTAACTATTAGTCTTCAATCAACATTTTTGCAGTTAAATCCTAAATGTGCTTACACAGAAGTAAGACTCAATGGAACTCATTCTTTAGTGTGTTCAGTATTACAGCTTCAGTGTTAAACGGTGTGACATAGATGCTTGGACGGAAATGTGCGATCACTTTCATGTTGGATCCTTGGCCTTCACAGCTGGTGAAATCTAGCAGGGAAGGGACAGCTGGTTGGGCCAGGGAGGTAATAAATGCCTCCTTACAAGAGGGAGTGGTCTTGGGTTGCCTGAAAGAGGTGGCGGTAAGACCACTCCTTAAGAAACCCTCTCTGGATCCGGAAGATCTGAACAATTTTAGGTCAGTTACACAGATTCCTTTCCTGGGAAAGGTCCTTCAGCAGGTGGTCTGGTCACTGACCAGTTCCAGACACTCTTGGATGAGACTGATTTTCTGGTTCCATTTCAGTTGTGGTCCAGGCCTGATTATGGTACTGAGACTGCCTTGGTTGCCCTATATGATGACCTGTGTCGGGAGAGAGCCAGGGGGAGCATGTCCCTGTTGATACTCCTTGATCTCTCAGCAGCATTTGATACTATCAGTCATGGTATCTTTCTGGAGTGGCTGTCCGAGTTGGGGGCACCTGGACGGTCCCGGGCAGTGGTTCTGCTCCCTCCTGGATGGTCGTTTCCAGAGGGTGGTGCTTTGGGGGTTATTGCTTGGCTCCATGGATCCTCCAGTGTGAGGTTCCGCAGGGTAGTTTCCATCCCTCATGTTGTTTAACCTATACATGAAAAAGCTGTGTGGGGTCATCCGGAGTTTTGGGGTGCATTGTCACCAGTATGGTGATGACATGCAACTCTACTTTTCATTTTCATCTCAGGCAGGTGTGGCAGTGGATGTGCTAAACTGGTGTCTGGCCAATAAACTCGGGCTCAATCCAAGCAACACTGAGATTCTGCTGGTGGATAGTTCCTCTGTCCAGTTGAGTGAAGTGTAGCCAGCTCTGGATGGAGTCACACTTTTCCTGAAGGAGCAGGTGTGCAGTTTGAGGGTGTTCCTGGATCCATCATTGTCATTAGAGGCTCAGCTTTGGTTGGTAGACCAGTTGCAACCATATCTGGATGGGGGTAGCTTAGCATCAGTGGTCTATGCTCTGGTTACCTCTAGTTTTGATTACTGCAGTGTGTTGTACATTGGTCTACCTTTGAAGATGGTTCAGAAACTGCAGCTAGTGCAGAATTAGGCGGCCAGGTTGTTGACTAGAACTAGGCAATGTGAACACATAAGCCCAGGCCTGGCTTGCTTGCACTGGCTGCCAATTGGTTTCTGGGCCAAATTCAAAGTGCTGGTTTTAAGATATAAACCCCTATATATTGTTCTGAGACCCCAATACCTCAAGGACCGCCTCTCCCTGTATGAACCTGCCCAGTCCCTGAGGTCAGCTTTAGAGGCCCTTCTCTGTGTGTCCCCACCGAGAGAAGCTCGAGGAGGGTGTGTGTGTCAGTACAGGAATACGCCTTTCCTGTGATAGCCCCATGTTTATGGAACGCTCTCCTCAAGGAAGCTCATCTGGTGCTGACACAGTCATCTTTTTGGTGTCAAGGGGAAGGCATACTTATTTTCCCAGGCATTTGGACATTAGTTGTGGCCCAATTGCTGTGGGCTGCTTTTGTGATGTTCATTCTAGGCTGTGAGTGGGGGGAGATTTTGTGTATTTGTGGGTGAACATTTTTCATATTGTATTGTTTGTAGATTATGTTTTTATGGTAATTATTTTTATTTGTATTGTGCTGATTACGGTTTTTATTGATCCCCCCTTGTATTAATCATAGATTTCTGTATTGTGTGTGTAAGTCACTTTGAGACTGCTTTGTGTGGTGGTAAGTGATGCATAAATTTAATAAATAATAATATAATGCAGTAAAGAGTACTTTGCATTATTGACTATAAGGGCATCTGGCTTAGACCATGTTTAGTGTAGCTTAGTTTACCATACTGAAAGTCCTGTAATGTAGTTTGATAAGTTGAATGTTGAGAGACTGTGTCAACTGTAAAAATGTTGCTAAGACTAAAAATGGAATTTCAGTTTTAATAGTGATTACCAGTATGCACATACACCCACAATAATATAATCATTGTACTGTCCTTAGTGAAATCACACTGGAATAGGTGGTTTGTAGATCACAGCCTTAGGATTGGCTCACCCCCAGCAAACCTGGAGCCCAGAGACTGCTGTGCCCTGCTGCTGTGCTTTTTTCATTGACACCTGATCAGAGAACCACTTCCAGCAGCCCTGACCAAGAGCTTCTTGCGTGTTTCCTGGCTAGAAACGTTACAGTCTCAGCAGCACCTAACCAGAGAATAATCCATGTGTGGCATTCTGCTCCTGGCCATGGCAGGTTCCTGGAATGAGTATGACAGCAGTGGAATAACAGTGCAGTGGAGATGTAGTTTACCCCTACAAGTTCCCAACTGCTGTACACACAGAATTGTCTGCGAAAAAGTTTGCTTTGAGTTTTCAATCTTTCTGATTTCATTAATGTTCTGATTTGTGTGTGTGTGTATGTGTGTGGGGGAAACTAAGCCAAAATTATTTGCCATGGATCAACTTATAGTTCTTTAATACTTTGCTTCTAGTATTATGAGAGAGGGAGACGGTTTTATCCCTCCCTCCTAATGCTAGAACCCATGGTCATCCCATGAAGCTGATTGGTTAGAGATTCAGGACAGATAAAAGGAAATTCTTCTTCACACAGTGTTTAGTTAAACTATGGGATTCACTACCACAAGATGTAGTGATGGCCACCAATTTGAATGGCTTCAAAAGGGGATTGGACAAATTCATGGAGGAGAAGGCTATCAGTGGCTACTAGTCCTGATGGCTATATGCTACCACCAGTATCAAAGGCAGTATGGCTATGTATGCCAGTTGCTGGGGAACATGGGCAGGAGGGTGTTGTTGCACTCATGTCCTGCTTATGGGTTTCCCCGTGTGTAGCTGGTTGGTCACTATGTGAACAGAATACTAGACTAGATGGTCCTTGGTATGATCCGGCATGGCTCTTGTTATGCACACTGGCTCTACTGTAGACAAGAAAATCAGGGTCCTTTGCAACAGAATGTTTAAACCCATGAATTCTAACCAAATGCCAGTGGCAAGGAGCTGAAATTTCAGACTTTAACCAGTCTTTTATATTGTATTTTAAATGGAATTCATAAGACATAATTATTGTGATCCTGAGCATCTGTTGTTACTGCTTTTAGGAGGGTGCTAATGGGACCAAAGGCAGATTGATCTTGATTTTCAATTTTATTTTACTTTTGCACTTGGAAGCAATGTGTTGGTGTACAAACTTGGAGGAACATCCCTCTCTATCACGGTTATAGAAGTCAACAGTGGACTGTATCGTGTTCTTTCAACCAACACAGATGACAGTATAGGTGGTATCTGTTTCACCGAAGCCTTAGCACAACATTTAGCATCTGAATTTCAGAGGTGAGTACTCTAAAATCTAAAACATGTTAGGAATGTTTTATACACACCTAATATGGAATGGTTGCTGTTAATCTCCTGTGTTAGGTTGTCAGCAAAATTTGTACTATGTAGCAGACTTTTTTGAATGACATATATGTCACAGCAGTTGAGATTGACAAATGGTAGTGTCAAATAATTTTGTGAAAAAAAGTTGTTACTGCACATTTGAAATCCATTGTTAATTCAGTTTGGGGAAAATCCCAGTCATGTAAAGAGCTGGTTGCCTTTGGTAAGAATTACCTCCAGGCAATCAGACAGGGAAGCTTTGCCAAAGGTTTTCCCCACCCAGTTTTTTCAGATCATGGCAGATTAGTGTGGGCAGGCAGGCTAGTACAATTTTTTGAGGTTTATTGACTTTTTTTGTGGAAAAGGCCCTAGGTCGTTTCCGTCATGTACAATTACAAGCAGCATGAGAAAATTCATATTTTCATCACTTCTAAGTTCTGTTAATTTTCAGTAGGAGAGTTGAGCACAAATCTATGAGATTTAGGGTGCAATCCTACAACCATGCTGGCTGGGGAATGCTGGGAATTGTAGGACTTTGTTTCTGTCTACATATGGTTAGGATTGCATCCTTAAGTTCTGGCTTTGTACTTCATGAATACATGTTAGAAGAACTTGTTCTCTTCCCAATAAACATGCATTTTCAACTTTCAAGATTAGCAACATACAACATTTATATTTTGAATTTGCAGCAGATAATTTGTAGGAGCCAATTAATTTATTGTAACTTCTCACTAGTATTACAGAGTATGTTTTCTGTAATTGTTAATGAGACATTTTTTTTTAAATGCAGATCTTATAAATATGATGTGAGGGGGAACCCCAGGGCCATGATGAAGCTAATGAACAGTGCTGAAGTTGCAAAGCATTCGTTATCAACACTGGGAAGTGCAAACTGCTTTGTTGACTCCCTCTATGATGGTCTGGATTTTGATTGTAATGTTTCCAGGTAAGCCTAAATATTATGAAATCCCTGGATGTGTTTTCTGCTGGCTGAGTTGCAGAGGTCACAGGGATGTGTGATAGGATCTTCTCGTTGGTGGTATCTAGACCAGCCTTCCCCTACCTGGCGCCCTCCAGATGTTTTGGATTGCAACTCCCAGTATTCCTGACCATTGGCCATAAAGTCCAAAACATAGGGAGGCCATCAGGTTAGGGAAAGCTGATCTAGACTATGTGAAATGCAAAAAGAGAGCTTATTCTCAAAGGTGCCAAAGGGAAATTTATTTGACCCCAACCCATTTCAGAGATAAAAGCTCGGGCAATCTTATAAAATGCAAATGCTGAAAACCGGCTAAACCAGCTTACAAAGGTGGTGAATATCTTTTTTACACCATTAAGGCCATCACCATTTTATAAGATTGCTCCTGATGAAGGAGCTTTTGTATTTGAAATGCATTGGGTTCAAATAAAGAAGTTTCCTTTTGGTGCCTTTGAGAACATGTTCTCTTTTTGCATTTTATTCAGTTTGGATGCCTCCCTTCTGGTTTTTGCTGATCTAGACTATGGAATTCTCTGTCATGTGAGATCCAGCAGATTACTTCAGTAAGTGTGTTTAAGCATTTAAGGCAGGGCTCTGCAACCTTGGGTCCCCAGATGTTGCTGGGCTACAGCTCCCAGCATACCCAGCTAGCATGGCTAATGGCAAGGGATTCTGGGAGCTGTAGTCCAGCAACATCTGGGGAACCAAGGTTGCAGAGCCCTGATTTAAGGTGTTAAAACAACCTTGTTTAAATGTTTTTTTAGAAAAAAATACCTCCTGAATTGAGCTACAATTATAGGTTGGCGGTGGTGGTATTGGCTGCTGTTATCATTGTGCTGCTTCTAATTCTGCTGATTGTTTTGTTTTATAATGATATTGACTGAGCTGTTCTGAAGGTGGGATGGTGCAGTACAAATCCTATAAATATAACCTTAAGGATGCTTTAAGTATGTTAAATCAAAAATTGGGATATATAACATGCTGCCATGTGTTTGTGGTGATACTTGGGTTTTAGCAACAGATAGATAAGAACTATCTAGGTCTCCTCCACTTTCCTTGCAGAGGATACTGCTATACTTACAGTATCACAGGCTACTGCTTGTATTGGAACAGCTACATCAGGACATACTTACTATTGGATTGCCCAATAAACATTTCCTTGCAGAAGAGCTGATGCGGATTATAAGTGTTCCTTTGTGTGTTTTGCTTTTAAAAATATACAACAGGGCCAGATTTGAACTTTTTTGCGCTGCGCTTTTTAACAAATGCATAGAAGCCATCAAAAAACTCCTGCAGCAAGTTGGACTTACAGCAGATGATATCAATAAGGTAACAATGCAAATGATTGTTTCTGTTCTAAGCCATTCTTGACCTTTTCTTGGTTTGAAGAATACTTAGAAAATACATTGAGCATATCCACAAGGCAGTTGATACATTGGTTTGGGTTGGATGATTTTTTCAAGGCTTAGTAATCCATGGTTTATAAAAGATGGGATTAGTTCTTGAGTCAAGCACTCCTCTCTAGCCCATCTCCCTTGAGCACCACCTCAGAGCCTAGTTTGCCGCTTGTATTAAGCTCAGGTTCCCCAGTTTGGATGCAATGGATAACGTTGGCTTAATACAAGCCAGAAACTAAGCTCTGAGGTGGTGCGCAAGAAAAGGGGCTAGGGAGGGGTGCTCAGCTCCAACATTGCTCCTGGCTTCATAAACCATGATTTATGAAGCCTCAGTCATCCAAACAATACCATAGTTTGCAATAAGCAAACTGTATAAATAAGCATGTCTTCGCTAGAACATGCCCTTTTGAAACAAGATGAATGTAAGCATGCATGCTCCTGTGTGTATGATGATGATGATTTATTCCATTTCTATACCGCCCAATAGCCGAAACTCTCTGGGCGGTTAACAACAATGATAAAACTTACATAATAAAATGCGATTATACAATAAAAATCAATTTTACAATAAAATACAGTATAATAATAATAATATAAATACAAACAATTTTTAAAAAATAGCACAAGTAGGAGGAATATCGTCCTGAGTAACATGATCATATGTACTTAGTGTACTGAGCTGTTTTATAGGTGGAACTTTCCCATGGTCATCTCAGGTTAGTAAGACTTGTCTCTGGGTGACCACGCAGGGAAGACTCTCTTGTTAGTTGTCTACAAGAGCACTGGTCCTTCTTCTTTTGTCTGTCTCTCACACCATTGATGTGTCATGAGTAATGTAGCTATGTGTTGACAAGTGGGCTAGTAAGAGTTGATATAAAGACCTTAATGTCAGGATCGGGATAGGATAGCTTTGAAACTCCAGTTGTTTTGGTATGCTAAGCGGCGGGTTTTTAATATAGAGCACTTAGGAACCATGTACAGAATTACTTGTATGCTACCAAATTATTCAGAATTAGAAATGCTGCAAGTACAAGAGGCATCTAGTTTATAATGTCTGCTTTTCATCATTCAGCTTTTTGAGAAAATGTGGGCAGGGAGTGGTTTGCTTCCGTAGTACCAGCCTTTTGGTCACCATTGTGCCTATAAAAACATATTTTGTTCTTCAATGGGTTTCAGGTGGTTAGGGACGAAGTTCAATGTGTAATCTGAGGCTAAGTAGTTAGATTAGAACAAGAGGGATTTATATAAGAATCTTTCCCCAAATCATGAATCTTTGTGCAATCTCTGCATGTAATTTTTAAGTTAATACTTCATTAGAGCATTTAGAATGCATATCATCTTCCAGGATTAATCTAGATAAGCGATGTTCCACAATATTCTGTTTGAGTAAGATTTCAGAAAGGTAGTCTGAATGTTCACTTCCTGGTGTGTGCAGACTTACCGTAGGTGTTTTTTGTGTGTTTGTTTGTTTTAAGCACTCTTTCCCCCCAGTTCTGATGTTATCATATTAATGCTTTAATGTCCTCTAGGTAGTTCTCTGTGGTGGATCTGCTCGAATCCCAAAACTGCAACAGTTGATCAAAGAACTTTTCCCAACGGTTGAATTGCTGAACTCTATTCCTCCAGATGAGGTCATTCCCATTGGGGCTGCCATAGAAGCTGGGATCCTGTTAGGAAAAGAGAGTATCTTTTTAGATGAGGAGATCTTGTCTATTGAATGTTCTGCCAAAGATATCTTAGTCAAGGTAAGATTAATAAAGATTTTTTAGTTTTTAACCCTCTTGTGCTTTTGGGATCATAACTACTTTACGGGTATATAGAAACATAACTTTTATCCCCTAATCTACCCCATTTCTTACTTCTCCTACACTAAGGAGAGGTGTTTAAGTACCTGCCACTACTATATTGTGCTGGGTGTGTGTGTTGAATGGGAGGGTTTTCCTGAAAGGGCATTGGGATCACTTAGACCCCAATTAAATTGAATGGGTGGTGGAACAGGTCTCAATGTCCAAAGTATTAGGGGTCTAAGTGACCCAAACAAAATGAAAACACATATTTAATATACTAGCTATCTTCCTTTAATGCACACTTAGGGTGTTAACCATTCAGTATTCTTTAGCAGCAATCCTATGGCCCCTAGAAAGCTTCTGTGGGGCCATAGGATACTTTGGATTCCCAGATCTAAGGTCAGAGATAGCACTTCGACTTCAGAGGGGGGAATTTCAGGGGCTTACAATAATCGCAGTAGGACTGCACCCTTAATTGATGTCTCCAGGAGGTTTTGAGTTGAAGGGAAAGTCTTGAGTTGGGTTTTTGTAAGATCCCACAGGAATTAGCATTGAGGGTTTTCACAGACCCAAATACCGTTCTGTATAGGCATATCCCTGTACTACAAACCATAATCTTTAATTTCATGTTTTTACATTAAAGTTGGTCAAGTACTTTTGGTATCGTTTTTGCAAAGCGCTGACATTGCAAATCTCTCTCTTGTTTCTTAGGCAGTTGATGAGACGGGGGATGATAAATTCACAGTGGTGTTCCCATCAGGAACTCCGTTGCCAGCTCGAAGGCAGCATACTCTACAAGCCCCAGGAAGCAACTCCTCTGTCTGTCTAGAATTATATGAGTCTCTGGAAAAAAGCCCAGTAAAAGAGGATGACAGATTTGCACAGGTAAAGGAAATGTGTTTAACTGTGCAATCTTATCTATGTTTACTTGGAAGTAAGTTCCACTGTGTTTAGTGGGGCATACTCCCAGGTAAGTGTGCATAGGATTGCAACCTAGGAGTTGCACATCTTATTTATATATTCAGTAGGCATTGAAAGCTCTTCCCTCTTAAATTCCTCACCTTATAAATGTTGCAGAAGCTCAAGTGTTTGTAGTTCAGGATTGACAAAAATCCAATTTTTCAAATTTAGATTATTATTTAAAAACAAACAAACAGTAAATACAAAGTTAATAACTTAAGTACTAAGTTATTCTTTAAGAGAAACTTAAAAACTAAATAGAGAAATACAGTTTAAATCTTGGTTAATATTAAATAATCTGCACTAAGTTTGTAACATTTAAGGTTGTTTAGTTTCCTCAAATATTTTATTATGTGCAATTTACTTCTAACATTTGTATGTATGACTGATTTTCTTAAGCAACTACCGCTTGTTTGACATATAGGGCAATATCTAACGGGGCTGCTTTGCTTCCACAGTTGACATAGCACTAGCATAAGCCAATAGCGTAAGCTGGCGCAATGGTTTTCCCCAGAAAAGTGTTGTGCTAGACTCGCAGTGTTCTCCAACCTTGGGTCCCCAGATGTTTTTGGCCTACAACTCCCAGCATGCCCCAGCCATGCTGGGAGTTGTAGGCCAAAAACACCTGGGGACCCAAGGTTGAAGAACACTGCTAGAGCATGCTTACGGTAGTGCTGTGTCAATTGCCCATTGGATACTGCCCATAATCAGCAAAGTTATCAATTAAGCAGTGTAATCTGTAACATGTTCTAACACAAAAATAAAGTTATCTAAAATGTTTGTATAGAACTATCCCCTCCTATTTAGTGTAAATAATACTGTATTTAGTTGTAAAGTAACCTGGTTTAGTGGTCATATTTGCGCAGTTGTTTAGGAAAGTTATGAAGTAGTATCTGTGGGAAACGTGATTTAAACTGCTTAAATTGGCCTTTTGTCGTCCTGATTTAAGTAGCCACAATTTTAAACCCATCCTGTTGTGATTCAGTTGAATAAGATACTGTACTGAATAGCTTTGACATAACCCTTTCATAAATCAAAGGTTTACTAAACCCTTCCTTTGTTACAGGGAGAGGTAATGAGGAGCCTTTGAAGTAAGCGTTTAGTGGTACTTTAAAATTTGAGATCTTGATGCTGACCCATTGTTGTATATTAATCTGTGTAAAGGCTTATCAAAGCAGAAGCTGTAGGGTATTAAATTAGTCCGAGGAATTAAGGAAAGGATCAAATGCATATAGCACTCCTTGATGCAGCGTTGATATTACATAGGCTACAGGGGTCTTGTAAAATTAGTCTTAACAATGCCTTGGGTTCCTTGTAGGGAAAAGGTGGGATATAAATTTATGTATTTATTTATTACATTTATACCCCGCCTTTTTTTCCTGCAAGGAACTCAAGGCAGCTTACATAATCCTCCTCCTCTCCATTTTATCCTCACAACAACCCTCTAAGGTAGGTTAAATATAATAAATAAATAAATTTCAGAGCAAGCCTCGTGCTTCTTAGAACCCCATTTCCCTAAAAATCACCTTGACACTTTGTTGTAGCTGAATTTTATTTCTTACCCTTCATACATCGTAATGCAGAACACATTGGGGTTGTTCACATGGTACAACAGCCCACCGTGGGTTATTCAACCCATGGTGAGGCTGCACTGCATGCAGCTGCCATTTTGAATATGCAACCTCTGCTTGCAGGTTGTCATGCTGTGCCAGCCCAATGAGCATGGGTTACGCGAGGCTTAAACAAGCCTTGCATAACCCATGCTCTGTTTTGGGGTTATGCAAGGGTTTAACCCTCGCATAACCCATGCTTGCCAGGTTTGCATGACACAAGCCCCAACCTGGGGTTGCATATGCAACCTGGTGCTCATGGGTGCCACAGGTTAAACAATCCATGATGAGCTGCAGTGTGTCGTCTGAACCTGGTCACCATGTAAAAACAAAGTGCTTTTTAATCCAATCCCTACTGCATTTCTAGGCTTTGACAGTGGTCCAGCTGGCTAAAATGGATTAGATGCACACAACAAAGTATCTTAATGTTATTTGTTTATTTTTAAACAGATTGTACTTCAGGATTTAGATGTAAAGGAAGGTGGCCTGCATGATATACTAACTGTTCTCACAATGAAAAGGTATTGAAAACCAAAATATTACTTCTCATATTCAGCATAGTAACTACGGTACATACAAAATACAAATTTCAGAGAATGTGATGATTTATCTACTGGAACTGTTCGTAATTGTATCTACTTTCAAAATGTTGCAACAAATAAATCTGTAGATATTTGTGCACTAGGGAAGAGCTTCTAGGGATCTACACGTACCTCTTTGGGTGCGCGCCAGGACCCCGGCGCTGCATTTTTCACATAAATACCATTTAAAAAACCACCTTAAAATGGCCACGAATAGCAAATCGTGGCCATTTTAAGGTTGTTTTCTATGGCACTTACATGAAAGACACAGCCCCGGGGACCCAGAACCACCTCTCCCTGGCTTCTCTCCGGGCAAAGGTATATTCAGCAGGGCTTGGGGGATCGAGCGGGGCAAGTTCGCCCCCACTTCCACCCCCCAATCGAGATCCACACACATCCCTATTTCTGTTCAATTCTCCTCTCGTAGCATTGAATAAGTTTCCCCAAACTTTTGAAACATCAGGGACACTGTAGTTCTCCACCCCACTCCCCTGATCTGGGCAGGCATCCTCCTTGCAACTGTGTGGGTAGCCTGGTAGCATTGCCTTCTGGGGTCCTGCCCTTCTCTTTGCCCAATTGGTTAGGACTTACAGATTGGACCATGCTTTGTAGGCAACAGTGATTCTTCTGGGATTTCGCACACCTGTCAACTGTAGCATGGCTGCATCAGGGAATCCCAGTACAGCTTTGCTGCTTCTGAGGATGATGTCACTACTCCTATAATGGCAGAGAACGGGGAACCAATGCTAGATGGGGCCTTCCTATTTGAACAGGCATAGAATAATAGATGCACACAACACAGTGCTTCAATTTTTCAAGACCCACTTCAGCCCCTCCTACAGTGTGCTCTGGGACTTAGCTGTAGAATTAAAAAAAAACATTCACACACAGATGGTTTTCTAGTCTTCAGATGTTGGCGACATAAAAATATCTTTCTCTTTTTTTAGGGATGGATCATTACATGTGACCTGCACAGATCAAGATACTGGAAAATGTGAAGCCATTACTGTAGAAGTGGCATCATAGCCTTAATTTAGAAGATTCTGTGGTTATTTGTTCCCTCAAACCAATACTTTAAAAAAGGTTTTAATAATTGCCAAGAAGTATTGAAAATACGGAGCTGCAGACATATCTTTTGAAAATGGGAAAGTCAGATCATTGTGTTCTTCAGAGGTAGCTGACAAATATGTAGTATTCCGTAATGAGCTACAAGCAATATTAAATTCATACGGAAACTACGTAAGAGTGCATTATACACAGCTGACCCACAAATCAAATTACCAGGTTTCAACCAAAGAAAACTAAAAGGGTTTCTCAAACAATTGATATCCCTAATGAGGATGGAAATAGTTAAGGCAGGCTACATTACTTGTGGGTGTTGTCCAACTGTATTAATTATTTTGTGAACAATGTGCATTGGAGAGTATACCTTGAGTATTTGTTAAGATGAATAGTAATAAAACATAGTTTCATATCAATTACTTCATACAGTTGTTTTTAGCAGCACTTGGTTTCAAAACCTTTTTATAGCTATTACATCAACTCCACTAAGTGGACTTACATCTGGCAAAATGTTTAATGTATTGATTGATCTGATCTGTACCCAGCCTTTCTTCCAAGAAAATGGCACCCAGGTGGCTAGGCGGCAGGGTCCCCAGCAGCCCTCCCTGGTGGGTTTTCCATTCCTTTTCTAATTATGCCAGCATGGAATTTGTCTTTTTCCACAGCAGCCACACACTAGCTCAACATTTTTATTGAGCTGTTCACAACCTGAAGACCTCTTTCTTGGTCAGTCATCACCAGCTTGGATCCCATCAGTGTCGGCGTAGATGTGGAGTTGGGATTTTTTTACCCCAGTGTACATCACTTTACACTTGCTTACACTGAACTGCATTTGCCATTTCACTGCCTGTTCTCCCGGTTTGGCGAGATCCTTTTGGAGCTCTTTGCAATTCTTTTTTGTTTTAAATAATTTGGTATCCAGCAAACTTGGCCACCTCACTGCTTATTCCGGCAAACACTGTCAGCTGCTCATTCATGTCTGCCTCAGCATTCACCTTATGCAGTTCTTGAGAGCAGGCATAATCCAGCTGAAGTTGATAATTTTAAAATCCTGTCAGTTTACATGCTTAACTCTCCCTTTGCAATAAACACAATTTACAGATGCTTTTCTCTGACTGGACAGTGCTTAGTAGCCCCTTTCTTCTACCCTTCCATGCCAGTATTTTCACTTATGGAATCTGTATGTCCTCCTCTTGGGATGATGGGGTGTGTACTTCAAATAATTAAAAAAAAAAAGATTTATGCACAAACTGTGTGACCTTTCACAAATGTGTAACTCCCTCTTCCATCCTAATGAATGTTCCTAGCATTAAAAAAAGCATTTTCAGACACAAATCTTGGTGGTGGGGGCGGGGGGAGCTGGACTAGAAGTGCACATACACAAACCTGAATGGGTAAAAAAGAGCCAGTGTGGCGTAGTGGTGAGAGTGTTGGACTGGGACTCGGGAGATCTGAGTTCTAGTCCCCACTCGGTCGGTCATGAAACTCACTGGGTGATTTTGGGCCAGTCACTGACTCTCAGCCTAACCTACCTCACAGGGTTGTGAGGGTAAAATGGAGAGGAGGAGGATTATGTAAGCCGCCTTGGGTTCCTTGCAGGAAAAAAGGTGGGGTATAAATATAATTACATTTCTTTAAAAGCATATTTAAAATCCTTCATTAGACAAAGATAGTAAAACAGCAAATTCCTGCTATCATAGTATAGCACTATACCAATTGAACACTATATCATATACACACACACACGTTGTAAAACAAAAAGGGGTATAAATATAATAAATAAATATACTATATATTTATATACTATATATTGAACAATATACTAGATAGGTAGTATATTCCATAATAAAGTACTGAAATCTCAAATACTATATACAGATGAAGCCTGTCAGGCCTCCCCATCTCCACCAGCTCACATCCTGGAAAGTGCATCTGCCATTACATTTTTCTTCCCACTAACATGTATTATGTCAAAGGTGAAATCTTGGGAATTGCAGACTCCACCGTACAAGCTTACTATTTGTACTCTTTACCTGGTTAAGCCATCTCGGGGGTGAATGGTCTGCATAGTGTGAATTTTCGCCCCCACAGGTAAGGCTTCAATTTACTTGTTGTGTCCCCTGTGTTGATTTTATTTTGGGCCAAATTAATTCTCCCAGGCACATTGGAGAATACTGCTTGGTATTCCCACGGCACAGCTTTAAGGACAGGTTGCTTACCTGTAACTGTAGTTCTTCGAGTGGTCATCTGTGCATTCACACACATATGGGTTCTCTGCGCCTGCGCTGAGATCGATCGGAACTTCTTTAGCTGAGCTGAACTGGGCGGGAGCCCCTCCCCCTCGCGCGTGCTCCTTAGCGCGGCTCCCGCCCGTCTCCTCAGTTCCCTGAGACCGCCTATTGCGACCCTTGGAACCGAGGCTGATCCAGGAAAAAAAAGGAGCTTACTACACCCCCTCGAGCTCGATGACTACGAGATCGATAGAAAAAAGGGACTCAATCCCGAGCAAATCGAGATTGTCTAGAAAGAAAGGACAAAACAAAAACAGACTATCGAACTCGATGTCCACGAGATCGATAGATAAATTCTCGATCCCGATGTAATCGAGATCGTCCAAATAAAAGAAAAACAAAATAACAACAGACCACCCCATTTCCACCTGGGTATCCATCGAACTCGATGCAGACACCGAGAGGGGAAGGAGGGCGGGTTGTGTGAATGCACAGATGACCACTCGAAGAACTACAGTTACAGGTAAGCAACCTGTCCTTCTTCATGGTCTCTGTGCTTCACACACATATGGGTAGATTAGCAAGCTGACTTACCGGAGGTGGGTTGGTGTCAGTAGTCAGATGGTGACCGATGATAGGACCGCTCTCCCGAAAGCGTTCTGCGCCCTGGCTCGAACGTCGAGGCGGTAGTGTCGGATAAAGGTGGAGGGTGAAGACCAAGTTGCCGCCCTGCACAAGTCCGATAGAGAAATTCCTCTGCCAAATGCCGTCGAAGTCGACATGGCTCTCGTCGAATGCGCCCTTACTGAGCCCGGTAAAACGCGATCGGCAAGTTGATATGCCAATTTAATAGTGTCGACCAGCCATGAGGACAGTCTTTGTTTCGACACGGGGCAGCCCTTTTTTGGTGGGCCATAGCAGACAAAAAGTTGTTGAGTGTGTCTTATGGGCTCTGTACGCGCCTTGTCAAAGGCTAGGGCTCTACGGACATCGAGGCTGTGTAAAAGTCTCTCGACATCCGACGTTGGTGATGGAAAGAATGCTGGAAGTATAATGTCCTGACCCATGTGAAATTCAGAAATGACCTTGGGAAGAAATGATATATCTGGCCGCAAAATGACTTTGTCTTTGTGAAAGGTTGTATACGGAGGATCAATTCTGAGTGCGGCTATCTCGCCAACGTGCCTTGCAGATGTAATCGCTACAAGAAACAGGGTCTTCAGCGACAGAAAGCGTAAGTCTGACTTCGCCATGGGTTCGAACGGCGCTTTTGTTAGTGCCTTCAAAACCAGTTGAAGGTCCCATCCCGGTGTAATATTCCTCGTTGGAGGACATAAATTTTTTAATCCCTTCAAAAATTGTTTCACTAGGGGATGGACAAATAGCGACATGCCGGTAGAAGATGTGCGATAAGCCGTAATTGCAGCCAAATAAACTTTAATTGACGAAAATTTTAGTCCACGGGTCATCAACGAGTGCAGAAAATCGAGGACAGTGGATACCGAGCATGCTGCAGGGTCTTTACCTGAAGCCAAGACAAAGCTGGAGAAAGCCTGCCATTTCCTCTCATAAGAAAGTCTTGTCGAAGGTTTGCGTGCTGCCAGCAAAACGTCTTTAACCGCCTCAGACAGGTCCGTATCCATCGTTACCTGATCCTCCATGCTGTGAGGCTTAAGGGATGCAGATTCGGATGAAGTACCTTGCCCTGGTGCTGTGTCAGCAGATCGTCTCGAGTCAGTAAATGCAGATAATCTCCCTGGGATAGATTGAGCAAGTGGGCAAACCAAGGCTGTCTCGGCCACCATGGAGCAACTAGTATGCAATTTGTCCTGTCTAGCGATATCTTGGCTAGCACTCGTGTTAGGAGCGGAATTGGAGGGAATAGGTAGTAAAGCCCGTTGCTCCATTCCAACAGGAATGCGTCGGTTATCGACTTCGGGTCCGACCCTGCTCTGCTGCAGAACAGTGGACAGGCTGCGTTTTCGCTGGTTGCAAATAAGTCCATGTCCGGTCGACCCCACTGTTGAAATAGGGAAGTCAACACTTGCCTGTTCAATTCCCACTCGTGTGATTGCAGAGACACTCTGCTCAGTGCGTCCGCCAGTACGTTCATCTTTCCAGCGATATGAATCGCCACAAATGACATCTGACGAAGGAGGGCCCACTCGTAGAGTCGCATAGTCAGTCGCGTGAGGCGCATGGATTTGGTGCCTCCCTGCTTGTTGATAAAAGCCACCACTGTGGTATTGTCCGTTACGATCTGTATGTGATGTCCGGTGAGATAATGTTCCATTTCTTGGAGTGCCCTCCAAACAGCCATCAGCTCCAGCCAATTGATATGCTTGGAGGCCTCCGTCGGAGACTATGTGCCCTGTACGACGTGGTCGTCGGAGTGGGCCCCCCATCCCAGTAAGGACGCGTCCGTCGTCAGTATCCTGCTCGGTACCGGCGGTTGAAATGGCACCCCGTCGAGTAGATTTGATTCCTGCTGCCACCACCTCAAAGACTCTCTTACAGCTCGTGGGAGTAGTAGACGAAGAGAAGGCCTGTCCTTTTCTGGTTCGAAGGCTCGAACAAACCAGGTCTGAAGAGGTCGCATGCGAAGCCTCGCATAGCGTACGACTGCGATGGTCGAGGCCATGTTCCCCAGAAGTCTTTGTACGACATGAGCTGATGTCACCGATTGTTTGGACACTTTGCTTGCAAGGGAGATCAGTTTGAACGCCCTGTCGTCCGGGAGATACGCCCGACCATCGAACGCGCTTAGCCTTGCCCCTATGTATTGGATCTCTCTTGTCGGCTGTAGGACCGACTTCTCCACGTTCAGACAAAGTCCCAATTCGAGCATGAGATCGAGAGTGTGTTTGAGAGCCCTCTGGAGCTCGGTCCTCAAGGATGCCACCAGCAACCAATCGTCGAGGTAGGGAAAGATGGTAATGCCTCTTGCCCTTAGACTTGCGCACACCACCGCCACACACTTCGTGAATACCCTCTGCGCGGTGGAAAGTCCGAAAGGAAGAATGACGAACTGGTAGGAGTCATCCCCCACTCGGAACCGAAGGTATTTCCGGCTGTCCTCGTGGATGGCGATGTGGAAGTATGCATCCTTGAGGTCGATGGATGCGAACCAATCGCTCCTTTGGAGTAGCGGAAGGATCGATTGGAGCGTGACCATGCGGAATCTTTTCGGTGGGATAAAAAGATTTACAGTCCGAAGGTCCAGGATCGGTCTGAGGCCTCCTCCTTTTTTCTTCACGATGAAGTACCTGGAGTATAGCCCGTCCTAGAGTCTTCTGTGAGGACTGGCTGTATCGCTCCCTTTTGAAGGAGGGTAGAAACTTCCTCCATCAGCACCCGAGTTGGACGGGTGGTCTTGATCCCGAGAAACGGGGGGAGAACTCCGAACTCGATCCTGTAACCGTGTTCCACGATGCGCAGCACCCATTGATCCGTCGTGATGGTCCTCCACGATTGGAGGTGGTGGCAAAGTCGAGAGCCGAAGAGAGTAGTCTGAGGTAGTGCAGAGATGTCATCGAGGTGGAGAGTCTGTGGCAGTACGTTTGTGACGGCGAGGTAGTCAAAGACGACGCCGGCCGGCGTCGCCTCCCCTCCTGGTGCCTCTGGACCGCTGCTGGAACGGTCGTTGCGGCGCTTGCGGTTGCGGCGCTCCGGGCCTCCGGTTCCCGCTTCTGTACTGGCCTGGCTGTTGGTACTGTCTGGCTGGGAACGGGAATCGAGACCAACGTCGTGGTCTAAAGCTCTGGGACGGTTGCTGGCGGATAAGCCCCATCTTTTTCGCCGTCGCCAGAGCTTTCTGGGCAGAGTCGAGGGAGTCGTCCGTGGAGGAATTAAATAACCCCTCGCCGTCAAAAGGGAGGTCCTGGATCTTCGCCCTATCGTCGGGAGTCAGGGCGGTAGAGCGAAGCCATGCGTGCCTCCTTAAAGCCACGGAACCGACCATCGACCTGGCGTGGCTGTCGACTTGGTGCCTTGCTGTATTCATCTGTAGGGCACCGATGCTAGTCGCCTCTTTAATAAATTGAGCCGCCAGGTCCCTCTTGTCGTCCGGCAGATAATCACAGAGGCCTCCCAGCTTCTCCGTGATGTACATTTGATATCTAGCTAACAACGCCTAGTAGTTAGATATCTTGAGTCCGAGGGAAGACGATGAGTAGATCCTACGGCCGTAGGAATCTAATGTCTTACCCTCTTTATCTGCCGGAGTGGTATGCTGTTTCCCCCCACGAGACTGCGCCGATTTGACTATAAGCGAGTTCGGGGTCGGATGAGAAAACAGAAATTTCACTCCTTCCTCCTGGATCTTGTACATTGACTCCAGGCGTTTGGCCGTCGGTTTAGTTGAGGCCGGAGTCTTCCAGGTTTCCTGCACCGTCTCCAACAGTGTCGGCAAGAATGGAAGGAGCAACTGGTTCGACTGCGTCGTCCTAAGGACAGCATAAATGTCATCCTTGGCCTTTCCTTTCGAAGACTTCGCCTCGACTCCCAGAGCAGTCACCAGCCGGCTGACATGCTCAGCGAAACTCCCCATGTCCTCCGATGGGGAGACCGCGTCTTTGGACTCCACCTGCGCGTCCGGCGAAGTGGAGTGGGAGGAGGAAGCCGCCGAGTCCGAATCCGACAGGTATGCCGATCCCGACGAGGAGTGGCCAACAACATCAGTCGCAACCGGTAGACGCATGAGAGACTGTGGTTGAGCCGTCGATGTCGATGCAGTCGGCTCTCGCACTACTTCAACCGGGGCACGAGACACAGCCGCATCTCGTCAAGGTGAAGGAGAATGCCTCCGACTACGGTGCCTGTCCGGAGAAACTGAACGCCTGTGGTAGTAGTGACGTTCCGACCTCTCGCGTCTCGGTGAGCGTCTCGACCTCGAGTAGTAACTCCTAGAACTCGATCCCGAGTAGTAGGAGCGGGACCTCGATCTCTCATCTCGGTATCGGGAGAGACGAGATCGATGGCTCGAAGTCATGGAGACCGAGTCACGAGCCCGATAATGCGGGGATCGTGATCGGCGGCGGTGTCCCTGACGCTCCTCTGCGCACCCAACTGACGGAGACAGCAGCGGTGGAGGACCCCTTGAGCCCGAACGGGGTCTGTCCGATGTCTTCTGCTCCTCGAGCTGGGTTGGCGAAGCCACAAGCTCTCCCTCCGACAGGGAAGCTGCCGCAGTCATCGGCTCTTTTTCGATCTCTCAGCCCCGAGGAGACGTAGTCAGGGCCGGAGCGGACTGGCGGGCAATCGGTCCCGAAGCTCGATCTCGAGCACCAGTCAGAGTCTCAATCAACGCCACCGTACGCTTCGATACCACCACAGTGGACGAAGTCGACGGGCCCGCCATTTCGTCAGGCTCAACCGCCATTTTCTCCTTTAGGCGTTTCGCCTTATCTTTACGAGCCTTCTTTGCCAGTTTCTTTGCCGTTAGCGTGTCCGTTAATGGCTTCTTGGCAGGCTGGGATCCCCCAGGCCGTTCCTCTGGAGTGGGGCCTTTTGCTGATAAGGATTGCTCCCACAAAAGGGCCCTCAACTTTGTTTGGCGGGCTTTTCTGGCCTGCTTAGTGAAGGCCTGGCAATGCTTGCAGGACTCCACAACGTGCCCCTGTCCGAGACACAGCAGGCAGAGTAGATGATTGTCAGCGGGAGGGATTTTAGTCCCACACCGCTGACATTTTCTAAATGGTGCCTTGAGAGGCATAGTTAAGAATCAGAGTAGAATAGAAAAGGAGAGAATAGTTTAGTGACTAGGACAAGAACGGGGGAGAGAAGGATTTAGGTAGGATTTTTTTTGAAGATTTTTTTTTTTTTTTTAAATAAAGATATAGTTCGATAGAGAATAAAGAATTAGAGAGTTTATGAGGAGAAAAATGTTTTAAAGACTAATAGAAAGATTAACAAACTCAGCTTTGAAGAATCAAATGAAGAGAAGAAGAACCTATCGACTGGTCGCAAAGGCGGTCGAAGAGGAACTGAGGAGACGGGCGGGAGCCGCGCTAAGGAGCACGCGCGAGGGGGAGGGGCTCCCGCCCAGTTCAGCTCAGCTAAAGAAGTTCCGATCGATCTCAGCGCAGGCGCAGAGAACCCATATGTGTGTGAATGCACAGAGACCACGAAGAACTTGCCACATCCGCTCTTTAGCTTAGGGGATATGTTTACTTGTACTGTACTTCCCTTAGTGATTTTCCCCCACCCCGTCAAGGATATGGGTTTAGTTTCGCTTCCACTAGTGGTCAACACTAAGTGGCCCCTGTTATAATAGGGTTTAAGCATGTTTACGTGAAACAGTTTACAAGGCTGCCCTTCATTTCTTACATTTACCAAGTAGTTCACGTCGGAGACCTTGGTTACAACTTCGTAAGGTCCCTCCCACGCAACCTCGAGCTTCCATCCTTTCCTGGGTGGAAAGGAGACACAAGGATCTGGTCTCCAGGCTTAAAAACTCTGTCCCGAGCCTTGGAATTGTACCAGGTCTTCCGTTTCAGCTGGGCCCTTTGCATGTTGTCTGCAGCTGTCTTAACTCTTGCAGGTTCTCTTGCAGGTAAGTGACAACATCTTGGCTTTCGATAGTCTCTCTTCCTGTCCACGTTTCTTTCAAAATGTCCAGTGGACCCCTTGGTTTTCATCCAAACAATAATTCGAACGGACTGAAACCGGTGCTTGCTTGAGGTACTTCGCGGTATCTGAATAGGAAATGCTGTAGTCGCTGGTCCCAGTCATTCGGATGTTTTGTTGCATAGGTCCTCAGCATATGGCATACAGTCGCATTAAATTTTTCAGTCAGGCCATTGGCCTGAGGATGATACACGGTGATGGTTATATGTTTAATGCCACACGCCAGTAAAAGTTCCTTCATCAACTTAGCCATAAATGTAGCTCCTAAGTCTGACCATTTCATTGGTCAAACTTGATTTATTTGAAAAGAGAGTTTTTTGAAAATAGTAATAAGAATTCTAAAATGTTAGCAAGATCCACACACAAAAAGAAAGAAAAAAGTATAGCAGGGGCAATTAAAGATAAAAAAGGGAAATGACATAATCTAATGCAGGATAAATTAAAAATATTTCATGAATTTTATTCAGAATTGTATAAGGCTGGAGATTATACGGAAGAGAGGATTAATGAGTATATAGGAAAGCATTTTAAAATTAGATTAGTGGATGAAGATAGACTAATTATGGAACAACCTTTTTCAGAATTGGAAATAGAATATGCAATAAATAAACTGAAAGAGGGTAAGACCCCTGGACTAGATGGTTTAGGGGCTGAATATTACAAGGTTTTTAAGAAAATGTTAGTTCCAAGATTAAAAAGGTTATTTAATAATATTTTTTTGGAGGGGGGAGAGATCCCCTCTTCATGGAAGCAGTCTAAGATTATTTTAATCCCAAAGCCAGAGAAGGACTCAACGGAGCCAGGTTCCTATAGACCCATTTCCTTAATAAACCAAGATGCAAAATTGATGACAGCAATATTAGCGAGAAGGATGAATAAGTTTATTACTGAATATGTTGGGGTAGACCAGTGTGGTTTTATGCAAGGAAGACAAATGGCAGATTTAACAAGAAGAGTATTAAATATATTTAATAAAGAAAAATAAGTTGAGAGCAGTGGTAATAGCGTTAGATATTTTCAAAGCCTTTGATTGCGTGGAATGGCCAGCATTAAAAAGTTTAATTAAAACTATGGGGTTTGGAGATTTAGAGGAGTAGTTAATCAATTATATTCACAAAATGTTTCGTCAGTTGTGGTAAATGATGGTTTAACAGAGCAAATTTACCTAGGTCGAGGAACTAGACAAGGCTGTCCCCTTTTGCCTATTTTGTTTGCATTGGTGATGGAGATTTTAGCAAATGTATTTAGAGAAGATAGGAATATATGTGGGATAGGGATTAGAGAGAAGATAAAAATAAATCTTTTTGCAGATGATACTCTTTTGACAATTGAAAACCCTATGGAAAATATGGATAGAGTGGAGAATCATTTAAAGGAGTTCGGGGAAGTAACGGGGCTACAGATTAATTGGGACAAATCTAAATTTTTTGTTTAATTATAGTAAAAGAGAAGAGATTGAAATGTGTAGGAAAAAAAGTAATTATAAGATTAATAATGTAATTAAATATTTAGGAATTGTAATTCCAAAAGATATAGATAAATTGGGAGACCAGAATTATAGGAAATTAAAGAATGAGGTAAAGAATTTTCCTGCTTTGGTAGAATTGCTTTGATTAAAATGAAGATTCTGCCAAAGATAATTTTTTTATTTCGGATGATACCAAGTGCGATATCAGATAAGGAACTTAAAGAATGGCAAACAATTATTAACACATATTCTAATGGAGGGGAAAAGTCTAGGATTACTAAAACAAGATGGTATAAAGCACAAAAAGTAGGGGGTTTGGGTCTTCCGAATGTAAAATGGTACTATATAGCTAATCAATTAAGACATATAGTGGATATTATAGCACGCCCTAAAGAAATAATGTGGTTGGAGTTAGAAACATCTGAATTACAAAATACTTTGGAGAATATTTTTTTTCAAAAATAATAATAATAAATTGATAAAAAAAAAAACATAGACAACCCTTTTTAAAGAAATTTATTACTGATTTGGGGTACTATGAAGAACATATTTATACCAGGGATATCTCCATTAACTCCGGTGGTGGCTCTAAACGATTTTCCCGAAAATTTAAGATTAGATCTGGAGGGTAAACTAAGAGAAGAAAGGGTTATTAGGTTATCTGATTGGGTGGAAAAGATGGGGACTAGAGATCAAATAATGGAAATTGTTGGGAGAAGAAGATTGTCGTGGTTAAATTTATTATAGTTAGAACAGTGGTCGAAGAAATGGAAAAGGAAAACTGAGTATGAGAGGGATTTAACTAAATTTGAAAAGATGGTTATGTCTAGAGATGGCCTACCAGGTAATGCATCAACAAGAGGTATAACAAGGGATTTATATAGATTGATTCAAAATGCAGAGGAACAAGAGGATCAGCTAAAGGCAGTTTGGGATAATGAGTTTGAGGTGGTGACCTCGAAGGTGGGGTAGAACAATATATGGGATAGACGGATTGTGAAAGTGATGTCAACTAGGATAAAGGAATTTTTTTAATAAACTAATTTGGAGATGGTATTTAACTCCAGTAAGATTAAATAGAATAGATAATAATTGTTCTGCATTTTGTTGGAGAGGATGTCAGGAAAAAGGGACATATGCTTATATGTGGTGGAGTTGTAAAAATGTATTGGTGTTTTGGCGAGAGGTTTTTACAGAAATATCGAAAATTATTGGTATTAATTTAGAGGTCTGTCCAAAATTAGCATTGTTATCAATAACGGAGAAGCTTATTTGTGACCAAAATACGAAGGAGTTAATTGTTAACTTGTTAACTGCGGCCAGGCAAATGATAGCGAGAAATTGGAAAGTACAACATGTTTTCCTAATAACAGACTGGTATAAGGAAGTTTGGGACATAGCCCTTAACGATAAACTAACTAGTAGTATCAAATGCAAAAAAGGATTGCTAAAGAATAATAATTTTATGGATATATGGAATCAATTACTAGACCAGTGATGGTGAACCTATGGCACAGGTGCCACAGCTGGCACGCAGGGACCTCTCTGTGGGCACTCGAGCCATTGGTCACCAGATAGCGAAAAGACCGTCCCCTTCTGCAAAACTCTAATGATCTTGTTCTTTCTCACAGTGTGGAACAGAATGATTTTATTCTAGAATTCCTGTTACAGAATTATTTTCTACATTGTTATCACATTTAAAAGATTTTGAAGAATGATGCACAGAGCATGGCTTGGATGTAAAGCCCTAACAGTTGACCTGAGTGCTGCATGTGTTGCTCTCAAACTAACGGAGTATGAGCCAAGGTTTGACAAATTATCAGCATGCATGCAATAGCAAAAATCACATTAATGGTGCAAAAGCATGCCCAATGCAAACTTTTACCTAATGCAGTGTTTGCAGTTCAAGACATAAAGTGTTTAAAATGTGTTAAGCACGTTTAGTTTTCTTGTTTATCTTGCTCATCCTAGTACAGGTTGACTTTTACTTTTACTAATCCGACACCTGTAGAAGCAGGGAAAGGACCTGGGGTAAAGCTTGCCCCATACAATTTCAGTCTGGCATATAATCATATTACAAGTTGAGAATCCCTTATCCAAAAATACATGTGCCTAATTATTTAAAAAGTTTGTATAAATTCCCTTCAGGCTATGTGTACAATGTAGTACTTGTGGAGAAACGAGCCTTTGGGGGTACACACACACACACCTCATGTGTGAACTGGCTGGGGGCTGGGAGGAGGCGAGGGCCTCGGATGGAATGGGTGGCGCCTAGATGCCTAGAGAAGCTGGCCTAGGCTTTTCATATGTAGATGGTTCAAGCCATGACTCACGAGTTCCCTCCTTCCTGCCTGGCCAGTTCCCTCCCCCCTGCATGGCCAGGTGAAATTCAAATTGATTGGCTGAAGCAAGAAGGCTACAGAAAAGGGGAGGGGGAAGAGCTATTTCCCCACGTGTAGCCTTTGTTCTTGGTCTTAGTCCTTTTTGGTAGCGTGCCTGGTTGGAGCCATGGCAGCGCACCAGCGAGGGGCCCGAGCCTTTGGGGGGGGGGCCCTCAGGAACCGACCCCAGGCAGCTCCTGGTAAAATTAGCTGGATTGAGGGCTCTGGTGAAAGGCGAGTCTTGTGGAAGGCTATTTATCTCAGACCTGCGGGTAGATAAAATAGTTCCCCCCCGGGCGGCAAGGCTGTGCTGGATCTAACCCTTGAAGAAGACACCCTCAGGTAACAGGTGTGTGCCTGAGAGATCTTAAGGAATCAGGTTTTCTTGTTTTGCAGCTTTACTGTGTACTAAAGTGTCTCTCTCTTTATTTTGTGTGCTTCTCTCATTTCCTTAATCTTGTAAGATGCTACCAGAATAAACCTGTTTGGTTTTACCCCACATGGGTTTTGTAGTGCTCTGTGAGTTCAGTATCTAAATCCAGGTTACAGAAATGGAAGGCGAGTCCCTAAACAGAGATCCAAGTAGGATTGCAGACAGCTGAGGCTGGCAGTCTGGTATCTTGAGATCTCAGAGGGTCTTAGTTCCTTTGCCAGTAGGCAAGGGTGGGGTGGTGGCGGGCCAGCCAGCCAGCCCCCCCTCTTCCTCCACAGTACTATAATAATTTTTTGAGTTGATTTTTTTCCCAACAAAAAACTGTTTGTATCATTGAAAGCTGTTGTGCTTTTCTTTAAAGACAAAAGATGTTAATTAGTTCGGACAACTGTATGAGTTGTTATTCTAAAACTGAAACCTCGGTATTCAGGTTGAATTGCAGTGTTGGCACTTGTTCGCCATCACTGTACTAGACTATGTATTAATAAAGGGGAAGGGGAGCATTCCTTGTCAGGATATGTTATATTTTTCGAATTTGGAATTCATTTGATCAAGAGGATGGAAGTATATTAATGGGTCCCTTGGAGGGTGGGGGGGTGCACTTTATGACTCATTGTATGCTGTTTAGGTTATATTTTTGTGATATTCTTGTATTTTGTCATATTTTGTTTTGAAAAGTAAATAAAATATTTTTAAAAAACAAACAAAGGTAAACTTCCTTAAAACAGCTGCGAATAGCAAATCACGGCAGTTTTAAGGTAGTTTACCTTGGTATTTAAGTAAAAAATGCAGCACCACAGACCCGGTAGTGACATGCCTTGGACCCGGAAGTCTGCTGGGCACCAAGCACCACGGGACAAGTGGAGTGTGTGTAAGTGGCCATCCCTAGTGACCAGTACCACCCCAGAGGACCATGGGCTAATTGATCTCCTGAGTACCCCCATTTCCACCATGTCCTGTACTTCTTTCCTTATTTATTTAATATATTTATTCACTGCCCATCAGCCAAAAGGCTCCCTGCGTGGTTTATAAAACAAAGCAACACAAAAATATCAACAAAAATAATATAAAGACATATAAAATATGGTAAAAACAAGCAGCCAAAATAAATTTAATTCAGAGGTACAGTAACAATAATAAAATTAGTATTATCTGTAATAAAATTACTGATACAGTATTTTTCCATGTATAAGACTATACTTTTTCCTAAAATTTTTAGACTAAAAATTGAGGGTGGTCTTATACATGGATGGAAGTAAGCCAAGCAGAGAACCGTGCAGTTGCGAAACTGCCCAGTGGGGGGGGGCGTCTTATAGACGGAAAAATACGGTAATTACTGTCTGTAGCATGGGACCATTCCTTCGATAGGGTGGTGTCCGAATGGGTGGGTGAGTTCCAGTGTCTATACGGTACTGATATATCGCTGTTCTACCAGGCTTGTTGCTGAACAGTCCCTCAAACTGTTCCAGAACTTCCATTATCTCCCTCTTCGTAATGTCACTCACCCTCTTGTCCCATAAGATTTGGTTGATTCCTGCCTCCTCCCTTGCACTGTGCTTTTTAAATGTTTCACCCCACAGCACTTCCACAGACACTGCATTACTTCTCCCATATATTGATATGTCAAAATTTCAGAGGGGAAACCTAGTCTCAAAGACCCAGAGCATCATCTTGGCCACTGTCTGGGCCTCTATATTGTGCAATGGTTCCACATCAGGGAATCTGGTGGCATAATCCATAATAACCAATAGGAAACGCCAACCCTTCTGGGTACGTTTGCTCATAGGCCCTACCAGATATATCCCCACTCTGTAAAATGCCTGTCCAACTATAGGCAGGGGTTTTAAGGGAGCCTTGTTCTGCCCACTTTTCTCTGTCCTTTGGCACACCGGATATGATTGACAGTATAGTGCCACTTCTTTTGACATCCCAGGCCAATAATAATGTGCTGACCTTTTCTTTCTCTTCTTGATCCCAAGGTGTTCCGTACAGGGTGTATCATGTGAGAGCTGTAACAACCTTTCTCTACATTTTTGAGGGACAATACTCTCTGTACTTCCACATCCCCTGACTGCTTAGGCCACCATTCTCAGTATAACAGGTTGTTTAGCCAAACAATCCTGTATCCCTGTGTGATCCACCTCCTCTTGGTCAGCTTGGGTTCTTAAAAGCTGTAAACTTTCGTCATACTCTACAGCTTGTCTGAACTCGCTGTCAGGGGTCAATGGGGCTGTTTGGAAAACATTTGAGTCAGACGGGCCTCCTGAGCCCCTTTTATTTATTTATACCCCGCCTTTTTTCCTGCAAGGAACCCAAGGTGGCTTACATAGTCCTCCTCCTCCTCCTCCTCTCCATTTTATCCTCACAACAACCCTGTGAGGTAGGTTAGGCTGAGAGGCAGTGACTGGCCCAAAGTCACCCAGTGAGTTTCATGGCTGAGCAGGGACTAGAACCTGGATCTCCTGAGTCTCAGTCCAACACTCTCACCACTACGCCACACTGGCTCCCTTACTACCTGCTGGGCTGATGTCCTCTGGTTCCACCACTCCACCTGCTGGGCTGTCTTCTGGTCTCTCCACTCCTTCGCTCTCCTGGCCCAAGGCCTCTACGCCACTACGCTCTTTGTCCACCACTGCCTCCACCTCCTGATAGTTGATTTGATTTGGGCTACTCTTTTGCAGCAGGATATAAAGGGGACAGGCTGTTTCTCCCAGACAAGACTCCCGCTCCCAACTCCACTCAGACTTCTCAACCCTCTCACAACCCCCCCTCTCCTCCTTAACAGCACCACCCACTGTTCATACAACACAGGCTTCACCCCACTTCTCACTTTCTCAGCCAATCAGCAGACATCTCAACATTCCACACTCCTCTCACACTCCCTCCTCCCCTCACATACTTACTGCTATAACACTTTGCCCATGGGCAGGGGCATGACAAAGCCTATCTGTGCTTTCCTCTAAATCATTTTCTTCTGCTTAATTTTTTTAACTTTTACTATGGTCTCTGTTTTCTGGAACTCTAAATTAAACTGTGCAATTTGTTTCTGGTTAGATCTCCATTTTCTCTCAAAGTTTTCTAATAGGTGAATTCAGTACAGTCCTATTAAATATTCTATGCACTTTCAACCTTAATTGCAAAACAATTAAAAAAAAAGAAAGTGACTTAGTATCCAAGATGGAGGACACAGGAAGCAGAATCAGCTAGAGGTTTCAAAGGCACTAACTCAAATTGCACATGGGTTAACAGTCAAAATACATGATTCAGATAGGCTAACATCTAATAATACTAGTGGGGAAAGTTGATGGCTTTTTTTGTTTCCGTCAGTACAGATTTTCCCCTGCTGCCAGCTTTTTATACAGGCTGCACAGTTGGTCTGCTTTAGGGATCTCTGCCTCAGGGGTAGGGGGGATTTCAAAGTCAGAAGAGCTCTGAGAGTCTAGCTGGGCCTGAGGATTGAGTGTCCAGGATCCCTGTTCTTGTTTGCTCCTCTCAGGTGCTGATTGCGTCTGCACACTGTTTATCAGAGTAGGTGCTGTTGTGCTCACTTCCTGGGCCTTGGCTTTACATTCAGAGTTAACATTTGTAGAAGGTACACCATGATCCCAAGGCTTGCCACTTTGCGAGTCCATTTTGCTTTCCCCAGTAGGGAGACGAGATGCATAGAACATTGCTCTGTCCATTCCCCTCTTGAAAGAGCTGAGCTCAAGATGCCTTCGTTCTTGTGAGGAAATGAGCACAGTATCCATCTGGCTGTCCCACCCTTGACTGCCTTGTTCAGATATGTGTGTTGACTGAGAAGAGTCCTGGGAGGAGATGTGAGTAGAGTCACTGAAGTCCTCGTTGTCACTGAAGAGGTTGGGTGACTGGGGCTCACTTGAATCTGTGCGGGGTAGAACATAGTCCTCATGTTCAGAGGTATCGGTATCTTCCACATTACACTTAAAGAAGGCGTCCCACTTTGGCACTTCCAAATTAGACTGCTGCGGGTCCTCATTTTGCTTGTAAGTGGGCTCTGAATGGATCAGTCCTGGATTTGGCAACAGAGTGGTGGAGCCTGCACTGAGTGGCAGAATTTCAGTTAGAACCACCTCAGATTCTTCTTCCTCATCGTCATCCTCACCATTGGATTCTTCACACTCCACGAAATCTACCCTCAAGGAGGTTGCCAAGGAAGATGCCTTGTAACAATTTGTTTCATTATTGTCTTGATGGTTTTCAGGAAGAGATTTATTCTGAGAGGGTGTATTCTCTGGAAACAGTTTTGGAATCTTGTATTTTATAGGAACCAGTTCTGTATCAAAGAGATCATCACCACCACCATCTGTCACGACAAAAACAAACAAACCCAGGAAGATTACAGAAGGTGGCAAGACAACTTGAAGCCAATCTAATCTATACATGCCTTAGAAACATACGATGCATTTTTTCCTGGAGTGTACCATTTCAAACATCAGACAGGAGGGAGGAGGGAATTATTCATTCATTACATTTCTATACCATCAAATAGCCAAAGCTTTCTGGGAAGTTTACAAAGATTAAAACCCTAAAAATACAATATAATAACATAATATAAAACTACTTGCATACAAAAAACCTATAATTTTATACAATAAAAATCCTAGGACCTGCTAAAATGGTATCATTTTCCGTGCTCTTTTGTGAAAAAAACAACTTCTTGCACACAGAGATCTAGAACACTGGATAATAGGTTGCCTAAAACCATTCTCCCCGATGTGCTAGTTTTCTATGTTCAGGGAGCTTTCACTGGGCAAGCATTCAAGATGCAATCCCCTCACCTGAAGTGATATAGCCCAGGATTCTGTTGGATGTGTAGACCTATGTCTGGACTGTATCAGACTGCAGGTGGGGCTCTCATATGATGAAGTCCTTCTCCATACAAAAAAAACTTTCCCACATATAGAAGACTGGTATGCCAAAAAGCTAATTTAGAATCCTCCGTGATTCAGGGGTTCTTAACCTGGGGTCCGTGAAAGTCAAATAAAAATTTAACATTTATATGCACTATATTTTTATATTAAGTTGTTTTTGTCAATATATACCAGATGTTATGTATGCATTTTTCTAGGGAGCTTTCATCAGATTTTCAAAGGGGTCTGTGACTCAAAAAAGGTTCAGAACCACTGTAAGGTGGTGGTGCCTTTTTTTTTTTTTTAAATGGAGGAGTATTTCATCACATGAGAACTGCCATCTGAAGTGATACAGTCAAGAGAACTGTGCCACCTTATCTCCTGTTTGTCACAACTAGGCATCAGTCTGCGACTTCTAGCACACTTACTTTGAAGCACATTTGAAATGAGGACTGAAGTGTTCTTTCTCTGCTGACTCCAGGCTATCCAGGGTCAGTTTGGAGCAGTTCTAGCAGTAATGCCGCCAAAAGCAGTGGCACCTTTGGAAGCTGATTTTATTGTAGCTGTACGTACAGCATTTACACGCAGGCACCGCTTCAAACAAATGGTGCCTCCATACGAGTGTGCCCAGCTCACAAGCCTGAATTGTGTGGCAGCTGCTGTGAGTTTTGCACCAACCCTATGGGGGATATCTTCTGACATTTTTCAACATGGTATAGTGGTAAGAGTGTTGAACTAGAACTGGGCAAACCCAGATTCAAATCCCCACTTAAAGCCATGAAGCTCACCTTGGCCAGTCACTTTCTAACTTACCTCTCAGGGTTGTTGTGAGGATAACGTGGGGGATGCAGAAGAATTATGTATGTCATCTATGCTCCTTAGAGGAAGGTTGGGATGCAAACATACATTAATACCTTGGATTGCAAGTAACTTGGTCTGAGAGCGTTTTGCAAGACAAGCAGAATTTTTAAAATAAATTTTGACTTGATAAACAAGCGACGTCTTGCAATACAAGTAGTCATAGGGATGTAACCACTCGCCTCGAGGGGGCGTAGCGGGCCGAAATCGGCCCGCTCACGCCCGCCAGAAACTCGCTTTGGTGTAAGAGTGTTTTGGATTACAAGCATGGTTCCGGAACGAATTATGCTTGCAATCCAAGGTATTACTGTAATTAAGAATTACAATAAGTTTGTTACAGAGATTATGTAATCATGCCATAAGCATGATTCACTGGTTGCAAACCACAAAATACTCATTTCTTTTGGCATCTTTTATTTAACCCGAGAGAGAGAGGGACTGAGAGAGAAGCACTCTTCTCTTACCTGTGTCTGTTAGGTCCAAGACTCTGGCCCTCTTCAGTGCCCCAAGAGGTTTATACTTTGGCTCGTTATTTTTGCTGTACATTCTGCAGAATGGCTTTAAGCTGAGAAGGGTAAGTAACACTGAACATTTTATTCATTTATTTATTTTTATTTATCATTACATTTATATCCTGCCTTTTTACTCTTGCAAGGACAAGGCAGCTTATGTAGTCCTCCTCTCCATTTTATCCTCACAACAGTCAGTGACTGGCCCAAAGTCCCAGTGAGCTTCATGGCTGAGTGAGGACTAGAACCTGGATCCCCCAGGTCCCCAGATGTTTTTGGCCTACAACTCCCAGCATGCCCCAGCCAGCACTGCTCTAACCACTACACCACACTGGCTCTCATTACAACATATGAGACTTGTAGAACATTACATACTTTGTCCCTCTTTGATCTTTCAGCTCACTCAGCCATGCTGCACTTTGCTCTCAAAATCAGAGAAATTCCAAGACGTGTTATGCACAAGAGCTGCGAAGATCAGCAGCGTTTCTTTGCTGGCCTTAGATATTCAAGCCCAGCCCAAGAAAAGCTAGGCATTATCATACACTATTTCCCACTTAAAAATTACCTCCCTGCTCCAGAAAATAAGCCCCCTCTCCCAAAGTTACTAGTTGACAGAAACATCAGGGTTCTGTTATTATAGTGAAGAAGCCTTCTGGCCCTTTAGTACTTTTGTGACTGGCTAATGTTAATACAGTAATACCTTGGATTGCAAGTAACTTGGTTTGAGAGCATTTTGCAAGACAAGCAAATTTTAAAATATTTAATTTTTTTTAACTTGATATACAAGCGACGTCTTGCAATACAAGTACTGTAGTACGGCTTAAATTAAAAATCTCTGTACAATTTTTTTGGGGGGGGATTTCGTTTTGATATGAGTGTTTTGGATTACAAGCATGTTTCCGGAACGAATTATGCTCTCAAACCAAGGCATGACTGTAATGTGATTGTCAGTGTCAGTACTTTCTACTTTTCATTTCCCTTTGACCTCACTGTTTACAATTCCCCCCACAATCATGTATACTGCATCCCTGAAACTCTCTATAACACTCTATGCATCTGATGAAGTGGAATATAGTTCACAAAAACTTATGCCAGAATACATTTGTTAGTCTTTAAGGTGCCACAAGACTCTGTTTGTTTTTGCTGCAACAGACTTAACATGGCTACCCTTCTGGAAACAGTATATTTTACTATGCTGCACAAGAGATGAGGATCCAACATCCCTATGAAAAATTATAATTAGAAGTAAAGATTTCACAATGAAGCAGGTTCTCCTAATGGTTGGTGGCCATACGAAACACCTTTGATGGGCCTAACATATATAAGCTTTTGCATTATATATTTATATCTTATGCAAAACCAGTTTGATTTTATTGAGGTTACCATTAATACAGCAAAAGGGACCAAAATAAAGAGACAATAAGAGAAACTTACATTTCTATAACTCTGTCCTCTGTCGCACCCAATGGAATTACGTTGGGATATACATTCACTGGGCAAATATACTTCAAGAAATCCTGGATCTAGAAAAGGGGATTGGAGGAGGAATTATTGTCAGCATGTAATGCCTTACAGTCCTTTTTTGCATTATGATTTGCAACAGCCTTGAGAGGTAGGAGATGGAGAGATAATGATTAACCAGAGAACACACCGAGTTCGTAGCCAAGATGGCAAATGACTTCCAGTTCCAATACTACCCACTGACCCATGCTAGCCCTCAGTCATGATTCATCACCACCTTCATCCATTGTTCAGTCACTGCTATGATCTGCACACCAAGTTGCTGTGCTCTAAGGATAGCCCCATTCACTCCTGTGGAGGAATCCCAGCAAGGAAAGAGAGCTCCAGGTTTGTACGTATATAATTTACATTCACACACAACACTTATTTATAAAGTTGCCACTTTTTAATTGGTCAAATTCCATATCAGTGAGGTAAAGCCACTAGGCCATCTTGGATGAAAGACAGGATACAAAACATGATCAATGAAGTTCTCAATATCGGCACCTACTACTATAGATAAAGAAGGCTTGAACATTGCAACCAGGAGACCATCACTGCTGCCTTGTTCAAGAAGCACTAGAAAATAGGATCAGCCATTCTGAGATCATTTGAAGTCCATTGACATTTATTATGGACTTAATCCTTTTGCCTAC
This sequence comes from Shinisaurus crocodilurus, assembly GCA_021292165.1. NCBI lineage: Eukaryota > Metazoa > Chordata > Lepidosauria > Squamata > Shinisauridae > Shinisaurus > Shinisaurus crocodilurus. Next base: position 192,105,493 of record CM037879.1, on the reverse strand, counting down.
TTCAAGCTGCCAATCCTCAGGGCAGCAGCTACAAGAGTGAGCTGCGAACCAGGACGTTTCTGGTTCAACTCTGATGTCTGCAATGAAAACAGTAGGTTGCCTAGGCATGCCACATCCTCTCAGTTTCAGTTCTTAACTGCAATATGGAAATAACAATAATGGCCAAATTCACAGGGCTGTTGTCAGGATTACCAAGATAATGCGTGTGAGGTGCTTTGAACACGCTGAAATGCTACTTAAATGCTAAGTATTACTATCATCATTATACAGTACTTTTACTAGCCAAAAAGCACACATGACGAGGCAGGCAACAGATCTAAGTAAGCACACCTGCAATACCTACCTACAATAAGTGTTCTGTATGTTGTAAAGCAGGGGTGGAGAACCTCTTTCAGCCCGAAGGCTGGATTCAATTGTAGAGAAATTCTCAGGGGTCGCATTCCAGTGGTAGGCGGGGCCAAAGGCAAAAGGGCGGGGCTAAAAATACAAAAACTACCAGCTTATTGTAGCTATAAGCTCTTACCACCAGTAACTAAGCCTTAGGAGTGGCATTTCAACACTTTAAGAAGGGGGGAGGGGGAACACACACAAAAGCTGGGAATCCACCAATCAATCAGTGGTTTGGGAAAGGGGATAGGGCCAGGGGATGGGGGCATGGCCATCTGGGGAACCCTTGAGGGCCGAATTTGGCCCCCGGGCCTCAGGTTCCCCACCCCTGTGTGAAGGTTCTCCACCCCTGTGTGAAGGTTCTGGTAGGTTGAGCAGGAGGGGATTGCCCCCAAACTCTCAACTCCCTACCCTGTGGCCAGCGGGCAAACAAACCACCCGGTAGACTGCCACCACCCCTTCTCATCCACCCAGTCCAAGCCAGGGGATACTTGGACCTTTCCGGATATCCTGGGCCCCCAGAAATAAGGGTTCACCTGATCACCCTCTATGTCTAGCCCTCTAGCCTAAATCCCTAAGCAGTAGCCCAACCAAAGTGCAAGGCGCTGAATTTAGTACCAAGGCCAGATCCATAACAGAACACACCCAGACTGGAAACAGTGAATTTTATCTACTATATAAATGTGAAAGTTTGTGTGTTTGTCCATTTGTGTGTGTCGCATAGGCTCCTACATGGTTGGACGGATCTGCCCCAAACTTGGCACACATACTCATCTTCATCCAAGGACGAATACGGGCGGGGTTAAATCTCTGAAAAACAATCACTGTGCCTGTATGGCTCACTCTCAGATAGCCAATGGGCAAAATGACCTAGGAGCAGTTATGCAAATCACTCCTACATCATTTAGAATGTTTGTATGAATTGCTGCAGGGGCCAATCAGGAGCAGTTATGCAAATCACTCGTACGTCATTCAGAATGTTCATGAGAACTGCCGCAGGGGCCTACACGAGGGAGCTGGAATTTCATTGTTGTGTAGTCCCGGGGGAGCTGGGATTTCATTGTTGTGTAGTCCCGGGGGAGCAGGGATTTCATTCTGTAGTCCCAGGAAGAGAGCTGGGATTTAATTGTTGTGTAGTCCCGGGGGGGGGGGGGAGCAGGAATTTCATTGTGTAGTCCCGGGGGAGCTGAGATTTCATTGTTGTGTAGTCCTGGGGGAGCTGGGATTTCAGAAAAACAAAAAATTGTGTTGTGTCGGCTTTCCAAGAAAACATTTTTTAAAAATGATTGAATGGTGTTGTAATTTTTTCATTTCTCCTTTCCTATGGAGCCTTTCAAAAAAGCAGTCAGCTACCTTAAGGAATTTCGAACAAATAGTACCTATAAGAAAATAACGTCCTGGGCAACACTGGGTAAATAAGCTAGTTTACAATAAGGAAGGGGGACAAAAGGGTAAAACAGTGTGCAAAGACAAAGGAAGATAGAAAACCAGAATATTAAATAATAAAGAAATCCTTTGAAACCCTGCTGCAGGCTAAAACAATAAACCCTATCTAGTCTCTCCCATACATTACCCTAAGGTAAGGTTCTTCCGACGGGACAAGGCTTAATCAAGATTCCAGGCTCACTAATGCAACCCAAAGACCAGGACGCCTTCCTTGTGAAGACCGGATGAAGAACGCCTAGCAGCTCTAACCCTCCTAACTTTATCCCCCCCCCCATGCCCTTGACCAGTATGAGGTGAGCCTCCATAGCCAATCACAGTCGGCTGGATGACTTCCTCAGCTCCCAGAGGGGAGGAGGGATTGAAAACCCCTTCCCATGAAATACGGCCTCTTGTTAGCAGCAAAAATCTCCAAAGAAAAATGAACTTCTTCACACCCTCCCCTGTTAGAAAATATCATTTTATATGCATGTTATAAAGGGAATATGATTTTACAAAACAAGTATGAGCTACATACCTCACTGTAAGAAGAGTGAAATGAGAAGCAAGCTCTGTATGAACTCTCTCCCGTCCTGAACAGAAACCATAAATTGAATACATTTTTCCAGCTGTTTATCAATATGTGAGCATCACTTAAAAACAAAAGCAGCAGATCATACGTAAGAATCTACTTTAAGGAATAGCAGAATGTTCTCTAAATGAATCTTCATTAACCTACAGAATCCACTAGTGATAGGCACTAGGTTGTTGCATGGAGGACAGGTCTTTCCATGGCTCTCAGCCACATCCATGTTCAGAGCCCCTATACCTGCAATCACCAGACAGTGGGGACAAAGATACGAGAAACCCCTCACTTTTCATGCCCCATTTATGACCTTCCAGAGGCATTTGGCTGATCTCTGCTTGAGACAGAATATTGGACTAGATGGGCCTTTAGTCTGATCAAGCAAGACAGTTCTTATATTCTTAGTGTTCTGTACAGAACCTAGACACTGGTGCTCAATTGTTGAATAGCCACAATCCTAAAGCCAAAGCTGTGCTTAACTTCATACAGTATTGGTTTTAGAGATCAAATTATTCATAAAAGATTGTAAAGTTACATTCCAAAGGTGAGCAAACTATACAAAAGTTCAAAAAGGTAGTAACAAAGATAAAACTTTTTTTAAAAAAAGAGAGAGAGAAAAGGCTCTACTCACCTCACTATTACATTGGTTTTCCTTATCCTTTCTCCAAACCACATTGTGGATGGCTTGACACTAATTATACGCAAGGGTTTCCCGTTCTGGGAAGTCATTCCACAAGGCAATCTGTTTCCCCTGAAGAATTCATCATCCTATTGGACAGATGGTATCCACTGAAACACACCCACGAGCAGAGCAGGTCCATTTTCAATATCTAATGTAATTTGCAAATTCTTCTATCTTCCTTTCTTTCCCTGCTGTAAGTGAATCTACCCACCCCCTACTGGTTTCATTTTGCTTATACACCTATGAGCTTTGTCCCAGTTTCTCTAGCTCAGAGGGAAGAATAATGATATGGGTTTCCTGATATTTTTTGAATTTGTACATTTTTCATATGCAGGTTAGGGTACTTTGCATCAGAAAATTTTCAGTTTGCATCAGAAAATTTTCTGATACCCTGGAGAGTGATCAAATTTGGCATGTTTATTTTAGTTGCATTTCATAAACAACAAAGCAAAAAAACCAATCCTATGTTAAATTTTTGTCCCAATGTACCACAAGTATTTGAGGGGGGAAATTAAATATTTGAGGGGGGAAATTAAATCACCTGGAATGTGATATAAATGTTATACTATGTAGAATTTTTTATTGGAATACTTGTAAAAACTTAAAGACAATAGCATGAACATACCATAGTTTAAATTTAAGGGGGGGGGGGAAGGTACAGAAAACTGTTGACACACTAATAAATGTTAGCAGCCCGAAGAACTGTGCATGACAGGCTGACAACCATTCAAATTTTGAAACTTGTAGGTTGTTAATCCAACGAAAGGAGTTTTGCTCCGACCATTCAAATGTGCGGTAGAAAAAATTGGATACTGGACGCTTCCTGGGATGTGGGGGATGCTCACAGTTGCAAGACTTCTTTCTGTCTTAAACGTGCAGAAGATTCTGCCTTTAATGTAAAAAAAGATTTTTTTTTACACTTTTAGACCACCCAATAATCAGAGTTCTCTGAGTGGTGCTAGAATGCATGCACCCTGTTCCCATCTAAAAATGGGGTTTTTCCCTCTATTTTTTTAGATCAAAAGGACCATGCGGGAGCTGACAAGAGCTGAACCCCTCCATCTCCTCAGCTGCCCACACCCTGTTGCTTCAGATTCTTTTCTCCCAACCTAGATACATCGCAGGGTGGATGCATGAAGAACAAATGTGGCTACCTTGTCACCAGTGATGCAGGATGGAAAAGTTTCCACATATTTTTCCAGTTCTTTCTTTTGCCACAGAATTTTTTTAATAAGTAAACCACCACCAAAAATAAAAAACAAAATATGAAATTATTATTTGCAATTGTCTTCTGAAGCTTTATTGGGCATCAGTAGCTGCTTCGGCCAAACCTCTCCCTGCTTTCCAAGAGCCTCACTCTTCTTGAACATGTCTGACAACTGTGGCCCACAGGGGCTCTAACACTTAACACCAGGAACAGCAACATTATTGCTAATCGATACGCACCCTTGGATGGCGACATGCGTGAATCTGGGTGTGCCGATTTGAAGTGATATGGTAGAGGATTTCTGGCATGTTGTTAAACATGTCCAATTGGTTCACATGCACCTAGGAAATTAAGTTCATGATTAATGCCATTATAGACTTAACTTAATAGAGAGTCAATAAACTTCACATTCCAGAGGAATTTGCCTCCCCACCACCTCACCAAATGCAGGAGGAGGAGCGGGATTGTGCCCAGTGTTTCGAACTCTCCAACTGTATGTAAACGTTAATGTGAAAGGACCTTTCCTGCATACAGCTGTGTACGCCAGGGCTCTTCCTTGTGAGTTGTGGCCCTTAAAACTGGGGTGAGCAATTTGTGGCTCTCCAAATGTTTTGGCCTACAACTCCCATCAGCCCTAGCCAGCATGGCCAATGCGGAGGGATTATGGGAGTTGTCGGCCAAAACATCTAGAGGGCCACATGTTGCCCACCCCTGCCTTAGGCCACTTAGTTCTTACACCCTCACAGGAAGAAATATCCTTAAACAGGGCGTAGGGAGTTTTCTCATGACATGCAGCATCCATTTTCTGGATGGATAAAATGGAGGAGGATTATGTAAGCCGCCTTGGGTTCCTTGCAGGAAAAAAGGCGGGGAATAAATATAATAAATAAATAAATAAATAGATTTTAGTTCATGGGGCAGCAGCCATGAAAAGGCTCCACACAATTATGGCACCAATATCAAGGATGTAGTTGGAGCCATGTGATTTTAACTGTGCAAACTTTTCAGTTACTAACTGCAATATCGGGGTTTGGCAGAAGGGGGTCAAGGAGGAAGTATTCTTATAAAATGGCTGGTAGTTCTAATGCTTTCATGTCTCCTCTGGTTAGTGTCTGGCCTGGCTTACGTTTTTTAGCCAACTTATTCTGCCCACAGATGCCTTTCCCTCTGGCATGTGGCATATATAATCTAGATGCTGTGGCTTACTCTTGTAAGGCGGTCTGACGTCTGAAAGCTCTGGCCTTCTTCCAGATAAAGAGGACCTTTAGAATACTTCCGTTTGAAGGGGCCCAAGTCCACTGAATGGACCTTGCCTAGTTCTGTATTTTGGTTGCAGCTGGCTTCTGTTGCATTCCAAAAGAAGTCCTGCTGAATGGTAATCTTACCTTGACTCCAAGCTCCTCACTGAGATTTGTGAATAAATACTCATATCCGTAAGCTGCTTTGCAGTTCAGCCATATCACATGATAGGGACTGAGAGAGATCCAGCTTCGTACTAACTCCAATATACCCTTCATACATTCTTCCTATTAAAGGAAAAGAGTGCAAATTACAGATTTCAACTTGAAGCATGGTGATATCATGAATTTATGGTGGATCAAAATGGAATTTAATTCAGTTTTGCCTACAGCTGATCTATCAGGTCTAAACCCAAGTAATCTAACAATTTGTGTGGGCACTATTGGAAATGGTTTCCACACTTCAAGATCGAGGACTCAGAAGAGTGCCAGGTGTCCTTTTCCCTCTTCCTGTTCCCGGCCATTCCGCAGGGTGTGTGTGTGTGTGTGTGTCTGTTCCTTTGTTCATACATTCACACACACATCTGTTGTGCAATTGCACATTCCTCTGACATAGAACAATCATAATACAAACATATTAAGCTCCTTATACTCCATCACGCTATTGGTCCATCAAACCCAGGAGTGGGGGAACCTTTTTTGATTGGCTCCAGGCAAGAACATCAGGGGTTGCATCCTGAACTGGGCGGGGCCACCCCAATGCTGGCACATGCTCCCTCCCCCGACCTGACTGCCCAGACTGATGCACACACAAAACATGCTCCTCCCTCCTGAAAATGTTCCCCCTTGCCAGCAACTAGGCTTTTAAAAACTGAAAAGGACTGATTGCAGCATGGGGGGGGGCATTTTTGAGGGGGGCTGCGGCACTCTCCAGGAGCAATCCCCCCCCCCAAATGTCCCACTCTGCCCTTAGGCTTTCTAAAAAGCCTTCAAGGGCACCAATGAAGGCTTTTTAGAAGCCTGATTGCTTCCCCCCACAGCCCACACTGTGGAGAAAATCACTTATCTTCGATGGGAGACAAGAGATTTTCCCTGCCTAGGGGAGAGGGGCAGGGTGTGGGGGAGAAGCTGGTGGGCTGAACGGTGACACCCTCCTCATGGGCCATATACAGCTCATGGATCAGAGGTTCCCCATGTCTGATCTAGCCCAATATGGTCTACCCTCACCAGCTCTCTGGGGGTGGGTTTCAGGCAATTTCTTAACCACCCTACCAGAGATTCTTTTAACTGGAGGTGCTGAGAGCTGAACGGGGTTTTTCGACATGCAAGTCAGGTGCTCGACCACTGAGCTTTGGGCCCGCCCCCAAAAGGAGGGTGCATGCCAGTGAGATCGCTGGCTGTTTTAAAGGGCCACCAGCGAGAACAGAGTACAGGCAGGCAGGCAGGCAGGCAGCCAACCCCCACCCACTAGAATAAAGGAAAATAAGCTATATTGGTAAATTGGGATCGGGATACTCAACAATATGTAAACAAACATACAAGCCCAACACCTAGCAAGCCTGGACTGTTGTAGGTTACACTGGAGACAAGCCCTTAGTGCAGGGCTCTCCAACCTTGGGTCCCCAGAAGTTTTTGGCCTACAACTCCCAGCATGCCCCAGCCAGCATAGCTGGCTGGGGCATGCTGGAAGTTGTAGGCCAAAAACATCTGGGGACCCAAGGTTGGAGAACACTGCCTTAGTGGAATATCTGGGAGTCCTAGTTACTGATCTTGCAGAGGACGGTGAACGTTCGGATGCCAGAAGCTCCACACAGAACTCTTCTGGCTAGCGGCAAGGCAAGTGAAACAATGTGATTTTATCTCCTTCACTTTACTTACCCTGCTTGGTATCTGATAGAATCTGGGGTCGCAGAAAGTGGTATCTAAATACACACTCTGGATGTCTTTCACTCTGGGAGAGAGAATGGCAAACCTGTTATAGTCCCAGGTACAGCAATGTCAGGGGCATGCTGCTCATCAACACAGGATTTGTCAGATCCTGAAAGGCTGCATTTGATTTCACAAGGTGTCCCCTATGGCTGCAATTCCAGAGAGTGACATGCAGATGCCAGACTTTTGACAGTTTGCTTGTCATCAGCTCCCAGGCCAAACCTGCAACTCCTTTTTAAGGTTTCAACACGGATGCATAGCCTGGTGCTTGCACAGAGCTGGATCACAGACTGTGTGTAGGGCTTCGGGCACCTTATACCCCAGGAATGGGGACATCCAGCCCATGGGCAATTTGGCTCGCTAAGTCAGCCCAGCTGGCCGGTGGGGCTTTAGGTGAGGCCCCTCCCCGCAGCCACTGCCCCCTCGAAAGAGGGAGTGGTGGGAAAGCAACTGAGCACTCTGTCACTTTGCACTTAGTTGGCTGAGTCCCAAGATTAGGGCTCAGCAGCTTCCTGGAAGTGTGGGCCGAGTGCACTTTGCTCCTGCTTTCCCTTCCTGGCATGGGAGCAGTGAAGCCGACTCTGGCCAGTGCCTTCACCAGGGACCCAGTGGGATCCTGGAAGCGCCCGCCAAGTATGCTTCACTCCTCTTCTGCCTCCCCCACACAGGGAAGGAGGCGCAAAGCTGGCTCCAGCCAGGGACCAGGGGATAGTGGAGTGTGACCCCCACTCCCAATATCTTCCAGCCCACTGGGTGGGGCCCAGGAGGAAGTTTGGTTGCTGGACCCAATACAGCTCCCATCCATTTTAGCCCTTCCGACACAGGCCACTTCCAAGACCCATTTCCTTAATAAATCAAGATGCAAAATTGATGACAGCAATATTAGTGAGAAGGATGAACAAGTTTATTACTAAATATGTCGGGATAGACCAATGTGGTTTTATGCAAGGAAGACAAATGGCAGACTTAACAAGAAGAGTTTTAAATATAATATATTTAATAAAGAAAAATAAATTGAGAGCAGGGGTAATAGCGTTAGATATTTTTAAAGTCTTTGATTGCGTGGAATGGCCAGCATTAAAAAGTTTAATTAAAATTATGGGGTTTGGAGAAAGATTTAGAGGAGTAGTTAATCAATTGTATTCAAAAAATGTTTCATCAGTTGTAGTAAATGATGGTTTAACAGAGCAAATTTACCTAGGTCGAGGAACTAGACAAGGATGTCCCCTTTCGCCTATTTTGTTTGCATTGGTAATGGAGATTTTAGCAAATGTATTTAGAGAAGATAGAAATATAGGTGGGATAGGGATTAGGGAGAAGATAAAAATAAATCTTTTTGCAGATGATACTCTTTTGACAATCAAAAACCCTATGGAAAATATGGATAGAGTGGAGAATCATTTAAAGGAGTTCGGGGAAGTAACGGGGCTACAGATTAATTGGGATAAATCTAAATTTTTGTTGTTTAACTATAGTAAAAGAGAAGAAATTGAAATGTGTAAAAAAAAAAAAAGTAATTATAAGATTAATAATGTCATTAAATATTTAGGAATTGTAATTCCAAAAGATATAGATAAATTGGGAGATCAGAATTATAGGAAATTAAAGAATGAGGTAAAGAATAAAATAGAGGAGTATAAAAAAATTGGACTTTCCTGGTTTGGTAGAATTGCTTTGATTAAAATGAAGATTTTGCCAAAGATAAATTTTTTATTTCGGATGAAACCAAGTGCGATATCAGATAAGGAACTTAAAGATTGGCAATCAATTATTAATACATATTGTAATGGAGGGAAAAAATCTAGGATTACTAAAACAAGATGGTATAAAGCACAAAAAGTAGGGGGTTTGGGCTTGCCGAATTTAAAATGGTATTATATAGCGAATCAGTTAAGACATATAGTGGATATTATAGCACGCCCTAAAGAAATAATGTGGTTGGAGTTAGAAACATGTGAACTACGTAGTACTTTGGGGAATATTTTTTTTCAAAAAAATAATAATAAATTGATAAAAAATATAGACAACACTTTTCTAAGAAATTTGTTAATGATTTGGGGTACTATGAAGAGCATATTTATACCAGGGATATCTCCATTAACTCCGGTGGTAGCTCTTAAGGATTTTCCTGAAAACTTAAGATTAGAGCTGGAGAGTAAACTAAGAGAAGAAAGGGTTATTAGATTGACCGATTGGGTGGAAAAGATGGGGACTAGAGATCAAATAATGGAAATTGTTGGGAGAAGAAGGTTATCGTGGTTAAATTTACTACAGTTAGAACAGTGGTCGAAGAAATGGAAAAGGAAAACTGAGTACGAGAGAGATTTAACTAATTTTGAAAAGATGGTCATGTCTAGAGACGGCCTACCAGGTAATGCATCAACAAGAGGTATAACAAGGGATTTATATAGATTGATCCAAAAAGCAAAAGAACAAGAGGATCAGATTAAGACAGTATGGGATAATGAATTTGAAGAGGTGACCTCGAAGGTGGGGTGGAACAATATATGGGATAGACGGATTGTGAAAATGATGTCAATTAGGATAAAGGAAAATTTTTATAAACTAATTTGGAGATGGTATTTAACTCCAGTAAGATTAAATAGAATAGATAATAATTGTTCTGCATTATGTTGGAGAGGATGTCAGGAAAAAGGGACATATGCTCATATGTGGTGGAGTTGTAAAAATGTATTGGTGTTTTGGCGAGAGGTTTTTACAGAAATATCGAAAATTATTGGTACTAATTTAGAGGTCTGTCCAAAATTAGCATTGTTATCAATAACTGAGAAGCTTATTTGTGATCAAAATACGAAGGAGTTAATTGTAAACTTGTTAACTGCGGCCAGGCTAATGATAGCGAGCTCCCATCCATTTTAGCCCTTCCGACACAGGCCGCTTCCAAGTGCCAAGCACCTCATATCTACATTGCTTTCAGCTTGACCGCTAATAAGTGGGGTTGTGGCCAGGAGCGACGTCATGAGGCTGCTGTACGGGTATGTCATGCTCTCCAAGACCCTAGAGCAGGGCTCTCCAACCTTGGGTCCCCAGATGTTGCTGGACTACAGCTCCCAGAATCCCTTGTCATTAGCCATGCTGGCTGGGTATGCTGGGAGCTGTAGGCCAGCAACATCTGGGGACTCAAGGTTGGAGAACCCTGCTCTAGGGCCTAGCGCATGGCTGGGGTAGAAGTAAGGCAGTTAGACGTCAGGCACAAGACAGCTGCACATCAGCTGACAAGCATACCAAGTAAAGCTAGTAATAGTTAGTGGCAGGTCTGCTCTTTGACTTTGCTCCTGTGTGGGCGCAGGATTACCAGAAGGACCCTTTCAGGGGGCACTTTCCAGTCACAGGTGGGGAGAGCAGATTTCACCTGCTAGGTTCATGGCTTTCTAACAGTGCCAGGCGGTTACCGCCGTGTGGATACAGTTCTCCCAGCAACATTGTCACACATGCTGGGATCGGAGCAGTGAAGTTGTTTTTCCCAATAACCAAAAGCAGGGATGTGTCACTGAGACTTCTCCACAGGGCCTATTACAGCCACTCCAAGATTAATAACCCCCTGTACACGTTACTTGCCTGTCCTCAGTGATCATTTGTTCAAGTGCTCTGATTGAGTACCGACTTATGAGTTAGAAAGTTATTTTACGTGTAAATTATTATTATTATTTATTTCATTTCTATACCACCCCACAGCCGAAGCTCTCTGGGCGGTTCACAAACAATTTATACAATAAAATCTACATAAAAAGCCAACAATAAAAACATATAATATAGTTAAAAAGATTAAAACCAAATTTAAAAGCACTACATAAAGTATTAATTTCCACTTGTACAAAGTGGTTGATTAATTTTCAATACAATGCATAATAAAAACATCCTTGACCCCCTCCCACCCCCTGCAAAAACACACACACATACACACATGCATGAAGTGGCAGGCACTGCACAGTGGATCACTTGAGAATGGTTATTTGGAATATCGAAACAGAATTTTTGGCTCTGCCTGTAACGGCTCCAATCTACTGATTCTGTAAAGTACTACAGAGTACAATGAAGCCATCCCATTTATGATCAGTTACCTGCTCCCTGAATGCAGAAGTTCCATCCTGGCCACTTCTCCTTTCGCAAGTCTGAAATCCCCAGTATACAGCACAGTGCCATTTTCACCTTGGAACAAAAACCTGAATGGAAACATATACTTGCATGTTTCAGCAATTCACCCAGGGATTACAATACCTCACCCAGTGGCAATACCAGTGGTGCCCTAGGCTATTTGGGAAACTGCTAAGGGGGAAGACAATCCAAGGCCAACACATACCCTGCTCGGGAGCTTGCCTCCACATGTACTCAGAACATGTGGAGGGAAGAGCAGGGTCATGCACATGCTAGCCCCACCCCCCAAAATCTCTATCCCAATTGGCTGCAGTCTCAGACCGTTGTGCGTTAGGCAGAAAGACTGAAGGGGGCATCTTTGCAAAATGACAACTCTGGAAAAGCCAGGAAAGGAGGTTTTGCAATGGCCCTGGTTTCCGGTTAACTATCTCATATGTTATGTAAGGGGTACGTAGTGAAAGGGTAAAGTGGGGATAGAAAACATGGTGCCCATGGAAACCTCCCCCTATGCCCAATGAAGTGTCCTACTGATACCCTGTTAAATTTTTATTTAATTACCGTAAAACAATTTTTTAGGTAGACGGGAGCGCATCGCCTGCCATCTTTATTCTTCTGAATGCCTCAGGGCCCCACTCGGACCCAGCAACATTCTTAGAAAGTAAAGATGGGGGGTGTCTGAAGGCTAGCATTGTGCTCTGAAGTGCTCCTGGACAACCTCCAAAACCAATCCAGGATGGAAGAAAAGAAGAACCTGACACCATTGCAGCTGCCTGGTATGTGGAGAGGCTTAGGGATGGCAGCAGGGAAACTGGGGGAGGGCTGGGGGTGACCTGGAAGAGAGCGGGTGGTGACCTGATGGAGGAGGAAGTGGGCAAACTGGGGGCAATCAAATGGGGATGGAGAAAGAAGCAGGGGGACAGGGGTTGGTGTTTTGTGACTGGCTGTGCCCACCATGGCAGCCATTTTGTGAATGGGCAATCCCTATAGCAGCCATTTTATGATGGCACCTATGACAGTCAAAACTCCAAATGTGCCCACTAACCCAAAACGGTTGGAGACCTGTGAGGTAGGGCATGGAGAACCAGTGCAGATGTAGCATTCCCAGTATCTTAACCATGCTTATGAGACTGCGAGGATTGTGCATTCCCTTTTCCTGGCCCCTGCCTTCTCTCATGAGAATCTCCCTGCTCTGCCAGCCTTAACTACCATTTCATGTTACATCAGCATTAATGTCAACAACAGTTAAAGCTAATGAGCATCCCTCTTAATTATGGGATCAGACTCAAACCCTGGGTTCAAATCTAGGTTAAGACTGAGCCTTGGTTAAGGAAGGCAAGAAAAATGAGGGTCAAAGGGAGAGAGAGGCATACTCTCCCACAGCCCCCCCCCCTTTATTGTGTGAGCTCCTGTGTTTAAAACTGCTGCCTGCTTAACTGATGTTAGTTTTATTTTGTTTGTCCTTAGGTTGTATTTTTACTTTATTTTGTACCATGTTGTTGATTTTATGTAAGTCGCCTGATGCACTTTTTAAGAAAGGTGGGGCATACATCTCTTATTATTACGACTGATGATCAATCAATCAATCATACAAATGCCATTGTACTGGGATACACTATACAAGTTCACTGCATTAAGTTAGGAGGCTGTGAAGCCCATAACCAGGGGAAGGCAGTGGCAGAAGGGACTCTTGACAAACAGATCAAGAATAAGCTAATTGCAACTATACCAGTGATGGTGACCCTTTTTGAGCCCGAGTGCCCAAACTGCAACACAAAACCAACTTATTTATTTCAAAGTGCCAACACTGCAATTAAACCTGAATACCAAGGTTTTAGTTTTAGAAAAACAACTCATACAGTTGTCCGAACTAATTAACATCTTTTGTCTTAAAAGAAAAACACAGTAACAGAGCTTTCGATGATACAAACAGTTTTTTGTTGAAAAAAAATCAACTCAAAAATTATTATAGTACTACATTGTACACATAGCCTGAAGGGAATTATACAAACTTTTAAAATAATTAGGCAGATGTATTTTTGGATAAGGGATTCTCAACTTGTAATATGATTATATGCCAGACTGAATTTGTATGGGGCAAGCTTTACCCCGGGTCCTTTCCCTGCTTCTACAGGTGTCGGATTAGTAAAAGTAAAAGTCAACCTGTACTAGGATGAGCAAGATAAACCAGAAAACTAAACGTGCTTAACACATTTTAAACACTTTATGTCTTGGACTGCAAACACTGCATTAGGTAAAAGTTTGCATTGGGCATGCTTTTCCACAATTAATGTGATCTTTGCTATTGCATGCATGCTGATAATTTGTCAAACCTTGGCTCATACTCCGTTAGTTTGAGAGCAACATGTGCAGCACTCAGGTCATGTTAGGGCTTTACATCCAAGCCATGCTCTGTGCATCATTCTTCAAAATCTTTTAAATGTGATAACAATGAAGAAAAGAATTCTGTAACAGGAATTCTAGAACAAAATCATTCTGTTCTACACTGTGAGAAAGAACAAGGTCATTAGTGTTTTTGGTAATTAGGATCTATACTTGGTAATCCTGAATTTAACATGTAATTTAGGCTGTACTACAGTGTAGTCCAGAGTTATCCAGTCTGCTAATGGGCTGGGTTTTATTTATTGATTTGATTTGTACCCTGCACTCAAGGGGTACAAAGAAAATTGGCACTCAAGGTGGCTTACAATCACAAATAAACTTGATAAAAACAGTAAACTAATACATTCAAACACATTAAAAACACAGCAACAGGTGGGGACTAGCACCCAGGTCTCTTACCACTACACTGGCTCTCATTGCCTTTCCTCCAGGAACAAATTATCTCTCTATTTTTACCCTCACAACAATCCTGTGAGGTAGGTTAGGTTGAGAGGTAGTGACTGGCCCAGATCATCCAGTGAGAAATGCGAGGCATTTGCCAGTCCTCTTCAGGCAGCAAAATGTCCTGGGCCAGGACTGGCTGTTATGTATGTGTGTCCTGTTTGGCTGCTGTGTCTGAATGAGGCAGTAGGTCAGTCTCTGCTTCTTTCTTGAACGTGTGTGTGTGTGTGTGTGTGTGTGTGTGTGAGAGAGAGAGAGAGAGAGAGAGAGAGAGAGAGAGACTGAGACTTTTCAGAGCAACTGGGCCTGAAGAATAGGTTTTGAGGTAGGCAACGCTGGAGGAAGAGGAGTGTGCGTGAGCGCGGGGATTTAAAGGAGCAGCCCAGCCACTCCTTTGCAGGCAGGCAGGGCTGAGAGCGAGCTGCGGAAAGGAGCCGACCTAGCATTTAAAGCGGCAGCTGCCCGCCACCTCGCTTTGCCTCCCCCCCCCGCTTGTTCTCCCTCCCCTCCCCTCGGGGAATCTTCATTTAAAGCGGCAGCTGCCCTCCTGCCTCATCTCGCCTCTCTCAGCTTGCTCTCCTGCCCCTCCCCTCGGGAATCCTCACTGTAATCCCTGCCTGATCTCGCTCCTCTCGCATGTCCACAGATTGGTCCCTGCGTGCCAGCTGTGGCACGCGTGCCATAGGTTCGCCTTCACTGAACTATACCATATAGCGGTGTAAACTATTACGAAATGAATATTTTTTTTTTGTATTTTCATCTCTGCCATTTATTTGAGGGGAAGAAAAATGCATACATGACTGATCCTGGGCAGTGGCCAGCTGGCAGAAGTGTTACAACTATATCTTTTTTCTGTAAGGAGACATAAGAGAGAGAAAAGACATACATTTACTGGTTAATATTAGCTATGGATGTAAATATTCTTGTCTGGATGCTGTGCAAAGTGAAGACAAGGAGTTGGGGCCAATATAGTCCTGTTCACCCAACATGCCTGGAGATATGAACAAGGGAGGGAGGCAGGATCACACCCCCTTGCCCTGCCCCACACCTCCATAGGTTCATCTGCATGGTCAGGGCCACAATACACTTTTAGTCTACCTGACAGACTTCAGAGTGCTAAAGCAGCATGTATTTTAGAGATGCACAAAAGAGGAGATTAGGTCAAATGTAGAAAAATGAAGTAAACTAGTCTATTATGTTGACTAAGATTGAGGGTTGACAGCTTAATTAGCACACCTACCTTCTTAGGGGAATATTTTGATTAAATATTTAAAACAGCTAATACAACTACCTCACCAGATGCTTCCTCCACTAGAGAAATCTGTGTTGGAGTTTCGACTTCAAGGGCAACCTAGAGCAGACAAACAAAACATATACAGATGCATGCTAAGAGACACAAACTCTATTTAAGACATACGTATATAGAATGGATATTCTTATGGCATCATAGTACAGTGCCTTGCAGAAGTATTCACCTTCCCTTTGACTTTTCCACATTTTGTTGTGTTACAACCTGGAATTGAAATGGATTCAGTTGGCATTGTTACCACTTGATGTACTCAAGATACTCAGTACTGTGAAGGTGCAAAATATATATATTTTAATTATGGCATAAAAGTTAAGTAAACAAAAACAAACTGGCACTTGTTGGTTGCATAAGTATTCACCCCCAAGTCAATACTTGGTAGAAGCACCTTTGGCAGCACAGCTACGTGTCTTCTTGGGTAAGTCTTTATCAGCTTTGCGCAACTAGATCCTGCAGTGTTTGCTCCAGCTGTGTCAGGTTGGATGGGGACCATTGGTGAACAGCAAAGTTCAAGCCTTGCCACAGATTCTCAATCGGATTGATGTCTGGGCTTTGATTGGGCCATTCTAAGACTTTTGGGTTCTTGTTTTTAAACCACTCTAGTGTCACTTTGGTTGTGTGTTTAGGGTCACTGTCCTGCTGGAAGGTGAAATAGATAGAAGACGGTTTGCGAGAATCCTAGCAAATACTTTACCTGCGGTAGCTAAGAGAGAAATACCCTGATAGTTTCCACAGTCTGTTCTATCACCCTTCTTAAAGAGGGTGATAATTATGGCATCCCTGAAGTCTTCTGGGATCTCTTCTCTTATCCAGATTTTTTCGATGAGTTTATGAAGATGTTGTACAAGTTCGGGCCCCCCTTCTTTAAAGATTTCAGCAGGAATCCCATCTGGTCCACTAGCTTTGTTGTTCTTCATTAGATTAATGGCTTTTTTTACTTCATCCAAAGTGGGGAGTATTGCAAGTTCCTCTCTAATTTGTTTTTGCGGGATTTGCGAGAAAATATATTTATCCACCTTAGATTTACGATTTAAAAGGTCATAATAATGCTCTTTCCAACGCAGTGCAATAGACTCTTTGTCTTTTAAGAGTTGCCTGCGAAACATGGAGTATCTATAAACGTCACTTCCACCTCCTTGAAAGATTTCATCAACGTTGCCTCCGGAAAATCCTGCGAATTACTTGGGAAGATAGGCGAACAAATGTCAGTGTACTGGAAGAAGCAAAGACTACTAGCATTGAAAAAATTATCCTTCAACGCCAACTTCAGTGGACCGGTCATGTTGTTCGAATGCCTGACTGCCGTCACCCAAAGCAGTTACTTTATTCCCAACTCAAGGATGGAAAGCGGAATATCGGTGGTCAATATAAGAGGTTTAAAGATGTTCATAAGGCTAATCTAAAAAAATGCAATATAAACATTGAAAACTGGGAAGCTCTGGCCCATGAACAATCTAAATGGAGGTTGGCCTTTCACAAAGGTTCCATGGACTCTGAAGAAGCCCGAGTGCAAGGTGAAAGGGAGAAACGTGCTAAGCGAAAAGCACTTCAAACGAATCCTTTACAGGACCATCTTCCATCTGGTAACCTGTGTCCTCACTGTGGGAAGCTGTGTGATCTAGAATTGGCCTCCACAGTCACTTACGGACCCATTGCTAGAGTCTACACAATCTTCTTTAGAATTTCCTCCTTTTATCCTGGAAGACAATCTTATTCGGTCACGAGTGATCGCCTGATGATGATGATGGAAGGTGAACCTCCACCCCAGTCCCAGGTCCCTTGCAGACTGAAACAGGTTTTCCTCTATAATTGCCCTGTATATGGCTCCATCCATCTTGCCCTCAATCCTGATCAGTTTCCCAGTCCCTGCTGAGGAAAAGCATCCGCACAACATGGTGCTGCCACCACCATGCTTCACCGTGGGGATGGTGTTCTCAGGGCAATGAGCACTGTTGGCTTTGCGCCAGACATAGCGTTTTGCAGCAAGGCCAAAAAGTTCCATTTTGGTCTCATCAGACTGGAGAACCTTTCTCCATATATTTGCTGTGTCTCCCACCTGCCTTTTTGCAAACTCCAAATGGGCTGTGATATGGGTTTGTTTCAGCAATGGCTTTCTTCTTGCCATTCTTCCATACAGTCCAGCTTTGTGGTGTGCCCAGGTGATAGTTGTCCCATGGACAGTTCCTCCCATCTCAGCTGCAGATCTCTCCAGCTCCTTCAGATTTACCACTGGCCTCTTGGTTGCTTCTCTGACTAATGCCCTCCTTGCCTGGTCACTAAGTTTTGGTGGACAACCTTCTCTAGGCAGAGTTGCAGTTGAGCCATATTCTTTCCACTTTGTGATAATGGATTTAACGGTGCTCCGGGGGATGTTCATAGTTTGGGATATTTTTTTCTAACCCAACCCTGATTGGTGCTTTTGCACAACTTTTTCCGAGTTGTTTTGTTTTGATAGCTCCTTGGTCTTCATGACGCTGTTTGTTTAGATATGCTCTCCGACAAACTCTGTCACATTTAATCTGAGATCATGTGGCACTGGAATTGCACACAGGTGGACTCCATTCAACTACTTACAGTGACTTCTGGAGGCAGTGGGTTGCACCAGAGCTTATTTAGGTATGTCACAGCAAAGGGGGTGAATACTTATGCAACCAACAAGTGCCAATTTGTTTTTGTTTACTTAACTTTTGTGCCACAATAAAAATATTTTGCACCTTCACCATGTTGAGTATCTTGTGCATATCAAGTGGTAACAATGCCAATTAAATCCATTTCAATTCCAGGTTATAACACAACAAAATGAGGAAAAGTCAAAGGGGAGGTGAATACTTCTGCAAAACACTGTAACTGGTATTAAGGTTTCAGTGACATAAACATGTGCCTCTAGGGGGTATGCCAATAATCCAGCCTTCGCCAGCTTGGTGCCCTTGAGATGTTTTGGACTTCAACTCCCATCAGCCCCTGACAGCATGGCCAATGGTCAAGAACGATGGGAGTTGTAGACCAAAACATCTGGAGGCATCAGGCTGGGGAAAGCTGCATTAATCTATGAAAAGCAACCGTTAATGTGTACTTCTTGAAAACATGACTAGATCACATTCACTGAATCAAGAGGCAAGGCTCACTCAGAAAACCACACTTTTTTTTACTGAGAATCTCTTCCTTTTCCCAATCATGTTCCTTACTTTCTTTGCCGCCTAATCTTTGGTGCTGCTCCAACAGATGTTCCACAAAAATGGCTAGAGAAGTAGCTTGAGGATCATGGAATCCAAGAGTGAGATGCTGATGGGATTTATCTCTGCATGAAGAGACAACCACCATCTTTTGCAGTGTGGGGGGAGAACCTGAAGTTCAACACTTTAATGAAAGGCTCTTCCTTTGTAGCTCATTTTACTTCAAGATGTGACAGATGAATGGTAAGATGAAGTAAAACTTAGTCTCTATAACACTGCTTAGGTGGACTTTGCTTCCTAATACTATTGCAATTCTACCTTTGCACACATTGCTAGTTACAAAAGTTTTAAGTTGTCGGAACAGCTGCAAATCTTGGGTTAATTAACCCACAATTTGCCCTGGCATATGCCCAGTGCATGCCATTTCAGCTTTGCATAACCAACCTCCGATCAGAGGTTGGTTCATAACATGCAAACCCAGACGCTATAGGTTAATCATGGGTTAGACAACTCACAGTTAACCTAGAATTAGTTCTTGGGTTAACTGTGGGTTGTTTAACCCACAATTAACCTAGAATGTCCAGATTCACATGTCACAAATCAACCTCCAATGGGGCCAAAACAGCAGACGCCAGGGCAAATCGTGGTTTAATTAACCCACAATTTGACATGGTTATGTGCAAATGGGGCTATTGCAATATACAAGAAGAGGGATAACTTACAATGTGATTCTCCCAAAATTTATATCGTGGATTAGTTAGTAGCAACTCCTTTGTCACTGGTGAACAGTACAGACGAACTGTCAAGCTTTGAAGACAAAAGAAAGAGATATGTGGTTTAATATATATCATGATCTGTATCGGAGATCTTTGGCTACTGGGTGGTATAGAAATGTAATAAAAAGTAAATAAATATCCAAAGAATTAAACAACTCATTCCATGTCCTCAAGCATGCTTGGGGCTTGTGTTTATCAAAAAGCAGACCCTGTGTCACCTTGTGAAACTGGGCATTTCCAAGAGCAGTTTGTGATTTGGCATAGGTGTCTATTATTTAAAAGTAAAAAAAATCCACTGGGATAGCTTTTGTATCCCAGACATCATCTGCTGCACTATATGGTCTTAGGTCTCCTCCACCAGATGTAGTGCAAAGCATCCCTCTGGTATCAAACACATGCTAGTTATTAGCCGCTGCCCAAGCTATGTACCTGCCAAGATTTGAGTTCCAAATTCCAATGGCTTTCCAGTGATTGCTGAGGAATCTTTAGAGAAAAACAAAGTGAGAGAAAACCGACAACAGCTCCTAATTCCATGGCCATATAAAAAAAAATCTGCATTGCAGAAGTTGCATTGTTATGTATGCCTAAATAAATCTGGTGGTTGCTGCAGTATCCTTAAACTATTTTTAAGGAGAGCATGGGGAAGAGAGAGAGAGCACAAACTTAAACTACACTGTCCCTCATGGGGGGAAAGGGGAGAAAAATGCATGGGAAATTTTTACTAAAGGGGCCACTGGGAACTCAAGTTACAAAGACAGCTAATTTCAGAGGCAAAAGGGTAGACTAATGCACATCAGAGAATCTACTATGATCAGTATGCAAGAAGAGATTACAATACTTAATGTAGAATCTAAGAAGCGAAACTTTCATTTTGAAAACAGAAAATAGTTTTTTTGTCTCCCCATACCCTCTCCCTCATACACACACTTTTCCTTCTATGCCCCAAAACATTCTAAGTCCCCCCCCCCCAGAAATCCATAATAACTGAAATAGTCGACTTCAAATCGAATTGTGCAACTGAAGAAAAGCTTCTTGTTCCTGATGATAGGATTTATTTCCAATTTAATGTGATGTTATTGGAAACCATTTAGCATGAAATTTCATGCTTAAATTAGCAGTACACTAGTGTATAAAGTACACAACATTTCAAGGGCACACTTCGGATAGCATAGCTAGAAACTGACACAAACAACTGCTAGATTTTCATATTGCCCTACTGTGCAATTGTGTAGTTTCCTACAAATGTATACAGTAACATGTAATTCTCTTCATACTATAATAACATGGATCATCTACTTTTCTGGCAAAATGAAGCCTTACCACAAAAAATGTTTTTACGTGACCAAAATAAATATAATTCTGTTAAACAGTCTAATTAGACTGTTGGATTTGGAGAAGGTTCTTGCACAAAGGAAAGCTCTGAATGAACAAACAAAAGCCTGGAAATCAAAGAAGCAAGGGAAGACGAAAATAATTATCTGTCGCAAAAAACTTTCAAAGATTCCAGGGTGGTGGATTTCATTCCAGGGTGGTGGAATGAAATCTGATTTCCCAGCTACACAAGTTACTGGTTCTATTACTTTAGCAAAAGTTGTCAGAAACCATTCATTACCTGCATGCCAGTCTTCTTTTCATGGAAGGGGCTCTCAGTCCTTTCATGTGATCTAAAGTTTCAATAAAAAATTCTTTCAGAAATCCAGCATGTTTTGGGAACATCCTACAGTCTTGGGCCTCAATCAAGGTAAGACCTTCGTAAGGGTAGACACCAGCACAAGTTTTGAAGCTCAAAGAAGCAGGCTCAATATACATGCTGAAATACTACTGTTTGGTACAAGGCTCCTGCTGATTTGACATGCCGGCTGCAGAAAATGTTAAAAGCAATACTTGTCTGATGATTAACTGAATTTAAAATATTGTTTTCAGTACATGTAACCTTTAAAAATTGTTGATGGCAAGCACCATCTTAGAAGAGGCATTACTCCTTCTCTCATCCATAGGAGGGAATGCCTCTTCATAGGTCTATTATGATCCTACAGCACACCAGGCATATCATCTAAAAAAAAGGAAGCATGCATATTGTTTCATAACGATTGTTGCATATATAGTCATATGTGGAATTGCAGCATTTTAATTAATTAATTGAACAATCAACTAAAACTCATACAGGTAACTAAGTGGGTGACAGATATATATAAATAAGGCAAAATATTTTAGCAGACCAACTCTTATTTATGTCAGAACAAGCAAACTTTCAAAGTTAGAACTTTTCACCATATCACCGCACTCTGACAATCAAGGCAGTGCAAAGCAGTTTACAGTAATACCTTGGATTGCAAGTAACTTGATCTGAGAGCGTTTTGCAAGACAAGCAAATTTTTAAATATTTATTTAATTTTTTTTTACTTGATATACAAGCGTCGTCTTGCAATACAAGTACTGTAGTACGGCTTAAATTAAAAATCTCTGTACAAATTTTTTTGGGGGGATTTTGTTTTGATATAAGAGTGTTTTGGATTACAAGCAAGTTTCTGGAACGAATTATGCTCTCAATCCAAGGCATGACTGTACATTTTTAAAAATAAATTTTGACTTGATAAACAAGCGACATCTTACAATACAAAGTGTCGTAGGGATGTAACCGCTCGCCTCGAGCGGGCCAAAATCAGCCCTGCTCACGCCCGCCAGAGACTCACTTTGATATACCGGTAAGTGTGTTTTGGATTAGAAGCACAGCTTCGGAACGAATTATGCTTGCAATACAAGGTATTACTGTAATTCCTTCTGTTTCCAATGTTCAGGCTGTGAGTGCTTATGTAGCCAAAACAGCACCACTCACACGTACAACGGGGAGGCATCAACAGAGTTGGGGAAACCTCAAGGTTTGATGAAGTACAAAAAATATTTAGAAAGAAGACCTTCAGAGGAAGAAAAAAACAACTCTCCAAAACAATCCAATGAGGACTGAGTGGCTAAGTGGGAAAAATGGAGGAGAGGCAGAGATAGAGTATTGTGAGAACACTGAACAGCCACAGCACTCTACAAAGCCCTATGAGGAGAGACTGAAAGAACTGGGCATGTTTAGCCTTCAAAAGAGAAGAGTGAGGGGAGATATGATAGCACTCTTCAAGTACTTGAAAGGTTGCCACAGAGAGGAGGGCCAGGATCTCTTCTTGATCATTCCAGATTGCAGGACACAAAATAATGGGCTCAAGCTACAGGAAGCCAGATTCCGCCTGGACATCAGGAAAAATTTCCTGACTGTTAGAGCAATATGCCAATGGAATCAACTACCTAGGGAGGTGGTGGGCTCTCCCACACTGGAGGCATTCAAGGTGCAGCTGGACAGCCATCTGTCAAGGATGCTTTGACTTGGGTTCCTGCATTGAGCAGGGGGTTGGACTCGATGGCCTTGTAGGCCCCCTCCAACTCTATTCTATGATTCTGATACTTCTGCCTACCCCAAAATGGGTGCAGGAGGATCCAGGATTGCAGAAACAACTTCCTTCTCTTGGTTCTTATATCATGTAACCGCAGCTGCATAAGAAAGTCCCAGATGGACCCAAATAGTTTGAATACCCCAAGCTCGCTTGGCCACAATACAGCCCTTAAACAGTGCTTATCCCCACAATTACAGCACATTGGGGGCTGGGAACCATCACAATGAGCAAATGAATGTGGCCCATGACAATTTCCACAGCACCCTCAACTTCGACAAACTGCTGCCACATGTTCAAAATTCTGGCATCAATAATGCTGAAGAGGAGGAATTGTTGATAACCAATAATCACACGGTCCAGAAGCTCTCATTCTCCAAAGCGGAAAAAAAATTATAGTAGGACATACGGTAATTCAGCATCATGCTGAGAAAACAAATGCTTAATAGCTTGAAACCAATCCTCCTCCGAGGCTTTTAAAAACATCATTCTGAGTTCTAAAGGGCTTGTTTGGACTACTGTAGCAAGCTGTGGGTGGAGCTGCCTGCAAAAACTGTTCAGAAACTTCAGCTGGTCCAGAATGCTATGGTCAGACTGACTGGGGCTGGTTACAGGGAGCATGTGACTCACTTGTTACAGCAGCTTCACTGGCTACTGGTCTGTTTCTGGACAGAATTCAAAGTGCTGCTTATGACCTTTAAAGCCCTATACAGCTTGGGACCAGGCTACCTGAAAGACCGCCTTCTTCCATATGAACCTGTCCGAGATCTTTGGGAGAGCCGTTCTTTTAAGACTGCCACCTTCAGAGGCATGTTTGGCGGTAACATGAAAGAGGGCCTGCTCTGCTAGGTCCGCTCCCTCTCTGCTATCCTTCCCCATTCAGGCAAAGAACTTTTTATTCAAGCAGGCCTTTGGCATGTAAGCAGTTCTGTTGGGTTGGATGCTGTTCTTATTGTTTTTAATTGTGTTTTAATATATTTTTTTTACTATTGTTTTTATCAAGTTTTATTTGCGACTAAGCTGCCTTGTCATTTTTCATGGTAGAAAGGTGGAGTACGTATAAATACCCCCCCCCAATAACTTTCTTTTCCAACAGAAAGAGAGAAAGTTGACGTGTAACTTTACCGTAATTTTTCCTAAGACATTCAGCCAAAGTAACTTTTCCATTTGCTCCTTGGGTTTACGTGCAAAGAACAAATCCTCTCTTTGCAAGCATCTAGACAGCACAATTGTCGCCTACTGCCTTTTTAAGCTCACCCGCCAACTTCAAAGGACTAATATCCTTAAACGTAGCATCCTTCCGTCAATTTTAATTACAATGAGAATATCCTGCTTCATCCCCTCGCTTTGCGATCCCCCTTTCCGCAGAACCCAACTCTTAATTTTGGGGGTCCTGCTCCCCTACCATAGTCCTCACCCTCTCCAAACCTCTCACTCGTGCGCCCTCCCTTGTTTCCTCGAACACGCCATTCTAACTCTCTGTACGAACCGCAGCCAGCTGCCCTTCTCGCCTACTTCACCGCCTCCTCAAACGGTAGAAAGTTCCTTTAGGGCACAATCCTATGCAAGTTTAGACAGAAATAAGAACTGCATGCTGGGAGTTGTAGGACTTATTTCTGTCTAAACATGCATAGGATTGCGCCGTCACACTCTCTCCCTCCCGGGCCCCAGTTCAGTCGACCAGCCCACCCACTCCCAACTAGCACAAACCGAAGCACTCACACAGACGCACTACACAATTGGGATGAGATGGGGGAGCAACTCCCTCCCGAAGCCCCGCCCCTGACGCCACCGCCCCGCGCACAGACGGACCGGAAAAGCGGGGTGGGGGTGGCCGTCTCACCCTTATGGCAGTGGGACAGGAAGTAAGCCCGAGCCAGCAGATTCTCCCGGTCGAAGCGGTCTATGGAGAAGAGCGGGTATTCCCGCATCCTCCCGCCAAAGCTACTCATGGCGCTGTCCGATTCCTCCGCGGCTCGTCGCCGACTACTTCCGCCAGGCTTTCTCCGCGCCGCCGTTCCATTGGCTGAGGTTGAGGCCCAATAATCGAAAAGCGTCGGCGCATGCGCCATGGAGGGGGCGGGGACGCAGTGCCGCTCTCCTTGCTGCGTATGTAGAGCCTAATCGGCACGCCCCTTTCGGTCCTGGAAGATCTGAACTTGAGGGCGTGGCAGAGGCAGTTTTCAGGCTCCCATTACAGCAGTGTCTTCAAAGTATATGAACTTCCCCCACCCCCCACCTTCTTATTCTGGCCCAACCTAGCACCAGTTGTACCGCAAATCCTCTCTCGCGCTTGCGGCGATGCAACCTACTGCTGCATGTAAATATTTTATTTATTTCATTTTTATACCGCCCAATAGCCGAAGCTCTCTGGGCGGTTTACAACAATTAACAAGACAGTCCCTGCCCGCAGGCTTACAATCTAAAAAATAAATCCATATCTGTGGATTGGGGCTCTAATCCAATACTGGTATAAGAGGAACAGAATAGTAACAGAAGTGGGGACACACACCCCAATCATACACAGAAAAACACCTTTAAAACAAAGCAGTGGCTCTTTTCAATTCAGGTTGTGATGTTGGAGCAGTTACCACGGCAATCCAACGTGAGCCAGTGAGGATTCTCTGCTAGAAGGCATTCAATACACTCACGTCTTGGCTGGTGAGAGGATGAAGGCTCCATCTGTAAGCAGAGGTTGATTCCTAGTTCCTTATTGAACGGAGAGATGCATGAGCAGCCTGAGAAAGGAACTGAACTTTCTATGCCTCTGAACCCCAAAATATGGTGTCTTGTGGGCGGGTGTATAATGTGGGGTGGCCCAAAGTTTATCGGGGGGGCATCCATGCAGCCAGTTTCTTATTTATTGGCTCGGGGCAGCCCGCTTATGTCTTGTGCCAAAATGAAGCGTTGGGCTGGACATGATGCCGGATCCGGGCATCTCATATAGGACAGCCCTCTGGCCGTGTGTGTTATTTATGGTAGCCTGCAGCTTCTTTTGCCCTGTAAAGCCCCAGTGCCTTATTCCGAAGTGTGGCACTAGCACCTTTGTCCAAAAGCTATGCCGGCCCGTTACAACCCACTCCACGAGCGCACCGCCGCTGCCACCGGCAGGAGGTTCTAAACTGCAAAGCGGTTGAACCGCCGCGGCTAGCCCAGAGCGAACGCGTGCGTAGTCTGCTCCTGATTGGCGCCCACGCTATACGTCTGCTGATGCGCGGCGGCTCCAGAGGCAGCTGCCATTGGCTCAACCGAGGCTGGGCGCAGGGACGCTAGCGGTTGCTAAGCAACCGCGTAACCGCTGGAAGAGGAGGACGAGAGGCAGAGGCAGCCGAGCTCGCTTGAGGTCTCCGCGGAGGACCTGGTATCGGGTGAGTGGTGGCTCCACTGGCGTGGGAAACCGATGTGAGGGTTCGGTTCTGGCCGGCTCTATGAGAACCGACTTTGCAGGGAGACGGACTCGCAATGGTTGGGAGAATCGGCAAATATGAAAGTCCCTTCCCCCCCCTTAGAAATGAGCGTTGTTGATTGGGTGCCCCGCTGGCCCCGCCCACTGTTATCCTGGTCCCGCCCCTAGGTTCGCTTCGTCCTTTTTCGAACTCCAACGCCCGCTTTTTAATTCTCCTCAGGACGTCGAATGTCGCGATATTTGATGTCGTGCTAAAACCCCGGTCGTTCATTCCTTGGCGTTTTGTATGCGGGACAAGCCTCTTCGGATAACCTCTTGCCTTCTCTCCACCAGCCCCACCCCCGAGAAAGGAAGCTGTGGCTACCTTTAAAAAAACAGTTATAGGGTGTGATCTAGGAACAGAACCCCGTCTTCTGAACCATAATTTTACCAGACTCAGGACAGGGTAGGGTCATAGGAGGAAACTACCTTATACTGATGCAGGCAGTTAGTCCATCTAGTTCAGTATTGGTTACTGCCCTCCAGGTGTTTTGGACTACAGCTCCCATCAGCCCCAGCCAGTATTGCCAATGGTCAAGATTTCTGGGAGTTGTCGTCCAAAACGTTTGGAGGGCAGCAGTTTGGGGAAGACTACGTAGTTTACTATAACTAAGGCTGCAATCCTATTTCCCCATGGAGGATCCCCATTGAATTCAGTGGGACTTACTTCTGAGTGGACATGCATAGGATTGTGCTGTAAGGGGCAGCAGCTCTTCAGGTTTCAGATAAGGCTCTTGCCCAGCCCTGCCTGAAGATGCCTGGAAACCAGCCTTGGACTTTTTGCCACTAAGCTACTGATATAAATGCCCACACATATATAGAGCAATGGTATAATTGCTAATTGCAATATATATATATATATATATATATGATTAATTTTATGTATTTTAGTTGGTTTATGTGGTATACATGCACAAATGTACTACTGGCTCTAAAGTATTTAGGTAGTGCACACAAAAAATGTACTACTAGGCATTTTACTGAAGGTAGAACAGCAATCGCTGCCCCAGGGGGCTTCCAATTTAAATGTGAAGCACAAACCAGAAAAAAAGTGAGAGCATAACATATAGATAGCAGCACTTTTTTAATTAATTAATTAATTTATTATATTTATGAATCGCCCATCTGGCCAGACATCCGGCCACTCTGAGCGATTTACAATCCAATAAAATACAAGGGGGGGGGGGAACACACACGCACACAGTATAAAACATAATTAAAAACAGAACAAGACTTAAAAATCCTAACCCACCCCATATTCCCACCTGAAAAGCCACGTTTTTAATGCACGGCGGAAGCTAATCAAGGAAGGGGCATGACGGAGGTCACTGGGGAGAGAGTTCCATAAACTGGGGGCTGCCACAGAAAAGGCCCTCCTCCTAGTCCCCACCAGCCTGGTTTCTCTGGCTGATGGGACAGGGAGAAGGCCGTCTGTGGCAGATCTTGTTGAGTGGCCTACTTGATGTTGCTGGAGGCGTTCCTTGAAATATATTGGACCGGAGCCGTACAGGGTTTTAAAGGTCAACGCCAACACCTTGAATTCGGCTTGGCAAACAACTGGTAGCCAGTGCAACTCTTTGAGCACCGGAGTGATGTGATCACGGCAGCGGCAGCCTTTAATCAGGCGAGCGGCTGCATTCTGTACCAGCTGCAACTTCCGAACCGTCTTCCAGGGTAACCCCACGTAGAGCGCATTCCAGTAGTCTAGGCGAGAGGAGACCAAGGCATGAACCACTGATGGGAGCAGATGATTAGGAAGGTAGGTGCGCAACTGCCGTATCAGATGGAGCTGATACAGCGCCGCCCGGCTCACAGCTGACACCTGAGCCTCCATGGACAGCTGGGAGTCTAGAATGACCCCCAAGCTGTGGACCTGGTCCTTCAGGGGTAGATGTACCCCATTCAGCACCAGGTCAACATCCCCTAACCTTCCCTTGTCTCCCACCAGAAGTACCTTGGTCTTGTCGGGGTTCAGTTTCAGCATGTTCCCTCCCATCCAGCCACCCACTAGGTTTAGAGCAATTTTTGCTCACAAAACTTGCCTATGAACTTGTGATGTAATGTGTCATTTCAGATTTATACACACATTACTCACTTGAGTTTAATATTGAGCCACTTTCCTGGTTACTCCTGTTTTATTCCTCCTGCATCATCTTATCACATGTCAGGAAGCAATCTTTCCTATGAACACCCAACTGCCGTTGCTCGTAACCTGAAGATGGCTTGTCTATGGTCACTTGCAGGTGGCCTCTGTGCCAACCAGAGTAGGACTGAAAATGAAGGGAAAAGAAGTAATGAACAAAACAAACAAAATGCCTCATTCTTTCCCATCAAGTTGCATGATCTATCTCGAGGCATTTCAAAATGGACCTATCACTGATTCCCCCCCCCCCAATTTTATAAATGCAGCTATTTTGCAGATCCACTTTGATTTTTAAGCAGCAGTTTCTCTGTACTATTTCCCTGTATCTGTAGTTCAGTTCTAGATGTGTAGTATTTGTTGCATCAGTTTTGGGGGTCTGCCTCCATGACATGTCACTTCAGATGAACCTAGTTAAGGGAGCAATTCTGTGGCCCCTAGACATTGACTGAGGGGCCATAGGATACTGGGGATTCCCCCCTCCGAAGTCGAAAGCAGCACTCTAACCTCGGAAGGGGGAGTCAGAGATCTGCCCCCCTCCCCTGCCCTCTCGCAGCCAACATGGAAAAGGAGGTGAGTGGGGAGGGCTGGACACTGGAGAGGCCACAATATGAGTTATCCTGAGGCCTCTCCAGCCTCCTTCCCTCCCCCTCCGAAGCGCTATCGCTAGACAGGCAAAAAAGGTGTCTGGCGAAAAATGCAGGGCTGGAGGATGGGGAGATGCAGATCGCCTTTGCCGCTCCTCCCACCTGGACTGGATGAATGGAAGCCTCCAAGTTCAGGGGCTTCCAATCATCGAGGGCACAATTGATAGGATTGCACCCTAACCTATAATTTTGAAATAGTGGGTTGTATCCAACGTTAGGTCCCATTCATTTCAGTGAGGCTACTCTTAAGTAGGACTAACATAGGATACAACCAGAGAGGTTCTGAAATAACAATTTAAGGCTGCAATCCTATATCTCCTTACTTGGGAGTAAGCTGCATTGAACAAACTGGGACTTACCCTAAATACATTATTTTACCCTTTCTTAGAGCATTTTCATATGTCCTGGAGAACTGTTAAAATTATCATCTGGGTCATCATTTCTTCTCCAGCTCATTCACAAATGAATATTTCCCCAGCTTTTGTCCCTTCCCTCTTCCATCTAGTGCAAGAGAATGTCTGGAAATTACACATCTCTGTGATAATAATGGTGCATGTTGGACCAGTAATATAGTCAGTCAGGGCGTATCTGTTCACAGATGATATCAAAAACACATATAACAGCTTCCTTTTATGGTTTACAAGTTGATTCAAAAACTGGATTCCTGTGTATTCATAGCCACATTAAAATAATTCATGTGTGCACACAAGCAAAACGATAAGATTCAAAGGCACTTTCAGTGGGCTGTGTGAAAACATTCTTGCTACTTTAGGTTAGAATCCCATTTGCATTTTCTTTTCATGTTTCTTTGTTTTTGTAGGCGTTCTTATGGAAAATCCTGTTGTGTTCATGGATAGTAAGGATGTGTCATGTACAGCTTTCCCCTCTGAAGAAGCGCATATGATAGATGAGCCGGGTACATCCTTCAGTAGTGAAGCAGATAGCCTGGAAGACATGTAAGTGCTGATCGTCCAGGATTGTTAGGTTAATATGCCATTGAAGTCTAGCTTCACTCTTCATTGACAGACTTTCTTCATTTGTGGACATGAATTATCTAAGTAAATGTCAATCCATCATATCCCAAGGGCTTGGGATGAATAGTGGCACTAAAAGGTCTTGGATGGTGCTATTGAGATCCCCCGGGTTGTTGGTTCTGGGGGATTTCAATGTCCATGCCAAGGCCAAATGATCAGAGGTGGCTGACATACCTTGGACTTGGTTTTCTTAGCAGGGCAAGAAGAGGATGATCTGAGGGTGGAGGAACTTACCATCATTCCCTTGTCATGGTCAGATCACCTCCTGATGAGACTGTCAGTGGGTTTTCCCCTCTGCAGGGGTAGGGGACCCACTACGATGGTCAACCCCCAGAGGCTGATATATCCAATTGGTTTTCAGTTGGCTCCGGGGGATTTTCCAGATGACTGGTACTCCTGTCAAAGCCCTGGTCAACCTGTGGAATATGGAGATGGTCAAGGTGGTTGACATGGTCGCTCCTGAGCATCCTCTCTCACTTAGCAGAGTCCAGATGGCTCCATGGCATGCTCCAGAGCTTAGGGCAATGAAGCAAGCTGGGAGACAATTAGAATGCAAGTAGAGAAAGACTCCTGATGAATGAATCAAACGTGATCCAACACTGAGCCGGCTTAGTGGCGGTGAAGGCAGCAAAGAAGCCTTTGACCCTTTGGCAGCCCACTATTGATCTATTTGCTCAGCATTTTGAGGATAAAATTGCTTGCATCCATCAGGACTTTGATTCCCCTATTTTAGCAGATCGATCTCGTGAGGTGTCCAGAGCACAGTCTGGTTCAGTATTAGTTTTACTTAATGAGTTTTACTTAATATGGCTCAAAGACATGGACAAGATGCTTGGACTGGTATATGCGACCACTTGCATGTTGGATTCTTGCCCTTCCTGGCTGGTGAAATCTAGCAGAGAAGGGACAACTGGTTGGGCCAGGGAGGGGATAAATGCCTCCTTACGAGAAGGAGTGGTCCTGGGTCGCCTGAAAGAGGCAGTGGTAAGACCACTCCTTAAGAAGCCCTCCCTGGATCCAGAAGATCTGAACAATTATAGGGCAGTTGCACAGATCCCTTTCCCGGGCAAGGTCCTCGAGTGTGTGGTTGCTGACCAGATCCAGGCACTCTTGGATGAGACTGATTTTCTGGATCTCTTTCAGTTAGGGCTCAGGTCTGGATTTGGTACTGAGACTGCCTCCATTGCCCTGTATGATGACCTGTGTCAGGAGAGAGACAGGGCGAGTGTGTCCCTGTTGATACTCCTTGATCTCTCAGCAGCGTTCGAGACCATCGACCATGGTATCCTTCTGGAGTGGCTGTCCAAGTTGTGAATTGGATGCAATGCTTTGCAGTAGTTCCACTCCTACCTGGATAGTCAATTCCAGAGGGTGGTGCTTGGGAGGTATTGCTCGGCTCCATGGTGCCTCCAGTGTGGGCTTCCACAGGGGTTCATTCTATCCCCCATGTTGTTTAACATCTACATGAAAATACTGTGCAGGGTCATCCGGCGTTTTGGGATGCAGCCACCTGCTGACTTCCTGGCAACAAAGGGCAGTAAACAAATGTTTGCTGGGGCACAGAAGCAAACATGAGGCAGGAGGGAATTACACTCCACATTTTAAGAGCCCGGGCGATTTCCCCTCCCAAAGATCCTTTCTGAAGGTATAAGGGAAACTACCCCTTCACTGCAAAAAGAATCACAAAGGAAGAGGGAATTAGCTCCAAGGATATGTACCCAGTGGCATTTTGCTACAAAGCTGTCAGCCCCTCTTCTTTGCCAGAAAGAGCCTGGGGTAGACGAAATTGGGATCCAAAGTCCCCCACCATCTTTCAGCAACAAAGAGTTATCCCCTTTTTGACCAAGGCAGGCATGTCAGGAGGCAGGATATTCCCTGTAAATGTCATGGGGTCCCCCATTCATTTATCATGTTTATCATGTGTTTGCTACATATAATTTCATGTAGATACAGTTATGGCTTCTTGTTTAGAATGTGCTAGGTTTGACTTGAGTTTTACTCTGAAAGTTCTAACAAATTATAATGAGTTGAGCATGTTCAGACATCACAGATCATAGAGCTGGAAGGGGCCTACAAGGCCATCAAGTCGAACCCCCTGCTAAGTGCAGGGAACTAGAAGAGGGGTCTCCCATCCAAGTCTTTGAACATCCACATTCAGTCGACATTCTCCTTCAGTTCTCAGTGTTTGTACATAAGATTCTATTTTTTAAATTACTTTTAGCAAATTAACTGGTGATGTCTCTGGAGCCACAGCCAGTATTAACATCAAACCGAAATCCATACATCGTGCCAAAACATGGTCAGATGAAGTTGAGAATCTATACAGATTTCAGCAAGCTGGATATAGGGATGAAACTGAATATAAACAAGTGAAGCATGTTGATATGGTAAGACTTAATATGGTAAGACTTGATAGTTTTACTATGTATTTTAATAGTAAATACTCTTAATAGTAAATACTCTTAAAGTATTGCATACCCGTACACTATAATCAATATCAGAGACCCTCCATGGGATCATCATCATCATCATCATCATCATCATCATCATCATCATCTACAGTATTTGTATACCGCTCCATATCTAAGTAGATTCCAGAGTGGTGAACAGTAAAAAGACAAAAACAGATAAAAGAAACAAAAACAACACACTGAAAACAAAATAACAATTACAGCGGTGATTGGACAGCAGAGAAGGCATCCCGGAACAAGGAGGTTTTCAGCAGGCGCCACAAGCAGCACAAAGTTGGAGCCTGCCTGACCTGCAGAGGCAGGGAGTTCCACAGAAAGGGAGCCACCACACTGAAGGCTCTTCTGATTCAGTTGTCACAAGGATATAGAGCTGTGTGTCATCAGTGTACTGATGGCATTTGGCTTCAAACCCCTTAATGACCGCTCCCAGCAGCTTCATATAGATGTTAAACAACACTGGGGACAAGATGGCACCTTGCGGAACCCCATAGTGCAATTGCTAAGAGTTCGAGGAATAGTCACCCAATCTTACTCTCTGAAATGGACCCTGCAGTAGGAACGAAACCACTGTAACACAGTGCCTCCGATGCCCAACCCATGGAGTCGATCCAGGATCATGTCAAAATGATACATAAAGTCATTGGCTGAACACTGCATGACTAATTCCACATGCTCAAGATCACTTTGGACTGGTGCTTCTTGAACATCAGCCCCCTCTCCTACCTGGAACAGGGGACTTTTGAATCCGAGGGGACTTTTGGAAGCAGTTTATGATATGATGTGACGGGTGGTGGGGTCTGCTGTTCAAATAACAAAAGTCAGAAATCCCAGTAGGAATGACCCAGCCCTTCGGAACAATTAAAGTAGCTCTTTGGTTCCTCGCCATCATGATTATGGAAGTGCAGCAGTGGCTCTTTATGTCATGCATCCATGAGTAATAGATTCTCTCTGCCTTTTAAAAAACTGAATAACTGATATTTATTTACACAATGATTGGCGGTTCTGCTTCCCTTGACTAATCAACAGGAGTCTCACACAAACACAGGAGAACAAAAGGCGAATTCTGGGATTGCAGCTGCATCTCATGTACATATAGTGCAGCTGGCATTTGGCCAAAGAATTGCATGCAGACCTTCCTGCCAGAGGAATTGCTGTGGCAGGGTCCCCTCCAGCAACCATGAAACTAGATTAGGCTGTAAAGAGGCAGTTCTTAGGATGCTCTGATGTTGATCAGCGGCAAACTGAGGTCATCTATTTACTCATTAAGGTTGAGCAATGAAACTGTTTCCTCCCCAGAGGGACATAATGCACCAAACAGGCTGTGTTCACACTCTCTAGCATTTCATTCTGAAGAAACAATTGTGGTGACATTGCCCTATCCCGGTGAATATTCCATATAGTTGTAGTCACCAAGGATCCTGATGTCGCCATCACCCATAACTTGAATAAGGACCAAGCTGATCTATTTTGCCTTCCAGTTTCTGTCCCTTAGAACATGCTTTTTCTACTTTCTCAACCATCATGTAGAATTGGGCTTTCTGTGTTTTGGCTTTAGTTCAAATGACTCTAGCAAGATCTTATGCCCCACGGAACTCTCTGTGTTGCATGATGGCTCCTTTTGTATTGTTTAGAGCAGATTTTAGCACAGTCATTCACATGAGGAGCTGAGCATCCTAAATTTACTGTTGAAAACACTTGAAATTATCCTTTACTAATTGAGATGAATGGCTCACAAGTCTTTTGGATGATGGTCACAAGAATGGATGTAACAGTAAAATATTGTGGGATTGAAAATCTGGCTTTTTTCACTTTGGTTCATAGAATCATAGAATCATAGAAAAGTAGAGTTGGAAGGGGCCTACAAGGCCATCGAGTCCAACCCCCTGCTCAATGCAGGAATCTAGGTCAAAGCATCTCTGACAGATGTCTGTCCAGCTGCACCTTGAATGCCTCCAGAGTGGGAGAGCCCACAACCTCCCTAGGTAGTTGATTCCATTGTCTTATTGCTCTGACAGTCAGGAAATTTTTCCTGATGTTTAGGTGGAATCTAGGTTCCTGTAACTTGAGCCCATTATTCCGTGTCCTGCAAACTGGGGTGAAGGAGAAGAGATCTTTGCCCTCCTCTGTGTGACATCCCTTCAAGTACTGGAAGAGTGCGATCATATCTCCCCTCAGTCTCCTCTTCTGAAGGCTAAACATGCCCAGTTCTTTCAGTCTCTCCTCATAGGGCCTTGTTTCCAGTCCCTTTATCATCCCTGTTGCCCTCCTCTGAACCCTCTCCAGTTTGTCTATGTCCTTCTTAAAGTGAGGTGCCCAGAACTGGACGCAGTACTCAAGATGAGGCCTAACCAGTGCCGAGTAAAGGGGAATTATCACTTCCCGCGATTTGGAAGCTATACTTCTATTAATACAGCCCAAAATTGCATTTGCCTTCTTTGCAGCCACATCGCATTGCTGGCTCATATTCAGTTTGTGATCTACCACAATTCCAAGATCCTTCTCACTTGTAGTATTGTTGAGCCAAGTGTCCCCCATTCTGTAACTCTGGATTTGGTTTCCTCTCCCTAGGTGCAGCACTTGGCATTTATCCCTATTAAATTTCATTCTGTTGTTTTCGGCCCAGCGCTCCAGCCTATCGAGTTCACTTTGAATATTGTTTCTGTCTTCCAGAGTATTAGCTGTTCCACCCAACTTTGTGTCATCTGCAAATTTGATAAGCATTCCCTGTACCTCCTCATCCAAGTCATTAATAAAAATGTTGAAGAGCACCGGGCCCAGGACCGAGCCCTGTGGTACCCCGCTCGTTACCTCTCCCCAGTTTGAGAAGGAACCATTGATAAGCACTCTTTGAGTCCGATTCTTTAGCCAATTGTGGATCCACCTGATAGTTGTTCCATCTAGCCCACTCTTAGCTAGCTTACTAATCAGGATATCATGAGGCACTTTGTCGAAAGCTTTGCTGAAGTCCAGGTATATAATGTCCACAGCATTCCCACAGTCCACAAGGGAGGTTACCCGATCAAAAAATGAGATCAGATTAGTCTGACAGGATTTGTTCTTGACAAATCCATGCTGGCTTCTAGTAATCACTGCATTGTTTTCAAGGTGCTTGCAGACTGACTTCTTTATAATCTGCTCAAAAATCTTCCCGGGGATTGATGTCAGACTGACTGGCCTATAGTTCCCAGGTTCCTCCTTCTTGCCCTTTTTGAAGATGGGAACAACATTTGCCCTCCTCCAGTCGTCTGGCACTTCACCTGTCCTCCATGATTTCTCAAAGATAATAGACAGTGGTTCTGAGAGTTCTTCTGCCAGTTCCTTTATTACTCTAGGATGCAGCTCATCAGGCCCTGGAGATTTAAACTCGTTCAGAGTAATCAGGTGCTCCTTGACCATTTGCCTATCAATCTCAAGCTGCAATTCTGCCCCTTCAGTCTGCACTTCAGGTTTGCCAGGGGGGTCATAGACCCTCTTTTGGGAGAAGACCGAGCCGAAGTAGGAATTGAACACTTCTGCCTTTTCTTTGTCTTCTGTTATCAATTTGCCATCCTCATCGCGTAGTTGAACCACCAGTTCTTTCTTCTGTCTTTTACTGTGCATGTATCTGAAGAAAGCTTTTTTGTTGCTTTTAGCATTCCTCGCTAACCTTAGCTCATTCTCAGCTTTAGCCTTCCTGACACTATTCCTGCAGTTCTGTGCTACCTGCCTGTACTCTTCCCTTGTAGCCTGTCCTTCCTTCCACTTCCTATACGTGTCCTTTTTTGTTTTCAGGTCATCTTTGAGTTTATTGTGAAGCCACATTGGCTTCTTCTGTTGCCCTCTGCCTTTTTTCCTTGTGGGAATTGTTTGCAATTGTGCCTTTAAAATTTCCTTTTTTAAAAACTCCCACCCCTCCTGGGCTCCCTTTCTCGTGAGAGTCACATGCCATGGGATCTTACTAATCATTGTTCTGAGTTTGTTAAAATTGGCTTTCCTAAAATCCAGGGTACGTGTTTGGCTACACTCAGCTTTTGCTTCTGTTAGAATCAAGAACTCAAGTATAACATGGTCACTTCCCCCCAGAGTTCCCGAAACTGCCACTTTATCCACTAACTCGTCTCTGTTGGTTAGAATCAGGTCAAGGATAGCCGATCCTCTAGTTCCTTCCTCCACTTTCTGTAGGAGGAAGTTATCAGCAGCACAGCTCAGGAATTTCTTGGAGGGGCCATGTTTGGCTGAATAAGTCTCCCAACAGATATCAGGGAAATTGAAGTCCCCCATTACTACCACATCGTGCCTCCTTGAAACAATGGCAATTTGCTTTTCAAAAGTTCCATCCTCGTCTTCTCCTTGATTGGGTGGTCGGTAGTAGACTCCAACCGCCATGTTTGTTTTATTCTTTGCCCCCTTTATTTTAACCCAGATGCTCTCAATGGGGCTGCCAAGCTCCTCTTCCTGTATCTCTGTGCAGAGATACGTATTTTTAACATACAGTGCAACTCCACCTCCCTTTCTGTTGCTTCTGTTCCTTTTGAACAAGTTATACCCTTCAATTGCTGTATTCCAGTCATGGGAGTCATCCCACCAGGTTTCAGTTATCCCTATCAAGTCGTACTTGCCCTCATGTATCAAGAGTTCAAGTTCGTCTTGTTTATTGCCCATACTCCGGGCATTAGTATAGAGACATTGAAGACTATGTGCTTTATAGTCCGACTTTCCCCCTCCATTTTGTGGTAGACTATCATTGGGCACCGCTGGAGCTGTTCTCTCCATTGTGGCATAGAGGCCTTCTTCCATTGGTACCCCCGAGTTTATGTCTCCCTCCCCTGTTGGATTCAGTTTAAAGCCCTCCTGATTAAGTTCCTCATGCTGTGGCCAAACACATTCTTCCCAGTCCTTGTGAGGTGCAACCCATCCTTTGCCAGCAGTCCATCTTCCAGGAAGCGTAGCCCGTGGTCCCAGAATCCAAATCCCTCACGTCGGCTCCACCTTCGTAGCCAGTCATTCACTCGGAGTATTTTTTCCGTTTTTCCGTATCCTTTTAGTCCTTCTGAGAATCAGTGACACAATTAAGATCTTACAAAGGCAAGGACACAAGGTTCTCAGTATCCTTTTAGTCCTTCTGAGAATCAGTGACACAATTAAGATCTTACAAAGGCAAGGACACAGATTTAGCTATTTTTCATTATGTAAAGAAGGCAGAAGTATGGAGAGGGTTAGAGAGATACAGAAATTGAGCGTCAACACTAAATGAATGGCGAGACCTTTCCTTTATCTCAGATTAGAATCTAGCAATTTTATCAAGTATACAAAAAAATATTAACAAAATACAAGGTGGAGCTGCAACAATATGTTGCAGTGTGAAGAGCTCCTGTTCAGGTTACCATCCATTCCATTGCCGCCCCCTGTCCCCTCTTTTCCATTGTGTGTCTTCCCCCACACCGACAGTCAGTCAGTATTGTGCCCATGGCATGCTCAGTCCTCATTGGACTTTTTCTGGTTCTCCCACCTTTACAGTGTTTAAAAAAAAAATATTAAAAATCTGTTTCTGCAAATCTTGGGGTTCTTCCAAGCTTGCTGATAATTCCCTCTTTGTGCCATGTGGGCTGCATAAGGATCCACACTTGGAGAAGAAGTTTGCTATTAGCAGAGTCGCTTATTTTATTATTTAAGGAGATTTGTAACCTGCTCTTCAGGCAGCAACCCCCTGAGTAGTTGGAGTAACATGGAATGACAGTGTAAACACAATAAAATAACTATATTCAGTCCTATAAAACAGGAGCAGCAGAAAAAAAGACTGACAGCCAGATAAAAAAAAGCTGATCCTACAAAGGCCTAGGTGAATAAAAAGATCTTCACCTGGTGTTGAAAAGTTATCTCAGGCGAAACTCCCTGCAGAGAATGTTCCAGAGTTGGAGCACCACAACGGAAAAAGTCTCATCTCTTATGGCTTAAAGCTGGGTCAAAAGCAGCATCTTGAAGTGGGCCCAGACATTCCGGTTGAATATTTGCATGCAGTTGAGTTGCACACCTATAGTCCTATAAAAGACGCAGGGATACTGCTGATTAGCTGTTTGGCACTGAAGTGTGGGGGGTGACATTATAGAGCCAGCGTTGGTGTCAAGGGTAGGCATGGTTAGACATTTACCATGGTACCACTGACAACAGCCCCTTGAACATGCTCCTGTTCACCACTGCAGTCTGCTTGTTCACCTGCCTCTCATTCTGACCTAGACAACGGTGGTGGTGGTGGTGGTGGTGGTGGTGGTGGTGGTGGGTGAGGGTGAGGGTGAGGAGGAGCAGATGCCACTGCCTACTTCCTCAGTGGCTCTCTGCCTGTCAAGCAAGCAAGGGATAGCAATGATGAAAAAAAGGACGAGCAGAAATAGCAGCTGGTGACAATGGTGGTGAGAAGATATTGAGGGAGGGCCCCCTGAATGGGCTCTCGAAAACCTGGAGCTGGCACAATATAGAGCCTTCAGTTTCACCTCCAGATAGCTGATCAGTGGCATTCCAGCTATCTATGCATGCACAGCCCTGGCTGGTGGATCAGGCTGGGGAATCACATACTCGGCACCCATTTGCATGCCTGATTCCCCCATCCAGGCATGGATAAATGTGCAGATAGCCTCTAGCTGGACTGTGGTGTGTTTATCATATCTTTTGTTACTCTTGCAAGGGTGTATGGATACTTTCACATTGTGCCAGCTCAAACACGTGAGCATTTCCCTTCTTGTCGTGCAGGTGGAAAGGTGGCCAGAAACTGGGTTTGTAAAGAAGCTTCAGAGAAGGGACAATACTTTCTATTATTATGACAGGGAAAGAGAATGTGAAGACAAAGAAGTCCATCAAGTTAAAGTTTATGCTTACTAATTTTTGTTACAGCCCTTTGTTTTGTAAAAGTGAAATGGTTTGAAATTATTATTATTATTATTATTATTATTATTATTATGAATTTTTGTGAATAAAATGGAAACCATTAAACAAGTTTTTTGAAACAAACTTGACCTGATTTTAAATATGGCTTCATTCTTCCATTTTTTTTAAAAAAGAAACATTAGAAATGGCAAAATGGGGTGGGTTAAAAGGCCAGTTAGTTGTTGGGACTTCAAGTACTTATTTCCCTTTCTTATTTATTTATTTGTTATATTTATACCCCGCCTTTCTTCCTGCAAGGAACCCAAGGCGGCTTACATAATCCTCCTTCACCTCTCCATTTTATCCTCACAACAACCCTGTGAGGTAGGTTAGGCTGAGAGTCAGTGACCGGCCCAAAGTCACCCAGTGAGTTTCATGGCCGAGCGGGGACTAGAACCCGGATCTCCTGAGTCCCAGTCCAACACTCTCACCACTATGCCACACTGGCTCTCCTGAGGGAGTGGAGTGGCTTCTTCCTTATTTTGTTTTAGACAGGCAGTAAAGACTGTTCTGTTTCTCTAGGCTTTTAAAGTTGTTTAATGTTCTGTCAGTCGTTAATTTTAATGCCATTCTTCAATTTATTTGTATAGTTTTTTGCTCCTATGTTTCTTGGATTTGTGAAGTTTCTATTGCAGATCGCCCCGGGCACCTTGTAGGCAGAGACTGTGGTGATGGTGTATTTATGTATTTATTTATTTATTTATTTACAGCATTTTTATCCCACTATTCAGCCAGAAAAGGCTCCCAGAGTGGCTTACAAAGATTAATACATAAATGCCTGGGACTGAGCCCCACTGAAGTCAGTTGGACTTACTTTTGAGTAGACATGCATAGGGTTGTGCTGACAGTATGAATTCACTTGGACCTCTTTGATATGTTTTCAGAGTGGTGTGGTTTCAGCTTTCCCTGTTGCTCAATCCCACTTCAATGTAGTTAAGCTTTGATGGCTGGGATTATATAGGATGGGTTGATCAAGTGGGCACTGCCCATACCAGCCTTCCCCCATATCCAGCCTGCTGACCCTGGCATGGTAGGAGGAAAGATATCTGCAGCTCTGCATCAAATGAGCACCAAAAGTATGTTGATTGTGTGGGGGAAAATATATATTACCTGGAAAGACCCTAATACCCTGGTTGCTAGCTAATTTTTAACAGATGCCATGCTTTAAACTGAGAAAGGGCGGAGGGCCAGCAGCACTCGCCAGCCAAGACAAAGCACTCTTTAACTTGTCCCCCTGCCCCATTCCCCATGTGAATAGCAGCAGAGACTTCGGCAGAATCCTTCCTTTAGACCAGGGGGGTTGAACCTCTTTCAGCCTGAGGGCCGAATTCGATTTCAGAGAAGCTGGGGGGTGGGGGGGGGTACATTCCAGTGTTGGAGCGGCGCCAAAGGCAAAAGCAGCAGGACCAAACATATCAGCACAGTCTGCTAGTAACTAAGTCTTAGGAGAGGCATTTTAACCTTTCAGAATGGGGAAAATGTGCAGAAGCTGTGAAGCCACCAAACAGTTGGGGGAAAGGGTTGAGACTGTCTGGGAAATCCCAGAGGGCTGGATTTGGCTGGTGGGCCTAAGGTTTGATGCCTGAAGTTGCTCACTCCCATATCCCTGTTTCTTGGCTTGTTGACTAGTACAAAATTGTGTGGGTGTGAAGGGGTTCCTTCGGATCACAGTCTATAATGGTGGCCAGATGGAAAGCCTTTTAGGGCCGCATTTGCCCCTCCCCCATTTACCTATCAGGCCCTAATCCATGGAAACTGCTATGTCCTCATAGCTCAAAGCTTAGGTAAAGAAAGGGGTGACTTATTTTGCAGGGAGAACGGAACAGGGGCAACTATTTCATTGGAGGCATCAACATGGAAACTGCAACACAGCAAAACAGCTTGAATGTCAGGCTGCAATATAAAAGATTACAGTATTTTTCCATGTATAAGACTATACTTTTTCCTAAAATTGTTAGACTAAAAATTGAGGGTCGTCTTATACACGGAGGTAAGCCAAGGAGAGAACCGCACAGTTGTGAAACTGCCCAGTGGGGGGCGTTTTATACATGAGG
This sequence comes from Shinisaurus crocodilurus, assembly GCA_021292165.1. Lineage (NCBI taxonomy): Eukaryota > Metazoa > Chordata > Lepidosauria > Squamata > Shinisauridae > Shinisaurus > Shinisaurus crocodilurus. The sequence continues at coordinate 192,063,708 of CM037879.1, read as the reverse complement.
GTGTCTTATACACTGAAAAATACGGTACTCTGGAATGCCAGTACATCTCAATGCTTGCAGGGATCTCTGGGGCAACGCAAAGTTGTGCCTGAGAAATGAAATACAAAGGTTATCCTCTGCTTTTATGGGAGCTGAAAGCAAGCACACAGATGCATCGTTCCTTCTCCCATAATCAAGTCCTGGATTTCTTCTTTCATCTCTAGCAGAATTGGATTGAATGGTTGAACATATCAAATCCTGCCTGCTGAATACAAAAGTACCCTGATGATTAGTCTTGGAATAAATTAAACATAAAGCTCACCTATACGCATATATAATGTAATGGTGTGAATTATGGGCCTCAATGTTCATCGCAGGATCGCTGCCAAAAGTCCTATCGAGTCTTCTGAGAGAACACTCTGTCTCCCTGGATTCTCTTCTGTACCATTAGCACTTCAGGGAGTAGATGGAAAAAGTACAGAGAAGATAAGAAGATAAAAGCTTTTCAGGGGAGGTCGGTGGTTTAGGGGCAGAGCACATGCTTTGCATGCAGAAGGTGCCAGGTTTAGTCCCTGGCACCTCCAGCCCCAAGAATCTCCGGTAGTAGGCCGCTGCAAGTAGACAGGACTGAGCTAGAGGGATCAATGGTCTGATGCAGTATGAGGTAGCTACATGTATTCGTATGCAACCTTATGGGGCAGAGCCATGGTCTATCTACCATTGTATCCTGAATGTGACATTGGCCAGTTCCAGGTAATACAACAAAACACCAATGAGGTACTAATAAGCACTACAGTCCCTGGCGCTGACTTCAGTCTTGCTTCAGTTTCTTATTTCATACGTGCACTATTGCAAGATAGTGCACGTATAAGCTGGCCATAACTGAATTTTTTTTTGGATTGTAAATTACCTAAAGAGTCATCAGTCCAGCAGGATATCAGTTCATTGAACAGCTGTTTATACAAGTATTGGTGTAAGCCACAGGACTCAATCTGAGAGCCTGACCCCAGAACCTTAATGCATCGTTAGGACAGCTGGTTGGAGAAAGGAATTGCAGGCCCAAGCCAACAGGTAGAAACCTCTGAGCTTCTAGTGGGTTGGATACAGGATCTGCCTGCTATTGACAGAAGGGCTTTGCTCATGGAAGGTGTCTCTGCTCGATTTCTGGAGATCCCTTCTTCCCCCTCACACACGCCATAGCTCATCCCATTCAGCAGTGTCCCCTAATCCTCTGTGTAGCATTTTCAGGGGGCTGGAGGGGCTGCTGTGGGGAGAGGCGGGGCTGTCCACTTCTGCTAGCCCAAGTTGCATACGTCTAAATCTGGATCCAACCCAGTCAGTGTGTTTAGGATTGCAGCCAAGCAGCAGCACAATCCTAAGCATCAGTGCAATCCTAAGCCTTATAATTGCTCTTAACTACTAAAAGCCCCACTGCTCAGACCTAGCTACTCAAATGTCCTTCGTAGTTCAGTGGGACCTCCTAGTAGGTGTGCTTATGACTGTGGCCATTACCTGATTACAACCTGATGATTGCACCATCAAGTGAGGACTTGCAGGTATGAATGAGCCATCACAATTGTAACAGCACAGATACAACTTTCCTGTCCACCATAGATGCAGTGCTTTATGGAGTCAACTCATCCATTGAGCTGCCAAGGGTACAATAATCAAGTCTAGAGAAATAAAGTGATGCACATCCATGTGTGAATAAGTCCTAATTCAAATGTGAAGTCATGGGGATTCTTCTCTATGTACTATTTACTCATCTTTAGAAGCAAGAATTTATGATGCAAAACAGCTAGCTATGTAGAAAAACTTTGGTTTTTTGAGACCCCATTGTTAAGTACGTATTGACAGAATAGGAGAAATCGTGATTAAAAACAATCCTCTCAAAAGGAAATGCTTTGTAATAATCACAAGTAATTACATTTTACATAATTATATTTACTTGGGGAACCCTTTGGGAGTAGTGCTGGATCAAACAGATTTGAGCTGATGCCCAAAATACTAAATCCCCTGATGTTCGGGAAGTATATACAGTAATACCTTGGATTGCAAGTAACTTGGTTTGAGAGCGTTTTGCAAGACAAGCAAATTTTTAAATATTTATTTAATTTTTTTGACTTGATATACAAGCGACGTCTTGCAATACAAGTACTGTAGTACGGCTTAAATTAAAAATCTCTGTACAAATTTTTTTTGGGGATTTCGTTTTGATATAAGAGTGTTTTGGATTACAAGCACGTTTCTGGAACGAATTATGCTCTCAATCCAAGGCATGACTGTATCCTGTTTTGCTCACAACCTGGATCTGTCCTAGATTGATAAGGCCATTTACATTCTGGCTAACTCTGAATTAACTTAAGTTGGCAACTCTCCCAGAGAAGTGTTTTTCAGATTGTGTTCCAGGAAATCCAGGGGTTCCTCCCTCAGATCATCATCTCTGCCACTAATGATCTTCCCCTGCAATGTATAACCACAGGGAAGCCTTTGGTGCTTTCTTGGGCGCACTCTCACTTTAGAAAGAATTATGGTGGCAATGCCCTGTGTGAATTGAGTGTGCACTCCAGAACTTCCTATATTCAAGGAATTGATTTCTCTTTTGAGGATCCCCAGAGAATCTGCCTTACTTGTTGCAGAAGGCTCATCAAGTTGAATGTAACCCAATCCAGGACTGTTCATAGTAGACTCTAACTCGATGTTTGACCAGTTGAGGCAAATAGATAATCACATCAGACCCCAGGCCACAGTGTAGCCCTGTTCTCTTGATTTTGGTTTTTACTTGGGTGTGAGTTTTTACTTGGTGTAGTGACTACAGTGTTGGGAAACTCAGGATCAAATAGCCATCCAGTTATGAAGCTCTCTGGATGACCTTGGGCAAATCACCATCTGTTACTCACAGCTATGTCATAGGGTTGTTGTTGTGAGAGTTGGACTAACCCGGGTTCAAAAGCTCCCCTAGCCAATGACCCTCAGTCCCAGTCACGCAGGCGGAAGGAGGAGATAACAGCAGTTAATAAAGATTAAAGAGTTTATTTGTAAGACCCAATTACATGGGATTAAGGCAATCAATGCATCTCTACTCACTACATCATAGCAGACTCAAATCCTATACCCCAGTGGTAAGGCTAGATGAAGTGAAGTCCAAGAGACAATACACATGTCGTGTCGAGACGAACAAGCAGCAGAGAGAGAGATGAAGAGGAATGACGGAATGAAGCTATCAGCAAGTGTGCTAGCTTATATACCGCAGACCCTGCACCTATAAATAGGATATTACTCACCCCGTAGTATAACCTATTCATCAACATGTTTACCCCAAATCTGTTCAAGGCTGCTGAGTCATGTCACCTCGAGACTATGTCTTATGACCAAAGACCTTCTGTACTTGAACTCAAGTAACACCCACCAGGTCAGGTGATAATCCCGATGTCAGGTGGTAATCTCGTTCTGCCTATGCAAAACCCAACATCCCCCTGCTTTTGCATTTGCGCAGAACGTGGTTATTTACCTCATACAACAGCAACAGCTTTGTTGACATCTGATGCTGTTCCTTCATCTATGGACTTTGATAAAAAAATTACCTGCCAGAAATTTGAACCACTATCAAATCACTTCTGATGTATCCCTCCTTATGACACAGTTTTATTTGCAAACCCAAAACGTTGTGTATTGCTATCTGCCTGCAGCATAGCAATCCTGCCTTGGTTTCCTGAAAAAACTGTAATAGGTTTTTCACATCAATCCCAGCATCATTTAAACATTTTTTACAATTTAAACTATTTAAACAAATGCAATCACTATTCAAGCTTTACAATAGCATAATAGCACAATACATAATACAATGCATTCAGTTCAATTTCAGTTGAACTCTAACTTTTAGCTGATTGTTTCTACAAAATCAATCAAACAAAGTATGGTTATAAAAATAACAAACTTCAGGTGTGTTCTTGTTGTTCTTACTATCACAACCACAACTGGCATTTCTGTGAATCTGTAAGCCACCTGTGCTCTGACTTGTAACTCTTAGTCTGAAGTGTGATGTTTCCTTCCAGATAACACTCAACTCCTTTTTCAGAGCTCTCCAAGCATGTCCTGTTGGTCTAACAGTCTGCCTATCACACTGACAGCAATACCTGGCAGTGGAAGACCGCCAACCTGGTCTTCTGCGCGGGTTCAATACTAAGGGGGTAGCGAGTCCTGGGGGCGGGCCTTCTCCGAGGTCCCCCAGCGACTATCACCCTTAGCCTAGAACAAAGGGATAACTTATAGCCACAAAAGTATCTTTTATAAAACAAGTTTATTTACAAAATGACCGTCACAAACCCAGACACACGCCAGCAATACAGCTTATCAGTACAGCACAAAGTAGCAAGCAAGAAATCTCAAGGACACCGTGATTTCAGGGCTCTCAGCTAGTTAGTTCAGCTCAGGGCTCCAGCAGAGGCCCGGTCAACCGCATGCTGCTAGCTGGGTTCCCGGCGGAGGTCCGGTCTACCCAAGCGGCTAGCTGGGTTCCCGGCGGAGGTCCGGTCTACCCAAGCGGCTAGTGAGTGATTTCAGCTTGGTTGCCCGGGGGTCCGGTCAACCCAAGCGGCCAGTGATTTCAGCTTGGTTTCCCGGGGGTCCGGTCAACCCAAGCGGCCAGTGATTTCAGCTTGGTTTCCCGGGGGTCCGGTCAACCCAAGCGGCCAGTGATTTCAGCTAGCTGGAGTACGCCGGGTGTTGCTACCCGGGGTTGCCGATCCCTTCGTTCCCTTACCCCAAGCATGGGGCAAGACTGCTGATCAGGTCCAACAACTCAGTTCCCTTGCGCAGGGTGTTTTATACCTTGGGTTTCAGGTAGCCCCTCCCTCTGTAATCAGGTGGGTGGCCAATCAGGTGGGTTGCCACCCTCCTCAGGTGGGCGGCCAATCAGGTGGGTTGCCACCCTCCTCAGGTGGGTGGCCAATCAGGTGGGTTGCCACCCTCCTCAGGTGGGCAGCCAATCAGGTGGGTTGCCACCCTCCTCAGGTGGGTGGGGTCCCCTTGAAGCCACCTGCTTAATGGTCCCATCCTGTGGTGTTGAATGGCCCTTTCTTATGGGTGCCGAAATGTCTGCTCTCGCAAGGTATTCAAGTCTTATGTAGATGGGGCTGATATACGAGAGCATTGACGAACCTGGGGATGCTTCCTGCCTTCCCCCCTGGGGTGATTCTATGCAGATGTTGTTTGTCCCTGTTGGTCTCTGTGGAGACTGGCTGTCTCTGCCCCCTGGGTCTCCTTCCCCCCTCCTTGGTGAGTGTGTGTGTGTGTCAGAAAGGGGTTTTAGGTTGGCTTTCTCCACACTGGCCTTGTTGCTTGTACAGTAAAGTTCAACAGCCCAATGCTTCTGTGTAGCATTCAAACTGCTTTTCCATCAGCATGTGCTTGGAAATCCTCAACTATTTGGAGTCTCTCACTGAGTTAACTTTCTCCAACATTCTCAATCACATCCATGATATTTCTCTGGTTTGTTACAGTAAGATACTGCCCTCTTGGTTCTCCCTCAACCTCTATTTACAAATAAACAGTTGATCCACCACCAAGCAGTTTCAATTCAATGAAATTCCAAACCCTGGATCAATTATATCATATTGCTTTTATCTGTCCAGAAAAAACAATAGATCACCCATCTAAACAAAGTACATACGGTCTATGTCCCTGTTCCTCCTGCTTAACAAACAAACATTGATCTGCCTCTCTGTGCAAATCTCACTTCAACAATGTTTGAGTTCAAAACAGAATTCCAGCCTCCAGCTGATTCTAGCTTTTCTACAGAAAAATATTCTCAGACAGTTTTCCAAAGACTTCCTCTCATTTAAAATGCTTATGTTCCAATATTTCCATTGTGAAATATCCATACATCTTCACATTCTTAAACATCAGTCTAACTGTTTCCAAAGCAAATTGTTGTTGCACTCATCTTATGATTATCCAGCTCTTTTTAACTAAGCAAAAATCACAAGCAACCAATCTTGCTATTTGTCATATAACCTTTTTCAATCTGGTTAGTTTTCACCTAAAAAAAATCTATCTGGTAACAATGAGTTCCATGAACTGCTGTTTGTTTCCCAGCTTCCATGTTTTGTTCTTTATCCAAAGAATTCAACTCAGCTTGCATAGCCTGAAGCTATGGTTCAGCTTCCTTAACAGACAATTTATCACCTCTTTGAAATTTTAAGCTTTCAAATGGCTTTTCCTGCAAATTCATCCTGATATCTCACAGGTTGTTTGACTCACCTGTTCCTTACCTCATCAGTTATCAGGTTCCTGTTCCAATAAATTTGCACCAATGATGAACAATCATTTGTTTAATCTCCACTAAACCAAATGTGTATCAAAGTTTGTCAAATTTACCTGACTGTCTTTCAGCAAATGCTTTTCTATTCTGACTCTGCCCTTGATGCATCCCCTGCATTAACAGAATTAATTTTGAAAAATGATCTCACCTTTTCATTCAGCATTATACTAAACACTTCTAGATAATCTCACTATCCAAGTGTTGTTCATGTGAAACACAATATTCTCATTTCTAGAAAAATCTCATGTAAGCTCCCTTACAGATTTCTTCTAACTTTGAGGTGTATGTACCTACATATCAGATCTAAGATCCTGAAATGTTTCTCCAGAAGATTCTACCTTCTACACTACTTTCTATAAGGTGTACAGTTCATCACACAGAACTAAAACTTCTATCATGTACATAATCAAAAACATTTAAGAGCTTCTACCCAAACCTCATTATCCAAATTAGTATTACCTCTTCTGAGTTTGTTTACTCTTCCACATAATCCATGTGTTCAATATCACATCCTGTTAGAAATGCATCAAAACATGTACTGAATTGAACTTCCCCATATCTCAAAAGAAATAGGTATCATGGGTAATATGCTTGTTTTCCATCCAAGCACAAAACACCTTGACTCTGTTCAATACTCCAGTTTTCTATCTAACATGTACACAACCTGTACCTCGTGTATTGATCAATTGACATCATGAAATAACGTGCTTTTCCTCTAAAAACCATCAGAGTTTCCACAAGATCACCAAGAACAAATTGAAATGAAATGAACTGGTTTTTCAGCTTGCCTTCCAGTTTACCTGTTGAAGCTAGCATCCCTTGTTTATGTGCACAAAATTACCTTTCATGTGAAAATTACATTTTCCCAAATGCTTTCCCCACCAACAGTTTGCATTTTCTTTCACAGGCCTGTGAATCTAAATGATCAAACATTCATGTGATATGCATGCATATCATACATATAAGCATTTAACTTTTTTATAGTTGCAGCAGTACAACTTTCCATTTCTTTATTACACCATTACAGTATAAAAGAAATAATCCATCTCTTAGCTTTGCCATATAAACATACCTACTAATTCATCAGTATTTTACATTTTGCTACAGAAAAAATCCAATATACTCAAGTCATATATACATTCAGTACATTTCCTGACATTTCAGAGCATATATTACACTTTCTTGAATCCAAGTTATCCAACTTTCAAGAAATACAGTTTCAAAAACATGACTGTTAAACTCCTGACCATTTGCATAGTCCTCTTCCTGTTTATTTATGTCCAACACAGAAAGCTTCGTTTAAACAATCCACTGTTTTCTGCTCACAGCAAAATAATGTGCATTTTGTTATGTCCTGGGTTAAAACAAAAGTTTTCCCATCAGCAGCACCCCTGCTGATTTCAAGCTCCTTCTTCTGTGATCCCACATGAAGAAAATGAAGAACAGCTTCTCATTTTAAGCACAGCTTTCTCTGTTCAAAACTGTCGCGCTGTTTTTCTCTGTTTTAAAACCACGCCTCCGCTGGTTTGATACAGCCTCCCATGTAGTATCGGGTTTCCCAGATACGTTCCTGTCACACGTGACCTTGCTTTGCTGCGACATGACGCTCCAGACGCTTTACCCACGTCAGACGTAATCCACGTATTTGTAATCCAAGCCACTTGTTGATACAATGCAAAAGATAGCTGATCCGCTGCTGAGTGAAGCAAACTGTAAAAGAAATATGATCCTCCTGCTTGTAGCCTTGACGAGTAGACACAGAGCCTCCTGAAGATTATTTCTTTGCCCGATACAGCTCCTTGACAATCACACCAGCAAGCTGTGGAAAACGAAATCCTTGTGTCCAGCGTTGTTCACTTTTCAGCCTGGTAGCTGCCCAAAAGCCTCGGATTTTGCCAAGCCTGGCACCTCCGTTCCAGCTGCTTCCAAAACGAAAAATCCTCCGTCTCTCTGTCTGCATTCTTCAGTTGTGCTGCATTCCAAGCCGCTGTTATCAGCTCTCAGCTTTAGCAACACTGCATCGCCTTTCCCGGTTATTTACAAACCGTTCTTACAAATAGTAAACAATTTCCTTTAACTCTATAACTGCTGAATTTTTCCGAACTGCGTCTCTGTGGCTTATCTGCCCATCTGAGATAACCATCAGATCGTTATCTGGGCCCATAACCAGATGTGAGAGTTGGACTAACCCGGGTTCAAAAGCTCCCCTAGCCAATGACCCTCAGTCCCAGTCACGCAGGCGGAAGGAGGAGATAACAGCAGTTAATAAAGATTAAAGAGTTTATTTGTAAGACCCAATTACATGAGATTAAGGCAATCAATGCATCTCTACTCACTACATCATAGCAGACTCAAATCCTATACCCCAGTGGTAAGGCTAGATGAAGTGAAGTCCAAGAGACAATACGCATGTCGTGTCGAGATGAACAAGCAGCAGAGAGAGAGATGAAGAGGAATGACGGAATGAAGCTATCAGCAAGTGTGCTAGCTTATATACCGCAGACCCTGCACCTATAAATAGGATATTACTCACCCCGTAGTATAACCTATTCATCAACATGTTTACCCCAAATCTGTTCAAGGCTGCTGAGTCATGTCACCTCGAGACTATGTCTTATGACCAAAGACCTTCTGTACTTGAACTCAAGTAACACCCACCAGGTCAGGTGATAATCCCGATGTCAGGTGGTAATCTCGTTCTGCCTATGCAAAACCCAACAGTTGTATTCTAAACTCTTTGCATTAACTGTGAGATACAAAGAAATAAATAACTGGAGTGTCCAGTACTTTCTTTAATTGGGACTAAATGGCTGTTATTGAATTATGCCAACTCAAGATACTATGACAGCCTGGATCAAATATCGCTTTGGCCTTAGGCCCACTGAGAACGCAGATAAAAATAAAGTGTATGTTTACATTTCAAACCTGGTTTAACTGTCAGGGCTTCTCTCCATGGAATCCTGGGAATGGTAGATCTGTGTTGGGCATGTGGTTTGACTAATGCAGGGCTCTCCAACCTTGGGTCCCCAGATGTTGCTGGACTACAGCTCCCAGAATCCCTTGCCAATGCCATTAGCCATGCTGGCTGGGTATGCTGGGAGCTGTAGGCCAGCAACATCTGGAGACCCAAGGTTGGAGAGCCCTGGCCTAACAGAATTCTCTTGGGGATCCTTCACAAAACAATAGAATCTTGGTAATGATCTGTAGAACGTCCCACTATGTGTGAAAGACTTTCATACAGGTATGACAGACATTTTTCGTGTAACTGATCAGATCATCAAAGTTCATAGTGAAGATAGTCCCTATGTCTCAGTTTCTCTTCAGCAAAGTTGAGGTAACAATAGTTATGAGGTTTTGACATGGCAATGGAAATGAGGATGTGGAAGAATGGACCCATCGGATCATGTGTTGGGGCATAAATACAACAATCAATCAATACAAATCTTGAGCAAGATAGATTTGCTCCCAGTTCTCCTAGAATATTTGTCCTATTTGCACTGATTTTATGCAACAAAAGATTGAATCCAATGGTGTTTGAGCTGAGCTAATAGGGAGCTGAATTTGTGATTTTTGAATGAATGTTTTCAACCTCAGGGGTGGGTGGGGGCATTTCTGTGGGCAGGGAGGGGAGGAGACTGGAGAGGCCAGGGTTAGAGCTATCCTGGGGCCTCCCCAGCCTTCATCCCTCCCTCCAAAACACTTCAGCAAAAAAGCCCATCTAGCGAAAATGCAGGGCAGGAGGGCAGAGAGGCGGAGATCACCTCCACCACAACGCCCACCCTACATAGGATGATCGTAAGCCTCCAAGTTTGGGGGCTCACGGTCACTGTGGGTGCGTGCAACCCACAGGACTGTGACCTAAAATACCATAAGGAAGAGCATTGGAGCCCTAAATGTATTATGGCTTCTTTTTTTCTTTAATGAAGCTGTAATCTTGCGCACAGTTTAATCATAATCAGTTTATTTGTATTCTACTTTTCCATGGTAAAAGCATGCTCAAAGCAGTTTAAAGCAACATCAAAGAAATTCACATACCGGTAACAACTTTTCAGATAATTCTCTGAACAGTTCCAAGTCATACCAAAAGTTAGAGTCATACACATAAGCTAATCAAAACATCTCACATTAATAAATATAGACCAAGATTAAACAATCCAATCATAATTCATACTAGGACCAAACAAACATTTTTTAAAATCTAAGCACTAGGAAAAATAATCACAGGCACAGCAGCCTTTGTAGCTAGAGTCAGCTGGGCCCCACCCTCCCAAGCCAGGTGGAAATGAGCAAGACAAGCAGGGACCAGGTCCTGCAGGACTCACAGCTAGATGGCCTCTCCTGTGAGTAAGCCCCATTGAACTCAATGGGATGTACGTTTGATTATACATGCATGGAGTTGCACTGTAAAATTAGTATTCCACAGTGGGGATGGGCTTGCATCTGTCTATCTTTTTGTTTACTTGAATCCCTGTGGTTCACCACATGTGTTTTACATTTTCAAAGCAAGAGGGCAGTATCAGGGTCTCTTAAGGCATGACTAATTTGTGTTAAGTAAACTATGAATATGAACTCTTGTTTAGGGATATATGAGGTGTCTTGCTGTCTTTCTTTGTAAGAATCCCAGGAATTAGCAGCCCTAGGTGGTCTACCAGAAACTGACAGTGGTCCACGAGGGAATATGGGTCTACCCTTATGCCCACTTCTGTTGGATGTTTCCCTCTTTTTTTTGTCATGGGTTGGTGCAGCTCTTTATTCCTGAATTAGGCACATTAAAAGAAATAGGTCCCACATTAGGTACAATAAAAGAAAATGTTGTGTCTGTCCATGCCTACAGCTTGCAAGCTAACAAAAAAGGCAAAGGAATTAGGAATGGGAGGAGGGAAGACATAATGGATTAAAGCTTCTTCTTCTTTTTTTTAAGTGGCATGTAACATTGTTGAAAGCTCCTGTCAATCCTCCAGTGTAGAGACTGCGTCAGGAGGGGAAGCTTGAAGAAAAGAGGTAGGCATTAAGAAGTTTGCATGTAGCAATATGATGGGTAAGAGAATGTGAAGAATTCCAACTTTTTGTGAAGACCAGAGAGAAATGGTCTCTCTGTGGGCAAATGAAGTAGAGATTCATGGCTTAACAAGAGTCAGAAAAACAGAGACGATGAGTCAGAGAGTAACGGGAGTTCAGTGAAGGGAAAAAGGAGTGAGAAAGAATTAAAGCATTCAAAGTGAGAAGTGTATACCAAATGCCAGATGGAACAGGCAGCTAATGTAAACAGCAATAAAGAGGAGTAAGATGACAAGTGGTAAAGATGAGCCATGTTGCAGAATTAAGAATAGAAACCAAAGCCTGGGGGTGATAAATAGGCACATCATATTCTTAGCTCCCAGGTCTGTCTTTTCTTCATTAAATTGGTGAAAAGTCCATTCTCACCTCTTGGCTTGCCCTCCTTGGGGCCAGCCCCATATTACTATCACTATCTGTAGGCCTGGGGCCTTCATCATTCCAATATGTGCAGCAGTGCATTGCTTTCATTATCATTATTAATCTTTCTGTGAAGGATCACTAGCAGGATCCTTTGCGTGAGTTCGGCACTTAACGGGTTAACCGGCACTGAGTTACAGCCCGTATGAGCGCTGGCGACCACCTGAGAGGCTTTCGCGCACAAGAGGAAACCAAAGCCCTTTAAATGACCAAATAAGGCTTTTATTTGTTTACACAAAACACAGAGCGGAACTAACAGCTCTCCAGGAATACTACAATGTCAACACAACCTTAGTTGACCCCTGCGTTACTCAATGAACAGGCTCCTAGGCTAGCGGATTGAATCTGGTCAATTACCTCAGATCAGAGACTCTACGCTAGTCAGTTTCAGCCTGGCTCCGGGTCGGCCGATCCGGGGATGAGAATGGCTTACTCGGGCTGTCGCTTGAAGGATGAATCTGGCCCTGACGTACCCTGGGTTCCCAACAACCCTCTACCGGAAGGGAGAGGGGTTTTCTACCCCTGAGTTCCCGCTCTCCCCACCCTCCAGGTCAGGTGGGGCTTATGCCTGCCCCTTCGTGTCAGGTGGGCTTATTCCTGCCCGGGAAAAAGGTGACGTACTGGTACTTCACAGCTCTTTGAGACTGCCCTGATAGTTTGATGGTCCTTGATGGTCCTTCCTGGGTTTTTGTGGATCTCCACTGAGACTCTTCCTTGTTGGGGATGACGACCTGTCTGGCTGCTTCTCCTGTGACTTCATCCCTCCTCCCTCGCCCCCTCCCTTAGGGGAAGACTGTGTGTATGTGTGCAGACTTGTGTTGGGGCTTTCTCCACACTTTCCATTCTGCATGCATGTACAGCAGCCTGGACCAGTGCACTAGTAGCCACCCACCAAGAAATAGCAGGAATAGGTACAAGCTCACTGGTAATGGCAGATGGGTGGCAAAGAAGAAGCCGAGGATCACTTGGTCCATTGGAGAGACTAGGCCATGGTTGACTTGGCACTCAGGCCTTATTGAGGGACAAGGTCCAAGATGGTACAACAGAAATCTTCTCTGTGATGTTGGGTTATCTGAGTTCTCTTTTCTTATCTATGTGTTAGAGGAAATGTCCACAATTTAGAGCAGTGTTCTCCAGCCACGCTGGCTGGGGCATGCTGGGAGTTGTAGGCCAAAAACATATGGGGACCCAAGGTTGGAGAACACTGATTTAGAGAATACAGATATGCATGTGAATGCTGATAATCCTAGACAAATCTTGCAAAATGCCTGTAAACTCAGAGATATACCAGGAACAGTGCCAATCACCTAAATATCACTATCAGCATTCACTTGTGTTGGTGCAAAAATGGGGAAATCCTTTCCCCCACTTCCCCAACATTCTTATAACTCATTGGCAATTGTCAGCATTCACATGAGGATTCACCAAATTTTGGACATTCATATAAATACTTTTGACATGATCCAGTTGATTTAAGGCTTTTCTACCTATAAAACATTTCTTGTAGACTGGTTCCTACCCTCCCCCTGAATTAAAAAAATGTTCAGTGCATACTTCATTTAATCTTGAGAGACCCTCACAGAGATTTTATCAAGTGCTGATTAAATACGGAAAACGCTGCAGCGTTTCGTTTCATCTGATAGAATTTGGATGTGCCTGAAATCCTTCACCAGCTTGATTTCACTTCTAGTCAGGCTACACCTTTCTTTGCCCAGCAGGTTTATGAATGGATCACTATGTCATGCAGAGCCTTCCCCATCAGACTTCAAAAGCGTCACTTGACTCAACAATGCTCTCTGTGTCAAAAGGAAATAATGCTTCAGAAGTTAAGGAGACCAAAACAAGAACTTTCCCACAAATAACACTTGGGATTGGAACAGAGGTCAGGAACAACTCAAGTAGCTCAAGTTTGAAGGAATGACTCAACTTTCAAGGACTTTTCAAGAGGGGTCTAGATCTCTTTGCTGTGCCAAGGCATTCACTAGTAGAGGTTTAAACCAGATACTGCCCAAATGACAACGCAATACTAAGCATAATGTTTATACAAAGCATCACAAAGATCAATGCCTTAATAACAGTGGAAGACCGCCAACCTGGTCTTCTGCGCGGGTTCAATACTAAGGGGGTAGCGAGTCCTGGGGGCGGGCCTTCTCCGAGGTCCCCCAGCGACTATCGCCCTTAGCCTAGAACAAAGGGATAACTTATAGCCACAAAAGTATCTTTTATAAAACAAGTTTATTTACAAAATGACCGTCACAAACCCAGACACACGCCAGCAATACAGCTTATCAGTACAGCACAAAGTAGCAAGCAAGAAATCTCAAGGACACCGTGATTTCAGGGCTCTCAGCTAGTTAGTTCAGCTCGGGCTCCAGCAGAGGCCCGGTCAACCGCATGCTGCTAGCTGGGTTCCCGGCGGAGGTCCGGTCTACCCAAGCGGCTAGTGAGTGATTTCAGCTTGGTTGCCAGGGGGTCCGGTCAACCCAAGCGGCCAGTGATTTCAGCTTGGTTTCCCGGGGGTCCGGTCAACCCAAGCGGCCAGTGATTTCAGCTTGGTTTCCCGGGGGTCCGGTCAACCCAAGCGGCCAGTGATTTCAGCTTGGTTTCCCGGGGGTCCGGTCAACCCAAGCGGCCAGTGATTTCAGCTAGCTGGAGCACGCCGGGTGCTGCTACCCGGGGTTGCCGATCCCTTCGTTCCCTTACCCCAAGCATGGGGCAAGACTGCTGATCAGGTCCAACAACTCAGTTCCCTTGCGCAGGGTGTTTTATACCTTGGGTTTCAGGTAGCCCCTCCCTCTGCAATCAGGTGGGTGGCCAATCAGGTGGGTTGCCACCCTCCTCAGGTGGGTGGCCAATCAGGTGGGTTGCCACCCTCCTCAGGTGGGCGGCCAATCAGGTGGGTTGCCACCCTCCTCAGGTGGGTGGGGTCCCCTTGAAGCCACCTGCTTAATGGTCCCATCCTGTGGTGTTGAATGGCCCTTTCTTATGGGTGCCGAAATGTCTGCTCTCGCAAGGTATTCAAGTCTTATGTAGATGGGGCTGATATACGAGAGCATTGACGAACCTGGGGATGCTTCCTGCCTTCCCCCCTGGGGTGATTCTATGCAGATGTTGTTTGTCCCTGTTGGTCTCTGTGGAGACTGGCTGTCTCTGCCCCCTGGGTCTCCTTCCCCCCTCCTTGGTGAGTGTGTGTGTGTCAGAAAGGGGTTTTAGGTTGGCTTTCTCCACAATAACGATAAGGAACAAGGAAGAAAACTGTACCAACTGAAAAGAACATATCATTTAAAAAGAAAAGAAAATGCATTTAAGAGCATTTGCTAAGTTTCCATGTTTATAAAGGGAGGAAGCAGCTAAATATAGAAGCTTAGAATTCATTATTTTATTCCTGGTTCAGTAGTGTTTTTTTCTTTAATTAGTTATTACTTTGAGATAATTTTTAGAGTGAATAGATGAATGTATTTTGGATGTATGAAGTTTATTTTCTCTAAATGAGGTACAGTTTATATGTCTGTCTGTGTATGAATTTACAACAGCCTATTGCCATCAACACTGATCTATTAAGAAGAATCCTGCTGGGTCAGACCAAAGGCCTCTCTAGTCCAGCATTCTGTTCCCACAATGGCCAACCAGATGCATCTGAAAAGCCCAAAAACAGGACATGAGGGCAACAGCCCTCTCATCCTGTTGCCCCTCCCAGCAACTGGTGTGCATAGGCATACTGTCTCTGATCCTGGAGATAGTATATAAATAGCATCATGACAAGTAGCCATTGATAGCCTTATCCTCCATGAATTTCTGTAGTCCTCTTTTAAAGCTGGCCAGGTTGGCGGCCATCACTACACCTTGTTGTAGCGAATTCCTATGCCCTATACCAGCCTTCCCCAACCTGGTGCCTTCCAGATGCTTTGAACTACAGCTCTCAACAGCCTCAACCAGTATGGCCAATAGTCAGGATGATGGGAGTTGTAGTACAAAACATCTGGAGGGCACCAGTTTGGGGAAGGCTGCCCTATATTATGAGCAACCACTTCCTCTGTAACCTTTTCCTATATGAATGCTCAAGACACATGTAGGGAAATGGCTGGAAGGTATTATTTAGGAATAGTTAAAAAGAAGAACCCTGGACCAAAGGTCCATCTAGTCCAGCGTTCTGTTCCCAACAGCAGCCTGCCAGAGCATGAAGGCACCCAGCATCTTGTACATAGAGGGGCACCACTCCAGACATCCACGTCTAATAACTGTTGATAGATCTTCCCTAAAATTATCTAATGTCTTTTCTTACAGCTGTATAAGCTAATGGGCATCATCACATTTTGTGGCAGTGATACACTTCCTTTGACTCTCCTGACCCTACTGCCAGTTGATTTCATCAGGTGACCCCAAGTTTTAGAATGCTGAGAAGGGTGTAAAAAGAATCATGTGTACAAGAGCCAGCACAGATGTCCTTTCCCGGCTATTCTTTCACTTGCCTATACATTGTACCTGCATTATTATCTGAGTAACTCTCAATGTGACACTACTCAAGCTAGTAGACCCCTTCTGAAGCAGCTCTTTGTGCAGGTAACCCCCAAGGGTATGTGATTTACAAACATGGGATTCTTTATATATTTGGCTTAAGAATGTAGGGGAGTAGCAACAAGCAGCATGAAAAGTGACATACTTTGCTAAGAGTGTAGTCCTGTGCAGGTCTACTCAGAAATAACTCCTACTGAACTCAATGGGGCTTACTCCCAGGTAAGTATGTATAACACTACAGCCTTAGTCAACTAACACTGCAAACCTATACATGTCTACTCAAGATTAAGTCCCATTGATTTTAATGGGGCTTACTTCCAGGAAAGTAGGTATAGGATTGCAGCATAAGAAGACTCAAGGCCTATGCACGCTTACATAGGAGACAGTACCATTGAAGTTAATGGGAGCTGCTGCTGCTTATTATTGTTGTTGTTGTTGTTATTATTTACAGTAATTGTATACTGCTCTACATCTAAGTAGATTCTGAAACGGTGAACAATAAAAAGATAAAAAGAGATCAAACAAACAAAAACAATACATTGAAAACAACGTAGGTAACATTACAATGGTGGTTGGACTGCAGAGAAGGCTTCCCAGAACAAGGAGGTCTTCAGCAGGTTCCAAAAGCAGCACAATTTCTGAGCTTGCTGACCTCCAGAAGCAGGGGGTTCCACAGAAAGGAATCTTCCACACTGAAGGCTCTTCTCCTGGTGGACTCCAATCAGGCCAAAGGTCATAGGATTCATAGGATCATAGAGTTGGAAGGGGCCTACAAGGCCATCAAGTCCAAACCCCGGCTCAGTGCAGGAAACTAGAGGAGGGGTCTCCCATCCAAGTAATAACCAGGCCTGACCCTGCTTAGCTTTCCATGCTCAGACAAGCTGAGCCAGCATGAGCCACAGGCCTGTATGAGGAACCACCAGGAACATGCCATCTGATGACCTCAGCACCTGGGCAGGTTGGTATGGGAGGAGGCACTCTCTCAGGTAACCTGGTCCCAAGTTGTTTCAGGCTTGGTACACAAGTACTAGAACCTTAAACCTGACCAGGTAGTGAATAGGTAGCCAATGCAGTTCCTTCAGCAAAGGAGTTGCATGCTGAAAAGGGGCAGCTCCAGACAACAGCTGAGCTGCTGCATTCTGCACTAGCTCCAGCTTCCAGAGCAGCCTTAAGGACAGCTCCACACAGAGCGCATTGCAGTAATCCAGTCTTGAGGTTACTAGTGCCTGTATCACTGTGGCCAAGGAGAGTGATGCAATGAGCCACAAAACCTCCACAGAGACCATGTTCTGATACACACCCTTTTAGTCTGTAACAGCAAAAACAAAGAGTCTTGTGGACTTTAGAGCCTAACAAATTTATTTATTCTAGCATAATTTTTTGTGGACATTGTCCACTTCATAAGATACATGAAGTGTCAATCTCAAATTGGCTGATCTATGTACATGTGTGTGGGGGAGCTGTAAGCAGTGTTGTCAGACGGAACTGAAATGCAAAAAAAAGTACAGACAATGGTAACAACCTTAACAGTTGCTATTCTCAAAAGTTGTTGGGCGATAAAATACAATAGATTAGTTAGTCCTTATGGTGGCACAAGACTCTGTTGTTTTCACATGTTTACTGACACTTCTAAAAAAACTCTGAAAGATTAGTGGGACATGACTTACCTTTGTGAAAGCCACATTGATTCTTTTTCAGCAAGGTTTGTCCTCCCATTTGCTTACTAATTTTATCTTTAATTATGCTTCCAACCAATTTACCTGGAATAGACGTTAATCTAACCTGCCTGTAATTTCCTGGATCCCTTTGTAAAGGCGGGGTATAAATATAATAAATAAATAAATAAATAATAAATTGGTGTTATATTGGCCATTCTTCTCCAGTCCTCTGGTACAGAGGCTGATCTTAAGGACATGGTACATATTTTTGTTAGAAGATCAGCAATTTCACAAGTGTTCTTTAAAAATGGATGGATATCATCTGGGCCTGGTGACTGATAAGCTTTCAGTTTGTCAATACAGCTTTTGTGGAAGTTTTGTGAGTTATTACATCAGTACCATCTAGTCAGGTGTGACTGTTGAAATAGGTTGGTTTGGCTAGCTTGGAAGTTGGTGCTCAGGTTTATAGCATCCAACCCCATATGTACAACTGCTGGATTTGGTTGGTTTTGCTATCTCAGACATAGATGTTCTGGTTCATTCTCCCAGAATCCTGAACATTGCTTCTGTGGAAATATTGTGGGTTGCTGCATCAATCCCATCTAGTCAACTGTGACTGGTGAATTTGGTTAGTTTGGCTGTCTGGGAAGTTTGTGTTCCATGCTATTTTCTGAAGTGCAGATTATTGTGTAGAATGGGTGCTACAACATGTTTTCTGTGGATGTTTTTCAGGTTGCTGCATAAGTCCCATCTATTCCCTTATCAGTGGTGAACTTGGTTGATTTGGCTAACTCAAGAGGCTGGCATACCAGATTGCTCTCCCAGAACTACGTAGGTATATTACCTGGGAGTAGTACTGGAATGTGGATTCTGTAGAAGCAGCGTGGCTTATTGCATCCCGCCCCGCCCCGCCCCGCCCCGCCCCGCCCAATGTAGTCATGTATGACTGGTGAATTTGGTTGATTTGACTCACTTGGAAATTGATGTTCTGGACCATTTTCCAGAATACTGACAATTGCCCGGAACAGTATTGGGATGTGGTTTCTGTGGTAGTTTTGTGGCTTATTGTATCCCTGACACAGATTTACGTGTGACTGGTTAATTGGATTGATTTGGATCACTCGGAATCTTAAAAATTTCACTAGACATTTTAAAAACAATTTTAAAATTACTTAAATAGCTAAGACAAGATTATAAAAAGTAGACTGGTTAAAAAAACAACAACTTTCTTTGAGTTACTGATGTCTGAATACATATTACAATTCCTGGAAGTTTGAGACATGAGACAATTTTCTAGAAACAAATACGCAATATGTCATTAAAATTGACAGGCCTTGTTAAATAACAACAACTTACATTATCAATTCCATTCCAAGGTCAAGGCTTATAGAAGCCAACAATTTTGCTCCACGTACATACTTGTTATTAAAACTGTGCCCGAGGCAAATGCGCTGATGATGTTGCTCCTTATAAAGTTGTACGTACCCTTCCTCTGCGAGTAATTTCGCTCTACCGAAATTATCGCGTTGTTGTTGAGGAGAAGAAGAAGGCGAAGTTCTCCATTCGCCTCCCGGTGGAAAGAAAAACACAGATTTGCAGCAAGGTGCAGGTATCCCCTGGTTTGTGATTGGATATAAACCAGGCCAATGAGCTCGCAGGGAAAGGCAGTGCTTGTATAGGCCAGGGAGGAGGGGGTGCTTTGCGACAGTGCCCCAGCGAGAGAGGGAGATTAGCCAGCGAGAAAGCAGGAACTTGCCGTAGCTGCTTTAATTTTGGTTTTGTTTCGTCCCCCGGCGCATCAGAAAGGCAAGGAACGGCGGAGGAACGTTGCCGCCGGCAGCGTTCGGGTTCGGAGCGCTCGCTGCGGCTGCTCTGCGGGCACGTGTCTCCCCCCCAGTTTGGCTTTCGAAAGGAAGTAGGAATCTCGTGTGTGTGTGTGATGGATGGATGGATGGATGGATGGGAGGGGGGGAGCACCTGCAGGAGACGGCGGTGGCGGTGGGGGAGGATCTGTGTATCTTCACTGCAAAGACCTGATTTATAAAAAAAAACCGTTGTAAATCTAGCCCTCCTTCTTTCCCCACCCCCTTTCCTTTTGGAGACCCACTGTTTAAAGCGAAAGATATATTGAGAGGCGAGTGCCTGGGTCTTGCTGAGGCCGCCGTGGCTGCTGCAGCGGATCCCAGGGCAGAGAAGGGTTAATCCTGAACGGACTGCTCCCGCGGCTGCTTCTAGGGGAGGGGAAGGGGGAGGGGGAGGACCCGAACCGCCTGTAGTTGACTGAAAGTGGTGGAAGGAGGACGAAAGTTTATGGCACTTTGATTTAAAATCGGAGGCCCTCTTTAGAATCCGGGAGATCGGCGGCATCGGGTTCTAAGGGAATCTGGTTTAAAATCGGGGTGGGGGGCGCAGTTAGGGGAAAGAAGCGAAGGGGCGAAAAATCGCGCAATCTACCATTCCCTCGTGTGCCTGATAGCCCGCCGACCCCATCTCTTTTCTCCCCTAGTAAATCCCTCTGGCTCTGGATTTAATCTTGGCATGAGTAAGACCCGAAGTGAAACCACCACCTATTATTATTATTATTATTATTATTATTATTATTATTATTATTATTATTGATAATAATAAAGCCCAGGACTATAGCTCCTACGAGGGTGCCTGACAATCCAACCCTGTATGTTTCCTCGGAAGTCATTCCCACGGTGCTCGGTGGGCCTTACTCCCAGTTATGGCTGCAGCCCTAGGCATACTTGCTGAGGAGTGATCGCTGTTGACCACAGCGCAGCTGGCTTCCAAGGAAACATGCCCAGGAGCCCGCTGCAAGGCGTGCATTGGGATTTCAGCCCTCGTCCCCCTTGCACAGGCAGCTCTGTGATTCCACCCCGCCCTGGTGGATCTTGCTCAATAGTAAATTAAGAAGCTGTGTCTGTCTACACATGCAGCCGGCAGAACGAGGTGACAGAATGCTGAGGTGGTGGAGTCGACTGTACCACTTCAGCCTGCAGAGGGGAGATGCCGCTTTTGAATGTCAGTCTGTCTGTGTAAGAGCCTTCCCCTAGATTGAGAATTTGGCATGCCAGGGAGAACGAGGCTATTCATGTCCTTTGATGTGCTGCTTTTCTGTTTTCAAGGAGATCTTGATAGAGGAGAGCATTCAAAACTATGATCCTCCACCTGCAGTCTGAAGTGGTGCAGTCCATTCTACCATCTCCACGTTCTACCACCTAATTCTACTGTCTGTAGAGGAGGCTTTTTAGAGCAAGCATTGTGACCCATTGGATGTTGGACTACACCCCCCCCCCATCTTCTCTGAGCATGGGCCATGCTGACTGGGGCTGATGGGAGTTGGAGTCCAACACTGAGGGGCATGTGTTCTCCAGTCCTGTTCTACATGGAGGAGGAGAAGGGGAAAAGGACAAATCTGTGCAATATGATCTTGAAACGAACAGACCCCATTAGTTCCAACAGTCAGGGAATGAACATAAAGCTTTAATAAATTGGGCATGTCATTGGAGTTATGTATATAGACTTTCTCATAACTCTTCTTTTTCTTCCTCTTCTCAGCTGCTGATCATGGGGAGGAAAACCGAGGATTTGGAGGGGAGGTTTGGCTCCCTGGCCTAGAACCACAAGTTGAATGCTACACTTGAGGAGCGATGCATTTTCTATAAATAAACTCTTCCCTCCGCCTGATGCTGCATCTGCCCTGTGCTACAGGCTTCAGGCCTCTTTGAAACAAGGGATGGCTCTGTCTTGAGAGGATCCGCCTATGTGGGAGTGAGCAATTTAAAAAGTGAACTTGAGAAGAGTTGGGGAAATAATGGAGGACTTTACCACCAGAACCTATGGGACCGGAGGGCTGGACAACAGGCCGCTCTTTGGAGAGACCTCAGCAAGGGTAAAATGACATCCTTCATGGTTACTTGCCTAATGTGCCTTCTGGCCTCCAGAAATGGGGTTTGTTTGCAGGGCTGGCCCAAGACAATTTGTTACCCCAAATGGCTGCATAGGTGTGCCCTGGGATCCTCTGCAGTGTTCCAATGGCAGCTGCAACTTGGTGTGAGCATGGCTGCGTGCAATCCAAAAGCCGCCCCCAACATCTGCCTCAGCATGGCAAAGGATTCTGGGATACATCTTTCCAACTGAGTGTTGGTTCATCGACACCTCTAAAGCAATAGCTACTGGAGCAACTATGTATGTGATGGAGAGATTCATTTAGAGAGGAAATATATCACTGGCATTGGTTGCATTTTTTCAGCGACTTTTCTGATCCTTGGTGGGGTGTCATGTCAGTGGCTGGTGGATTCTGAGAAGTGCATGGGTTATCCTTTCTGTCAAACAGTGTGATTATGTAATGTGTACAAGCCTTGCACAGTTGCATGCCTTTTGCATGCATGCAGCGCTTAAACTCTTGCTCACTTGTGGGCTTTTCTGATAAAGAGTGCTTTGTGCTGCAGTAGTTTGGCAAAGCATTTGCTGCGATAGACTTGCCTTGGAATTCCCTTGAGTTTAATGGGATTATTTCAAGGGCCATTCTCTTGAAGCGCCTGGTTTTTTGTGAGTCTGGCCTGGTCAATTGAGCTGCGGAACTGGAAACGCTGAATCATGGTACTTTCATGTGAATTTCCATGCTCATCCAATAGCGGCCATGCAGTGCCAGGATTCTTATTTTGAGCATTAATTATGGAATGTTTGTGTCGCCAGGTGTACATGATTGCAGAGGTGCAGCCCAGCTGATACCATATATTTCATGTGATCCCAGAGTCCCAGCATCTGCTGTAGAGCAGGTGAGGAACCTTATGGCCCTCCAGAAGTTGGACTACAGCTCCCATCATCCCAGCCATCGGCCATGTTGACTGGGGCTGAGGGAGTTGGAGTCCAACAACATCTAGCGCAGGGATTGGCAACGTGATGCCTGCAGGCGCAGCAACACCCGCCGAGACCTCTTCCTCACCCCCAACCCTTTGCTCTCTCACCACTGGTTCTCCCTACCTCTGCAGCCAGGACAGGAAATCTGCAGCAGCACAATGACAATGACGGCATCGGGGGGGGGGGGAGTGGTGGCACAGAAGTGGCGGTGGCAGAGAGTGGGCGAGAGGAAGACATGCGTGTAAGCAAGCAAGCGGCTTGGTGGGAGGAGCAGAAGCGGCTGCCTGGCGGGGAGGAGGCAGGAGCGGGTGGGCATGGCAGGAAATCACTGGTGGCAGGTGGCAGAAGAAGGAGGTAAGCCTGGCAGCAGGGAAGGAAATCGCGGGGGGGGGGAGAGGAGGTGGAGGTAAGTGCCACGGCAGGGAGGAAGGAGAAGGAAGGAGAGGTGGTGTGGGAAGGAAATCCCAGGCAGGGAGGAGGAAGAAAGGGGACAAGGAAGAGAGAATCTACAGGGGGCAAAAGGAGAGAGACTCCTGGGGGAAAAAAAAAAGGCAGATGTGCCCGCGGGCCCAAAAAGGTTGCCTTCCCCTGATCCAGAGGGCCACAGGTTTTCCACTTTGTTGTAGAGGATGGTGGATTATTTGCAGCCTGGGCGGGACCTTTCCTATTCTGTCTGTCTGTCTTCCTTTCCCTCCTCCCTTGGATGTAGAAGTTACAGATTCCCTCCAGAAAACATTGGCAATTACATTTCCTATGCATATACCAGGGGTATGAAAGTGTTGGCCCTCGAGATGTTTTCGCCTACAGCTCCCATAAGCCCCAGTCAGCATGGCCAATGGTCAGGAATTCTGGGAATTGTAGTCCAAAACATCTGGAGGGCACCAGGTTGTGGGAGACTGGCGTATACTATATCTGTAGGGCTCTGTAGCTGCCAGTCCGTAGTGCTTTCCTACCTTGGCTCTTTTTTAGCTGCTGAAGACTCTGATTTTGTTTGAGAATGTGATGGGTGTTGCTCCCACCTTTCTCTCCCAGCTCCCATGTTTGTTCTTTTGGGACCAATCAGATACTTATTTAGAACCACATATCTTATTTATAGACAGTGCTGGAATAATGTGGAATAAATGGTTGACTCAGTGTTTATTAGATATTGTGTAAAACATTAAAAAAATAAAAGAGCAGCAGTCAAATAAAAGACCAAATAGAAGAGGGAAAAGAAAGAGAACCTAAACAATTCCTAGGGGGTGGGGGGAGCTTATGGTTCCACCTTGGCTTAGATGGTTGTTCAAGAACTTTATAAATGAAGATTGCATCTCAACAAACCTGTCTTTAAAATAACCTTGAAAAATGTGTCAATATTGTTCATAAAGCAATACCTCACTTTTAAAAAACAAAATGTCATTCTGAAATGCGTAGTGTTTGTGGCATTTTCCAGTAACCACTGTACTCCTTTCTTAACTCGTGTGCCTTCTTAATGAAAGAAATGCAGATGCCTCTGGCTGCTCTAAAGCAGCACCGCCTTGGGTGAAGCACTAATTGAAGCAAACGGATCAGCAGGAAAAGCTACAGGCTTTTCCCCATTGGGTTTTTGTATGGAGTGCTGAGTAACTGCCATTTCCAGTTACTTTGCTGGTAGGTAGTTGTAGGTCACTTCAGATAATGTATAGAATGCCATGAGAAAATAATTAAGAGAGCAGTCCTGTGGTCCCTGGGTGAGCGCCTCAGGTACCACAGGATAGTTTGGAGTCCTGGGTGAGCACTCTGACCTCAGAAGGGGAGTCAGAGATCCGCCCCCTCTCGCAGCCAGTGCAGAGAGAACTGCTCTGGCTGCCTCTCCGAGGTCGGAAACTCGACCTCGTAGAGGGGGAAAAGGGGGTGTTCTGGTGGGTGGGGAGGGAAGG
Organism: Shinisaurus crocodilurus; assembly: GCA_021292165.1. Classification (NCBI taxonomy): domain Eukaryota; kingdom Metazoa; phylum Chordata; class Lepidosauria; order Squamata; family Shinisauridae; genus Shinisaurus; species Shinisaurus crocodilurus. The sequence continues at coordinate 192,038,992 of CM037879.1, read as the reverse complement.
AGATCAGAGAGGCCAGGATACGATTTATTCTGAGCCTCCTCCAGCCTCCTTCTCACTCTAGATGGACTGAAAAACCAGTCTAGCAAAAAAACAGCAACAAAGAATGGAGGGCAGGGAGGCAAAGATCTCCTCCACTGCCCCTCTCACCTTGCTGGCTTCATCCCGGCAGGGCACAGGAATCTCAGAAACCTCCGAGCTTGGAAGCTTCCGAGCAGCGAGGGCACAGTCAATAGGATTACGCCCTAAGCTATTAAAAAGGGGCAAAGTGAACGCAAAGTACAGGCCTACAGAGGCAGCCGCTCCCTCTTCCAATCAGCCTTGGCTGGGGGTGGGCAGTTTGGCCCCCTCTCCTCATCAGAGGTGATTGGATCCTTCGGTGATGCCCAATGTCAAAACGCAGCAGAATGACCTGCTCGGGAGGAGGCTTTCCACTGTGTCTTGGCATGTCTCTGCTCTGGGTTTGTCTCCTTCCACTCAGGAGGCACACCCAGAACAGTGATTTGTGCAAGAGCCAAGGGTGGAGGGCTCCTCTGTGGGCAGGTAGTTCTTAACTGTGTTGCACTCAGAATCTTTTCAGGTGTAAGAGTGAAGTTGCCTCTAGTTTTTCATTCAGGAAAAAGTGTGCCTCCCCTGCCAAATATCTGGTAAAGGCTCTCCTTTGGCAACATAGTTTAGACTAGTGGTTCCCAGTTGCTGTAGGGGTAGTATTAATTCTACAGCATCCATCATCTCTGGTTGTTGGCCAAGCTGGCTGGGGATGATGGCAGTTCTGGTCAAACAACAATTTTAGACCCAAGGCTGGCAAAGGCTTAGACAAAAGTGCATACAGTTGCAGACGATGCATATCATTAAGTGGTGCAGATGAAAAGGCTCATAAATGAAATCCTTTGACTGCATGAGCGTGTTCTGGTAGTGTGAGTCCAGGGCTGGCTTATGTGTGAAAGCCGCTCTGTTTCCTTGGAAATAAGCCCGCGAAAGTTACTAGCCTACCAAACTATTTATTTACTTGCCTGCTGGGGGCCGGCAGAGAAGGGACGGGGAGCTCTGTTCCTCCTGCAGCAGCCCACTGCCTTTCTCTGCTGGGTGTGGAGGTGGGGCAGAATGTGCTATCCCAGGGCTCTCCAACTTTGGGTCCCCAGATGTTGCTGGACTACAGCTCCCAGAATCCCTTGCCATTAGCCATGCTGGCTGGGTATGCTGGGTGCTGTAGGCCAGCAACATCTGGGGACCCAAGGTTGGAGAGCCCTGCTCTATCCCTACTCTGCCAGCCTGCAACCTGTTTTCCCACAACCTAGCTGAGGGCTGATCAACTGGGCCAAGGGGAATAGTGGGTGGAACTTCTGGTTGGTCCGCAGGTCATACACACGCGGAGGCTGAGAGCCACAGGTTGCCCACAGGTGGTGTGTAGCAGGGGTGGGCACAAGGTAGATCTCCAGGTGTTTTGGACTTCAACCCCCAGAAGCCCTTGCCAACATAGCCAGTGATCAGGATTGCTGGGAGTTGCAGTCCAAAACACCTGGAGTTTTACTTCTGCCCACCCCTGGTGTATAGGATTTCAGACTGAAAGCCCCTTCTTACTGTAGCTCCTCTCCATCCCAGGGAAAGGAGGAGAACGAGAATGAGGGAATAGAAAGGAAAATAGGGACACGGAATGGAAAGGAGAATGATTTACATCAGCTGGGGTGGAAGACGTCTGCAGCACTACAGCACAGCTGGGCAGCCTGCAGGCCACATGTGGCCCTCAGCCTCACTCAAGGCAGCCCCCAGCGCCCCCCCCGGCATTTACCAAGCCTCACTTTGACCAAACACCGTCCAGATCTGTTCCCGCCCTAGCAGCTCACTTTCCTTCCAGGCTAGCTTCACCCAGTATGTAAGGAAAGCTGAGTGGAGAGAAAGTGCGTGAACGGGGCAGGAAGTGCGTGTGTGAAAAAGAAGGGGAAAGAAAGGGAGGAGGGGTTGGCAGAGAGAGAGAGACAGAGTGTCTCTGTGACCTGGTTCGGACTACATGACAACCCATCATAGGTAAGTAGCCATGGTTGGTTGTCAATTGTCATGTCATCCGAACCCAGCCCGCTTTATTTTTATTTTATTTATTTATTATATTTATACCCCACCTTTTTTCCTGCAAGGAACCCAAGGCAGCTTACATAATCCTCCTTCTCTCCATTTTATCCTCACAACAACCCTGTAAGGTAGGTTAGGCTGAGAGTCAGTGACTGGCCCAAAGTCACCCAGTGAGTTTCATGGCCGAGCAGGGACTAGAACCTGGATCTCCCAAGTCCCAGCCAAACACTCTAACCACTACGCCACACTGGCTCACACTAGCCACAGTGGTTTGTTTGTTTTTTTCAAACGAGCCATCCTGAGAACCCATGGGCTGTTCTAGGGTTGGTTTTACCAACGGTGGGTTGTTGTGTTGTCCGAACTCTGACGACCAATCACACTGTGGGTAAAATCCAGCAGCAAGTGAGGCACAAGTCAAGAGTGGCAAAAAAAAACACCCCTTGCCACTCTTGACTATCTTGCCACCAGTGGCAGCCCCTTCAAAGTGCCCAAGTGGCACATTGAAGTGGCTGTCACTGGTTGGCCACTGCTTTTTTTAAAAAAATTGCACTCCAAACGTGTGCAATTTTTTCCGGTAAGTTTTAATTTTTTATTTCTATAGATTTGCGCAAGTGCGGAGGTGTGCATTTGTGTGGTTCCAAAAAAGGGAAGCCTCGCCTGGGCAATGTCCTGGAGGGTACCAACTGTCAAAGTGTAGCCGGTACCAACCCTGGACATTGACCCAGAGGGGGTCCAAATAGCTTCCCCCTCCCTTTGCTTTCCCCTGACAGCTGTCAAAGTGCGAGCTGTCAAGGGAAAGCAAAGGTGTGAGTGATCTTAGCTCACAAAAAGGGGGTGGTGGGATTTATACCCCCTTTGCGACAATATCCTCATGTTTTTCTTTTTTGCCCTGATAGTCCTCAGGGTGATGCACATTTTGCACTTTTTCCTCTAGCTGCTCTTGGAAGTGCAAAAGTGCATCCCACCCCTTTCTTGGGGGAAAAGGAGTCTTGATAGCTAGCTGTCAAAACTCTGGGTCCTCCTTAAAATGGGGTTTTGACAGTGCAATGGGTGCTTTTTGTCAGGGACATATGGCTGTATATGTCCCTGACAATGCACACACATTGCCCTGTCAAAACCCCCTTTTAAAGGAGAAACTCCTTTTCCGCAAAAAAAAAAAGGGGGGGTGCACTTCTGCACTTCCTGTATGCAGCCTCTGACCGCTTTCCTCTGAGGGAATGCAACACTTGGTCCCAAAAAGATTGCCCACCCCCGCACTACAGGCATGGCCATATTTTTGAAATGCTTCCCTGGGTGCGAAATCCAGAGCCTACCCTGCTCCCTGATGTGATAGATATTTTGTCCATGGGGAAACTGAAAAATATGCCTCCTCATCCACTTGCAGTCTGGAATTCTATCTACTTTGTTATGCATACCGTGTGGATCTGCTGTGACAGTTAAAAAACCAAACCAAATCTACATGAACTTCAGAAAGTCTCCCTTCATACCTCCAACTGTCTGCCTCCCCCCCCCCCCCCCCGTAACTTGGTCACGCTGCTGGGTGACTTCTCACGTTATGTTTGCAGTGTGGGAGGTGCCGCAATCCACCACCTCATTTTGTGTAATTTATAGAATGGCATGAAGCCCACCGAAAGAGGGTGGTGGTTGTTTTTAAAAGGCAGCTGTCTAAGCAGGCAGTTCTGGCACACAGAATGGCTGGCTTTTTATGATTAGTTGTATTATATACTCTGTTCTATTTATTTTACATATCTTAATTTATCTTCGTTTTACTGTTTGGTTTTAATAACTGTTTTTATGTGGAGAGGCCTATGGACTGAAGAAACACTTGTTTGGGGTTCATTGGGAGAGTAGAGTGTGTATGAACAAGGAACAGAGAAATGGCTCAGCTTGTCTGAATTTGGAAAGCTAAGCAGGGTCAGGCCTGGTCATTACTTGGATGGGAGACCCCTCCTCTAGTTTCCTGCATTGTGCAGGGGGTTGGACTCGATGGCCTTGTAGGCCCCTTCCAACTCTATGATCCTATGAATCTATGAATAAACTTGTAGGGGGCAGTGCCTTCCCCATGTTTTCTATATGACAATAGCCCTTCCACGTTGGCCTCGTGGTGGTACTCCACACAAAATGTGACTTTTATACCTCTTGTTGCCTACTTACAATGGATCGCTTACATCTGAGGAGAGTGTCTCCGGTAATAGTGACAGATTCCTGCCACCCCAGCGCAGAAATTGTTCCACCCAAAGCTACACTCTTCAGGTTGGCGGTCTTAAATCTTCAAAGGAATGCCAAGTAATCTTTCCGTAGCGAGAGAGACAGCAAGCTGTCTGCAATTTCTTCTACACCTTGGGGTTTTCAGTGTGTGAGATGGGTCACCCAGTGGAGAAGCAAGCTGTCGCTAGGTGAGATTTACCACAACTTCCCTGACGACAAATCCAGAGTATGGCAGAGTAGGAAAACCCCTGTCTCTCGCTAATATGGGTGTGTTTTTGTGCACAGCTTAAGGTTAATGGTAATCACAGTTTTTGTGATTCCCATTAACCTTAAGGCAGTGTTCTCCAACCTTGGGTCCCCAGATGTTTTTGGCCTACAACTCCCAGCATTCCCCAGCCAGCATAGCTGGCTGGGGCATGCTGGGAGTTGTAGCCCAAAAACATCTGGGGACCCAAAGTTGGAGAACACTGCCTGCCTCAAGGCAAAGGCAGACATCCTGTCAAAGAGGAGCTTGCATTGCATGTCCCAGCTGCAGGCAGAGCCCAGCTTTGCTACTAAAATGCTACTAAACCTTTGCTACAGGGACATGCACCAGCTTGCCTAGATGTCACTCTTGACCCCTGCTTCCATGCTTCTGGCAGGCTGGCCAGGATCTTCAAACTTTTTTAAAAGGGCTGCACGAAGTTTTGCTCGTTCATTTGGTGCCTATGTTATGGTCTTTTTGGCACCAGGTGGAAATCTTTTTATTTTTCCAGGAAGTTTAAGAACTGTTTTTAGATCACTGCACTCTTGCTGCTGCTGGTTTTACTTTAATTTTATGTGTTGGAGTGTTACTCTGCTGCTGATTTTTATCTTGGTTTTTATTATGTGCTGTTTTTATTTTTGTTTTTAATTTGTTGTACACTGGCCAGAGAACTCCAGTTACTGGGTGGTTTAAAATTATAATTAATTAAATAAATAAATAAAAATAAAATAAAATGTATATAAGAAGGAAATTTTCATGCTGGCTTCTTCAGACTTGCACAACTCTATCCTAAGAGCAAGCTCTGGGGGGGGGGGGGGGAAGGTTTGTTTTTTGGATTGAACAATCCCACAGCTCTAAAAATGTTATGTCTGTCTTCAGCCTTGGAATACAAAAAAGCCTTGAAGTTTAGAGCCTTACGTAAATGTAGTGATGCCTCTCTACTCCCCTTCAGATGGGTGTTTCTCTTTTAATGGCCTTGCTGATGAGTATGGACTTTGCCTATATATTTTGTTTTATAGTCCTCTTTTAAAGTGTCCCTTGGTGCAGATCCCTTGGTGTGTCATAAATCTGAGATTCAGCTGTTTAGAAATGCAGGATGTAGGCTTGAATTACCGTGCCATAACGCCTGTCCTTTCTGCCTCTCACTGTTTGGTAATTGGCAGGAGTTTGGAAAGAGGTTGCTGGCAGCCTGTTCTTCAGTTGCCAGGCAATGCTAAAACCATGTGAACTTCTGTCTTCCCTTTCTCTCATTCTTCTAATGTTAACTGAAGACCATAGCATGGGTGAGATCTCTTGATATATGTTTCTTTCTGAATTACTTACTGTCACTTACTGAATTACTTACTCTCAGTGTGTGTGTGTGGTCTTCTTCCACTTACCCCTCTGCCCATTACCTTTCTGATCTGTTGGAGGCCCAGCCTTAAAGCTTTTCTTCTCAGTACCTGCCTGCAGATTGCCACTTGGGCACCTATTAAGGCTGATTCACATGTGCATGTATCTTACTCTGTGGGCTGGTTTGCACGTGCACATTATCACTTGACAACTGTGAATGGGATCTAGCTCCACAGATATGGCTGGCATATGACCTCCCATCATCCCATGTGCAGAGGCTTTTTACTGGCATTGGTACACACATGCATCTACCAGGAACCAAGTAGAGGACAGAAATCCTTCAATGCAAATGTGGTATGAACTAGCCTCAGCCCTTTATACTCAGTCACTTGCCACAGAATGAGGTGGATCACAGAAATTTTAAAGTGTTCTGCTTGGAGTGAATAGGAAAGTTGCTCCTCTGGTATGTCGTCTTCACTTTCTCATCAACTGGAGACCATCCATTCATATTGTGGTGATTTAAATTTCCATTTCTTTTTCTTTTTTTAAATACGTAAGAACACTGCAATGGAGACTTCTTTAGTTTTTTAACCCCCCTGCGGGGTGTGTGTGTATCAAAACTGAGGGTGGTGGTGGTTAATCCTTCCCTCCTGGTGTGCAGTGGTCCCAATCCAAATCGGGACTGAAAGTAGTTTAGAGTAAACAAATTATCCCCAGCTACACGCTACACAATTAACGTATTGTGTAGTTTGATCCCTAGTAATCTCTTAATAATACAGCTACAAGATCTTACGAGAGATACTGTCTGGGATTGAGGCTGTTCCAGTGGCGTTTAAGATTCGGGATGGTCTTGTGCTAGAAAAGGCCATGGCTTTTTTCATGGCAAAGAAGCAGACATTAAGGCTTCTCCGTTTATTCTGTTTTTCCATCCGTGGAAAAGCCTGCGTATGTAGGGAATCATTTTATAGTTTGTATGGAGATTCCTGCAGCAGTCGCTCATATTTCATGGTGTGTAAATGCACTGGGGAGATGGAATTGGCTGAAACTTCCCAGCACAGGTGGCAAAGGCAAAATAGACACTTGTGGGATAGTCAGGTGATGACCTAGTTCACAGGACATGATAACCCATGGTGGGTTGTTGCCCCTGTTTGTTTCAGAGTGGCTTGTCGTGTTGTCTGAACCTGGCATGATGGCTTAAGTGTGGGCTGGTAAACACGCACAGGCCACCCTGAGAACCCAGGGGTTGTTGTTGGGCTCTTCAGGTTGGCTTATCGTGAAGTGTGAATCTGGCAGCGCAGGTTCTGCATGGCTTGTTCGAAAGGCTACAGACCTGCCTGGCAAGAGCAGCGAAAACCCTGACTGTTCCTCGTGGTGCCCTCCGCCCCTCCTCCTCCAGCTTGGCGCTTCATTTGACAGCAACTGGCTTTATCCGTTTTCTCCAACCTTGGCTCCCCAGATTTCATATAGAGTTGGAAGGAGCTATCGAGTCCAACCCCCTGCTCAATGCAGGAAACTAGAGGAGGGTCTCCCATCCAAGTAATAACCAGGCCTGACCCTGCTTAGCTTTCCACACTCAGACAAGCTGAGCCAGCGTAAGCCACAGGCCTGTATGTTTTTGGCCTACAACTCCCAGCATGCCCCAGCCAGCATAGCTGGCTGGGGCATGCTGGGAGTTGTAGGCCAAAAACATCTGGGGACCCAAGGTTGGAGAACACTGCTTTATCCCCTCATAAGCTGAGTTAGTACAGCTATGTATGTACGCGAGACTGACAAACCTCTGGGTAAGCACATGTGGACTCAGCTTGGGCATGGTGATTCGGGTGGGGGGGGATATAAACTTTCCCCCTCCCGTTTTCATGCCAAAATTCCCCTCCCCCATGCAGGGGAAGGGATTAAAAAAAGGGGGGGAAGCCTCAATGCTGCGAGGAGCAACCAACAAGGCTTTTTCTTTGTTCTTTTTTTGAGTGTTAAAGAAAGAGAATAAATAAAACCCTCAGCTACCTGGTCCTCAAGAGTAAGGTGACCCCACTCTCCACTCTGAAGATATGGCATATATATGTCAATGGAAAGACTGAGGGGGAGAATCTCATCACAGCAGGAGTAGAGGGGAGTTGTGCCCCAAAGGCCCCTGGGATACATGCTGGGAATGGGCGGGAGGACGAAGGGGGAAACAAACCATGGCAAGCTGGCGAATGCCTGATGGTCTGTCGGCAGCAGAGCGGCTTAGTGAGCGATTAACCAACCCACCATGGCTTGTTTTCAGCGTGGCGATGTGCGAATCGGCCCCACAACACAGAAGTGGTGTTTTTACGTGTGTGTTTTCCCCAGTAGGAAAAATGCAATATAAGCAGGAACCCTTGGTTTTTGCATTGACAACATTAATTAGATGAGGTCCAGGTATAAGATTTAAGATACAAAAATTCCTTCTGCAGACAAGCTGTAAATTATTACCTTTTGGAGACATAACAACCTGGAGCAAGGCAAGCCGGTATCTTTGATACTATCAGGACTCCCACAATTGCTGTAGGGGGGGGAAAGTCCCCAGAGGGACTTGCTGTAATGTGAATCCCACCAGGAAAGTCTGATTGTAATCTGATTAACACTCTGTGCATATTTGTCTTCCTGAAAGACACTCGGGAGGGTAGGCAAATATCAACCAGACAATACAGTCTCATACTTACTGATTAGTTTGGGTGTGTGTATTTTTTCTCCTTTTGTGTTGTGAGATATACATTTGTTCGGAACATGTCAGTTTAGAGAAGAGTCCTGCAGGATTTGGTGTGCAGCTACGTGTTATATGCAAATAACATGTAGCAAAACCTTGAAGATCACTTTTTGTTGATAAAAGCAGCTTTAGGAGGGAGAGATACAGAGTTGAGATGTGTTGTGGGGCGGGCGACAGGGTGTTTAACTTTTCTATCACCCATTCTTTTTCTACTTAGCTCCCCTTTGTGGACAACTGCTTGACCAAGTCCAGCCAGCCACCTGCATGCTTGCCCCTTGCCTCTCTTGGCTTATTACATCTAATAGGGAGGGTTTGTCTGGCTTGGTCCAGGAGGTTGAACATTCCTCTTTGAAAGAGACAGTGATCAGACTGCTCCTGAAGGAACCTAATCTGGACCCAGAAGATTTAAAGAACTATAAGCTGGTTGCGAACATCTCCTTGCCTGGGCAAGGTTTTTGAGTGAATGTTTGCCAGTCAACTCCAGGCACTCTTCAGTGAAATACATTTTCTGGATCCATTCCAATCTGGCTTCAGGCCTGGTTTTGGAACAGAACCTGCCTTGGTCATCCTGTGGGATGACCTTTGCTGAGAGAAGGGAAGTGTGACTTGTTGGTTCTCTTGGATCCCTTAGCAACTTTCAGTACCATCAACCTATGGTATGCTTCTGGATAGGCTGTCTGAGCTGGGTGCTAGAGGTACATTATTGCTCTGTCCCTTGGCAGTCATGCCATGGAGTGCCACAGGGCTCTATTTTATCTGCCATTCTGTCCAACATCTAAGTGGAAGACCGCCAACCTGGTCTTCTGCGCGGGTTCAATACTAAGGGGGTAGCGAGTCCTGGGGGTGGGCCTTCTCCGAGGTCCCCCAGCGACTATCACCCTTAGCCTAGAACAAAGGGATAACTTATAGCACAAAAGTATCTTTTATAAAACAAGTTTATTTACAAAATGACCGTCACAAACCCAGACACACGCCAGCAATACAGCTTATCAGTACAGCACAAAGTAGCAAGCAAGAAATCTCAAGGACACCGTGATTTCAGGGCTCTCAGCTAGTTAGTTCAGCTCGGGCTCCAGCAGAGGCCCGGTCAACCGCATGCTGCTAGCTGGGTTCCCGGCGGAGGTCTGGTCTACCCAAGCGGCTAGCTGGGTTCCCGGCGGAGGTCCGGTCTACCCAAGCGGCTAGTGAGTGATTTCAGCTTGGTTGCCCGGGGGTCCGGTCAACCCAAGCGGCCAGTGATTTCAGCTTGGTTTCCCGGGGGTCCGGTCAACCCAAGCGGCCAGTGATTTCAGCTAGCTGGAGCACGCCGGGTGCTGCTACCCGGGGTTGCCGATCCCTTCGTTCCCTTACCCCAAGCATGGGGCAAGACTGCTGATCAGGTCCAACAACTCAGTTCCCTTGCGCAGGGTGTTTTATACCTTGGGTTTCAGGTAGCCCCTCCCTCTGCAATCAGGTGGGTGGCCAATCAGGTGGGTTGCCACCCTCCTCAGGTGGGTGGCCAATCAGGTGGGTTGCCACCCTCCTCAGGTGGGCGGCCAATCAGGTGGGTTGCCACCCTCCTCAGGTGGGTGGGGTCCCCTTGAAGCCACCTGCTTAATGGTCCCATCCTGTGGTGTTGAATGGCCCTTTCTTATGGGTGCCGAAATGTCTGCTCTCGCAAGGTATTCAAGTCTTATGTAGATGGGGCTGATATACGAGAGCATTGAGGAACCTGGGGATGCTTCCTGCCTTCCCCCCTGGGGTGATTCTATGCAGATGTTGTTTGTCCCTGTTGGTCTCTGTGGAGACTGGCTGTCTCTGCCCCCTGGGTCTCCTTCCCCCCTCCTTGGTGAGTGTGTGTGTGTCAGAAAGGGGTTTTAGGTTGGCTTTCTCCACAATCTACATGAAACTGCTGGGTGAGGTTATCCAGAGATATGGACCGAGGTGCCATCAATATGCGGATGACGTCCAGCGCTATCTATCCTTTTAATCAAATCCAGGTGAGTCTGTGGGTGTTCTGAATCAGTGCCTGAGTGCAATAATGGACTGGATGAAAGCCAATAAACTGAGATTCAATCCAGACAAGACAGAGGTACTGTTAGTGGGTGGCTTGTCTGCCTAACTGAGTGGTATTCAACCTGTTGTGGAAGGCATTGCACTCTGCCTAAAGCAGTGTTCTCCAACCTTGGGTCCCCAGATGTTTTTGGCCTACAACTCCCAGCATGCCCCAGCCAGCTACACTGGCTGGGGCATGCTGGGAGTTGTAGGCCAAAAGCATAGCTGGCTGGGGCATGCTGGGAGTTGTAGGCCAAAAACATCTGGGGACCCAAGGTTGGAGAACACTGGCCTGAAGGATCAGATTCTCAGTTTTGGGGTGCTCTTGGGTCCAGCATTGTCACTGGAGGCATTATGGCCTCCGTGGCTAAGAGCAATTTTTAACAGCTTAGGCAGATACACCAACTGTGACCCTGTCTGGACAGAGATACCCTTGCCACTGTTATCTTTGCCCTGGTAACCTCCCAGTTGGATTACTGCAACGCATTGTATGTAGGGCCGCCTTTGAAAACAGTCCAGAAACTTCTGCTAGTCCAAAATAGGGCAGCAAGACTGTTAACTGGGACTAGATGATATGATCATATTAGGCTAGTGTTTCATGATCTGCTCTGGCTTTTGTTCTGTTTCTGGGCTCAATTCAAAGTGCTGGTATTAACCTTTCAAGCTCTAAATGTCTTCGGGCCAGGTTACCAGAAGGAATGTTTTCTCCAATATATACTTACCCCTATGGTTATCTTCTGATGTCCCTCTCTGGGTGCCCCCACCAAATAAGGAAAGGCGAGTGGCTATTAGAGAGGGCCTTTTCAGTGGTGCTGCCCTGGTTATGGAATGCTCTTCCCAAAGAGGCTTGCCTGGTGCCTACCTTGTAGTCTTCTCAGCACCAAGCAAAGAGGTTTTTATTCTCCCAAGCTTTTTAGTCATTGACTTTTTAAAATGGGACAGTGCTTTTTAGTTCCTTGCACCTCTGCTGTCCTCTGCTGTTGGTTTACTTTTGGTTTTATTCTGTGGCTGTTTTAATCAGTTTTAGGTTTCAGATTGTTTTATTATATTAATGTATTTATGGTTTCTAGGGATGGGGGGAACATACAGCCTTCCAGGTCTTGTTGGCCTATAACTCCCGTTGGCCTACAACTCCCGTTAGCCTTAGCCAGCATAGCAAATGGAGAGATGGGAGTTGTAATCCAACAACATTTGGAGGGCCACAGATTCCCTATCCCTAGTTTTAACCTCCCTTTTATGAACTACATAGAGCTTTTCACTGCATTTATTACTTTTCTATACCACCCAATTGCCAAAGCTCCCTGGATAGTTTACAAAGATTAAAAACCTTAAAAATACAGTATTGCACAGAATATAAAAACCATTTCATACAAACGGACAACTGACACACAAATACACACACGCGCGTGTGCACACACACACACACACACACACACCAAAACAATTTTAACAATCTACAGTAAGAGATCCCAGGACCTGATTAAAAAACTTACCATATGCTGCCACATGCCTGAGAATAGAGCAGTGTTCCCCAACCTGGGGTCCTCCAGCTCTGTTGGACCACAACTCCCAGAATTCCCCAGCCAGTTATGCTGGCTGGGGAATTCTGGGAGTTGTGGTCCAACAGAGCTGCAGGACCCCAGGTTGGGGAACACTGGAATAGAGGAAGGTCTTAACTTAGCTCCAAAAAGGTAACAATGGCCGGGTTTGCACAGCACGCTACGCCACAATGGCCTTAGCCGCATGTTGTGCCAACCCAGATCAGTGTCGGATGGTATAGAAATGCAGTAAGCAAATGTGTGGCATAAATGGCCTGAGACGGGAGATCCTCCTCACCAAATTTATATCCTGCCTTTTTCCTCTTACAAGGAGCCCAAGAAGGCTCATATGGTTGATGACTGCTTGTACTTTGGATCTAATCTGTTTAAAACCATAAAGGTCAAAACCAGTACCTTAAATCCTGGCCAGGGAATAGATTGACAGCCAGTAAAGTTTACCTTAAAATTGCCATGCTATGGCCTCAGCTGCTGGCACCAGATAACAATCATGCCATTTTATTCTGGACCAATTTGAAGTTTGCTGTGTTGTCATCAAGTGCAGTTATAAGCGTACCACAATCTAGAGTTTACCAAGGATGGGATCTGAGTGTTGACTTCAAAGTCAGTCTAGCAGGCTCCCCAGAGAGGAAGCAGAAGACAGCAAAAATCTGCGGTTGTGCCATTTGAAATTCTTAGAACTGTGTGCAATAGGCCTGCTAGTGGTTATGATAGTTCTGTGCAAAGTGAGGGAAAGTTCAGTTACATTTTAGAAGTTATGGGTGAATGACTAGTAGAATATCTTATTTATGTGGCTTATTTATGTGGCTTATGCTGGCTCAGCTTGTCTGAGTGTGGAAAGCTAAGCAGGGTCAGGCCTGGTTATTACTTGGATGGGAGACCCCTCCTCTAGTTTCCTGCATTGAGCAGGGGGTTGGACTCGATAGCCTTGTAGGCCCCTTCCAACTCTATAATCTATGAAATCTATTATTGGGAGACAATAAATAACTCCCGAATATCATCTCATTTATTATCAGGACTATACTCATACTGTACAAGCACAGAAAACTGCCCTAAGTATAAAACTCTGCATCCTTCAGATCTGTGTATAATGTATATAATTTCTTTCTAAACCAATCTTTTTTTAAAAAGCAAGTTTCTAGCTCTTAAAACTGTCAAGCTAGGTTTAAAGCAGTGTTCTCCAACCTTGGGTCCCCAGATGTTTTTGGCCTACAACTCCCAGCATGGCTGGGGCATGCTGGGAGTTCTAGGCCAAAAACATCTGGGGACCCGTTGGAGAACACTGCTTTAAAGGCCTGTGGGCAATGCCTGGTGAAAACCCAGAAGTTATGGGGGTGGGAGGGGGAGATTGAGCCGCATGATCAAGAGGCTCCAGGGCCCTGGAACCCCCCCCCCCCCACACACACTAACAGAAGCAGAATAAATTTAGATAAATGTAAGTAAACTGGTGGCGGTTTTAAGATCCATCTTTTATTCACACCGAATTTGGATGTTCTGCTAGTGTTCTGTAGCCGCAGGTGGCAGTAAAATTATGTTCCCCATGCTGCCTTATTTAACTGACTATATTTCCCTAGATTGGGGGGTCTATGGACGAAGTCCATCTAGGCTTAAAAAAATGCCTTCACTAGGCAGCAGAATGTGTGAGTGATAAATTATTTCCATTTTCAACCCCACCCCTCTTTCTGGTGCAGCCTCTTGCTACTGGAGAAGTCATCATTTTAATATTTTTAGTGGCCTCTGAGGTTTGTTTGTAGCCAAAGAACAATCTGGTCCGTGTCCCTTGCTCCTGATCTGCTAAGCCACCTCCTCATTGCCGGTGTATTTTTAACCTTTCACTGGGCTAAGCTGCTGGCAAACTGTAGTGTTGCTGGGCACTGCGGGAAGGCAGCTTGAGAACTGCCTGGGGATTTCTGATCAGTTGCTTCTACTCTTGGGATCCTGAAATGCCTTGCCTGGCGTGTGGAGCTATAGTAGGTCCATGAATCGGTGCTTTCCAGTTAATGTCATTTAACATGTCTCAGAACTGGCTTGGGTTTGCTCTTTACTTTGAGAAAATGTTGCTGCCTCTTTGCCGGCTGCTGGATTGTTGTCTTGCCCTCCATTTGGCAAATTCCCATCTTGTGAAACCTATGTTGATGGCACCCTGGGCTGGAGCAATCCAGGAGTTGTTGGCCCAGGGAATGGCCTGAAGATACTTGATGTCATTCCATCTCTAAAAGCTGAGCTGGGGCGGATCTACATTACACTGTATCTCATCAAGTTAGCAGAACGGTACTGCTGAATTCACGTTCCGCAGTCACTCCTCGCAGGGCACACTGTCATTAAATGCATTGCACTCATCCCGGTTTGCCACCACACACCTAACTCCGTAGCGGTAGAACTGGGCATTCCCTTGAATAGGGCTTCTTCTTTTTTTTTGCTTTGTCGTCTCTGCGCAGGTGCGAACAAGCGCAGGCATGATCTTTAAAGAGAGAAAGAAAAAGCTCTTCCAGCCACTCACTAAAAAGAAGAAGGCAGATGCTGCTCCTGCTGTCGCCCTCCCACGGGGTCAGGATGAATCCTGCAGGATCAACTCGCCACACCCCTCCCCTCCACCCAAATACAATTTCCCAAAGCAGTGTTCCTCCCGTTCTGAGTTTCCTGAGCACAAGGCTCCTGTTGAATCAGTGTGATTCACTTGGGAGTAAGGGCATTCGAGAGAATGTGATTTACTTCTGAGCAGACATGCCGCTTGGCTAATTTACAGCTCCCCATTCTTTTGGCAACGCAGCTGTTTGAACGCAGCTGTTAAAACAAAGGGGGAAAGCCTCCTGCTCCTGTCCCCTCTCAAACTCCATGGCAGTTATAGATTTCATAGATTTCATAGATGATAGAGTTGGAAGGGGCCTACAGGCCATCGAGTCCAACCCCCTGCTCAATGCAGGAAACTAGAGGAGGGGTCTCCCATCCAAGTAACAACCAGACTTGACCCTGCTTAGCTTTCCACGCTCAGACAAGCTGGGCCAGCGTAAGCCACATGCTTACTAACTTTCACATGCAGGGAAAATGGCCATTTCACAAGAGGGTTTTTTTTCCTGGTCCGCCGTCTATACGGAGATGCGCATGTGCGCAGGAGAATTTTTTTTTAAAAAAGCACCCAAACACAATTTCCAGAAGCATGCTGCTCAGAGGTGTGCAGGAAGGGTTACAAACAAAAAAAATAATAATTAAGAAGCTTCCGGGAAAGAAGTCAAACTGCCGCACAACAACAAATGGCGGACACCTCTCTTCCCCACCAGTTTGGGAGACACATGTCATGCCGCATTTCTCCCGTCCCTGGAAAACTACTGGCTAACTCCAGGGACAACACTTTCGTGGGCACACCTTGCGCGGGTGACGACAGCACAGCTTTAGCACACACTGGCCACGTACTGCAGTAGCGAACTGCAATAACTGAAAAAGTCGTGATAAACCTAGTCTGGGAAATTCCGGAAGAAATGAAGAACGATTACGCAGGACCACCGTGACCGGCGCTGAAAAGTGTGTGTGTTGTGTGCCCCATAAGTCACGGCAGCGATACAGTGCTGTAATAAACCTTAGGTGTGGATCCAGCCCTGGTCTGGGCATGGTGTATGGAAGGAAGACTGCCTGTGGACGTGCTCTGAGCTGTCTGGAGGAGAGGAGGGCTAGAAATGTAGCCGGGACATCCAGATACAAAGGAGGACAGGGCTTCTTTACCCCTTTGAGTAGAAGAGGAAATGTTGGCAAGTGCAGCTTGTCAGGTGGGAGTGAGAGAAGTTGCACGTACAGAAATTCCCTCTAATATGCAACAATATTGTAATGAAATGTAATAAAGATTAAAGATATAAGGGCCCTGTTGTCCTTTGTATTGGGCTAACCTAAATGTAGCAAGCAGAGAGTCTTTGGCTTCCTCAGGCCTGTGGGTCCTATTGCCAAATGCCAGGCCAATGTATCGTAAAATCTCCCTCATCCATTATTTGATCGTGGCTGAGGAGGCTGACCTGGTATGCATAACAGACTTGGGTGGGTGAGCTGGGAAGGGTGGTTTGCCTCTCCCGGTTGTGTCCCTCTTGATGGTCAGGAAGGGGGCATTGCTGTGGTCTGTAGGAATTCTCTCTCAGGCTTCCTGTCCAGGTGAGTGCCAGTCTGGAGTGTTTCTACCTTGTGCTGGGCAAATGGGACAGATTAGGAAGGCTGCTAGTGTACCGCCCCCCCACCTCCAAGGCAAGGGTGTGTTTTCTGTGAACAATTAATTGTCCATAGCTGATAGTACTTAACAAGCAAGTGGCTGTTTTTCTGGCTGGGAGAAGAACCATGTGACTGCTTCAGCTGCAATGTGAGAAGGTAAAGGAGAAAAGAACAAGACTTTGAGTACTTAAAAAAGAGAAGGAACACCACACACACAAGCACAAAAGAGAACAACGGCAGTGCTCATTGGAGACAACCATCATTCTGAAAGATCACAAGATGGAGAGCTGCAAATAATTGAGGCAAAACTTCACACTGTTTCTGGAACTGCCTCTGAGCCATCTTGGAAAGTAAGCAACCCCCCCCCCCCTTTTATTTTCCCCTGTTAGTTTTCTTGTTTGGTAACGGAGCTGACTTCTTTTGGAGGTTAAGTGTTTTAATTGATGGTGCAGTTTGCTTTGTACTTTGGAGAGCCTCTGTGAACTGAAATTAAATTATGGAAAATAATAAAGAAGGATATAGCAAGATGGGAAAAGATAAATTTACCAATCTCTGATCGGATTATGACCATAAAAATGATGATACTACCAAAATTTACCTACCTCTTTAATGTATTTCCACAAGAAATCCCACATAAAAGGTTTAAAATATGGCAAACCAAGATGGAAATTTTTATTTTTAAGAGTGAAAGACCATGAACACCCAAGACCTTTAGAGATAGATCTCTGCAAGAAGGATGTTGGGGTATACCTTATTTAAAAACTTATTATGATGCATATCAATTAAGACATATGATGACAATAATGAAGGAAGAGGTGAAGGTACAATGGAAAGAAATAGAAAGGGAATTGATGGATTTACAGGAAGAAGAAAGTTGGACTGCGACTCCGGAGATCCAGGTTCTAGTCCCCGCTTGGCCATGAAACTCACTGGGTGACTTTGGGCCAGTCACTGACTCTCAGCCTAACCTACCTCACAGGCTTGCTGTGAGGATAAAATGGAGAAGAGGAGGAGGAGGATTATGTGAGCTGCCTTGGATTCCTTGCAGGAAAAAAGGTGGGGTATAAATATAATAAATAAATAATAAATAAAAATATATTAAAAAGTGTATAAAGCAACAAATTAGAAACAAAGGAAGTATAATAAAAGGACCATTGAAAGTATGGCCCTTTAGAAAAGAGAAGTTCATGCCAGGGGTGTCACCACTAACACCACTAATGCGCCAACATTAGATGCTGATGAAGACATCAAGGAAAATTTTTATACCCAATTGGACACTCTCCTGTCAGAGATACCTAAGGAGGATAAAATTATCCTCCTGGGCGATTTTAACGCAAGAGTCGGGTGTGAATTTGATTTATGGCCAGAAACTATTGGAAAAGACGGAGTTGGTAATAGCAACCCGAACGGAATCTTACTTTTGTCTATATGTGCAGAGCATAATCTCACTATTACAAACACGCACTTTCGACAAAAGAATAAGTTTAAAACATCATGGCAGCACCCATGGTCAAAGCACTGGCATCTTCTGGATTATGTAATTGTCCGTGTTAGAGATCGCTGCGATGTACTTCTTACTAGGGCCATGGTGAGTGCCGACGACTGCTGGACAGACCACCGACTAATCCGGTCCACTATGGTTATCAACATTGCTCCCCAACGTAGGCTTCAAGGAAGGAAACCAAGGTGTAAAATGAACATCCACGCCCTTCAAGATCCTATTAAGCAAACTCATCTTCAATCACTTCTTAAGGAACATCTACCTACGGAACCTCCTGACAACATTGAGGACCATTGGTCTAAGCTGAAAACCTCCATTACTGCAGCTTGTGAACAAACTATTGGATATGAAACTAAGAAACATCAGGATTGGTTTGATGAAAATGATAATGAGATTAAATATATAATTGACCAAAAAAGGAAAGCCTTCCAAATATGGCAAAATGATATTAACTGCACTGCCAAGAAAAAAATCTACGCTAGTGCAAAGGCTGAGGTCCAAAGAAGAACAAGAGAACTTAAGAACGCCTGGTGGAAAAAGAAAGCTGAAGAAATTCAACAACTTGCAGAATCTCATGATGCACGGGGCTTTTTTTAAGGCCACAAGGGCCATTTATGGACCAAAAACCTATGGTACAAACCCTTTACAATCAAAAGATGGCACCAAACTCTTAAAAGACAAAGAGTCTATTGCACTGCGTTGGAAAGAGCATTATTATGACCTTTTAAATCGTAAATCTAAGGTGGATAATGAGATTTTTTCGCAAATCCCGCAAAAACAAATTAGAGAGGAACTTGCAATACTCCCCACTTTGGATGAAGTAAAAAAAGCCATTAATCAAATGAAGAATAACAAAGCTAGTGGACCAGATGGATTCCTGCTGAAATCTTTAAAGAAGGGCCCCCCAAACTTGTACAGCATCTTCATAAACTCATCGAAAAAATCTGGATAAGAGAAGAGATCCCAGAAGACTTCAGGGATGCCATAATTATCACCCTCTTTAGAAAGGTGATAGAACAGACTGTGGAAACTATCGGGGCATTTCTCTCTTAGCTACCGCAGGTAAAATATTTGCCAGGATTCTCGCAAACCGTCTTCTATCTATTTCAGAAGAGATCCTCCCTGAAACTCAATATGGTTCCGCCCCTCTAGAGGGACAGTAGACATTATTTTTACTGCACGTCAGCTCCAAGAAAAATGCCGGGAGCAAAATCCCTTTATATGGCATTTATTGATCTTGCTAAGGCCTTTGATACTGTAGACCGAACAGCTCTCTGGACTATCCTTATGAAAATTGGATGCCCCAATACATTTGTGAATATCTTGCGACTTCTCCATGACAACATGACAGCTACGGTCTTGGACAACAACGGCTCTCATGGTGCTCCATTTAAAGTGGGATCAGGTGTTAAACAGGGATGTGTTATTGCCCCAACATTATTTGCTATTTTCATCGCCATGATTTTACATCTTGTCGAGGGGAAACTTCCCACTGGTGTGGGAATTATATATCGAACAGATGGAAAGCTTTTTAATCTCAGCAGGCTGAAAGCAAAAAGTAAGGTAATTACAACCTCCATTGTGGAACTTCAGTATGCTGATGATAATGTGGTCTCCGCACATTCAGAGGATGATCTCCAAACTATCCTAAATGCTTTTGCAGAAGCATATGGAAAACTTGGTCTCTCACTTAACATCAAAAAAACCAAAGTGCTTCATCAGCAAGTGCAAGCTAACCCTTTGGTGATGCCATCTATCCAGCTTGGCGGGACAACACTGGAAAATGTCGATCATTTTCTCTATCTTGGCAGCTATCTTTCTGTTACAGCTAACATCGACAGTGAAATCCAGCATCGTCTGAGCTCCGCTAGTGCCGCGTTTTCTCGAATGAAACATAGAGTGTTCGAGGATCGGGATATTTGTAAGAAGACCAAAACACTGGTTTATGAAGCCATTGTATTACCAACTTTATTGTATGCCTGCGAAACATGGACTATCTATAAACGTCACCTCCAACTCCTTGAAAGATTTCATCAACGTTGCCTCCGGAAAATCCTGCGAATTACTTGGGAAGATAGGCGGACAAATGTCAGTGTACTGGAAGAAGCAAAGACTACTAGCATTGAAAAAATTATCCTTCAACGCCAACTTCAGTGGACCGGTCATGTTGTTCGAATGCCTGACTGCCGTCTCCCAAAGCAGTTACTTTATTCCCAACTCAAGGATGGAAAACGGAATATCGGTGGTCAATATAAGAGGTTTAAAGATGTTCTTAAGGCTAATCTAAAAAAAATGCAATATAAACATCAAAAACTGGGAAGCTCTGGCCCATGAACGATCTAACTGGAGGTTGGCCTTTCACAAAGGTTCTATGGACTTTGAAGAAGCTCGAGTGCAAGGTGAAAGGGAGAAACGTGCTAAGCGAAAAGCATGTCAAATGAATCCTTTACAGGACCATCTTCCATCTGGTAACCTGTGTCCTCACTGTGGGAAGCTGTGTGGATCTAGAATTGGCCTCCACAGTCACTTACGGACCCATCGCTAGAGTCTACACAATTTTTCTTTAGAATTTCCTCCTTTTAAAATCACCTTTTTGTAAATTTTTATCCTGGAAGACAATCTTACTCGGTCACGAGTGATCGCCTGACTGACTGACCACTAACACCAATTTGGGCGCACCCGAATTTTGATTTAAAAGGGAAAGTGGCTAGGAAAAATGAGTTAAAAGAAATAGGATTGACCCAAATGAGAATTTTTTAGAAAGAGCAGTGCCCTATAACAGAGGAAATATGGAATAATCGAGCACAAAATATAGGGGTGTCATGGTTAGCATGGATGCAAATTAATAAATTTATTAGAACCGGAGAGATATTTATGCAAAGTAGAAGAGATTTAACAGAATGGAAAAGATTTATAATCAAATATGAATTAGAAGATAAGGGTACAATATCCAAAATATATAAAATTCTAATAAAAGAAGAGATAAGGGGGACTGCAACAATAAAACAGATATAGGAAAGAGATATTGAAGAGGAGATAGAGGAGGAAGAATGGAGACAATTTTTGGACAGATTTCCCTGTCAAACAATATCAACTAAAATAAAAGAGCGTTTATTAAAATTGGTTCAAAAGTGGTATTTGACACTGGTGAAGTTGGCAAAAATAAATAAGAATTTATCACCTTTGTGCTGGAGATGATGTGAAAATAATGGAACATGAATGCATATGTGGTGGGAATGTAGGAAGGTAAACAAGTTCTGGTATAAGATATTTAAAGAAATAGAAAAAAATACCGAGCAAGAGATATGTAAAACACCAGAGTTAGCTTTATTGAATATGTTTCTGAATGAGAATAGAGAGATAAGAGAGAAAGCGTTAATTGGTTTTTTGTTGACAGCCGCAAGGCAATTAATAGCAAACAGTTGGAAGACAGCTCAATATCTACCCTATGTGGAAAAAGAAAATATGAGATATAGCAATTAATGAAAAGTTGACACAAAAGTTAAGAATGTATAGAGGAATGAAGAAAAAAGATATGTTTAAGAAGGATTGGCGAAAGTACATAGAGTATATGAAAAAAGATTCAAATAGATTAACGTTGATGGAAGCATATAGAAAATAGTGGGATTCATGAAAAGAAGTTTATAAAGAAGTGAAATAAGATAATTTAATGTGGATTAAGATGGGGGAAGGATTGGGGTGGGTTTATGTATTAATATTGTTAGGCTTTATTTGTTGTTGTTTTTGTATGTATTTTCTTTTGGAAATGTAATAAAAATTAAGTTTAAAAAAAAATTGGTGGTGCAGTTTGCTTTGTACTTTGGGGAACCTCCGTGAACTGAAAAGGCAGAAATTACACTAGAACATGAGAAAGCTGCCTTGATCCTGCCTTGATCAGTGCAACAAGGGGGATGCCGCCAAGGGTGTGGCCCTGCAACTCTTTTCTACGTGGGTTGCCCCTTCACCACTGTAAGGCCTGAGCAGGGCTACTGCAGTTCCTTCTGACACCAGCGTTGTCTGTCACCCAGTGAAAGCTGGCAGAAATTCCGATAGTTCACTTGCAAGCTTATGTGGTCTCCCTTTCCTTTCCCGCCTTCGCCCTTTGAGAAATGTGTTATATAGTGCAACATTGCCGAGGTATGCAGAAAACTTCTTTGTTTTGCTAATGGACAGCTGCCCTGGTAGCCATATTGAGTTTTGGCCCTTAAGTACATCTTGGTGCATTCGTTGGCCAAATAAATAAATAAAAAATTAAGAGGAAGGAGCCCTCTTCAAGGCTTGGAATTGCTACGGAAGTGCTGTTACCTCTAATTCTCCACAGAAGGCTGCCAGATCCATTTAATGCTATGACAACAACTGTTCCTAATCCCACTCTGGGCCCTGATTATAGCTGGGCAGGCCAGCTTGCCTCTTGCTTGCATTATCTAGCTTGTTTTCCTCAAAGCCAGGTATGGCTAATTCCCGCTTCACTTAATTTGCTTGCTTTATAGTGGCCTCGCACGCTTCCTTTTTCCACACCCACCCACCACTCTGCAGAACTCTTCAGGGTTTGTGACCTCCTGAAAGAAGTCAGGGGCTGACAGAATGGTTAGGGGTGCCAAAGGCAGGGCAGGTGGTAGGTGGTCTCTCCCAAGAGAAAGTACGCTTACCACAAATGTGTGCAAATGCATCTTGTCTCTAGTGCAGTGGTTTTCCAAAACTGCTTTTGTTTTTGCAGACTGCTTGAAAATTGCTGGGGTGGGGGAGAAGGATCTTGGCAAGACCACTTAATATTTCTTTCCCCCTCTACAAATCAAAGCACATGCATAACTCACGTTTTAATAACCATAGTCTTGCCTTTCTAATGCAATGGATGTGCCTGTGTTTGTGAGCAAAGTCATAGAATCATAGAAAAGTAGAGTTGGAAGGGGCCTACAAGGCCATCGGGTCCAACCCCCTGCTCAATGCAGGAATCCAAGTCAAAGCATTCCTGACAGATGGCTGTCCAGCTGCACCTTGAATGCCTCCAGAGTGGGAGTCCTGTGAAGTGAGATAAAATGTTTGTCAACTTTCGCCTCAGGTCAGGTTCAGCATTCATCCTGCTTCCATATGTGGTAGTGTAGTGGTTGTTGACTTCTTTGTTTACCACCACTGGTCCACAAACTACAGCTGAGGAGCCTCTGTTCCAGTGCACATGTGATTGCACAACTTTCTACATGCATACGTATGAGCATTAAGGCACCATGTGGTGCACAGCCTGCCACTTGCATGCTGCTGCTGCTGCTGCTGCTGCTGCTGCTGCTGCTCACTTTGTACTGTTCATAATATATTATAGATAGGAGAGTTTCATATTTCTGTTGAGTTTTTAACCGAAAAGAATAAATGTCCTCTCTGCTATCAACACAGGGCAGACTGCAGTGTACAAGCAGGTGGAGGAGAACCTTCTGCAGTGTGCTTGGTGTGAAAATAGGCAGACTTGAAAGTATCCATATTTTCTCCTGGCAAAATGTTAGAGCGAATACAAGAAGGCACTTTTATGTTAATGAGATTATTGCTAAGTCCAGTACAGCCCTATTTGGGAAAGGCCTCATGTGAAATCAGTGGGACCACATCAGAACCACTGTGGTTAGGATTGGGCTGCAAATTGGCAAAATGAAGTTGTGTACCTTGTGTAGATGTCACCAGAGGACCTGTATCCAGACGCTGTAGATGCCAAATGTTTAGTAGAACTAGCCAAATTCTGGTTCTCCCCCCCCCTCCCCAGTCCTACGTGATGGCATAAAATATGAGTTCTTAAGAGCTCAGATTTTCTGAATTCCAATGGGAGCTACTAGATTCCGAGTCCATAGCCTGTCAGCTTTCCCCAGCCTGGTGCCCTCCAGATGTGTTGTGCTGCAACTCCCATAATTCCCAGCTAGCATGGCCAGTGGCAGTCCCAACACATCTGGGGGGCACCAGGTTTGGGAAGGCTGGTCTGTGTTCACGACTGTGCAGCTATGTAGAACTCTCGGCTTCTAAGAATTGTAGTGTCTCTCGTTTCTGGTAGAAGGCCACCCGTTTTCTATTCCTATAGTCACCTTCAGGGCCGGCGCTACCGCTAGGCAGACCCAGGCGGCTGCCTAGGGCGCGTGGTGGAAGAGGGGCGCAGAAACGGTGCGCTCCTTCCTCGCCGCCGGCGCGCTCCTGCCCCGCCTGCTGCCTCCGCCGCGCCTCCCCGCCCGCCGCTGCCGCTGCCGCCTCCGCTGCCGCTGCACCTCCCCCCCCACGCGCCCGCCCGCCACCTACCTACCTACCTTCGCATCGTTTCCGGAGCCCCGCCGGCGTTGTTCCCCGGCAAAAAAAAAAAAGCACTCTGCTCGGGCGGAGGCTCGCCAGGCGGAATGGAAAGTGAAACTCACCTCCGGAGCGGCTCGAGGGGGGGAGGAGGAGGAGGAGGAGGAGGAGGAGGAGGAGGCGGCGGCAGCCCAAGAGGGGAGGCGTGGGTCTGGCTAGAGACCAGCGGGGTACAAAGAAGGGGGTGCCTCTCTCCCGCGGGGGGGGGGCTAGGGCTTTCGCACTGCTTGTTTACTCTGGAGTGCCACTCTTTGTTCACTTTTTATTTATTTTTTATTAATTTTAAACGTTGAATTTTCCAAAAGAAGAAAAAAAAAACCGTCGGAGGTGGCGGCAGCAGCAGCAGCCAGCAGCGGGGGGGGGGGGGAGGTAGGTGGTGGTGGCGGCGGCGGCGCGGGGGGGGGGTTGCAGAGCAGGGCTGCTTTGCTCCGGAGCCCCCCCCACGGCACGAGAGGGGGGGCGCTAAATATAAGTTGGCCTAGGGCGCCAAACAGCCCTGCACCGGTCCTGGTCACCTTTAGTAAACAGGGACAGCGGTGCCATTTGTACTGTAGTGAAGGCTAGTCCCATGTTCTGGCCCTGTGGGCTGCTGCCCCTTTTTTGCACCTGTTCTCTCATAGCAGCTGCTGTGGCACCCCCCCCTTTTTTTTAACTGTCCCATGCTCCTGGGTCTTCAAGAATAGCATCATCTGCAGACATCAACAGATGCTAATCTTGCTGTTGTGAAAAACTTCACCAGTGCACTTCTGCACAACAGGCTGCTGTTGAAAGGCACATGGCCAGGACTTCCCTTCTTTCCTTTTTCTCCCTTTTCTGGTCAGCTGGCGTGCCTAAGTCTTGAGTGCGATGTTTCTGTATATTGCATGTCACTGAACAGAGCAGCCAGGAACTGGGTGACCGTGGCCACTGTGAACAATAATGTGAAGTGCAGCAAGAATAGCGGGGTGGAGGGGAGGGAGAGAAGAGGCAGTGCTGGGTGATTAGTGGGCCCGTAGGAGAAGCTTGCCCGCTGTACGTGGGCACCGGTCCATAGCATAAGAGATGTGATCTCTGATTAGTTTTCAGCGTCTGTCCTTGTGCGTATGTGTGTGGCTTTTTAAAAATAGAACCATAGAGTCAGAAGGGACCTACCGTAGATGATCATCTAGCCCAGCCCTCTGCAACCTGGTGCCCTCCAAGCGTGTGGGAGCACAGCTCCCATCAGCCGTAGCCAGCATGGCCAGTGGTCAGGAATGCTGACTGTTGGAGGTGTGATACAGCCAATGCTTCCTTCACCCATATGTTTTGGCACTGCCCAACAGCTGCCTCCTTTTGGGAAGAGGTTATAATATGGATAAATTTTGTATTGAAAAACTATTTAATATTTACGGATGTAATGTACATGTTCTACTTAACTGTCTACCCGCTTCTTGGAATATTTATTTATTATATTTATACCCCGCCTTTTTTCCTGCAAGGAACCCAAGGCGGCTTACATAATCCTCTTCTCCATTTTATCCTCACAACAACCCTGTGAGGTAGGTCAGGCTGAGAGTTAGTGACTGGCCCAAAGTCACCCAGTGAGTTTCATGGCTGAGCGGGGATTAGAACCCGGATCTCCCGAGTCCCAGTCCAACACTCTCACCACTACACCACACTGGCTCTATATAATGTAAGATCAATGTAAATGGATTTTTCGCGCCCTTATGCCCGCTAAACAACTGATATTACAACACTGGAAGAATAAATGGCCACCCTCAGTAACGCAATGGATCAAGGACCTATTGACTCTTTCAACCTTTGAACGGGTGGTATTTAGATGCCACCTATGCATGGATAAATATAGGGATATTTGCCTTGCCTTTGCTGAAACTTATACATAACCGTTTCTACTGACAGTAGTATATTTTCTTATATACATGCAATACATAAACTCCCTATGTATTCATTGCAACTGATACACCTATGCGATGTAAACTATTTCTTTTCTTTTTTTATGTGGTTTTTTACATTGTTTTTTGGTCTTGTTATAACTTTTTGAAATTCACAATAAGTGCAGGCTGCGCAGTGTTCTCCAACCTTGGGTCCCCAGATGTTTTTGGGGCTTGCTGGGAGTTGTAGGCCAAAAACATCTGGGGACCCAAGGTTGGAGAACACTGAGCTAGAGCATCCCTGACAAGGGTCTTAACTACACCAGCCTTCCCCAACCTGGCACCCTCCAGATGTGTAGGACCACAACTCTCATCATCCTCTGGCAGCAAGCTATTGGCCCTGCTGGCTGGGGATGATGGGAGCTGTACTCTCACACAGTTGAAGGGCACTGGGTCAGCGGGGAAGCTAGACTACACTGTTGTACTTGCCTGAAATTTAAATGAGGCTCAAATCCTCAAAAGCCCTAATGGATCAGGGTGTTCACCAATTGAACAAATGCAAAAGAAGCTCTAAAAGTTAAATTGTGTCTGTTCTGCTGGAATAAGAAAAATAAGTAACACATTTTATTGCTAAAGTTATTTGGCTCGAGGATCTCTAGGTGGTGGTGGTTTTTATGTTAAGATGTGCTTTTAACAAAGGGCTGGTTGGCCGTGTTTGTGTGTGTGTGTGTGTGTGTGTGTGTGTGTGTGTGTGTGTATGTGTCACATACAGACTGATGACTGGCAGCTGAAGCTGTGAACTGGCTTTACTGTGAGGAAAAATTGCATTTGAAGAGACCTCAAGTGATACTGATGTTACAATCATCAAGTGTTGAATCTATAGATATGAGCCAGTCCCCAGTTGTGTTTCTACTCTTTATTTTTTTTAATCACTTTTGTTGCATCTCCATCTGGTATGTTTATGATTATGATTGGGGGTTGGACTCGATGGCCTTGTAGGCCCCTTCCAATTCTACTTTTATATGATTCTATGTTTAAATAGATTAAAACCTGGACAATGAATGCAATTTGTTTGCCACCTAGCACAGTTAGCACCAGATGTTAACTGATTTCTAGTGGTGCAGTTTACAGTCATGCCTTGGATTGAGAGCATAATTCGTTCCAGAAACGTGCTTGTAATCCAAAACACTCTTATATCAAAACGAAATCCCCCCAAAAAAATTTGTACAGAGATTTTTAATTTAAGCCGTACTACAGTACTTGTATTGCAAGACGTCGCTTGTATATCAAGTAAATAAATAAATAAATAAATATTTAAAAATTTGCTTGTCTTGCAAAACGCTCTCAAACCAAGTTACTTGCAATCCAAGGTATTACTGTATAAGTATTTCATAGAAATGGCAGAATGTGAAGGCCGAGTGTAATGCTGCTGCTGCTGTTTGTTTTTCTTCCAGGATAGAATAATCAATTTAGCTGTTGGCAGCGTAACGTCCTTGCTGCTTATAGTAAGTATTTAACTTAGTTTGGCACGCTCAAATCCAAAAAACCGGTCTTGACAATCATGGTTTATAACAGTGTTCTCCAACCTTGGGTCCCCAGATGTTTTTGGCCTACAGCTCCCAGGATGCCCAGCCAGCTATGCTGGCTGGGGCATGCTGGGAGTTGTCGGCCAAAAACATTTGGGGACGCAAGGTTGGAGAACACTGGTTTATAAGAATGGCCTTGTTGGGTGGGAGCAAGCTCTACCTGCTTGGACCCACAACAAAATGCAGCAGTGTATTCTCACCTCCTAGCAGGAGTGCTCCTGTTCAGGGTTTTACCCAACCAGCTACACCCTCTAGGATGCTGTAAGGGGCTGAAGAAGGGCAGCCCCCACCCTGTTTTCCATTTTCTTTCCAATGGGCAGGAAACATTCTGGGCTTCAGTCCTCTTTGAGCTCTGCTGAAGTTTTGAAGTTGCCTCCCCCCACTTTTAGTTTTGTTTTAATTACTCCTGCAAACCTTCCCATGAGCATGCTGATACCTCCCTCTTTTTGCGCAGTGACTCCATTTTGACTTCAGTTTTGTCAGTACTCATTATCTGAGTTTGCTACTCGAACGTGATGATACTGCTTCTGTAGATGTTTCATTTAGGTATCATGGCTAATTTGATCTATTGTCTGTGAGTGGTCAAATCACTCCAACAGTGAACTCAGGTGGTGAGTGCAGAGAGAAATGGAACAAAAACGGGGCTCGCAGAAACAAGGCAGGACTCTGAGGTTTGCAGAAATACCCCTCCTTCCAAAAAGCCCAGTGAGGACTGAGCATGCCCATAATGTGTCAGTTGAAAAAGGGAAATGGGCATGAAGGAATGGAGTATCCTGGAGGACATGGCTGGTTGGCACTGTGAACAGGAGCACGGCTGTTAGAAGGTGCAACATACGTTGCAACATTTTGCTTCAGGTCCCACTTGTCCTTCTTAAAAAGCCTTCTAAGCAAGCAGGATCATCACATCTTGTGGTAGTGAAATTCCATAAGTTGATGATCCATTGTGTAAAGTAAATCCTGGTCAGGGCAGAATCTGTTGCCTGGAATAGGAACCTATGAAGCTGCCTTATACCGAGTCTGACCATTGGTACATCCAGCCTAGTGACGTTTACTGTGATTGGCAGCAGCTCTCCAGGTTCTTGGGCAGAGGTCTTTGAGAGCCTTTAACTGGAGATAATAGTGGTAGGCTTGAGTTCTAATATTAGGAGACGTTTTTTTCTCTATCAGGTCACCTCCCACCTCTGTTGGCTCTTTCTCCCCCCCACCTTCCCAACTCATGAGTGGGTTTTCTTCAAGGGAAGGTGTTCCAACTCTTTGCTCATTTTTGTTGCCTTCCGTAAATCAGAAAGCTTCCTCTAATATAATCAATACCATAACTTGGTTTCTTTAAGGCTCTCTTTCTGCATGTGTTAAGTATTATAACCTTGTTTTAGTATCGGTACAACAGTCTGCAGGAATATGTCCACTTAAATGTTAGGGGTTTGTGGCTTTTTAAATTATTAAATAAAGCGGTACGTTTCTAAACAAATGTAGTTTAAAATCAGCATGCATTGTCCAAATCAGTGTTTCCTTCTTGATTAGGATCCTTCCCCCCCCCCCCCCCAACTTAAAGAGATACAAAGCGAAGGCAAATCCCCACCACAGTCACACCAGACTGGGTTCGGAAGACACGCCGTGTCTCGTTCTGGGTTATTTAACTTGCAAAAATCTGCCATGCCTGTGGGCGGCACATTGCATGTACAACCCCCCCACTCGGGGGTTGTTGTGCAAACCTGGCAAGCATGTTTAACCCTCGCATAATCCACACGTGCTAGGTTTGCACAATACAATAACCCCCAAGTGGGGGTTACATATTCAGAATTGCGGACGCACACACCACACACTCACTGCAGCCTCACCGTGGGTAGGCTGTTGTGTCATGCGAACAGCCCCACAGTGTGCTTCTGATTTCAGTTTGTTAAATGAGCCAGATGGTCAGAGGTGGTGTGGTAAGCTGCATTGTCGAAATCCTGAATTTCCGAGGAATCTGGCCTGCAAGCAGAAGGGTCTTGACATCTTGAGAAATATTCAAATCTTTGATGGTGTGTGTGATCTAGCAATAACTTTCATCCAGCTGCCCATCCTCTCCCTCTGTTGTTCTAGTAATGAACAGCAATGACTAAAACTAGCATCCTGCTTTAGAAATGCTTCACAAAATATAGACATTTTGCAAGCTGTTGAACCAGTAGGTATTGACCAGGCTTCTAAATAACCACTCATGTAGTTGACTGTGGTAAGAATAATTTCCAAGAGAACTTTAGAAAAGTTCTAAAGCTTTAGAAAAGCTGGATCTTCCTTCCTGCCCCTGTTTTTAGGCCAGGCAACCAACGTCAGTAGGTGTTGGCTGCTGGGCTAATAGTTTTTGTAGACTTTATGAAGCAGCATTTATGGTCCCTGCATTTGACCTTTGGAGAAAGATGTAATGCAAACTTGAACTAAAATGGAGGGAGCATATTCATGGTTATAGATAAATTCAATTTATTACGGTCAAGTAAAATAAAACAATAATATTCAGAAGACCAATGTTATAAAGTCCCTCCTAAGGAAATGGGGAGCTCCTGACCACAACTAGCTTCTCTACTGGAGTGAATGTAATTGTGGAAAAACAATTACATGAAGTTGATTGAGCTGCATTCATGCTGATCTGGAGTCCAAGTTAGAGATACCATTGTGTAGAGAGGATATTTATTCTTGTAAAACATGTAAGTACAATTGTGTACTCTTTGTGAAGGTAATGCCTGTACCCTTGCATTCTTTCCCTATAGGTTACTCTAATCAGTGCTTTTTTCTTTCCTCAACTACCTCCAAAACCGGTGAATATATTTTTTGCTTTCTGCATCTCCTTGTGTAGTGTTTCGGCTGGCATTCTTGTAAGTATTGCTACACTTGCTTATGCTAAGATTAAATGAATCTTGCTCAAATTGGGGGAGTAGTAGTACACAATAGTAGAACACTGAATTTTGCAGGAGCATAGTGAATAAGGATTTATAGGGATCATAAGGGATTTATAGTAGTCTGCATGGCTAACAGGCATGGATTCTAAACCAGGGTGGAGATCCAAATTTAGAATGTTAGTTGGAAATAGTAGCTCCTTAATTACAAGATTTCCAGTCTTCCCTTGGGGAAAATAAGCAGTTGGTTCTAGAAATGTTGAATTTGTGTGTGTTCCTATGTGTATATTGCAGAGGTACAGCAAAGGTAAAATGTCTAGGGTAGGGGTAAAAAACCCTCTGCAACTAATCTGTCCCTGCCATCAGCCTTTGTGTTGGGGGGGGAAGAGTGAAAAAGGGGTGGTCCCCTCCCACTTTTGGTTCTGGCCTTGTTAGCATGCAGCCCCCAACAGAAAAAGGGTTCCCACCCCCTTATGGTATAATTTTTAGGAAAGTTCTCCTGTACAAACTCACAGCGAAATGATGAGCTGCAGCAGATTGATGCATAAATCATAGAGACAATGAGGGGGGAAATGCCACTGTTGAGTATCATGATTATGTAATTCCATTAGAGGCAAATCAACTGCCAGTGTCTACAGTAATACCTTGGATTGCAAGTAACTTGGTCTGAGAGCGTTTTGCAAGACAAGCAATTTTTTTAAAATAAATTTTGACTTGATAAACAAGCGACGTCTTGCAATACAAGTAGTCTAGGGATGTAACCACTTGCCTCGAACGGGCCAAAATCGGCCCTGCTCACGCCCGCCAGAGACTCGCTTTGATAGAAGAGTGTTTTGGATTACAAGCATGGTTCTGGAACGAATTATGCTTGCAATCCAAGGTATTACTGTATTCTCATTCTTGAAAGATAGTATTTTAAGTGTGAAGAATGTAAAATTCTGTATCTTGGAAAAATGAAAAAGCATCTCACTACCTGCTTTAACTAAAGGGTATGTGGGAAATAGAGTCCGTGAGCATATAGTGCAACTTGATGCCCCTTCATGCATTAAGACAGGCCTGTGTGGCTCATGCTGGCTCAGCTTGTCTGAGTGTGGAAAGCTAAGCAGGGTCAAGCCTGGTTATTACTTGGATGGGAGACCCCTCCTCTAGTTTCCTGCATTGAGCAGGGGGTTGGACTCGATAGCCTTGTAGGCTCCTTCCAACTCGATGATCTATGAAATCTACTGTTGAGGTAGGGGAGCTACTTCTCTATATTTGTTTCCCCATGCCATCATGGTAATGTTGGATGGATGGGAAGGTCTTCCCCATCCAATCTTCAGGGAAGGAGGACAACTATTGGTCCACTTACATGTGCACTCCAGGATGGTTTGGACTTCAACTCCCATCAGCCCCAGACAGCATGGCCAATGGCTAGGGATGCTGGGAGTTGTAGTCCAAAAGAAGTGGAGGACGAAGGCTGGCCTACATGGTTTTTGCTTTGCAAGTGTAGGGTGAGTGTGTGTGTGTGAGTAATCCTGTACACTACGATAGCATATGAAGCTGTGTTTGTACTTGAAATACTCATCTAACACCGTTGGGCTTTTTTCTTCTCCTCCCTAGATCTACTGGTATCGACAAGGAGACCTTGAGCCTAAATTTAGGAATCTAATATACTACATCTTGTTTTCAATTATCATGTTATGTATATGTGCCAATCTCTACTTCCATGAAGTGGGGAAATGATGGTCATAGGGCATACCCTAGAATACATAAAGTTGTTCCAGGATGCCATTGTGAGAAGTGCTCTCAGGATGGATAACTGACCCCAAATGGAGGCCTCATCAGTGCAAGTGTCAGACGGGTCCTTGAGTTTTCATGCAGATGTATATTTGAGTGGTCCTTCCTTGTGGTAGGGTGAGCTATTGCCATATGACGTGACATCTCTGCTCTTTTGGGGAAAAGAGTTACTAGTGCACTTAATGAACATTCCAACTATACACGTATGTTTTTCAGAATGGCACGAGCTTTTTCCTTTTGGGAAAAAAATGCATTTTTTATTACACTGTACAAAAACTGCAGCACTGCAAATGTCTGTACTTCAGTATAAATAAAAAGACATTCTACTGTTACAGAAGACAATGGTTCTCACTTGTATTAAATTGATCACAGTTATTTCTGTTCCCTCCCTAAGCAACCAACTGTTCTGTTAACTACAACTTCATTTTCACATAAAGCCACAGACTGAAGACAGACTAACTTCTGAGGAAGCTAATTACAGCAATAAATATTGGGGTTTTTTTTTACATATCCTTGTAGTATTGAGTCATGTTTCCCACCAAAGTTATACTCTAAGCTCAGCTTAGTGTCTCCTTTTACATGCCTTCCATGTGGGCCGCAACATAAACCCATCACCGAGCTTGTTCAGCTGAGAGTTTCTATAAAAGTATGGTCTAGAGCAGTGTTCTGCAACCTTGGGTCCCCAGTTGTTTTTGGCCTACAACTCCCAGCATGCCCCAGCTGGCCAAAAACATCTGGGGACCCAAGGTTGCAGAACACTGCTCTAGACTATGCTATTCCCCACCCCCACCCCCACCCCACCCCCACCCCTTTGCTGAATTATCTTCATTTGTGGAGATGGTTTTACCCG
This sequence comes from Shinisaurus crocodilurus, assembly GCA_021292165.1. Lineage (NCBI taxonomy): Eukaryota > Metazoa > Chordata > Lepidosauria > Squamata > Shinisauridae > Shinisaurus > Shinisaurus crocodilurus. Next base: position 192,005,896 of record CM037879.1, on the reverse strand, counting down.
CTGTAACAGAGCTCTGAATAAGAGTTGGAAGGATTTTGAGTTTAAACTTACATTTTTAAAGTTTATTGCATTGGAGGGGGGGGGTACTTATCATGCTTCCCTTTCTCCTACACTTGCTGCTGTAGTGACAGCAACAGAAGTTGAAGAATTACATCTAGTCATTCCTGGGCTACATCCATTGCCAGCAATAGATTCTTTAGCAACCACCAAGGTCAGGTGTGAATCTAGCAGCGTTTTATGCTACTAGAAGAAACTATTAGAAAAACAGACATTTTCTAGTGCTACTCCTTGCATTCTCTAGCCACTGCATTATAACTATATTTTGTCCTGAAATAGGCCAATCGATGCACAATAAGAACTGCTTCCCTCTGTGAAGACTTTCTCTTTACTGCACTATAGGCCTAAATCACCTAACTCCCTCACTAACAGATTTGGTTTCAGTCCCAAGCAGCCAATTTTTAACCACCTGTTAAAAATTAAAAACCTTGGCTCTGATCAGCTACAGCCATAACCCTGTTAAAGCACGAGATCAACCTGCTTCTGCGGCCAGCAAATGCTTCATTTGGAAAGGTGGTTCAGGGGTTACAGACGGCTGTTTCATGACACAAATATATGCCCCACTAGACCATGGGATTGGGACATGATTAGTGGCAGGTCACTAAATCTTCAACATCCTTGGAGTCTTCAGAACCAGGGCTATCCAAAGAGGAGCCAATGATATGGGAATTCTCTCCATGGTGTTGCAATATAGGATCTGGAATGAACAGATATACATGAAATGGTTGTGAAATTATGAACACTCAAATATATATAGATAGATTCATATATAAATACATAATATTTATTCCCTGTGCTGGTATAACAAAATGGCTAAGTGTGACAGCTCTTAAGATGGGAAGCCCACTGTTAGTTTCTTCTCTGCTTGGATGGGACTTGCTAAATAGGGCTACAAGTTTTAACAGATTTCCATTTCCAGGAGTCCTTTGTTCAATGTATCTCACAGTCTTAAGATAGCATCACTCACATTGTTTTTAGACTGTCTCTTGGTTGGGGCAGCTCTATCAAACCCACATTTCTCAGACTATTAGGTAAAGTCCACAGAAAAGAGATATATTTCTCAGTAACTATTAGACCTGCATCCTTTTAAAAATAAAGCCGCCTACATGCGTAACTACATCAGACCTGTTTTGGCCCTGGCCAAAGTCCATAATTAATAACAAGGGACACCACAGGTGGATAACCACATCATTTCTAGTTCTATAAGGTTATCAGCTTCCAGTAGAGATAGGAAGGACAGACAGACTATATATATAGATTTATTTTTATTATATTTATACCCCACCTTTTTTCCTGCAAGGAACCCAAGGCGGCTTACACAATCCTCCTCCTCTCCTCCATTTTATCCTCACAACAACCTTGTGAGGTAGGCCTGTGGCTTACACTGACTCAGCTTGTCTGAGTGTGGAAAGCTAAGCAGGGTCAGGCCTGGTTATTATTTGGATTGGGGATCTCTCCTCTAGTTTCCTGCATTGAGCAGGGGGTTGGACTCAATGGCCTTGTAGGCCCCTTCCAACTCTATGATCTATGAATCTACCTCAGGTACATGATCCGTCAACAAGGAAACAAGGGCTGTTTGGCTGTGGTGTCCCAACTAGAGCTGTGACTGGTACCAACACAGCAATTGTTTTGGCGCCACCTCAAAATCTGTTTGTTGTTCAATGGATTTTAATTGGCAGATTTATTATATTGGCTGCCTTTGTTTTATTATGATGTCATTGTTTTTGGTGCTTTTATTATTTTAATTATATTTGTATACTGCCCTGGTATCTATGAAGATGAAGGGTGGTTTAAAAATATTTCATTAATAAGTAAAGGGCCTGGCCAGGGAAAAGGTGTAACCACCCACTTGCTCTGGCCTGGCTTAGCATTACAGGAACAAGCCTTGGGTTTGTTAGCTCCTCCCCTTCACTTCACAACTAAATGCAGTTCCCTGTGATGTCTGCACATAGACAAGAAATCACGGTCCCCCAATTACTGTTAGTTAAACCAGAAGATCAAACCATGGTTTGATATCCTGGTTTGTTTTAACTAACCATAATGGAAAGAAACCACAGTCCCCTAAGTCTAGACATCAGGAGAGGAACTACACTTTGTTCTTTTTTTTCCTTTTTTTTAATTTGTTTATTTGAATTTTAACATATACAAGACAACCGAACAACCAACAAAACATCTAATCCATTACAGAAATTGTATTAGATCAGAACAAAGTAAATCCCCCCCCCCCCCCGAACCAACATTCAAAGGAACAAATCTGGCTGGGCACCTTTTCCGGAGTCTTTTTCGGCCATAAAGTAGTCAGTTTTGTGATAGGTGGATATTTGTAAGTTTATTGCATCCAAATGTACTGGAAGGCTTGAGGTATTTTTGTTGTAGATGTTCTGTATGAAAATTGGATAAAAGGCCACTATTCTGCTTCAAAAGAGTTTGTTTTCTTTCCCCCCCCTGCAATACACTTTGTTCTAAAGCGGAAGCTTCCAGTCTCTGCCTTGTGTGTTGTGGGGGAGAGGAGAACAGGCAAGCCCAAGGCATAGGTAGGCTTGTTCCCATTAACACAGATGTGGGGAACCTGTCACCCTCCAGAGCAGTGTTCTCCAACCTTGGGTCCCCAGATGTTTTTGGCCTACAACTCCCAGCATGCCCCAGCCAGCGTAAGCTGGCTGGGGCATGCTGGGAGTTGTAGGCCAAAAACATCTGGGGACCCAAGGTTGGAGAACACTGCTCCAGAGGTTATTGGGCTACAACTCCCATCATCCCCGACCATTTGCCATGTTGGTTGGGCTTGATGGGAATTGGAGCCCAACAACATCCAGAGGGCAACAGGTTTCCCACCCCACCATAATGTAAAACCATTAAGTCAGGTGTACGCATGTGAGAAAGAAATAGTATCCCAACAGAAGAAATGAAACATGTATCGGGAGTATTGCAAGCTGCGTTTCCCCTTTGAGCTTTTTTTTTTTTTAAAGGACAGTTGTGTCAAGCTCAGGTTCACCATAGTTACCTGTTAATGTTGTCAGAGGCAAGACCGATTCACTGTCTATATCGTCCGACGTCTGAATAAAGCCACGGGGAGAAGGTACAATGAGAACAGTTTCATCCATAGTGGACTGTTCAACTTGCTCTTCTGTTGTTGGAGAACCGAGATCCTTTATGGACAAAACAAGCAGCTTTTTCCAATTGTGCGTACATAATAGAAATGTACTTTTTCAAAGGTCTAAAATAGCAGATAAAGTGTATGCTAACTGGCTTGCTCTAAATAAACTATACTGTGGGTAGAAGATGGAAATGTATTCACAGCTGTAGGTCTTGCCTCTCAGTTGCAAAGTCTGTCAAAGATATGTGAAATGTGGCAGTGCAGTTATTAGATAACGTCTTTGCAATTAGAAAGGGGGGGAAGATCTCCCAGTGCATCTGTCATCTTCTCTCTCTCTCTCTCAATAGAATATGCCAGGGCTCAAGCAGTTTCTCAACTGATTTATAATGGGGTTTTAACTGGCATAGGACCCAAACTACACAAGACGTAAAGTGGATCTCCCATCTCAAATTTCTACCAAAAGCTGGGGGAGAGGTTTAGTTCTTTCTCCTTGTGCCATTTCCCCAATGAAAGTCACTCTTTCATGCAAGTAGGCACTCTTTGCTTGTTTTAGGTTTGAGTGATTACCATAATCACAATAGGCCACTTGGAGCACTGCACATAGCTTTTAGCAACCAAACCAGGGGTAGGGCAACGGGATCAATAAAGAGTGACCGTATACCAAGTCAGGCAGGGTCTGGGTTTGCCACTGAGCAAACACTCAACGGGGAACTGCAGCCAGTTACAGCGCTCTAGTGAGTGCACCTACATGATACACATTTGTCATATTCACAGTTAAACTATCTTAGCTGTATGCCTAAAGATATAAATGCATGAACTGACACTTGTCCAACCTCTAAAAGCAACCTAGATGTCTTTCAAATAAATAAATAAGTCTATAATAATAAAAGAAGATGTGTGTCTGTCTGTCTCTACTTGTCCCTCAGTGCCATAGTGCCAAGACCGTGAAACCCAGACACTTGAAACTTGGCATGCATACTAAGGGTCTCTAAGGGTACGTAATTTTGTTTTTAAAATGCATTAATGTGGCCATGTGGCCGAAGCCTGCAGGAACACCTTTGGCCACTTGGGGCAGACTTCCGTAACCAGCACACAGCTTTGCAGTCCATAGTTTGAAACCAGGGGAGATTAGCAGGCCAAGGGACAGAGTTATACCTGCCTGCTTCCCATTGCTATGGGGCAGCTTCCCTTCAGGGGAATGGAGTGGACAGACCCCTTCCTCAAGAGCCTATAGGGCTGGACCGTGGCTGGGGCCATGCCTGCACATGGCTTCACTTGCAGCGAGCACAGCCAGTCTGTTCTCACGTAATGGCGGCAAGTCGTGGGTTAATTAATTAGCCCAGGATTCAGCACAGCACGTCCTGGAAGGTTCCGCAGCCATTTTGCATATTCAACCTCCAATCGGGCCGATTTGAGGTTGCAACATGATGTCCAAACCCGGACACTATCGGCTAATTGTGGGTTAAACAACCCACAGTTAACCTCACTATTAATTGTAGGTTTAATTAACCCACAATTTGCTGCTATTAGGTGCGAACCAGGTCAACGTGTCCAACTATGACAGCTGTGTATCAAAAGGCCATTCCAACCTGTGCAAAGCTGGGTCCGTTTGCTAGTAATAAATAAAAGCAGCAGAAGTAATAGAAGCTGGTGCTATTTAACATGTATTAAGTCCCAGCTGTGCACCAGACTCTTGTCATGCCATCATGCTTGGTTTTCCTTACCTCAGAAACATATGTTCCAGCCAAATTGGACTGACAGTCTTCTTCACGCTTGAGGTCTGTATCCAAAATCTCTTCTCCGGCTCTTACCATGACCCCGTCTATGAGTTCAGTGCTATTTCTGCCACCAAATTTGGAGGAGTCCTCTTCACTGTAAGCGGCCTGCTCTTCAACAGCCAGCTTGGGTTGGTGGATGTCATCTGGAAAAGTGTCTGCTTCCAGGGAACTTGGATGGTCCACTAGGTCGACTGACTGAATGTCTGAATCAACAGTAAGTTCCGCCTGGGTTACAGAGGGAGAAATGTCTTCTGCTGCAACGGTGCGAATTATGACACTTGGTGCATGACACTGTGCTGTGACATTGTCACTTGTGTTCAGCAAGTGCTCTGGCTGTGAGAAACGGCCACAAAACGGATAAGTGCCAAAGAGTGTTTAACATTTCTAACCTGAGTTTATCCTACACCTGTCACTGGAATACAAGTTTCTTAGTTCAAAATGACTTAAAGAGAGACAAACCAAGTGAGTACAGCAGAGAACAAAGTGGAACCTGGAGATCCAGTTATCCCCATACGTTGTGAATTTACTGCATCACATCTCTTCTACAACTGTAAAAGGGGCAAGCTATACACTGTATAACGTAATAAACATGGGCTGAGAAATATCACAAGCCCTGAATATATTAGAGAGCGACAGCCTAACGGGATCCCTTTCATCAACACTATACACTGCACGCAATTTATGAGCTTGGATTTCAGAGATCAGAGTCCTATCTCTGCATTTATAAGTTTTTTTCTGTGTGATCTACATGACTGTATTCAGGATACTACTGTGCTTTATATAGCTATAGATATTTAGGAAGAATTTGGTAGTGGTTGCAGAATAATCCCTGCAGAAAACACTTGAGGCTACAGAATATTAAGCAGTTACTGCCATCTGAGAAGAAAAGGAAGGCACCTTACATCCAAGTTTCTGGACACTAATGTCTGGCTGCAAGGATTTAATATCTACAGCTCTGGTGACACTGCCAAGCATATAGAAAAGGTTTAAGGGACCAGTTAGGGCATATAACCCTGCCTTATCACAGAAGGAACAGCTGGACTTGGCTGGGGCTTGCAGGAGTCCACTCCTGCAAGTCCCGGCTGAGTCCCTTCCTGTGCTGCTCGTGGCCCAAATGGGATGTGTTTGGCGTGGGAAGGAGCTGCTCAGCTCAGCCGGCTCCTGCAAATGCTGGTTGGGTCACTTTCCATGCAAGGAGAGACATGGAGCTCTGTGGGGTTGTTGTCGATGACATTATGGGAGAGAACAGACATTTGGGGTGGGGCTCCCACCCCCTTGATATCATTCAGTCCACTGGGCTTGGTCAAGGTGGCAATCCAGCCCCCCAAATTAAAAGAGCCCCCCCCCCCCCCAATCTAGTAGTATAGCTACAGGTGACTGGCAAGGATTTCTGACTCCCACTCATTTAACAATAGCAACAACAAAATGGCTCATCCCCAATTATACTGCTGGAATGAAGAAAGCTTGGGGTAATCAGTAGTGGATTCTGTGTGAAAGGACTGTGAGCTCAGCCCAGTTCTGGTACTGAACGCAAATTCCTAGGCTCAGAATGTGGCCAGGGACATCCTGTTCTTTAATTCCAAGTGTATTTCTTTTGTACTAGGCTCTGGTAGATGAATCTTGGGATTCTAATTTAAAAAAAAACTGGGTAGATCACACAAGCAACCCCCTAAAGTAGACTATGGGATGTGTTTCCAAATCCAAGTCCATACTTCTTCTGTAATGTTTTTCATTAGACCTTTTTTTTCACTGAAAGAGTAATCCTAAACCAGGTGGGGAACTGAGAGGGGCCATTGGATATTGTCTCCCTGTGGAGAGGAAGGCACACAAGTGAAAGAAGTCTGCCCCTGGAGGCCTTCTCAGTGCAGTGGAAAGCTCTGCCACTGTTGCTGTCTGACAGCAGTCAGGGCTGAAAAGGGGCGTGTCACAGGCAGATCAAGGGAGGCTTTGGAACTGCCAGATCCAAAGACTCCTCATTACCTAGACATACCCCAGCATTGGGGGGGGGGGGGAGTATTTTCCCTCTCACTGAAACCAATGGAAGGAAAACATTTTAAATGGAAAGAGTGGTGCCAAAAAAAAAAAAGGATCCTGCCTTCTGCCCTGGCTCACACGAGACTGGCAGTGCTTAGGAAGTGGCGGTTCTTCTGCCACGGATTCTCCCTCCCTGGCTCCAACAGGACTGGTCTGTTAACCTGATAAAGATACTGACTCATGTTCAGGTCTGCTATGAATTTATAAACTTGACTCGGAGGTCTTTTAGGCTGCAATCCTACACTTACTTCTAACTAGACATGTGTAGGATTACACTCTTAAGTCATTAGAAGGCAGAGTTTCAAAATTGATTCAGTCTCTCAGTGAGCCATATTTTGATATTAATTTAGTGATATATTTATAACAGGTAAATATTGAAATATGGGAATGAAATGTTGTCCAGTTTATTCAGTAATTTCTCTACAATTCTTTACTAAACCATTTTTAGCATTCTAATGAGTATAATCCACATTCTTCCCAGGTTGGCATATTACCCCAAATGCTTTTATCTTCAAGCTCTCCAATCATTATAATAAATTGTAGTGAGAGATGAATTACCTGGACTCAAATGTGTGCTTGCTCTACACACACACACACACACACACACACCTATATCTTAAATATCTTATAGAAAGGTGGGTATAAATACAGGAAAATAAATAAATGGAAGATTAGAGCACAGCAATGTGTGTTTGTTAAGTATCAAAATGGGGGGGGGGGCATGGGTTAAAGCAGAGCCATGGCTTTCTAGTGAGAGAAGAGGATACTGACTTGGGAAGAGATGGCTCCATGGGGGAAAAGGCTACAGAAGTGAGAACAGATGTCCCTCATGGGTGGCATGGTGGTATTGGCTCGTATGGCTGACTCCAGGGCAAGTAAGAAAAATGCTAGTGGATGTGGAGGCAGTAAGCTGCCAGAACTGCTCCTAAGGGTGGAAAATACACCCTAAACATTTGTTTCAGACTCTGCCAGTCCGTGCTAGTTTTTTTTTCTTCCTGATGCTACTGAATAGATCCTATGTCCCAAAACACCCACTACGTACCAACCTATCAAGTCTAACCAACAAGTCATGTTTGCATCATTTAGTCTGCTCAGAGTGAGCTTTTCACAGAATTTTCAGATTTGGCCTGCAACAAGTCACTGTACACCTTGCCACACCTAGCCAATGCAGAGAATTCTCACCAGATAAAATGTTCCAATAACTTCAAATCAAAACTGTTTTGCACTGGATGTTCTTTCTTATGTTTTACTAGAAGTCAGTTACGGTTACTATGATGGACTAGTAACAGCTCTGAAGCCATCCATCCTCAACCTGCTCTCCACTTCCCCCTTCAAGATACATACGGATAAGGCGTGGACTATGATCTGGTCTGGTGAGGCTGGTGCAGCAGCAGCTGTAAGGGTTACGGTTGGACTAGTGGTCAGCGTCAAAGGCAGCCCCTGGCTGGAGCTTGTCTGGAGTAAATAAGTGCCTGGAGTTCCAGTAGGCTGTAGATGGAAAGACTAGGAAAAGCGGGAAGAAAATCAATAGAAGCAACTCAGCAGCTGATGAACTCCTCGAGCACACTCACTCCAAAGTCTAGACAGTAGGAAGTTAGACTCAAAAAGGAGCTCCTTTCCTAATTGTAATAAAACTGTTTAAACCTGCTATTTTATGACAAGGATTGGAGTGGGGATTTGAACCTGGGTGTAGCCCACCCCCCCACCCCCAACACAGTCCCAATTAAACAGTCCGTCTGCTACACCAAGGACAGGGCAACTTGTAGCCTGTGGGCGGCCCCCGTCCCTGAAATTTGTGGCGGCAGCAAAAATATTGGCAGTTTGCCACTGAAGTTCGGTGTCAAACCACTATAGAAGGCTAAAATGGCCAAATTTAGCTTACTTTTAAGCAGCATTTGACCATTTTAGCCTTTTGTTTGCTCCCAAAAATCAGCAGTAAATTGGCGGGGTGTTGTTGTTTTTGCCACTACTAAATTCACCAGTGTGGTGGCAGGAGTGTGCGTGTGTGTGTGTGTGAGTGTGAGTGAAAATGCCCCCCCCCCCACAAAGATGCCCACCTCTACTAGATAGTGTTCATCCACTGTATAGAAAACAATTGGATCAAATCCAGCTTATAAAGGCTTACATGGCTTGGGCCCAGGTTACTTTATGGAAGGTCTTCCTCATTTTAGTTTCCTGGACAAAGATCCTCAGTTGAGGCCTCATTTCAAATCCCTTATTTTTCTGATTATTAGAGTGGCAGGGAGAAGAAGAAGGGTCTTTCTGACAGTGGCACCCTCTCTTTGGAATTTTCTCCACTGGGCCATCTCCCTTCCTACCTTTTGGAAATTAGTAAAGACATTTTTCTTCAGGCACATATAGGATGAGGCAGATTGCTAAGCTGGTGACATTTTCTGTTGCTACTACACTGCTTTAGAGTTATTTGAAAAGTGGTATGGTATGGAGTTTTAATTCTGGCTTTAATTGTAATCTCAATATTGTGCTTTATTGTTATTTTCATGCTGCAAGCTGTCCTGACAGCTTGCCAGGCCATGTGGCAGGATATAAATCCAAAAACAAAAGAAGACAACAAAATAAATTCCAGAGTACCACCTCTGACAGCCCAACAACAAAGAGCTAAAGACAAATTTATTATGCTGTTAAATGTGGGCATCCTGTAGCTGATGTGGTAGTTCTTGTCTAATGAAGCGACAGAACTCTGTTTTCACTGAACTGAATGATTTACAGAACAATCCTATGGATGTCAAAGGGACTTACTTCCAGGTAAGTGTGTACAGGATCACAGCCTCTCATACCCGAAGTGCAGTTAATGTGAACCTATAACACAGTTTCTTTACATTGTTTAAAGCTTCCAACACTTCCTACAATAAGACCCTGGTAAATGAATCCCGTGCTTTTCATAACACTTTGTACACACATGGTGTCTTTGAATGCAAAAGGGCAAACCAGTTAAGTCAGTGTGGAATAATCAGGCCAATGGTGGAGTACTTACTGGCAGAATCTCAAAGGTCTGTAGCGTTCCACTATTTAGCGTTATAGTCTCAGAGTCAACAGAAGCAGCAGGGGAATCAGCAGAAGCTATGTGAGTAAGAGGGGAAAAATATATACACAAATAGGTACAGTAGTCTTGGGCATATTTAATTGACAGAGAGAACATAAAGTAAAACTGAAGAATGTGTGCTGCAGAGTGGTGCTCCCAAGATGGCAATGCAGTAGCAGGGAAATTAAGTTTGTACACTAAGAAGCCACTGTTACACAGATAATTGTTTTGACCTTTGGTTGGTGAACAGTAAAATTACTACTACTGATTATGCAGAGATGTGGCAGAGGAAAGTACATGAAATGACCTGATTCATACAACACAGCAGCCCACCGTGGGTTAATTAACCCTTGTGGCACCACAGTGCGTGCCATCTGCCATTATGAATATGCAAGCCATGGCCAGGGGTTGCTGTGGCTTATTGTGTCATGCAAACATGGGCGGCAGGGGTGATTGGATGGTTAAACAAACCTTGCATAACCCACAGTCTGTTTTAGGGTTATGCAAGGGTTGTTCAGCCCTCAAATGACCCCCGCCAGCTGGGTTCGCACGACATGAGAAACCACAACAACCCCCAGCCAGTTGTGGGTTGTTGTGTCGTGTGAACTGAGTCAATAACTACATAGAGATTAATGAAAGCCTAAAACATTCTGGTAAACATTATTCATGACCAATTATAACACCACAAACATCCCACCTCTTTACAGGCCTATGATGGCAAAGTGAGAATTGCACGATCCATGTGATTAGTTGTCCGCTACAGACTGCTCACTACAGTTATAGAGTAATTTAAAGTGGCTTAAGAGAGGGGACAGAATATGGACAACTCTTTAAATGTGAGCACATCCCCTAACACCTGCTTTTGTTTATGAGAGCCCACTGAAGCAGGGCACATTCCAACTCTTCCTAGTGTTCTGCTGTCCACCATTGAGAGAAGGAACTACTATCACTCAGAAGTAGAGGTAAACACTGAGAAATTCTGATATTCACTTATTCAAGTTATTTATAAGTCACTTTTAAGGGCCAAGCCCTCAAAACAACGTGTAGAAAATGAATAAAACAGCAGTTCATTAAGAAGATCACATGAAGTGTACAGCAGATACAGCAAATAGTGAAAAAAACTACTTTGAAACACACAGCCATCAGTTCTCTCCTCACGACAGAATTCCACACACGTTGGGAGCAGGGATAACTAATTCAGTCTGCCCTGTAGCAAGATTGGCCGTAGATCAAGGTAAAACTTTCATTATTATTATTATTATTATGTTTATCTCATTCATTTTTACTTTCTCTATCCTCCTACTCTCCATTGAAAGTTATTGTTGTTCATTGGAACTTATAAAAAAATAAATTAAAAAATTGTGGTTTTGGGACAGGACCTCAAAGGCATAAAGCTGAGTGAAAATAAATCATTTTGGAAGTCACTCGTTTTGAATTTCCTGCTAAGGGTGAGGTTTTTGCCTTATTTCATTTCATTGTATATAACTTAATTTGGTAATATTTTAAAATTTGTGTATGACTTACATATTTTGTATATGGTCACAACATAAGAAATAAGTATAACATATGTAAATATTTAATTTTCATTATAGCCAACTCATTCTTGTTTCACCTGTGAACTAAAATTGCACTCACAAGATATGGAGCCCACTATACAGTGGTATAAATGAAGAAATTACTCCTGTAACCAAGACACAACCAGTATTATAAATTAAAACATAATTTACTGGCTGATGAAGCAATGAAACAAGATTTGTAACCGGTACACTTGTCTGTTTTTTGGTTCTTACAGCATACTTTGTGAATAAGTTATAGGTCATTTGTTATGGTTTGACTTTATTTTTATTTTTATTATTTGTGATAATACATGTATGATTGTTTGGTTTGTATCTTTGTATATTTTTGTTTAGTATCATATGTATAAATATATGAGCTAATGTGCCATTTATGAAGTATAATTCTTTCATATATAATTTTCTCTTGTGTGTGACCGTCTATTTCCTGGGCTCCTGTGCCTTGAGCATCATCCTGTTAGCTTGTTCTGGAGCTCCCCTCCTTTTTTCTTTTTACATATTTTATGGCTGCATATTTCCATGTCAAAAAACCCTGTTTAGTTCTGTGAAAAACCTGCTTTAAAAGAAACCCAGAGTTCTGACAGCTGTCAAAACTTTGTGCTCCCGTAAATGGAGTGGGATGCACTTTTCCCCTTTCCCAAGCACCTAGAGTCTCAGGAAAGGGTGGAAAAGGTGGAGGACCCACGATGGGGTCAGTTGCCCGGATTTGGACAATACGACAACCCATCATGGGTCCAACAACCCCTAGAACAAGCCATGGGTTGTCAGGGTGGCTTGTTGCCCGAAAACAAGCCACCCTGTGAGAAGCTGTCTGGATTTGCACGACACGCCAACCGTGGCTAGTTACCCACGATGGATTGCCTTCTTGTATGAACCCAGTAACTGTGTGGTGTATACCATGTTCTGCTTATCATTGCGTATGCAAGAGAGGGGAGGTCTTTATATACACATATGGGGTTATTATTTTTGTGTCTGGAGTAGCCTACAGATCAACTTCCTGCCAGACCAAAAGGAGATACTCACATCTCTTAAAAACAAGAAGCCTATGAGGGGCTAGGGAGAAGAAACAAGTCATGAGCTTCAGCTACTTACAGAGATGGGTAATCTGGACTGGAATCTGTAAAGCTGCCATGGGGCCTGGAGAGTTGCCCGAATTCTCATCCAAGCGAGCCACTCGAATCTGAACGTGTTGAACCCCAGAACTGGAATGAGCATTTGGCAACCCAGGTAAAGATTTATTCTCTGAAAGCTGGTGCCCTGGAGTGTTTTTTTGGCTTTCATGAAGCTGTTTCAGACCTTTTATAAGAACTTAAACACAAACAAGCAGTCAATCAATATTGCTGGAAATACAAAGAGGAAAGCATTTGGAATAAAGATGCTGTGTATGACTGATCATGAGAAATTAAACATAAACTTTTTTTACAAACTTTTTTTTTTGTAAAAACTTTTACAAACTTTTTTTTACAAAGTTTGTTTATCTCCCCCACCCCAATATATAAAGGGCAAAAGTTTGAGTAAACAGTGAAACGTATTAGTCAAATTAGATCTTAATCCAGTCTTGTATCTAACTGCTTGCCTGGTCACCACTTCTAACCAGCAATTCCACACTGGTGAGTGCATGGCATTCCCCTCCTGGTGAGTGAGCAGGCTGGCAAGAGAGAGCCAAAGTGATGTCCCTCCTTTGTCAGCTTGTTCAGTCTCTCTGCGGGCTATGGAGGAAATGAAGCCCCTTCTTCCACAGCTAATACAGAAGCTGCTTGGGTGGGAGAAGCAGGGATTATTTTGTATGGATGCATGGATGTGTGTTCATGCGCTATTGATAAAGAAACACATCTTATTAAAATACATATGAAATATCCAATTAAAGTAGCAGCAGTTTTACAAATCCAGAAAACCCTGAATTCTGCTCCCTTCAGCCCAGATTCCAAGAGCTAGCCTACAGTGCTTCTGAAAGTGTTAAGTTATATGTTGTAACCCACCTTAGCCCCACCCAAACTGGAGAAAGGCAGTACATTAAAATATGAATGAAAAAGTGCTGAAATGAGTCTTGCTGGGTAGATAATCACACAAAATAACAGTTGTATATCACTGCATAGGTTATTCAAGGCCCCTGTTTGCCTATGCCTTAACACTGTTCTTCAATAGTCTTCTGATAATATCTTCTGCTTCCTAAAGTCTTCTCACTATTCTTTTCTATACTTTGGATACTGTTCAATATCAGAAATCCCAGAGAAAGACCCGAGAGCTGTTGTTAAGAGTTGCAGGTTTGAATCTTGCCTCTGCAATAAACTCAATAATTGGGCTTAGGCCAAACCACTCTTATTCAGCCTCAGCAATGCAATGTGCAGATAATAATACTGAACTACCTCTAAAGAGATAAGAAATGCCCTGCTGGATCAGACCAAAGGCCTATCTAGTCCGGCATTCTGTTCCCACGATGGCCAACCAGATGTCTTTGAGAAGCCCACAAGTATGACATAAAAGCAATAGCACCTGCCCACTCATGTTCTCCAGCAACTGGTACTGAGAGGCATACTGTCTCTGATCCTGGAGATAACATATAGCCATCATGACTAGCAGCCATTGATAGCCTTATGCTCCATGAGTTTTATCTAATCCCCTTCTAAAGCTGTCCCAAGTTGATGGCCATCACTACATCTTGCGGTAGTGAATTCCATAGTTTAACTATGCACAGTGTGAAGAAGTACTTTCTTTTTCCTGTCCTGAATGTTCCACCATTCAGCTTATATCATCATCATCATCATCATCATCATCATCATCATCATCATCATCATCATCATCATCTACTACTACTTTTTTTTGCTGCTCTGAGCTGATGGGCAGCACAGAGAGCAGCCAAGACCACATGCAGCCTGCAGGTTGCCCATAGACGGTCTAAAGTACTAAATAAATGCTAAGTATTGTTTTCTGCTCTCATACCCCTCCCCACAAGCAAACAAACCATAGGCAAGTCACAGCTTCACAGGAAAGGCATACACAGAGAGCAGTTGCTCCTTTCTTTTTAGCATAGAAACTGTATTTAAATTTTGTAACAGGAAGTTCTCCTCATTCCTGAATCTCTGTGAATTAGACCATACTGCAGAAGCTCTGAGGCTTCCCTCACCCCCACAGAAGGAGTTTCCAAAAATGTCCTGACAGGAAAATGCCAGGACTTTTGGTTAATCTCTTCAATAATAAATAATAATAAACGTTTATTTATAACGCCCCTTACGGGACAAATAACATATACAGTAAACATAACAATAACAAAAATAACCAACACCAAACACTGACAGTAACGAATCCCAGCAACCACCACATTAGCCCAACCACTCATTCTGCCAGACTAAAAAGATAAGTCTTTAATCCCGTACCAAAGCGGGAAAAATCCTCCTCCAATCAGAGGTCCATGGGAAGCCTGTTCCACAAAAGTGGAACCAGGTCCTGAAAGGTTTGCAGCCTTGACAAGGCAGAGTGTGTCGGTGGGACCGCTAATAATCCCTGACCCACCGATCTTAAATTCCTACCAGGAACATACCACGAAAGCCTAGATGCTAAATAATGAGGGACATTAAAGCGCAAAGCCTTAAAGGCAAGAACCAATAATTTAAATTGGGCCCTAGTCCGAATAGGTAGCCAATGAAGATTCCTACGGGCCATAGTAATATGGGAGTATCGGGGCAAGTTCAGGACAACACGAACAGTGCTGTTCTGAACCAGAACCAATGGAAGAAGCACAGAAGAGGGCAAGCCAGCTATTACGCTATTACAATAGTCCAAGCGGGATTATAGTTAGGGTTCAACCCTAACTGTAGACTCTAATGACAAGAGTTTTAAAACCAACAGCACTAGGGACATTCAAAAGTCCGAAGAACTAATCCCATTGGATGTATCATTTCATAATCGTCGTAAGTTTAGTTACATCTCCCCCTTTTGGTTTCAACCATTTTAGCTATTGGAGCAATACCTTCTAGGCTTGAATAGTGAAGGAGAATGTCTGAACAAGGAAGAAAAGGGCTCATATAGTCCAGAACACTTTACCAGGAAATGAAACCTCTTTGTGGTTGGCAATCTGCCTCTTGATCGTCCACCATTTACTGCGAAGCCACTGAGGCGAGCGCACGCTGCTCCAGCCTTCAGCCAGCAGATCCCAGTTGATATCATTTTCATCAGCTACTTCTAGCTCTGCTATTCTGACAGGATTACACAGGAAAGAAGTATGTGTTAGAGATTGCTTCTAGTGTGGAAGGAATCTTATGTTACTCCTGCTTTGATCGCATTTTGTAAAACTGCACAACAAATGGCACATTAGTTCTCGAAAAGTAACATGTGGTCCCAAGAGCGATTCCTAGCAGGCAGCGGTCTACATCACAGAAGCCATCACACAGCATTCATCCCTTTGGGGGCAGTGTCAGCTGAGAGGCCCAATTCTGCACAGGCCAGTGTGGGCTATGGTTTTCATCGTCAATTGCCTGTGATGTACTTCTCCACTGTGGATAAACTCTGGGATTCTCAGCTTGCTACCTTTTTACAAGCACAAATATTGTTTTTTAAAATTAGCCAAAGCAAGAACATCCAAATATGAAATATGTGGGAACTAGGCACAGAGCAGCCATTGTTGGGAGAGTTTTCCAAGATATTACAGTACTTTAAAAATCAAAATAAGAGACACAGAGGAATCCTGCCTATCTTTTGAATTTCTCCCCCCTCCCTGCCATGCAGGTCCTTTCCAAGAAAAGTGGCACAAACCTAAGGATCAGGTTTATTTCATCTTCCTTAGTCCATTCAGTGCCTCCACTCTGTTTCCAGTTTAGGTAGTTGAGCCATTTGGAGCGGCACTGCTTTTCAGACCGTGTTCCAACTCGTTCTGCCACAGCAGCCCAAGATACGCCTTGTGTGACAATGTCACCAGGCTCCGTGCTAGTTAGTTCATGTACCACTTCTGCTAATCTCTTTTCTTCTTCTTCTGTCCATTTTCCTGAAATATTTTTAAAAAGTAGTTAAGTATAATACATGGCACTGAAGAGGGAAAGCATGGTTTTCCTGAAACTTAGTCCCCAGTTCTCTCTCTCTCTCTCTGCTTTTGCTTCAGCAATTTCTCTACACCTCCAAGTTTTTAAACTGCTCTAACCCATCTTATGGCTTGTTGGTCAGCCAAAAGCAGAGTTGGAGAAAAATATAGCTTCTTAATAGCCTGATACAAAGACTTCCTTTATCATGTCTACAATCTAAAATTCAGTCAACTTTCTAGAGGCATACTTGTTGTACCATCTGCTAGCATACAAATATAATCTTAATTAAATATCCTGCTTATCTCTGAGTTAGACCCAACCCATATGTTATATTTGTGACAAACTTGCCAGTGCCATAACACAAGGATGTTCCACATCACATGAGGAGCTCAGATCATATGGATACTTTCCACACCAGTGTCGGCAGTGGAAAAGACCTATATCACCTGGACATTGTGTATGTTGAGGCATCTCCATTAAGTTACCCATTTAGTGTGGAAAGAGTGGCTTTGTGATACTAACCATGCTGCTGCAAAGGCAATAAAAACACTACTACATTTATTTATCTAGAAAGTACCATGGACAGCTCCCTGAAAAATACCACCACCGATGTTGGGATTATTATACAAAGGACAGGAAAGAGTATGGAAGGTATGGAGTGTGTGGAACCTGCCAGGACTGGAGTTCCTGAAACATATACAGCCTCTCTTTGTCTTCTAGCCCATCAAACTAATTTGTATTCATGAGTGCCATATAAAAAAGTGTCACAGCATAAAACCTTTATTTATTTAGTAAATTAGTATTTAAAACATATCCTAAGCGGTATGGTGCTGAAGATTAAAGATCTTTTCTTCAAGTTAATCTATGTGTCTATGAAACTGTTTAGAGGGGGAAAGTTACCACAGATTTAACAAAATTTTCCTTGGCCAGTTATTTTAATATTTGTACCTGTATTGCAGGTGTCCTTCATCAGCCTGCATCGGTCTTTTACTGAAGAAGCACTTCTACCAAGGGCAGCTCCTATAGTTGCCCAGTCATTACCATGTTTTATTCTTAGCCTAAGAGGAAAAAGTGTTTAGTATTGTGCACGAATATCATGCAAATCGGTCAATTGCATTGTAGATCAATACAGTCATGCCTTGGATTGAGAGCATAATTCGTTCCGGAAATGTGCTTGTAATCCAAAGCACTCTTATATCAAAATGAAATCCCCCCCAAAAAATTTGTACAGAGATTTTTAATTTAAGCCATACTATAGTACTTGTATTGCAAGACGTCGCTTGTATATCAAGTAAAAAAAAATTAAATAAATATTTAAAATTTTGCTTGTCTTGCAAAACGCTCTCAAACCAAGTTACTTGCAATCCAAGGTATTACTGTAGAAGTTTCTTTGTGGATTCAAAAAGGAGGGCGGCGGGGAAGCCCAGATCATTCCAAAGTTTTGTTCTCTATAAGTGACTTAGATGAAGCTTTTACTGTAGTGTTCTCCAACCTTGGGTCCCCAGATGTTTTTGGCCTACAACTCCCAGCATGCCCCAGCCAGTGTAGCTTGGAGAACACTGTTTTACTGGCTCCACAAATATGTAGTGAGATTCAGCCTGTTAGAATTTACCATGGCTTGAGGTCTCTCAGAGACAAGGAGCAAGAACTTCTCCCTGTAAAATCCCATTGATTTTACAAGCAGGTCATTTTGCACCCAGAACAGAGAAACCTGTTAAAGTTGGATACAAATTCAGCTTCACCTCCCTATAAGCCAGCACAGTGTACATGTTTTGTCAATCCCATTTTAAACACTCACTCATTCCTCTCTCCCCTCTACAACTCAAACTGGCTTAAATTATCAAATAATTATTTATCACTTCATATTTATCTATAAAGCCTTCTTTGGAATCCTGTTTTCTGACAGCGCATTCACACAAACCATTTTCAAATAGAGGAACTGTGCATAGCCCTGCATTATTGTACTCACAGCATCAGCCCTACGCTGTACAATGAGCTTTGTTTGACAAGAAAGGTCAGTGAGATTGCTTTAAACCTTTGAGCATACCCTAGGTGGCATGGATGGGTTGAGATCAAGAATCATTAAAG
Source organism: Shinisaurus crocodilurus (assembly GCA_021292165.1). NCBI lineage: Eukaryota > Metazoa > Chordata > Lepidosauria > Squamata > Shinisauridae > Shinisaurus > Shinisaurus crocodilurus. Next base: position 191,987,219 of record CM037879.1, on the reverse strand, counting down.
GCCTGCATTAAATTCCCTGGCAATGGTGAAGAGGACATCAGGGAACACTCACTTTGCATGCCCCACTGTTGCTTGTCTCCTATCTCCTCTCCCCCTCCCAACGTCACTGCTTCCCCTTCTAAAAGGAGGGTGGGGGAAGAGAGAGGGAAATTGCACCCTCAGGGATCGGAGTCAATTCACAGGGCTTTAGTTGCCAATTGCAGACTGAAACAACTTTATGAAAGGGTTCTGCAGACTCTTCTGGACTATTTACAAAATCTATTAGAAAATAAAACTTACTCCTTGAGCTTTTCAATTTCATCAGGAGTGTACCTGTGAAACATATAAGCAGCCTTTAATTAACACATGCATATACAATGTATTTCTATTAGACCTCACATTCCTAGACCTAGATTAGTACGACCCGTGGTAATATACTAACATTATTTGCAAAGGATATGACAATAGTGACTTTCAGAATCAATTATCTGCTTTTACTATATTTATACCCCTGGGTGGCTTACAAAACAAGAAATAAAATACAATATTAAAAACACAAAATAATAATTTTAAAAACATTAAAAAACACTAAAATAGTAGCACACCTCATTTCTCGAGGCAGAAAACACAATCAATTTACAAAGATAAAACACAAGTTTACACAGTAAGAATCCAGACCCTGTTTAAAAGGTGAGTGAATAAAAAGGTCTTCACGTGGTGTCGAAAATACCATAAAGAAGGCACCAGGCGAGCCTCTCTGGAGAGGCTATCCCACACCCAAGGTGGAATAAGCTAGAAGGCCCTCTCCCTGGTAGCCACCTGCATTGCATCACTTGGCAGGGGCACATGGAGCAGGGCCTCTAAAGAGGATGTTAAGGCTTGGGTAGGTGTATATGAGAAAAGGTAGTCTTTCAGGTAACCTGGTATCAAGCCATTAAGGGATTTAAAGGTTAAAATCAGCACTTTTTTTAAAGTGGCCCCAGAAACAGACTGGGAGCCATTGGAGCTGATAAAACACTGGCATAATATGACTGAACTGTCCAGTCCCAGTTAATAACATTGTGGCCTTATTTTGGACCAGCTGTAGTTTATGGACTGTTTTTAAAGAGAACCACATGTACAATGCATTGCAATAGTCTAAATGGGAGGTTACCAGAGCATGGGTAACTGTGGCCAGACTATCTCCATCCAAGTACAGGCACAGTTGGTGTATCAGCCAAATCTGGTAAGGCACATTGAGCCACAGAGGCCACTTGAGCCTCTAATGAAAATGAGCACCCCAGACTGCAGACTTTATCTTTAAAGGGGAGAGCTGTGCAACCCTGTCAAGAATGGGTTGAATACCATTCACCTTGGTGGACGAGCCATCCCCAAAACAGTGCCTCTGTGTTGTCTAGACTCAATTTATCTTATTGCAGGGGTGGATATAAGGTAGATCTGGGTCTACTTGTACTTGTACTTGTACTGGACAGACATCTGTCAGAGATGCTTTGACCTGGATTCCTGCATTGAGCAGGGGGTTGGACTCGATGGCCTTGTAGGCCCCTTCCAACTCTACTTTTCTATGAGTCTATGATTCTATGATCTCTGGGTGATTTGCAGTAGAGTGGTAAGGATTTATGGCTCCCAATTGTTTAACAAAAGCAATAACAAAATGACTCTCCCTACCCTAAATTGTATGTTGAAATGAAGAAAACTTGCGATAACCAGGAGTGGATTTGTGAGTAGAAGGACTCTGGGCTCAGTACAATTCTGATACTCAAAACAAATTCCTGGGCTCAGAATTCTCTAAATCTAATGGTATACCTTTTGCAGACTCCCATAAGCCTGACGTCTGCCCACCCGTCTTAATGGATAGTTAGCAACATCATGTACTACTAGTCTGATATTAAGGTTTGGAGTAAAGAATCAAACTAGTTAAAGAAAGAACTGGACAGAGCCTTTGGCAAGACTGTTACAGGCCTGCAGTTCCCTATTTATAAATGACAAAGATCAGACACACCAGTCATTAATCTTGTCATTACCTTAATTGAAAGTCACATGTACACAGTGCCATCATTGAAGGTTAAGTTTCATGTGTGTGTTTGGATATAGTTTTAGAAGAGAGTAGAACAGTAATGTAACATTGGTAGAAAGAAGAAACTACCAACTATTAATTTTTCTCGGCATTTAAGAAAAAGAAGCCCTGAGAGCCTTCATTTGGAGCCATATGGCCCACAGGCCCTCAGCATGCAAGTCCTGCACATGATGGGGCATGAGCGGCAGTCTTGGGCTCATGCACCCTGCCACCACGTAGAACCTCATACGTGACCATGAATCCAAAGGCAGTGCTAAACTATGGGTACGGGGTGGTGGTGGTGGCGGAGGCAACTTGCTGCCATTGTCCTAAGAATACCTTTAACAAGTGCAGTGCACCTGCTGCCACACTTGCCTGGACCACTCCTCCATGGGCCGGAGTCCTGGAGGCTCTATGGTTTCCTGTGCTAATGCTGAGCATGCGTACTGGATGTGCTTGCTCAGTACATTCCTCATAGGCTGAAAGGCAGTGAGACAGGGGCATTACTGGCAAACAAGGACCTTGTCTGGCTCTCCCACACTTGCACAGGACCCAGGTTTTTACTATGAGGGTGGGCGCCCACGCTGGGCATCCATAGTCTTATCAAATAACTACTACTTCTACTACTTCTTCCTCTTCTTCTTGGACATAGGTGGGTGGAACATCCAGGTGCAGTGTGCATACATACGGATGTTAGTGCATGTTGACCAAAGATTGTGTGAGTTTCCACATGCAGTAGTGATGGTGGAGATGTAAGCCTCAGTCCCATTCCCCACCACAAGAAGAGTCCAAGTATCAACTGAGACTCCCTCAACTTACTGATATTCGGAATTCTGAATAATGGTATCACAACTATAGCAAGGTGTAGAAATCTACTCATTTATCACTTCATGCTACATCATCATTTTCCAGGATTTTTTTTTAATCTCCCACCTTGATTCTTCAGCTCTTAACAGTTGGTATGACTTAAAAGGGGCACAAGGCCATTCACGACCTTAATTGATACCATTTGGGTCAAACGTTAGAAGGTTTCATACTTGCCAACGTGGTTTCGGTCATCATACATGCGAAGCACTCGTCTATAAACAGCAAAAAGAGGCCGGTTCAGACCCCATGCAATGGTCCTGTAGAAATCTTTCCTTTCATCTTTTGACATCTCAAAGATGATTTCAGTGGCATCTTTTATTCCACGTGCCTAGTCACATTAAGATTTGGATGACAATTTAAGTTTCCCAACATTTTACAATAATAAAGACTGATGCTTTATTAATAAGTTCTGCAAAAGGTATCTCACAAAACTATGCAGCATATGTTGAAAACCTGAATGGCCATGTCACCAAGTCTGGTAAACAACAACTACATAAACATTTCATTATTAATAAATATTGATATAAATACCCAATTTCTATTCAGATTTAAGACTGCACACCAGGTATATCTGATAACAATTTTAAAGATACCAAGTTGGAAAATGTGCAAAGTTCATATAATTGAAACCAAAATTTAGGAAAAAATGAACTTGTCCATTCAAAAGGTGCCCCTTAAAAGTTTAAAACACAGATGTTAATGTAACTCATCTTATTTTACTGGTAGCTATGAATTGTGAAGTGTATTATAAAGTGAAAACAAATAAGAAATCTAATTAAATTGATAATTTAAAAAATTAAGAAAAAAACATAACAATAAGTGAGATCAGCTACCTAAAGGAGGTTGTGTGGAATGGCTTTTCTTGGGTGTTTTTAAAGAAAAGCTGGATCAGCACCAATCACGGGTGCTTCGGGTACATCAGGGTTGCACAACCCATTGCCCATTTGCAGTCATCAGCCACTTCTGGTAACGGTCCATGAAGCCAGTGGTATTCCAACAGGCACTGGATGTGGCCTCAGGGTTGAAAAGATTATGCAGCCCTGGGTACATGATATCTTGCCTTAGGATCTATTGGGTCAGTTACAAACAGTAATTCCTTGAGGAATGCAAATTGTACATTCCTCTACCACCTACTAAGCAAGGCATTAATATGCTGGCTGGGGCATGCTGGGAATTGTGGGACATTTTTTCTGTCTAAACATGCATAGGATTGCAACTCAGAGACGCATTTAACAAAAACAATACAGGCTACTTCCTCCATAGGTGATGCTTCTTTTGCTACAAGCTGGTTATGATCACTGGTTTATTACAGTGATCTGTAATAAAGAGGGACTTTCTTCCTCTCTCCTCCGCACTGCAGCCTTCTGTGCTGCCTGAAAATCTTGTTTGAAGGGTTTCCCAGCCCTCCAGAGCAGATTTTGGGGGTGAACGGGGGGCAGGATCACTCTCTTTCTGGTTCCACAGACAGAAGTGCTTCCATCAGCAGAATGACACCATCAGATTCAACCCATTATTTAAACTCTTTTTGAATAGTTAGAATTATGATGTATGATAGACCTATTAAAATACTTTTTGCCTGTCAAAATAATTGTATTTAGGTAGGGAGTGGGTGGAAAGCCCCACTGCGCAAGCAGCATTCCACTCATAGAAAGCATGGATCCAAGCCTTCTGAGCGTGGAAAGCTAAGCAGGGTCAGGCCTGGTTATTACTTGGATGGGAGACACCTCCTCTAGTTTCCTGCATTGAGCAGGGGGTTGGACTCGATAGCCTTGTAGGCTCCTTCCAACTCTATTATTAAATCTATGTTCTAAAATGAACAACAAAGAAGAGATTGGTCATTGAAACCAGCAGGCTAATTGACTGTAACACACATTGTAAAATGCCTAAAGCAATTTATTTTATGAGGCGTTTAATAAAATAAATAAGTAAAGAAACAAACACACACACAAACCTTTAAATAACGTTCAATGTTGCTCATCAAAATGTCGATTTCTTCTTTTGACCACATTCCCTGCTTCCATTTATGACCTTAAGAAGTAAAGAAAAACTGTCACACAAACTGCATATAACTAGTAGTCAAAATTATGGGGAATAACTAGCTCAGATAGGGAAGAAAGCAGGAATCAAATTTCTATTACTAGTGAAGACAAGCAGTTTAATTGGAGCCAAGGCAAGTTATACAGCATAACTTTCCCCATCATTTTCTAAACAGGTGTCGCACAGAACGGTTTTACATTTGTGGACCTGATTCAACAAATACTTATCATAGGCTTATTATGTACCTTCAACAATTTAAACCCTATCTGTACATAAAATTTAGGCTTTTAATACTGATGGGTAGTGTCTAATAATTGTAAAGGGGAAGTCCCCAGTGTTCCCAAACAATAACAAAATAGCAAAAAGGCTGGAATAGCACAGTAACCAGTGCAATATAAACTATAAAAATCAATTTGCTCCCATGAGTTAATGTAAGTCAACTTTAGTATGCTTTACCTGAATTATTTTAGGTACAGTCATACAGTCATTCTGTATCAAAACAACTTTATAAACTGAGAGCTGGTATATCTTGTCTGTATTGTATGTGTATATATATATATATATATATATATATTGATGTGGTCGGTAGCCCGTAAATAAATATTATTATTATTAATTCTTGTATTTTTGCCATATACTATAAATGTTTGCAATGACCTATGGTTAAACCAGTTGTGCATGGTATACACAATTCACAAACTGTTCATAATTCATTCACATGATATTTTAATACACATTCAAACATACATGCCAGAATGGGAGAATGTGAACTTACCTTTGTTTGTTAAAGAATCCTTATCCTCTTTGGTTGTAAACCAGGCCTGACTAACCGCTGACACTTCTTCATTGCCTAAAGAAGAGATTTCATCCAGTTGTTCATTCTGAAGAATCTGGGAAAGAAGAGGAGGTCTCCAGATTTACATTAACTGTCATGAAGTACTTAACAATCATGAGTTAAGAATGCAGACACCTTGCGGTACTTATATAGTGAATTTGACTATACTGAAATTCCCACCGATGATACTCAAAATCAAAATGATACCCTAACTGTTAAACAAGCTTATGAAATACATATATCCTGCCTTATATTTCAGGAAGTAATCCTGACGAAGTTAGGGTGTTTTTTTCTTAATTTGTGCCATCTTACAATGCTGTGCTTTTGTAGAGGAATACTAAGACATAGCCCCTGAATAAGATTACACGCTTTTTAATACCCAAGGCAAAACTTGAAAATGCTTGCAATATCATTTAGCTTCTGATTAACCTTTGTTGTGCACTGCCCAGAGAGCTCTGGCAATGGGGTGGTATAGAAATAAAACAACAACAACAACAACATTTTAACAAGAGGTATGCCAAAAAGAAAAAAAAATCCTGCTATCAAGTCTTAAAAGTGACTACAATTTAATTATATCCTTTTCCATTTGCTGAGCTGCCCCCTTCACTGAAGTAAAAAGGGAGAGCGCTCAGGAGCAGCGTGCATGCTGTGTAATACATGGGGCTTTGGCTGCCATTACTGGGAGGACCACACCATTTCCTGCCTCAGGAATTAAGGTGACTAGAGGAATAGACGACAATGAAGCAAACAAGCAAACGCATCAACATGTAGGCAGGAAATTACAAGAAAAATATTTTTGTTGTTGTTTCAGAATATGTAAAACATATTCGCATTTACTGATTAGACAAAAATGCCAAGAACATTGAAGGGTCAGTAATCCTATTTTTAAATTTTTTTGGAACAAAATTGAGTACACATAGAAGCATGCCCAAAGAGTGCTGCAAACATCTTTTAAGCTATATTGTACCTGGATCTGAGTAACAGTTCCTTCGTTAACCTCACTGTCAGCTACCTCAGTGGTAGCAGTCATGGTCACCTCAAAGCTCTGATCACTTTCTGAAACTTAAAAGCATGCAAAATGTAAAATTAGCACAGCACATTCACCTCTACTGTGAACATTATATGTTATGTATATTAAGGCAGCAATCCTTAATAAGTAAACATGAAGAATGCACTGTACGAGTTTATTCTGCACAATTATACATGCTGTCACTTAATATTTTTTATCAATGCATATACTAAGATCCTAATAAAATTCAAGACTGAAATGGTTACTGCATTCTACCAGTTGCTGGCATAGCTGTATTATAAGGGGGGGGGGGGGAGATTAACAAAAACTTTCAAATTACATATGTCAATTAAAATTAGGGTGGAGCCAAAACTATACCTACAGTTTCATTGATGCACAGGAGCTTGTACAAGGTATATAAAGGGAGACTGACTGAGTTCCAGTTCACCTGAGCTGTGAAGCTTTGTTGAGTTGGGTACTTTGGATTAGCTTTAAAACATGCTCCACTCTAGCAGGCTGGGGAACTTCCCTGAACCATGCCTTTTTGGGACTGCACAATGCTCCTTAAAAAAGCAGAGTAGCTTCTTCCAGCATGATTCTTTGGGGTTTGATGGAGACTCCACAGCTTTTCAGCCAAGGCTATGGCACATCTCCCATCTCATATTTTCAGAGCTTACATATGGAGACTGCAAAACTCCTTTGTTTTGAGGCTCCAGAATTTCTTTGGGTTTGTCTGGGAAGTTCACAACTCCAAGACTGGATAGTTGAAACAGCCTTGAAAATACTCAGTTTTTGTACAGGGTGCCTGTACAATGAAAAGTTCTATCTTGCTAAAAGGACAACTTTCAAAGTGAAAATTCAAACTGACAATTATTCAGCTCACCCATAATTCAAAACAACAGTTCAGTAGCAAGAATGAATTCCCAAACCGAATACTGACACAACTCTTCAGACATCTGCCAACATTTTAACTGGTTGTTCATATAAAACTATTGTTACCACCTCCAACATTTCTATTACTAGAGAAGGTTGTGTCAGTTGTGGTGTGTTTGCTACAACTTATCAACTCGAGAGTGTGCCATGAGACAGAGACCTTTTGAATTAGAGTACAAAATTGCATTGAATATGCTTATTTGGGCTGCAGTCCTATGGTCCCTGGGAGGGCAGCCCAGAGGCCATAAGATGCAGCTGAAATCCCCGTCCACAAGTGGAGAGGAAAGTATGCCCACAGAGAGGGAGGCCTGAGGAGAGTGGCTGACCCACTGGAGATATTCCAACAGTGGTGAGGCTGAAAACCTGGTGGCTTTCGGGTGTTGTCAGGTGTGGGCAAGGCTCTGCAGGATATTAGGCCTTCTGGTTTCCCTGACATGTCCCCAAACAGAGGTGGAATCTACGACAGCCCAAGAGCTGCAGAAGTGAATTCTCTCCCAATAGAGGCAACAGGATGGGAGAAATAACCAACCTGCCACCCCATCTACCTTCTGCCCTGACCAATGCAAGCCAGCAGGGCTTAAGATGTGGCAGTTCCTCTGCCTCGGACACTGTCCCCTCAACCTTAAGATTGCTCTGCCCAAGTAACAACATCCTATTAAAACATGGTTTAAAATAGAAAACTTCTATTAAATACTGTTGGGACTTGAAAAAGATACTAGGAGAGGATATATTGTGGAGTATTATCCTTCCTATCTCACGTTAGTGAGATCAGCAGAGTAGAGTCCCTTTCCAGCTTAAAAGAAGCTTAGATTTGGCTAGTGTTAGCCAGTTAGCATTTGGTAATCCAGGATGCTTTAAGGCAGACTGGATTTCCCTGGTTTTGCCCCCTTTTCTCTCCCTCAGAACAATAATCAGAGACACAGTCTTGTAAAAGTTAAAAGTAACATTTACTCACTCAGATTATGCAGTTTCATTCAGGCAGGCTTAAAAGCGTTTCTTACAGTTGGTTATAAGTTCATTTGGAAATACTTGGGGTCTGAACTTGTGGGGTTCAGACCAGCAGCTCTGGCTACATGCTGCTACAAGGACCACGTGGAGACAACAACCTGGTGGTGCCACGCTCACTAGAGTCTGAACAGAAAGAGGAAGAAGCTGGGAGCAACGCCCACTTCCTGTTCAGGCTGTTAATAATTCAATGAGTACCTTCTAGGAAAACCATCCTAGAAGGTATCAGTGATCTTAACCATTTCACCCAATTACCTGGTGAAACATTAGCCATAGGTTTTGACTGCAATTTTAATTATCCAACAAATACAATGCTGCAAATTATTACATATCCTTAAGATTGAAACAGTTTAAGGTTATCAGCTTGGAGCCCTACAGATAAGTACACGAAGTCTGAATTGCTGGACACATTTCAAGTTAATAGTCTTCCTCAGCAGCATACAACTGGAAGCGTACGTACTATAAATCCTAGTATATAACATCCATCTTAAGCTGTTTCAGTCTCAATGATATATAACAATCTGCAATATTTAATGTAATGTTTTACAAATTAAATGATTTTTTAATGATATGTGGCGTCTTTTAATAAGCTTGTTCTGCCCAATTTTGTCACCTAACTCCTGAATAAATAGAAAACTTTTAGTTAGTGTTAGCTTTTATTTATTTGCAAGTCAACAATCCCTGGAAATATTGGAGTCTCTTGACTTACCTCAAGATAAGTGATCAATAGCAGAAATAATATTTTTGACAGATGAGAATTCACAGTTCCAGAGAGAAAAGCAATTATCTGTGAATGGTCCACCACTGAATGTAATGGGATGCAACTAACATTCTGTAATCCTTGTTTCTACAGACAATGGTTGTTTCCTGAAGAGCACTCCCAACACCTACCACCCACCCTGCCATCTGAAACACATTAAACTGAAGAAGTTAAGTCATACTAAAGTAACTTTAGTCTCTTTCCAAGTTGTGTTCTATGATGGGAGGAAGAACATGCCCTAAGACAGAAGACAGACTGAAGGGGTAATTACTGAAATCCCACCAATGCCTGAAGGAAGGAGATATTCCCTTCTCCTCTGCATTCAGGGTAAGGCTATACTCCCCAAACTAAGATTTCCCACTGTGGCCTGGCCTCCTTGCCAGCTCTATTCACCTGCCTGCCTTCTTCAGAGCAGGCCTAGATATGTTTATAGGGGTCTTTACACAATGCCCATGGCCAGTAGCATGGGGAACATCTATTCCACTTCACATTCTCAGCAGAGTTCCAAAACACATTCCAATCAGTCTTTTTGCCAGCATGCACAGGCATCAGCACTGCAGTAGACAAAGAAGCCTAGAAACTGAACCCACCTCTTACAACAAAGAAAACACCCACAGTCCCTTTCTGACTTTACTTATGATTGAGTTACTAGGGCCTTCCCATTAGCAGGTGCTGACTTACTTGGAACTGCAACAACAGAAATGCATGGAGTGGTGTCATCAATACTTTGGTCATCTTCGGATGATAAGCAAAGCCTTTTGTGTGGAGGTTCACTGCTGTCTTCGGAGTCTACTTCATCTGCCTCTGAACACACACACAGAAAAATAATGCTGTTAATAAACTCGTATGGACAGCCTGCTCAGCATTTTCCCACTGTGTAAATGCTCACTGCAAATTAACACACATTCATTCAAATATCTTCTATAACAATGCAATTGGAACTCATATGGAAAATGTATTGAGAGATGACAATTTCATTAAGCCCTTGCTTTCTGAAGCAAAAGCAGTTGGTGGGGAATATTCCCACTCTAACAAACAGAGTAGATCATTAAAATAAGCCCAGTCCAATTATTCATCCACATATTTTAAACACTAATTCTTAATGAAAAGAACCTACTACTTAGTCATACTAAACAAGCTAGGAGCAGTTTCTTCCCCGCCCCCTCAAAAAATATATTGGTTTATATAACCCCAATGGATATCATACATCATACTGTACAAATTACAGATAATTAAAATAATGTGATAATGGTCTAGACAGTGGACATTTAAAAGAAACCAGAATGAAGGCTTTGCAGCAATGGCCAGGAGATATAGGTAAGAGGTACCGGTAGTTATCCAAATGAAAAGATTGTGCAGAAATCTATAAACATTTGGGTATATGTGCCAGAACAGTGCTTTTAAAACTTTCTTCCTTCAGGCAATGCTTTCTACACTAATCTCTCAGCCAAAGAATCCAGAACAAATTCCAGAGTATACCCTCAGTTCAAGTGGGGCACTTGCCAGGCCTGCTGGACCTCACCATCACTCTGTGTGAACTGAGAACACAACCTAGAACATGCCAAACCCTGCAGCTGTACGTTGCAGGGGAAGTTTCATTAGTGGAGGGCAAATGATAGTCCTTGAGGGAAGGACTATAGCTCAGTGGTAGAGCATATGCTTTGCAAGCAGAAGGTTCCAAGGGTTCCAAGTTCAATCCTCAGCATCTCCAGTTAAAAGGATCAGGTTACGCAAAAGACCTTGACCCGAGAGTTGCTGTCAGACAGAAAATATAATACTGGGTTAGATGGACAAATGGTCTGATGAATCATTACTGGTTTTATTATTGAGAACCCCCTGAAAAGCTTCCAAGGAACTCTAAAGTTCCTGGGAAGACTATGCTGCTCAAACTGCAGCATAAAAATACCCAAGGAAAATCGAGCTGTTCCCATCCTGCTTTGGGGGGGGGGGGAATAATAATTTGAAATAATATGGAGAGAGCATACAGTCAAATAAGTTTTCCATACCATCCTGAGGGCAGTGAAGAATAAGGTTCCCTTCAGTGTCTTGGGTCAAAGTTACAGAATTCACGGTTTCTACTGTCACTGTGTCAGACTCTTCTTCAACTGTGCTCATACTCAAATCTAAATGAGAACAGATCACAGATTAGCAATCTTTATCTTTAATTTCTATTCTACCTATACTGGCCACATTTATTTTGAGTCTGTAACCTATCTACTATCGTAGAATCAAGATGACCGTTTGCATTGGTAATATGTGCACACAAAAAATGACTGGTAAGTAAAATCACATTATAATCAATGCACAGAGCTAGATAGCAGAGACACAGACCCCTCACCATGTTGGGTGGATGACAATTAACTCCTTGCATAGGCATGAGACCACTTGTGCCCAGTAGCCAATCACAGTACAGCATCAGACAGATGTAATTCATAGCTGGGGAACACAGGTCACATATCAAGATGCTTAGCACATGGGCATATCATACTAATTCAACCTCAGGACTCTGACCACACAAAAAAGAGGAAGGAAAGGAACTCGGTGATGAGGAATAATGGAGAAAGGGAACATAGGAGCAAGCACAAAGGGACACATTTTTTGCTTAAACCAAGAACCAACTTTTCCCTCTTCTGATCACCTAGAGGCCACTCTTAATTGCCACAGGCAAACAGTTGAGTGGCAATGCACAAGCCTGAAATACTGAATACCACTTTCACAAAACATAGACAATACATCTCACACAGAACAGAAAACAGGGTAGCTGTAGGAGTCCCACATCAAGCTACTGGACATAGGCACCTACTAGATACCTCACCTCAGCAGTAGCAACAAACAAAGCATCCCATATGGGTAAGCAGGTGAAGGCCCACCATGGATGGAAAAGAAATAGCAATCACCCCTCACCTGTCTATATACGCTTGCAGAGCAGAACTGTGTGTTTGGGGCATATGAACACCAATGCTCAGCAGCAGCAGCAGCTCAAAATCACATTAGCAATTATTAGCACATTATTAGTTATTAGCACATTAGTTTTTAGCAAAAATAACTAAGGAAGGCAAATGAGATAGCAAAACACACTCACTTCCATGACATAGAACACACAGACTGAAGTATTGCCAGCCCTGTAATTGTAAAACTGCTACAAGGCAATTGGTGCTCTAACTTTGCAGTTGCAAGGGGAGTTGTCCAAGGCTGACATTTTGATTGGTAGTGGGGCCATCACTTGCCATATACTCTGTGGACCTTGATATCTCAATGGCCATACTTTGCTCTCTTTCAGCATTGTTAAGGTGTTAAGCTGCCACTGAATATAGAATACCTCAGTCCTGCAAAAACATCTACAAAAATTAGTAGTACTTTCTTTTTTTCAACTAACTCACCTACCTACACATACCTTTGGCAGTCACTTTTGCTCCCTCTGCCCCACAAAAAAGAATGAATTTGGAGACCTCCTCTTCTCCTTTTAGAGATAAAGCGAGTGGGTGTGCTTCCACATTTCAATGATCAGGTTCCAGAGAATATTAGATCATTATTTGTTTTATAAGATACACACTAGTGTTCCCCAGCTAAGAAAATTTGGATGTGCACTCCTGATCATCCTGAGAAGTACTGAGGACAGTAGAAACCTTCAAAAGGTAAATGCTATGTCTAGTAGCAGTAACTGCCACTTTTGTTATAGGTTTTAAGAAAAAAGGTGAGTATAAACTTTCACTTTAGATTGCCCATGTTACTCTAACTAACTGGCCATCTAAATACTGTAGATTTAAAAAATGTAATCAAGTCATTCAGATTTCTAAACCATTAACAGAAATCCTCTTATGCTAACAGGTACTAAGAAGGGAAGCCAACAACAAGTGCAAAGTTATGTAGCTTTTCCAACATCTATTCTGCCATTTTCCCAGTTTCAGCTTTTTCTATATTGTTAAGGAATGATAGGGAGAAATGAAGCACTTTTAAACTGCATTGATGTCAGTGCTTAAATCTCTCCCTCTGACACCAATGGGACAAAGAGTGCTTAACTTTGGCTAGATCAGGGGTCTGCAACCTTTAAGACAAAAAAAGAGCCACTTGGACCCGTTTCCGAAGAAAAAAAAAACCTGGGAGCCGCAAAACCATTGTGACATTGTGCCCCACATATAAAATGTAATAATTTCCCCTACCTATGCACCCAACATAATCCACCAGCAAGAGCTGGTTGATTATGTTGGGTGCATAGGTAGGGGAAATTATCAGCTGACGGATGATGGGGGTGTTGCTGGTGGATGATGGGATGCCACCAGCAACATCCCCCCCCCCCAAGCAGTAGCATCCCGTCATCGGCACCATCCAGCAGTAGCACCCTCATCATCCACCAGAAACACCCTCCATGTGGTAATAGCACCCCTCATCATCCATCAGCAGGATTTGCTGGTGGATGATGGGGGTGCTACTGCTGGGGGGAGGGTGTTGCTGGTGGATGATGAGGGTGCTACTCAGGCCTGTCTTTAATGTGGGGCAAAAGGGGCAGCTGCAACAGCTGGAGGCACCCTGATTGGGAAACAGAGCACTTCCCCCTACCCTGGGGCTCTTTAGCTGTTGCACAACTACAACTCCCAGCATGCCCGGATAGCCAAAGGCCTACCTGCCTCCTCGCCTGCTTGTGCTCTCCGCGGCGAGCCGGCTGCGCTGGTCCCTCGACACGCTGGACCCCGCGCTATGTTTTTGGCGGGGGGGGGGAACTTTGGCGCGTGCAGGAGCCCTCCTCTCTTCTGCCGCTCACCCGCTCGCGTCCCTGCTGCCCGTTGGGGGGTGCTGCCGCCGCGCCAAAGTTCCCCCGCCCCGCCAAAGTTCCCCTGCCAAAATCATAGTGTGGGGGTCCAGCGCGCCGAAGCAGCTGGATGTGACGCGGCGGCGGCTTCAGCGGCTCCGGCATTGACTCCAGCGGCGGCGGCAGCTAGAGCGGCGCGGAGAACGCTCCGCGCCGCTCAGAAGAGCGAAATCGGGCTGCCCCCGCCAACAGAATCAGGCCATATGTGAGGCAGCGGCAAAGTTTTTTGCGGAGCAGGCAGCCTTGTCCTGCTCTCCTCTCTTCCGCTGCCTGCCTGCTCGAGTCCCTGCTTCCGGGGGGGGTGGTGCCGCTGCCGCTGCCAAGTTTTTTTCCCTGCAGGAGCCCTCCTCCTGTCTTCCACTGGACCGGTTGGAGGCACGCAGAGGAAGGTAGGGGGAAAAATATTTGGTTTTTTCCCCCAGCATTCACTCAATAAGACGCACAGACATTTCCCCCTCCTTTTTGGGGGGAGAAAAGTGCGTCTTATGGTGCGAAAAATACGGTAAGTGACAGGCGGCCAGGCCAGGCGGCCAGCGGAGTCTCAGACTGGAGCGGAGCCGCGGCAAAGGTTTGAAAGAGCCGCATGCGGCTCCGGAGCCGCGGGTTGCAGACCCCTGGGCTAGATCATGTCCTTGGACCAGGTCCACGCAATGTATGGCCTACCAAACCAAATGTAGTACACCAGCCATATAGGATGGCCTGCCAGGGGTTCAATAAATCACCTGTTTCAGCTGTTTGCCTAGAAGTGGAAAATTGGGAGATGTGACTCAAGCAACTTAAGCTTTCATTTAAAATAAATAAATAAATAATAAAACTGGTAGGTCACATGCACACTGGGGATCAGGCTATAAAGTACCAATTAATATTTATTTTTAAATTGATTATTTCTTGCGCTGTGTCATGCCCCTGCCCATGGGCAAAACGTTATAGCTGTAAGTATGTGAGAGGAGTGTGGAATGTTGAGATGTCTGCTGATTGGCTGAGAGAGTGAAAAGGGGTGGAGGTGGTGAAGCCTGTCTGAGGAGAGCTGGGAGAAGTCAGAGAGAGGGTTTTTTTTCAACGTTTAGAATCTATTAACATTATCCATTAATTGTGAATAAATAAACTTGTTCTCCTTTTAAAAACATAAAAGGAGTAGTCTGAATGAGTTACCCTGGAGGGGTTGGTGGCAGCGGAGGAGATTAAGAGAGTGTGGAGGTGGGGTCTGACAGGTGGTGGTGAGTGGAGGGGTTTCACATCCTGTCTTTCTGCCTTGAAACTCAAGTCAGTATACACAGGTTACTGACACAGGCCCTGAGCAGACCCAGCCCTGCACAGCTTCAGAATGGTAGTTGTGTCGTGCAACCTCAGAACTTGCCTTGACACCAAAATCCACCTACATCAGTAGAATAAAACATGTTTCTGTTTGGATTATTATTATAAGTCTTATCTCAGAGTCCAGGCTCCTTAGTTTAACTGCTGGGTTAATCTATCCACTCCATCTACAATTTATTTTTATTTGAGTGAATATCCTGGTGACATTATCCAATGGATATCATCCATGTCCATGTTTCACAAGTTGTCATCAGGGCCAACTCAGCAGCTATCTACGGGGAGGCAGGACAGTTCAAGTTCTTAATGGCTGCATTGGGCCGATCACGGAACAACCTATGGCACCCAACGGATGATCAGGTTTTTTCGTGAACCGTTCAGCAAGTGTGGACTCGCCTTGTTCGGCTCACGCGAGTCTGTTCACGAACGTTATCCTTTTTAGCTCTGTTCAGCGCACCGTTTGCGAACGCAAAAAACAGATCGTTACATCATAGGGTTGTGTCGCCGCCGCCCTCACCATGGCTTGTTCTCCCCTCCTCCTCTCAAGTCCTCCAGCAAGCATACCAGTGTCTTTCGCAGCAGAACCCGTCTTGTCTCCCCGTTCTGATCCTTACTGCTTTTCATTCACTGCCATTTTTTTTTCTTTTGGGGGGCCTCAAAAACTGCACAATTGGGGGTCGTATTTTTCATTTTATTTTTTCGGCCCCAGAAAATTGTGCAATTGTGTTCAGTATTATTATTATTATTATTATTATTATTATTATTATTGTGTGAAGTGTATTATAAGTGTGAAGGAGCACACTTGCGCCAGTGCAATATGTGTAGTTTTGCCTGGTCAATTTCCTTGTAAGTTTCAGCTGTCAAAGGGAGCTGAAGTTGAGTAGGAAACATACATGGAAATGAACAAGATGAGACTGCATATAGGCAAATTTGCGCACAGTTGCTTAGCTGTCAATTGCCTAGTTGTCAATTGAAAAGCACCAGTAAAGGGGGAAAAGTGGCGAAATTAGGTGCACCAAAAGCGGGGTACCACCCCCTTAGCAATAGAATCCTCTTGATTTTAACTCCCACCCCCTTTTCACTGCTCCTTTTCAGAGCACTTACACTGCAGTTACTGTGTTTTCGTGACAGTTCTAAAACAAACCAACCGTGAGAAGGCATGTTGGGAGTGAATGGGGCGCCAATGGGGGGTGGGGTGGAACTACCACTGGTGCTGGCACCCCATTTGCTCTGAACTGTTCTGCCAGCCTGTAAAGGTTTTCTTTCTTTTCTTTTTCTTTTAACTGTTAGGAATATTTGCACATTTTTTGGACTGGGAAATATATGCAAATTTAATGGCTGGGAAATAAATGGAGGGTAAATGTGCACACCTACAGTAACTGCTCAGTTATTGTAGGCGTGCAAATTTACCCTCCATTTACTTCCCAGACATTAAATTTGCTTATATTTCTGCAGTTTTTGGAGGTTTTTTTAGAACTGTCAGGGAACCACAGAAACCACAGTAGTAACTGATCTGAGTTAGTATCTCCCCTTTTGGAGTGGCTGGAGACTCAGGGAAGTGTTGATAAGGTGGAGGGCACTGAAAAGTGTCAGTTCAACACATAAAATTGAGATTATATTGCTAAGGGGGTGATATTGTCCTCCCCTTTTGGTGCACCTACTTTCACTGCTTTCCCCCCTTTACTGGTGCTTTTCAGTTGACAGCTAGGCAATTGACAGCTAGGTAGCAAATTTGCCTATATGCAGTCTCGCCTTGTCAATCTGTTACCTACTCCCCTTCACCATCCCCTTTGACAGCTGAAAGAGACAAGGAACTTGACCAGGAAAGACTACACATATTGGACTGCTGCAAGTGCACTCCTGACACTTGTGAAAGACCGACAACTAAAAAACCACATACATGAACACAATCGCACAATTTTCTGGGGCTGAAAAGAAAAAAAGGGCAGCGAACCAGTGATGGTCACGCCAAAATGCCACTTAGGCATCAGTTGAGGGGCTGTCACTGGTGGTGGCTCGGGTGAGATTGTGAAGAGTGGCAGGGGTTTTTACTACTCTTGCCAGGTGGTTTGCTAGCCGATCCCCATAACCCACAATGAAATTGCTCTGCCAGGTTCAGATGACAAGGCAACCCATCATGGGTCAAACAACCCCTAGAGCAAGCCCTAGAACCTGAAAAATAAGCCACCTACGGGAAGCTACGTAGTTAGTTACCCACAATGGGTTGTTGTGTCATGCAAACCCAGTCAATGTTTCTGAAACAGCCAGCTCCCTGCATGAATTGAGGTTGTGATCCAGAATTCTCTATAAGAATTCTTGCAGCAAGTTCTAGAGCCCTCTATGCTTGTACAGGAATTTCCTGCTTGTGTAGCAAAAGTTCTTGAGGTAATCCTGTTGTCATCACAGCTATATTCATTTATTACCAGGGCCTTTGTTTAAACATGCAAGAGTATCCAGAAGACATAACATGAAACTCTGTAAGAACTCTATGAAACTCCCTACCATTAAAAAAAAATAATCTATTTAATTATCAAAAGTGTTTATAATCACAATGTTCACTTTTACATGAGTGAATTATTCAGAGGATTTCTAATCCTACTCATCTTTGTGAGCCAAGTTAGCACAGCTATGCGTTATTGACTTACCTCTAGATAAGCACACACAGCCCCAATTCAGGACCATGGTGAATTGGGGGGGGGGGGATTTTAACTTCCCCCTCCTGTTTTCATGCTCCCCCCCCCAGAATTAACTATCAGCACCTGTGTGTTTAGAATGTAACTCCTTTTACGTTGGTGAAACTGGAAGACCTCTCTGGAAAAGAGATAAAGAGTACTTGGCTGATATTCAGCATAAAGAAACATGTGCTATAGTGACTGAGGTTTCTTCATATGAGGGACAAGCGTGCTGCTGATAGGCCAGTCCCACGTTAAGATCTCTGTGCTGGCAATTGAATGGAACCTCCAAAGGAGAAATATCGAGGAGGCAATATCAATCAATTGATTGTTTAAAATTGTTAGATATATGTGTTGTCTGTTTATATGTATATTTTTTATAATATATTTTTAAGGTTTTAATTAATTATATTTATACCCTGCCTTTTTTCCTGCAAGGAACCCAAGGCAGCTTACATAATCATCCTCCTCCACTCCATTTTATCCTCACAATAACCCTGTGAGGTAGGTTAGGCTGAGAGTCAGTGATTGGCCCAAAGTCACCCAGTGAGTTTCATGGCTGAGCAAGGACTAGAACCCGGATCTCCCGAGTCCCAGACAAACACTCTCACCACTACGCCACACTGGCTCTTTGTAAACCGCTGAGAGAGCTTCGGCTATTGGGTGGTGAAACCTGGTATCAATGTGAAAAATGAAATGAAACAAACCAAGATGTTTATTAATGTGGCTTGATGGGTTAACGCAAATGCTGATTGTTAATTATTTCCCTCTGAGGCTTGTTTCTGGTTGGTTCCTGATTGGTTTTAGCTCAGTTTATAACTGGTACTGTAGCATACTCTCATTTGTGACTGAAGCTGGCATTTTATGCCAAAACATTTCACGTTTTAAAAATGATTTATATATTTTTTTCTTTTAGAATGTATAAACTGAATGTGAAATTGCTGGTAGTTGTGGTTTGGAGTGATGTGTCATGCACATCACCTAAGTATTGGTTTATTGAAAGAAAAATAATTAATAATTTAAAAAACCACAGCCCAATATGACCTTGCATTTGACTAAGTGGGCTTGGACCCAAGGATGTTTATGCTATAATAGATCTGTTAAGTTTTCAAGGTACCACAAGACTATTTGGTATTAATGCTGATGACGTATTTTGCAAGTTCAGCATAAAGCAGTTGGTTTCTTGGACAGTAGTGATCTACTCTGTGGGAGCAGAAATGAAAGCATGTATTTTGGAAGGGATATATGAAAATGGTGAAGGTTTTTGGTTTTGTGGCACTATGTAGCAATTATGGGTGCAACAATTCAATATAGTTTTGAAGATAGTGTAGAATAAACGTTTTGAAATGAAACTTTTATTTACTCATCAAATGGTTAAGGCAAGTAGTGTACTTTGTGACTCTAGAGAAGGAGTGAGCAACTTGTGGCTCTCCAGATGTTGGACCGCAATTCCCATCAGCCCTAGCCAGGATAGCCAATGGTGAGGTATGATGGGAGTTGAGGTCCAAGAAGATCTAGAGCAGTGTTCTCCAACCTTGGGTCCCCAGATGTTTTTGGCCTACAATTCCCAGCATGCCCCAGCCAGCTGGTTGGGGAATGCTGGGAGTTGTAGGCCAAAAACATCTGGGGACCCAAGGTTGGAGAACACTGATCTAGAGGGTCATAAGTTGCCCACCTCTGCTCTACAGCACAAAGGCAGTGGTGCAGACACTTTTAAATGTTGTATGCAGAGACCTGAATATGTTTATTTTTATATTAAAATTTCTGTGTCACAAAATAAGCAATCAAGCAAAACAAGATAAAAAGAGCAGCAATAAAAACTTTAACAAAAACAGAGACAGCCAGTATCAATATTCAAACAGTCATATTCAGGAGAGGATTAATTCAACATTAAAACCCCACTGAAACAAGGCAGTCTTGACTTACATTCTAAAAGTCAAGAGAGAAGGGTCCAGGCAGGTTTCCCAGAGTACAAAAGCGTGGACACTGCCATCAAGAATGCCCTATCCCACATATCCATCAGCTTAGATCAGAAAATGATGGGACGCAAAGCAGAAACTCCCTCAGACAATCTTAACTGGTGGGCAGAATCATGTGGGAGCAAGTTGTCCTTTAGATACCCTGGGACCAAAACACTTTAGGGCTTTAAAGGTGATAACAAACACTCTGAACTATGTTCAGGAACAGATTGGGAGCCAGTGCAGATTGAACAAAATTGGAGTAATGTGCTCTGAGTAATGGGGTGCTTGGCGATAAACAGGTAGCTGCATCAGCTTCAGTTTCCAAGTTCTCTTCAGAGGTAGCTCTACATAGAGCATGTCGTTGTAGTCCAACCTGGATGTGACAAAAGCATGTGCAACCGTGGCCAGATCTGCCTTCTCAAAGCACTACAGGTTTTTAAGTGGGGCATCACAATCTGGAGCAAAACCAGTCCAGAAGCACTGCAAAACTGGTCCTTCACAATGGTACCCAACTCAGAACATCCGCAGTATATTAGTAGGACTAAAGAGCATTAATGTGATAAAATAGCCTCAAAACCCAATGCTACAATAAATCAGCCATTAGGGTGCCACAGGACTTTGTTGTTATAGGGAATGCAAGACATACAGATATGCTTTTCTTTTATCTGGCATTTCAGAGATAGAAAAATGCCATTAATTTGGAAATCCAGTCTGACAATTGGGAGCAGGGAGGATTCACACGCTGAAGCATTCATTTCCAGGGAAAGGATACAACTTGTGAGATCAGCTGTTTATTGAGGGGTTGAGATGCAATGAGGAAACAAGATGTGCAATTTAGGGGTGCAAAATGTGGAGGCGGTGGTAGCCTTTTTTGGGGGGTAGTGGTAGTAGGTACTGTGTTACATTCTGGCAGCATTATGCAGTACTTCAGGGGAGCAACAGGAGAAAAGGAAGAGAGAAAAGAACTGGCAGTGCTACATTATTCTTCTGTTTTTCTGAGGTGTGAAAGAAGAGAGGGCAGGAGACGCCAGAGTGACTGGAAGCACAGGAGGGATGGGGGATATGGAGTGTAACATTATATAATATGGAAAGGCGGTATATATGTGTAAGAGGAGTGACAAGAGAAAAGAGGGAGCAAAAGAATAATTAGCAGCATTGCATTTTAGCCGTTTATGTGATAAAACTGCCAATTACCCCTGCCCCAATGCACCCCTTACCAATGCACACTGCTTCTCCACATCCTAAAATACTCTACTGCATCTGTTTTCTCCCCTCTCGCCCACCCCTTCCAAATTATTCTGGCGTCTTCCGCACACTGCTGTCCTATTATATCCCTGCAATGCCCCACGAACAGACCCAGAATACATTTCATCGCGGGGACCAGAGGAGAGGGAGATGTCAGCATTACTGGAGGTGGGCGGGGAGAGAAAGGAGAGATGCGGCGATACAATGGCAATACGGGGGTGGGGACCGGCATTATATATAGGGGCGATATTGAACGACGCCCTCCTCCCGCCCTTTGGTCCCTCTCCGAGGCCCGGAACCACTGCCCGGCTGGAATGAGGCCCGCTCCCAGACTGCTAGGAGGAGGGTCGCTGAGGGGGGGGGGAGAAGAGAAGGAAGAAAGAGCCCGGAGCTCGCCCGACGTCTGCTGCACCCCTATAAAATCGCGCCGGTGCCCTCGCCCTTCGGCAGCGTAGGCCGTGCGACCCCCGAGGCCGGCCTCGCTCCCCCCGAGGCAGCTTCTCGGGCGCGGCGAAGAAGCTTCGCTCCGCGACCAACCAGGCCCGGCCGCAACCAAGCCAGCCGTCGCGCGCACCACTTACTTCCTGTTTTGGGTCCGGGCACTTGAGAAACCAGGATGGAGGCTCCGAAATACCAGGATGGAAGCGCCCGCCGGAGCGGCCGCAGCAGTAACAGAGCGGAGGGAGGCAGGGAGGGAGGGGGCGGGAACAGAGGGCGCTGAGGCGGAGGAGGAGGAGACAAACGACAAGCCCGCCAGCCAGAGACCGGCCAGGAAGCGGCCCTCGAGGTCCCGCCCGTGACTTCCGCTTGGGGAGCTGCGCCGGTGGCGCCACAAAGATCACAGGAGGACTGGGTAGGAGTCGAGGGCGTGAGATAGTTCGCGACTTGCTTCCCCCCCCCCCCGCTTGGCCATCCCCGCCGGCTGATCCGGTCCTCCTTACTCAATGATGTTTGCCGGGCTGGGCGGGGGGAAAGACGGCGCTTCGCCTCCTGCAAAATTGAGGCTTGAAGAGTGAAGATATCTTCCCACCGTTACTTAGGGTTACCAAATGCTAAGGGGGAAGAGGGCTTCTGTTTTTTTTTTTTGTCAGTTTATTTTATGCACATATGCTTTTTTTTTTTTTTTTAATAGAACCCCCCTCCCTGCCCTCCTCCTAGGTGTGTTAGAAGAGGGAAATTTCAACATGTGCAGCTTCTTGGGATGCTGGAGTGAGGAAAGCCGCGCTTGCTGAGACCCTTTTATTTTATTATGGGACATTAAAAACAAACAAACAATGACACCGACTGGACCTTGGAAGAAAGCGTCGATTCCTCTCGAATGGCCATAGGAATATGTACTGGATTTTTGCTTCTGAGTAAACATACATAGTATTACAATCCCATGTAGTCTTATCTGGGAGTAAATCCGGTTGAACTAATAGGTGTCTTATTTCTGAGTAAACGTGCATAGCAGAGGATACACAGTCACATAGACATACTTGTCAACAGTAGGGCCCAGCCCAAGGGCCATGAAACGTAACAGCTAACCCCTACATTACAGGGCTACCCTTCTGGAATTTGTAGCTGTGTTTTAGGGACTATTGCTAACAGTGCAATCCAATACATATCAGCTTGGAAGTAAGCTCTATGGAGTGCAATGAGATGTAATCCCAGGTAAGTGGCTGTAGGATTGTAGCCTAAATGGCCAAATAGATACCTTGTTGTCAAGGCAGATAAATCTGGTCTGAGAAGAACAAGATGACCATCTAAAGACAGTATGGAATAATGAATTTGAAGAGGTGACCTCGAAGGTGGGCTGGAACAATATATGGGATAGACGGATTGTGAAAGTTATGTAAACTAGGATAAAGGAGAATTTCTATAAATTAATATGGAGATGGTACCTCACTCCAGTAAGATTA
Source organism: Shinisaurus crocodilurus (assembly GCA_021292165.1). NCBI lineage: Eukaryota > Metazoa > Chordata > Lepidosauria > Squamata > Shinisauridae > Shinisaurus > Shinisaurus crocodilurus. The sequence continues at coordinate 191,963,841 of CM037879.1, read as the reverse complement.
AATAGAATAGATAACAATTGCTCCACACTCTGTTGGAGAGGATGTCAGGAAATAGGTACATATGCCCATATGTGGTGGAGTTGTTAAAATGTACTGGAATTTTGGTGAGAGGCTTTTACAGAAATATCGGAAATTATTGGTATTAATTTAGAGGTCTGTCCTAAACTTGCATTGTTATCAATAACCGATAAAGTCACTTGTGCCCAAAATATGAAGGAACTAATTGTAAATTTGTTAACAGCGGCTAGGTTAATGATAGTGAAGAAATGGAAAGTACAACATGTTTTTCTAATAACTGATTGGTATAAGGAAGTTTGGGATATAGCCCTAAACGATAAACAAACTTGTAGTATTAAATACAAAAAGGGACAGTTAAAGAAGAATAATTTTATGGATATATGGAATCAATTATTAGACTATGTATTAATAAAGGGGAAGAGGAGTATGCCTTGTCAGGGCATGTTATATTTTTGGAATGTGGAATTCAATTGATTAAGGGGGTGGATGGAAGTACATTAGTTAGACCCTAGGCGGGTGGGGGGGGTGCACGCTATGATTTACTATTAAAAATATATTTTAAAAATAAATAAATCTGGTCTGAATAGTCACTGAGGTACAGAAGCTCTGCCCTCTTCTGCATCTAGTCATCTTCAGCACTGTGGGAGCTGCACGAAAAAAGATGTAGAAGCCATTGTGGAATTCTTTCACTTTGCCTTCCCACATGGCATTTAGTGTCTTCTAAGAGAAAGCAAGCACTTCTCAATTCTTCAGCTTTGCTGTGTATCCTGGTAAAGTTGAGGGTGTTACCTTGAGAATGTATAAAACAGAAGGGCTGCTTTATGTATGACATATTTCCTATACAGAGGTAGGAAAAATGTTTATGACAAGTATTGTGTGAATAGTTGGATAGGTCTGTTTTGTCCTGAACTTGCTGTTGGCTGTAGTTTACTTTAGAAGAAGTGTTAGAAGAACTGTTGGATAAGTGGCTCAAGAGTGGCTGGGTACCGGCTAGATGGGCGATTTAAAAATACAATAAATAAATAAATAAATAGCCATGTCTTGCATTTTTATTTGATTAATTTGACAACATATTAGTGTATGCACAGGTTGTACTTTATTTAAGACATTTCTTACCCACTCTTCATTATAAAACAACCCCAAAGCAGGGTACAAGCATTAAAACATAGTAAACCCCCCCCACACACACAACATTGACAAAAACCGAATCAAATGGGAGAACAGTAACAGATAAATAACCATTTACAGTATATGTGAATGAACATGTCACATCTTGCATATTTTCTTTTCCTGCATCGTGTAAACTTTACACGATGCAGGAAAAGAAAATATGCAAGATGTGACACATTCATTCAAACAATTCTAGTACGGTAAATTATTTTTTTTAGACACTTAAAATTGCTTTCAGAATGTAATTGACAGGGAAAAAATGATTTTTTAAAGCTAGCTTTTCTGCCCACATTGGGCAAAAATAAAATTTTAAAAATGCTCATGCTCGTTCTAAAAGGACGCAGTTATAAACTGACAGGTATTTTTTTTTTTTTTTAATCCTACCTTCTTTCAACTTGTTAGAAACATTTCCCCCCCATGACAGCAATATCCTAGTTTCTAGTTAATAGCCAACTATTAACATCTGGCACCCTAGCAGCAATTAATAAGTACTTAACCATCCTAACTATTTCTTGAAAGTTTTGTAAAACAAATATTTTCAGAGAAGATATTGTGAAAAAATGTCCTGTGTATAACTGTTGTTGTTATGTAATGTTTACTTTGTGTGGCCTCTGTGAAGCTACAATGTATCTGAGTAGGCTTGAGGCCTTGTTTTATTACTGTCAAAGGCCTGTGTAGCCAGAATGTTGCTTAGTGACGTTCTGAAGGCTGAAAGAGAAACAGTAACTTTGGTGTCAGAGGAAGGCAGTACGCAAGAGCTGGACCCAGTTGTGAGTGTATTTGGCTGGGGTGGAGACTTAGGGAATTTGACATGAGGTACAAGAAGTCATTAAGAGGCTTGCAGAAGTAACCATGTCTCTAGTCCTTAAGAATTGTCATTAAGCTGTCTTTTGAACCCCCCCCCCCAAGTAAATATTAGTATTCCTTTGTGTACAAAATACCCTTTAATAAATTAAGGACGCAATCCTATGCATGTTTAGACAAAAATAAATCCTTTAGCTGCCAGCATTCCCCAGGCAGCATTGCTTGCTGGGAATGCTGGCAGTTGTAGGACTTTTTTCTGTCTAAATATGCATAGGATTGCATCCAAAGTGAATTGGTGGCAACGGAAAAGGGCCAGCTTGGGGAACCCTGAGTTATAGTGGCAGAGAGTTCCTTAGGCCTGAAATATAAGCATTTGCTGGAAATAAAAACAAACATCTGTAGGTGGGATTGCCCAGTGAAGGAGCAGTTTCATAGGGGGTGGCAGTGCTGGGGAGGGAAAATCTCCCATACCTGTTATAATATGTATGGTCAGAACCCCTGCCCTATAGCGTCAATGGGAGTCTACTTTCAACTGTAATGCCATAGTTATGAATTTTACAGTTTCTCTTATAATGGGTATGTTACGGTGGCTGAGAAAAAACACATTGTGACTATCTTATTCACAGTGTGTAGCAAAATATGGACATTTTTACTACATGTAGTGCTGTTTTCCTTGGGGAGAACAGAAGTAATTATGCTGACTCTTGAAATGGTCCATGTTATCTTTTAATTCTATTTTATTATGGTGAAAGGATGTTCAAAATTATTGTTAGAACTGAGTTTTTGTGGTAAAAATATTATTTCTGCAATATGATGTCAACCTTATGGATGTCATAGGATACTATTTGTTCCAGCAGTAAATAAGTGACCATGTGCTATGAATACAACCTAGTACGGGCCTCTTAACCTTTCCTGTGGCAGCCATATACCGTAACACCCGTGTTCCTCCAATTTTTCCATGGATAAAAACTAGGCTGCAGTTACATTACTCAGTCTAATTTAAAAACCAAGTATGACTTTTTTCTTCAGAAGTATTGTTTTCTTCAGAAGTATTGTTTTATTCACATATATTGTTTTATTCACATATATAGAGCTATAGTGCTATCCTATGCATGTGTCCTCAGAAGTAAGTCTCACTGTGTTCAGTGAAGCCTACAGGTAAGTATGCATTGGATTATGTCTTCAATTGGTTAATTGATTGATCATTTGACTAAGACACAAGATTAATCAACTTCAATTTCGTTAACCATGGGATAGCTCTAAATACTCTTTAAGTATAGAGGGGAGATGTATGTTCCTATATCAGGGATGTGCACTGGAGAAGATGTGATTGTGCACTGCTCCTTGGCACTTTCCCACTATGTTGGGGCTGGGGGTGGTGCAGGCACTTTCCCCTTCACACTGTATATGTTTACCATGGAAAACACCAGTGTAACCTCAGTGCCATGTAAAGTGTGAAATGGCTCTAGAATCTAAATACTAACCTAGCTAGCAAGCTTTTTGCTGCAATTAGTGTGGGTGCATGGAGGAAAAATCATAAGCATGTACTATATGTGAGATGGGAGAACGGGTTTACTATTTACATAGGTCAGCAGTTAAGGCTAGGTGCCTTAACTTGTGATTTCCATGCTTTTGAGCGCATGAATACATCTGTAAGTACCCTAATTCTTCTCTTAAATTGGCCCCATTGTATAAGGCACCTAGAGAGAGATTTTCATCCTGTTTTCTTTCTTGTACTAAGATGTCATATTTTGAGGAAATTTGTGTGGTTTTAGCTGATCAGAACAAATACATTATGTACCAAATTTTGTTATTTGCAATGGCCGCTTTTAAAATTAGATTTCATTTCATAGATCATAGAGTTGGAAGGGGCCTACAAGGCCATCGAGTCCAACCCTGCTCAGTGCAGGAAACTAGAGGAGGGGTCTCCCATCCAAGTAATAACCAGGCTTGACCCTGCTTAGCTTTCCACGCTCAGACAAGCTGAGCCAGCGTGAGCCACAGGCCTGTATGGTGTTCTGAGCTGCGGGTGTTCTGAGTGTTGTGCCCCAGAATGCTCTGCAGTACCGTGAAGGATCCCGGCAGGTGCACTTCTAGGATCAGGTTGTGCCACCAACTATGACTGCAACACGTTTTGAGGATGGCGCTGCTTATGCCTCACAGCAAATGAGAGCTGGCATGATGTAGTGTGCAGCCTCCCACAACCTGGTGCCCTCCAGATGTGTTGGATTGCAACTCCCATCATTCCCAGCCAGCATCTGGAGGGCACCAGGTGGGGGGAGGCTAGCATAGTGGTTAATGGGTCAACTACATGTTACATGCAGGGGTGTATAATGAAGCTCAGAAAGCATTATTACTATTATTATTATTTAATAAAAAGCAGCTTCCAGAAGGTGAAATTTTGGGTAAAGGAACAGTGGATGGGGAAGAGGATATTTAGTGATTTCCCTACTGTTTTTTTCCCTTCTCTTTTTGACTGAAAAATGCACACACATACACAGAGAGCGAATACTTTGCCACCCCATGGAGTTCTAGAAGTGTTTGCACCTGGATACACATTCACAGGGGAGAAGGCAGCTTCAGGGGGAAAAGAGCCATCAGTTAAGCCCTCTCTCCCATACCTCTGTCCAAAACTGCCCCCTCTCAACATTGCGTTTTATTTTTAGGGCACAATCCTATGATGTTTAGACAGAAAAAAAGTCCTACAACTCCCAGGATCCCCTAGTAGGCATGGCTAGCTGGGGCATGCAGGAAGTTGTAGGATCCCCCCCCCTTCTAAATCTGCATAGGATTGTACCCTTAGAAAGCCTGTCAGGATCTCCATGCATGTGTTCATGTGTAATGTGTAATTGCTCTTCAAAATAGGAGTGCAGAGCCGGGAAGTTCCCATTTCAACTCTCACCTCAATTATGAAGAGAGTAGTATGGAATCCAGTGATACTTCCCTGGGAATAAGTCCCATTGAATTCAATGGGGCTTACTTCTGAATAGACACAGAGTCTAAGGCACTCTTAGACAACCGCCACCATCTCTCAGCCTCGTTGCTCCTGTCACACAGAAATTTAGCAAGAGGCGCTTTTTCTCCACTACCACTTATCCCCATGCCAAGAAATTAATTGCTCAATTTCTGTGTGTCATGCTGCTGTTAAAGAGGCAGTAAAAAAAAAAAGGGGGGGGGGGGGAGGCAGCCGCCTCAGTATCCCTTCTGCAAAATGGGAATAATAATACTAATCACCTACTTTACATAGTTATTGCAAAGATTATTAAGATCATATACATGATGTACTTTTAGGCTCAGAAAACACTGTATTATTATTATTATTATTATTATTATTATTATTATTATTATTATTATTATTATTATTATTATTATTATTATCCTCTCTCCTCCTCCTCCTCCTCCTCCTCCTCCTAAGTGCCACTGAACGTATCCAGCCACAGGTATTTCTCTGAACTGCCAAGGTGAATTTACATTAACCTCTCAGGTGAAACGAGCCCGGCCCACATTTTTTTGCACCTCTCTCACACACACACCACCCATCTGCCGCGTGTGCGCGTTTTTCATGTGCTGTATTTCAGCGCCACGAAAGCTGCCCCACCGAAACTTCCGCCGATCCCGAGAGGAGGGGCTGGGGGGGGGGGAGAAAGGGCGCCCGTCTCACCTCCTGGCACGGGGGCAACTGCAGGCTGGGTGAAGCCGCGACCGCATCCACGCTCCGAGCCGCCTGGCAACAGATCAGAGCCCATCCGGCCATCCAGGCGAAGAAGCGCCAAGCCCCGCGGGGGCACGCGGGTCCTCCCGGCCGGCGCCTCCGGCTCGCTGTCATCCGGAGCGTCTACGGCTCCCCCCAGAGAGTCTTCTCCGGCAAAGGGGGAGTCCTGGCTCTCTCCCGCCTACCCTGGTCTGGACCGGACCGGACGCCGATCGGGCTGGAATTATGTATAATCGTATTTCTTGTGGTGGAGTTTCTCTGAGTTGATCCTTTATTTTGGTAGTTTTGGTAGGGTTTCTCCATTCTTCTCTCCTGTTTTGTCATAACCTTTCTTTGGTTTTAAGCAAATAAAGATTGATTGATTGATAGAGTATCTTAAACTGAAGTTTTTTTGACCATTGAATACCCCCTTGGTCTTTAATTGTGTGTAGTTTGCCCCCAGTATCACGTCATTAAATATTCTGAACAGTATGAAAGCTACTTATTTTCTCTTACTAAATTTCCCATTAGAAGGGCTACACTTTCATGTTTTCAGTAAATGTCCACTGTAGTCCAGGGCGGGCATTCCAGAAAAGTATATATGAACACTGAATATGTAGAGTGTGGGGGTTGCTGAAGATCTGCCACATCATTTATGTCAATGTACATTGTATATTAGTCAATATGTCTTGATTGCTTGATAGCTGAAAATGATTATTTATTTATAAAAATGGAATGCTTGTTGCCAGCAACGAGGGAACTATAATGGAGAAGGTGGCCTGAGCCTCCTTTGCTTTATTAACTGCAAACAAATGGAAACTTTTCTTTTTACTGTGCATGTGGCTGATTGTTATTATTGAATGCAGTATTTTATATTTCTGGTTTTTTTTATTGTACCTTTTATTGTTATGATATATGCTCTGAACAGACAAATATCTATACTATTAAACTGTACATTGGGGTGACATCCAGCCAAAATTAAAAGTGCTGAGACCCAAAATTTCAATTGGAGACAGTTAAGCCTTCAGTCCCACACTGAAATCAATGAGACTTAAACAGTGATTAATTTGGTTGGATCATGCCCATGAATATTTATTAGTTAACAAAATGATCAGATAATGTGGCAGATTTTCCATGGCAGTAGATAACACTAGGAGAACCTGACAAATAATTGCTCTGAATGCTGTTTGTTATTCAATGTTCTGCTTCAGTGTATGCTTTAATTTCTTTTTTAGTATATTTTACACATTCATTCTACTTAATGCATTGAAATTAATGCATTTTAATGTACTATTCCACTGACTTTTTCTGTGACTATTTGAATAATTAAGTGTGCAATCCTATACATAATTAAACAGAAAAAAGTCCTACAACTCCCAGCATGGCTGGCTGTAGAACGCTGGGAGTTCTAGGACTTTTTTTTCTCTTTAAACTTGCATAGGATTGCGCTCTGACTTTTCAATATGATTCCCCCCTGCCCTAATTGGTGTTTTTTTTTTTTACAGCCAGCAGATGTCTCTGTTGTTCACACTTGTGATCTGTTGTTCCATAATTTCATAAAGGATGTCCTTTTTTTTGTTTAAGGATCTGTTGGAGATAAATGAGTGTACTTCTATAGCAGTAGTTCTTAAAAGTGTGGTACTGGTATACTTTCAAGTGGCCCCTGAGACCACCATAAAAACAATAGAGGAAAGCAAGTGAGACCAGCAACAAAAATGTTGCAGCCTGGACTACTCCTGGTGAGGGCCCACCAGCTTGCCTTTTTCCAGGTTACTTCATTCCATTCCACCTCCATTGTGTTCCAACCAGACAATCAGCATTCCATACCCAATGAACATGTTCAGACCACTTTGGGCTGTTTTGGGTGTCCCCCCACCCCTTGTTTTCCCCCTCTAAAACAAAATTGTACTTGTGCAAACGTTGGGGTTTCCCCAAGCTTGCTGATACCTCCTCCTTGTGGGTGGGTGGTTCCATTTTTGGCTACAAAAGCAAGTTGCTGCTGTTGATGTGCATGCTTCTCCTCCATGCATATAGCTTCATTGTGACCGTAGATGACAAATGCATCATTTGAGTTTTAGTTCAGAAAACTTTCAAGCATCCTTCCATGTGGTCACAAAATGTGAATGGCTTCAAAGAAAAAGGAAACTAGAATGGTGGTCCTCAGTACAACGAAGTTAAGAACTATAACCACACACCAGTAGTTTTCAAACACTTCCAAGGGAACCTTGGAGGCTCATGAGGGCTCCTGGGAGATCAGCAATGGTAGACAAGCTTCCCCAAAACACAGCCTGTCTGCCCACTACTGATATTCACTTGTGATATGCAGATGCAAGGGAGTATTGAGTGTGTTTTAGGTCACATTCTCAATTCAAGGTGCAAGAGCTCCGGTCAGTGCACTGGGCAAACTTAGTATGCACTCTAGATTGTGGCCTGGACTGCCCTGCAACATGCTGGGATTCTGTGGCAGACACTGGGCAGGTTTGCACATAACACTAAGCCATCCCTGCGAACAAGCTATGCAGTGTGGGTTGTTTGCGGAACAACCCACGCTATGCCCAGCAGACAATGGGGCTTGCAGACGGTTGTTCTCCTTCTCAGTCCTCCCAACGGTGGCACATATCCCAGGGTGCTTTGTGGCAGAACCCATCTTGTCTATTCACCCCAGCCCGCTCCAATCATTGCCCCTTTTCTTTTGGAGCCTCAAAAATGCGTAATTGGGGTTGTAATTTTTGTTTATTATTTTTCTCAGTCTTTCGCAAGTGTGTTCTTATGGCTGTCCAATATGTGTAGTCTTGCCTGGTCAATTTCCTTGTATGTTCAGCTGTCAAAGGGAGCACTGAGGTGGAGCAGACAACATGCAAAGAAATTGACAAGAAGAGGCTGCCTATCAGCTAATTTGTGCACAGTTGCAAAGGACGGGGGGGGGGGAATAATAGTAAAGGCAAGGGGGGACCCATTAGCGCAAGTCAGAAGCACCGAAAATGGCAGCTGGGGGGGGGGGGAGAAGCGAAAGGAGTAAATGCACCAAAAGGTCGGGGGACGACGACGACACACAATATGATTCTCTTACTTTTAAGTGTTGAACTGGCACTTTTCAGCGTCTTCCACCTTTTCAACACTTCCCCAAGTCTGCAGGTAGTCCAGAAAGGGGAGATATTAACTCCTTCCCCCCTTTTGCTGCTCCTTTTCAGAGCACTTACTACTGCAGTTCTAAAAAAAAAAACAAAACCCAGAGGAGGCAACTGAATAGGACTGAATGAATGGTGCCGCATTAGTGGGGCGGGTGTAAGTACCACTGGTGCCCCGTTTGCTCCATCTTGTTCTGCCATCCCCAAGGGTTGTATTGTTGTTGTTTTTAATAAAGCTGTCAGCAATAGTTGCACACATTTTTGGGACTGAGAAATATATACAAATTGAATGGCTGGGAAGTAAATGGAGGGGAAATTTCTGCAACGGCAGTAACTGAGCAGTTATTGCAGGTGCGCAAATTCCCCCTCCATTTACTTCCCAGCCATTCAATTTGTGTACATTTTCTTTCCATTTACTTCCCAGTTCCCCAAAATGTGCAAAAATTCCCGACAGTGAAAAAAACCACTAGAGGGTGGCAGAAAGGGATGGAGCAAATGGGGCACCAGCACCAGGAGTACTTACACACACACACACACCCTGACCCTGCGACTCCTTTCCATGCCGCTGTCTCCTAAGGTTTGTTTGTTTTTTTTAACTGTGAGGGAACCACAGTAACCACAGCAGTAAGGAGCTCTGAAAAGGAGCCGCAAAAAGGGGGGGGGAGAGTTAATATCTCCCCTTTCTGGAGTAGCTGGAGAGTCGGGGAAATGTTGAAAAGGTGGAGGTTATTGAGAAGTGTCAGTTTAACGCTTAAAAGCTAGAGGATCACATCATCACATCACCAAGGAGGAGATATTGTCCCCCGCCTTTTGGTGCACTTACTCCCTTGGCTCCCCCCCCCCCCCATTTTCAGCGCTTCTGAATTACGCTACCAGGTCCCTATTTTCTCTTAGTATTATTTGTCTGCTGGTCCTTTGCAACTGTGTGCAAATTAGCCAGTAGGCAGCCCCAGTGTTGAAACTGAGTGGATAAGCTTCATTCATTCCAAGCTCCACCCACGTAAGGGCAGGACTTGAGGTACAGGAACAATGGTCACACAATTAGCAGAATGTCTTGTGGCACCTTAAAGATCCACAAATTTATCATGGCATAAGCTTTCGTGGACTTGAGTTAACTTAATCTGAAAACTGTACGTGAAAGCCGTCGGAAGTCTCACATGTCTCATGCATGTCCACTGTTTCCTTTGGCCATTCCCCCTGCTCCCCAGACTCTGCAGCACTCCGATACACAGTAGAGCAGCTAAAGAGCCATGTGAAGAAGATGTGACTGCATCTTAAACAGATTTGTGAGCTGTTGCAAAGACCACACAAGAAAGAAGCTGGGGGGGGGGGGAATGAGGGCTGGAACTTTAGAAATGACTATAGAGCGAAAAAAATGTTGGAATTTGGGAGAAGATGAGGATAAAGAAGTGGCCTGATTGAGATGCAGGCTAAACCTGCAGTGCAACAGAGAGAGAGAGACAGAGACAGGGACTAAAACTAAATATGATGCAGAGATTATTGGTTTAATGGCAGGATGAGTGGCAGTGGTGGCAGTAGTGACAGAAAAGGGCAGTGAATTTAGACAGCCAGGTTCAGAGACATGACAGCACACCTTTCTTCTCCATGTCATTTTGACCTCACTGCTTTCTGCCATGCTAGCTGTGCCTCTTTAGTTAAATTAACATTAGAACTGAAATGCAGGAGATGGCACTGAGACTATTTTAATAAATCCCCAAGTTCTTTCCTGATCCCTGCTACTTCAGGGATTTGATAAAATGGGAATTTAATGGCCACGTCTTGTTACGACAGATCATCTGGGCATTAGATTACAGAAGAGAGGCTAACCCCACCATATTGCAAAAGGTTTGGGATCTTTGGCTGGGGTAAAGACACGTGCAGTTGGGTGAAGTGCACGCTTTGCCTTTTAACACTAATCACAGACTTGACATACTGACTCTAAAACTGAGACACAACACGTTTAGAAAGAAAAGAGCTGTTTATTCAAGAAGAAATATAGAGCAGGTACAGTGTCTTGGTTTCTGATGGTATAATGTCTTACACAATAAATTCAGGCAGTTAAATATACCTACTGCATCTCCAATCATACTCTGTAATCTGGATAGTAAAGGCCCCTGTGCCCTGGCAGACTATAGACTGCAAGAAGTGGGGAGAAAGGCCCCCACGCTAGCAAGCAAAGGAAAGAATCCATAGCTGCCTTTCTTGTTGTTGGTCTTGTGCTAGAAGGGGTCCTGCGTGGCAGAGGGGAGCAAGAGGTGCACGCGTTCCTGCTTAGATTTCCTAAGCTTGAGTTCTTATACCTTTTCTCTGAACTCCTTGCTACATGAGCGGGGCAAGGGCTGTCCTTGTTTCCCTGGTGTTCTTAATCACTCTGTCTTTTGTGTGCCTGTGGCGGTCTTTGTGTGAAGCTATGGTTCTCGATGGGTGCCATAGGGGGAGGCCTTTGTAATTACCCCCACCTGATTAGTTCAAGATCCTGATGGAGTCCTGTCTGGGATTGGGGCCATCTGTTTTCCAGGGCTGTCTTTCTGGTGCTGCTCTCTTATCCCTTCAGGCCATGCGTGTTAATCTGATCATTGCAAGCCTCCATCCGCTGCCCATTCATGCTTCTAGGTTTCAATCACTCTCCATTCAAGCCTTCATTTGCATCCTGTGTGCCAGGCCAGCTGCTGAGGCTGTTCATTTCTCATGAACCCAAGCTCCTATTGGGGCCTACTGTGTGAAGGGGCGGGAATGACAACAGAGCCCCGTGTGTGCGAGATGGGAGATTAAAAAATCCTGTTCCCGTGTGTAGATGCCCATAAATCCACACACAGAAGTTCAGATCTTTCTCTCCCTCTCTCTCTGCGCAGCGTGCAGCGTTTTGGTTGCAAACAGCCAGCCAGCTCCTGTAATCCGACTCCAGCTGCCAGCTCCCCCGTTTGCAGATTCCATGTAGCAAAGAAATAACTCTGTAACTCCACAGGTCTATTCTACCTGTTTATTTACTTTAGCAAGTAATATTCTACAGAGTATACATTCCTAGTTACAGTCCATGTGCAGAGTACAATGCATAGCAAGCATTTATTCCAGTGGAGCAAGGTTGGCTTTACTCCACCCAGCAAAGACGTTACATGGTTGCATAAGTCCAGCAAGCAAAAGTCAGAAGAAAAAAGTGAAGAGAGAGAACAGTTCTGCTTCTCTCTAAAATGGCTCCAGACAGAAAAACAAGTCAGTACGTCACCAGAAAGCATAAACCATGTGACAGGCTCATACTGTTTCCCAGGCTTAGCTCCCATGAGAACCAACACGGGAAATAGGAGACAAAACATAACTTGTTTACCAGCCATTCTGTTCCTTCCATGTTGTAAACAATGTGCTGCAGCTTGTTAATGTTATACAGATCACAACACTGTGGTCTTCCTTGTGAACAATAGTCATAACCAGATGATTATAACTATGTCTCCTCATAACAGTCTGTTCAGAATGACAAGCTGATTTCAACTGGCTTGCCAAAAATAGTGGAAGTGATCTGCAAAATGTATTATATAGTAGGGATGGGCAGACTGCAGACCACCACGGGCCATAGCCTTCCACCACAGAAAACCCCTCAACAAAGGTGGTGGCAATGCACATAGGGCATGCCTATACAAAAATGTGCATTGCCACCACCTTTGTTGAGGAATTTTTCAGCAGTGGGAGATCAGGGATGCTTCCAGACTAGGCTTTTATTGTGCAACCATCCTGCTTCTTTCATAGAATTTTATTGGGAGTCCAGACATCATTGTCTTCAAGTTGTAACCTTCCTATGTTTTGCCACTGTTTCTTCTGCCTTTTTTTCTTTCCAGGGGAAAAAATGTGTTAAGGAAGAATAGACGGAATTGCTGCATAATGCCTTCTGACTGGTTGCGCCAGGAGCCCTCAGTCTGGAAGCACCCCAACAATGTAGGGCTGCCAATAGGATGTTCTAGGCCTTGTACACTGTTTGTATTCTGCTCCCTCTATGGGGTGGATTCTGGCTATCCGATAGTCCCATTGAGTCCCCCACTTGCCTGTGGCACTGCTGACATGGTCAGCAGCAGTCCACCCAAAAACTAGTCTGTGGTCTGCCAATGGATCATGTGTGTTTCCAACATTATAAAAGTGGTGGCTGTGTGAAAAAGGGAGTCCCACCTAACTGTGGTAAGAAATGGGGAAAGTCCTAACAGGTAATATAATTTGAAGAAGTGTGCTGAGATTCAACATAATACAGTACTTATTCTGTCTCTCTCTCTGAGCAACCATGGTGTTTACTGTTTCTTCTCCCACCCCCTTTCTTCTTTTCACTTCATCAAACGTTCAGTGACATATGCAAAGTGCAAAGCAGGCAACAGCTTTTTTTTTACAGATGCTGATGAAGATTTTAGATGTGACAACACAATGAAAAATTATTTAAATGAGCTGGAACACCCACATTTGCGTTGTCATGCTTGGTGGCATGATGATGTGAACCTCCCCAGGGGGCAAGAAAGCATTTATCGGAAGACACAGATGCTAAGGGGCATGTTTTACACTCCTCAGATACTTTTCCGATACTGATTATTTAATCCATCCATGTCAATTCCCAGTTAAGCTCTCAGATGAGCTATGGTATGTTAAGTTGACTTGAATCATTTTTGTGCTCATTCTGAAAATGAGTGTGATATTCCACTGGAAACAAGCCAATTTCCAGGAACTACTCCTCACTATTGGCCTTTGATGTGAATAACAAGATTATAAAATGTCTAAAGGGCATTAAACATGATTTTATTTCAAATATAGTTTCCCCACATTTATTTTTTGTGCTAATTTATTTGCACAGCACTATCTATCTATCTAGGTATCTATCTGATGCTTCACGGAACAGCATTCCTCTCCACCCCACAAGACCACAGGTTCTTGCCCCAGTGAGCTTATCAACTCAGTTTCAACACTGGGGCAAGACAACAGAAGGACGGGAAGGAAGAAGCAGGAAGAACAAACAGGAGAGGTATGTGAACAAATTCAGTTACTATATGTTCTTTGATGTTTGTTTCACCTTGGGTATGAGAATTGAGGGCTTTAAACAAATTACCAAATTTGTTTAATTACCAAGCACCAGGAATCCAGGGCTTGCATCACGCATGCATTCTCCAATCCTCTGACAGCATTGTTGATTCTGCTACTCTCTTTTTCCCTAGGATTCCATCAATGAAGACTATTGCATTTTCAGTTAATAAGTGGGGACATTTTATTTGGGAAACCCTGCTGCTTTGCAGACAGGAAATAAAATGGATCAATTTACTCTTCTTTTGTATATTGTTTATTTCAATTTTCCAACTTTCTGTTTCCCAACTTAGATTTCGATTTGTTCAATGAAAACTGGAAGTACAGTTTTCAGTATTGAATAGACAGTGGTTTCTGTTTCCTCTCCACAGCCGTTGTTATGGGCAAAAGGTTAACAACAAGAGGGCAAGAATGACAGTGAAGGCTCTATTGCCTCTGCTTACCCCTTGGTTGATTCCTCCCTGCTTCTGCGTTTTAAATGGATCAGCCGGTGGTTGTCATAAATTATCACCTATTCATCTTAGTAGAGGTAGAGAAGTATGTGATGCATTTGCTGGTAGGGGATTATGTGTATGTGTGTGGCAAACACACTAGAAATTTTAAAAAACATAGGCTTGGAATAGGAGGCCTGGGGGCCAAATCTGGCCTTCAGCATAGCCCGTGTTGCCAATTCCTGTCTCGTTCTTCCCATTACACACCTCAGCTATATTCATTAAAACTTAAAACACAAGCAAAAGGCTCTTTAACCCTTTCCCCCATAGCGAACAGCAAGAGAAACTCTCTCAGATTCTCTCTTATGCACCTCAGTTGCTTGCTCCTATGAATGAGTGAAAAGAATAATGGGAGTAAATAGCTGCGATATGAAGAGAAGAACACTAGCAGAGCCTCTGTTGTTCACAACGGGGCAGAGAAGGTGGAACAGCCTTTGCCCATATCTTGGGTTGTGTGGGAGTGAGTCAATGGTGGAACCAGTTTTCCTGGCCCTTTAGTCCTTATTTATTTATTTATTTATTTATTTATTCAATCACTTTCTATCCTGCCTTTCAGGGTGTACACTCTCCCAAGATGGCGTATAAACCAATTGCTAAAAACAACTATGTCATAAAATAACAAGCTATGGAAATGATAAAAACAATATCATCATTAAGGCCGTAATCCAATGTACACACTTGCCAGGGGGTAGGTCCCATTGAGTTCAATGGGACCTACGTTTGAGTAGTTATGTAGGATTGCACTGTAAGTAACATGAAAATTACAGAAGCAGATAAAAACCATTATTAAAATATAGTGCAATAAAATCACCCCAAAGCCGACTGGAATAAAAAAGGGGTTTAAAAGCCAGGAAAGACGGGACATGTATATCTCCTGGGTTGTCTTTGCTCCATTTTTAAGATGGCTGCTGTTAAAGATTAGTTGCTGTTTCAGGGGTATATAGGGACATGCCATCATACAAGTTGCACACCAGTCCAAAAAGTAGCAAGAAGGATATTGTCAACTCTTTGCCAGTACACAAAATGAGGATTGTAAAGTAAGGGGCAAATTAATATTACAGCTGTTTAAAAATGCAGATTCACATCTGATTTATACTTGTTGGCATGGCGCGATAAGCAAGTCAAGACAGATCAAGAATGAGTAGCATCAGAGACCAACCTTTCCAAGGAGTCCAGGACCTGCCACTTGCCCAGAGGTTCAAGACATCGAGCATAAAGGAACTGTCCAAAACACAGTCATTCTTGATCTGTCTTGACTTGCATATAGCACTGCGCGAACAGGTATAAATCAGATGTATAAATCTGCATTTTTTTAAACAGCTGTAATATTAATTTGGCCCATACGTTGCAATCCTCATGGAGTGCCTTCTACCAGCTCTGGCTGATGGCCAAGCCATGCCCCTATCTGGACAGGAATAGCCTTGTTTTGGTAATCTACCCTCTGGTAATCTCTAAGCTAGACTACTACAATATACTCTATGTGGGACTGCCCTTGAAGACTGTTCAGAAGCTGCAGCTTGTGCAAAATGCGGCAGCTAGACTAATGACTGGGACCAGAAGGTCTGAACACATAACGCCAGTTCTGGCCCGCTTGTATTGACTGCCTATATGCTTCTGAGCCTGATTCAAGATGCTGGTCTTAACCTATAAAGCCCTACATGGCTTGGGACCACAATACTTGATGGAATGCCTCCTCCAACTACAATCTACCTGGATGCTATGCTCAACATCTGGGGCCTTCCTCCAACTGCCACCTCCGCGGGAGGCTCAGCTGGTGGCAACAAGGAAGAGGGCCTTCTCTCTGGCAGCCCCTCGATTATGGAACCATCTCCCCACTGAAGCCCACCTGGCGCCAACTGTACTATTTTTTCAGCACCAAGTTAAGACTGCCCTCTATGCCAAGGCATTTAACAGCTGTGGGTGGGGGTGGTTATGTCAGCTTAAAAAAAAAAAAGGCCTAGTTGTACTAACTTGTTCTTAGTTATTTAAATTGCTTTAAATCCAGTTTTTTTGTAATGAAATTTTATGATGTTGCTATTGTTTGTACTTTATACTGTATTTTATTGTATCTTTTCAATTGTTGTAAAATGCCCAGAGAGCTTCAGCTGTTGGGCAGTATAAAAATAAAATTGTGGAGAGAAAGCCTGACAGAACACCCACTTTGCCCCCCCCCCAGTCACCTGCATAATCTCTAGCCAAGGCAGAGGAGCCCAGTCCCAGGTATGCATTTACATCTAGATAGCCTTCGCCAACCAAGTACCATCAGTAAGCTGTCAAGTCCGGGACACACATTTACATTTCTCCTCAATGGTCTTTCCCCCCAAGCAGTCTCAAAGAGCTGCCAAATATCCTCAAGCACCCTACAAGCACCCATGGGGAGCCATGAGCCAAAGTGGCGCAGAAGAACCTCCGCACCCCCCTGCTGGGTCAGGACTGGTTCGTCCTGCCAACAAAGGGAGGGGTTGGGGGTGAGAGGGGGGGTGAGCGAGGGTGTAAAACAACAGCCCAGGCTCCGTTGAAGTTGTTGGGAGCAAGGTGCGAGGCTGCACGGAGCAGGTCGTCGGCTCAGGCCAACCCGGGAACTCAACCCCCAAGCAGACCGCCTGGGTACTTTGTTGTAAGTCCGGCTGAATTACTAGGGTTAGGCCAGGGTAGATAAGTCTAGTGTAGGTTCTTTTTTGTTTGATAGACTCTGTCTGTGCTTTGCAAGCTCGATTTACTTCAATGTGGATTACATTCCACGGCTTAATTGATTTATTGACTAACTCCCCTTACTAAGCCAGCCTGTGAATATGCCATGGTGGGTTGCTTGTTCATTGAACAACCCACGGTGTGCCCAACAGACGATCAGGCTTACCATGGGTTGTTCTCCCTCTCAGGCCGCCAGTCGGCTCTGGCACGTATCCCAGTGTCCTTCATGGCAGAACCCATCTGGTCTCCCTGTCCCTGCTCTGATCACTACATCTTTTCGTTCACCACCCTCCCCACCCCCCCGAGCCTTAAAAAACACAATTGGGGTTATATATATATTTATTTTGGCCCCTGAAAATTGCACAACTGTGTTTGTAGGTGTTGTTGTTATTGTTGCTATTATTGTCGGTCTTTTGCAAGTGCGCTCTTACGGCTGTCCGATCTGTGTAGTCTTTCCTTGTCAATTTCCATGTCTGTTTTAGCTTTCGATGGGAGCCGCGAAGTGGAGTAGGTAACAGACAAGGAAATTGGCAAGGTGAGGCTGCATATAGGCTAATTTGTGCACCATTGCCAGGGACCAATTGCCAAGTTGTCAATTGAAAAGCACCAAAAAAGGGGGAAAGGTGGCAAAAAAAGGTGCACCCAAAGCGGGGAGCCAACAACTCCTCCTTAGAAATATAATCCTCTTGATTTTAAGTGTTGAACTGACACTGTGCTGCGGCTACTGCATTTCCCTGACAGTTCTACAAAATAATAATGCAGAAATAAACATAAATTTAATGGCTGGAAAGTAAACGGAGGAGAAATTTGTGCACCAGCAGTAACTGCTCCGAAAAGGGGCAAAAACCGGAGGAGTTAATATCACCCCTTTCTGGACTACCTGCAGACTTGGGGGGAAGTGCTGAAAAGGTGGAGGGCACTGAGAACTGTCAGTTCAACACTTAAAATGAGATAATTACATTGCTAAGGGGAAGATATTGTTCCCCCCCCCTTTTGGTGCACCTTTTTTTGCCACCTTAAGAAGACGCAGCTTAAGAATTCTACCGGCTCAGCCTCACCATACATGGTATGTAGGATGACTCTAAATGGTGCCCTTCAGATGTTTTGTTGTACAACTCCCAGCATTCCTGACCATTGGTCATGCTGGCTAGGTGTGGCGGGATTTGAAGTCCAAAGCATCTGGAGGGCCCCAGGTTGGGGTAGGCTGCTCTCAATCAATGCTCTGGGTGTGTATGGCTTTCCTTACGATCACTCCGATATATATTTACATGGATCAATTGTGTCACTGTTTGTGCTGCTTTCCCAAAGTTTGTGAATGCAGCTTTGTTTCCTCTGTGGAGCCATTGTTTAATTAAAGGCTTTCAGTATAGTTGGGCTGATCTATGTATGTGAATGAAAGCATAATAGCAGAGAACAGAAAGAAGAAGAAAAAGAGCACCAAATGTCCCTCTTACACCCTGCAATTTCATCCTATTATTTATTCTTTAACAACCCTGGAAAAACAAGAGAAGAAAGAACTGCTATTATTTGTGGATGGAAAAACATCTCTCTGCCTTGCAAAGAGGAAGATCATTTTTATTAGTCCACTTAAAATAAAAACCAAGCAACCCACATTTCTCAAATGGCATTACAGGCCCCAGAACATGCTCATCCATCCCATTCACTTTAGCCCTGAACTTGCATTCCAAAGAGTGAACAGAGCTGACCTTTCACCAAGTAGTACCATAGTTTGCCAGTGTTCAGGTAACCACTTGGTAAACCAGGTCTGTATTATCTTGCCTGTATTATCCTAGTTTTACAGGGTAGTATTTCCCAGCTCTACCACCCGAAATCCCTTAATTCAAAAAGCTGGTGAATCAAATTTAGGGCCTTATACGCCCAAATTAGGCAGCATCAATTAGTTTTGCTTCCCTGGTGGCTGGAAATGTATAAGTTCTTCTTTTTGTATACATCAGTGTATATGGTTTGTGAAGGAGTGGCATAATATGAAAGGCTCCCTGAGGAGTCACAATCTAGGTAGATGTGTGCATGTGTAGCAACACTAAAGCAGGGATGGGCCTTCCAGCCTCAGCCTGCATAGCCAATGGAGAGGGATCATGGGAGTCATAGGACAAAACTTCTGGAGGGCCACAAGTTGCCCACCCCTGGCCTAGAGAGAAATAACATCTTCCAATATTTCCTCTTGTGTATTTACCAGGGATGGGGACTCGGACTTGAGGACTCGACTCGTGAGTCGGACTGAGTCCCCCCTCTGACTCGAGTCAGACTCGAGTCCCAATATTTTTAATGGGACTCGAGACTCGACTCGGGACTCGAGACCAAGGACTCGTGTTCCAAAACCGTGTTCCTCAAATGCAACATGGATAGGTTTTAGGAAGTACAGCAAGTTTATTTTTTAAAATCATTTTCCTAAAATGCAACCTTTCAGACATTTTGGGTTTGTCTGCCTGGTCTGTTCTTGCCAAAATCAGTTGCAGAGTTTTGAAATAAAAAGGCGCACTTGTGCCTAGAATTTATTTAAGCCACACATCTGAAATTGCCTTATTTTGTTGGGAAAACCCCCCATTGATTTTAATAGGGACTCGTGGAGTCAGCTTTGGGAGGGACTCGTGACTCGTGAGTCACCATTTTGGACCAAGGACCAAAGACTCGTGACTCGACTCGTGACTCGAGACCAAGGACGCTTCAACATCCCTGTTTTTACACACAGCCCCCTGTTTCACAGTCACACCAAGGATCACCTGCTTGAGTCCTCTCCTGCCTTCTATTATTTTATTTATTTATTTATTTATTATATTTATACCTCGCCTTTTTTCTTGCAAGGAACCCAAGGCGGCTTACATAATCCTCCTCCTCTCCATTTTATCCTCACAACAACCCTGTGAGGTAGGTCAGGCTGGGAGTCAGTGACTGGCCCAAAGTCACCCAGTGAGTTTCATGACCAAGCGGGGACTAGAACCCGGATCCCCCGAGTCCCAGTCCAACACTCTCACCACTACGTCACACTGGCTCTTTGTGTATTATTACACTTTGCTAAAGACCTCTGTTTCATCTGTTACATGCTGTATTCATTCACTATGCAATGGCTGATCCTATCCTGGTTTCTGAAGCAGGTGTATTAGTAACTTGGCCATAGCAGTTTTCTTACTTATACTTATTTACATTTTGTGGAGAAAAAGCCTGATCGCCTATCATCCCTGAATCGCCCATCACCCCTGAATTCTGGTATATCTTGTTCCTCTCTGTTTTCCCATCCCTTCTGGCTCTGCATAAGCCTCCCTGCATAATCCTCACCCTGGGCAAGGGAGACATAGCCATAACAGGTCACATCTGTATTTCACACAAAGGGCACATTTACAATTTACCTGAGGAGGTGCAAAACATCTTGCAGTCTCAAAGAGATGCAAGATGCTCCCTAGGAACACCCATCCGGTGCCACCCCTCCGCGGGCGGGAATCCACCTGATGAATCACCTGGGACGGGGAGGGGTCTGGAGAAGGGGTCTGGGCAAACCTCTGTCAAGGTTGTTGGAAGCTGGTGCACGCTCTGTACGGATCAAGCTCTGACTTTGGTCAGCAAGCAGCCCTCCAGCCCCAGGCGTGGCGCCGGTGATCGCCTGCAGGAGAGACCGAGACTAGTAAGTTAGGTTCTCTGGTGTTCTGTTACTCTGTGTCTAGCAAGCCTGTTACATAGCCTATCCTATGCTCAATTGATCCCCATTGTGACTCATCTGTGTTTACTGTGAAATTCCTGTATTTATTAGGCTGCTCCCTCCATTAAAGGTGTTGTAAACAAACGTAGGTTGCTGTTTGGTCTATTTCCTGTGTCGATCCAGGTTGCGACTGACTCTAGTTTTGGCAGAAGCCGCAAGGGAAGGGTGCCCTCCATGCTGGTCAACCCTTTCTGTTCTGAACTCACGCAAAGGACCTGTGGAGGTCCTTCACACATTTCATTTTTAAATGTATACCTTGCTTACAGGCCATGTATGGGCTTAATAGTGCAATCCCTGTGCATGTTTACTTGGAAGTAAGTCCAATTGAGTTCAGTGGCACTTACTCCCGGGCAAGCAAATCTATATTAGATTATAGCCTAAAACACAAGGGAAGTATTATATATTATAGAATTAGATTGTATATCATAGATCATACTAGATTATAGCCTAAAACTCAATGGGAGTAACACGGTGAAGCTTACTTCTGACTAGACATGTGTGGGATTGAGCTGTAAACCTTTTTTTCCCCCTGTCTAAACATGCATAGCATTGTACCCTAAGTCTGGAAAATTTCACAAAGCCATATATTCACAAAGTGATATATGATCTGGCGTATATTACTCTAAGGTGCCCCCCCACAGTGTTTGAATATACCTGTATTGTGGAGAGAAAGCCTGAGCACACTGCTGAACCCTGACATAGTGAACCCTGACATGTTTTCCCCTTTTTCCGCTGTCGCCCCTCTGTCTGCATAATCCCCACCCGGGGCGCAGGAGACACAATTCTGGGCAGACTGGTTACACACAAGTCACATCTGCCACATCTGCATACCTTCAATGCGACACATTTACACTTCCCTCAAGGAAGCGCATAACATTCCGGAGGTGGGGGGGTGCAGTCTCAAAGAGCTACAAAGTACCCCAAAGTACCCAGGAGATGCCAGCACCCGAAAGGCGCCACCACCCCGCGGGGCGGAACCAGCCCACCTGACCATCAAGGGCGGGGAGGGGGCGAGGGAAGGTAGAAAAGATACATGCCAAAGGACAAGTGGTTGTTGGGAACATGGTGCAGGCTTGCACAGGTCAGGTCATTAGCTCCGGCTAGGGCCAAGCAACTTCCAACCCCGAGCGGGATGCCCGGCAATCGGCAAAGCAAACCGCTACATTAGAGTCTCTGGTGTCAGGTAATATTCTGCATTCGAGCAAAGCCTCCTAGAAAGCAAACTGAATACTTCCCTTGCCCATCTGAACTGACTGTTCTGTTTATACTGTGAAATTCCTGTAGTCTATTAGTTCCGCTCCATTAAACTCTTTTGTAACTGACTAGCTTGTGGCTTCCCTGTGTTTCTAAGGGGATTCCTTGTCAATTTCACTTGTGGTTGAAAGTGAAGGTTTTGACAGCCGCATACAGGGCACGACTTCGGTGCCGGATAACTCTTAAGATGCCGAACCTGCCCAACGGACCAGGTTCGGTCCACCACATGTATCCTGCTAAATATAAGGTCACTTGACATATAGGCTACTCAGCGGAAGGTGTTTAACTTCAGCCTAATATTATTTCTACATTGCTTTTGTGATAAATAAATGCACACACTTTTATGTGACTGACTCATCTGTGATATTTGCTTTGTGAAGTTAATCTTCAGGTGGAAATAGATGATAAAATGCAGTAGAAGCCTCTCCTTTGTTCTGTTCCTCTCCTTTCCCCTAGTGACACAGCTAGCAGAGGATGGGTGCTCTTCAGGCTCACAGGAGTTTGTTTTTTTACTAGAATGCTGAGGTCTTCCAAGCAGAACCAGACACAAAATATTCCGGGGGGGGGGGGAGAAAAGTTGATTATTGACTGCACCCTATGAACCATACACTGATGCCATAATTATCACCCTCTTTAAGAAGGGTGATAGAACAGACTGTGGAAACTATCGGGGCATTTCTCTCTTAGCAACCGCAGGTAAAATATTTGCTAGGATTCTCGCAAACCGTCTTCTATCTATTTCAGAAGAGATCCTCCCTGAAACTCAATATGGTTTCCGCCCCTCTAGAGGGACAGTAGACATGATTTTTACTGCACGTCAGCTCCAAGAAAAATGCCGGGAGCAAAATCAACCCCTTTATATGGCATTTATCGATTTGGCTAAGGCCTTTGATACTGTAGACCGTACAGCTCTCTGGACTATCCTTATGAAAATTGGATGCCCCAATAAATTTGTGAATATCTTGCGACTTCTCCATGACAACATGACGGCAACGGTTTTGGACAACAACGGCTCTCATGGTGCTCCATTTAAAGTGGGATCAGGTGTTAAACAGGGATGTGTTATCGCCCCAACATTATTTGCCATTTTCATCGCCATGGTTTTACATCTTGTCAAGGGGAAACTTCCCGCCGGTGTGGGAATTATATATCGAACAGATGGAAAGCTTTTTAATCTCAGCAGGCTGAAAGCAAAAAGTAAGGTAATTACAACCTCCGTTGTGGAACTTCAGTATGCTGATGATAATGTGGTCTCCGCACATTCAGAGGATGATCTCCAAACTATCCTAAATGCTTTTGCAGAAGCATACGAAAAACTTGGTCTCTCACTCAAAAAGACCAAAGTGCTTCATCAGCAAGTGCAAGCTAACCCTTTGGTGATGCCATCTATCCAGCTTGGCGGGACAATACTGGAAAATGTCGATCATTTTCTCTATCTTGGCAGCTATCTTTCTGTTACAGCTAACATCGACAGTGAAATCCAGCATCGTTTGAGCTCCGCAAGTGCCGCATTTTCTCGAATGAAACATAGAGTGTTCGAGGATCGGGATATTTGTAAGAAGACCAAAACTCTGGTTTATGACGCCATTGTATTACCAACTTTATTGTATGCCTGCGAAACATGGACTATCTATAAACGTCACTTCCACCTCCTTGAAAGGTTTCATCAACGTTGCCTCCGGAAAATCCTGCGAATTACTTGGGAAGATAGACGAACAAATGTCAGTGTACTGGAAGAAGCAAAGACTACTAGCATTGAAAAAATGATCCTTCAACGCCAACTTCAGTGGACCGGTCATGTTGTTCGAATGCCTGACTGCCGTCTCCCAAAGCAGTTACTTTACTCCCAACTCAAGAATGGAAAGCGGAATATCGGTGGTCAATATAAGAGGTTTAAAGATGTTCTTAAGGCTAATCTAAAAAAATGCAATATAAACATCGAAAACTGGGAAGCTCTGGCCCATGAACGATCTAAATGGAGGTTGGCCTTTCACAAAGGTTCCATGGACTTTGAAGAAGCCCGAGTGCAAGGTGAAAGGGAGAAACGTGCTAAGCGAAAAGCACGTCAAATGAATCCTTTACAGGACCATCCTCTATCTGGTAACCTGTGTCCTCACTGTGGGAAGCTGTGTGGATCTAGAATTGGCCTCCACAGTCACTTACGGACCCATCGCTAGAGTCTACACAATCTTCTTTAGAATTTCCTCCTTTTATCCCGGAAGACAATCTTACTCGGTCACGAGTGATCGCCTGATGATGATGATGATGATGATGATGATAATATATATCTACATGAGTTTTTACCATGGATCAGGGATTCTAGCACATCACCCTAAAACTGGCCAGCAGAGCTGAATAAAGACCTGGTCAAAAGCAACCAATCAGTACTTTTCATTTATTTCTCACACCTAGGCTGAGAGATAAGCTGTTAGCACAAAGCCAGGGATAGCAGAGGTTGATTGTTTGGTTTTTAAATCTCCTTGCTCTTATTAAAATCAAAAACTCTTGGTGACGACGATGATTTATTTCATTTCTATACCGCCCAATAGCCGAAGTTCTCTGGGCGGTTAACAACAATTCATACAATGCCATACAAAATACAAATACAATAAAAACAACGTAAAAGTTTCAATACAAAATTTAAAACAGAATTTAAAACAATTGGAACATCTAAAACAAATTCAACACAACTGGCCCTTTTAGGAGAAAAAGCAGCTGACATAAGCCCCCTCTATGCCAGTAAGAGCCATTTGCTCTTCGTTCTCCCTCAGGCAGCAAAATGTTTTGGACTGGCCCTGCTTTCTAAGCAACCTGGGGCATGAGAGGCTGAGACATTCCATCCTGCAAGCAGAACTTTAGATATAGCCCAGGGAGCCACGTTAGCTGCATTCCAGGCCATTTATCTTCAGTGCAGAAAATGTGTATTCAAGTGCTTCTTCTAAGAGTGCACTTCTGTCTCCAACCTGTGAAATAGCCATGTCTTTTTGGCAGCGGCCGGACACCATCTGACGTTTCCACGGTCAGTCCTGGTCTGACCCTAACATGAACACATTAAATATCCCATTTCCTTTTGTCATGTCCAATATTTCCACCCCACCCCCACCCCACATCTGTATCTTGATATGGGCCCAAGCCACAGCGGTCACATCCAAAGCCCAAATTCTCCACAGGTTTATTATTTGCAGGGATCGAGGCTGTCTCAGTTTTCATTAAGACTGAGATTCATTAAGACGGCTGTAAAAAATAACATCTGCTTAATTAAAACTTGTTGCAGTTTTTTTTATAGGTCTGGCTTGAGTTACAGCCCTATAAAAAGTAGATGGTTTATTTTTTTATGCTTTCCTCATTAATTTATAAAGCATCTTAAGGAAGCAAAACTAAACCAAATCTGGGCCAATGCGTCAAGTCAATGCGTCAAATGTGTCAACTGATAGCTCCACCCATGAAGGCTGGGTTCAAAGCTCCATGAACAAGCCTTCCCCAACCTAGCGCTCTCGAGATATGCTGGACTACAGCTCACTGGCCATGCTGGCTGGGGGTGATGGGAGCTGTAGTCCAACACATTTGGAGGGCACCAAGTTGGGGAAGGCTGAGCTAAGGGGTAGGCAAGAGCTGAGGTAGTACAGGGAGTGAACCATGAAACAGGAATCCCTCTGTCACGAACTCACCAGGCGGCCGGCCTTGAGCAGCCTTCCTTAACCTGGTCCCCTCCAGATGTTTTGGAGTACAACCCCATCATCCACCACTGCTGTCTGGAGATGATGTCTGTTGTACTCCAACACATCTGCAGGGCACTAGGTTGGGGAAGGCTGTTTTGACTTGAGCCCCCTCTCTCTCAACCTCAGAACTCTATCCCCAATGTGGAAATGACCATTATACTGCCCTAAGATACAGCCTTGTAATGTGAAGTGCTTTCTGTACTCCTCCCAAGCGCTAAGAGCTAAATATCACTGAGTGTGGCAATCTTGTGGGCGTGGGAGGATATGCTTCTACACTCCTAATGATATTGGTGCTTCTAATGCAGTGTTCTGATGCAAGAGAATGGGAAAGAACAAATACCAATCAGGGGTGGGCCATGGGATTCAACACCCCACAAACGAGTGTGAGAGGCGACCCGGAGAGCAGACCTGACCTCAGCTACTGCCATACCACTTGCTATGCCTGGGTGACAAGAGCTGATATCACTGATGATGCTGATCTCTGCAGCAGCTGATGAGAGAAGAGTTTAATTGGATATTAACATCAAATACTGATTGCCAACTCTAGAGAAGGATCCTTGGTGTAATTTCAATCAATTTGCAAAAAAAAAGAGCACCTCTGTGGCTTTGAAAAGGCGAAATCCCACATCACTCGTCAAATGCCGTGCTTTAAAAAATCTTAGTCCATTTCTCCCGCTGGAAGCGAAATATTATCAATCCATAGCAGCCCAGTCCAACAGCTATGTTGCATATTCCATCCAAGGACTTTGATTTGCACATGCAGCGGTTTCTCCCACTCACTTCACTGTAATTAGAATGCTCTGTAATGAAGTCCCAGTCTACGCAAACGGCATCAGATCAGGTTGTAGAACTTTCCCTGGAGCATGCCAGTTCAGACTATCATCAGGAGGAACGCAAGTCTGAATTCTCCTCCATGAAACCCTCAACTTACACATAGAAAATCAGCATGTCAAGGAGACGGTGAGGCTAGAGCACTTCTCCCTAACATTGAGTTTTCTACGCAGAGAGAGTTGTTATAAGAGGGAGGCTTCAATAATGCAACTTCTCCCAATCTTTTGTCTAATGTCATACAACCCAGGAACAGCTTTGCTGTGTTTTCTGCTGTGGAGTAGACCAGATCAGCATAGTTGTAAAAACGAGGGACTTTAGCAAGTGTATAACTGAGGGGATTTTATTTCAGCCCCTGCTGAAATTCCCTGCTCTCTACAACCATTAAAACAAGGGGAAGGTAACTCAGGCTCGGGGGTCGAATATCTGACCCTCCTAGAAACCCAATCTGCCCCCACCAGTTACCCAGATAGCACACCCCTTTCTCATGATCACAGATCATTTGGTGGCTTCTCTCAGCTTTTCTGCAGTTTTCTCCCTACTCTAAAAGGCAGGGATGGGACTCGACTCGTGAGTCGGACTGAGTCCCCCCTCTGACTCGACTCGGACTCGAGTCCCAATATTTTTAATGGGACTCGAGACTCGACTCGGGACTCGAGACCAAGGACTCGTCAACATCCCTGGGCTGTGCCAGAAGGAGTGGAGAGGAGCGTGATTGCCAGCGAAGAGCGCATGGAAGCGAGGTGCACCGCTGCTCGGCCATTATGGACAGCTACCAGGAGTGCAGCCCCAACAGTGTGTCAAGATTTATTTTGATTGATGTGTTGCGTACTTGGGAGAGGCAGAAGAAGGACCTGAGATTACTCTGTGTGGCTGCTCTGAGTGTGTTTCTGGTTCCAGCAAGTTCATCACCAGTGGAGCGGGTGTTCAGTGAGGGTGGAATTGTGATGAGATCTCACCATTCCAGAATGGGGGCCAAACATTTAGAAAAAATCATGTTCCTCAAATGCAACATGGATAAGTTTTAGGAAGTACATCAAGTTTATTTTTTTAAATCATTTTTCTAAAATGCAACCTTTCAGACATTTTGGGTTTGGCTGCCTCTGCCTGCCTGTCTGAGGTTCCCAGTCTCCTCTGCCTGCCTGGTCTCTTCTTGACCAGTTCAACAGTTGAATTGTCCAAGACAAAGGCCTCTGCCTGCCTGCTTTGGGGTTCCCTGCCTCCTCTGCCTGCCTGGTTATTTTGGGTTTTTCTGCCTGGTCTGTTCTTGCCTAAATCAGTTGCAGAGTTTTGAAATCTGAAGTAGCCTTATTTTGTTGGGGAAAACCCCCATTGATTTTAATAGGGACTCGTGGAGTCAGCTTTGGGAGTGACTCATGACTCGTGACTCGTGAGTCACCATTTTGGACCAAGGACCCGGACTCAAGACTCGGGTCCAAAGACTCATGACTTGACTCGTGACTCGAGACCAAGGACTCTTCAACATCCCTGCTAAAAGGTTGAAATTAGGGATGTCATGGAAATCAACAGGTGTGTGTATGGAAAGGGGGGAACTCACCCCGTTCGACCCCCCTGAGCCCCGCTGAACTTACCTTTCCCCGGCTCGCCACATCTACCTGGAGAGGAGCCGGGGAGAGGTTCTTCCGGGTCCCCGGCACTGTGCTTTTCACGTAAGTTCCATAGAAACCCAGCTTAAAACAGCCGTGATTTGCTATTTGCGGCTGTTTTACGCTGGTTTTCTATGGTACTTACGTGAAAAACGCAGCGCTGGGGACCCGTCGTGTCACTTCTGGGTCCCCAGAATGTCCGCCGGCAGCCTCCATGTGATGAAAATTGTCGACTGGCATGGAGGCTCCTGGCGGACCGCTGGCGAAGGAGGTTAGGGGTTCTCATATGCCCCTAGCCTAGTTGAAATGCCTCTCCTAAGGCTTAGTTACTGGCACTAAGAGCCTTAAGCTACAATATGCGGGTATTTTTTGTATTTTTGACTCCAACGTGGTCTCTGGACCCACCCCCTTTGCCTCCAGCCCCACCCACCAATGGAATGCAGCCCCCCCAGCTTCTCTGAAACTGAATTTGGCCTTGGGCTGAAAGAGGTTCCCCACCCCTGCATTACAGGAAGAAAAACCTTATACACCTGGCTTGTACTATTATAACCTGAAAACCACTTCCAACATTTCAAATGTCCCATTGCTGGTCCAATTATAGTATTGCTTGATCTGTCTTTCAAATAAATACCACTGATTAAAGATCATTAAAGAGTTAGGTCAGGGTTCATATGGGCATTTCTTAAATTCTTAATCTCTCTCTTTTTTTTTTTTTAAAGAAAGAAAAATCCTTTTGAATGTGCTCTTGCCTCAAGCTAGGAGACTATATGACTGCCTGGCTATTCCACTCCACACCGCCCCTTATAGGCTTCATTTGTCCCAACCACCATCCTGATGCTTTTGATGTGTGTTCAGTGACAGTGAGTTTATCCCTCGCAAAATGTCAGAAAGAAAATGTGTCCGGAAAGCAGAGAGGTTTTTATTTTTGCTCAGCAGATAGGGTTAGCAGCAAAAGGTTAATAATTTCTCTCTCACGATTTTTTCTGGCTAATGCACAGTCATGCCAACCTAGAGACTGAGCTAATCCTGAGGGCAGCTGCTAATTGTTATCTGCTAAATAGATGAAGACATCTGTTTAGATTTCCCTTTTCAGCAGTGGCGATTAATAACATCAGATCAAAGGCATATGATACAACCATCTTTTTGCCACAATGCTTTCATGACATATGGCTAGTTAGCTGGGGCCTTTGTCTGCATGTGAAACATGCTTCTTCATCTAATGCAGGGCTCTCCAACCTTGGGTCCCCAGATGTTGCTGGACAGATGTTGCTCCCAGAATCTCTTGCCATTAGCCATGTTGGCTGGGTATGCTGGGAGCTGTAGGCCAGCAACATCTGGGGACCCAAGGTTGGAGAGCCCTGATCCAATGCATAGGATTGCCCATCAGCATATCTATCTATTTATCGATCAATCAATCTATCACTATTGTTCTGCCAAGTAACCAGTTTGGGGACCTGAGCACCTAACCAGAAGTGATGTCAGTAGGTGTGTGTTAGTAGGAGAGCAGGAGGTCAATTAAAAGTGGAGGAAGGGCATGCAGGAGAGGGGTGATGAACCCTTCCCCGGCTTTCCACTTTTGCCCTTGATCCTTCCCCCTCCCGCCATGTTTCTCCTGGCCAGTCTTCAAGGCTGGAAGTAAGGCTAGCTGGGAGAAACAGGGAGGAGGGGAGAGTGATTTGGAGACAAAAGCAGGTGGGGAAGGGGGCCTTTAAATGGCCCCCTCCCCAGCTTTACAGCTGAGTGGCATGGCCTGTGTTCTAAAACCCTGCTCATACAAAATATGGGCATGTCTTCATTTCGTTCTTCTTTGTGGCTAAACATATCTATCAGCAACAGGTTGAATAACAACGATCTGGCTTGGGAACATTATAGCCCCATGTGAGTTTTGATGTAAGCAATTTACATACATGCCTGATTACTTGTGGCATGTAATTACTTCAAGACGACGACACAGGGAAGTCTTACGTAAGTCAATTCTCCCTCCCCACACACTTTTAGGCTACAAATGACTAACATTGATAAATCACCTACGTCATGATGGTAGGTGACATTTTTTTAAAAATACTGGGCAGCTAGGGGGAGCCCCTCCAAGGTGCTGCCGGGGCACTTTGAAGGGACCAGCTTGTGGCTACCCAAACAGGGTTTGGGAAAGCCAGCTGTCAAGCCGACTTTCACGATCTCCCCCACCCACAAATTTAAAGGGACAAAACAGCTGTGGCAAGCTGAAAATGGCCTGGCATCGTGGCGGGGAAGGAGAAGGGACTCGTTGCTCCTGCAGTGTCCCCTGGGATAGTGCCTGGAGGAACGAGGGGGGGAGGGAGCGAAGTACCCACGATGAGCCCGATCATCTGTCGGGCTCATCATGGGTACTTCACAGAACCCCCAACCCACCGTGGCAAATTGCCACGATGGGTTGTGACATGCGAACCTGCCTATAGAGAGGCAGATAGGTGTAGTGGTTAGAGCAGTATTCTCCAACCTTGGGTCCCCAGATGTTTTTGGCCTACAACTCCCAGCATGCCCCAGCCAGCTATGCTGGGAGTTGTAGGCCAAAAACATCTGGGGACCCAAGGTTGGAGAACACTGGGTTAGAGTGTTGGACTAGGACTGGGGAGCTCAATGGGTAACTGTGGGCCAAACTCTCTCTCAGCCTCACCTACCTCACAGGATTAATGTAAGGATAAAAAGGGGCAGTGGGGGTGGGGGAAGACCCTATACGGCACCCTGAAGGTTGAGAGATATTATAGGCGGAGGACTTCTAGGTTTCTAGGGTTAGGTTGATAGCCTCCAGGACTTCTGTCCAATAGGAGTTATTGCCAGACAGGCCCATATTCCATCTCCACATTGCCTACAGTTGGAGGATAGGCACTTGCGGTGGAACTTCCGAGGCATCCAGTTTTTGTTGAAACAGACACATTTTCTGCTGTAGCAAAGTATCACTTCCCACTACTCTGCTGCCTTTAACGGCACTTTGATCTATAGAATCAGTAGGTGAAGCTTTTCACAGCTCGGAGGTAAGCACTATTTTATCATCTGCTGCAGATCAAGCTTTTTGTTGCAGGTGCATGAGAGCAGGGTTCAGTAGAAATGTTGACAACAGAGATAGACCTTTCTCTTATGGCCATGATGGCTGGGGATGATGGGAGTTGTAGTCCAGCTGATCCATGTGATAAAGAAGGGCAGCCACACTGGTAAGAGAATACTTAAAGGTGTGTGTGTCTAAGACCTAAAAGTAAGTTGTGATTAACTATGACCCAGGCAGACTCAAAAGGTGAGGATTATAGAAGATGCCAAGAATGTGAGCATTTCCCAAGAGTTTTAACACAGCCAATCACAGCATTTTGCAGCGTACCTTTTCAAAATATGTTGCATTGTAAAAACTCCCAACAGGTGCACTTCAATTCCCACTGCTAAGCATTACATCACTATGAAAATCTCATGGGAGCTGAGCAAGGAAAACATTCATTCAATGCCATGTCAAATAGTGCGAGAAGCAGTGTTTTGTTTATTATTACTATGTGCCGCCCAATCCTAACGCAGAGTTGAAATCAATGGATTTAGCAGCACACCTGTCTCTGCACAGGACTGCAGCCTTAGCGGATTTGGATAAAAGAAGGAACTTTAAAGGGAGATTCCAGTGTGAAACTGCTGAATTAGAATTTAATAAAAAAAACATTGATGCTATCTGTTTGGGTATGATGAATGGAGACAATGGCTGGATTCAGACAACACAATTACCCACACTCAATAACCCTATACGGCACCCTGAAGGTTGAGAGATATTATAGGCGGAGGACTTCTAGGTTTCTAGGGTTAGGTTGATAGCCTCCAGGACTTCTGTCCAATAGGAGTTATTGCCAGACAGGCCCATATTCCATCTCCACATTGCCTACAGTTGGAGGATAGGCACTTGCGGTGGAACTTCCGAGGCATCCAGTTTTTGTTGAAACAGACACATTTTCTGCTGTTGAGTGTGCGTTATTGTTGAAACGTGGGTTATCATGTTGTCTGACCCCAGCCGTGCTAACAAGCCATGGCTTGTTAACCATGAACAGCCTGAGAAGAGAACCCATTTTTTGTTGTTGAGTTGTGAACATGGTTGTTCACCATGGTTTATCTTGGCTGCGTTCAGACAACACGATAACCCATGTTTCAACAACCACCCACGCTTCAACAACAACCCACACTCAACCATTAAGTGTGGGTTATCATGATGTCTGAACCCAGTCACTGGTTTCTTGTCCCACTACAGATTTTAAGTTTTTAGCAATGCTAGAATGATTGTGCTGTCGTCAATGACTGCTCTTGTGAATGGTCATTGTGCATACATTTAAGCTTGAATGAAATCATTAGATTGTATTTTCTGAAATTTCATTGTCATTTGATCCCACTGTTTATTTGATCTCTCTATGCTTCTGTGTGTGTGTGTGTGTGTGTGTGTGTGTGTGACATATATACCTGTCAGCTGAGAACACTTTCTGCATCTGATCAAGTGGATTACAGATCATGAAAGCTTATGCTATAAGAAATGTGTTAGTTTTTAAGGTGCCACTAGGCCAGTGTTCTCCAACCTTGGGTCCCCAGATGTTTTTGGCCTACAACTCTCAGCATGCCCCAGCCAGCTGGCTGGGGCATGCTGGGAGTTGTAGGCCAAAAACATCTGGGGACCCAAGGTTGGAGAACACTGCACTAGGCTCTGTTGATTTGGCTAAAGCCGGGATGGGGAACGTGTGGCCCTTAAATGATGTTGGACTGCAACTCCCCTCATCCCTCACCATTGGCTATGCTGGCTGGGGCTGATGGGAGTTGCAGTCCAACAGCATCTGGAGGGCCACACCCCCGGGCTAAAGGAAGGTTCAGGAAATCCTCGTGAATAGTGTTGGAAGCTCAAGAATGACAGAGAAGGAATGAGCAATGACAATTCCTTTTTGTATTACAAGTCCCTTCTAGGAAGCTAGGGTAGGGAGAAAGCACTTCTACGAAACTAGAACTGGTAGGAAAGTGATAATTAGATTGTAGCTAATTTCATAGACGGAAAATATGCTAGATTCATAGATTCATAGATCATAGAGTTGGAAGGAGCCTACAAGGCTATCGAGTCCAACCCCCTGCTCAATGCAGGAAACTAGAGGAGGGGTCTCCCATCCAAGTAATAACCAGGCTTGACCCTGCTTAGCTTTCCACACTCAGACAAGTTGAGCCAGCGTAAGTCACAGGCCTGTATCGAATGCTGCTTCTTTATGACAGGTACAGTTTCTGTTTTCACTTAACTTAATTTCATGTATTGAAATAATTGATATATTCAAATCTATATAGTTACATTTTTTCTTTTCTCCCTTATCGTTTTGTTTTGTTGAAATTTTATAATAAAATATTCCCAAACAAAATAATAAATTAATAAAATATTAATTTAAAAAAACCTTAATGTCTGGATTTCTCTGAGCATACAAAGCGTGCCCATTGACTATTGGATATTTTGTGCACTAACAGTCTAACAGTGAAAACTTCACATTTTTTTGCCATGCGCTAGCACCAAAAAACACACCAAATATACAGCATGATACAGCATAGCATCTAAGAGAATGAGTGGTGACTTTGAAAGGCCCGAGTTCAGATCTCACCTCAGCCTCAGCTCCAGCTCCCTCCCCTAACCTGCAATAATCCGAACCTACTTTACAGGACTGTTGTGAAATATTTACTGAGATGACATCTGTGAACTGGCTTGAATGCTCTAAAGCACTCTACCTCCTGGAAGACTTCCAATTCAGCGGGGTATACATGTACTCCCAATCAGGTGGATATACATGGCAGCCTGAAAAAATGAGCTACAATTCAGGAAGGAACTGTATCTCTGTGGTACAGCCCCTGCTTTGCATGCAGAAGATTCCTGGTTCAATCCCCAGCATCTCCAGGTAGAGCGGAAAATGTCCTGCCAGTCACTGTTTACAATAGATGGACCAATGGTCTGACTCAGTTTCTACTGAGGCAGCCTGCCATGTTCCTATGAAGTCCCCGGTTGAAATCTTGCCTCTGCCTTGAACTCATTCAATTCTGAGAGCAACCTGCTCTCAGGCTTCCCACCAACCCATCTGGAGAGCCAGTGTGACATAGTGGTTAGAGCAGGGCTCTCCAACCTTGGGTCCCCAGCTCCCAGAATCCCTTGCCATTCGCCATGCTGGCTGGGTATGCTGGGAGCTGTAGGCCAGCAACATCTGGGGACCCAAGGTCAGAGAGCCCTGGGTTAGAGTGTTGGACTGGGACTTAGGAGATCCGGGTTCTAGTCCCCACTTGGCCATGAAGCTCACTGGGTGACTTTGGGCCAGTCACTGACTCTCAGCCTAACCTACCTCACAGGGTTGTTGTGAGGATAGAATGGCGAGGAGGAGGACCGACCGTATGAGTCTCCTTGGGTTCCTTGCAATAGGAAACAGGGCGGGATATAAATGTAATCATAATCATCATCTGCAATACGGGGTTAATACCAGCCTACCTTACAGAGTTGTTGTAAGGGCTATTACAGCAAGGCTACGCACTCTGAACACACTATGGAAATGCGATCGATGGCTTGGCTGTACATTTTCGCGTGCCTGACAACAGCTTCGCAGGACTGGCGCCGGGAGACGCTCCACCTCTCCTCCCGCGGGGAAGATGCGCGGCTCCCCGGCTGATGTCACTGCGGGAGCCGAGGAGCGGGAGAGCCGCTTCCCCCGTCTCGCGGCTGCGCTCTGCGGCCCCTCCCCGCCCCCCGCCCTCCGGCCCCTCCCCTCCCTCTTCGCTGTGTCACTCATTGGCTTTGTCAGTCCCCAGTTGCCAGCCGGAGGGAGAGCGAGCGAGCAGGTGAAGCGCCGCGGCCCCAGGTCCGCTCCCGTCGGCGCTGAACCGAGCCGCGAAGGCGAGAGCCGTTGCAACGTGCATGCAGGAAAAGAGCGCAAGGCAGAGGGGCTCTCGTGCGATGCGGCGCGGTGCGATGCGTAAGAGCAAAGGGGTCCAGAGACTCTTGGCCAGGTCGTCCTCGCCTTGGAAATGAGCAGGAGAGGCGGACAGCTTCGCGCCAAGCCAGCGCGAATTTAGGGTCCTTGGCAGGGGGAAAAAACGGGGAAAAGGGGCGCACGGCGCGGTGTTTTAAGCCCGGGCAAAAGAGGATCAGCGAGGGAGCCGGGCGGTTATTAGCCAGGCAGGGCACTGTTGCAACAAGCCGCTGGCCATCATCAGCGGCGGCGCTCACGAAGCCCGATCGGCGTCCGGTCCGGTCCAGCCCACGGTGGGCGGGAGAGAGCCAGGACTCCCCCTTTGCCGGAGAAGACTCTCTGGGGGGAGCCGCAGACGCTCCGGATGACGGCGAGCCGGAGGCGCCGGCCGGGAGGACCCGCGTGCCCCCGCGGGGCTTGGCGCTTCTTCGCCTGGATGGCCGGATGGGCTCTGATCTGTTGCCAGGCGGCTCGGAGCGTGGATGCGGTCGCGGCTTCGCCCAGCCTGCAGTTGCCCCCGTGCCAGGAGGTGAGACGGGCGCCCTTTCTCCCCCCCCCCAGCCCCTCCTCTCGGGATCGGCGGAAGTTTCGGTGGGGCAGCTTTCGTGGCGCTGAAATACAGCACATGAAAAACGCGCACACGCGGCAGCCCACCCGCTCACCGACTCCCGTGCTTCCTGTAGTGCCAGGGGCGTCAGTTGATGGGCGGGCGGGGGGGGGGGGGTGAGAGGTGCAAAAAAAAAAAAAAAAAAAAAAAATGTGGGCCGGGCTCGTTTCACATGAGAGGTTAATGTAAATTCACCTTGGCAGTTCAGAGAAATACCTGTGGCTGGATACGTTCAGTGGCACTTTGGAGATGATGATGATGATGATGATGATGATGATGATGATGTACAGAGTTTTCTGAGCCTAAAACTACATCATGTATATGATCTTAATAATCTTTGCAATAACTATGTAAAGTAGGTGATTAGTATTAGCATCCCCATTTTGCAGAAGGGATACTGAGGCAGCTGCCCCCCCTTTTTTTACTGCTTTGCTCCCTTGCCTTTATAACAGCAGCATGACACACAGAAATTATTTATTTATTATATTTATTCCCCGCCTTTTTTTCTGCAAGGAACCCAAGGCAGCTTACTTAATCCTCCTCCTCTCCATTTTTACCCTCACAACAACGCTGTGAGGTAGGTTAGGCTGAGAGTCAGTGACTGGCCCAAAGTCACCCAGTGAGTTTCATGGCCAAGCGGGGACTAGAACCCGGATCTTCCGAGTCCCAGTCCAACACTCTCGCCACTACACAACACTGGCATCGAGCAATTAATTTCTTGGCATGGGGATAAGTGGTAGTGGAGAAAAAGCGCCTCTTGCTAAATTTCTGTCTGACAGGAGCAACGAGGCTGAGAGATGGTGGCGGTTGTCTAAGAGTGCCTTAGACTCTGTGTCTATTCAGAAGTAAGCCCCATTGAATTCAATGGGACTTATTCCCAGGGAAGTATCACTGGATTCCATACTACTCTCTTCATAATTGAGGTGAGAGTTGAAATGGGAACTTCCCGGCTCTGCACTCCTATTTTGAAGAGCAATTACACATTACACATGAACACATGCATGGAGATCCTGACAGGCTTTCTAAGGGTACAATCCTATGCAGATTTAGAAGGGGGGGGGGATCCTACAACTTCCTGCATGCCCCAACTAGCCATGCCTACTAGGGGATCCTGGGAGTTGTAGGACTTTTTTTCTGTCTAAACATCATAGGATTGTGCCCTAAAAATAAAACGCAATGTTGAGAGGGGGCAGTTTTGGACAGAGGTATGGGAGAGAGGGCTTAACTGATGGCTCTTTTCCCCCTGAAGCTGCCTTCTCCCCTGTGAATGTGTATCCAGGTGCAAACACTTCTAGAACTCCATGGGGTGGCAAAGTATTCGCTCTCTGTGTATGTGTGTGCATTTTTCAGTCAAAAAGAGAAGGAAAAAAAACAGTAGGGAAATCACTAAATATCCTCTTCCCCATCCACTGTTCCTTTACCCAAAATTTCACCTTCTGGAAGCTGCTTTTTATTAAATAATAATAATAGTAATAATGCTTTCTGAGCTTCATTAAACACCCCTGCATGTAACATGTAGTTGACCCATTAACCACTATGCTAGCCTCCCCCCACCTGGTGCCCTCCAGATGCTGGCTGGGAATGATGGGAGTTGCAATCCAACACATCTGGAGGGCACCAGGTTGTGGGAGGCTGCACACTACATCATGCCAGCTCTCATTTGCTGTGAGGCATAAGCAGCGCCATCCTCAAAACGTGTTGCAGTCATAGTTGGTGGCACAACCTGATCCTAGAAGTGCACCTGCCGGGATCCTTCATGGTACTGCAGAGCATTCTGGGGCACAACACTCAGAACACCCGCAGCTCAGAACACCATACAGGCCTGTGGCTCACGCTGGCTCAGCTTGTCTGAGTGTGGAAAGCTAAGCAGGGTCAAGCCTGGTTATTACTTGGATGGGAGACCCCTCCTCTAGTTTCCTGCATTGAGCAGGGGGTTGGACTCGATGGCCTTGTAGGCCCCTTCCAACTCTATGATCTATGAAATCTAAGCTACATAAGGACCGGAAGTTGCTCCCTCCCTAGTACCTTCTGCAAAGTTGCAAAGGATTCTGGGGCATCCCTCTGGTAATGAATGTGTCCTATTGCAGTTACAAGTAACCTGGGTTTCTTGTGGAGCATAAGTTGCTGCCTTATACTGAGTCAGACCATTGGTCCATCTAGCTCAGTATTATCTGCACTGACTGGCAGCAGCTCTCCAGGGTTTCATACAGGGGTCTTTCCAGGCCCTAACTGGAGATGTCAGGGATTGATCCTAGGACCTCCTGCATGCAAAGCAGATGCTCCAGCAGGGCTGAGCTTTCTTAGAGCAGCAATGGTCTACTTCATTATGGTTAATGGGCACATACTTCCCTGACACAGCTGAACTCCATCTTCAGCTTCTGCAAAGAGCTGATGACGATCAAGGCATCATCCCATTTTATTCTCACAACAGTCTTGTATGGTGAGTTAGGTTGACACCTACCTTGCCTCAGACCATTGACTGCAGCCTTCTCCCACCTTGTGCCCTCCAGATCTGTGGGACTACAAGCCCCATCATTTCCCAGCCAGTGTGGCCAATGGGATGATGGGAGTTGTAGACCAAAACATTTGGAGAGCACCAGGTTGGGGAAGGCTGCTGGACAAAGCATACA
Source organism: Shinisaurus crocodilurus (assembly GCA_021292165.1). Classification (NCBI taxonomy): domain Eukaryota; kingdom Metazoa; phylum Chordata; class Lepidosauria; order Squamata; family Shinisauridae; genus Shinisaurus; species Shinisaurus crocodilurus. Next base: position 191,925,480 of record CM037879.1, on the reverse strand, counting down.
TAAAGTAATGTACCTGTATCTTACACTTATGGATCTACCGTATTCTCAGTCTTTTTCATGCACCTGACATGTAAGCTGTTCCATACAAAATTTGCATGCCACACTAAGCCTATAAGATGCTACAACCTCTTTTTTCCTTTGTGACATTTCAGTGCTGATAGGATCAGAACTGCAGGTAGAGCAAAGCCGCTTCTTTTCTTTTGAGAACAATAGAATCCCATATCTCAGTGGTAGAGCACCTGCTTTGCATGTGGCAGGTCCCAGGTTCAGTTCCTGGAATCTCCAGTTAAAAGGATTGGGTGATGGGGAGAGGCCACTCACTACCTGAGATGCTGGAGAACTGAGTAGGCAATACTGTACTGGGCTAGATGGACAAATAGCCTGACCTGGTATAAGCCGGACTAGCTCAAGACATTTTGCTTGCTTGAAGTGAAGGACAAGATGGCATCCCTCCCCCACCAACTGGATTAACAGTTGGATCTTGCTTCAACAGCAGTGACAGGCCAGTGTCCTCCACTGCAGCTGCAGGCAGCAGGCTAGCTTAGGAGGCACAGGGCCAACATCCAACAACTTGCCACCACTGGATCTGCCCAATCTGCTACCTGAGGCAGCTGCTGCCTCACTTTGCCAAATGTTAGGGTTGGCTCTGAGTCCAAGGCAGTTTCCTAAATGTCCATTCTCACTGAGAACCTCTGGAAGGCTCTGCTGCATACACCATCTATACATGATGTTCCAATGGCTGCCTTTAGCAGGGCCTTTTCCATGGTGGTGCCAAGTCTTTGGGATTTCCTCTCCAAGGAAACCTATACTTCCTTTTATTTCTCCCTAGCCTTTGGAGAGAAAGGAAAGTATTCTTATTTCATCTAGATTATGGCTTAAATGAATGAAATGGAAGCTTCATTTTTGTTGTTAATGATGACAGTTTGATTAATTCTATGATGTTTTGCTTCATATGCACATATATATTTCTTATTGGTATTTTGATTTGGAGACACCTTGGATATATTTTTAGAAAGTTGGGTTATAAATTTCTGTCTCTTTATATAAAAGCTAATTCCTGAGTTCTGTCACACTCTAGTGTGACTAAGAAACCGAAGTGAGGGTGGGGACGTTCAGATGAGAACTAGCTTGATTTTCAGTTGTTCCCACTCAGTTCTATTGAAGAAAATAACGATGCTTTAAGACACATTGCATCCCGACTACTGGAGCCATGCTAAGAGAATCCTCAATACACACACACACACACACACTCATTATGATGGGCATTTAAAAAGTCAATAAATAAACAAGCCAAGGATATAGCCAATTGTATTTTCTTCTTTAAAAATACTTCAGACAATCCCATTCTAAAGTTGGTCCCCCGTCTCCTCCAAGCAATTCTTTGTGTTTCTTAATAACTGGTTATCCATACTGAAGCCATAACAAGCAATTTGTTTTTTGCCCTAGATCGAGTGAAATTCAAGGTTTTGAGGTCTGGCTGATATGCCTGCTGAACTTAGCGTCTTTCTGAAGTGAAACAGTTTGGGGAAATGTTGAGATCTTTCTCTGCCCATCCATTGTTTTCAAGGCCAATGTGTTGAATTTTCAAGGGCTCTCTACCCTGCAGCACTTTGAAAAGGGTGTAAACTTGTAGTAATTGCAGCAAAGATTTCAGAATCTGGAAAGCTGGGGTGGAGACATATACGGTACATCAACCCCCCAAAGAGCGTAACCAATTTTTGTTTGTCTTCAAATAAGATGGCCTTCAAATGATATAAGTCCTTTTTCAAAAGCTGGAGAGGAAGGGATGGAGAGAGAGAAATAGAAAGGAAAAGCTCTGGTTATTTATTGTTACTGTTGAAAACAAGGGTAGCAAATGAATGTGGTAGGAGCAGGAGAATGATGAAAGGGGCGGCGGGGGGGGGGGAAGATGACGGTTTTAGCTGATACTAAATTTTCTGCTTGCAATTGCAGTGATTGTTATGGTTACTGAAGACCATACGTAGGTATATATTATATATGTATTATAGGACAGATGTATAGTTTTGGTCAATCCACATGTTGGTTGCTGGTGTTTTACAGCAGCCACTGACAATTCAAAAAGCACAATATTGATTGCAATCAAATGCTAGTCATGTTGTCATCTTTATTTCAAGTTCAGTGTGAAAGGGGAGGGCTCAGCAGCAGTGCATGTTTTCCATGCAGAAGGTCCCAGGATTAACCCATGCCATTGCCAGTTAAAAGGTAGAAGGGCTGAGAAGGACTTCTCCTGGAGACCTTGGCGAACCACTGCTAATCGGGGTAGACCAGTGTTCTACCCAGCCTCTGGCTGGGGCATGCTGGGCATGCTGGGAGTTGTAGGCCAAAAACATCTGGGGACCCAAGGTTGGAGAACACTGGGGTAGACAGTCCTGGTGTGGATAAACCAATGGTCTGACTTGCAATAAGGCAGCTTTGTATGTTCAAAAGATTCCGGTACTGCATGGATGTCTAAAGTCAATTATTTTAAGATGTCAGTTTATTTTCCTATTGCCAGTAGACAGCAATCTTGCAGTGAAGAGATAGTCAGAGTGGAAGGCGTACTCTGGTGTTCGGTGACTGGGTGCAGGAAGGTCTTGGCCCATCCATGTTTCATAGTTGCTTGTTGCCCTGGGGTTATCTGGCTACTTCAGGCTCCCCTAGCTGTGCTGAGGTAGGACCGTGTCTGTCTCTCTGTGTAGTTTCTGACGGTGGGGTTGTGGTCTAAACATATATGGGTTGTCCCATTTTATACTGTATCCACAACGGTAGTATAATATAAAAGCAACAGAAATCAAGCTTCTTCTGAGTAACTTCAGCGAAATTTCAATTAACGACTAATGCCTTCAAGCAAGGGGTGTCACTATTCTTGTTTTATCCTTATGTAACTCACTTGTCTTTGCCTTATACAAGTACTCACTATTATCCCTTTTTTCTGTAAGGAAGAGTGGGTGGACAGAGTCTGTTTTGACAGCAGAACTCCTACCCATGACTAAGGGTACATGTATATAAGCCAACATAATGTGCCATAGACAGCTAGGTTTGTCAGGATGCCAAACTGTATAAAAGCAGACGAGCAATGCATTTTTTTTTAAAAAAATAGCCTTAGAAGGTATGGTAAGATTCATAATCAGTCTTAACCACTAATATGTATTTGAGCATAGCAACTTCCAACTCCTGCATTTTCCCCAAAACTAAACATTTGGCAATATGACATGGCTAGATTGGTTGGTCAGTTTTTCTAGCCCTATACAGGATTGCCAGCTTGTGTTTTAAGAAGTGCTGCCCCCTCCCTTCCCTAGCAGAGACAGAGGGCATTACCAAAGCAAACCAGATGTGCAGATCTACACATGAATCCCCCCCTTGCATTGTAATGCCTGACTCACTCACATGACACACGGCACACTCCTAAACCCGACATTCTTATGCTATTTCTGCCATTATATTCCAGATTTCTTGAGATTGGTTTTATCAATCTCCCCCCCCCCCCACTTCATGCGGGTTTCTTCTGGCATATATTCAAGTATGTGCTACCTTCACAGTATCATAACTTTTCCCACTGGGTGTGGCTGACTCTGGGGGTGGGGTCTGCATGATGGAACAAGTCCTGTGCCCTCCATTTTGTGTTGTGGTGGTGTCGGCGGGGAACAATTTCCCATCCCTCTTTGTTGATTTTTTTTAGCTGGACTTGTTGCTGCACACCTCTGCGAGCTGCAAAAAAGACATCTACAGTATTTTAGCCAAACATTACTGTACAGGTAGTCTGGAAGGTGGTGGGTAAGGGATGGAAGCTGGTGGACCGTGGGGGTTCTGTCGGTGGGATCATTGGCAGCACAGTCTCACACTGCTAATCATCTGGAATTGATGGGAGAGGTACTGGCACGCTACAATGTATAGGTGGCGTACACTGCATAGCTGGCTGGGGCATGCTGGGAGTTGTAGGCCAAAAACATCTGGGGACCCAAGGTTGAGAGAACACTGCACTACAGTGATGATAACGATTACCAGATGGGAAGGGGAACTGGGAACGAAAAGGAAAGAGACCCCACAGATCACATAACTTTAGCAGCAGACTTGGAAAAAAGCAATCTCTCAACCCCATGAATTAGATAATACGTATGTGGACTAGTCTTCCAAGAACGGTCACAGGAGCATATAAGCTCATTAGTTTTGTTTTTTTTAAAAAACTGAGTGGCATGAATGTATTAGAGGCATGGGGCTGTGAAATGTTCTTTCTTTGGCCGACAGTATTAATGCAAACAGTAAAATTAAAATATATTAAAAAAATAAGATGGGGGGAAAGCTGGGCTGGCAGAGGAGGTGCTAATGGGATTCTATCCCATGGTTCAGTTGAGTTGAGGGTGCAAAAATGTTTTAGGGAGGGTTGGCAAAACAAATGTTGGGCTTGTTGCGTGGGAAGGCGGATGTGATGCAGAGAGATATCCAACAGGTCTATTTCTCCCCTTCTGAGGAGCAAGCAAAACTGCACACTGGGAGAAAGTCATTCAGGGAGGAGTCTCACTCAAAGTGTATCTTGGCACAGCTCCATTGCAACCAACAGAAAAATATTGATGACTGAGCCATGAATAAATAACCTTTGGCACTTTTGTGAACCTTCCATCTGCATTTGAACATGCAAGCAGCCTGCAATTTGATAATAAATACAATCAGAAGTAGGGCTGCCAACTGATCAGAAACGGCCTGGCCAATGTATGCCTGTGTGTGCATATTTTGCTTTCCGGCCAGTTGCCAGAAAAACAAGGAGTAAGGCCATGTTTTACTTTAGCACTACACCTTAGCTGAATGGACAGTGCTTTGTGCTAGATGCTGTCACCAGATCCACCAGAAGGTGCAAGCAATACACCCAGATCCACTTCAAAGCCCTAGGTTGATAAACTCTTCCAAAAACTGCTGGGCTTCACCCACAGACCTGATCTGTGCTCTCCACCCAGGACCCATGAAGCACCAGAATTGTTGTGTTTAAGAGTTGGCAACACTAATCTGAATGAAACTTTAGAGAGGCACTGAAGACATAAAAATGTGACACTTATCAGACTCCTGAAAAGGTCTTTTAAACCTCACGCAAGCTGGTGTGTGTGTGTGTGTGTGAAGGTTTTAGCCCATTTTTGCTCATCTCCTTCCTGTTGCTACAGAAAGTCTCCCCCTGTCCTCTTTGCTTGAGGGTAAAACGGGGAAATAAAGGTCAGAAAAATCATCCACATACTGGTAACTGTAAGCAAGAGAACAATCTTGCAAACCTCACTGAAATTATTATTTTTTCCTTGAAGTGGCCGAGTTGCTTTCCCAGACTATTCAAAATGATATAAAATCATTTTAGTTTCATTTGATATAGCTTTAGTTAGATTTTTCCTCTGTTTTCCTAACCCCTTAGGGTTGTTAACATGGCTTCAAACCAGAAAGTGGAGCAGGTGGATTTTTTCTCTCTCTTTAATCTTTGCTTTCCACCAGGAATCTCTTGTAGCATATAGCTGATAAAAATAATCAGAGGTGTGGCAGTGGTTACCATCTGGCTCTTTGTTTTCTGGGCTTGCTTGTTAAGGAAGCAATTTCATTTGGTCGACTTGGAAAACCCCCCAGCATTGGTGTCCCGGGAGTGATTAATTTTCTATTTGCATAAATGTAAATAAGCATGCGAATTAGCAATTGTTACTATTGGGAAAGCCGGAGCTTCAGGTCTAACTTAATGGCTGCTTTGTGTCTAATGGGAAATATGAGCTCCTGTAATCCACCACGTGACTCTATGGCAGTGTTCTCCAGCCTTGGGTCCCCAGATGTTTTTGGCCTACAACTCCCAGCTATGCTGGCTGGGGCATGCTGGGAGTTGTAGGCCAAAAACATCTGGGGACCCAAGGCTGGAGAACACTGCTCTATGATGACCAAGACAGTAATTCCATGTAACTTCAATAATCCATGCTGAGGTTGCCTCTGGGTTGCTGGCTCCGGACTTCATGGCCTCCATGGCAACCATGGGGTGGTCTCAGTTTGTCACTAACCCTACACATGAAGCAGGGCACATCCTTTGCCCTGAGTGGTGAGATGAGTGGTCTGAAAATAAGAGGGGAGGCCCCCCCTTAAAATAACCCCATTGTCATGTCAGACCATTTCCTAGTAAAGATTGGACTTATATTGACTGCCTCCCCCCTTCAGGAGGGGCAAATTATGGAAATGGTCCACCCCAGGAATGGTCCACTGATGGAATCCAATGGATTCCTAAATGCTCTTGGGGATTTTCCAGTAGAGAAAGCTGGCCCTAGTCTCACTGTAGAATAGTGAGATGCAGTGGGCCATTGATTTGATCACATGTGAGAGCCCAGGGAGCTTCAGACAATGAAACAAGCTGGGTGGCTACAGCATAAATGGTGAAAGACACAGGGTGAAGATGACTGAACACATGTTAGAACTCATAATTGTACCTACTGCATGGCAGTATGGGCAGCCAAGGGAGCTTATTTTGCAGCCTCCACTGCATCCGCAAGTAGCAGGGAGCCATTCCAAGTGGTCCAGGGGTTATTAACACCCTCTTGAAAATGGAGCCCTAGACCCCTTGAAAACCTGTTCTGATCTCTTTGTGAAAAACTTTGAGGATAAAATTGCTTGTCTTCACAGTGACACTGTTGTTTCATCAGCTCCAGCAGAGGTGTCTGATGCCTCTGCCTGCCTGATCTTGTTGGATCAGTTTCAGTGGCCTGATAGCCTGATGAAGTGGACATGGTGTTTGCAGCGATGTGACTGACCATGTGCCCTCCCAATCCTTGGCCTTTGTGACTAATAAAAGCTAGCGCGGGGGGAGGTATGACTGGGTGGGCTCAGAGTGTGGTACATGAGGGGGGTTTGCCTGGTGCTATTAAGGAAGCAGTAATATGACCACTCCTTAAGAGACCCACTCTGAACCCTAGGGTCTTGGATAACTACCAACGGGTTGCTAATACACCCTTTTTGGCTAAGGTTCTCAAGAGGGTGCTGGTGGTGGGCCAGTTGCCGTCACACTTGGAGGATGCCAGTTATCTAGACCCATTTCAATCAGGTTTCTTCAAGCCTGGTTACAAGACTGAATCAGCCTTGGTCTCCTTTATTGAGAGGGAGACAGAAGGAGATGCAACCCTGTTGATTCTGTTTGATCTCTCATTGGTTTTTGATACCATGAACCATGGTATCCTTCTGGACCAGCTCAGCGGGTTAGGTGTTAGAGGCACTGTACATCAGTGGTTCCACTCCTACCTGTGGGGTCAGTTTCAGAAAGTAACATTGGATTACTATTCTTCAGCCCCATGGCTCCTGAGCTGCGAGGTCCCACAGGGTACTATCTTGTCCCCATTGTTATTTAACATCTACATGAAGCCTTTGGGAGCAGTCACTAGGGATTTGGGAGCAAAATGTTACCAGTATGCTGCTGACATGCAACTGTATCTCCCCGTAACATCTGCATCAGGTATGGCTGTACAAATCCTTAACTGGTGCCTGGACTTGGTAATGGGCTGGCTGATGGCCACTAAACTGAGCTTGAACCCTGGTAAGAGAGAGATTCCATGGGTGAGTGGTTCCTCTGTCTAGGAGATAGATTCATTACCTGTTCTAGGTGGGGCTGCATTCCCCCTGAAGGAGCAAGTTCATAGTCTGGGTTTCTCCTAGATTTGTCATTGCTGGAGTGACCTTGGCAGCTTGGAGTGCCTTTCTCCACCCTCATTTGGTACACCAGCTATGACTGCGTTCCTGCAATGTGCTCTACATGGGGCTGCCCTTAAAGCTGGTCTGGAAGTTGAATCTAGAGCAGAATGAAGTTGTTCAGTTGTTGTCAGGTGCCTCTATATTAGCATTGGCTGAAGACTCTGAACTAGTTGCCCATTTTCTACCAGGCCAGATTTAAGTTTCAGATACTAGTCTACAAAGCCCTGAGATACTTGAGGACATGCCTTCTCTCTTATCATCCCACTCGCACTGAGGTCTTCTTAAATCCATTGCATAAATGGCAATACTGTAATATATTTGTATATTAGTAGCAAGTTTGGGGTAACATTCAGAAAGAGAAGTTTCTGCTTAAGCCAACAGGGCACTCTAGATAAGTTGTCATAGCCCTTGTACATGGAATGGTACTGCTGTTCTGCTGATGGGCCACTGTGAATAGATGTGACGTCCAAGCAGCACCCGTTGTAATATCCAGGCACTGCTTCCCACGCTCAGCTCTCTCTGTTGCAATCCATTCTGCCTGCTCCCATCCCCGCCCCCCCCCAATCTTCTGTGAAGGAAAAAGAGGGCTTATGCACACATGCCTCTGCCTTTTCCTCCTTGTTTCAAGAAGCGTTAAGGGGAAAGTAAGAGACAGAGTTGGCAGCTGGGGGTCAGATGGTGCCCCTCAGCATTTTGGATAGCACTTTGCTGACCCTTAGCCTAAAGCATTTGATATTTCTCTTCTCTCTCCCCCCCCACCTCCTGCAACCATGGTTTCATTAATGTGAAGCAAGCCACACTAAAAAGGTCACTATCCTTTCTTCCTCATACCCTACAGGGTTTGCTGTCAGTTCTCTTGGACTCTAATGCTAACAGAAAGGCCTGTGGCTCACGCTGGCTCAACTTGTCTGAGTGTGGAAAGCTAAGCAGGGTCAGTCCTGGTTATTACTTGGATGGGAGACCCCTCCTCTAGTTGCCTGCATTCAGCAGGGGGTTGGACTCGATGGCCTTGTAGGCTCCTTCCAACTCTATGATCTATGAAATCTACGAAATATTTGTGGACAGAGGGTTATTGTACTCATGCTGTTATCTACCTGTATCACCCTTCTTTCTGTTGTAGTCGACAGACAGGTGTACTGGATAAATGGCTTCTTCTGGCAACAGAGGCTTAAGTTTAGAATGCTATGGGCCCAGAGACGCTGTGTTGATTATGAAGGAAAACTGGGCACTGAGTTTCTTGCAGCTTTCTTGACTTTCTCCTACTACTCTGCCCCTATTTGTACCTAGGACCTTATCCCCATTCCAGTGGAATGGCTCTCACAGCAATAGTCTTTGAATTTACATCTATAACTGTTACTTGTTCTATCATTAGTGGTGAATGACAACGAAGGTCTAATTCTTTTATTATTATTATTATTGTTACATTTATATCCTGCCTTTCCCCCCCTTTTGCAAGCAACCCAAGGTGGCTTACATAATCCTCCTCCTTTCCATTTTTATCCTCACAACAACCCTGTGAGGTAGGAGAGTCAGTGACTGGCCCAAAGTCACCCAGTGAGTTTCATGGCCAAGTGGGGACTAGAACCCAGATGTCGTGAGTCCCAGTCCAACACCTTAACTGCTGCACCACACTGGCTCTGTGAATATGTAATAATCACTGATGTTGTAAACCTGTGTTTTGGCTTTGCTACTTCAGATTGCAGGTCGGTGCTCAAATGATAAAAGGGTAGAAGAAGAAAAGATTCTTACATATAGAAAATTAGCATGTGAGGGTGGCTGGCTAGGCTAGGCCCTCTTCTTTCTCTGACATGCTAGTTTCTATGTGCAGGTTTTTTGCATGGAAGAGCATTTGGTCATGTAAAGTGCCTTGCAGAAGTATTCACCCCCCCCCTTTGACTTTTCCACATTTTGTTGAGTTACAACCTGGAATTGAAATGGATTTAATTGGCATTGTGGCCACTCGATGTACACAAGATACTCAACACCGTGAAGGTACAAAATATTTGTATTGTGGTACAAAAGTTAAGTAAACAAAGACAAACTGGCTCTTGTTGGTTCCATAAGTATTCACCCACCTGAGTCAATTCTTGGTAGATGCACCTTTGGCAGCAAATACAGCTGCAAGTCTTCTTGGGTAAGTCTCTATCAGCTTTGCACATCTGGATCCTGCAGTGCTTGCCATTTCTCCTAGCAAAATTGCTCCAGCTCTGTCAGGTTGGATGGGGACCGTTGGTGAACAGAAGCTTTCAAGTCTTGCCATAGATTCTCAATCTGATTGAGGTCTGGGCTTTGACTGTGTTGTGCCACTGTTTGGGATGGAGGAAGACACAGAGCATCCGAGCTCAGAGCAACTGAGAGTGTTTGGGGAGGGGCCAGGCACATGAGTAAGCTGAATACACCTGCAGCTTGACCCAGCTGTGCTTACTCTTCAATCAGCCCCTACATAAAAGACAAGCCTCAAACCCAGTTCAGGTGCTGGAACCAATTGTTCAGGCTCACCCTTAGTGGAAAATGTTCCTGCCAGCTCCTGGACCCAGCTTTGTTTACTGTTGACCCCAGAACGACTTTGGCTCTTCTTCAGCGCATCCCTCTAGTTGTTTGTGATTTCTTTGGCGTCAGACAGATATTCTCGGCTTCTTAACCTTGGACTGGATAAACGACTAACTCTAGCTGTTGCTTATCACTCAACTTGAGTAATTTACGGCAGACTGGGCCATTCTAAGACTTTCAGGTTCTTGTTCTTAAACCACTGCATTGTTACTTTGGTTGTGTGTTTAGGGTTATTGTCCTTCTGGAAGGTGAACCTCCTCCCCAGTCCTGTGTCCTCACTGTGGGACTGGGAAGCTGTGTGGATCTGGAATTGGCCTCCACAGCCACTTACGGACCTATCGCTAGAGTCTACGCAATTTTTTAAGAATTTCCTCCTTTTAATTCTCTTTTTGTAATTTTATCCTGGAAGACAATCTTACTCGGTCACGAGTGATCGCCTACTACTACTACCTAGGTTCCTTGCAGACTGAAACAGCTTCTCCTTCTAGAATTGCCCTGTACGTGTCCATCCATCTTGCCCTCAATCCTGACCAGTTTCCCAGTCCCTGCTGAGGAAAAGCATCCCCACAACATGATTCTGCCACCACCATGCTTCACTGTGGGGATGGTGTTCTCACGGCAATGAGCACTGTTGGCTTTGCGCCAGACATAGTGTTTTGTGGCACGGCCAAAAAGTTCAAATTTGGTCTCATCAGACCAGAGGTCCTTTCCCCACATGTTTGCTGTGTCTCCCGCATGCCTTTTTGCAAACTCCAAACGGGCTTTGATATGGGTTTGTTTCAGCAATGGCTTTCTTCTTGCCATTCTTCCATAGAGCCCAGCTTTGTGGTGTGCCCAGGTGATAGTTGTCCCGTGGACTGTTTCTCCCATCTCGGCTGCGGATCTCTCCAGCTCCTTCAGAGTTACCATTGGCCTCTTGGTTGCTTCTCTGACTAATGCCCTCCTTACCCAGTCACTGAGTTTGGTGGATGGCCTTCTCTAGGCAGAATCACGGTTGAGCCATATTATTTCCATTTTGTAATCATGGATTTAACAGTGCTCGAGGGGATGCTCATAGTTTGGGATATTTTTTTATAACCCAACCCTGATTGGTGCTTCTGCACAACTTTATCCCAGAATTGTTTTGATAGCTCCTTGGTCTTCATGATGCTGTTTGTTTAGATATGCTCTCTGACAAACTCTGGGGCCTTCCAGAAACAGATGTATTTAATCTGAGATCATGTGGCACTAGAATTGCACAGGGGTGGATTCCATTCAACTACAGTGTATGACTTCTGGAGGCAGTGGGCTGCACCAGAGCTTATTTGGGCAAGTCACAGCAAATGGGGTGAATACTTATGCAACCAACAAGTGCCAGTTTGTTTTTTGTTAACTTTTGTGCCACAATAAAAATATTTTGCACCTTTACCAGTGTTGAGTATCTTGCGTACATCAAATGGTAACAATGCCAATTAAATCCAATTAAATTTCAATTCCAGGTTGTAACACAACAAAATGTGGAAAAGTCAAAGGTGTGTGTGTGTGTGAATAGTTCTGCAAGGCACTGTAAGCTCCCACCCAGTATTCTGAAGTGGTGCAGCCCCAGACACAGGTTTACTACCTCAGTGAGAATTAGGTCAAATAAAAATGGGATAATTATACCAAATTAAGGCCAGCACGAGGACTCGGATATTAAGAGAGAACCTTTTGCTGCTGTTCCAATTAATTGTAGGTAGTAGAAGTAATTCCCATAAGAACCTCAATCTTCTAAAAAGTATTAATCTTTAACGATTGCCTGGGTGGAGGTGGGGACAAGGAGAGGGGAAAAAGAAAGCATTTGAGAAATATTAGTATGAAGAGTTCTGTGACAAATCTGCTCAGCTTTCACCTCTTGGCCAGCACACATGACAGTTGATTGTTCCAGAGCCAGCCAAGACATTTTGATGCCCATCCTACCTCTCACCAGTTAGCATGAGGCATAATCCACTGGGAAGCTCTCCTGTGCAAGCCCCATTAAAAAGAACAGGAGCATTCCACAAGACAGATCTGTCTGTCTCCCTCTCTGTTGGCATTCAAACTCATGTCCTCTATGTGGGGCTGCCCTTAAGGCTGGTCTGAAAGCAGGAGCTAGTGCAGAATGTAGCAGCTTCGCTATTGTCAGGAGCCACTGCTTTTCAGCATGCCACTCCCTTGCTGAGGGAACTGCACTGGCTGCCTATTTGCTACCGGACCAGGTTTAAGGTTTTGCTACTAGTGTATAAAGCTCTAAGCAACTTGGGACCAGGATAATTGAGAAAGCGCCTTCTCCCTTATCAACCTGCCTGGTCATTGGATGGCATGCTCCTGGTGGTTCCACATAGACCTATGGCCCGATTGGAGTCCACCATGAGAAGAGCCTTCAATGTGGCAGCTCCATTTCTCTGGAGGTCAAGTAGGCACCAACATTGTGCTGTTTTTGGCGCTTCTTGAAAACATCTTTATTCCAAAAAAACCCTTCCTTGTTTGCCAGCCATGAGTTTTTATTGATATTCTATTTTAATATGGGTTTCATTCTTTTTACCTTTTTAAAAAAAATCTTCTATTGTCCTGTTTAGATGTGGAGCAATATATAAATGTTGTAAATAAAAATAATAGATAAATAAAAATCTGCCACCTCCAGACCATTTTAAGAAATCAGTCGGGTGATAAACATAATGTTCCCACTTTCCCTAATGGTAGGATGTTCAGGGCAGGAATAGTTCTCCAGTTGTAGGAGAGCGGAGACTTAAAATGACTTTGCAATAACTTCTCCATTTATAAATATGCATGTTGAGCAAGTCTTATGGGACGCTGAAGCAAGCACAGGGAGGTAGGCAGGTTCAGTCCCAAAGCGACAGCAGCACCCCTAAAATATAATATATACATTTTCTCTAGAACAGTGTTCTCCAACCTTGGGTCCCCAGATGTTTTTGGCCTACAACTCCCAGCATGCCCCAGCCAGCGTAGCTGGGAATTGTAGGCCAAAAACATCTGGGGACCCGAGGTTGGAGAACACTGCTCTAGAAACCTCATAGTGACTCTGCCATCAGCCCCAGACTCAAAAATGGTGATTTTTTGGCCCTTCTTACCCCCCATGCAGGACTGGCAATTGGAGTGTGGCAATGTCGGGCACCTGCCAAGGCCCACACTTCAGCAGGGGGCTCATTGCCAGTCCGTGGAGCTCCCTGGCCCTGTTGCTTCTTCTCCTGTCTGCTGCTGCCTGTTCACCTGCCCTTTCCAAGCGAGCAGTTCAGAGAGGCAAGGAGAAGTAGCGGTAGCCTTTGTACACTCTGTTCTGTTTTTCTTTCTCTGGGAAGTGGTGACGATTGAGCCCCAGGGAGAGGCAAGCAAATGGGCCATGGCAACAGCAGCAAGGAGGAGTTGGGCCCACGGAGAGCATCTTGACCAAAGGACCCCCAAAACCTGAAATCAGCATGCTCCCATGTCACATTCCATATTTAGTTGGGGAAAACCAGTTCCACAGCCTCCTCCCACCCACAGAAGTTTGTAAGTTGACCATCCCAATTGGCCAAGTGATGTGCAATGTCTGCATATTAATTTGTACTCAAGGAGGCTTTGAACAACAGGACAACATGACTTACAATATAGGCCCTACTATAACTTCAGTGTTAGATTATGAAGAGTTTGAGTACAGCAGGAGTTAAGCCAAACCAACCATGTGGAAAGCTTTCCCTGAAGGAAGACAGTTTGAAACCACTTCTATAGGTCATTTACTCTGTCTTTCCCTTTATTAGAATTGATTAATGTGATGTAATGTCCCTGCTGTTGGATCATTTATTTATTTGTTACATTTATACCTTTCCTTTCCTCTGAGGAGCCCAAGGTGGAGTACATGGTCCTCCTCCTCTCCATTTTATCCTCACAACAACCCTGTGAGGTAGGCTAGGCTGAGAGTCATCACCTGGTTCAAAGTCACCCAGTGAGCTTCATGGCCAAGTCCCAGTCCAACAGTAACAGTCTAACCCAGTGTTCTCCAACCTTGGGTCCCCAGATGTTTTTGGCCTACAATGCCCAGCATGCCCCAGCCAGCTATGCTGGGAGTTGCAGGCCAAAAACATCTGGGGACCCAAGGTTGGAGAACACTGGTCTAACCACTACACCACACTGGCTCTGTCTTCATATTAGAAAGGGAAAAAGCTATGTTAAAAGTAATATATTATAGTAACTTAGCATTAGTGTGGCTTCCAAATGCCAAGCAGGCAGAGATGTAGTTGTTCCACATCACTTCTTATGGAAGACTAGAGGTTTATAAGCTATTGCTTATCTTTGCAAAATAACAACTTTAAGGTTTACAAAACTGACTGCTGACCGAGTGATAAGGCATGAAGGCTATTCCCTGACTTTGCCCAGCACAGGGGCATATATTTTACTTAGTCCTAGATAAATGTCTGATTACAGAACCAATGTAATAGAGGTAAGAGATATTTGCACTCATGCACTCTTAAAGTTCTAGATCAAGTATTTTGAAATAGAAAAAAAATATTTGTTTTAAACAGTGATAAATGTATGGTGAATTTTCAGCAAACTTTTTAAAAATCTAAAACTTAGTTATTATTGTATTTATTTATAACATTTATAACCTGCCCTTTAGCCAAAAGGCTCCCAGAGCAGCTTACAAAGATAAGGAGCATGACAAGAAAAACTTGAATTTTTAAAGATCTCCATTCCTTTTCCTTAAGCAGAATAGAATGGTAACAGGAAGAATAACTTTTTTTTTTTTTTTTAAACCGTATAAAGAGAAAGTTATTTTCAAGAAAGGGAAGGCTATTTAGTGATCCTGTGAGAATATTTTGTACTTGATAGAGTGCAATCTATTGCAGAATTGCCAACAAATACATGATAATAAAGGAATGAATTTTGTATAAAGCAAACTCTTCTATGTAGGAGGTTTGCAGGCCTTTTTTTTTTTTTTTTTTAAAGTCTCATGCTTCTATAGTGCTGGTATTAGAGCAATTTCATGAAAGCTAGCAATGGTTAAGAACAGCTACAGTACAAATAATCAGGAGACAAGCAGATAGCAGAATAAAGACTAGAACATTATTAACTGTGAACCCAAATATTATTAGGGACATTGGATACTACTGGTTTATGTATATCCCACACTTCCTTTAGAAAACTCGGAGGAATTTTACATGGGTTTTGTGCTGCTAACTGCCAGCTCTGGGGCGTGAGTGGCAAGGGTCCTAGGCTGGAATGCCAGGGCCAGGGGTGATGGAGGCAGATGCAGGCCAGAGACAAAGCAGAGTCTAGACCAGGGCTCTCCAACCTTGGGTCCCCAGATGTTGCTGGACTACAGCTCCCAGAATCCCTTGCCATTAGCCATGCTGGCTGGGTATGCTGGGAGCTGTAGGCCAGCAACATTTGGGGACCCAAGGTTGGAGAGCCCTGGTCTAGAGCAAGCAACGGTCAAACACATACATGGCAGAGCAGGGTCAGAGGCATAAGCGAAGTCCAGAGACGAGCAGAGGTCCAACACATATGAGGCAAGGTGGGGCCAGAGGCAAGAAGCAAAGTCCAAGAACAAGCAGAGGTCAGACATGTACCAGGCAAGGTGGGGCCACAGGCAAGAAGTAAAGGTCAGGGGCAGATGCAGGTCAAATACAGGCAGGGCGGGGCGAGGATCAGAGTTGGTCACCAGAGTCAAGAACCAGCTGTAGACACTGATGGATTTTGACTTTAGCAGAGTGTGTGTGCGGGTTATGAGATTTATAATCCTTGTCTGTGTGCCTGCACTCGCCTGTAGTGCAGGCGAGTGCAGACACACAGATATCTGGAAGCACACAGAGCTTCCAGATATCTGTCTCCCTCCTCCCGCAGCAGCGTGCAGCATGTGTGCCAGTGAACCAGCCTGGCTGCTCCGTTGCAGATTAATCCATGGAATCAGGAAACACTCTGTAAACACCACAGGTCTAATTCTACCTGTTTATTCACTTAGCAAGTAAAGTTCTACAGAGTATACATTTCCTAGTTACAGTCCATGTGCAGAGTATAAATGCATAGCAAGCATTACATTCAGTGGAGTTGAGTTGTGCTCACTCCACTGCATCAAAGACGTTACATTGTGGCAGTAACAAGTCCAGCAAGCATCACCAAGAAGATGGTGCAGAAGAAGAAGAAAGAAACAGTTCAGCTTCTCTCTAAAATGGCTCCAGACAGACAACAAGTTAACACGTCATCAGAACATACAAACCATGTGACTAGCTCATATTGTTCTCACACTCAAGTAACCCCTGCAAAAACACGAGATTCTAGAAAGACATAATAAACCTGTTTACCCGCCATTCTGTTCCTTCCATTTGTAAACAATGTGCCACAGCTGGTAATGTGGTACATATCACAACATCCCCCTTACTAGCTGAGTACATATTGTTTACATTTGCTCAATGAGGCCTAGCGCCTGCATTAGCTTCCTGTGTCTTACTACAGGCAATGGTTTTGTGAAAAGATCTGCCACCATGTCCCCTGTTGCACAGTATTTGAGTGTTACCCACCCTTTCTGCACACAGTCCTTTACATGAGAGTAACGAACATCAATGTGCTTGGTTCTTGGCCTACATTTTTCATTTTGTGTCCATGCTTATGCAAGCTTGGTTATCTTCAAAAATTGTAACAGCCTTGTCTACTGGTAATTGCAGATCAGTAAACAATTGTTTGAACCATTCAATCTCATTGCATGCTTGAGACAAACTGATGAATTCAGATTCTGCGCTAGATACAGCCACACAAGTTTGTTTTCGTGTATACCATTCGATTAAACTTTTATCATACATGATCACAGTCCCACTTGTGGACTTTCTATCTGTGGCAGACCCCCAATCAGCATCAGTGTACACACAAAAACCTCCCTGTGTGTGTGATGACAATTTCAGTTTGCAATTCATGGAACCTTTTAAATACCTTAACACACGTTTCACAGCTAGCCAATCATACATAGAAGGATTTTGGGTTTTCCTGCTAAGTATGTTTACAGCATTGCTGATGTCTGGCCTACTCACATTTGCCAAATAAAGCAGGCTTCCAATAACACTCTGATATTTTCCATTATCTTCAAATTCAGTGTTATCTCTGTGTTTTTGATATTCAAGAGTCATTGGAGTGGTAACTGGGTTACAATTCTCCAATCCATGAATTTCCAGCAATTTCTGAATTTTTCCACTTTGTTCAACCAAGAAAGAACCTTCCTCATCCTGGGATAATTGCATTCCAAGATAGTGTTGTACCAAACCTAGATCTTTCAGTTCAAAGTGTTCTTGCAATTCTTTTGCAATTTTGTCTTTTTGACTTACTGATTCTGTTATCAGCAATATATCATCAACAAAGACCAACAAATACACCCAATGTCCCAGTTCTGTGTGACATGTGTACAGACAGTGATCAGCCTTGCTTTGTTTGAATCCCAAACTAATCAAAACTCTGTCTAGTTTTTGGTTCCAGCACCTAGCTGCTTGCTTCAGCCCATATATGGATTTGTGCAAACGACATACAAGACTGGGATTTTCTACAAAACCTTTTGGTTGCACCATGTAGATTTCCTCTTGTAATTCACCATATAGGAAAGCAGTTTTTACATCAAAATGAAATGCCATCATTTTTCTTTGTGCTGCCAATTTCAACAACAATCTTACAGTTGCATACCTTGTTGTTGGTGCAAACACGGAATCAAAATCTACCCCATGTTTTTGTGCAAATCCTCTTGCCACGAGTCTTGCCCTGTACCTTTCTACCTGCCCCTGGTGATTTGTTTTCACCTTGTACACCCATTTACAGGTGATGGCCTTTCGCCCTACAGGTAAAGATACCAGACTCCATGTGTTGTTGTCATGCATTGCATTGATTTAATCTTGCATGGCTTCAAACCAATCATTTCTCACTGCTGGTTCCATGCTTTGGATTTCTTCAAAATTTTGAGGTTCTAAAGCTATTTTGAGAGCTTTATGTACAACAGTTTTGCCACTTTGGAATTCATCCTTATATCCAACAGGTGTTTTGCGTTCTCGGGTTGAACGCCTTAGAGATTGTTCACCTCCCTCCTGTTCCCTAGATATCTGCCCAGTGGCCTGTTCTGTTTCAGAAACTTCCTGCTGTGTGTTTGCCATTGAATGCATTGGCAATTCCACTAGCTGTTTCTGTTCATGTGTTTGTTCATGAAAAAATCACATCTCTGCTCAGAATTACCTTGTTGTGTTGTGGTGACCACAATCTGTAACCTTTTGTTTGTCCATCATACCCCAGCAGAAAACATTCAAAGCTTTTAGCCTGTATTTGAACAAAACATTTGCACCCAAAAATACGCACGTGTGCTATCTTTGGCCTCCTCCCATGAAACATTTCATATGGAGTTTTCTCAGTTATGGAGTTAGGTAACCTGTTCAGCAGATAGTTTGCATTGGACAGTGGACAGTGCATCCCCCCAGAAATGATTTTTTAATTGTGAGTCAGCTAATTGAGCCCTCATCATTTCCTGTAGCGTTCTGTTCCTTCTCTCAGCTACGCCATTTTGAAAAGGTGAGTTTGGGGCCGTGATTTTGTGCTCAATGCCCTCACTTTCCAAGAATTTCTTGAATTTTGTACTCATGTACTCTCCCCCACCATCTGTGAGCAATTCACCTATGGGGTATTGTTTGAATCTGTTCCCAGCCCATTTCACAAATGATTCAAATCTCTCTCGAACCTGAGACTTATCTTGCAAAAGATAAACAAATCCAAATCTTGAATAATCATCAACAAGAGTCATGTAGTACCTATTTCCCCCATAGCTGTTTTCAAATGGTCCAGCAACATCAGAGTGTACTAGCTCAAATATTCTTGTGCTCACTCTATCACTGTGTTTCTGAATGTTAGTTCTGTGCGACTTTGCCTTACTGCATACTTCACATTCCACATAATTAGAACAAGGTTTCATTTTCATGCCCTCACACAGACCCTGGACAGACCCTGTAATTGGCATGTGCAAAACGCTTATGGAAAATATGCACACAATTATCATGGGGTTTACAATTTGCATACTTTACACTCTCATCATGTGTTACAAATGGATTTATAACATACAGAGAATTCTGCAAATCACCTTTTGCACAGACTGTCCCTTCACGTGAAATCACACATGTGCTGTCTGAAAAACACATTTCATAACCATTTTGAGCTAATTGGGAAATACTTATCAGATTTGTATCCAGTTCCGGAACAAACAATGCCCTTTGTTGACCCAAAGTAGTAAATTCAATTGTTCCTGCTGCTGAAACATGTATACGTTTCCCGTCAGCCAATCCCACATGCTGATTTGTACATCCATCTTCTTCCAGAGATTGGAACAAGTTCCTGGAGTTGGTCATGTGATGTGACGCTCCAGAGTCTAAAATCCAAATGTTGTTTGCAACCCCCACCCTTGCAATCAAACTTTTGCCCGTTTTAACTGCCTCCTCAGGTGTGCTGATTGTCTCCTGTTTGGTTTTTTTCTTTCTCTGTTTGACCTTTGTACAGTCCTTTTTCAGATGCGATGTAGATCCGCAACTAAAACATTTTCTCACTTTTAAAGCGGCGGCCTGGGTTACTCCCAGCTTGTTATTGTTTGCTTGGCTGTTTGCCCCATCAGCCTGATTTTCTGCAAACTTTCGACCAGAGTTGTTCCTCTTTCCCTGCCGTTTCTCCCACTCAGAAAGAAGTTTGCCTGACACATATTCCATGGTCAGATTCTGATCTGGCTGGCCCTCCATCAAAGTGACAATTGTGTCATAAGATGAGTCCAGACTTGATAACAGAATAGAGATCCGATTCAATGGATCAATAGTCATCCCTTGAGCTCTCAGTCTGTTGAACAAGCCTCTCATGGTGCTCAAATGCTCTGGCATAGAGCCACCTGGTTGCAAGCTTAATTTATACAGCTTCCGTGCAAGCAAAATTCTGCTCCCAGCTGTTTGCATCTGGTACATGTGCTGTAACACTTCCCAGATCTCCCTTGCAGTGTTTTGTTCTTGGATAAAAGGCACCTGTGAGCTTTCAACAGATAAACACAAAATTGCCTTGGCTTTATCGTCACGCTCCTTCCATTCGTTGTATGCCTGATCTCCCACTGCAACTGGATCTTGTGTTACTACAGTCCAGAGTCCCGCATGGGTTAAATAATGCTGCATTTGAAAATTCCACAGTACATAGTTCGACCCATTTAGCCGTTCCACAATCTGTGGATTCAGAGATTGTGCAGCCGCAGCCATCGCTGTGACCGGGGGATTTCCCTCCTCCCCTCCAGAAATGTCGGCTTCACTTTCTGCCTCTGAGCTTTCGGCCTTGAAAAGAGCCTTCAAACTGTCTATGTCTGCCAAAAAACTCTCTCCCCTTTCGTCCCCCTTACCGGCCGAAGTTCCAGGAGAGATTTCTTCCTCCTCTTTGATTTCTTTGATGTCTTCTTCCTCTGCCATTAATCACTGCAATCTCCGGTGTCGAATCTGTTGCTGACCCGCTCTGGTTCCGACCCGGTTCTGGAGCTGCTGGTTGTGCTGGTTCCGCTGGTTCTGGTCCAATCTGGGCCCATAACTTTGATGGATTTTGACTTTAGCAGAGTGTGTGTGCGGGTTAGGAGATTTATAATCCTTGTCTGTGTGCCTGCACTCGCCTGTACAATCCACACACAGAGCTTCCAGATATCTGTCTCCCTCCTCCCGCAGCAGTGTGCAGCGTGTGTGCCAGTGAACCAGCCTGGCTGGTCCGTTGCAGATTAATCCATGGAATCAGGAAACACTCTGTAAACACCACAGGTCTAATTCTACCTGTTTATTCACTTAGCAAGTAAAGTTCTACAGAGTATACATTTCCTAGTTACAGTCCATGTGCAGAGTATAAATGCATAGCAAGCATTACACTCAGTGGAGTTGAGTTGTGCTCACTCCACTGCATCAAAGACGTTACATTGTGGCAGTAACAAGTCCAGCAAGCATCACCAAGAAGATGGTGCAGAAGAAGAAGAAAGAAACAGTTCAGCTTCTCTCTAAAATGGCTCCAGACAGACAACAAGTTAACACGTCATCAGAACATACAAACCATGTGACTAGCTCATATTGTTCTCACACTCAAGTAACCCCTGCGAAAACACAAGATTCTAGAAAGACATAATAAACCTGTTTACCCGCCATTCTGTTCCTTCCATTTGTAAACAATGTGCCACAGCTGGTAATGTGGTACATATCACAACAGACACAGCTTAGCAAGATGAATAACTGTTTATTAACTGCCTGTGCAGTGCAACTTCCCCCATCTCTGTTCTGCTCTGACTTGACTCCTCCCCCTTCCTGGCCTTATCCCTTTACCCCAGAATCAGGAACTACTCTCACATCTCCCCCACGTTAACAACCCCCCCGCCATGCTATTAAGTTTCTTCCAGCCCAGACAGTCAGTTCCTTATGACTCTATCAATTCAGCCTCTGTGGTGGGTGAACCTCTCGCCTGCTCCTTGCTCTGTATGGTGTGTGTGGGGGATTCCAGTTCACCCATTGGCTGCAGTTCTTCCTCCTGGTGCTGAATCTTGGCTGGGGTTTCCTCTTCCCCTGATGGTCCATGTAACACAGGCGCACTTTCATTTTCTTGTGGTGTGTCTTCCGTAGGCTGATGCCAAATGAAATCTGTGATCAGGAGGTACTAGGTCACTTGGAAATGAAAGAGGTCTAGTGTCATCTTTTTCCATGGCCTGTCTGGGAATTCTGATGGCAGTAGTGGTTCATGCCAGGCAGTAGGCTCTGGAATACATGCCAGCCATCTCTTCACCATCTCCCGGGAGTCTGGGCCACTACACTGATTCCCTTGTCCATGCTTGACATCTTGTGATTCCCTGGTGTCCATTGTGAATTTGGGAGGGGATTTCCTGGTGTATTTAGGAGGGGATTTGGGAGGGGATTTCCTGGGATGATCAGGTGGGTCCCTCTCATCAACAATCCATCTTGAACAGTAATCATGCACTTGCCAGAACTTCTGGCACTCCCGATATGATGCCGGCATAGAAGGGTTCTTCTCTTTTTTTATGGATTAACACTATCCTAGCATCATTTCAAGACGTGGGTAGCATACCAGTTTTAACACATTCATTAAATAACTCTGTTAAATGTACTGTCAAAATATCGGAAAACTTTTTATAGAATTCTGCTGGTAGCCCATACAGCCTTGGTGATTTTGCAGATTTCAAAAACTGTATGCAAGCTTGAACTTCTTGCACAGTAAAAGGTGCATTTAGAAGTTCCCAGTGTTCAGAAGATAATTTTGGGAGGTTGAGCTGATTTAAGTAAGATTTATTCCCCCCCCCCCACTTTGGGGATGGATACAGGTTTTTATAGAAGGAGACAAAACTATTAATTACCTCATCATTACTCTGTGCATATCTCTGGAGTTCTTGTCAGTATATTGGAGGTATTGCTCTTTTAGATTCTTCCTCTTTTAACTTATGATAGAAGCTTATCTGTCTTATTACTCTTTTCAAAGTGTTTTTGTTTTGTAAAGCTCAGAGGCCTCTCAGCTTCAAAAACACCTTTTATTTCTAACAGTTTTTTTTATGATGATTAATATCTTCCAACAAATTTGCATCTAGGTTTTCTTTATGCTTATCGTCTTAACTCCTTAATTTTCTTGACCAGATCTTTCCTATGCTTCGCTGGGCTGGTTCACATGACACGGGAACTGCGGGGGAGCAGAAGCCCCCCGCGGTTCCCGTGTCGTGCGAACACTGGCCAGGGGTGCCCCCGCGGGACGGCTCTGCGTGGGAAGCACAGAAAGTCACCATGGGTGGTAGAGGGGCCTCCCATGGCCGCACAGAGGTGGCAGCCCAGAGCAGCTGGAGCTGCGGCCTCTCTGGCCTGTAGGGGCAAATGGCCCCGCTGGGCATCCCGAGCTGCCACCAGGAGGCCTGCGCTGTGGTGCGGGGACTGCCGACTCCACCGCAGTCTGCCCACGTGTGCGCAGACGGACCCGTAGTGCCTCCCTCGCTTGCCGCCCGGGTTGTATGAACCAGCCCTCTCTCTGCTTTGCCAAAGTAGAGGAAATTCCTATGTAACAATACCAAATATAGGCTTTTGCTGTGTCCTGAGTGTTTGCCCGATTTATATCCTGTACTGGGTTGGTTTCAAAGAAATACTTTAATTTATCCCATATACAATAATTTACATTCTCGTTCTTCAGCAGGAAGACATTAAGGTTCCAGTTATCATTTTTAATCTTGCCATAAGGTAGCTGACATTATAAATATACTGGAGCATGGTCAGATAATGTTTTCTGACCTATACCTGTTTCTGTAATTAATTTATGAGATAAGGGGAAACAAAAAAATGTCTATTCTTGAGTAAGATTGGTGAGGAACTGAAAAAAGGAATAGTCCCTTTTATCTGGATTATAAAATCTCCAGGTGTCAATTAACTTAAGATATTCACATCCTTTAAAAAACACAGCTGGTAATGAGTTTTGACTGTCTTATGTCATGCTCTCTATCCAAGGTCAGGTTTGGAACTCCACTGAGATCTCCTCCTAACAGTATCTGATAATTGGGATATTCCTTCTTAAATCGTTTTCCATAAAAGCAACTTTGCGCTTGATTTGGTGCGTATATGTTGATTAATATTAACTTCCAATCTGCCCCCTAAGGATCAGAAAGCGACCATTGTCATCCTTTATCTGTTCCTCTCAATTAAATTGTACCAAAAGTCTAATAAAAATTGCAACCCCTTTTGTCTTAGTATCAGCATATGAAAAGAAAGTTGTTCCCAATCTTAAACTAAGCAAAACAACAACAACAAACAAAAAAACCCTGTATGTTGTTTCTTAATATGAGTTTCTTTTATGTATGTATGGTATGTATATGTATATGTATACACACACACACTTTAGGGCTTGTGCAGTTCTTCTTTTGATTGGATTATTGAGTCCTTTTACATTTCAACTTACAATTTGGACACTGTTCATTTTCAAATCAACAGTATTATAATGTATGTGAAATATGAGTCAACAAAAGCATTTACACCACAAGTTTTTCTCACTGTCCAAAAATCTCTTATCAATCTCATCTCTATTCACTTCTTCCTTATCAACCTCCTTGAGCAGGTAACCTATGTTAACCTTCCTTGTATTTGTTCTATTTGGGTTTAATTGTTCAGGGGTTTTGCTTCAACCTCTCATTCTCTAATTCACTTCTTCCTTTGTCTTTAACTAGTCTATATTATAAATTTTAACTCTTTCCTCCCCCCCCCCCGTGTGATTGGTGACAGATAGAAAATAGCAAGAAAATAGATAGAATTCCCATCAATTTTTAGATTAGGATTTTCTCACACTGTTTGCATAACCAAATCCTTAGAAGTACTATTTTCAAACATTACTAAGATATCTCTGTCAAGATTCCTCTTGTGTGCAATTGCTGAACTGAGTCTATATGCAATCTTAATATTAACTCCTTCTGAGCTCCCATAAGTGTTACAAGGAGATCATCAAGAAATGATGAAAGATCATAGCCTTCAGCTTTTTCTTTAATTGAGGAATTGATAAAAAGAGTAGAAGATGTGAACAAGGAATTCAAAAACATGGTAGGGATGATAGAAGGAGTTCAGTCAGAGTACGCACAGCTGCAATTAGCCAAAAATATATATATAATAATCAGCAAAGATTGCTGTGTTAGAAAGGCACTTGGAAGAATTGGATAATAACAATAGACATACAAGTATTAAAATTAGAGGTATCAAACATTTCTGATTAACTTCCGTTTTTTCAAATCTCACCTCAAATTTTAGTGGTTGTTGTTGGGGGAAAGGGAAATTTGGTATATCGCAGCAGAGATATGTGGAAGCTTTCCCCACTAACTAACTTAAAACTGCAAGGCTGTTCACCATGGTGTCTGACCCAGAAGGCTATTTAGGATTAAAAACAATCCAGACTAGTCATCAAACAAAACATAAGGTTTGTTGTACTCACAACATCTAGTATTCTTGCATGGGTGTTAGTCCATGCAGTCACAGCTTAAAGTTGGTTACAGTCTGTTAGAAGTCAGCATGGCTGGAAGAGAGCCAGCCAGGCACCTGTTGCTTTCTTGAGGTCCAGGGAGAGAAACTACCTTTAAGGAAAATTCCCATGTGTGGAAGGCAGGTTAGTTCCCATTAACCCATTCCTCCCCTAGTGACCCTATGCATGCAAGGTTACCCATATATATAGTAGTTTCCCCTCAATTTCTTGCTTGGTTTTTTCTAGTTTTGTATTCGGCTGTTTCTCAAAAGCTTTTATTTTATCATTAAGATTCTTAAATTCATGTGAAAACATTATCTTATTTTTTTAAAAAAATAAATTTTATTTAGTTATTATAAACTTCATACCACACTGTAAAACAAAAACATACAACTACAGTAAATCATATGGTGCACCTCCCACCCACCTAGGGACCAACTAATATACATCCATCCCCTTAATCAATTGAATTCCACATTCCAAAAATATAACATATCCTGACAAGGCATACTCCCCTTCCCCTTTATTACTACATAGTCTAATAATTGATTCCATATATCCATAAAATTCTTCTTCTTTAACTGTCCCTTTTTGCATTTGATACTACAAGTTAGTTTATCATTTAGGGCTATATCCCAAACATCCTTATACCAATCAGTTATTAGAAAAACATGTTGTACTTTCCATTTCCTCGCTATCATTAACCTAGCCGCAGTTAACAAGTTTACAATTAGTTCCTTCATATTCTGGGCACAAGTGACTTTATCGGTTATTGATAACAATGCAAGTTTAGGACAGACCTCTAGATTAATACCAATAATTTCTGATATTTCTGTAAAAACCTCTCGCCAGAACATTTTTACAACTCCACCACATATGAGCATATGTACCTATTTCCTGACATCCTCTCCAACAGAGTACGGAGCAATTGTAATCTATTCTATTTAATCTTACTGGCGTTAGCTACCATTGAAAACATTATCTTCATCTCCTGCATTAGTTCCATCCCTTCCACAACCGTACGCTTATGCAATCTGGTATACATAACTTGAAGTTCAAGTTGCTGTCAAAAAATACCATTTGCACAGAAACAAAGTACACATAATCCAATCAAATCACATGGATTAATTGCACACATCCCCCTTTGCTAGAGTTAATGACACATAACCCACTTGCAGCACAACCATTAATCAATACAAACCCTATTGCGTCTGTTCATAGGTCTCTGCCTTCACCTCTGGGTGGCCAAAGGGGCAAGCCCTTCTGGCTGCACCCCTCCAATGGTGACACATCAGTGACACACTCCAGCCCAGTGCTCTCTGCAGTCTTTTATCGG
Source organism: Shinisaurus crocodilurus (assembly GCA_021292165.1). Taxonomy (NCBI): domain Eukaryota; kingdom Metazoa; phylum Chordata; class Lepidosauria; order Squamata; family Shinisauridae; genus Shinisaurus; species Shinisaurus crocodilurus. The sequence goes on along the minus strand of CM037879.1, from coordinate 191,898,935 downwards.
ACTGTTTAAACCAGGGTTTTCCAACCTTGTCCCCAGATGTTGCGGGCCTGGCCTACAGCTCCCAACATACCAAGCCAGCATGGCTAATGGCAAGGGATTCTGGGAGCTGTAGTCCAGTAACATCTGGGGACCCAAGGTTGGAGAGCCCTGGTTTAAAGCCTCGTTCTGGCACTTCTGCCTCAACAAACTTATCCTACCTAGAAAGTTGTTCTTAAAGCTGTAATTCTCCCAATAAAGTGGTCTGACCTTGCTGCTGCTGCTGCTGCTGTTGGAGCATCCTGGGGGGCTGGGAGTCACAGAGCAGAAGACAATAGTTTCACCCCTTATTTGCCAAGTCTCCACCTGCAGGTATGTACATCTCTATTTGGCTTATCCATAATAAGCTTTGGAGCACACCACTCTGTAGGCTCAGCCACTGGTTTCATAGATTTCATAGATCATAGAGTTGGAAGGAGCCTACAAGGCTATCAAGTCCAAGTCCAACCCCCTGCTCAATGCAGGAAACTAGAGGAGGGGTCTCCCATCCAAGTAATAACCAGGCTTGACCCTGCTTAGCTTTCCACGCTCAGACAAGCTGAGCCAGCATAAGCCACAGGTTCAATAACCTCTTTCTCAATAATTCCTTCCAGACTTTTCTTCTTCCAGCCTTTTGTTGAGCAGTGGAATTGGCACTCACCTGGGAACACTAATGGAGAAGGATTTAGGGTCTGGTTTCAATTTGATCTTATATGGTGTATCCACCTGGCCTAGACCTTGAAACTTGTTCGTTAACTGCTGACATAATGTTTGCTGCCATGTGGCTCGGGCATTTAATCAACTCCAGGTCCTCACATGCTCTTGAGTCCCAACAGGGATCACTCTAAGACAGTGTTCTCTAACCTTGGGTCCCCAGATGTTTTTGGCCTACAACATAGGCTTTTTGTAGGCCAAAAACATCTGGGGACCCAAGGTTGGAGAACACTGCTCTAAGCCTTTTACCACATGAACCAGTTCTCTAATATCTTTACCATTACACTGCATGGTTGCTATGAAGCTCCCCACTGTTACTAGTTGTTCTAAAGAACCCTTTAGGAGGGTCTTGTCTGACTTCAGCAATCTCTGCCTTGAATATACATAGTCTAAACACAGGCTGTGGGATAGCAGTGACCTCCGCCCCAGCATCCAGCTAAAATTCCATTGATGTCCATCCCATCTTGATTTTTGCTGGCTATGCTTTTATTCTCATGTCACATGTCATTCTCACAAATCCAAGGAAGCCAATTGAAGTAGTTTCAATTTGCTCTACTGCTACTCCTGCAAAGCATGCCTTTACAAAATGCCCCTTTTTTCTTTCAATTGTAGCAAATCTTTTCCTGTGATATGTTCCTTTCAGTATTTCTTTCCAGTACACCACCAGCATTTTTCTTCCTTGTTTTGTGGGTCCATCTTCTAAACTGTCCCTATACCTCCCATGTGTTGTACCCCGTAGTCTCCAATTGCCCCGAAAATGCCGGGACCATCACTAAAACCCTTAAGCTTCTCACTTTTGTCATGCAGAGTCCAAAATTCCCCTGCCTCCCACAAATGCAAGCTACTTTAAGCTGCTCTTAAAGGGGCCATGGGCAAAATTGCACCTAAGCTTGCAATTTTAGCTTAGCTGCAATTTTGCCCATGGCCCCTTTAAGAGCAGCTCTCTGCTTAGGCTCGAATAGCAGCAGTAAGCAGGGAGGGACCAGATTCTGCTAAGCTGGGAGGGCCAGGCGAGGATGTGTGCACACATATGCTCTACCTGCTGCCTCTTCTGCACGTTGCTGTGGGAAAGCGATTAGCTGGGTGAAAAGAAGGTGGAGGCTGTACCTGCTGGCCTGGACTGATGGAGAGGTGAATGAAGGAATTTATCATATGATTCCTATCTTTATATCGCCAAAGATTTTGTTTCCTAATAGAGCTGACTCTGTGCCTCTAACAGGTGAGGTTACAGTGTCAGAGGGAAATGCAAGAAACTTCCCTTTCTCTCTGAAGTACCATGTTTCGGGGTGTGGGTTGGGTTGGTGGGTGGGTAAGCTTCACCTGTTGAATTTGTGCCAATCCTGACAATTTTAAAACAAAACGAGATTGCTCTGCAAGCAGTTCTGTTTGTCCATGCACTTTTCTCTGTGCCAAATGTGGTCAATATTTGGTTTACATAAAACAGGGGTGGGAATTGTGTGGCCCTCTAGATGTTGTTGGACTGCAACTCCCAGCACTCCTCACCATTGGCTCTGCTGGTGGGGGCAGCTGGGAGTTGCAATCCAACAACATCTGGAGGTCTGCACAATTCTCACCCCTGCCATAAAAGGTACGGGTTTGCTTTGAAGCTATCTTTTTCCTGCTCTTTCCAAATCTGCAACTGATGTGCTATGTAACTTTGACTTTTGTTTCTAAATGTTGCAGAGTGCTTTTCTTTGGGATAAAACATGAAACAGGGTCCCTGGTGACACTGAAACTAAGTGGCAGTAACTCCCTTCGCTTGTGTTGTGTTGTTCTGGTTTGAGTTTTATGGAAAGGACCTCTGTACTTTAGGATGTAATCCTATACACACTTTCCTGTGAGTAAGTCCCATTGAACGTAATAGGACTTACTTCGGAGTACACATGCATAGGATTGCACTGTTGTTCTGTTTTCAGAGCAGTGGTAAATTTTACTTGGTTCTACCTGTGTACCCCATGTGAAAGTCTTTTTCTAACACATGCTGAAGTGCAATGGAGAAAGCTCTCTACAGTAATGATTAGGATTATTCTGCAGGGATTTTGGGGTGTTTTTTTTTTTTTTTTAATGCATTAGAAGGGAGTTAGCAGAAAACACACCCTCCTCAAGAGAAAGAAAGAAAAAATCCCAACTACCTCAAATAGCAGCAACAAACATCATCATTCCATTTTGGTATTATTGTTCAATTGCAGTGTTGTTATTGGTGGGTTTTGTTTTTTTTAAAAAAAATTAAGTACAATAGAGCCCACATGGTTTTTATTTTCTGAGTGGAGAAAGTAGGAGCTTGTAGGGTGGGCCTGTGAACCACTTTGCACACTCAGAGATATCTAAATGGTAAATATTATAAATTCAAAGACTTCTGTGCTTAAAATGCTGCAGTTTTGTGTGTTTCCTCTAATAACTTTTGTACTTGGCCATGCCCTTTGGTTGCCTGGCCAAACCCTTGGCCATGCCCTCATGTTGCCTGGCCACACCCTCTTGATCACACCTTCATGTTGCTTAACATGTACCTCTTACAAATTCACATGTGTGTCCCTATTTTCATCTGTGAAATGTTGGAGGGTATGGTACCCTTTCCCTCTGGCTAGAAACACTGCCCACCTGAGTGGTAATGCTGCTGCTGCTGCAAGGGAGGTATGATTGTTGTTTCTTAACACTCTCATGTTCTCTTCCTGTAGTGGCTGCTATTTCCAAAGTGAGCCGCTCATCTAATTTCAGCTTTTAGACCAGCGCTCTCCAACCTTGGGTCCCCAGATGTTGCTGGGTTACAGCTCCCAGCATACCCAGTCAGCATGGCTAATGGCAAGGGATTCTGGGAGCTGTAGTTCAGCAACATCTGGGGACCCAAGGTTGGAGAGGTTTTAGACACACCATGAGGTCTTTGACTTCCATAAGAATTCTGCCACAGATCAGATCATCATGAAAAGCCCCATATTCACTGTGCTCAGCAAGCGAGTATAGAGATAATAAAATCCTCTTCTGGTTCATTGTCTTTTTGTACACATGAATTAAACTTTGCCTGTTCATAAATCACATTGTGCTTCACAATGAAATACTTTTCAAAACTTTCCATCACTATATTATATTTCTTTGAATCTCCCTCACTCAGCCTTAACGAAAGCAGAATATCATCTGTTTGGACCCATTAGGTAAACCCATGTATTAATCTGCTCCTCTTCAGGTTTGCTTTTGAACCCTGAAGCTATCTGGAATGTCTTAAATCTGCACCTCCATTTTGTACACTCACTGGCAACTGTAAATAGAAATGGGTCAGGGGACTGGACATTTAAGGAAGTTGGTGCCATTTTTTTTCCTGCCAGAGGTGTAGACCTCTGTTCACCTTCACAGTTTATAAGAAGGCCAAAGTGTCTCTTGGTACTCCTTTTCTTCTTTTTCCTTTCTCTTTTTCTGTCAGATAGTGGGTCCTCCATGCTTTTTTTTTAAAGGGACATATACGGGCATGTCCCTTTGAAAAAACCATGTGGATCCCTGTAAAAAAAACAAAAACAAAACCCTTTTTGAAGGAGCCAGAGTTCCCAATATCCAGGGAAACCTGGCCCCTTGAATTTGTCTGGGGGGGGTTGTGGGGAGGGGAGTGATGTCATGCCCCCCTGGAGGAATCCTCCTCAGAGGAAGAGCAAGAGATCCCAGAAACTGAGAGCACCCCAGATCAGCCACTGTCACCAGATCAGGAGGAGCCTGGGCATAAAAAGTGGGTGACTTGCACTTTCCCACCTTCCTGAGCACCTAGAGTCTCAGGAAAGGTGGGGAAAGTGAGAGGACCCTCAGAGGAGCCAGGTCCCCCCCCCAAAAAAACCCTTGAGGATCTTGCTGTGAAGGGGGAGACTGACTGGCCACCCCCTTTTCATGAGCAAAGATCACTCACTGCTTTGGTTTCTCTTGACAGGTTGCCTTTTGACAGCTGTCAAGACAAACCAAAGGCAAAAATAAAGGTCTTGGCAGCCTCTCTGGGTCAATGCCCATGAAGGGTGTGTGAAGGTTCCGCTACTGCAGGGACCCCTCGACCTGCCTTTGGAAGATCTCTGCCTCTTCTCAAAGCCTCTCCCGTTCCAGGAGATCAAATCCTTTGCCTGCTTCCAGTAGCATGGGTGTAGGCTTTAGACGTGGTGAATAAGTCACTCCAAACTCTCAGGGTACACAACAACACTTTACTTATTATATTAGGGTATTTACTTAATAGAGTGGTTATATTCAAAAGCAAGTATGATAAAATTAAACAAACAAATAATACAAGGTTCTCTAGCTTAACTTCAGACTACCTCTCTCCTCTGCAGTCAGTCTCTCTCTCCAGTCTGCTGACGACACCCCACACATATATAGCCTTCCCAGGATTGGAAGGTTATAATCATGTGACTTTGAACAGGAGATATAATTCTTAACTTCTATTGGGTGAACTAAAACTCTCAAACTCCCCCTCCCATCCTGAAGTGTTTGGGCCTTCAGGCTTCAACAAATCTAGGGAAGTGTTTGGGCCTTCAGGCTTCAGCAAACTTAAGCCTGTGTAGGCCTCAATCCTTCACATCTTCCCCCCCTTCTCCTCAAGTGGAACAATTTCCCTTTTACAGAAGAGAATTGTGAAACGTTAACCTACACAAAAAGGCAACTGTTTTTTGGTTATTTCCTAGACAAAGCATCGGCTATCACATTCTCCTTCCCAGGCACATGTTCAATGTTCATTTGAAATTCCTGCAATTTCCAAGACCATCTCTGAAGCTTGGAGTTGGTATTTTGCATTGTTTGTATCCATTGTAAGGCATGATGATCAGTCCATAAAGTAAATTCTTGCCCCAAAACATAAGGCTTGAGCTTGTCCAGAGCCCACACTACTGCCAGACATTCCTTTTGGATCGTAGACAGGTTTCTCTCCCTGGGTAGGAGCTTCCTACTCAGGTAGGCTACTGGATGTTTAACAGAGTCATAGTCTTGTAACAATACTGCACCTATGCCAGTCTCAGAGGCATCTGTAGCCACAATAAAGGTTTTTTCAAAGTCAGGTGCTCTTAACACAGGCCTTGAGCTTAAAATGTCTTTTAGTCTATCAAAAGCTCTTTGACATTCATCAGTCCACACAATTTTGTCAGGTTTACATTTCTTGGTTAAATCAGTCAAAGGTCCAGCAATTTCACCAAAATGGGGAACAAATCTCCTGTAATACCCAGCAAATCCCAAGAATGACCTGACCTGTTTCTTGGTTGTAGGTATGTCCCAGGTTCTGATAGCTTCAACCTTGTCCCATAAAGGTGTGATATGACCATTTCCAACCCTGTGCCCTAAGTATACTACCTCTGGCACCTTCTGCACCTGTAAAACTACTCCACTCCTCTCATAGTGTGGCTTCATCATATTTACATGTACTACCCTGGGTCTTTTTTCAGATTTTTCTTTAACCACCACATAGGTTAAATCATCCATTTTCTCTCTGACTGTGTAGGGGCCTTCCCAAGCAGCCTTAAGCTTGTCTTTGCGCAGGGGAAGAAATATCATTACCTGATCCCCTACCTCAAATACTCTAGAGCGTGCCTTTTGATCATACCAGAACTTTTGCACCTCTTGGGCTTTGGTTACATTGGCTTGAACTAGTTTAGAGTGTATCTAGGGTTTGTCTAAGTTTTAACACATAATCCACCACAGAGGTTTTGTTTTCTACGAGTTTACCTTCCCAGTTTTCCCTCAGGAGATCAAGAGGGCCTCTCACTCTTCTGCCATACAACAGCTTGAAAGGTGAGAATCCCGTTGATTCCTGTGGAACTTCCCTGTAGGCAAAGAGTAGGTGTTGCAGTTTGTCATTCCAGTCATTTGGGTGTGTGTTTACATAAGCCCTAATCATTCCTTTGAGTGTGGCGTTAAATCTTTCCACCATTCCATTGCATTGGGGGTGATAAGGAGTGGTTTTCAAGTGTTTTACCCCGCAACACTTCCACAGACACTCCATTATCTCGGAGAGGAAATTTGACCCACAATCTGTTAAGATTTCAGAGGGAAATCCAGTTCTGAAAAATATAGTTAGCAAAGCCTCAGCTACAGACGGAGCATCTATAGAGGTTAGTGCTACAGCTTCTGGGTATCTTGTGGCAAAATCCACCACTGTGAGGATGTACTTTTTTCCCTTGTGGGTGGGTTTAGTGAAAGGCCCTGCAATATCCATGCCTACCCTGAAGAAAGCTTCTCCTATAATAGGCAGAGGCTGCAAAGGGGCTTTACTGTGATGCCCTGCCTTCCCCACACGCTGACAGGTTTCACAAGACCTGCAGTACTCTGCTACTTGCTTAGCAATTCCAGGCCAAAAGAAGTTTGCCATGAGCCTTTGTTTAGTCTTGTTTTTCCCCAAGTGCCCTGCACATGGCACATCATGGGCTAGTTCTAGCAACCTTAGCCAGAATTGGTTAGGTACTACCAGTTGCTTTAGTGGTTCCCAGGTTAACTCTTGGGTTTTTGGTAACCACAGCCTATACAGCAATCCTTTCTCCCAAATAATCTGCTCCCTTCTTTCCTCAGAGAAGGGCCTCTCTTGAGGGAGAGCAACTCTTTTCAGAGGCTCCAAACTAGGATCGCTGAGGACTTCCTGCTTGAATTCCTCTACTCCTCTTATATCAGGAAAAGGGGTCTCTAGCGCCTTTTCCTCTACAGAACCACCTGCCTCGGTTGTTTCACTGGCTTTCAGGTCTACAGGTTGCATGGAGGCTTGTTCTGTTTCGGTTTGGGGAGGGTCTGGGGTTGGTTTTGGACCTTCCGGAATCACTGTGGGTTGTACCTCTAGTACCTTTTCTTTTACCCCATTAGCTTTTGCCTGGTCCTGCCTTGAAGTTTCCTCCCTTTCCTTTTGCTTGCGGGTTACCACACATATTTGAGCTTCTGGGCCCATTATATCCTTTCCCACAATGATAGGGGCAAATTGGGTTGGAGGTTCCATCACCCTTTTTACTTGGGGCTTCCCATTTCCCCCCCTTCTTCTCAGACTCAGTCCTGGGGCCTAACCCTTCCCGGTTTTCGATCAGTTTGTCAGCCATTTCTGCAGCTTGGTTTACTGTTTCAGGATCTTTATCCTTAACCTTCAGTTTTATTTCTCTGGGCAACCAAAAATAAAACTGATCCAGAGCCATAAGCTATAGCACCTTTTCCCTGTTGTCAGCTTTTGCTTCATCCACCCATTTTAGTAGCAGGTTTTTTAATTTTGTTGCAAACTATACCATAGATTTACCAGGTTGAGGTGTTAACCCTCTGAACTGTTTCCTAAAGTGCTCAGGGCCTAACCTGAACCTTTTAAACACTGTTTCTTTGAATTGAGCATAGGAAACAGCCTCCCCCTCTGGCATGCTATTATAAATCTCTGCCAGCTCCCCTTTGATTAAATTAGGCACAAACTTCATGTAGTCACCCTCCTGCAGTCCCCACTTCTGTGCTGCCCTTTCAAAAGTGGTCAGGAACACTTGTGGGTCTTCTCCTGGGGTGTATGCTGTGAAGTCCTTAGGGGTAACTCTGACAGGCTGCTCCTCTTTCAATTTCATCATCCTTTCCTCGTGTTTGCGTTGTTCCTCTTGGGCTTGAAGTTTCTCCTGGTGCAGCTTTTCCTCATGACTGCGTTGCTCCTGCCGCACCTTTTCCTCGTGTCTGTGTTGTTCCTCTTGGGCTTGAAGTTGCTCCTTCTGGGCTTGAAGTTTCTCCTGTTGCAGCTTTTCCTCATGTCTGCGTTGCTCTTCCTGGGCCTTAAATTGCTCCTGTTGCAGTCGAAGCCGTTCCCATTCTAACCTGGTCTCTTCTTCCTTCTGCTTTGCCACTAGCCGCAGTTCCTGTTCACGGAGCTCCCATTCTTTTGTTTGGGGTCCTGGTACACTAGGGCTAGAGTGTGCAGCTCCTTCTATTGCCGCTGGGAGATCAGCATAACTTTCAGTTCTTCTGCTGTTTTCTCCTCCCATGACAAATTGTCCTTTTTACACTGCTCAATCAGGGCAGTTTTGTTCATGGAGAGATATTGGCTCATTTTAATTGCCTCACTGGGTCCCTATTCCGCAGTCCTGAAGTTAAAACATACACTGCTTTTGCTAGTTCTGTTAGTAAAAAACCCAATTACTGTTTGGAGTGCTTAATCTCACTGTTCAGGATCGCTCCGCTGCCACCATCTGTCAAGGTTCTGCTACTGCCTCTTCTCAAAGCCTCTCCCGTTCCAGGAGATCAAATCCTTTGCCTGCTTCCAGTAGCATAGGTGTAGGCTTTAGACGTGGTGAATAAGTCACTCCAAACTCCAAAACTTTACTTATTATATTAGGGTATTTACTTAATAGAGTGGTTATATTCAAAAGCAAGTATGATAAAATTAAACAAACAAATAATACAAGGTTCTCTAGCTTAACTTCAGACTACCTCTCTGACTGCAGGGTGCCCGCTGCATTTTAACAGGAGACACCCCCTGGACAATGCCCAAGTGAGGCAGGCCATTTCGGACTTGTGCAAGTGTGCACTTATGCAAGTCCGACAAGAAAAAATAAAAATATGAAAAAATTAGCCAACTTTTGGTGTGCAAAAGTAATAATAATAAAAAAGGATTGATGAACCAGAGACAGGCCCTCCAATGTGCCCCTTGTCACTTTGAAGGAGCTGTCACTAGCTGTCAAATCACTTTTTGCAATCTGAAAAAAGAAAAAAAAAGGTAAAGGGGGCAAAAAAGCCACAGCAAGTGCAAAAGTGTTCATGATCGCAGCGGGGGGAAGGCAGACAAGTCGGTCCTGCCTCAGGGTCCCTTGGGATACCTACAGGAGGACCAAGGGAGAGTGAGGGGCAAACAACTGATGGTGAGCCCAGTCATCTGTCAGGCGTACCGTGGGTTGTTTGCACAACAACCAACCTACTCTGGCTTATTGCCAGGGTGGGTTAGCATGACATTTGGCACCCCCATGGAGTCAATAAGCAGGAGTTGAAGTTACTGGCCCTTCAAGCCCTTGCTCAGTTTTAGAAAATATATGTATGCCCTCTGTTAAAAACGAGTTGCCAACAAGGCCGTTATATTCTTCAGGGAAGCCAGGCCTTTATGCATCTTGAATAATATAAATAAATCAGCAGGCACCAGCCTGTGGAACGGTTTCCTCTGCTTTTTCTCTTTCCTTACAGCTAGGGTTGTTCTGAGCTATGGGACTTGGTTGTAGGTAAAGAAACCCCTTAGAGGGCATTACTGGTTCATGCTCTCAGAGACTTGTGGGGTTGTGACTCAGGAGGGCCTCCATCAACACTGAAAAGGTGGGGACAGAGGCAGGCAGTGAACTGTTTCCAATCTCACGGCTGATACAGTTGACAGGCGGAGGTATTATCTGCCTCTTGCTTTGATTAACAAAATGTCCACAAGGTTAGATACACTGCAGATCTCCTTTCATTGTTAAAGCTAATAAACCATGGCCATAGTCAGCTCAATGTCAAGTGTTGTCTTGCCTTTTTATTCCAGGTGTGATTGCAAATAGCTGCCCAAAGAGAGAATTTATTTATTTATTTAGAGAAGACATCAGAAATATTGGATAGGAAATATTAAATAAACAAAGGCTTCGCATCAATATCTTGTACTGTTAATGTGAACTGTTGCAATAAAGGGCAACCTTCAAGGAAGATACTTTTGCTACAAAATAATTCATTAACTACAAATACAGTAATACTTTGGATTGCAAGTAACTTGGTCTGAGAGCGTTTTGCAAGACAAGCAAATAAAAAATTTTTTTTTTGATTTGATAAACAAGCAAGGTCTTGCAAGACAAGTCGTAGGAATGTAACCGCTCGCCTCGAGCGGGCGTAGTGGGCAGAAATTGGCCCCGCTCACGCCTGCCAGAGACTCGCTTTGATATAAGAGTGTTTTGGATTACAAGCACGTTTCCGGAACAAATTATGCTTGCAATCCAAGGTATTACTGTAGAGTGGTAGGGAAGGTAGAGAAGGGAATTGGTGGCTCATCTGCAGAACAAGAAGTGCAGTGGATGAATAAAGCTGTACCTCGTTGTGATTGCTACTGAAGAGCCCAACAGTTTCATGTTTCATATGTACAGAAAAGATGGCATTCATTTCCCCTTCTGCCATACCAAAAACAGCATCTGTGCCCTTATTCATTATTAATGAGAAATAGATTTTACTTAATTACCAGTGTCAAGAGGAAGTGATCCTTTCTGCTAATGGCCATCTTCATTCCAATTATCCCTAAAGGGTAATAAGAGCTCACTTTTTGTTAATGCATCTCATTAGCGATGGATCATATTACAGCCACCTAACCTGCTGCCCCATTACAGAAACAGACATTTTTTTCTGGAGAAGTGTGAAAAAAAAAAAAATTCCACCCCAGCTACAACCAGTGGCTGAACATGAATGATTTTTCTTAAGGTTTTATTGATTTGTATCTTGTTCACAACCCTGTAAATTGGTGGGAATATGTTGGGCTTAGATCCCAGTACTTCAACTTACCTGGTTGAGAGTGTTGGGTCGATTATGAGAAAGGAGATGAATATGATGTGTTTCATTCTGTGTTGATAAATGTAGACCAAGGATGGCCAACTGGAGCTGGTGGGATCATTTTGTCTGGCCCCCAAAAGCCTGTGAGCATCTGAGCACCAATAGTGTGGCCCCGTATTGGGTAAGCTATTTCCTACAGCCAAGTCTTCTCTTCTGAGCCAGGACTACCATTTCAGTTTTCAGTAGGTGATGGATAAGATTCCCTGGAAGGCTGAAATATATCCCACTCATGAATATATTCAAGATTCAATTAGTTGGCAAAGCTACTTTCCAAGATGAAACAGTAAAAAGCAGTGCATTTTAAGATAATATAATGTAGTTTTAAAAAATTGCAGATTAATGCAGACATGGGACAGAATGGAGTTCTGGGTAAACATGTGTGAAAGTAACACAGACCGGAAATAGACTGATTTGCCCATCCCTGTTCACTAACAGACGGCCAGCTTGTGCCACTGAGTGAGGGAAGAGGGATGGGTGTATTTACTGGAGGGTGTCACAAGGTGGCGGTAGAAGCACTTCAGCTGCCATTTCAAGACTGTGCAGGCACATGGCTGAGAAGTGAATAGCAGTGGCTTGCACATCACTTCCCCTGTGCTTATCCAATATCCATTCAGCAGTCATGTGCCAGAATGATAACAAAGTAGCAGCATTGGTCCCTCTTTCATCACCTCATGATGCTCTCTGGTAAGTGTACCAGATTTGGCCTCCCGCGTTCAAGACATTCAGTGGTACGAGGTGGTAGTCCATGAACCGCTGCACAAGCTGCTGCTGGGTGGTAGGGTCCTGAGGTGGCAGAATGACCTGTACCACTTCAGATTATAGTTGGGGGAAATCACATTTTTGAGTGCTCCCCCACAGTGAAAGGAACTCCATGCAAGTAGAAAACAAGCAAAGGAGGCAGAGAGCTAGTCTAGAACCTGATTCCTAATGTGCTGGTTTTCTACCAGAAAGGACTGATCTGTATCAAGGTATTTTAAGTATTGTGGTTTAAAGTTTTTATTTTAATTGTGTTACTAGGTAGTTCTGCTATTGTTAGTCACCTTAAGAACTTGAAAAATATTTCATTTAAATAAAATGTAGATTTCTTTGCACCCAGTGGTGTAGCTGAGGCTGGACCTTGGGGCCAAAGTCCGGGACCCTGCAGCCCTGGGAACTTCCAAATGGCCACCCAGAGAGCAGCAGCTGTTAGGAGCATCAGGGCAGCACAAGCTGACTTCATTTTATTCCTGTAGTCATGATGGTGCTATGATTTAGTGAGTCTAGAATGCAAGACTGCACATGCTGAGAGTATTACTTATTTTTTTTAACAGGGTTGGCAAACAGTTATGTTGTTGCTGTTCTAACATATCGGGAATGAAGAAGCATTTCACCCAGTGTGGCGTAGTGGTGAGAGTGTTGGACTGGGACTCGGGAGATCCGGGTTCTAGTCCCCACTCGGCCATGAAACTCACTGGGTGACTTTGGGCCAGTCACTGACTCTCAACCTAACCTACCTCACAGGGTTTTTGTGAGGATTAAATGGAGAGGAGGGGGAGGATTATGTAAGCCGCCTTGGGTTCCTTGCAGGAAAAAAGGCGGGGTATAAATATAATAAATAAATAAATTAATTAAATAAATAAAATTGTAAAGCATAGAATGGCAGTTGGGGGATGGAGAGGAGAAATGTTAGTTGTGTGCGTCACAATTGAAGTAATACACATGGCTATTTAAAGGGGTCATGGAATCATAGGATCATAGGTAGAGTTGGAAGGGGCCTACAAGGCCATCGAATCCAACCCCCTGCTCAATGCAGGTATCCAGGTCAAAGCATCCCTGACAGATGGCTGTCCAGCTGCGCCTTGAATGCCTCCAGAGTGGGAGAGCCCACCACCTCCCTAGGTAGTTGGTTCCATTGTCTTATTGCTCTGACAGTCAGGAATTTTTTCCTGATGTTCAGGTGGAATCTGGGTTCCTGTAACTTGAGCCCATTATTCCGTGTCCTGCAAACTGGGATGATCGAGAAGAGATCCTGGCCCTCCTCTGTGTGACATCCCTTCAAGTACTGGAAGAGTGCGATCATATCTCCCCTCAGTCTCCTCTTCTGAAGGCTAAACATGCCCAGTTCTTCCAGTCTCTCCTCATGGGGCTTTGTTTCCAGTCCCCTTATATGTCCAGGGTCTAAAGTTACCTAGTTGCACCACTGTTTGTACCCGCTCGGGGGGGGGGGAGGGTGTAGTAGTGGTTGCAAGACTGCACCCCAGAGATCTGTGCTGGAGCTTTAAAACCACTCATTCAGCAGGAGATCAAGAGGTGTGACTTCTCCTGCCAATTCCTTCCCCGGTCCTACCATCCGCTTCCTCCCCTGCCTGCTGTGGGCACACCTGGAGTTTTGCACACTACTGTAGCTGGAGGTGGTGAAGGGCAGGGCTGGAGAAGAACGAGGTGGATCTGTTGCTTAGCTTTAAAGCTACAATGCGAATCTCCATGTTGCAGCTTGGTAGCTCTACACTCCAACCCCCCCCCCCCTGTAGAATCCTGTTCCTCGCCCTTTTTTCTTCTCTTCCTTTAACTCAAATTCTGCTGTTAATCTGGAGTAACACTGTTAACTTAATCAATACAACCTCAGTTCAGCTATTATCCCAGGACTCTTCTGACTCTGGTGTTGGCTACTTTTCTGTGTTGCAGAAAGAGAATTTTCAGTGTCTCACAGCTGCTGCAGTTACAATTAGGATGACTTCCTTGAAAGCAAGGCTTGTATTAAACAAGAGATTTTTTTTAGATATTTCCAAAGTCTCTCTCTCTCTCATTTTTAAATGTAGTCCTGTGTTTTATGAAGCAAGTATGGAATTAAATGTACATGGGAGACAGTTTGCAGAACATTGTGGCAAGTGAGAAATGCCAAAATGCAGTTAGCCATCTGTTAGGAAATCAAGGGAGACAGACAGCTAGGATCTGAGGAGAAACATTGTGTCCTGGAATCCTGCTGGTTTAAATTTGCACATTCCCCATTCATGTAGATAATTACTCACATCTTATGCTGGTGTAACCCAAGTGCAACATTTGGCCCATTAGCCTACATATATTTGAAAATAGACTAGAAAACTTTCTTTTTGAAAGGAATATAAAAGACATTTAATATGTCTTAGATTTGAGCAAAACTCAAAGACAATTTTATTCAATATATGATTTTAGTGCATCCCCTTACTGAGTTTTTCTAAGACTTTTCTAGACTGAGAGGTTAAAAATCTGGAATTATTGGAGTAGTTTTATAAGTTGCATTGTGTAAAAAAGACTGAGTAGATTCTAGGATGACTGGAATGATGACAGCCATGGGGTGGAGACTATTTCTGTCTTTAAAGTCAGAGTTATGTGAAGACAAGGAAGGAGACTGTAGCAGCACCAGGAAGTTGATAAGAATGCCAAGGAAAGGTGTGATTTACAGATACGTTGTTGACATCTGAGTGATTTCTGTGGTGTGTGAAATGTCCTTTCCGCATGATACAGCCAGTGAGGTGCATGTCACTGGGTATGACTCCTCTGGTTGTTCTCGGCCATTACCACACTTTGATATGCTAGTACAAAGGTACACTGCCTCTGAACACGGAGGTTGTATTTAGCTACTATCTATTTGTAGAGCACCTACAATAACTAGGAAAGGGCTGCAGCTCAGGGTGTTGTGGTGGAGTACATGCTTTGCACGTAGAAGGTCTTGGGTTCAGTGTCTGGCATCTCCAGGTAGAGCTGGGAAAGACCCCTGTCTGAAATCCTGGAGAGCCGCTGACAGTCAGTGTAGACCAGCCTTCCCCAACCTGGCACCTTCCAAATGGGAATGTCAGAGAGATCCGCAATGGATTCAAATGAGTTTGGATTTCTATGAATCTGACCTGAATATTGCACAGCGGACTGACTTTTTCTGAGTTGTGGAGACTTGCAGACCATTAAAAAAAAAAAACTTGGGGGGGTGGATTTGCAGAGGTGCGCACTTGCGCAGATGCACATTTACAAACAGGAACAAAATTCTTGTACATCACTAAAAATAAATAAATCCAGTTCCATCAATCAGTGGACAATGGAATGAAAGGCACCTGTGCAAAACAGACTGAATGGATGTAACAAAATCCATACATCCCTACCTCCAGGTGTGTTGGACTACAACACCCAGCATCCCCCCAGGCAGCCATGTTTTAGTCCAACACTTCTGGAGGCACCAGGTTGGGGGAGGCTGCTGTAGACAATGTTGAGCCAGATGGATCAGTGTTTTGACTCGGTAGGAGGCAGCTTATGTTTCTCGGCACTGCACATAAAACACAATAAAAGATGCATTGCAGCTGGCCAGAATTTGAGTGGTGAGACTGCTGCGAAAGTGTGTCCACCACGTTTCACTCAAATGTACAATCTTCTCTTCTGGACTGAGCCCCAGGGAAATGCCAGAGTTCTGCCAGCTGTGCACAGCACCAGTGACATTATTAACCCGTTGCCTGCCTCCCCTCTGTAGCATTTTGTAAATGTTTTTAAATGTTACTTCTTCCCCCGCCCCTGTAAAAAGGGGACAGTTGTATATATTTGATTGAATTAGGCATGTGGCTCTTAAAAGCTGGACAGTTGCTGCCTGAAGCAACTGAATCTGTACTTACTTTGCTGGCCGGTATGTCTGGCAATTCACTGCATAGTCAGGGAAGAAGCTGGCTTTGAGTTGCAGGAGAGCGACTAGAGGTGAATCCTGTTTTACCTCCTCAGGTGTACAATCTAAGGGCGGACCACACATTATGAGGAAAACACTCCTCACACCCCCATTTCCCTCCCATCTGGGCTCCAAGGCCAGAAGTAAGTCTGGCTGCAGGGAAAAACTAATTTGGAGCGGGAATGTGCAGAGGAGAATTGATGGGTGTGGAAAGTTTAAGCCCCTGACCTCATGCCTGCCTCACCGGTAGACATATTTTAGGAAACACATCTATCAGTAGAAACATGTAGTTTTGCCTTATACACATGAGGGAGAGTGGAGAGGTAGGTGTTTGTTTTTAAACAAATATTACAATATGTAGCAAAATCCTCTCTGGGACGGAGTGGGAAGGAAGTTCCCAGCAGCTGTTAGTGCTCTGATTGATAGCTGGGACCAGACCAGACGGATCTTGCATATTGCAGCTTTTGTATAGCTTTTGTGGCTAAAAACCATTCATAGACCTATCATCCACGCCCTGGGGGCTCGCCAAATTCTTAGCCTAAACTGTTTTTTGGAAGCATTGCAATTCATTCTTATTTGGACTAGGGGGCTGGGCTTTGCATTTGCAGGCATGTATATAGGCATTCTCTTGATCATCTGTGGTGAGCAGGACTTACTTCCAGGTGACCGACACATTTGGAGGGGGCCAAGTGGGGACGGCTGTTCTAGGAGAACCCTGAGTTCTATGATTGTGAACCAAACTCTGCTTTTGTGTTTTCATCTCGAGAAAGTCACATCGCATTGCCTGTTATTACCTTTGGCTGTCATTGCTGCTAAGATTAAAGCAAAAGGAGATTTGAGAATAGCTGCAAACGGATGGTTTGTATAATATTTCTGCTTTTTACAAAAAAAAAAACACAACCCCACAACTAATGAAAGTAAAGTCTCAGCAGCAAGGAATTTATAACCAACAAGAAGCTTTTGAGGCTGCTTTCTGAGCTTGTTAATTCATTCACTTATCCTAACATGACAACCCTAAGAAGCTCATTTCAACCTCAGACTAAACTACTGGATTCCACCTGCTGTATAAATATGTGGTAGGAGGAGATAGGTACATATTTGTGCAAACTCCCTCAGGTATTTAGATAAAGGCTTCATTACTTGCATCATGCTGGAAATGTGGGAACCCTGAGTGCACATTCCTGTACTTCTGGGGTAATGTGGTATGCCCTGGGCTTTGTAGGATGGTCCATGTGGGGTATGACTACCCTGCGTGCCACTGCTGTCCCTCCTGGATACTGGCAATTTGACATCTCTGTGTGAGCCAACATGTGATTGCTTAGATAAAGCACCAACCCACCTGGATTTTAAGATCAACAAAGGAAGCTCTGCTGGTGGAGCCCCTGAGGAGCGTGGCTTATGGGGTTAACACGCAGAACAGAGCCTTCTAGGTGGCGGCTCCCCAGTTATAAAACTCCTGCTCTGTAGAGCAGGGGTGGAGAGTATCTTTACCCAGTGTTTTCCAACCTCAGGTCCGCAGATGTTTTTGACCTACAACTCCCAGCATGCCCCAGCCAGCTATGCTGGGAGTTGTAGGCCAAAAACATCTGGGGACCTGAGGTTGGAGAACACTGCTCTAACCACTACACCACACTGTCTCTCCTGTAGTTTAGCAGGAGTTTTGATGGGTTTCTAATACTTTGGTCTCTTCTGTAGATGCTGTGGCATTCCTAAAACATCTGCTCCCATAAATATTTGGCACATAGCAGCTTCCACATTTGAGACTCCTTGTAATGAGTCATCATAATATAGACATGAAGTGAAAGGAATGGATACTCCTTAAGTCCATGCTATTGGCAGAAGCAGCTTCTGCCCAATTTAAAGCCATGAATATTTGGACCAGTAACAACTTCTTCTTCTTCTTCTTCTTCTTCTTCTTCTTCTTCTTCTTCTTCTTCTTCTTCTTCTTCTTCTTCTTCTTCTTCTTCTTCTTCTTCTTCTTCTTCTTCTTCTTCTTCTTCTTCTTCTTCTATAATACACAGCCATTCATATTGCAGATGGCAACACAAAGAATGTGCCTTTCTCCTTAATAGTTTGCCTGCAATGGAAGAGCCAATAGTGGTGGCTTCTCCTGTCCTGGTCATCCCCTAGTTCTATTTCTAACTCTCATTCCCCAACTTGTGGGGCTAGTGGGACTCTCACTCTATCCCATAGCTGGTAAGAATGGTGGGTGAAAGAATTGGGGGAAGCAGGGCAGGAGAAGAAACTGCAGCTGCAGCCTTGTTAAGTGCTGTGGAGAAACTATTAAAGCAGGGATGCAGAACCTCAGGCTGGTGGGCCAAATGTGGCCCACCTGGGGTCTCACTTCGGCCCTCTGAGATTCCCCAATGGCTGCATGCCCATTTCTCCATAGCTACAAGCATCTTTGACCAGGATGCTGACATCTGTAGCCTACTTGGAATAACACCCATGCTTCCCTAGGCTTCCAAATCCACCCCCCAACAGGAAACCTTTGACGTGGGAAGTCTGGCAGTGCTGGCAAGAGCCATCTCCTTTTAATTAACACTTGTCTAGCTTCATCTCCCAGCTCAAAAGATGAGGAGAATCTTCCTGCCTAGTTGACCCTCACTTGATTGCTGAAGTTTGTTGGGCAGTCACTCCCCCCCCCCCCCCGTCCCATGGTCAAACCTGATAAATGTAAAATGTGTTCCTTCATTCCTTTGTCATTTTGTGGACATTGTCACTTGGTTACACCATCAACATGATAATCCGAAGCTGCTGTGTGTGCTGCGATTCTCCATGTGACCCCTGCGTGTGAGTATTTTACTCAAAGCATTTAGCATAGGTGAGCAAGCTTTTTACTTTGTTATTTTAAGTACCTGCTCTTCTTTCACTTCTTGTCTGTTACTAAATTCCTTTCATTAAAACCTGCTCTTAATTTGGACTCGACATTTGGAGTATGACCAAATCTAAGGGACAAGCTTCTCCCCTCGTGTTTGCCTAGCCACTTGGTTTCATTACCAGGGTTCTTGGGTTTATCTCATACAGCAGGGGTCCCCAGCCTTTTTAGGTCAGTGGGAACATTGGCAATTTTGAGTAGGGTGCTCTCACAAAATGGCTGCCATGTGGGGGGAATTGTCCATTCATAAAATGGGCCAGGGCTAGCCCACCCACGAAGCAGCGTGAGGTGCCCACATCAGGCAGCGGAATGGCACACTGTGTTGCTCCCCCCACCCCCATCAGGAGGGCCCTCTCCTGCCACTGCTGTCCCGTTGCCTCCAGCAGATGCTCTGAAGATCCCCGCCGGCCAGTCTCCCACTGTGGCATTTGCCGCAGCAAGAGAGCGGCCAGCAGGGCTCTCTGGAGCAGCCGCCCACCCTCTGCTTCCCTAGTTGACTGCCACAGTGGCCAGAATAAGTGGCTGCGGGGCTCTCGCAAGAGATCACGAGACCCAGGACAGGCTCTTGCTAGACCCAGGCAGCTCCTTCTTCCAGCCATGTGGCTCTCTATAGAGCCGGTGCGGCGATGGCAAAGGTAAGGGGGATGCGATGTGGCGGCAAGCGGCGTGATATGGGGGTGGCGAGGGGAAGCTGTGCAATGCTGCGGTGTGTGTTCTTTCCCACTTCGGCTGGCAAGAGCGCTTGCGCCAGGGCAGAAAATGGCTACCATGATGGGTGTGGCCAGTCACAAAAGATTAATTTCTTAGAAGGCAAAATGGGGAGGCTGAAAGAAAAGTAAGTCACCCAAGAACCTAAGTCCAAGGCAGAGTTGGTGTCTGAGCGCCAAAGCACAAAACCACTTTTTGGTACCCAAGTGAAGACCTTCAACCCAAATGAAGCTGATGCTGGTAGGCAGTGCTTCACTATGCAGCATGCCAGCCTCTCAATAGATGATGATGATGATGATGATGATGATGATTTAACAAAATAAAAATCAGGAGGCTCCCTACCCCTCCTGATTTTTATCATGAAGAGAACCTCTCTTGTTGGGTGCTAAGAGAGGTGTGTGTGGGCACATTGGTGCCCCTGGGCAACTTGTTGGAGGTCCCAGGCCAGGGAAGTTAGAGGTACAGGGAAGTTAGAGGAAAGCAAGCTGCCTGCCTACAGTGATGGGAGGACTCAGCTGGTCTCTAACCCAATCCCAGGCAGATAACTAGCTTGTGGCACTGGGGTTCCCCTCCCCAGAGTTAGAGGAAAACGGTGGTGGTGGTAGCATTCTACCAAGCAGACAGATGGATGTGCAACTGGCCCAGCTCCCAAGGCAGTTGTGGCACAGAGATTTTTCCTGACAATCCCCATGTATGCGACCTTGAGTTTCTTAGGGGAAGTGAGAGATACAAATATGTTAAATTGCAATTTGTTCTGAACCTTCAGGATGGAGTGGTAGAGGATTAAAACACTAAGTAATAATAAATAGTTGGCACAGATGTTGGTGGAGTTGCAGGGAAAGCTTTAGTTCATGTCTATGGAACACACTCACATCTTTTTATGGAAAAGTGATTTGGGGAGGCGGAGAAGATTTCATTAAAATCACTGGTATTCATGCATTAAGATGCTGAGCTGGCGGTATTTGACAGCCAGCTCTTTGGTATGTGCACTCGCTTTCTTCATGTTGTTTTTCTTACCCGTCTGGACTATATTAACCTTGCGCTGGCTTCCTAGTGCTGACTGGAATAAGACTGATTACAACTGCTGCCCTGAACATGGTGTCATGATCTGCATTCCAATCTCAGGCAGATGAACCCTTCTGAGTGCACTATGGGTAATTCTGCTTGCATTTGCATGGAGCAGTGTTCTCCAACCTTGGGTTCCCCAGATGTTTTTGGCCTACAACTCCCAGCATGCCCCAGCCAGCGTAGCTGGCTGGGGCATGCTGGGAGTTGTAGGTGTAGGCCAAAAACATCTGGGGACCCAAGGTTGGAGAACACTGGCATAGAGTATGGCTTTAATACATGCAGGGACAACATCAAAAGTAGGCATGGTTGGGCACCTACTGAGTGCCCCTACCCCAACAGGGGACCAACTGACAAGAGCTCCCTGGACTTGCTTTTTCCTCTTCCCCATTGCAACCTGCGGTTGTTCACCTGCTTCTCGCTCTGGCCCAGACAGCGGTGGTGGAGAGAAGGATCAGCAGCAGATGCCACTGCCTGCGAGCTCACTGGCCAGAGAGGATAAGGAGCAATTGCAGCTGGTGAGAAGGTAGACTCACTGAGGGAGCGAGCCCCACTGAGGGTGTCTTGCCCTCAACACTCTGGAGGTGGCACTGAATTCACACTCATGTGCATTTCCACCTAACCTTTTAAACAGTAGGGGTTTTACTCCTGCTTCGCAGCCCAAGTTCATCACTTCTGCAGAGCCAGTGTGGCGTAGTGGTGAGAGTGTTGGACTGGGACTCGGGAGATCCGGGTTCTAGTCCCCGCCCAGCCATGAAACTCACTGGGTGACTTTGGGCCAGTCACGGACTCTCAGCCTAACCTACCTCACAGGGTTGTTGTGAGGATAAAATGGAGAGGAGGAGGAGGATTATGTAAGCCGCCTTGGATTCCTTGCAGGAAAAAAAGGCGGGATATAAATATAATAAACAAACAAACAAACAAACAAATTCTTGTGCTTAATAGATTTAGTGCTGTTCACGCTACCCCTTCATCAGAGCATAAATGAGTGCCGTTCTCTCAGCTTTGCTCACAAACTGAAAAGAAAAGTAGCAGATATCCCATAGGTCTGGGCAGTAAAGAAGGGCGGGGGGATTCTGACTCAAAAAGGACACTCTAGGGAATGCTTTTTTTGCACAGGAAGATGGAGGAAGCTACTCGCAACTCGTAAACACTTTGGACTGTCTCTGTTCAACATCGCAGGGGTAACAGCAGCAAACTACTACTGTATATTTGAAGAATAATTTAATGTTGTACTACCATTAAGTCCCTTGATCAAGTATTGTCAATGCTATCATGTATATTCTGTCAGTAATGCCTACAACACCTTGTATCTAACTATGGACCAAAGTAGACATGATACTGATCACATCCCTTGAAGTACTGTGGTTGTCTTTAAAATTGTTAATAGCCATTGTGGGGCCCTGATTATTGTTGGAATCATGGCACATGGGGAGGGAATGTAACCATTTCCTCCTCTGCCCTACCCCCAGTGAAAACTACTCCTTCCACTGTGGCTATTAGCCCTGGAAGGCAAGCTCCCATAGGTGTCTATGGGAGCTTGTCATCTGGGGCTAATAGTTGCTGCTGGATAGGGTGATTTTCACTGGGACTGTATTGGGAGGAAAGGATAACCTTCTCCATGAGTGCCACGATCCTGATGAAAATATCCCGCTGGTCTCTATTAACAATAAAAATACAACCATGGCACTTTAAATGATGTGTTCAACATCACATCTAGTTTGGCCCTTAGTAAGTTACAGGGTGTTGCTGGCATGTTGCTGAGAGAATGTATTGTATACGAAGTTATTTAATCTCTCGAAACTTGCATTTCTGTGTGAAGAAATGCCGTTGATGGGAAGGGGCAGATTTTCAGAAACATACTTTGCAGGTAGGAGCAGTGTTTCATTGCCAATTGCGCGCATATATATATATATATATATATATATATATATGAACGAACTGGGATTTAATTTTGCAGCTCCATTTCACAGCAAATGGGATTCATTTTTACAACTACAGTTTTTCAAAGAAACGGATGCAGAAAGAAATTTCTCCTCAGTCTTGTCTCCATTTTTGACAAATGTATGTGCTTATTATATTAATTTATTTGTTATAATTTTTATGTCCTGCGTTTTAGGATACAAATCCTTTCAAGGTGGTTTAAAAGTAAAAATCAGAATACAATGATAAAATCACAATAATAATATATCGAAAACATAGCGACTCATCTAGTCCTTCCCAAAGAGCAGCTGGGTGTCATCTGGCCCTCTCAGGGGCAGGAGAGGACTGAGCTGGAGCAGACTCTGATGTTACCTTTGCATGCATCCCTTGCTCTCCTGTTCCTTCTCACGGGGCGGCTGGTGCTTATACACATGTAGTACAATCCTCTAAGGGGCCAGTGGGCAGGTGGGAGCAACAGTGGTGGTAAGGATCATAATTAAGAAGGAGGCGATCAGTAGAAACAGCCCGGGGCCGTGAGCAATCCACCAAGAAGATGCACAGTGGCAGTTGCAGGGTAGCATATACTGGGCGCGGCTGAAGTGGGCACGGAGGCAGTAACACAGAGGATGGCAGCAAACCTCTGAAACTGCCTTGATTTTTCATTGCTCTGTGCCTCAATGAGAGCTGTGCACCTAGCCTTAATGGATGTGCTTACAAGCTTGAATGGCAACATTGGCTTAAGATATTTTGTAGCTGTTAACTTACTGGCCCACTGGCCCAGTCTGGGTGCTCAGTTCCTGGGTTGCCAAACCAGAGTTTAGCAGCTGGGAATGAGCAGTGGTACCACGAGCTCCCTCCTCACCCCTCTCTTCGCCTCCTCCCTTTCTTGCCAGTTTAAAACTGGTTTAAGAGTCTAGCTCAGTGTTCTCCAACCTTGGGTCCCCAGATGTTTTTGGCCTACAAGTCCCAGCATGCCCCAGCCAGCGTAGCTGGCAGGGGCATGCTGGGAGTTGTAGGCCAAAAACATCTGGGGACCCAAGGTTGGAGAACACTGGTCTAGCTAGTAAACCCAACATTAAGACTGGGTTCACACAACATGCTAAGCCTCAGTAGGTTAAGAGGCAGAGTGGCTAAGCATGTTGTCTGAACCCTGCAGGGTGGTTTATAATAAGCCACCTTGGTGTGGCTTATAAACCACCCTGCTAAGCCATGGTTTGTAGTATGGTTAAGAAAACCCTAGTAGGTTTAACATGTCTGAACCCAGACGACAGGTGAACCCACTGAGAAGCCAAAAAGGCACAGAGCCCCTTGGAAAGAGCGGCAAAATGCGCTGCGGCTCTTGCCAAGGGCCTAGCAAAGGGTGCTTTCCACTCCCCCCCATCTTTTTTTTTTTTTTTTTTAAATGTATAGAAAATAGTTAATAGTGGGCTACAAAGTTCCAATTCGGCATGGACACTTGTCTGAATGGATGCAGTGTCCATGCAGACACATAACTTTGTAGCCCACTACTAACTATTTCTTTTACATTTTTTAAGAAGGTTGGGGCAGGAGTGGAAAGCACCCTTTGCAGAAGAATCTTTGGGTTTTGGGGCAGGGCCTCATGTCCCCATAGGCTGGCCTCACTTTCCTAAGTGTGGATAACCCAGAGGCACAAGGTCTCCCCTGAAAAAACCCCCAAGATCCTGCAAAAAAAGGGTGTTTTGGGAGACACCCCCTCAATTCCCCCCTTCCATGCAGGATCCCTGGGTTTTTTTTTGTGTGTGTGTGGTGCTGAGAAGCCCCAATTATCCTCTCAGTTTTGCCACTTACCCCAAGTCGATAGCACCTTGGGAAGTGGCAAAACCAGAGGGAATGCCCTGTGCCGGGAGGGGGTGGTGGTGGTAGGATTACTGCAAATGACAGCTTTGGTGTGGGGGAACTCAGTGTTCCTGCGGTGCACCCTGGGATACCTGCAGGAGAACTAATGAGGGAAGAGGGCGGTGGAGATGGCCAGGGAACCCTGCTGTGCCTGATCACTAGTCGGGCACAGCCAGGGCCCCAGGCAGATGTAAGCCCACAGGGCTGTTGTGTAAACCCAGCCTAAATCGCAGTTCTCCCATTCAGATATAACAATGAACTACAGCGTAATTAATCCAGGATGTAAGGAAGGGTGTCTGAGAGGGGAGGGGCAAGGAGGGAGTGTGTGATCCTGCAGCTTGTTCCCGGTTATAATGATGGTGAAGAAGAAAAATATTATGCTGTTTAATAAATAAATAAATAAATGTGCCCAAAGCAGCTCACAGCACAAGAATACATCATTTACAATAAACACTCTAGAACCAATTCATTTCAAAACATCGTATAACAATCCAAATAAATGATTCATTTCAATAATACTAACGCGATTATTAGTAATCTAAGGGCGCAATCCTATGGGGATGCCCGTAAGCCCCCGAAGTTGGAGGCGGAGCCTGACAGACGTCCAGTGCAGAGCGGGAGGAGCAGCGGGGGCCACCTTTGCCTCATCGTCTTCCCACTCTGCATTTTCACTAGACAGGCTTTTTCATCCATCCAACTCCGTGTTCTCCAACTGAGGCCAAAAACATCTGGGGACCCAAGGCTGGAGAACACTGCTCTAACTGGAGTCTGGGAAGGAGTCTGGAGAGGCTTCAGGATACCTTGGGGGCAGGAGAACAGAGCTCCGATTCCCAGCTCCGAAGTTGGAGCTCTGCCTCTGACCTCGGATCTGGGAAGCCAAGACATCCTATGTCAATGTCCCCCCAGACACTCTCTAGGGGCCATAGGATTACTCTGTCCATTAATGATAAAGCATTTATTTTATCTGTTTATATACAGGATCTATATAATGCTCTGTAACTAAAAAGATTCCCAAGGTGTGAACAATAAAAAGGGGAAAAAAAAGAATAATAAAAAAAAATGAATTAAGATATTTAAAATTAAATTATGCCAGTAAAACTGTGGCTGGTCCTTCAGGGAAGGCTTGTTTAAATAAAAATGTCTTCAGCGGGTGCTGAAAACAAAACAATGCCGGTGCCTGCCTGACATCAACAAGCAGGGAGTTCCACGGAGAGGGAACCAATACAATACAAAAATAAGTAATATTCATCAGTAAAACACAAACAATATCAATCGCTATTACTTATCAAACACATAAATAATATAGCCAGCAACCAGTTCCTCAAAAGTGGCATGTGCAGGAAATCAGGTTCAGATGACATGCCACGGCTTGTCACGGGTTGTTTAACCCGTGGGGCACCGGGTTGCATATGCAGCCCCTCCCGTGGGCTGTCCTGCCATGCAAGCGGCCCCATTATCTTCCTTTCTCTGCGCGTAAGTGAAATGCAAAGAGCAGAGCCACTCAGCTCCAGGTTTTGGAGGGCCCTTGGGCCAGCCGCCAGACACCCTCAATGGGCCCCCTCCCTCAGTGAGTCCAC
Organism: Shinisaurus crocodilurus; assembly: GCA_021292165.1. Classification (NCBI taxonomy): domain Eukaryota; kingdom Metazoa; phylum Chordata; class Lepidosauria; order Squamata; family Shinisauridae; genus Shinisaurus; species Shinisaurus crocodilurus. The sequence goes on along the minus strand of CM037879.1, from coordinate 191,873,044 downwards.
CTTCTCACCCCTGTTGTCACCAGCTGCTGTTGCTCCTCACCCTCTTTCTCAGTTTTGCTACCGCTTGCTTGCTTGCTTGCTAGGCAGAGAGGCAAGCAGGCAGTGGCATCTGCGCCTCCTTCCCACTGCTGCCGTTGCCTGGGTCAAAGCAAGAGGCAGGTTGCAGATCTTGTCGGTGGATCTCCCGCTAGGTTGTGGGCCCATAGCAGGTGCTCAGCTATGCCAGCCCTGGCAAAGAAATGTGATTTCCCCAAATATCCTGCCCCTCACATTAAAATAACATTTCTTTAAAATACATGTGCTACCTTGATTAGCCATTAGCCTGCACGTGGCTGCTATCTTCTGTGTTTTTCCTTTAACCGTTTTCTTTTATCTCCTATGAGCACAATTGGAAAATGGTACTTCAAATAATAATTTTTTAATTATTATTTATTTTATTATATTTACACCCCGCCTTTTTTCCTGCAAGGAACCCAAGGCGGCTTACATAATCCTCCTCCTCTCCATTTTATCCTCACGACAACCCTTTGTGGTAGGTTAGGCTGAGAGGCAGTGACTGGCCCAACTTCATGGCCGAGCGGGGACTAGAACCCGGATCTCCCGAGTCCCAGTCCAACACTCTCACCACTACGCCACACTGGCTTATAATAATGATGATGAAGAAGAAGAAGAGAAGGAGGAGGAGGTCTGGTTGCAAAGAGGAAAACCAGTAATTAAAGCCCCACACCCTGAAGATAACATGAAGGGAAAGGGCCAATTCAGGAATAGAAAGGAAGAAATTAATTATAGGGGCAGAAGTAGCTTTAAAAGAAAGGAGGAAGCTACTAGAGAATGGCAGGGAGAAGAAGGACCTTTGTTAAAACAGGACTTACTTCTAAATAACAGTCATGGGGACAAGAATTGCTGAGGAATATAGTACTGTATCAAGGACCGTGTGGAACCACTGTTTTAATTCCACTTGTGCAGTGCTAAAGGGCCTTAATGTGGAAGAAACCCTAGAAAGTTTTTTAAAAAATTGATATCTCAGTAATATTCTTCATGCTAAGGGTGAAACCATTTGAAGAGTTTCAGATTATATTGCTGCCAAGAGAGGAATTTGCATTTGAATTGAAGGCTTTTTTCTGTAGGGATAGATGGACTAGTTTATTTCCAGTTTCTGTCACTTTTTCACGTGTTAGTCCATTCTGTCCTATTTCCATATTAATCTGTGATTTGTACGAAAAAACTGCATGAAATTTGGAATTTAGATATTTATTTAAATACACTATTTTAAGTATACTTCCCCCACCCTTTGAAATACACATTTCAGAGCGTATTTTCAAAGCTTTTTTGAGTCGAGAATTGTATCGGAACATTTGGAAAGTGTGAAAGCTGCTGGACAGCTAAATTCAGCTCCGCACATTAATCCAGGATGTATAGATCAGCTCAGTTTGTATCTGAATTAGCAACAATTGACTATCCCAAGAATCCCTTCTTTTGTCCCCCTCAGCAGTTCAGAACTTCTTAGCCAAGCATCTAACAAATTTACGACGTTTGTATGCAGTGTTTGTCCTTTGGACACCGTTGTTTGCTATGAGCAATTCCATGTCAGGTTGCTTCAAAGAAAGAATCCGAAGTAATTGATGTCTCTCTAACAAGCTGGCATTTCCATTTATGAAATATGTGCATCTTTTTCAATACACAGAAAGGGTGGTGGCCATGCAGAATTTAGATGGGAATCACAAATTGCAAGCACAAAATTTGGGCAGAAGCTTGTTTCTTTGTAAAAGGACACACGATTCTGTTAATTCTGTCTGCCTGCCTGTCTTTCATACACGGAATTATATGCTGATTAGTTCATCAAGAGTTGTATAAATTCATTGCAATATATCTCATTCATGCAAAGCCCCTAGAAGTCAAAGAAAAAAACAAAACAAAACTGACTGAGCTTCCCCAAGAATAGCGTAATGTGACTTTGTCCAATCATTTATCACAGGAAAAGGTCAACTTATAGTGCCTTTCCTCTCTCATTCTTCTCTAGCAAACGTTACTTGTGAATGTGCCCCCATTCACACAAGCAAATAACCATTTAAAGTTGCTGCAGTCATCGACCGGATTCGCATGACGTGAGAACTCACTGTGTTGTGAACCCAGACCAATTCCTGCAGGGTGGCCTGTTTGAGGGCAACAAGCCACACTGACAACCCATGGGTTGATTTATGGGTTGATAAATTTATTATATTTATACCCCGCCTTTTTTCCTGCAAGGAACCCAAGGCGGCTTACATTATCATCATCCTCCTCCTCTCCATTTAATCCTCACCACAGCCCTGTGAGGTAGGTTAGGCTGAGAGTCAGTGACTGGCCCAAAGTCACCCAGTGAGTTTCATCGCCGAGCGGGGACTAGAACCCTGAACTCCCGTGTCCCAGTCCAACACTCTCACCACTACGCCACACTAGGGATTACTGTACCCACGATGAGTTGTCGTGTCATCCAGACCTGGGCGACTGACCCCATTGTGCGTACTGGGATTGGCTACTGAGCTGCTTGGCAAAAGTGGCAAAAAACCCTTGACGCTGTTGCCGAGCTTGACCTGGCGCCCGCCAGTGTGGCTGCCCCACAAGTGCCCAAGCAGCACTGGTGGGACAGCTGGCACTGTCTCGTTGCCCTCCCTGCTGCAACCGTGAGCTGTTTTTGGCTCGCCATGGCTTTTTGTCCTTTTACCCACGGCTTTTTGTTCCTTTAGGTGTCAAAACTCCTTTTCCCTAGAAAAAGGAGGTGCAATGCACGTTTGCACTTTCCCAGGCAGCTAGAGTCTTAGGGAAAAGTGCAAAATGTGCATCGCCCTGAGGACTGCCAGGGCAAAAAAACAAACAAAAAAGATGAGGATCTTGCTGCGAAGGGGGTATAAATCTCACCACCCCCTTTTTGCAAGCAAAGATCACTCATACCTTTGCTTTCCCTTGATAGCTTGCCTTCTGAAAGCTGGCAAGAGAAAGGAAAGGGAAGAAAAAGCCAATTTGGACCATCTGACAGCAGGTACCCCCCAACATTGCTCAACCGAGGGTCCTGATTCCCGCACTTGTGCAACTGTGCTCTTTTGCAGTTGCACAAGCACGGCTAAATTTTAATTTAAAATAAAATGAATTTTTTTGCGCACATTGTATGCGCAAAAAAATTAAAAAATAAATGTTTGCCAACTACTGACAGCCCCTCCAAGGTGCCTCTCAGGCACTTTGAAGGGGGTGTCAGTGGCTGTCAAAACGGGGATTGCGAAAGCCGGGTAACAAGCTGGACTTTGCGATCGAGGAAAAAAGTATAAAGGGACAAAAAGCCGCGGTGAGCCGAAATCGGCTTGCAATCTTGGCGGGTTAGGGTGGAGACAAGTTGGTCCTGCTGTGGTGTCCCCTGGGACACCCAGGGGAAGACCGAGGGAGAAGGAGGGGGAGGGAGGGGCAAACCCCCCACAGTGAGCCCAGTTGTCCGTTGGGTGCACTGTGGGTTGTCTGCAGAACAACCAACCCACCGTGGTTTATTGCCAGGGTCGGCTGGCGTGATGTGCGAACACGCCCATTATGTGGCAAATGTGTGAACTCTCCATAATGGGTTAACACGATGGTTGTGTCTGTACACTACAGTAACAGATCTGGCTTGCCTTGTTTACTTCTTGGGGCAGAGAAGAAAAATCTTCATGCTACTGAGTGGCCATAACTTGCTAACAGTGCCAGAACTGGGTGCTACTGTGCAGTCTTTCTGCTGAGTAAGAGAAAAGATTTCTTATTTTTCTGTTTAGTTATTTGATTATTTTTTACCCCACCTATCTCTTTAATGATATTAAAGGTACCTTTTCTCACAAGGTTGCTACCACTCTTGCTTCTTCAAGGTGTGGGGTCTCCATATTGTTGCAGAAAAATCACCCTTCTCCTGGGAACAAAGGAACTTGTACCACTTCAGGTCTGAAAAACAGTTTTTTATTGCTAGCAACAGGTTCAGGGGATTTACCATCGCCAAACTGAACGATTTTTACAGAAGTAATCAGAGTCTTATATCAAAGTATACGTCATCAATTACTTGTCACTTACTCTTTAGCATATTCGCTGTCTGTTTCCTGTACCTTGGTTATTCTTACATTCTGCTGCGCAGGCTGTCTTAACTGACTTCTCTGAATACGGCGCGAAAGTAATTTATTGCCATGTAAGCAGTCTGCAGAGGAAGGGGTGGGGTGGGGGGAGTCTATCTTCAGGCAGTCTGTTCTCAGGAGGGGGGGGAATCTTTTTCTGCCTCAGTTTTCTTTCCATCTTTTTCCCACCTCATTCCCTCCTTTTGAAACTCTATCTTATTCTTCACATTGAGTTTCAATCATCGGGATGGGATGGTATTCCCACATTGCCAGGACTTGCGCAGCAGCTTTTCTTTCGGCTATTAAGCTGAAGCTGTTTTGGAGGGAGCGCTTGAGCATTGGAAGGATGCATGGCAGGATTATGCATCCTGCGGCCACTAGGCCAATCAGGGCGACTATGGCCTGTAAGCCTGGCAGCTTGGGAAACCACCCAGCGAAAGCTTCTCCGAAGTTGAACCCATCCCAGGTCTGCACTGGAACATGGGCCAACGTTTCAATGCGTTTTGTGATGCTTTCGATTATTTCTCCTTGGTCATCAATTTGCAAACAACAATTACTTAAATTGAATTTTCCACAGACACCTCCTTCAGCTGCTAACAAGTAATCTAAAGCTAAGCGGTTTTGATAAATTGCATCTCGAAACTGTCTGCTGCTTTGCTAATATTTTAAGCGCTTGCGAAGTTTCATTAGATATTAATTCTACTACAGCCTGTAACCTGATTAAGCGATTTAGCATATAAATGGGGGTGCGATACCCATAAGTTCCATCTTGTGCCCAAGATGCAGGATCATAATACTGTATGATACGCTCTGGGGGCCATTCATTGTCTTTCCAGTTTCCAATTTTTATTTCACGTTTTTGCCGTGTTTTTGAGGGGGTCTCAAGCGGCAACATGAAGAATGCTGGATTTATGTGGCCCAGGGTGCAGCTCCCAGTCCAGTTGGTGGGGAGAGCAGTTAGGGCTAGCCTTCTACAAATCCAGTAGACTCCCGGTGGGGCTTTTGTTGCCTTTGTGTATTTCTCTAAGGAAAAGTTTTTCCAGTGTTGTGTGGAGTTGGGCCAGAAATCCCACTGTTTTGAGGATTCATTCCATGTTTGTGAGCTTAGGCAGGAGGTATTACCCACTATTACTCGACCTGCTGCCCAGGGGCGGCTCAGACACCAGTCAGCTATTATTGCTTGGCGCAGAACCCAAGTGGTCCTCTCTTGCTCATGTCGGGGCATCTGTGTTATGTTGTAAGGAATTGTGTTTGAGCTACTATGTGACCTTGGGCGGAACCTCGTGCCCATGCTATTAACCATGTTTGGGCTGGATCTACCTTGGGGTCAAAGCAGTGTCCAGTTTGAACACACACCGAGTACCATACATTTTTGTAACAACACCTTTTCACTGGCCCTGTTTTGCACCTGTAATGGGTGTGGTACACTAAGGTGGTAGTCAGGGTCTGTCCTTCTAGCACTTGCTTTTGACAACTGGTACAGTCATTGGTACATGCCCATCTTATTGCTACTATACTATATAAAACAACCCATTTTAAAGCGTTTGGCGCCGACATCCTCAGGCTTCTCCCGAGCGATGGACGTCAGCTTCCGGGTGTGACGCCTGCTAGGGCTAGTTGTCTGGTACGCGACTTTTGTTTTCGGGGAGAGGTTACTAGCACCTGCACCCTGAATTGCTGGAGGCGTTATTATGGCCTCGCGGTTTGTTAACCGTACAATTCTTTGTCTATGTACAGGCCGACTCCGGCTGGGGCTTTAGGTTCAGGCCTTCGGCGGAGTTTCAGCTTCAAGGCTATTTCACCTTCTGGGACTGGCTGGACTTTCCACACTGGTTTTGATTGAGAAGCGGGTTTCACACGCGTCCAGTGGAGCCAGGGTTTGATTTCTGCTACTTTAACAGCAAGGGGAGAACACATGACAACAGTATACGGTCTTTTCTAGCGGGCTTTTTAAGGCTCAATTGTCTAGTCTTTCACCCACACTGAATCTCCTGGGTGGAATCTGTGCACTTTTATAGTGAGCAGGGGTTTTCTTTGGCTTATTACATACTCTTGTATGTCCTCCACAACTTGGCTTAGGCCCTGTATGGTTTGCAGAGTTTGCGTGACTCTTAACTCCCTTTCATCTACCTACCGGGGCCTGACTAATTGTGGAGGCCTTCCGTACATAAGCTCAAAAGGAGACAAATTGAGTTTTTTTCCCGAGGAGTGCACCTGACCGCCAACAGAGCCAGGGGCAAAGCGTCTGGCCATTTTAGGTGCGTTTCTTGACATATTTTTGACAGTTTTGTTTTTAAAGTCCGGTTCATGCGTTCTACGCGTCCGCTTGACTGAGGGTGGTAGCTGCAGTGCAATTTCCACTCAATTTTCAAAGTTTTTGCCACATCTTGCACTACTTTTTGGGTGAATTCTGGTCCATTGTCAGATGACAATCTCGAGGGAATTCCGTATCTCGGGATAATGTCTCTCAACAGGGCCTGTGACACTTCTCTGGCTTTCTTTGTCCTGGTAGGGAAACATTCAGGCCATCCTGTATAATTACAAACAACCACTAGGAGTGCATTTAGTCTTCCTGCCCGTGGCATGTCGGTGAAATCGATGGTGACTGAGTCAAATGGCAAGTCTCCCTCTGGTTGCCTGCCTGGCAGAAGCAGGGGCCCTTGGCGAGGATTGTTGCGGGCACATGTTAGGCATTTCTGTGTAGCGTAATTGGTTAACATGTGGATTTTGTCTATGAGTACTTCTCTGTTCAGGGCCTGGGCGAGTGCGGTTTTTCCCATGTGTGTTTGTTGGTGAGCAGTCTTGACTACTTCTCACCCAAGGGCCTCAGGAATCCACACTCGTTTGTCTGGCAGTACGTACCATCTATTCCTCAGGGTGGCTTGTAATTCTCCTTCGGCTTTAGCCACTTCTTTCTGGGTATACACTGGTTGTATCTGAGATTCTGGGTTCCACAGAAGTAGGCATCGGGCTTGCGTGTCATGCTGTCCTCTGTCGGCTTCAAATTCTCTCCAGGGCTCGTGAGCTGCCCTTTTTGCTTCTTGGTCTGCTTTTCGATTCTTGTTGCTACTTTGTCATTTCCTCGCTGATGCCCTCGGCAGTGGACAATGGCCAGTTTGGTTGGCTTCCACACTCCATTTAGGAGAGCTTGGATTTGTTTTCCGTGTTGTATAGCTTTTTCTACTGAGTTTATCAGTCCTCTTTCTTTATACAAGGCTCTATGTGCATGAGCTGTAAGAAATGCGTATTTGGAATCTGTCCAAATGGTCATGCGTCTGCCTGCTCCCAGGTGTAGAGCTCTTATCACTGCATACAATTCGGCCAACTGTGCACTTGTACCTGGGGCTAGGGGTCCACTTTCTAGCACCTGGTCACAAGACACTACTGCATAGCCTGCTTTTCTGAGTCCATTTTCTACGAAACTTGAGCCATCTGTGAAGACTTCTAAATCAGCATTTGGCAGGGGAGTGTCTTTGAGATCCGGGCGCGACGCATGAGTCTGGTCAATGACTTCTACGCAGTCATGATTCATCTCTCCTGCTTGTGGCTCTGGCAACAAAGTGGCGGGGTTGAGGGCTGTTGACTGTTGGAGTTCTACTAATGGATTGTGCGTAATCATGCTCTGGTATTTTAACATACGCGGGTTTGTTAGCCACAGGTGTCCTTTGGCTTCTAGAATGGCCTTTAATGCATGTGGAGTTAGTACAGTTAGTGGCTGTCCAAAAGTCAGTTTGCTGGACTCTTGGACTAACAGAGCTGTCCCTGCTAGCGCTTTCAGACAATTTGGCCATCCCTGGGCCACTGAGTCTAATTGCTTTGATAGGTAGGCCACTGGTCTTTGCCAAGATCCTAGCTGCTGAGTAAGAACTCCGACCGCCACATTTTTCTTGGTGTCCACGTATAAGTTAAAAGGTTTGTCTAGATCTGGAAGGCCTAAACTCGGGGCCTTTAGCAAAGCCTCTTTCAGCTGGTTAAAGGCTTGGCTCTGAACTTTGGTCTATTGAAATTCCTCAGTCTCTTGCCCCCTGGTAGCTTCATACAGGGGCTTGGCTATTAGACTGAAGTTTGGTATCTATATTCGGTAAAACCCTGCCGCTCCTAGAAAGCCTCTCAAGTCTCGACGCGAGACGGGCGTTGGCAGCTGGCAAACCGCTTGCTTCCGTTCAGATCCCAAAGTCCTCTGCCCTTGTTCGATGTTGTATCCCAGATATCTCACTTGCAGCTGCACTAGTTGGGCCTTTTCTCGCGAGGCGCGGTATCCTTTTTCATCTAACAGTTCAAGGAGTTGCTTGGTGTTTTTCCAACAGGTATCTTGCGTGTTTCCTGTCACTAGGAGGTCGTCAACATACTGCAACAAGACTTCATTTTTGTGGCATGGTTTATATTCTTCTAGGTCTCCTCCTAGAGCGGTCCCAAAGAGGGTCGGTGAGTTCTTGAACCCTTGTGGGAGCCGTGTCCACGTGTACTGAGTTTTTCTTCCGGTTTTGGGGTTTTCCCACTCAAAGGCAAACAGTCCTTGACTCTGCCTGTGGATGGGTATGCAGAAAAATGCATCTTTTAAGTCTATTACCGTGAACCATTTGGCGCTGGCCGGCAACAGACTTAAAAGAACATATGGGTTTGGGACTACTGGGTGAATAGTCACTACAGCTTCATTTACAATTCTTAAATCTTGAACTGGTCTGTACTTTCCGTTTGGCTTGGGAATTGGTAGGATCGGGGTGTTCCAGAATGACACAATGGGTTTTATAATGCCATGTTCTAAGTAGGTATCGATGTATGATTGGATGGCTTGCATGATGGGGCGTGGGTAAGGCCTTTGCCTTATTCTTCTGGGCCGTGCCTGGGGCTTTACTTCAATTATTAAAGGTGGCAGGTGTTTGGCATAACCTGGTGGGTTGTCTTCTGCCCAGATGCCGGGGACATCAAACTCTTTCCACTTGGCTGTAGCCTGTGAGTCTGCTTCGAGTGGAATAGATGCCAACATTATCCTCCACATTTCATTCATTGGAGCTGTAACATTTACTGCTGTTGCTTGGGGCACATGCAGCTTCATGTTTTGGTTCTGGTCAAAGTAGATGTGGGCTTGCATTTTGCACAGGAGATCTCTTCCTAACAGTGGAACAGGGCATTCTGGTATGTGCACAAACTGATGGGTCACAGTTTTGTGGGCCAAATCACATTCCAGGGGCTTGAGCAATGGCCGGTTACTTGGGGTTCCGGTAGCTCCCTGTATTTTAATAGTCTCGCCGGAGCAAGACGCCAATGGTTGTGTAAGAACAGATCTAGTAGCTCCTGTGTCTACTAAAAACTTGACTTTATGGTCCCTTCCTTTTAAGGGCACCATGGGCTCGTGGGGCCCCACAATCAGGGCAGGGTCCCTGTTGTCGGGTATGGCTGGCCACTGGGCTTGTGCCTGTCCACAAACATGCAGGCTTGCCTAGATTTCGGCTGTGGGGGGGGGCGCCCGAGGGGAGAGCTCATCCACTCTCTGTCTGCCGGGGTGGGTGTCTCCTGGGGAGGGACTCCGGTACTCTGGTGGCTCTGATCAGCTATCTCTTGTTGCCTTTCTTCCTGTGGTTGCCTCCCTTCGGGTGGCTTTGGCAGTGGTGGATACAGCGGGACGTATGGCGCAGGAGTTCCTTCCTCCGTTTCACTGAAAATCTCTCCCTCCTTTTCTGTGGGCTTCGGGCAGGGGGGGTCGGCGTAGAAGCATTAGATGTGCCACTTCTGCTTTTGCTTTACATTCTTTGAGCCAGGGCGGATTTTTTCCAACATTCTGCTGCCACTGATCTATGTATCAGTGGCCACCAGACGCCTGGGTCACTTTCTGATGGACCTTTGAGATGACTTGAGGGTCAAAGGTTCCCTGAGCTGGCCACCCTACCTGCATTGAGGGCCATTCTACTTCACACAGGACTCGGAGTTTCTGTTTGGTGAGCTTTTCTCTAAAGTCCCTATTGAATCCTCTTTTAAAATTACTTAACATACATTGCAGGGGCGTCTGAGGGACGCTGCTGCCACCTCCCATTTTCTTCCCTTGGACACAGACAATTAGGGTGGGGAACAGACAAGGAGTAAGGGGTCTCCTTGTTCAGACAAAAGGGAATCACACCACTCACGCCCTACTGACCTAAGGAGCCGGACGTTCCAACGGTCTCCTGTAGGAACTGCAGCAGGCTAGCACGTGCACACACACACACCACACTCACTCCACAAACTCCCAACCCTTTTCTCTTACTTTACTTAAGGATATCTCTCAGTTCGGACTCACGTTCCGCCTCGTAGAGAGATCTCCTGTGGAAGCTCTCAGTTCGGACTCACGTTCCGCCTCGTAGAGACACCTCCTGTGGAGGGTCTCAGTTCGGACTCACGTTCCGCCTCGTAGAGACACTTCCTACACTTAAGGATACCTCTCAGTTCGGACTCACGTTCCGCCTCGTAGAGAGATTTCCTGTCAGGAGGGTGATCAAGCCTCCTCTTCCAGTCTACTGACTGGGCTCCTTTCCTGTCACCCGGGTGATATTTCATACTTGCCTCTTCCTGCAGATCCGGATATACTTTGTGGTTGAGTTCCAGCCTGAGTCTTGTGGTTCTTAGGCTCGCTGTCCGGTCACCCGCTCCGCTGGGCCCCTCGTTCGGAGATCCCCAAAGGGAACAGTCCTTTGTGCGCGCTGGGACGTCCGCGAGGCCTCACCCAGGGGGCTGGGCACGGAGAACGGCCAAGAAAGCCCCAAGGCTTCCAAGTCCCTTCGTGGTCGCCAGAAATGTTGCAGAAAAATCACCCTTCTCCAGGGAACAAAGGAACTTGTACCACTTCAGGTCTGAAAAACAGTTTTTTATTGCTAGCAACAGGTTCAGGGGATTTACCATCGCCAAACTGAACGATTTTTACAGAAGTAATCAGAGTCTTATATCAAAGTATACGTCATCAATTACTTGTCACTTACTCTTTAGCATATTCGCTGTCTGTTTCCTGTACCTTGGTTATTCTTACATTCTGCTGCGCAGGCTGTCTTAACTGACTTCTCTAAATACGGCGCGAAAGTAATTTATTGCCATGTAAGCAGTCTGCAGAGGAAGGGGTGGGGTGGGGGGAGTCTATCTTCAGGCAGTCTGTTCTCAGGAGGGGGGGGGAATCTTTTTCTGCCTCAGTTTTCTTTCCATCTTTTTCCCACCTCAATATTCCTTGGGGTGGGGGGCAGTGTGTGTTTCATAGATCATAGAGCTGGAAGAGGCCTACAAGGCCATCGAGTCCAACCCCCTGCTCAATGCAGGAAACTAGAGGAGGGGGTCTCCCATCCAAGTAATAACCAGGCCTGACCCTGCTTAGCTTTCCACGCTCAGACAAGCTGAGCCAGCGTGAGCCACAGGCCTGTATTTATGTGTGTTTATGTGTGTATTTGTGCATGTGGATGCACATGTGCATTCTTTACATAGAGGCAAACAGTTGGAAGCATATACATCCAAACAGATGGGGGCAGGTAGAATTATTACCTTTTCCACTGACAAATTCAGGACAGTCCACCCATTCACTGTCACTGAGGTAACATGAGTAGGATGCCAAATGGGCTTTACGGCAATTGCTCTATAATTGTGGCTCTTCTTTTTTGAATTAACTCTCGGGTTTGAAAATAGGCCACTAATACCTACTTCTCACCAGAACCACTTATTATCCTACAACAAATTCAGTTTCTAGTGTGGTTATGACAAAGAACACATGGGCATTTTATTTTATATAAAACATACCTGGAGTACTTAAGAATAATAATAATATTTATAGCACTTTTAAGTATTCAAAGTGCTTCACATTCATTATGCAATTGTAATTCTGACAACAACCCTGTAATGTGAGTCAGTATTATTATCCCCCATGTTGCAGATGGGGGAATTGAGGCTGAGAAAGAGTAGCTTGCCAAAGACCACCTAGTGAGTACATGGCAAAGGTGAGATTTGAACCGGGGTCAGTCAGTGGTTCCTCTTTGTTGCTTCTAGGTAAAACCCTCCCCCCATTTTTAGAAACATATTTCTTAGAGTTTAAGTAGGGTTGCCAATCAATGTGTAATGCTGATATTTCAGGAGACCTGTCCATAACGTGCATAAATATGGAAACCCCTGTCCATAATAAATACAAAGACTATTATGAATGGAGTTGTCCGTTTTTCGGGGGCGGTGGTATGTATCCAAATTTCAAATAGACTTGCTTTCACTGTATATGTGTATGTGTGTATATATGGACAAACCCTGTCTGTAATAACTTTGTTTTATCCTGTTGTGGGCAGGGCCCCTGAAACATGAATTGTCCATTAAAATTATGATTATGTGGCAATCCTAAAATACAGTCTGGATAGATCCTGAGAAAGGAGAGTTAATTGGAACTATGTAATTCATTATATATCACCCTTGTACTGTAGTTTCTGCTAATTTGGTTTCCTCGGGACCTAAGAAAGTGTTCCTGTTACTCCACCCCAGCTCCTAGAACACAGAAACACAACCTGCTGTCTCCTAGGTAACACAGCAGAAAGTTCATTCTCCATCAATGGGGTGCTGTGAGGAGGATCCCTGCCGATATCTCCTTGTTCTCGGGACTGAGTATTCATTACTACAGATGGGTTGTTGTTTCAAGGGAACTATCACTGAAAAAGCAGGAGCAAGTCACTTGTGGGCCTGTCTCCTTTGACTCCTGAGATACTCCTTCAAAGGGTTACGCTGTGTGCCAAACCACATGAGAAGTGGAAGATCCATGACTGGTTCTCCTGACACTATTGGGAGACTGCTGCTGCTGCTGCTGCTGCTGCTGCTACTACTACTACTACTACTACTATCCAGATATCCATGATCCACCAGATGTTTGGACCGGATTTTTGGAACCCCACTGCTCGGGTACAGTCAGTCAGGCGATCACTCGTGACCGAGTAAGATTGTCTTCCAGGATAAAAAAGAAAATTTACAAAAAGATTTTAAAAGGAGGAGAATTCTAAAGAAAATTGTGTAGACTCTAGCGATGGGTCCATAAGTGACTGTGGAGGCCAATTCTAGATCCACACTTCCCACAGTGAGGACACAGGTTACCAGATAGAAGATGGTCCTGTAAAGGATTCATTTGACGTGCTTTTCGCTTAGCACGTTTCTCCCTTTCACCTTGCACTCGGGCTTCTTCAAAGTCCATGGAGCCTTTGTGAAAGGCCAACCTCCATTTAGATCGTTCATGGGCCAGAGCTTCCCAGTTTTCGATGTTTATATTGCATTTTTTTAGATTAGCCTTAAGAACATCTTTAAACCTCTTATATTGATCACCGATATTCCGCTTTCCATCCTTGAGTTGGGAATAAAGTACAGTCATGCCTTGGATTGAGAGCATAATTCGTTCCGGAAACATGCTTGTAATCCAAAACACTCTTATATCAAAACGAAATTCCCCAAAAAATTTGTATAGAGATTTTTAATTTAAGCCGTACTACAGTACTTGTATTGCAAGACGTCGCTTGTATATCAAGTCAATTTTTTTAAAATAAATATTTTAAAATTTGCTTGTCTTGCAAAACGCTCTCAAACCAAGTTACTTGCAATCCAAGGTATTACTGTAACTGCTTTGGAAGACGGCAGTCAGGCATTCGAACAACATGACCGGTCCACTGAAGTTGGCGTTGAAGGATCATTTTTTCAACTCTAGTAGTCTTTGCTTCTGCCAGTACACTGACATTTGTTTGCCTATCTTCCCAAGTAATTTGCAGGATTTTCCGGAGGCAACGTTGATGAAATATTTCAAGGAGTTGGAGGTGACGTTTATAGATAGTCCATGTTTCGCAGGCATACAATAAAGTTGGTAATACAATGGCTTCATAAACCAGTGTTTTGGTCTTCTTACAAATATCCCGATCCTCGAACACTCTGTTTCATTCGAGAAAACGCGGCACTTGCGGAGCTCAAACGATGCTGGATTTCACTGTCGATGTTACCTAGTACCTAAGAGTCAGTGAGGTATCGTCTGATTATGCAGCTAGTACCTAGTATTGCTACTCTTTGTAGCTGCTCTATCATGATCTTATCAATACCAAATAATAATAATAATAATAATAATAACAACAACAACAACAACAACAACAACTGCTACTGCTACTATTATTATTATTTACCTAAAAGCAGACATGGGGGTCTCTACAGTTTGACTGGAGCAGTGGTATTGGGGGAGGTGGGTCAACCCTTCTCTGATGTTATTTCGCTGTTCTAATTCCCACCCCCACCCAAAGCTATTTGCCCCACAGCAGAAAAAAATAAAGGTACCAGTGTGTTGTTCCAGTGGAGCTAATAGTAGCTTCTGGGGTGGAGGGGATAGAATGTGTGAACTGGTCACCCCCCTCCGCCCCCTCCCTCGTTGCTTTTAGGTAAAAATGAAAACATCAGGAGAGCCAGTCATGGATTTCCTGCAACTTGTCTGGTTCGGCCCTGACAGCAAGATTTCCAATTATCTTGAAAATTTGTCCCCGTGTGTAAAAGATTGAGGAACCAGCAACTAGGGTATGCCTAGGGTTAGCAGCAATAGGGGCACCTGCCCTGGGTGCAACCTGGAAATGGATGCAAAATGCAGAGTCAAGATCATGGAATATATTGATGGCTATTATAACATAACATTGTTTTGTGAACCTTTCTTGTCAGTATAAAATAAGATAGGCATGTTTTCAGAACCGTAGATTTCCTTTCACACCATCTGCTGCTATGCTAGAGCAACACAGCAACTCACAGAGTCACGTTGACGCAACATCCATAAGCCGGTTAGAGCGGAACTAGACATTACATTTGCCGTGGGGATGCTGCCCCAAAAGGTTGCCCTGTGTTGAGTTCTCCCCAACTTCTCTGTAATGTTTAGGCATACTTACCCATGTTATTATGTCATCATGTTGTGGATTTCCCCACTCTCACCAGCCGCCGCAGATGATATGGAGTAGGGGGCAGGGAAAATTGTGATGTGGTGATAATATGACGGGTTTGTGCCTAAATGTGATAGGGAGAGGTGGGAGAACTTGACTCAGGTCTGCCACTTTCTGCATCAGCCCTGTGTCAAGGATAATATCTCATTTCCCTCGCACCCCTTAATTTTGAAGTATTTGGATTTAAACTGATTTAGTCCCACAAATGGCAGCATGGCTAAAATGACTTGTCTAACTGATTTGTAGTTCACAGCCAGAGCTGGCATTGTTTTATTTATATCTTTAGGTTTGTTGTATCAAGCTCCCTTGCAGAAATGAGAATATGCAAATCACTTGAATGTAGCTTGGACCAAAACATAATAGCACATTATGTATGAGCTGTCTTAGAAACCCATGTAGCCTAAAAGATTAGGCATAGATAATCAATAGCCAGTTACAGGGCTCTTTATTAATTGCTCACTTCTAGATTTTCCTCCCACCGGAAAATGTTTGTATAGATGGAGCCTTTGCTGTTCACTCTTATGATCTCTGGAATTTACCAGGGAGCATCACTCATAACATAACATCATTAGAGGGGATGATCATCCTTCTGTACATCGAATTGAGCAGGGGGGGCCTTTGTCCTTCCCCTCTGGCAGCAAAACATCTTGGGCTGGCCTTGGGTCATGAAGGGGATGGCCTTCCTTTGTTGTTTGTCCTTAGCCTCTGGCATGCAGAGGTGCCTCTGCACATGGATTTTCCATTTTGGTTAATAGCCATTGATGGCCATATCCTCCATGAAGATCTCATTGGTCTGTATGGATGTTGAATATTTTTGGAAAACTGTCCTGATTCGCTAAGCAACTTGTGGTTGGTGGGTCTAACAATGAAGAAAGAGAGAGTGTTTCCTCAGAGTCAGTCTAATTAGTCAGAAAAGATCACTAGAGCATTTGGCTGGGTCAAATTCTCCCAGTCCTCCCCCGCCCCACATACACACTAATCCTCCTCTTGTTCTTTTCTTAAAGAAGCTTTAGGGTTTGTTTTTTTAGGTACATCTAATCCCTCTTCACATGTAACTAGAGATAGCAC
Organism: Shinisaurus crocodilurus; assembly: GCA_021292165.1. NCBI lineage: Eukaryota > Metazoa > Chordata > Lepidosauria > Squamata > Shinisauridae > Shinisaurus > Shinisaurus crocodilurus. Next base: position 191,856,948 of record CM037879.1, on the reverse strand, counting down.
ATGGGTTTCTAAAGATTATGGAAGCCCATTTTAGCAAAGGATTTCTTTTAATAGCACTGTACACAGTTAATCGGGATAAGAAAAAGAAGGTCTTTTCTGGAAGATATAAACCAGCCTTTCCTGGTGTGCTCCAGATGTGTTGGACTACACACAGTGCTTTTTTTCTGGAGAAAAAGGTACCGGAACTCTTGGATTACATTTCCTCCGGAGTAGATGGCGATTAAATTGTAATGCAATTAATAGAAGAAAAGGTGCTGGAACTCAGTTCCGGTGAGTTCCACCAGAAAAAAAGCCCTGACTACACACATGCCCATCTGGAAGCCACTGGTTTGGTGAAGGCTGGTGAAATGTCCAGAGGGATATAGTGGCGGCGGCGGTGGTGGTGGGGAAATGGCCTGTTCACAACAATTTGTCCTGCAGTGAATGTGTGATAGGCAAGATGAGTGCTGCTATGTTGGTTCTCAGTATTCACAGCAGATAGTATAGGCAGACTATCTCATCAACCTGTATACAACAAAAGCCATTTCCCAAGGTTCCATCACAGTGCGACCAAGAAACACAACCCAGCTTGCAGCTCTGCAAATGAAAAGGTAGTACTATGTAGACAGGAAAAGGCTTGGTTTCTCAATCATTCTCATTAAGTTCTATGAGATAAAAAGTCTGAATCGTGCAGCCCATTCTGCTTAGGTCCTGGTTCACACTGCATGGACATCACTTGATCTCTCAACACCTAATTACTCAACATTTCATGATTAGTAGTATGGAGGGCTGAACTGGACCAGATGGTAGCAGACCCATTTGCTTAAACCTGGGTACGCCCCAGTCACATATAAAAGCTGAGATGGAGGTCCAACTTTTAGAGCTAAAGGGGTGCACATGTGATGGGAGTTGAATCCTCACCCACCCTGGAGACCACCAGTGGAAAGTTAGGTTATAAATATGTAAGGGTGCAATCCTATGCATGCTTAGACAGAAAAATGTCCTACAACTAACATCATTTTTCTGTCCAAACATGCATAGGACTGTGCCTTAAATAAATAAAATTCAATATTGGATGTAGTCTCAACTATGTAGAGCAGAAGGTCTGAAATGGGGCAAAATGTGCCCCTTGCCCCAGATGCTAGTCAACAGGGGCAGGGAATAGATTTAGACTGTACCCCAGTGGTGACCCCAAGTGCACCTCTTTCATTTTTCACATTTTAGTGAATGGTTGCCATCTGTTCCTATGGGGAACAGGAAAACACAATTCTTGGTGCGAGCAAAATGGTGCCATCCACCCCGACACTGAAGCACTGTTCAGATCTTCCCTCCATGTGAACATGGCCCAATCTCTGCATGTCCTCTGCACGTTCAGCAGAAGGTCTGGCATGGGCTTCTTCTGCATATGTACAGCTCTTTATATGCACAGGCTCCTCCATGTGACTGGGAACCCTGTTTGCACAGGATTCCTGATCACATGGAGGCGCCTATGCTCATACAGCTGTGTACACACATGGAAGCCCCACTCAGACTTCCTGCTGGGCGTTTGGAAGCCCACCACCTCCCCCCTTCACATGTTCAGTGCATAAGTGGAGGGAAGGTCTAAACAAGGCCTGGGCGTTCCAGTCCCTCCTAGGGATTATGCAAGTGGTGCATTTTGTCTCCCTGAACATGGCAGACGAAGATGTGCGACATCAGCAGGGGTTCCTGTGAAATACATGTACCACCTCCCTCCACACACACCCTGCCTGTTACAATGGCAGGAATGTTGACAATTCAAAAATATAACACAGTGATTTTCTGCTTATACGCAGGATTGTGTGTACTGCATGCATCAATCAGAATACTATGCCAAAGTAACCTAGATTCTGTGCCAAGAAAAACTGGATTCTGTGGCCACTATGAATTATGCAAATCAAATGCCCTTGCACAATTTCATAGGCTTGATTTATTCTACAATTTTTTTCTATACTGTTTAATTTTTTTCCTGCTTGTGCTAGTCATGAGGAGAGGGCTTGGGGGGGGCATGCAGGGCACTGCAGTGGTACGCTGAACTGCTGGAAATCCTATAACCCTCCCACCCCCCAGCAAATCAGCCTGCATGCAATGACCCATGGGAGTGTGTGTGTGTGTGTGTGTGTGTGTGGCTGCTGGAAAGCTCTCATCCCAGATTGGGTTTGCATGGAGATGCTGATGCAGTACCTCCACATGGGGGATGGGGTGCAAAATGGCCACAGCAATTTGCGTGGTTGCGGTGGCCAGCCTTCAAGCTGCTGCAGTCACACAGGATGTGGCAGCTGTATGTCTACTCCACATCTGGGACTGCTCATACTGGATACTCACTGCCACCTCATGGCTGTGGCAGGGTCAGGAGCCTGGCAGTTGCCCTACATGCCTCTGGAGGCTATTGCATGGAGGTTACATGCGGTCTGAGCTGGCCTGACGTGCTTGGTTTAGTTTATCAGTATTGTTATCACATCTCTCCGCTCCGTCCCACATCTTTCCTTGTTGATGCAACAAGTTGGTGTTCTGTCCTGTCTGTCATTTAATCTATTTCCATTCATACCATTCATGTCCATTAGTGATGTGGGTTTCATGGAAAAGTTTCGCATAGGGAAATTTTCCAGAAAGTTTTCCAAATTAGCCTAATCTGCACAGGGCAATTTGCAAGGGGAAATTTTCAGTTTGCATTGGAATTTTTTTTGATGCCCTAGAAATTTAGCATGTTTTTTTTAAAACTTGTATTTAGTAAACAACAAAGCTAAAAAAAAAAAAAAAGGAGCCCATGTTATCTTTTTGCCCTAGTACATAGGCAGAGCAATCCTATGGCCCCTGCACAGCATCTAGAGGGCCATAGGATCATTCGAATTTCCATCTCCAAGGTCGGAAAACAGCTCCGGCCTTGGAGCGGGGGATCCAAGTTCAGATCCCCTTCCTCCCCCTCTCAGCCAGAGCGGAAAGAACTGTGTCGGCTGCATCTCTGAGGTCATAACAGTGGAGAAGGGGTTTAGGGGGCATAGTGGGGAGCGGAAGAGACGGGCGCCCCCGAGATGCGCCGTATCCTGGCAGTGCCCCAGCCTCCTCCCCTCCCCCTCTGAAGCGCTGCAGTTAGATGGCCGAAATCAGTATGACCAGGTCATGATGGCTGGGAATGATGGGAGTTGTAGTCCCACAGATCTGGAGGGCACCAGGTTGGAGAAGGTTGCTATGTGCTTTTTGGTATATGCATTTGGCTTGAGAAATTCTTACAACATCCTTAAGTCTGTGTCATTTGTTGGAAGACACAAATACATTTTCTCTGTCAGAACAGAACAGGGCAAAGCTCGGTGAAAGCTGCAGAGTGAAAAAAAAAATATCCACATCTATTTTTGGCTTTGTCCTCCATGTTACTATTAACCTTTTCAGTTGAACCTTACAAATTGACTTTAGTTGGCTTCCTGAAATACTTGGGAAAATGTCAGCCTTCCATTAAGAAAATTATACAGGTTAACCCATAGTTGGGTTTCCAATAGAAATATTCACCTTGAGATCCTAACATAAAACCTCATGTTCACCACAGGGATTAAAAAAATAATAATCCAAAAGCTTTGCAGGTTGCAACCCAGATTTGTTTTATACCTTTGAAATTGCTGATGAAGGGGAAGAGGATGCAGCCTCTGCTTCCCCCACCGATCTCTTTACTATACCCATATAAATCTGTCTTTCTCCTTTTCTCCCACTGGCACAACCCTAAAGGTAAGGGTTTGACCCACTGCCATTGATCTAAACTGAATCACAAAGCTGTTTGCTTGAGAACAAGTTATTATTGACCTGTAAAAATACCAAGTGCTATACATTACTAGGTTATTATTTTGAGAAAGCAGCAGCAATATTCGATTGTATTTTAGTAACAGAAGTAACAACAGTAGTTAATTAAGTGACTGTAGTCATAGGGCATCATCCTAGAAACTCTTCAGAAGGTTGTATTATGCCAGAAAGCCATAAATCCAAACATCCCTAATTATACAAAGCTTTAGTTGATTACTCTTTGGGGGTAATTTTCTCCTGTGCAGCTGAAAATTAAGGGCATGCTTCTTTATTTTTGAGGCTATTTTTCTTCTAGTGTTTTATTTTCATAGGGCTGGTTCTAGATTTAGTCATGCTCAGAGTAGACCCATTGCAATCAATGGGTCTACTCTGAGCATGACTAAATCTGGAACTAACCCATTGGGAATAGAAAAGAATTTATGAAAGAAGGCCTTTCTTTCTAACCATGACTGATGAATTCCAAATTAGTAAACAAAGGTTATCTTGAACTTCTCAGCGGAGCAACCCTATGGACTTTGGCAGGAGAGGAGTTTGTGGTGGAGGAACCACCACTTCTTAAGCCCTGCTGGACTTGCGCTGTCCAGAACTGAAGCTGGCCGGGCAGTTTTTCCCCCTTCCTTCCCCCTTTTTTGTACTTGGTCATCCATTTTTACATTTCCCCTCCCATTGATAGTTTTTCTCCCTTGCCAGGAGTGTTCTTGTTGCCGGAAGAGGAAGGCTTTGGATCCTGTGGATCCGAGGTCTTCTCTGATTGGCCCCAAGGCACCTCTTTTCACCCCCTTTCACTATCAGAGCAGTGACACTGGAGAAGTGACAACAGTGGAGCTTTCTGCTGCAGTGATGAGGAGGACCGGTGGCAGACCTCCCTCTACACGGCCAAAAGAGGGAGGTCCACAACATCCAATGGTTCCTCAGCCGCCCTCCTCACAGCTTAGGGTTGCTCCCTTTTAAAAAGCATTTATATTGAGGCTTTGGTAATATGCAAGTCTATTTACATTTGGTCACACAGATGGGTTTCCCTCAATTTTTTTCTTTTCATTGGGTGGGAGCCAGCTTCTGCTGAAGCGACAAAAGGCATCAAAGAACCGCAGATCTGTGCTGGAGAGCAATAGCTGTGTATCAGAAGTTTTGTGTATCTTGTTTTGAGAGAAACTCTTTCTCAAGAGAAGTGGCTTTTACAATTCGTAAATTAACAAAATCAGTGTGAGCAATGTGTCTTGAGTTGCTTCTTAACTGTTCTTTGCCTTTTTAACACAGATTTTTTGAAAGAGACTTTGTTATCGCCTTGATGGCTGTACACCGCCTTGATGGCTCTTTAGCAGACAAATAGATAAATAATTGAGAGTCTTAGAAAATATGAATATTTTTCTATTGTCCTTTGGTTTATTCCCAGGGATGTTGAGGAGTCCTTGGTCTCGAGTCACGAGTCGAGTCACGAGTCTTTGGACTCGAGTCCGAGTCCAAGTCCCTTGGTCCAAAATGGTGACTCACGACGAGTCACGAGTCCCTCCCAAAGCTGACTCCACGAGTCCCTATTAAAATCAATGGGGTTTCCCCCCAACAAAATAAGGCCAGGGATGTTGAAGAGTCCTTGGTCTCGAGTCACGAGTCGAGTCACGAGTCTTTGGACCCGAGTCTCGAGTCCGAGTCCAAGTCCTTGGTCCAAAATGGTGACTCACGAGTCCCGAGTCCCGAGTCACTCCCAAAGCTGACTCCACGAGTCCCTATTAAAATCAATGGGGGTTTTCCCCAACAAAATAAGGCTACTTCAGATGTGTGGCTTAAATAAATTCTAGGCACAAGTGTGCCTTTTTATCTCAAAACTCTGCCACTGATTTTGACAAGAACAGACCAGGCAGACAAACCCAAAATAACCAGGCAGGGAACCCCAAAACAGGCAGGCAGAGGCCTTTGTCTTGGACAATTCAAACTGTGGAACTGGTTAAGAAGAGACCAGGCAGGCAGAGGAGGCAGGGAACCCCAAACAGGCAGGCAGAGGCAGCCAAACCCAAAATGCCTGAAAGGTTACATTAGTAAAATGATTTAAAAAAATAAACTTGGATTGTTACTGCAACTAGGTCCAGACAGCACATGCAGGTGGCATCAAGCAGGGATGTTGATGAGTCCTTGGTCTCGAGTCCCGAGTCGAGTCTCGAGTCCCATTAAAAATATTGGGACTCGAGTCCGAGTCGAGTCAGAGGGGGGACTCAGTCCGACTCACGAGTCGAGTCCTCGAGTCCGAGTCCCCATCCCTGAATAAGGCTACTTCAGATGTGTGGCTTAAATAAATTCTAGGCACAAATGTGCCTTTTTATTTCAAAACTCTGCCACTGATTTTGACAAGAACAGACCAGGCAGACAAACCCAAAATAACCAGGCAGGCAGAGGAGGCAGGGAACCCCAAAGCAGGCAGGCAGAGGCGTTTGTCTTGGACAATTCAAACTGTAGAACTGGTTAAGAAGAGACCAGGCAGGCAGAGGAGGAAGGGAACCCCAAACAGGCAGGCAGAGGCAGCCAAACCCAAAATGTCTGAAAGGTTGCATTTTAGGAAAATGATTTTAAAAAATAAAATGTTCGCCGGTGATCGCACTTCTCTCCACTCCTGGCACAGCCCAGGGATGAGTCCTTGGTCTCGAGTCCCGAGTCGAGTCTCGAGTCCCATTAAAAATAGTGGGACTCGAGTGGGACTCGAGTCAGAGGGGGGACTCAGTCCGACTCACGAGTCGAGTCCTGGAGTCCGAGTCCCCATCCCTGTTTATTCCAGCCTTATTTTCCAACTATGCTTCATGTAGACTGGCTCATTTGCAGTAGGTGAAGCCAGAGACATTAGGGTTATGCATTTGTAGACACAGTAATTTTTCTAAGTCATATTTTCATTCATTTACAAAGTGTGCAGTTTCATTTAAGTCCTGACTCACGTAGGTGTGAACCCTGGTAAGTATTTTAAGATTGCACCCACTCAGAAGCTGGCAGTTCAGTATATAGCTGTTTTTCCTTGATTCATAGATTATAGTAGTGTTCTCCAACCTTGGGTCCCCAGACGTTTTTGGCCTACAACTCCCAGGGTGGGGGCATGCTGGGAGTTGTAGGCCAAAAACATCTGGAGACCCAAGGTTGGAGAACACTGTAGAGTTGGAAGGGGCCTACAAGGCCATCGAGTCCAACACCCTGCTCAATGTAGGAAACTAGTGGAGGGGTCTCCCATCCAAGTAATCACCAGGCCTGACCCTGCTTAGCTTTCCACGCTCAGACAAGCTGAGCCAGTGTGAGGGGGATCACTTTTACCGATCTATTAAGATTAAATAAAAATGTAAATATGATGGAACTGAAGTAATTTTTGTATTACTTGCAGACCGAATACCACTTTGAATACACAGAGTGTGATAGCAGTGGATCCAGATGGAGGGTAGCAGTCCCAAACCCAGAAGTGGAATGTTCTGGTTTGCCCGATCCCATCAAAGGAAAGGAATGCAGTATGTCTTTACATTTTGTTACTACAAATCTCTTGTAGAACATGCTTGTTTTTGTTTCTTATGTAATCAAGCATGACTCAGGCTGCAATCGTATGCTTACTTACCTGGGATTGATTGAACTCAGTGGGATTTGCTTCTGAGGAAATATGCATAGGATTCTGTTATTAATTTTTTAAAAATTAAGTTGATATCTATCGGTGTTATTCAATGGATTATTGTTACATTCTTCTTCATATTCTTACAATTGTCCCTTTTCTCGAACCCTGTGTTCTTTTAGAGCTGCTTCTTGCATTCCATGGGTTGTATTCAATGTCAGACCTACCAAGAGTAGACCCAGTGAAATAAATGAGACTTATGTTAGACTAACATTGGCTACAATCCCATGGTGGCAAATCCGTGTTTGCTACCAAATGTAGACTAGTCAGCAGGTGTTTTCATTCACAAAGTTTAACACTTAATTTTTCATTTCATTAATGCAAATATAGAGGTAACTATAGTTGGAATGCACATTCAAATTTCAGATGTCTCTCCTACTTTCTATTCTTCATTAAAAATGGTCAAAGGCAATTTATGTCTCACATGTGAAAACCCTGAAAGAGGCAACCCCTTGGAAGGGGGACGTCTCACACATAACCGAGAAATAAACCTGTGTTTGCCACTGGGGGTACACTTAACAGGGAGCTGCAGCCAGTCACTGATATCTCTGACAAGTGCACCTGTCCTGTATGAAATACGTGTTTGTTTTATTCATTAAGTGGAGAAATGTAATGTATGAAGTGGCCTGTTCACCTGTATTGTATTATTATTGTACACGTTGTACACAATATTGTACACATTACTGTGCACATGACTGTACACATTGTATATGTGTACAACAACAACAGCAACAACAATAATTATTAGTATTAAATTTTCTTAGATGCCTTTCTGAGAAAAAAAGACTCAGTGAGCAGTATCCAACAGTGTCATTCCGGAAGCTCAAATAGTGCTAGCAGAGCCCCGCCAATGGGCTGTGAAACGGGTTGCACGAGCCTAATTTGCAACCAGTTGTATAACAGGTTGTGCAAGCTTAATGTGCAACTGGTTATACCAATGGGTTGCTCAAGTGCAATGCACAATCGGTGTGCAAGTGCCTGCAGAAACGTAACTTTGGTTGGATTTTCCTCTTGCACATAGTCTGGAACCTAGTTTCTGCTAGTGCAACGTCATTTGTGCTAACAGAATGACACAGTTGGATACAGTACTTCCAAAGACATCTTACAGAAAAAATTAAAAGAGACAAAAATTTACAAATGTTGTAAACAAGCATTTATTGTATTCATATGTTAACAATTTTCATGAACACATGAATAAATCTACAGGCATATCTTTAAAATGGTGCTGGTTTTGGCTTTTAAAACCCCAGCCTGAGGCCTGGTTAATGAAGGATTGCCTTTCTCCACATAAACTGTCCACCAATTAAGATTCTGAGGTTGGGTGGATGACTAGCAAAGGCAGGGCTTTTTCAGTTGTGTCACCGTAATTATTGAATGCCCTCTCTGTGCATGTGTACCTGACAATGTTTACAGTTATAGTTACTCAGGAGCCTTTAGTAAAGGACTTTATCAAAAGCTTTTGAAAAGTCCAAATACACACTGTCTACCAATATTTCAAGGTGATCTCCTTTGGGGCATAAACTGTTTTAGTAGCACGCTTATAAATTAAGATTCAGTTGAGACTGAGAATGTACGCAGCTTTAATAAATGACGTAAAAGAAGCCTGAATAATTCAGGCTGTATTAAAGAAGCTCAATATGAATGATTCGGATTGTGCATGCTGGATCAGAAAAGTAATTTTTTAAGGTTTTATTAATAATAGGAAAATTCCTATTCCTTCCTGCTTCAGAGATCTCCCAGTTTTATTCTTGGATCTGCCATGCTTCATTGATATTATTTGGTGTCTTGGTATGGTAACTGTTCACCTACCCTATATTGACTTTAACCAGGAGTGTGTTTAAATTCTATGATGCTATGCAAACAAAGCATGGGATTTGATACGTCGGGGTGGGGAGGCTGAATATCCTGGGACTCTTCTCTTTTATATTATCATAAAAGAGGATGTGTGTCTGTCTGTCTGCACCATAGTGCTAGGACCCTGAAACCCAGGCAGCTGAAACTTGGCATGCATACTAAGTAGACCCTAGGGATGTGCATCTTGGGGTTATTTGGTTTGTAAACCACCTTAATTAATTTTAATAAATCTGTGTGTGTGTGTGTGTGTGTGTGAGAGAGAGAGAGAGAGAGAGAGAGAGAGAGAGAGAGACCTGCAGTACCATCTTCAGTCACTAGATGGCAGATGTCCACAACCAACACATAGCTTTGCAGTCGACACAGTTTGGAGTAGTCCAAGGGACAGTAATAGGGCTGCTCCTCCCCCTGCTGTGGGGCAGCCCCCCCTCAGGGGAATGTAGTGGACAGACCCCTCCCTTGCAGGGCTATAGCGGTGTACTATGGCGGGGTCCATGCCTAGGGGGCCAGCAGCTGCACCTTCACTCAGATGGGGTGGGCACAATGTGTTCAACTCTGACAGCTGGGTAACTTTGCTTGGAGGCTTGCCCGTATCAAATGAAGGGCTGTTCCAACCTGTGCAAAGTTGAGGCTGTTCCCAGGGCCGGTGCTACCATTAGGCCAACTAGGCAGCTGCCTAGGGTGCAGGGCTAAAGGGGGCGCCAGAAATAGGGAGGGAGGGCTCAAGTGGGAAGGGGGGGCGCTAAATATCTGATCTTGCCTAGGGCACCAAACTACACCAAACTGCCTTGCACCGGCCCTGGCTGTTCCCTAGTTTAAAATAAAGAGTAGGTTTGAATAGGGAAAGTCCTGGTGAACTCTCAGAAGCCGGAGAAATGACCAAAGAAGTTTCCCATAAATCAGGGATGTGATCTGCTGTTCTTTGCCCAACCCCGTGACCAGCAGAAGTAGAATAAAACAATACATTTACATAGTTTGCAAAATTCATAAACCTTGCAGAATTCCACTTTTCACAGTGCAATATCCTAGGAGTTTTCAAACTGCATTCTTTTGGGGGATTCTGTAGCTCCTTGGAAGATTTCAGGGTCTCCTCAAGGAGAAAACTAGTAATGACAGACAAGCTTCTGCAACAGGCAGCTTGGAGACCACTGGCAGGCTTCCCTCATGATGCAATGCTCGGGGGGAGCATTGGGTCTGTTCTTGGGCAGCATCCCAAGGGGGCAGCCATGAGGCCCAGCATGCCTGGCCAACACACTGCACGGACAGAGTGCATGTGCCGTAGAGACGGCAGTGTGCAAAGGCTCCTTGGCAGGCAGACCAGGATAGAAAGAGTTCTCTGATGACAGAAAATTTAGCTGCTCATACGAAATGAGGCACAAATCAAGTTGCCCAGCTGTCTCAGATGTCGAAAGCAATTCATTTTGCCATTAGCCACACTCGGCCTCAGATTGAACCAGGCAACAGCTGGCATGCTCAGAGCGACTTCTGTTCATGGACATATGCATTGTGACGGGAACGTCCTGTGGAGCATGGACATAACTGGCCAAGGTATAAAAAGATGGCAATGAAGCTGCCATGAATGTTGCCTGTAGCACTGAAGGGCTGTAGTGACTTGTGCGGATCTAGGCTCTCATTTATGGCTCCTTCATGTGAGTGTGATATTTGTCTGATAGAGTGGATGACCTGCACCACCTCGTAGGTCACATTGTTTCCACTACCTTTAGCTCAAGGATGAATACCCACACAGAATGGTGTATGCATCATTTACTGTACATGGGTAAAACCCGAAAGTCTGGTTTGGCTAGAATGAGCATATCCATTAACAAGCATGGAGTACCTCTTTGCTACAAGGTCAACAGGTTCTTCAGAATTAGATAAGCATTATAGAGAACATGCGGCCAACACATTGCACAAGACAGCCTTAACGGGTACATGTTGTCTTTAGATGAATGACAAGTAGAAAGGCAACCCGAAACCTATTAGCTGGGGATTTCATTCTTTCCTTCTCAAAGGCATCTGTGGTATTTGGACACTGTGTAATACACAAGTGACAAATTCTGGCTTGTTCATAGAAAAGCAGAATATTTGTTTTCTGTTGCAAAAGGTGATTAAAACCTTTTGATTAAATCTTTTGATTAAAACAAGGATGTGGAACGTGTGGCTCTAGAGATGCTGTTGGACTGCAACTCCCATCAGCCCTCATGACTGGCTGTGCTGGCTCGAGCTGAAGGGAGTTGTAGTCCAACAGCATCTCTAGAGCCACCCGTTCCCAATCCCTGGATTAAAAGGGGTGAGTGCGCATGTGTGGAAGGGTGGATCGGTAGGTGAATGGCACAATTTAGTATCACTGCCACAATTATTGCCGCTGTTTTTGTTACTCATATAACCTGTCCTGTTCAGTGTTTTCTTTGAGGAAAGCTTATTGGAACTCCCAGTGCATGAATGATCTGTGCCATTAATCACTTGCAAATGTTTGCCTCCTCAGCTTTTTCATGCGCTTCTGGGGAATATCTAGAAATGAAGAACCAGGTATGCAGTAAATGTGCCGAGGGGACTTACTCCTTGGGAAGTGGGATCAAATTTGATGAATGGGACGACCTGCCTGCAGGATTCTCTAATGTAGCAACTTACATGGACACAGCCGTTGGCTCAGCTGAGAGTAAAGCAGATAGCTGTGGCAAGTAAGAACCTTGTGGATTTTTCCATGGTCAAGGGCCTATTGAAACAAACCTACGCACTTATACTTGAGATGCAACTATACTTATAACCCTTTCTTCCTTTATAAAGCTCAAAGTGACTTGTGCTGATCTTCTAGCACAGTCACTCCCAACCTGGAGACCTCCAGATCTGTTAGAGTATAACACCCATCATCCCCAGCCAGCACCCACTGGTTGAGATTATGGGAGTTGTAGTCCAGCACACCTGGAGGTCACCAGCTTGGGGAAGACTGTGCTAGTGGTCTCGCATCCAGGCACTGACTAGTTCTGTACCTACTTAGCTTGAATAAGGCAGCAGCATCAGGTGCTTTTATGTCATTCACTGGGTTACATCTCATTGATGCGGTGACAAAAATGAACAGGGATGCCAGTGCTGAGGGAAAACAAATAGTATGCAGTGGTCTTTCTTCAAGGAGCTAAGGTCACCGTTTTAGCCTCAGAAGTTGCTCTGAGCAGGCACTTAATCTTAATTTTACAGGTCCAAGACTAGCCCCACAGACCTCAATTCAATCAACTGGAAAAATAAAAAATAAAGCTCATGGATTTTGGGGAAATTGTATCTTGACAAAATGTTAGTTATGAAACGCCTTCTATTTCTAGGAAGCCTGAAAATAACTGAATAATGTTCTATTAGTCTCTTTACATATCAATGAATGCTTCCCTATCATTCTTTGAACATAAGTTGTAGCCAACATGAATCAATTGCAAAATCTAAATTTTCTAGACCAGGGCTCTCCAACCTTGGGTCCCCAGATGTTGCTGGACTACAGCTCCCAGAATCCCTTGCCATTAGCCATGCTGGCTGGGTTATGCTGGGAGCTGCAGGCCAGCAACATTTGGGGACCCAATGTTGGAGAGCCCTGTTCTAGGCAAAGAGAAGGGATTGATGAGAAGCTTTCTTATATCCTTTCCTTTGTTTCTCTGAGCTTCTATCCCCAGCAGTTTATTAAATAGCATATGGGTTAAAGATACCTCATAGCTATATTATATGTAAGGTGTATGTCTTATAAAACAAGGCATGTTTCTGTTCATATTTGCTCAGATCTTCGTGGACTCCCCGTGGGAATTACATCGAGTCAAATCGGGACGATTGCACTGTCTCCTTAATCTACACTGTACACCTGAAGAAGTCTGGTTCAGTCATCTTTGAGTACCAGTATATTGACAACAACATCTTCTTTGAGTTTTTTGTAAGGGGAATTTCTGCACTAAATATACATTAGAGCCATACTGAGGGACAGTGTTCCGAAAAAACCTGACCTGGCCTATTTTTGAGGCATTTTATTGGCATCCTGAGCATCTCTCCTTCCGCAAGGTTTATGCAAATACGAATCTGCCTTGTACTGAGACAGGCCATTGCCTTATCCTAACCCACTGTTGCCAACTGTGGCAGCTCCAAAGCTTTGATGGCCAAAAGCTATTGAGGGTTGTTTCCCCCTCTACACAAGCCAGGCTGCCCGGGTTTGGATGACACAACAAGCTGCAGCTGGGCGGGTGATTGTGCAATATGCATCTGGTACGTGCCGGCATGCACCATGGCTTACAACAAGCCACTGTGACTTGTTTAGCTGACAACGATCATGTGAACCGGCCTGCTGCCTTGAGCACATCAAAGTCCATTGTCTGCCCAAGATATTTTGCTGCCTGTGGCAGAATACTGAAAGCCAGCCAAGTTATTTTGGCACCTGAGGCAGAAAATCACAGCAGCAGCTGTCTCCATTTCCTGCAAAAAATTATATACATGATAACAATCTGACACCATTTCATGACACCCAAAATCTACTGCCTGAGGTGGCTGCCTTACTCTGCCTAATGGCAGGGAAGGCCCTCACATGGCCAGGTTCAAATTCCCAAAATTGTATAAGTAAATCATATAAGTGAAGCATGGGTTTTATCTGGCAAGTCAGCAGATGTACGCTGCACAAACTGTATAACCCATGCCTATCTATGCAAGGACAAGATTGTTCAGCCGGTGTATTGTTTCCTGAATTCTTGCATGTGAGACTGCAGGATGTGCCCTCTCAGTAATCACCCCCCCCTCTGGCTCCGTTGAGCTGAGGAAGATGAGGTAGGTGGTGTCAAAGCAATGTGACATCTCGGTAACTGTGGGGAGATTGCTGTCCCACCCACTTGCTTTCCTGTGCAGCTTCTTCTGGCAGCACCAGTGACAGGAGCAAAAAATGTCTACTCACATCACTGTCCATAAGGCCTCATCCCCTAACGTATCCCAGTTTCTATTCCTGAAACTGCCCAGGTACCAGAACTTTTGAAATCAGACGCTGGCAACTCTTGCTTGCACCTTGTGCCCGCCTGTTGTCTAACGCGCATCACAAAAGCTCTGTGCGAACAGAGTTACCCATTCATCTCATCTTCTGTGTCCCTAACAATGCTGTGTAGGTGGCTGAATGAAAGTAGATGAGGAATTCAATAGGTGGCTCAGAATAAGCGGGTGATGGAAATGTTCCATCTCACCCTGGCTGACTCCTGTTCCTTTGTGTGAGGAATGAATCACCCCTTTTGCAGTCTCCGGCACACCGAGTAGCTGCTGCCACATAGGGTGTTTCGTGTTAATTAACATTTGCAGACTGTTTGGAGACACTGAGAGGAAGAGCTGCATGCATGAAGCTCTGTATTTGTACGCAAGGCATAAAAACATGGGCAAAACAGTCGTGCCAGCCCAAGGCACCTTCTTCCTTCTGTTGATTCGATACCATCTATCCCACTTTGCTAATAAGACAGTACGTGCTCTAATAGAAAATGTGTTCTACCTCCCCCGACTCTTCTTAACCATCCTGCCTTGTTGGATTCCAAAGAAAGAAGCCACAGGTGATTCTGCTGCAGTGACACGAATTTGCTCCCAGATACATACGCGTAGTAGCTGCTTGGCTGGGCACAGATCGATTTTTCTCTCGCAGAAAAGCAAAAGCGTTGACTGGCTAAGTATGAGGCCCAAGAATCATTTCCAGCCTATGATTTACTGTGATCAAAACATCACTGATAGCTTTTCAGCACTTCAGCCACAGCCATGTCATTTTTAAGACCCATTAAGCTGGAGCTAATGCACTGGTTAGAATGTGAACCAGGGAGGGTAAAGATAGGCACACAGGCAGGCATTTTAAAGTGCAGTGGAAGTGGTTTCCACCTGCCTTTGCTGGATTCCCTGGCATTTGAGTCTTTCTCCATGTTGCGAATGTCTATCGAGGCTTATTCGGCATGCCCCCAACACTGTGCCAGTACGTCACCAATCATGAGGGAGAGACCTTTGCACATACCGGATTCAGGCTCAGCTGTATGTACATAGGTCTCCCCGCCCCCAGATATTTGCGCTCTATGTGCAGATGCCTCAGGAGGGCGATGCCACTTGTATGATGTTGCCGTGGGGTTATAGGACTAGTGGGGTTATAGAACAGTAGTCCTAGGTTCATATGTCACCTCAGCCACAAATACACTTGATGGCCTTAGGCAAGTCAATTATTGACCCAGTTCTCATGACATGACAGCCCACCCTGGCTTAACTTACCTGCGGGAGCTCTTTGTGCTGCGCCAGGTGTCTGCGGGCACAATTTTTGCATGGCGTTTGTAGGTGCTTGGCTTGCCGTGGCTTGTGTTGTGTTGTGTGAACCCAGGAGGCAGAGGTCGTTTGAGGGTTAGACAACCCAAAATAATCCTGAAACAAGCGATAGATTATTTGAGGGCTGTCTAACCCTCAAACAACTCGTGACGCCCGCATTTGTACAGCATAACAAGCCAAAGCAAGCTGGACGCTCATGGGCACCCGGCACAATGCCTGTGGGTAAATTAAGCCATGGTGGGCTGTTGTGTCAGGCAGACTAGGTCATTCTTTTAGCCACATCTTTCCATTTGCATAGGAGGATAGGTTTGCCAACTGAACTGACCAGAAAAAATACTGGCCTGGCCAAGTTCTTTGCTTCTGGGCAGGGTTTTTTTTTTTTTTTTTTTTTTTTAAATGTTTTAAGCTGTACACCTTAAGGGTTAAGCAAATAGAGAGATTTTAGTTATTTAATAATTTATTTCAGTTCTATACTGCCCAGCAGCTGAAGCTCTCTGGGCAGTTAACCACAATTTAAACAAAACAATAAAATACAATACAAATACAATACAACACACCATAAAAATTAAATACAAAATTTAAAACAGAAATTTTGTGCCTGGAGTTGCCAAAACCCCACATAGCTCCAGTCCTAGCTTCACGCATTCCTTCATGCTCAGGCCTACTCTGGGCTCTCCAGGTACTAGATTTCTTAGTTCAAGAATTGGCAGCCCCATACGGGGATAAGAATACTGTCCTACCTTACAAGATTGCTGTAAGGATAACCAAGATAAAATATGTAAAGTGCCTTGAGCATTCTAAGATGCTATATAAATGCTAAGTGTTTTTATTCTTTTTTTTGTATCATGTTAACTTAGGGACAGTGCATTTATTCTAAAAACCACAGCATGTTTTTAATTGCTCCATATGGCAGTGGCTGCCATGTTGGGAGCTGTTCACGTGTGGAGGCCACACATGATATGGGTCAGGTGTTTTTTCTATCCATGTTGGTTGGTGCAAATGGTCCAAAGCGCATATGGCATGAAGAAAATTTGCCCATGTGGTTGTCAGTGAGGCAACTGTAATGAGCAAGACTGGAACAGGTCATAATAAATGGTTACAGATTGGTTATAAAACGTTTAATGATGATTTTGATTAACTACATTTCAAGAGCTGTTTTGAGGGAACATTTATTGGGCACAATCCATGATGGTATGAGGCACACTTAAACCCAATAAAATCCTATACCTGATTTTGTGTTGAGGCTGTGACTAGAAGTATTAAAAAAGACAACATACTCTCCCTAATGTACACAAAATATGATTATGTTTTGTATATAAAACATTATTTTATCAGGAAGGGTATATAACCATAGTCAACTTAAGGAACCCTTCTCTTTCCCACTATTTAGTGACTTATCTTCAGATGCCCCATAAGCAAGGCCCAATTTTCTTTAAGACATGGGTGGTGGGGGTGTTTTTTTTTAAAAAAGCTCTAAAATATTTATGTCAGAACTTCCCTGTAGATTTTGCCCTATGTCTCCTTAGAGAAAGCTATCTCGCACTTTGTCCTGTATCACAGATTTATAATGCTGAACATTAGGCTGTCTGGGCATTTCTTTCTTTCTTTCTTTCTTTCTTCTTTCTTTCTTTCTCCTGTAGTGTAGGTACCACAAAGATGCTTGAAATGTGAAGCTTTGGCTGTTTTTCTGAGGTTTACTCCACAGAGACCTCCTCCTCATTGCTCTAGACAAAATAGCATATTATTATCATCACTTTCCTTAAATTCCCGCTGTTACAGAATAGCCAGTCATTTTGTCTGCACTGCTATTGAACAATTTTGCCATTTCCCCGAGTAGCTATTTGCTAGCGAGCAATTTCAAATTGCTCTGTAGGGGTGCAATCCGCCTCACA
Source organism: Shinisaurus crocodilurus (assembly GCA_021292165.1). NCBI lineage: Eukaryota > Metazoa > Chordata > Lepidosauria > Squamata > Shinisauridae > Shinisaurus > Shinisaurus crocodilurus. The sequence continues at coordinate 191,839,503 of CM037879.1, read as the reverse complement.
TGCAGCCACAGAAAAATAACTAATAATCACCTAAGCCATCTATGCCTGCCAGGTTGCTAGTATACATGAGGGATATCTCAGATTAGATCAGAGAAATATCTCAACTGTCTTTTCCGTATCCCTTGTAACTGCTCTCCAAAGTGTACTATGGCTATAGGAATATCTGTGCCTGATCTAGCCAAAGATTCATGTAAACCAGCACACTGGATTATATCCAATGTTAGTACAACCTCCGTTGTGGAACTTCAGTATGCTGATGATAATGTGGTCTCCGCACATTCAGAGGATGATCTCCAAACTATCCTAAATGCTTTTGCAGAAGCATACGAAAACTTGGTCTCTCACTTAACATCAAAAAAACCAAAGTGCTTCATCAGCAAGTGCAAGTTAACCCTTTGGTAATGCCATCTATCCAGCTTGGCGGGGCAATACTGGAAAATGTCGATCATTTTCTCTATCTTGGCAGCTATCTTTCTGTTACAGCTAACATTGACAGTGAAATCCAGCATCGTTTGAGCTCCGCAAATGCCACGTTTTCTCGAATGAAACATAGAGTGTTCGAGGATCGGGATATTTGTAAGAAGACCAAAACACTGGTTTATGAAGCCATTGTATTACCAACTTTATTGTATGCCTGCGAAACATGGACTATCTATAAACGTCACTTCCACCTCCTTGAAAGATTTCATCAATGTTGCCTCCGGAAAATCCTGCGAATTACTTGGGAAGATAAGCGAACAAATGTCAGTGTACTGGCAGAAGCAAAGACTACTAGCGTTGAAAAAATGATCCTTCAACGCCAACTTCAGTGGATCGGTCATGTTGTTCGAATGTCTGACTGCCGTCTCCCAAAGCAGTTACTTTATTCTCAACTCAAGGATGGAAAGCGGAATATCGGTGGTCAGTATAAGAGGTTTAAAGATGTTCATAAGGCTAATCTAAAAAAATGCAATATAAACATCGAAAACTGGGAAGCTCTGGCCCATGAACGATCTAACTGGAGGTTGGCCTTTCACAAAGGTTCTATGGACTTTGAAGAAGCCCGAGTGCAAGGTGAAAGGGAGAAACGTGCTAAGCGAAAAGCATGTCAAACGAATCCTTTACAGCACCATCTTCCATCTGGTAACCTGTGTCCTCACTGTGGGAAGCTGTGTGGATCTAGAATTGGCCTCCACAGTCACTTACGGACCCATCGCTAGAGTCTACACAATCCTCTTTAGAATTCCCTCCTTTTAAAATTTTTCTTTTTGTAAATTTTTATCCTGGAAGACAATCTTACTCGGTCACGAGTGATCGCCTGATGATGATGAGTCCTACTTAGAGTAGACCCACTGAAATGAATGGGACTTCAGTTGGACTAACATTGGATATAACCCGGCTTTATCTAAGACAGCACCCAACTAGATGTGAGCATTTGAAGCTGCCATATTTGGAGACAGGTGTCCATCTAGCATCGCACTGCCGTTCACTCTGGCTGGCAGAGGCCCACGGCCGTTCTAGCTAGCTTTCCCAGGGACTGAATCTGGGACCTCCTGCAGGCAAAGCAGGTGGTCCACCACTGTGCTACAGCCCCTCCGCAGAGATGCCTCTGGAAACAGTGCAAGCAGGCAGCAATGGAGATAGCGTCCCCATTGTTTGTTCCCTGGAACTGGTAATTAGAAATATATTTCCTCTGTAAATAAAGCAGGATGTCAAATCTCTTTTAGGCCGAGGGCTGCGTTCAATTTCACAGATGCTCCCAGGGGCTGCATTTCAGTGGTGGGCAGGGCCAAAGGAAAAAGGGGTCAGCACCAAAATACAGAAAATACCAGCATATTTTAGCTTAAAAACCTTACTGCCAGTAATGAATCCATAGGAGAGGTATGTCGACCTTTTAGAATGGGGGTGGGGGGATGTGCAAAAGCTGAGAAACCAGCAAGCACTCAGGGGGAAGGGGGTGGGGCCAGGGAAGAAGGCATGTCCTTCTGGGGAAACCCAGAGGGCCGGATTTAGCCCCCAGGTGGGCCATATTTGGCCCCTGGGCCTGAGGATCTGACCCCCCTGAAGTAGAGGCTTCCTTACTAGCTGCTACTGGTAATAACCTCCAACTGACCTGTTCTCCATGCATTTGTCTATCCTCTCTCCTTCCCCCAAAGACCATCTAAGTTAGTGCCCATTTCCACATCTCGTGGCAGTGAATTCCATGACTTGGTTATGCATTGCATGATTTCATTTGATTTGATTTGATTTAAATTATTACATTTCTACATCGCCCAGTAGCTGAAGCTCTCTGGGTGGTTTACAAAAACTAAAACTAAAAATACATTATAAAAACCATACACATACAAACATATAAACATACAACATACACACACAGACACATGTATCTAAAACAATTTTATTTTATTTTTTTTATTTTTTTTTAAATATTTTATTAAATTTTAAAACAATACAAAGAAAATAACATACACACATAACTAATATTGTGCTCCCATCACCATGGGACCAAACAATCCAATAACTCTATAATTGTTCATTATTCCAAAAATACAATATATCTTGACAGGGTAAACTCCCTTTCCCCCTTTTAAACACATATTCCAAAAATAAACCCCAAATATCCTTAAAATTATTTTTCTTTAATTGACCCCTTTTGCATTTAATATTACAAGTCAACATATCATTCAAAGCCATATCCCATACTTCCTTATACCATTCAGTAATAGTGAAAACTTGCTGGATTTTCCATTTCCTTGCTATCATTAGTCTACCTGCCGTTAACAAATTTATGATTAATTCTTTAACATTTTGTGAACCGATCACCTTTTCCGTTATTGTTAGCAAAGCTAGTTTAGGGCATACCTCTAAATCAACTCCAACAATTTCTGATATTTCCTCAAAAATCATTTTCCAAAAATCCATTACATTTTTACAACTCCACCACATATGAGCATATGTACCCAATTCCTGACATCCTCGCCAACACATTGGAGAACATTTATTATCTATTCTATTTAATCTCACTGGGGTCAAATACCATCTCCAGATTAGCTTATAAAAATTCTCTTTAATTCTTATAGACATATTTTTCAATATTCGCCTATCCCAAATCTTATTCCACTCATCCTTTGATATTTCCTCTTCAAACTCTGTATCCCAAACTATTTTAAGATTTTCTGCTTGCTCTTCTGATTTCTGCAACATTTGATATAACATCTTTGTAAGACCCCTAGCTGATGCATTTCCTTCTACAAGTTCTCTAGACATAACCACCTGCTCAAATGCAGTGAAATCCCTTTCATGCTCATGTCTCCTCTTCCATTTCTTACCCCATTGTAGTAATTGAATTAAATTTAACCAAGAAATTCTTCCTGCCCCAACCCTATCAATTATTTGCTGTCTTGTCTCCATTTTTTCCAGCCAATCCATTAAAGTTATCACCTTTTTCTCTCTAAAAATTCGTTCTAAATGTCTAACATTCTCGGGAAAATCTTCCATAACCACCACTGGAGTAAGCGGGGATATACCTGGTAAAAATATTTCCTTATTTCTACCCCAAATTTCTAACATATTTTTTAAAAAGGGATTTTCTAATCTTTTTGTCATAATATGTCCTTGTTTTGTAAATAAGAATTTATCCACCCTATTACCCAATTCAAATGCTTCTATTTCCCACCACATAAAATCTTTTCTAACAATAATATCCATGATATATCTAAGTTGATTAGCTATATAATACCATTTTAAATTAGGGAGACCAAGTCCCCCTATTTTTTGAGCTTTATACCATCTATTCTTAGTAATCCTTGATTTTTTCCCCCCATTACAATAGCTATTTAACATTACTTGCCACTCTTTAATTTCTTTCTCTGATATCTTATATGGTATCATTCTAAATAAAAAATTAAACTTCGGTAAAATCTTCATTTTAATCAAAGCTATCCTACCAAACCACGATAATCCCAATTTTTTATAATCCTCTATTTGATTTTTAACTTCATCTTTTAGTTTTTTAAAATTACATTCCCCTATTTTATCCAAATCTTTTAATATATCAATACCTAAATATTTAATTATATTTTTTATCTTTATATCCACTCCCCTTTGTTTAAATCCCCTTTCCTCCAGTTTACTATAATTAAATGTCATTATCTCCGATTTATCCCAATTAACTTTTAACCCTGTTACTTCTCTAAATTCATCTAAATGTTTCTCTATCCAATCCCAATTTTCTATAGGCCGTTCTAATGTTAACAAGATATCATCTGCAAAAAGGTTTATCTTACATTTGGTCTCTATTCCTATCCCCAATAATTTCTTCTCCTGTCTTATCGAATTCGCTAACAATTCCATAACTAACACAAATAATACTGGGGAAAGGGGACAACCCTGTCTAGTTCCCCGGCCTAGGCTAATAGTTTCTGTTATTCCATCGTTTACAATTACCGACGTGACATTATGAGTATATAATTGGTTAGTAATACCTATAAATTTTTCTCCAAACCCCATAGTTTTTATTAACATCTTTAATGCAGGCCATTCCACACAATCAAAGGCTTTAAAAATATCCAATGCAAGAACCCCCGCTTTCAAATTATTTTTCTTTATTAAATAAATTATATTCAGAACCCTTCTTGTTAAATCTGCCATTTGTCTTCCTTGAATAAACCCACATTGATCTATCCCTATATACTTATTTAAAAAACTATTCATTCTTCTAGCTAAAATTGCTGTCAATAGTTTAGCATCTTGATTAATTAATGATATTGGTCTATAAGAACCTGGTTCTGCTAAATCCTTCCTTGGTTTCGGGATTAAAATGGTCAAGGACTGTTTCCATGACGGGGGGATCTCTCCCCCCTGTAAAATATCATTAAACAACCGTTTTAACTTCGGAATTAACATTTTTTAAAAAACTTTATAATATTCCGCCCCCAGACCATCCAGTCCTGGCGTTTTCCCCTGTTTTAATTTATTTATAGCACTTTCTATTTCAATTTCTGTGAATGGTTGCTCCATTTTCTCTCTATCTTCATCCTGGATTTTTATTTTTAAATTTTTCTCGATATATCTTCTACTCTCAGCTTCCGACCATTTTCCTGCCTTATATAACTCCGTGTAATATTCATGAAAAATTTTCAATTTATCCTTTACTAGATTATATTCTTTACCCCTCTTATCTTTAATCTTCCCCACTAAGCTTTTTTCTTTTTTTTTTGTGCTAATCTAGCCAACATTTTAGAGTTTTTATTACTATTCTCAAAATACTCCCTTTTTGTGTAAATCAAATTCCTTTGTACCCTGTCCAGTTCTTTATTCTCCAATTCTTTCCTTTTACCCTGTAATTCTGCAAAAATCTTTTTATCCCTCTTCTCTAAATACTTCTTTTCCAAATCCCTAATCTCCCCCTCTAGCTTTTGATAAAAAACTTCTTGTTGTTTCCTCAAATTTATTGCCTCTCTCAATCCTATTCCTCTCATTACACTCTTCATTGTATCCCATATTATCGCTTCAGTACATTCTTCTGTTTGATTAAATTCCCAAATTTCCCTCAATTCCTTCTCTATTTTCTCTGTTAAATGTTTATACCGAAAAATATTACAGTTCAATCTCCATCTTTTCGCTTCTCTATAATCCTTATGTATCTTCAAATCCATGTTAACCAAAGCATGATCTGTAACTTTTATCACTCCTATCTCTGTGCCCAGGACCCTTGAAAACAGTGTCCTGGACACAAAAATAAAATCTATCCTAGAATAATTCTTATTTGCTGATGAGTAAAATGTATATCTTTCCTCATTCCCCTTGACCCCTCTCCAAACATCTAGCAACCCTTCCTTACTAATTAACTTATTCAAGATCGTTAGATTATTTCTCTGATCTTCTCTCGTCGGATTGGATTTGTCTTTTCTTCTATCCAATACCATGTTAAAGTCCCCAGCCATAATAACCCTTTGATTTTGAAAATTACCCATTTCTTTAAACACATGTTGATAAAATTCTCCTTGATTTTGATTGGGAGCATAAACATTAACAATAACATATTCTTCCCCTCCCAAGGTCCCATACATTATAATATATCTACCTGTATCATCCTTTTTCACCTTTAGAACATTAAAACCACAATTCTTTGAAATTATAATTGCTACTCCTCGCGATTTAGATGATCCACATGCTATCTCATATATTCTAGACCACCTCAATTTCAATTCATTGACTCCTTTCCTTGCCTGGTGCGTTTCTTGCAAGAATATAATATCTGCCTTATCCTTTTTAAGAAGTGCTTCTATTCGCCTTCTCTTAGTAACTGACCCTAGCCCCTTAACATTTAAAGTTGAAATTCTTAACTTATAATCCATCTATTAACAACATTTTTTCTTTTTTGGTCCCCAAAAGTGAAAATAATACACAATAACATACCCCTTAACCCACCCCCACATTCATCTAAACTATCCCCCCTGCTTAGCCAGGGCAACTTGCCCCACCCTAAACCTACCCACCTATCCCAGGGGGGGGGGAAAGGACCCATCACCAGCCCGAACAGCAGCCCCTCATTCCCTCCCGGATAACTTCTTTATAAAACATTTTCTATTTCTTTTTTCTTCTCGTGTTGAAACGACCTCTTATACAATTCCTCCACTGGCTCCTTCTTCTTCCAGTTGACCCATCGATTCTGGACCCTCCGCATCATCATGAAGCCCCAACTCTCCCAGCAGGCCCATGCCTTGATCACATGATGAAATCTTGTATCTCTTACTGTTCCACACAAAAGTAAGAAAAACTGGGTAACCCCAATTGTATTGTAATCCCTTTCTGATCAAGACTGCTGTACACGGTTTAACACTTCGCCTCCACTTTATTGTTTGCTGACAAAGATCATTGTAGATTTGCAAAGTAGCCCCCTTGAAAGCTACTTGACCTTTCTTTCTAATCTCTTTCATGAAGACATCCTTCTTGTATAAATTTGCAAATTTCAGTACAACATCTCTGGATGTCATACCACGCCTTAATGCTCCCACTCTATGCACAATCTCAATGTCCATATCATCCCAAAAAATTGTTTCTCCAGAGACAGCTTCATTCATCCATTCCAAAATACTGCCTCTTAACTTATATCCAGTCTCCCCCATCTCCATGGGGAAGCCTCTGATCCGAATGTTGGAACGACGTTGCCTATCTTGCATGTTAATCATCTGTATTTCCATCTCATTAAATTTCATTTCATACTTTTCAAAACTTTTTTCATCCTTCACCTGGAGTTTTTCCACCTTATCCACTCTAGCTTGCAGCTCTTTAACTTGAACCCCTAAATGATCTATGGACTTTCGCATTTGCTTCATATCCTCTTGATGCAGATTTTGAAATTTCTCAATTGCTTCTATTTGTTTCTGCTGGCCTGCTTCCATAGAGCTTTGAAACTGTGATAGAATTTTCTCCCAATCTGGTGCTGCCCCTTTAAGCTTGGCTGGAGATATTGACTTTGGCTTGGCACCAGCAGGGAATTTGCCAGCTGAATCCGCCATTTTTCCGCCCTTCCCCCTCGCTGTCTCGAAACTTTCACTACCTCGTGGCTTCTTATCAGGACCCTGTTGCACAGTTTGATAAGAACATTCAATATCTTTAGTGTCAAGGATCCTAATTAGCCTTTTCAAACTGTTATCTGAGGGATGCGCCCGATCGCATTTCCAAAGAGGGGGTAGGGACTTTTTCACCCGTCTGGAGCTCATAAACAATCCAGAGCGAAGCACATCAAAAGAAAGCTATTCTTGTTATTTCTTTGTTAGCTCTATATCTGCATACTTTCCAGAAAGCAAACAGCAAAGGAATTTAAACTCACGCTTTGTCTCTCCTGTGTATTTGCAGATGTTTTCAAATCATTCCGGGAGCTCGGCAGAAAAGCTACTGCTCCATAGCCAGCGCAGGCTCCTCCCCCTATCTAAAACAATTTTAAACAACAAGAAGAAAAATTCAAGACCTGATTAATGCCTCACCGTATGCTGCCAAATGCCTGAGGGAAGAAGAAGGTCTTAACCTGGCACCGAAAAGATAGCAGTGTTGGTGCCAGACAGGCCTCATTGGGGAGATTATTCTATAATTGGGGGGTCACCACTGAGAAGGCCCTCTTCCTTGTTGATGCCTTTGGAGCCTTTCTTGGAGCAGGCACCTGGAGGAGGGCCTTAGATAATGAATGTAGTGTACGGGTAGACTCATGCCAGGAGAGGCGCTCCATGAGGTATTGCGGTTCCAAGCGATGTAAGGCTATTAACCTTCCAAGCCAGATTCACCCAGCACCTTGAATCAGGCTCGGAAACATACAGGCAGCCAGTGCAAACAAGCCAGGATTGGTGTTATATGTTCAGACCATCTGGTCCCTGTTACTAATCTGGCTGCTGCGTTTTGCACAAGCTGCAGCTTCTAAACCGTTTTCAAAGGCAGCCCTACATAGAGCGCATTGCCATAGTCTCCAACTGCCCCGAAATTGCCAGGACCCTCACGAAAACCCTTAAGCCATAACAGCTTCTCACTTTGTTATGCAGAGTCCCGAATTCCCCAGCCTCCCGCAAGCTACTTTAAGCTGCTCTTAATGGGCAAGATTGCAGCTAAGATAAAACTTTTAGCTTAGCTTCAATCTTGCCCATGGCCCCTTTAAGAGTACCTCTGCGTAGGCCCAAATGGCCTCCCATGGAGAGATAGTAAGCAGGGAGGGAACAGAGGCGTGTGTGCATGCTCTACCTGCTGCCTCTGCTGGGTGAAAACAAAAGAAGGTGGAGGCTGAACCCGCTGGCCTGGACCGAGGGAGAAGTGAATGAGGGAATTTATCATGATTCCTATCTTTATATTGCCAAAGATTTCCTAACAGAGTTGACTCTGTGCCTCTAATAGGTGAGGTTACAGTGTCAGAAGGAAATGCAAGGAACTTCCCCTTCTCTCTGAAGTGCCATGTTTGGGGGTGTGGGGTGGGTGGGTAAGCTTCACCTGTTGAATTTGTGCCAATCCTGACAATTTTAAAACAAAAAGAGATTGCCCTGCAAGTGCTGACACCCCCCCCCCATGAAAAACAGCAGATATCAACAATTAAGGGCTTAAGTAAGGTAAATTTTTTTTACAAAAGCCACTTATAAAATATTATAAAATAATATATAATGTAATAATTATAATATATAAGATATTATATAATAATGTAATTCTGGAAAACAAATCCTAGCACTGGCACTGCTGCTGTTACCTCTTCTTCTAGCAAGGAGCAGCATTTTCCAATTATCCCTCAATTACTTCTTCACACAATGCATAATCAATTTGCTGCCACAAGATGTGATGGTCAATGTTGTAGATTGCTTTAAAATATACACACTTTCCTGTGAGTAAGTCCCATTGAATGTAATAGGACTTCTGAGTACACATGCATAGGATTGCACTGTTACTCTGTTTTCAGAGCAGTGGTTAATTTTACTTGGCTCTACCTGTGTACCCCATGTGAAAGTCTTTTTGTAACACATGCTGAAGTGCAATGGAGAAAGCTCTCTACAGTAATGATTAGGATTATTCTGCAGGGATTTTGGATTTATTTTTTTTAATGCATTAGAAGGGAGTTAGCAGAAAACACAGCCTCCTCAAGAGAAAGAAAAAATCCCAACTACCTCAAATAGCAGCAACAAACATCATCATTCCATTTTGGCATTATTGTTCAATCACAGTGTTGTTGTTCTTGTTTTTTAATAAAGTACAATAGAGCCCACATGTTGTTTTTTCTGAGTGGAGAAAATAGGAGCTTGCAGGGTGGGCCTTTGAACCACTTTGCACACTCAGAGATATCTAAATGTTAAATATTATTATTTCTTTGGCAAACTACTAATGAGAACAAAGCCACCATGGAGGGATCCATTTTTAAAGTGGGAGGGAGATCTTTAAAACAAGGAGTTTCCTGCACAATGTGGGGAAAGTCGGCTGAAAGTTATGTTTGACTGAAATAATGGCATATTCCTCCCCGGTTTACCCCTTCCTACCATTTGTTGTCAGCATCTACATTACATTTTAGATTGTAAGCTCTTTGGGGCAGGGGAACTGTTCTCTTATACTCGGTAAAGCACCATGCACATTGATGGTACAACAATAGTAATAACGACAACAGCAGCAATCAGCCATCATCATCATGGGTCTGGAGATCAAAGTGGCTTCAGAGTGGTCAGAGCCCTTAAACGGTTAGAGCATCCTGGGGTGGGTGGCTAGGGCGTTTTTCTGTTTTCTTTTGCCTTCCAGCTAAAATTCAGCCCATCCAGATCAGGGCCATGGCACTGGGGAGACTTCTGGTCTCCACATTTGTGTCTCTGTGATCTGTTATGGTTTATTAGCTGTTTCAGGTTGGTGATTGGGAAGCCAAGTTGATACAAATATACACGAAATAAACAAATAGGCATGCCTAGATGTTCAGCCTTAGTTACCAACACATTGAATTAAAGGATGCATTTCTGCACAAAGAGAAAATTTGTAGTTGGGCCAAATATTATAACATGGCAAATACTGACAATATAATAAGAGATAAGGATAAACACGTAATACCTATAGCCTTTTACCTGTTATTGCAGGGAAATTTAGGGAGAGGCAGAACATAAGGAGGATCAGAAAAGAAACATATAGATCTAGCCTCGGAAAGAAAGTAGTACTTCAAACAGCAGAGTGAAATTTGAAGGCCTGAGTACAGGATACAGGAGAGCAAAGAAAAATACTGAGGGTTCAGCACAAGTAAAGGTTTTCAATTTTGAGATCAAAACCCTGAGAGGGAGGAGAGTCATGGTTACACGACTGCTTGTTTGTAATGAAGACTTTTCACCCATGTTGTATTTATTTATTTATTTTACAATAATGCTTACCGTATTTTTATAATAATGTTGTATTTATTGTTAATATTGTGTGTGTGTACACACACACACACACATAGTTGTATTTATTGATTTGGGGTTTTCTTTTCCCCTCAGGGTTCCCAAAATGCAATACATAAATTCAAAGATTTCTGTGCTTAAAATACTGCAGTTTTGTGTGTTTCCTCTAATAACTTTAGTACTTGAGCATGGCCTTTGGTTGCCTGGCCATACCCTGGGCCACGCCCTCATGTTGCCTGGCCACGCCCTGTCGATCACACCTTCATTTCACTTAACCATACCTGTTACAAATTCACATGTGTGTCCCTATTTTCATCTGTGAAATGTTGGAGGGCATGCATTGCAGTATTCTAGCTTGGAGGGTACCAGAGCATACACAACTGAAGCCAGGTTATGCCCGTCCAGATACGGGCATAGCTGGGCCATCAACCGAAATTGGTAGAAGGCACTCTGTGCCACTGAGGCCACCTGAGCCTCAAGTGACAAAGATGGCTCCAGGAGAACCCCCAAGCTACAGACTTGGTCTTTCAGGGGGAGTGCAACCCCATCCAGAACAGGTTGAGCACCCACCATCTGGGTGCTAAAATACTCTGTCCCAAAGCTACTGTTCATTAAGTATTTGGCATGATGTACATGCTTAGAATGAATAATGAAGGTCTACATCAGGGGTGGGCAGCCTTCAGACTTCCCTGATCTACTTCATGTTTTACTACAACAGCCTTCCCCAACCTGGTGCCCTCTAGATCTGTTGGACTACAGTCCCAGCATCATCCAGCCACTATAGCTGGCTGGGAATTCTGGGAGTTGTAGTCCAACACATCTGGAGGGCCCCAGGTTGGGAAAGGCTCTACTAGAATCTCAAGGTCCACCAGTTGGAGTCGGGCGCAAAATAATGGTTCAGGATGGACACACATTGAGTCGAATTAAGGAACAGGATGCCTCTGAGCACGTGGGCTCACATTAAGAATTCATTTTCAGTATCAGAATTGAGCTTGCAGCCCTTTCACACAAAAAATCCACTCATGGTTTTCCCCTCTCCCTTTCTTCATTTCAGCAGCCCAGTTTAGAGCGGGGTGGGGAGCTGTTTCGTTAGATAGTTGAGAGTCAGAAATCTTTACACATCTACTGCAAATCCGGGGAAATTTACCAGTTCCCCTTGTTCAGATATCATATTAGTCATAAACTTTCTAAGGCTGCAATCCTGTACACACCTCAGAACAAGTCCCATTGATCTCAGTTGGGCATTCTTCTGAGTAGATATGTGTAGGTTTACGCTGTAACAGGTTTTAGGCAAGCTGGTATTCTCTCCGCTTCACATCCATCCCCACCCCACACTCTGCAATATGGGGATAATAATACTGGCTTACTCTACATTATAAAGTGCTCCAACTCAACCAGGACTTTTCGCCCGCGTCCCCGCACAGTGAACCCCCGGACTTTGTGCATTCTCATGTTATTGGAGATAACAATGGGGATTCCTCCAGGGGGCAGGGCTTGGAGGCTAAGTCCTGCCCCCTGGTTGAATCCATGAAGGTTCTGTGGGCCAGAGGGGAAGCCTCCGTGGGCCAGATTAGACCCATGGGCCAGGAGGTTTCCCGTTCCTGCTCTACAGGGCTGATGTAAGGATTATTGAGATGCATATGAAGTGTTTTAAACACATTAAAATCACCATATAAATGCTTATTATAGTTTACTAATAAACTATTATGCTTTATTATAGATGATAATATATTTGCTTTGGTTGGCAGCAAATTAGCCTGATTCCTGATGGTTCCTATTATTTTTAATCCACAGATTCAAAATGACCAGTGCCAAGAGCTGGACTCCACAAGTGATAAGTGGGTGAAGTTGACAGATAATGGAGAATGGGGCTCCCATTCTGTAAGTATAATGTTGTGTGGCTCGATTAATGGAGACAATAATAGAGACCATAGCATCTTGTGGCTGGACGTTGAGTTGCTAGCAATGCAAAAGTGTACATGGACTATGGCTGCATTCGCTTTTCAGGTTCTCTGAACCCGTATCAGCTTCCAATATCCTCTGATGCTTCTTTTCTATCTGCTTCTCTTGGTCCCATAGACAGATGTGGGCTTCCAGTGTGTAATATTTAGCCCAGAATACTGGCTAGCCAGGTAGCTAGAATTGATGCCCATGGCTCACAGTAGGTGTAAAGCTGGAGTGGTTTGCCTTAGAGCCATTCTGGAAGGGGATAAGACTGCTGGCTTATCTTGCTCAGCTACCCTCCCCTGGTCTTCACTAATGGTCTCACCCCCGCCCCCCAACAGCTCAAAATGTACAATCACTTACTGACTACAACGGTGCTTGGATGAGATTGGGTTAATCCTTTTATATGCCCCTATAATGCAAAACTCTAAAGTGGGTTCACAGTCCAGTTAAACCTATTCCATTTTTGAGACTGAGTGAAGGGGCCATTTCAGAACTGAACAGAAAATGCAATACTATATGAGGTATGTCTGAAGTAGAATTGTTCCATTTATTTGCACACTAATTCCTTATCTCACATTATATAAAAAAAATCCTGCTTAAACTTGTGAGCTGAGTAAACAGGGCAAAGCTTTCCTTCAAAATAGTTTCTCTTTGTTGGTGGGTACGAAACTGCATATATGGGTGTTTTAAAGTTAACCTGTCAGTTTGTTTGGCTGAACTGTTTGCTTACAAGTTCCTTCACATTAGTTCAACAAAACAGGGTGTGGTTCCTCAAAAATTCTTGTGGGCCTCATGTTGCTGAGAGGGGCCTGTGCGTGCACACATTCTGCTTTACCCCTTGCTGAATTTTCAGCAAGAGTTCCTTCATTTCCAAAATTCTATGCAGCAACTGGTGGTATGTCAGGACTCTACTGGAGAGGCAGCTGGAAAATTCTAAGCAGCAGCCGGTGATATGTCAGGACTCTACTGGAGGGGTAGTCTGGCACAGTGTTTTCAAACTTCCAGGCCTCGATGAGCCCTTTCTGCATTGACTCGGTTTGTGAAGACTGTTGTGCTGTTTGGGCCTGTTGGGCCTCACTGTTGCCTTGCATAAACTGAGAGTATGCACCCAAAGCCACCCAGTGCTCCCCTGTAGCTGTGGTGGGGCGGGGGAGAATTGATAGTGGTGAGCCAGCTGGCCCTCCTGGAAGCTTGCCTGCCATTACTGCTCTTCTCATTGTAAAGAACCCTGAATAAATGTCCAAGGAACTGCAAGGTTCCCTGGGATACAGTTTGAAAATCATTGTTCTGATATATGTAAACACATTGTAAGGTAATTATTTTATTTATTAATTATATTTATACCCCACCTTTTTTTCCTGCAAGGAACCCAAGGCGGCTTACATAGTCCTCCTCCTCCTCTCCATTTTATCCTCACAACAACCCTGTGAGGTAGGTTAGGCTGAGAGTCTGTGACTGGCCCAAAGTCACCCAGTGAGTTTCATCATGGCCGAGCGGGAAATAGAACCTGGATCTCCTGAGTCCCAGTCCAACACTCTAACCACTACGCCACACTGGCTCTCATTTTATTGCACAGAATGAGGCCAATGAAGAGGGAACCTCATTTGATACAGAAGTGTGGACTTAGGGCTGATTGACATGTTCAGCAAGATAACCTTCCTGGACTGTACCACTCCAGTCTGCAAATGGGGGACCAGTTCTACTCCTGACTGCAGATGGGGGATTGCATTTTGAATACCTCCTTAATCAAATCCTTTCCTGAATGACAAAAAGGACTACTTTAGGGGAGAGAGTTAGCTTAGAAAGACTGCTGGTCTTGGATGAGGAACATGGGCTCAGGACTCTGCTCAGCCATGAAGCCCAGTTGTGAAGCCATGGAGAATGCACCATCTCTCAGCCTAACCTACCTCAAAAAGTTGTTGTGAGAAGAAGATGGAATAAAGCCACATATACCATCCTGTGCTCCTTGTGGTAAAGGTGAGTTTATGGAAATACAGTATATAAGTACCTAAATACAATTCAAATACGCAACTGCTCTCTTGCAGTTTGAAATGGTACAATCCAGGAAAGACTGTTGTATGATCCAATGGTTCTTTGATCCAATGGAGGCTTCTGTTAGTGGAACAGGGAGGGAAGCAATTTCTAATGATCCCCCTTCTCCCGTGCAGCCTCCCCAACTTCCCTCCCTGTCCCAAAGGGCTTTCCGGAGCAGATTTCCATCAGTGGAGGGACACCAGTTGGATACAGTCCGGTGTAGTTCAGTTTTTAACATCTGTTCTATGAAAGGCCATGCTGGGTCAGACCACTTATATCCTCTGGGGAAACTCCCCACTGTGAGTCCACCCATCCTGTCATACGCATGTTCTGCTCCATGTTTAATCTGTGTCAAGCTGAGCTATTGATCCTTTCATTCTCTCCCCTGCCAGGTAACACTGAAATCGGGCCCTAATATATTATACTGGAGAACAACAGGGATCCTTATGGGTTCGCAGGTGGTGAAGCCCGTACTTGTGAAAAACATCACAATTGAAGGTACATAACACGGCAGTTTCAACTGTAATTGTACCGCTGCTTTTGAATCGCGTAGCATTGGTATCTACTGTGTGTATTGTGTGTGGGATCCAGATGTAGTCATACTTCGAGTAGACCCATTGAAATCAATAGGACAAGTCAGTCGTGACTAACTTAGGGCGCAATCCCATGCATATTTAGACAGAAAAAAGTCCTACAACTGGCTGGGGCATGCTGGGAGTTGTAGGACTTTTTCCCCTCTTTACACATGCATAGGATTGCACCCTTAACTGATTTCAGTGGGTCTACTCTAAGTGTGACTAATTCTTAATTCAATCCCATTTATTTATTTTAAGCAGTTCTATGCTGCCTTTCCAAAAAGGTTCAAATACAATAAAATGACAATAATACACAATCAATTAAAAACAACAACACACCAACCCACACCTAACAGAGAGGTCATAAGTAACAACGAAAACTACAGCAACCTGGGAGCTCCGGAGGGGTGAGCCAAAATCAAGATGAAAGGGGAAGGGTTTGAAACCTTTCCTGAAAGAAAGCAAAGAGGGACTATTCCTCAACTCTGCCAGGACGTTACTCCATACCCTTTATACATCACTGCCATTTTCACAACAAATTTATTTAATTTGGGAGAACATCGTAGAACATTAAAGATTTAAATTCTTATTTTCGTGCTTTCCCCCTCCCTCTCACCTTCCTCCATACCTGTACAGTGAAATTTAGTTTCAAATGATGTAAGAAATCATTTTTAGTTTAGCTCCGTATTGAATGCTGCAGTTACAGGGTGAATGGTGACATCTGCTGGGAAGAGTTTGCTTTGCATTTAATTTCATTTCATTTATGACATTTCTATGCCGCCCAATAGCCGAAGCTCTCTGGGTGGTTTACAGAGATTTAAAACCTTAAAAATACAATATTATACATGGTATTAAAAACATTTACATATAAACAGAAAACACACACACACACACACCTACCTAAGCAATTTTAAACTATCAACAATAACTTGGATGGGAGACCCCTCCTCTAGTTTCCTGCATTGAGCAGGGAGTTGGACTCGATGGCCTTGTAGGCCCCTTCCAACTCTATGATCCTATGAAAGATCCTATGAAAGAAAAATCCAGGACCTGATTAAAACCTGATTGCAGAGAAACCAATGTGGGTTTTTTTTTGTACAAGGGTCTGCATTAGTATTATTTTTAGATTCACACGCATGCTTTGATTTTACCGTGTAAGAATCTGTGACTTACTTTAGCTAGCCTTAGCCTTTGGGTCCCGGAAAATAAAAATTCAAATACCACACCTCAGCCAGTGATGTTCACCTTCCCAATCTTATGACCCCTCCCTACCAGTGGCTTTGGAATGGAGACTCTGGGTGCTTCCAGACTGGGAGCTCTTAGTGCTACCATTTAGAAGGCATGGTGTAGCTGTCCTGTCTTTTTCTCCTTAATGGGGTTTCTTCATTAAGGAAAAAGACAGAAGACATGGGAAGAAAACACGGGGCGGGCGGGGGGAGTCACCAGTGGAAGATGATGATGTCTGGTCCCCTCATAAATGTCCATGAATGAGGCACCATAAAAACCTCATCTAGAAGCATCCTCTATGGTGGCTATGTACATATCTGTGCGTGGGTATCCTAGAGAAGCAGCTTTAAGATGCAGCCATGAAATGTGCTTGTAGCATCCTATTGGAGATGCCATTCCTTCCTACGGTCCCTTGCCATTGGTGATTTTAATGGGTGGCAACTATTGCTGTCCCTTAAATATCTGTCCACCTTTCTGTCTGAAATGGGACCATCATAATAAGGCCAACTTTACCCGTGTACTTTCCATTGCTTTCTACATCATGCTAGGGCATGAAAAGGCAGCTGGCAGCCCAATGCTTTGTCTGGCCACACCCGGCACCCAGAATCACTCCCAAATTCTTGTTATTAGGCACCTCAGCCTAGGTCTTGAGCCAATGTATAGTTGATGCTGGGTGTATAAGAAGAAACTGTATGGTATCACAGGCAGATGGGGTCTCATTTAAGCCCATCCATCATCTGCTACATGTCCTGTGACATGGCCTCATCTTTACTTAGTTGGTACAGGGAGCACACAACTCCTCTGTTACAACAGCTTCACTGGCTCCCAGTCTGTTTCCAGGCACAATTCAAAATGCTGGTTATGACCTATAAAGCTCTATATGGCTCCAAGTCCAGGTTATCTGAAAGACCGTGTTCTCCCCTACGAGCCTGCCTGCACTGTGAGATCCTCAGGGGAGGCCCTTCTCTCGGTTCCACCACCATCACAGGCACGCCTGGTGGGAACATGGGAGAGGGCCTTCTTGGTGGCTGCCCCAGCACTCTGGAATTCCCTCCCCAGTGAGGCTAGAGTGGTGCCCTCCCTGGTAAGCTTCCGGAGGCAGGCAAAGACCTTCCTGTTTCGGAAGGCATTTGGGACTAGCCTGTGATGCAATGGAATGCTGTTTTTACTCTGTTATGTATATTGTACTCTATTTTTAACTTTTGTATTTTTGTTTTAATTGTATGAGTTTTAAAGGCTGTGAGCCGCCTTGGGTCCCAGTGTTGGGAGAAAGGTGGGACACCAATAAATAACAACAACAACAACAATCATCCTTGGTGGTAGACATTTAATTGGCTCCTGACATTCCTGCTTACCTTTAGGTTTTGGTGGAACGACTTGTGTTCAGGTTGTTTGTTTTTTTAAATTGTATTTTTCTTGTCTAACACCTACAACAAGTATCATATAAAGTAACAAAAATAACAATTAAGTTTCACACAACAGATCTCCAACAAATGCGACGCTTAGGTAAAATCATGCTGGATTCAGGCTACAGCAGGGGTGGGCAACTTGTGGCCCTGCAAATGTTTTGGCCTCCAGTTGTCATCCCTAACTAGGGCCGGCGCTACCGCTAGGCCAACTAGGCGGTTGCCTAGGGCGCGCGGCTGAAGAGGGCGCGCGGCTGAAGAGGGCGCGAAACGCTGCGCTCCTCTTCGCTGCCGCTGCGCCGTCCCCGCCAGGCCTCCGCCTCCCCACCCTCCTGCCTGCCGCCGCCGCCACGCCTCCGCCCACCCGCTCGCTCGCCCGCTCGCCCGCCGCTGCGCCTCCCACCGCCATCGCCACCCCCCAACCCCCCCGTCACCCCCGTCACCTACCTTCGTCGCAGCAGCCGCAGCAGCAGCAGCCGCCGCCGCCGCGCCTCCGCCCACCCGCTCGCTCGCTCGCCCACCGCTGCCCTCCCACCGCCATCGCCACCCCCCCAACCCCCCCGTCACCCCCCGTCACCTACCTTCATCGCAGCAGCCGCAGCAGCAGCCGCCGCCGCAGCCAGGGCGGGGGGGGGAAGGTAGGTTGGTGGTGGCGGCGCAGGGGTTTTGTTTTTTTTGCTTTGGAGAGGGGGGGGCGCTAACTATTTTTTCGCCTGGGGCGCCAAACTGCCCTGCACCGGTCCTGTCCCTAACCATTGGCTATGCTGTTTAACGCTGATGGGAGCTCTGGCCAAAACATCTGGAGGACCACAAGTTGCATCCCCCCATTGCTGTCAGTGGTGTAGTGGGAAAATTTGAAGTGCAGCTGCTCATCACAGCCCGCATTGTCTCCATAGCCACACTCCCAAGGCGAGTCCAAAAATGCAGGCAGCTCAACAAACCAGTTCTTTTTTAAAAAAATAAATTTTATTTAGTTATTATAAACCACATACAAAATATAAAACAAAAACGTACAACTAGAATAAATCATAAGGTGCACCCCTCACCCGCCTAGGGACCAACTAATATACATCCATCCCCTTGATCAATTAAATTCCACATTCCAAAAATATAACATATCCTGACAAGGCATACTCCCCTTCCCCTTTATTACTACATAGTCTAATAATTGATTCCATATATCCATAAAATTATTCTTCTTTAACTGTCCCTTTTTGCATTTGATACTACAAACTAGCAGTTTACATATCCACCAGGAGCAGGTCTTTTGTAAAGCTCATGGCTCTTCATTGCCATTCAAAACCGAGCCACCCCAGAATACTTTGCATTGCAACAGGGAACAATACATTGTTGCCGGGGAAGTTCATCCCCGCCGCCATCTCCCGCTACTGTGAGGTTGACAGCTAAGCTCAGAAGGAACAGGGAATTCTGAGAGGGATGGCAGATGATGCCAGTTTCCTAGAGCCCTAGAGCAGTGTTCTCCAACTTTGGGTCCCCAGATGTTTTTGGCCTACAACTCCCAAAAGTTGTTGTAGGCCAAAAACATCTGGGACCCAAAGTTGGAGAACACTGCCCTAGAGCAACACTTTGAGATTGCATTGATCATCTCATTTACATCCTGCCCTTCCTCCAAGGAACCCTGGGTGGCTTCCAACAACTTTAGCGCAATGGTAGAGCTCCTGCTTTGTGTGTAGAAAGCCCCAGGTTCAATCCCCAGCATCTTCAATTAAAAGGGTCAGGTAGCAGATGATGGGGAGGATCTCTGCCCGAGACACTGGGGAAGTCGGCTGGATTGGAAAATAATCTGATCTAGGGCAGCTTCCTATATTCCTACGAGGCTGAAAGATAATGAGTGAGAGTCAGACATGATAGCCTAGCAAGCTTCATAGTTGAATAGGGATTTGGACTCAGGTCTTTTAGTCCAAGTCCAACACTACAGCACACTGGCTCCCCAGTATTGCTGTAGATCAGGCCTCTCTGTGTTTCTGTATTTGCTCAATGTCTAAGTTTCTGGTTTGGTTTTACAGGGGTGGCCTATACTTCCGAATGCTTTCCCTGCAAACCTGGTACATTTAGCAACACGCCGGGCTCTTCCAGTTGCCAGGTCTGCCCTAGAAATGCCTACTCAGAAAAGGGTGCAAAGGAATGCACTAAGTGTCCAGAAGAAACACATTATGCAGGTACTCTATATGCACCAAAGAGGAATGAAGGGCTGTGTCTAGTTCAAATTTCTGCTTTAACTTCATATGTTGCCATAAACCCCTCGAAGCCAGTGATGCAGTGGTCAATTTTGAAGTGCAGGCACTCATCATGATAGTCCCCATAGTCACGCCCCCAAGGACAATCCAAAATGGCAGGCAGCTGGATTGATCCATACCAACAAACCAGTTCTAGCTGTCTTCATCTCCACCAGGAGCTGGTGGTTTGTAAAGCTAACGGGGCTTAATTGCCCACTCAAGACCAGGCCACCCCAAAATACATTACATTACAAGGGACGATAAATTGTTGCTGGGAAAATTCATCCCACCCCCCATGCCAGCTACTGTGAGGATGGCAGTGAAGCTCAGATGGAACAGGGTATTCTGCTGAGGGGGGTGGCAGATGATGTCAGCGTCCCTGCTAATAAAAGAGTGCTGGCACTCCACTACAGCACTGCTTGAAGCCAATTGAATTAATACTGTTGATGACAGCTATATGCAAATGAAATATTATATCTAAAATACTGTGACAATTGAAATGGGCTTTAAGAATTAATTGTCAGTCAGAATAGGACTTTGTAGATAGACGCACATTGTGATTAGGCAGTTATTTATTTGTATCCCCCCCCCCGAACTCTAAAATGTTGGATGACAGTGTCTACTAATATGGCTAGCTCAGAGGGTTGAGGAAAAGGCTGCATCATCAATGAGGTGGTGTCAAGAGATTTTAAAGGGAATTTGCCAACCAGATCCATTGCAACGTAAGGCAACACATAAACATTTAAGATCCTGCACAGCAAATAATTTTCCTAGATGGCCACTCTGAAAAGCATTTAAGGCAGTCATGGGCCATTTTTGTCTCCCATGGACCCCACCTCCCTACAAGCTGCAGTCTGTGGGGCAAGCCAAAAAACATTTTTTAAAGGAAAAAATGGTGTCTGTAGCTGCTGTGGAGCTCAGTAAGAGTCAAATTTAGTTTACTTGCAAGTTCAACTTTGGGCACTCCACAGTAGCTACAGGTGCCATTCTTTCCCCTAAAAGTTATATATATATATATATATATATATATATATATATATAATTTTTGGGGAGTCGCCTTGAATTCATCAGGGGCCACATGATGCCCACCCCTAGTTTAAGGGCTGGTTGCCTAATCTTCTACCCTGATAACTCCCCCAAATAGGGTAGGAGATAGAACCCCCTCTGTGGGTCTGATTTGGTCTGGACGCTCCAGGTATGTCTGTTTGTCTACCTACCTACCTATCATCAGAGGTGGGCACTGACCAACAAAATTTGACCCTGATTTCCAGATTCGTAAACAGCCTGATTTGGCTTGGACTGATTCAGAGACTGTCCACATTGACTTGGGTGAACCCGAGTTATTTGGAAATCTAAGGCTTCGTTCCTCACATTATGACTATCATGGGAAATCAAAGAACAATGATAATATTTTTTTCTCTTTGTCAGAATTGGATGAAATTTGCATTCATATTAGCCCCTAGAGCAGCGTTCTCCAAGCTTGGGTCCCCAGATGTTTTTGGTCTACAACTCCCAGCATGCCTCAGCCAACGTAGCTGACTGGGGCATGCTGGAAGTTGTAGACCAAAAACATCTGGGGACCCAAGGTTGGAGAACACTGTCTTAGAGAGAGGATTATGTTGCCAAATCTTCCAAATTTCCAAAAAATAGGTGTCTTTTTTTTTGTTTTTGTTCTATGCACCTTTATATTTTGCTTTAATTTTTAAAGGGAACTGTCGATAGCTTTTTAAATTTCTTGACAGAATTGGATTAATTTTGCGGGGATAGTTGCCCTTCTGAGGGGATAAAGCCTGCCGAGTTTGAGATGAATAGGTATTTTGTGCAAGAGCAGACTGCTCTTTTGTGCAAGAGCATACTTTATATTTTGAGGGTATCCAAAAGAGAACACAGTTATCTCCCTATATTCATTGAGGAGTATTCTTCTGAAAATGACAGACAGTCTAGAGTTGTCCCTAAGTAAGAAACCTGCAAAGCTGCAGAAGGATAGGTGCAATGGTTTATGTGGAAGGGGAGTCCTCAAATTTTGGGGGCTAATGATTAGATTCCCCTTCCCTTTGATTTTTGGGCAATTTGTATGAAAATGACACACATCATAGAGGTATCCCCAAACAAGAAACCTGGAAAGTTTCAGAAGGATAGGTGCAGGGGCTAGGGAGCTATGATGACTGAAATCTAGTTTGAGGCTATTTTTTATTACTAAACAGGAAGGTTTTTACTTGCCTCCTGAGCGTAAGCAGTACCAAGCCATTACAAGCTTCCCTGTAGTGAGAGCTTCACAAAGCTGGGCCATCAGTGAAAATAGCCCATGCATAGATGCACCATGGGCAGCACAATCCTATGAGGCTGCCCGTAACCCTCCGAACTCAGAGGATTAGGGGCATCCAATTGAGGGCAAGAAGAGCATGGAGGATAGGATACCCTCTGTGCTCCTTCCGCTCTCAAAAACATCTAGACAGCCGATTTCGGCTGTCTAGATGTTTTTCCTCTCGCGAGGAAGAGTGGCTGAGGCAACACCTGGATTCCTCAGAATTTGGTGGAGCCTCACTTCTCCCTTCCCTGCTCCCAGGAATGCCCCCTCCAAGGGGGAACCGAGCATGGTCTTCCGTGCTTGGTTCCCTGTGGTTTCCTTCCAGTACAGAAAGAACCACACTGGCTACGTGGGGGGGGGGGGGCGGTGGTCCAAGGCGCTGCGACCTCAGAAAGGATTTCTGAGGTCGCAGTGCCTTCCAGGCTAAATCCTATGCCCTCCCAGGCAAGGACGGGGGACATAGGAATAGGATTGTGCCCACAAACATGTTAATTTCCTGAAAAATGAACAAATGTACCTGGGATAACTCATACAATTTCCCCTCAATTCCGTGTGTTTTGTTTGTGTGTGTGTTTTGCATTCAGATGAAGGATCAAGCCAGTGTATGGAACGCCTTCCGTGCTCAAAGAAAGACTTTTTCCAGATCCACACACCGTGTGATCAGGATGGAAAGGTGCGTGGCACACCCTCCCAAACTCTTCTGCACAGGAGGGTTTACAGCAGGGGTGCAGAACCTCTTTCAGCCCAAGGGCTGAATTCCATTTTGGAGAAGCTCTCGGGCGGGGGGGGGGGCATTCCAGTGGTGGGTGGGGCCGAAGGCAAAAGGAGCAGGGCCCAAAATTCCCAAAGTACCAAAAATTCTCACAGGGTTGTTGTGAGGATAAAAATTGAGAGGAGGAGGAGGATTATGTAAGCCGCCTTGGCCCTTGGGTTCCTTGCAGGAAAAAAGGCGGGGTATAAATAAATAAATAAATAAATAAATATTCAAATACTTCTATACTGCTTAATATATTGAAATCTCTAAGCTTAAAGCTCTTACTGCCTGTGACTAAGCCTTAGGAGAGGCATTTCAACTTTTAGAATGCTGGGAACACACACAAAAGTCAGGAAACACCACCAAATGTTCATTGGTTGGAGGAAAGGGTGTGAGGCCAGGGGAAGGAGCGTGGCCTTCTGGGTTTCTCAGGTTGGGACTCCGAGAGGCCTGAATTTGGCCCCAGAGCCTTGAGTTTGTGCACCCCTGCTTTACAGTGTTGTGTGAAGTGTTGGCAGCCTAGTGGTTTTCACCGAAGGGACTCTAAGCCAGACATTTATGAGTTCCATTTCTGACCTTAACATCAATTTGTCTTTGTGACCTTCAGTGAAATTACTTGCTGTTGCCCATCTCTAAATTTGCCTTTCTTTGCTTCTGGTGTATAATATGTTGGTCCTGGCCAGTAAGACACTTTCAAACAGAGCTGTTTGCAGAAGCAGAGCCATCTCTGGAGTAATGACAGAAACGCTCCATTCTGTTGCCCTCTTCCAATCCATGCTAAACAAATGTGGCTGCCTGCCCCTGATTTCTTTGCACAGGTATGTGGAATTCATAGCAAAGCCCCTCTACACTTTAGTCTGCCCCACACTGTTTCCTGTCCTGCTGCTTTTTGTGGATTTGCAGCACAAAGGAAACAATCCTTCCCCCCACCCCACAATTTCTCCAGTGAATGTCATGCCTAATATTACTTGAATGTGCAAATATTTGATAAATATTCACATGATATTCTGGAAAGGGACTCCAGAGGTTTCTGTGGTAGCAGTTGACAGCAGCTGTGGTAGCAAATGATAGTATTTGATGGTTGACATGCAACAGAATTTAGAGTGCCATCTTAAAGGGGGTTTTGATCTATAGAGAGACGGTTCCGAGACTGGAGCCTTCTGTCTATCCTGTGCACTTCCAGGCAGGGTGGTTGGTACGACGGAGGCAAAAACACCTCCTGTTCTTCCTGTCAGCTGTTTTTAGCTGGATGGCCACTGAGCCCATCCAGCATGCTGGCTTACCTGGGGCATAGCCAGGAATGGAGAGGCTTGTGGATTCTGCAGACTAATGTCCTCTCCATTCCATTCCCTGCCCACGCGCTGGCATGCCTCCTTCCTACCTTCCCCGAGCCTCTTCTGAGATTGCAACAGCAGGATAGTGAGAGGAATCCCTGTTCAATTTTCCCCTCCCAAGGTAGCAGTGTCTATGGCCTTGGGAGGGGAAAACTGCTATATCTTATAGTCTCTGGGACTATATGGTCCTAGGGACCATAGGATTGCTCTGTTCGTTAATTTTATATTCACTTCATTTGTTCATGTAACCAATCGTGTTCACCTAAAACTGTAATGTGTGAATGTGAGAAACACATCTTTGAAAACACATGGATCATTCTAATCAGAGAGCCAGTATTCGCTGCAGCTCCTTGGGTTGTTGAAACATATTTTGTTGGATGGCACCTAGTACCACTACTAACGTTGATGCAACAAAAACTGGAAGTGGAATTCTGATTAGAACTGGACCTGGGGTGGCACGTAAACTAGGGATGGGCAAATGAGCAGGGGAGGCTGGTGACTCATATGTCAGTGGGGCTCCTTATCCATTACATCTTTTTGTTTGAGCATTATAGGAGCTATCCATGGTACTGAACTCCACCCCCAAAATAGATTCACCACCATGGAGCACCATGCATAGTTCCTATAAAGCTCAAACAAAAACTTGTAATGGAATATACAGGCCTGTGGCTGACGCTGGCTCAGCTTGTCTGAGCGTGGAAAGCTAAGCAGGGTCAGGCCTGGTCGTTACTTGGATGGGGGACCCCTCCTCTAGTTTCCTGCACTGAGCAGGGGGTTGGACTCGGTGGCCTTGTAGGCCCCTTCCAACTCTATGATCTATGAATCTATGAATAAGGAGCCCCACTGACATAGAAGTCACCAAATGAGCGAAGTTCGAGATAGCTAGGATTCTCCGAACATCATTTTGCTGCTCATCTCGTGCTCGGTTCCTGTTCTCATTTGCGATCGCCGCTTGCTTTGCAATGGGAGATTTGCGCAAAGTGAGCAGCAATCAAATGGAGATTTGCACAAATCTCCTGAAATTTGCGCAAATCTGCTAATTGGCACGAATTTCCTCCATAGACTAAAGTGGGGCTGATTTAGTCTACCAGGGAAATTTGTGCAAATTGGGAAATTTGCACGAATCAAACTTGGAACTGGGAATGAGATGAACACTGGCACGTGTTTGACGATATGCAAACATTTTTGGTGGACACGTGCTCACGCTTACGTTGGGGTGTCGAACAGGGCATGCTCGCGTGTTTTATGAGTATAAATGAAATTCTCATACATCCCTACCGGAGTGTTTTATAAGACAAACCCAATGAAAAATTTCTGGTGTAGACGTATCCTTAGCTCCTCTTACACCCAGGGATTATTTTCATCTCCTTCCTGTTGCTATACAATTATGTACAATATATAGCATCAGAATTAGAGGCCAATCAACACGGGCGAGCCAAACTGCTCACAAGACAAGCATTTACAATGTACTTGGCAAGGCTGTGGGAGCTTTCATAACCTCATCAACTGTTTAAGCTCATAGACATTATGAGACATGTTTGAGGTCACATGTTATTGTGCTCTGTGACCTCTCTGCAACAACCTTCTGAATTAAGCGCATTTAGAATCAGCTGCCAAAGTAAGCTGCTGTAATTGTGGATCACTGTGTAAATGAGCTGTGAAATCCAAGTCCTTCCCCAAGGCCCTCTGGTTTTGTTTTGATTAGGGTCACGATCCCACGTTGCTGCCGCCTTTATTACTGACCTTCCACTCAAGCTAGACGCAGTGTCCTCCAACCTTGGGTCCCCAGATGTTTTTGGCCTACAACTCCCAGCATGCTGGAAGTTGTAGGCCAAAAACATCTGGGGACCCATGGCTGGAGAACACTGAGCTAGAGGGAAACTATCCCACCAAAATATAGAATGACTACATATAGAAAAGCTCCTTATTCTGGGTCTGAGAAAGGGAATCCAGCAGATACAAATGTTAGGAGAATAATTGGTTATTCTGAGCAACTGCAAGCTCTTTTGACTTAAGGCAGAGTATAGTCTAAGCAGCTAAATCCGAAATATGGTCCTTTTCATTCCTTTTCCTTTTCTTCCTCTTCTCCTTTAAAAAAAAAACAAGCCTCCTTCCAAATGTTTTTACCTTGCTGTGTTCACATTTACAGCATTTGCTCAAGTGAGTGATCTCACCAGAGCTATTGAAATAAATGGAAATAATTCAATGGATTCCGGATTGGACTGTATAAAAGTATGTGCTATCTTGTAATATCTGCTACTCACAGATAATGATTGAATAAGAGAATTACCGTATGTAATAACTCCCTTTATAGATTGTGGATGTTGGTAAACCAGATCTGAAAAAATCAACTTGCTTGAACTTTAAACTATTTATAAGATGACCTGTTCTTCTGTTAGGCAGGGGAGATGACCCACTTCACATGGCAGAGTTGGGTACCATTAAGGCCAGCATATTATAAAATACTTAGTTTATTATTATATTTTTACCACCATGTTAAAATGTAGGCACCTTGCAATCTATTGGTTAATTGCCACCCCACCTCCCCTTTCTTTTGCTCTCCTTCTCTCTCATGGCTCAGTCTCTCTCTCTGTTCAGTCATTTCCCTCTCACATGATTGTCCATTGTGTGAGGGGGAGAGTGGGGCCATGCCCACTAGCCCCTCCCCCAGTGTTATGTCCCTGGTATCCCCACTCCCCTGTCATCCAACATGTTTGGGGCCTGTCTGTGGAGGGGAAGCCTACTGTAGGCTCTCCCTGTGACCTGGAAACTACATATTCAGTCATCATCATCATCATCAGGCGATCACTCATGACCGAGTAAGATTGTCTTCCGGGATAAAAGGAGGAAATTCTAAAGAAGATTGTGTAGACTCTAGCGATGGGTCCGTAAGTGACTGTGGAGGCCAATTCTAGATCCACACAGCTTCCCACAGTGAGGACACAGGTTACCAGATAGAAGATGGTCCTGTAAAGGATTCATTTGACGTGCTTTTCGCTTAGCACGTTTCTCCCTTTCACCTTGCACTCGGGCTTCTTCAAAGTCCATGGAACCTTTGTGAAAGGCCAACCTCCATTTAGATCGTTCATGGGCCAGAGCTTCCCAGTTTTCGATGTTTATATTGCATTTTTTTAGATTAGCCTTATGAACATCTTTAAACCTCTTATACTGACCACCGATATTCCGCTTTCCATCCTTGAATTGGGAGTAAAGTAACTGCTTTGGGAGACGGCAGTCAGGCATTCGAACATGACCGGTCCACTGAAGTTGGCGCTGAAGGATCATTTTTTCAATGCTAGTAGTCTTTGCTTCTTCCAGTACACTGACATTTGTTCGCCTATCTTCCCAAGTAATTTGCAGGATTTTCCGGAGGCAACGTTGATGAAACCTTTCAAGGAGGTGGAAGTGACGTTTATAGATAGTCCATGTTTCGCAGGCATACAATAAAGTTGGTAATACAATGGCTTCATAAACCAGTGTTTTGGTCTTCTTACAAATATCCCGATCCTCGAACACTCTATGTTTCATTCGAGAAAATGCGGCACTTGCGGAGCTCAAACGATGTTGGATTTCACTGTCGATGTTAGCTGTAACAGAAAGATAGCTGCCAAGATAGAGAAAATGATCGACATTTTCCAGTATTGTCCCGCCAAGCTGGATAGATGGCATCACCAAAGGATTGGCTTGCACTTGCTGATGAAGCACTTTGGTTTTTTTGATGTTAAGTGAGGCTTCCCCTCTGTATACATGTCCCCAACATGTGGGCAGGGGAGCGGGCAGTAGAGACTGTAATGGTGGAGGCAGTGGATGAGAGCCCCTTCTCCCTCACAAGGATGAATTAATTAATATTAATAACATTAATATTTATTAATCACATGAGGAAGAATGCCTGGAAAAAGACTTCTCCCTCCATGTTTTCTGATCTAAGTGTTCAATGGGTACTGGCATGTTCTCTCTTCTCTACAGGAAGCTACTCTTGTTTTTTTGGGGGGGGGCATTTGGTAGCATCCCTTCCTTTCCCTCTTGCTGTTTTCCCACTGGTGCCTACCTAACAAATGTTGAGCACTGTGAATACAGTTGCTTAGGCTTTAGGCCTTGTAAAAACCTCCCTTATTTTGATTTTGTATCTTTTCGGTTTCAGACTCGGCTCATGTACAAATGGGTAGAGCCTAAGATCTGTAGGGAGGATGTTTCCGAAGCAGTGAAGCTGCCTCCTTCAGGAGAGAGGAAGGAGTGTCCGCCTTGTAACCCTGGTTTCTACAACAACGGCTCATCCTTCTGCACTCCTTGTCCTCCGGGCATGTTTTCTGATGGAACACGGGGTATGAGAATTGGATCTAATTAAAAACTCTATTGTGGCAATTAGATGCTTTCTTGAGCTGCAGAATCATTTTCATCCAGTGTTTTGAAGATGGTATAGAGCAGGGTTCTCCAACCTTGGGTCCCCAGATGTTTTTGGCCTACAACTCCCAGCATGCCTCAGCCAAAAGCATCTGGATACCCAAGGTTGGAGAACACTGGTACACAGAGGCATCTTTGTCCAGGGTGTATGCACTCATTCCACTGTCATCTATGTAAAATGGATCTTGCAGGATATTGTATCACTTCTAAAATCTGCAAAACCTGTTTCAGAGAGGTAACAGTAGGATCAAAGAATTACATGTGTATAACTATGCAAGTGCAGTGATTCCTCTGCCAGGCTACTTTCAGGTTTCTTTAAAACAAGATAAACCCTGTTGGCTGTCTTCAGCCTAGGCTGATTTTTCTCAAAAGCAATTACTTCCCCAAATGTACCCTACATTTTACAGAACTGCCTTTGTTGGTGTGTTTTAATTTTTAATACTTTGCTTCATATTATTTGCTTCTGTTGTTCGATCTTGTTTCTTACCTAATATATATGCCTTTAGTTTATATCTGTTTAAGCCACAGGGATGGGGGAGAAATTCATTCAGTTCACATGTTAATGTGAGCATATCTAATTTTGCAGTTGTGAACCAAAACTCACTAATCCTTCAAAAATGGCATGATCCAAATTTTGCAATGGAGTTCTCCAATCAAAAGATGCATACAAAAATGCATATATTGAAGGAAATAATGTTCAAAAATGCATTTTATTAGGAAAATGCCTCCAAAAATGTGTATATTAGGCAAGAATTCATACAAAAATGCATGTATTAGAAGAAATGTACACAAAGTTTCATGAATTTTCATGCAAACTTTACAAAACAATTCTCAATGTTCAAGACGAACCAAACTTAAGACTGGAAAAATACTCACCATTCAAGAAATACCAAACTTAAGACTGGGAAAATGAGAAACTGAAGGGGATAGATTTGTCCATCCCTAGTAGGATGTTTATTTAGTGTCCTTCTGCCAGTGGAGTGTATCCACTGCAGATTTTACTCCGAACTTTTAAGGAGCTATCCTTGGTGCCAAGCCTATTTTGGTGATAGGGTTCAGCACCATAGATAGCTCCTTAAAAGTTCAGAGTAAAATACGAAGTGGATACACAGCCCCGCTGACTTTAGAGCCACCAACCTGCGCTGCCTTCTGCTGTCAATTTGTAACCCCCCACCCCCATGTCTGTTTGGTTTTAAGCATTCTCCAGTTACGATGCCTTCACACAAGGCAGCCATATCAAAATTTCCTAATGTAAAGAATGCCGTGCCCGTGACACTCTGGTTCATTCTGGCCTGATTCAATGCAGAGAACCACCGAAGAGTGGCTAGTTCTGATTATTACCACATCTGATAAAATGTTTCATTTTGATATTTGCTTATTTTATTTGTATCTTTCAATTCGAGCCCATTTTGTCTTGCAGATTGCAAGGCCTGCCCTGCTGGGACTGAACCAGTGCTGGGACTGGAGTATAAATGGTGGAATGTGCTACCTCTCAATATGAAGACTTCTTGTTTCAATGTTGGAAATTCAAAATGCGATGGGATGAATGGTGAGTTAACCTTTTTTTCATCTCTAGTTTACTGTTTCCTCTGATTTTAAGAGCTGGTGCGGTGAAGAAGGGCCGAGCTACACGTGACATTTAATGCATCAGTAGGAACTATATGTCGCCTTTTTGTCTTTATTTAATTACAGGTGTAGGGAGAGGCCGATTTTCATGAGGGCTGCAGCACATGGAGAAGAGACGTTTAATCCCCCCCTGCCCAGCTGTGATTCTAATGAAAATCACCCCCTGGTGTGGCTATGAGGCTTAGAAAAAAAACTGCCATTGAACATCAATGGGAGCTTTCCCACCCAAACCTCATAGCCACGCCTGCGGGTAGGGGGACATCAGAATCTTGATAGGGAGGATACAACTTAAACCTGAAATGTTTCTATTGGGCATTATGGATTTACAACTAGAGAAAGACCATGGAATATTACTACAATATATGATAACAGCAGCAAGATTAATCTATGCTCAAAAATGGAAAGATGCAGCAGTACCAACCATAGAAGATTGGTTGTTGAATATTTTGGACTTAGCAGAGATGGCGAAACTGACTTGCTCAATCAGAGAAAAAAAAATTATCCTCATGTATGAAAGACTGGAAACCCCTTGTGGACTTCTTGAAGAGGAGGGAAAGTGAATGAATAATTTTGGGTTTTGAATTTTGAATATTAGTAAAGGTAGTAGAAATATTCTCTGTGAAAATGGAGAAAATTTAGATTGGATATGGATTGGTAACAGTTGTCAGACAAAGAGGCGGAAGTCAAATATTTGTTTTTGTTTTGGAAAATTTTAATAATTATTGTAAAAAAAAAAAGAATCTTGATAGGGAGGGAAGAGTTAAATCTCTCCTCCCTGTATACTGTGGTCCTGATGACCTCACTCCCACACCTGTAATAAATAAAGGAAAAAATAAATGTAGTTCCTAATGACACATTAATCATCACATGGTAGTTTGGCCCTAAAACAATGAGTCAGGACGTCCTCAGTGGCTTGTGGCCTTAGGCAAGACACTGTTACTCAGCCTTAGTTCTTCATCTGTGTGAGGGATAATAATACTGACCTACCTTAAAAGGTTGTTGTGAAGATTAATGAGATAATATATGTTTTGCATGTATAATAATGCAAAAAATATATAATATATGTTTTGCATAAAAGCTCTCTATAAATACTAAATATTACTACCATTGATTTCCTCATATGCTCATCATCACCAGTAGTGAATACATATTTTGATCAGTTGGTCTTGGTTTACTTTCATCATTGAAGGTGGGTCCATCAATTCCAGTAGGAATTGTGGTATACTAAGGTATACATTCAGAAAAACACACACATGGTACTGCTCTCTCTGGATTGTAGCAACTTCAGAATGCAAACGTGTGGGGCCTCTTGCATGATTAGTGACTCCTCTCCATAAAAAAAAGAAGAAGAAAAAAGTTCCTGCCCATTGAAAGCTAGTATGCCAGGGTGAAGGGATTTAGCACAGTCTCCTCCCTGACATGCTGGCCTTGTCCATATATGGAATTTTCCAAATGGGGGGGGGGTTGTATTGAAACATGCAACCACCCACTGCCTCCTGAAGTAGTATTGCCCCAGGAGGGTTATACCGCATGCTCTTTATGTATTTCTTTCAGATAGCATAACTGAGGTTTCTTTGGAGTAATGTGGTTTTATCCTTCAAGGATTACAGAAAGGAAAGATGGGCCACTGGTTTGGAATGAAGAATACATGAGCTGTATTCCTGCGGGTGCCACAGATTTTCTCTCTGATTTTAAGCATGTTCTTTAGGTTGAGATCAAACATTCCGTTATGCTGATTGTCCTTAGATTTGAGCCAGTTTGGACCAATTTAACTGCACTGAACTGGTCTAAACAAAAGTAAATGGGTTGAACTAGTTGATGGATCTGGATATTTTCCCTTTCATGTTCTTTAAAATGTATTTGCGAGATTACGCATTACCTGACTTTTAGATGGGATTTTCCTTTTTCAGGTTGGGAAGTCGCTGGTGACCACATCCAGAGTGGGGCAGGGGGTACGGATAACGATTATCTCATTGTGAATCTTCACATACCAGGATTTAAGTAAGCAACAGCTTCATTTCTGAATTTCTGTGATATTCCTCATCTCTTTCCCCTCTTCCACATTATATACTCTCTCAAAGTGGCTTGTGCTTAGACAATATGAAGAAGAAATGAACAGGGGTTGAGAGTCTCAGAGCCACGTGGAATAGGTCAGTGTAGCCAAGCAAAGCAGCAATGGAAGCTTCTCCTGGTGGTGGTGTGGTGGCAGGGAGGGGGCACTATGGTTAAATCCGTTAGTGTGGGCTCTGGTGTCTTACTCAAATGTGAGATCTCTGGATATACTAAGGGTACATGATCCAACACGCCTTCCTCTTATGTGCCTATTCATTCATTCATTCATTCATTTTCTATACCAGCGTACCGCCCAATAGCCGAAGCTCTCTGGGCGGTGTACAACAATAATGAAAAACAAACAATAAAATACAGTTAAAAATATAACAATAAAGCATTATGAAATTTTTAAAACCAATTTTAAAAATATCTCTAAAACAAGTTAATAAAACACGACTGCTAAAAACAATTTACCACCCCACCATATAACATTTAATTATTAAAAGCCTCAACGTAGATGTTCATGTATTGACGTTTCATGTATGGGAACATACCACCCCATCCCTAACTTGGAACCACGTATGGCCTATGTGGTGCCTGAGGGTCAACCCCACCAGGCTGAAGTCAGCCCAACTCCAGCTATGGGAAATGCATCGCAAAATTTTAGAATAAAATTGTAATAATGTAAGGTAACCTGATAGTATGATTCTTGTTTGTTTGTTTGTTTGTTTTTAAACAGATTGCAAACTGCATTGAGGTATATAAATAGAACGTTGGTATAATTGGCTGGCAAGTATCTTTTGAAGCACCTTGTAAATATTTCATTTCCTCTCTATCGAACAGGACTCCAACATCAGTAACAGGGGTGACAGGCTCAGAACTTGGACGGATCACATTTGTGTTTGAGACCATCTGTTCAGCAGACTGTGTGCTGTATTTCATGGTGGTAAGTAAGATCACAGTCAGGGCTGACAAAAAGAATATGTTTGGCATTTCTCCATGCCATTTTTATTGCTGGGTTACTAAGCCTTATTAAACTACAGTAGTTTGATTGTCATTAGGAGTGAGCCCATTTTGCATAGATATGTTCTTGAGGACAAAATAGTTAGTTATTCCTTCACTAATCTGAGGCTCTTAAGCATGTGAAAGTGTGCAGAGGGAATGGAGCTCCCATAGCCCAAATGCCACATTGATGGTGGTTTAGCTTGTTTTATTATGAGATAAACTACATGTCCTATGTTTTTGTCATTAGATATCAAAATACCGATTTCCAAACTTTTCTCCTAATAAGTAGGTCAGCATTGGATGCCCTACTTGTGTACCCACCTGTAAGAACAGTTAGGCTGGCATGTACAAGTTATTGGTTGTTCTTGGTAGTGGCCCCTCACTTGTGGAACCCTGTTCCAATTGATGTCCACCAGGCCTCATCCTTGCAAGCCTTCAAGCAGGACCAGTTTACTTTGGCTATAGGACTCTACTGGGGTCATTGTGAATGTGTTAATTGTTTTTAGTGTTAATTTTTATCTTCTTTTTTTTATCATTGGTTTAGTATGTTTTGTGGTTTTTAAGCTCTGTTGTGCAACACCTTGGGAGGGTTTACCCTAAAAGGCAACTTATAAATCTTTTAAAGAAACAAACAAAATGTCTTGGGTTACATGAGTGCCACATTTCAGCTTTTTAATCAGTAGAGAAGTACCCAAACAATATTGATACTTGAGTGAGTGTGTGTCACTCCCACCGATCTTCCTGTAGGTCAGCCTTCCCCAACCTGGTGCCCTCCAGATGTGTTGGACTACAGCTCCTATCAATCTCAGCCAGCATGACCAATGATCAGGGATGATGGGATTTGTAGTCTAAAACATCTGGAGAGTGCCAGGTTCAGGAAGGTTGATGTAGATAATCACAGGGAGTAGGTGAGAGATTTGTTTCCTGTTTCCCCACACTTACTCCAAGAGGCAACATCTTATAGGGCAATTTAATCAAGCACAGTAGTGTTGTGTTACTAGGCTTCCAGGCTGTCACCAGTAGGTATTGGGAATAATGTAGGGAAAGGGGGTTAGGGCAAGATCTCCAAAAGGTAGATTCCTCTCCAGTAGAACTGGTACACTTGAAAAAAATGTTTTTGTCAAGAGGAAACCAGATATATGATTTCCTTCTTGTGGCCAAAACAGTGGTATACCTGGCCCTGCAAAGGGGAAGATTGGCCTGCCTGCATTATTTAACAGCCTGTTAGCTAACATTGTATGTTTATTTAATGTCCTTTGCTTACAGGACCTCAATAAAAAGAACACAAATGTAGTGGAATCGTGGAGTGGAAGTAAAGACAAGCAATCGTACACACACATAATCTCCAAAAATGCTTCTTTTACGTTCACATGGGCTTTCCAGAGAACAAATCAGGGCCAAGATGTAAGTACTGTGAGTATTTCAGTGGAAATAAACATCTTGGATAAGTTTTTAATGCTGTGGGACAAAACTTTCTTTCACAGCTTTCGTAAGGTTGCCAAATTCTAAACCACAAGGGGCAGGCTGCAGGCATGGTACAATTGATAAAGTATTAGAATCCTGAAGCCAAGGAACTGGCTGGTTAGCTCAAAGCAATATGTACAACTCAGCTTATATTTATGATCCCCACCCTTACTGCAGCTACTTCTGTCCTTAGGGCCTGTGTAAGGTTTTAACCAGCTAAACTGACAACTTTCTCTTACCTCATAGAAACTGAACTGAGAATGATCTGACAGCTTTGTTCTCTGGACAGCTAAAATGTTTATGAGTCATTCTTTGCTGCCACACTAGCTCAGCCAGTCAGTGCCAGAGGCTTGATTACTATGCACAGAAAACCATATAGATTAATTTTGAATGTAGGAGTGCTGTCCTGGGCAAATTACTCTCTCTATAAAGTTTTTCGTACATTGAAAACTGCCACAGAAATTATACACAATCATTTAGAAGTTATAATGGTGTTGCAATAAGAATGGCTGGAGAGGCTAGATATCTCCCAGGCTCCCCTTTCTTGGCTCTTAGTCTTTTAGGACAGATTCTTATGCCTGTTTTCTGTGGAAGTTCAAGATGAGCTGCAGACTCCACCTCCAGAAGAGGAACTGGAAATTCTAAGCAAGTGGCTTTATGTTTGAATGGTTTGGAGTGCCACTCTCCCTGCCCAAGAGTTGGCTACAGGCTATACACATGTGTCATCAAATAAATTGCCAGTTTTGCGGGAGGAACGGACCAAGGATAGAACCAGTGGTTAGCTTTTTTAAAAATACCCTTCCAACCCTAAGAAAGCCCTCTTTCAGATCTCACCTGCCAAACACCACTACTGTCCCCAATTATTTGTTCCTCTGTCCCCAACCTGAGCACAGCCGTGTAGCTTCCTACTTCCTTCCATCTAAATCCTGTTCTATCACTGTGTGCCCATCGAAATCCTTTCTTGTGACACAGCTGCTGTCCCCTTCTCCCAAATCCTGACAACCTGCACACCCTTTCCTACAGGTTAGAAGTCTGTAGAGCAGCCTTTCCCAACCGTGGGTCCCCAGCCGTTGTTGGACTATAACTCCCATTGTCCCTCACAATTGGCTTTGCTGGTTGGGGATGATGGGAATTGGAGCCTGACAACATCTGGGGACCCAAGGTTGGAAAAGGCTGCTGTAGAGGTATAGAGAGTCAGTGTGAGAGTAGAGAAGAAGTATGTACGCTACCCTGAACCCCTTGCAGAAAGGGCAGGATAAAAATGTAAACATAAATAAAAGTCCACCGCCCCTCCTTGGCTACTGAATTAAATGGGAGTGCAGAAGGAGAGGCGTACAGTTGCTAGCAAGTCATCCCCCAGCTAAGGGCAGCACTTTCTAGCCTATTAGTGAACCCTGAAATGATGCAAGAGCAGTCTGCCCCTTTCCTGGCAGCTCACTGCGTGGGAAGGAAGAGGCTGAGAGAGAAAAGGGGGTGGTGGAAAGAGAAAGTGTGAACCACACACTTTTGGCTCTGGCCCTGTCCACTGCTGGCTTCGGCCCTGCCCACCACCTATATGTAGCCCCCATCAGCTACCAATAAGGGAACGTGGCCCTCGTCAGAAAAGAGGTTGTCCACCCCTGCTCTAGGTCAGTGACATTGGAATCATTCCACTGCCCTACTTGCATCCAAGGAACTCCTTGGGCTACCTTCTTTCTATTGCTGTGCATATCATTTTGCAATTATAATATCAGCAATACAAGGGGTATAGGCTGTGCCTTTGATGAACCATGTAGAGCAGTGTTCTCCAACCTTGGGTCCCCAGATGTTTTTGGCCTACAACTCCCAGCATGCCTCAGCCAGCATAGCTGGCTGGGGCATGCTGGGAGTTGTAGGCCAAAAACATCTGGGGACCCAAGGTTGGAGAACACTGATGTAGAGTGTGTCCCAGCACTAGCAGTTGTGTTATTTCCCCTTCCTGTTGTTTCTTTACAGAGCAGGAAGCTCATCAATGACGTGGCAAAGATCTATTCGATCACTGTGACCAACGCAGTTGACGGTGTTGCCTCATCCTGCCGGGCCTGTGCTATTGGTTCTGAACAGTCTGGCTCCTCCTGCGTCCCCTGCCCTGCTGGACACTACATAGAAAAGGAAACCAACCAGTGCAAGGAGTGTCCTCCCGATACGTACCTGTCCATTCATCAAGTGTATGGCCAAGAAGCATGTGTCCCATGTGGACCCAGCAGCCAAAGCACCAAGGTAGACAGGTGCCATAAGTAGTCTTGATCTTTGTGAACAAACTTCCCTGAGAATGGCCTGGATCAGGTCAATGGTCCATCTAGTCCAGCACTCTTTTCTCTAACAGCGCCTAAGCAGGCAGGGAGCTCACAAGCAGAGCAAAAATGGGGACAGTGATGCCATGTTGCATGCCCCCATCATCTGGCAATCAGTCGTATGCTGATATTGAATATGGAGTTGGCATTTAGTTGTCAGGTCGAGTAGCCACTGATAAACTATTCTCTGTGGATTTGTCTAATCCAGGGGTTGGGGAGCTTCTTTAAGCTGAGTTGCCTCAGACTGGGCCCTTTGTGGGCCAGATTACATCAGTGAGTGTAGCTGCACCCACTGATGTCATCACCCTGCTCCACCAATTTTGCATTTCTTCATGCTGAAAGAGGCATGGAGTTCTGTGCCACTCTCAGCCTGGAGAAAGGGACTTGCTCCTCCAAGCGCTGGCTGATTCCCTGGCTTCGCATGCTGGTGTTATCTCCATGGGAGATAACAGTGGGGTTTCCTCCAGGGAGTGGGGCTTGGAGGCCAAGCCCTGTCCCCTAGAGGAATCCAAGGAGCTGGATGGGGGACCTCCACTGGTCAGGTTAGGCCTGCGGCTGGAGGTTCCCTATCCCTGGTCTATTTTTAAAACCATTACATTTATGGTTGTGTAATGTCAGCCTCTGTCTGTCACAGCCTTTACAGCAGGGTAGACATTTGACCAGCCCCGCCTCCAAAGTCAATGGACTGATCCAATATTGTCCAGGTTTTTTTTTGTCAGAAATAGTCAAATAAGTCAAGTATGTGGAGTACTAGTTCATTATTTTTTTTTAAGTAACAGAATTATACTAATTACATAAAACAGTCTTTTCTGGTACACTTCAGAGTCTGATCCCCTCCAGCTGGTTTTAAAGAACACCATGCTAGATCATATGGAAGCCCCTTGTCGCAGTGCAAATGCAATGGACTTGATGGTATCCCCAACTCCTGTACACGTGTAACCTATGCCGTTGTAATGACCATTTTTGTGGATTTGCTTCCTGTTTCCTCCTGCACCTTGTTTAGAACTTGATTACTTGTAACATTCCTGCCACAATTCACTTCCATGTCGCTTTCCTTTCTAAGGACCATTCTGCATGCTTTAGTGACTGCATGCTATCATACGTCAAGGACAACCGGAGCCTGACTTATGATTTGAGCAGCCTGAGCAGAGTAGGCTCACTAATAAATGGACCAAGCTTTACGGCGAGAGGAACAAAATTCTTCCATTTCTTCAATATCAGCCTGTGCGGAAACCAAGTAAGTGAATGCCTTTCTAAGGCCAGAACTACACATAATGCATGACGTGAGGCTGCCACCAAAAAATGGCATCTCTTATTCTTCTAACACAGGGCTCTCTAACCTTGGGTCTCCAGATATTGCTGGACTACAGCTCCCAGAATCCCTTGCCATTAGCCATGCTGGCTGGGTATGCTGGGAGCTGTAGGCCAGCAACATCTGGGGGCCCAAGGTTGGAGAGCCCTGTTCTAACAGTTAGGATCAAGTATCTCACATTGTGATGTCATCACATGAGCATTCCCACCAAAACTCATAGGAACATAGGAAGCTGCCTTATACTGAATCAGACCATTGGTCCATCTAGCCCAGTATAGTTGACACTGGCTGGCAGTGGCTCTCCAGGTTTCAGGCAGGATTATTTCCTAGCCTTACTTGCAGAAGCTGGGGATTGGACTTGGAAACTTCTGCATGCAAAATATGTGCTCTACCAATGAGCTACGTACGGACCCTCCCTTTAGCAACTCCAAGTTGTTAGCTGCTGGTGGTTGGGCTGGGGAAACGTACAATGTGGTGACGTCATGATATAGGGTAAAAGACCCTAATGGTGCAATCCTATGCATGTTTAGGCAGAAAATAATCCTACAATGCCCAGTGTGCTGGGATTATGCCTTAAGAGGGTTAAAAGGGGAAGAAGTCAACACAGGGATGCCATTTTTCGCAGGAGCTTTGTGTCATGCGTAACATATATTTTCAGCCTGAAGCGGGTTCTCTTGCTGTTCTGTTTTGATCCTGTGTTGCTTTACGTTTGCCTGCCTTGCATCATTCCATAGGCGAAGTAGTACCAGATTTTGAGAGATTCAATGCAATTTTACTCTAGAATAATTCTTTGCAGACTTACATAAGGCCGAAGGGAATTTCTTTTATTTTGTCTTGATATGTGTCTGCACCAGCTCCTTGCTCTACTCTAATAAGTGCTCTCCTCTTCATGTCCCAGTGGCTTCCCATATGGCTCTTCACACATTTCCAACCAGCACACCAAAAGCAGCACAAAAGTTAGTTGTTACTTGTGACTAATGGCAGTATTCTGTACTGTCACTGTGCCTCCACTGGTTCTGTTGCATTCGCAGGGACCACTGTGAGCACAAGAGGAACTAGCGCTTCCTGAAGAAATCCCAAAAGCAAGTGGAAACATTCATTTCCAAAATGGGACATATCGGTGCGTGCAACTCCCTTCTGCAAACTCTGCTGCTTGCTTCAGGAACCGCTAGGTTCCCATTGTGCTAGTGGTAGGTGCTGCTAACGTGCGGGCCGTATTGGATACTGCTTTTGGTGTCCTAGCCTTTGAAGTCTAGGAGCAGATTGGAACAGTTACTTGCCATTTGCTCATGAGTAAGGATGCAAGGAGCACTGTGGGAGAAGCAAGTACCTCTTTACTGAGGTACCTGTTTCCTGGTTGCAAAATCTGGAAGTGGAGTGCCTGGAAGAGAACCTCTCCCTGGGACACACCAAGAAAAAAACTGAAACAGCTGGTGTAGATATATTCTTATTGCCCTCTACATATACTAAAATTATTCCTTTCTATTGTCCTAAGGAGTTTGGTCATAGTTATTTGTGGCTTCGCCACAACTACTCACAGTTCTTGTCAAATATTCTTGGCAGTGTTGAAAAATGCATCCCCCCCTTTTTTTGGACAGTTTTGCTGCTACTTGAGAAATGTACATAATCTCACTCTCAGTGGCATCATCACGTAGCCAAATCTGCTTGGCTGTATAGCAAGTGACATCATTCCATTCATTACACGTTTCTTGATTAGTTGGGGTTGCCCGTGTAACTGACCCAGAAGCATTGCTTCCACTCGTAATTGTCCCTGTTTGCCTTCGGTGACATAATCCTGTAGCCAAATCTGATTGGCCATGTCGCACCATCATGCCACTGTGATCCCTTATGGGTTGGGATGAATTATCCAGGAAGTAAAAAGAAGAAGCAGCCAGGTGAAAAATGCTACCAAAGCAACCACAGCCAGGGGGAGCTATAGCACCAAACAGGATTTTAAAAGGTGATTAGTTGCACAAAATGTGTTTGGGAATTATTTCTACTCAACTTGAAAATTAAACCTGGAGAATATTCTGTGCTGCCCTATTTACGCTGCATTAAGTTTTATTTGTGTTACTGTGAAATGCTGTATATCTACAGGGTATCTGTAAATTGCAAGAATTTGTGTCATATCTGCCTAAGGGGAAGTATTTTCACATCAATTTATTTGGAAGACTAATGAGATGTATAATTAGCATGCAATTACACAGTCTGACACTACATGTTACAAGTTTACCAGCCATTCTCTTGGTGCCATCCATTAAAGGTATCCCTTCCATTCTCCAAATTCCTGCATTAAGCCTCTGTGAGGTAGTGTATCATTATCTTAAGGCCAGAATACACTTAACTTGCAAGCAATTTATTATGCCCTGCTTGAAAGCAGCACGGCTCCTTGATTTATATATATCAAATCAATATATATTGATATCTATATATCTATATACTGTATCTCTCTCTCTCTCTCTCTCTCTCTCTCTCTCTCTCTCTCTCTCTCAATTTGTTGGCACTCTCTGATTCACAATATGAAACCCTGCATGAAAGACAGATGTTTATCCCTCCCTCCTTAAAAATCCACAGGGAGAAAAGATGGCAATTTGTGCAGACAATATAACAGATATCACACTAAAGGATATGGTTGCTGAATCAGAAGACTATTCCAACATTGTGAGGGCTTTCGTCTGCCAGTCTACCATCATACCACCTGACAGCAAGGGATTCCGAACTGCTTTGGCACTACAGTCCAACAGCCTAGCAGACACGTTTTTGGGTAAGTGCCTTAATCTTCTGCTTGTTCTGATAGAATGGATGGCATGTAGGCTGAGAGAGGGGAGGAGGAGGTGGTTATGTGGCCTAATCCAGTGACTACATTTTGAAGCCTTCACAATTGAGTTGCCATTTGGGGGATCATGGGGAGATTTGTCATGATTTGCTTTTATAAATCTAAAGGCCAGAAAGTTCCGTTATGACTCTCCCATCTAGGATGAAAGAAGAAAGTCTTGTGGCACCATAAAGATGAACAAATTCCTTATGGCATAAGCTGGGGGGGGGGGTAACTTGTGGTCCTCCAGATATTTTGGCCTGAAACTCCCATCAGCCCTAACCAGCATATCCAATGGTGAGGGGAGTTGTAGGCCAAAACATCTGGAGGGCCACAAGTTGCCCACAACCTGCGCACAGATGGCATAAGCTTTCGTGGACATTGTTCCCCCCACCCCCAAGTATGTGTATATAAACTTGCCAACTTGCGGTTAACACTTCATGCCACGAAAGCTTATGCCATAAGAAATGAGTTAGTCTTTAAGGCAGGGGTGGGCAACTTATGGCCCTCTAGATAGTTTGGCCTACAATTTCCATCATCCCTCAGGTCATTGCTTCAATTAAAGTGGGGGACTAAGACGGCCAGAATTTGCGTTCTGGTGAAATAGGGTTTTACAAGGCCCTGTGATAAGGCCTGTGGCTTATGCTGGCTCAGCTTGTCTGAGCGTGGAAAGCTAAGCAGGGTCAGGCCTGGTTATTACTTGGATGGGAGACCCCTCCTCTAGTTTCCTGCATTGAGCAGGGGGTTGGACTCGATAGCCTTGTAGGCTCCTTCCAACTCTATGATATCTATGAAATCTATGAACCCTGGAGTTCTGTGGCTCCAAGTGATTTCAGCGAAGGAGCAAGAGCCAATGGGCCGAACCAGGACAAATGGGCTTGTCATGCAACCAAAGAGCATATGGCAGGGGTTGGCAACATTGTGCCCCTAGGCACCAATGTGCCCCCGGACACCTTTCTTGGCCCCTGCCAAGGTGCCCTCCTCTTCCCACTTTTTCTTTTTTCTTTTTAATAACAAAGTTTCTCACCGGGAGCTGGGATCACTTCAAAGCAAAGTGAGGGCCTGTAGCTTCTCCCATCTTCTTTCCCCATGAATGTATCTGGGTCATACATGGGGCTCAAAGACATTCTCAGGAAATGAAAATGGCAGGTAGCTGCAGACCAGTGCTTTCATCTGCAGCCGTACTTATTTTGTGGTGGTGCCCAGGGCAGTTTCTCAAATTGCCAAATGTGCCCACAAGCCAAAAAATGTTGACTATCCCTGGCATATGGTACTGGACTTAGGCCAAGTAGTTTCAGCGAGTGATTTCAGCAATCTTGCCTGTGGGAGGCCAGGAACCAAGGAGCAATGTGAGAGTCACCTGGACTGAATAACTCAAATGCTGCGGGTTTGATGTCCAGGGTCTTTGCAGGGTTTTGACAAAAGAATCAAAGGGGAAAGTTCTAGCTCCAACTGAGGCAAAATAAACAAAAGAGGGGAAAAGCACAGCACAGTGGATTCAATAGGATATAGGATGGACCCGAATCCAGCCACACCAGTACTTCTCAGTGATTGTGGTGCTTGCAGGTGTCAAGCCTCTGTCTGCATTTAACACCAATTTCAGGTAACACCCTGGAGGTATGCAGTTCTTTGCCGCCTCGTTGTGTTCAAATCTATTTCCTGATTGCTATGCCTCAGTTAACCACGAGGCATTTAGTTTGATGAATTCATATTTTTGAATCGCTTCCTGCCTACATGTGCATTCCTGCACAGAATCTCATGACAAGATTGCTTGCTAAGTCCTCTTCATTCAGCCCGAGATGCAAGACCTTTAAGCCCTTTAAGATGCAAGCGTATGCTGGGAGTTGTAGGCCAAAAACATCTGGGGACCCAAGGTTGGAGAACACTGCTTTAAAGTCATCTTAATGTCAGCTGCCAAGCTGAACTGCTTAAAGTGACAGTATCATCTCATGCGAAATACCGGGGCGAAATGGCTTTTCTGCTGTACACCAAGCAGTCTGCCAACACTCCATTGCTTAAAATTTGTCCCCATGGATTCATCTGTTAAAACTGCAGTGGTTTAGTTTGTTGAACTGATGAACATTAAAGTGAGCATCTCTCCTTTCATAAGCCCTACATTGAAGCTTACTCAGGGCCAAAACAGACATTACTTTAAATCTGTATCTAGCAGCTATGTCTTTCCCCTCATTTTTACTCTAGAGTAGGTGCAGGAGCCCCAACTTTAAAAGCCCCCTTACCACCATGCTAGGGTCCTAAACCAAATCAGCCCCCCTGCACCTACTCTAGAATAAAAATGGGGCAGGGGAGAGATGTAGCTGCTAGACACAGATTTAAAATAATATCTGTTTTGGCCTTATGCATAGTGAATACCACTGCGCCTGACACGTGCGCTTCATTCTTGTGTTTAAGAACTTTAGTCTCAAACGTTTTTTAATTCTTTTTTTTTACTTCTAATAAATTTAAATACAAAAAAAAGGACAATAGATGATAACACCAGGAGGAAATAAACAGTTTTGTGACTATCCATCGAAAACCAGAAGCTATGTCTATTTTTTAAACAACTGTGCACAACACTGGACGCATTTCCTAGTAACAAATGAGACATCACTGTCTGATAGCATTTTGTGGGCTATATATTGAATCTCCATATATGAGCATTTCCCCCCCAAAATCAGTATTTATTCCTTCAGTGTATAATATATATATTTCCCTTGCAGGAGCTACCATTGAAACAACACTGGGAAATATTAATGTTAAGCCAGAAATGTTTGAGCATTCTGAGAGGAAGATGCCTGATGTGCATTTCTATTACAAGTAGGTAGAAGGATCAGACTTTCGTCTCTGTCTCTGTGTCTCTGTCTGTCTGTCTGTCTCTCTCTCTCTCTCTCTCACGCACGCACACACACACACGCACACACTACAGCATAATGCTGGGGTCTCCAAAATGGAGCCCTCAGTCACAAGGGCACCCTTGGAGACCTCCAGCTGCACCTGCAAAGCTCTCTGCTCCCAACCTCCTTCAGAAATTGATTTTTTTAAAAAAAAAAAACTTGAAAAAGTTAAGTGGCAGCAAGCCTGCTGCTGATCAGCTGTTCAGCAGGCAGGAAGAGAGTTGCCTCCTGGCCCATCCCACAGGGTGCTTGACCTTGCTCTTTTTCTCTTCCTCCCCAGCCCCTTCTCTCAGTCTTTTTCACATCCACCCACCCCTCCACCCACACCCAGCAGCTTCCAAGGGGGGCGGGCGGGGCGGGGCAGGGCAGG
Source organism: Shinisaurus crocodilurus (assembly GCA_021292165.1). Classification (NCBI taxonomy): domain Eukaryota; kingdom Metazoa; phylum Chordata; class Lepidosauria; order Squamata; family Shinisauridae; genus Shinisaurus; species Shinisaurus crocodilurus. Next base: position 191,794,577 of record CM037879.1, on the reverse strand, counting down.
CTCTGTGAGTTATGAACCAGGAAATGGAGTGGCTGTGACCCTGGGGAAGAGGCAGGGATTTCTGATGGAACACCTCTCCCAACCACAATCTACCTGTACACTACGTTCAACATCTGGGGCCTTCCTCCGATTGCCACCTCCACGTGAGGCTTGGAGGCCAGCAACAAGGGGGAGGGCCTTTTCTTGGTAGCCCCCCAACTGTGGAACGAGCTCCCCCCGGAGGCCCGCCTGGCGCCAACTCTATTTTTTGGCGTCAGGTTAAGACTGACCACTATAACTTGAGGCCTTTAATAATTAAATGGTATGCAGTGGGGTGGTGAATTGTTTTTAGCAGTTGTGTTTTATTAACTTGTTTTAGTGATATTTTTAAAATTGATTTAAAATTTTTATAATGTTTTTATTGTTTATACTTTTAACTGTATTTTTTTTTTTTAACTGATTATTGTACACCGCCCAGAGAGCTTCAGCTATTGGGCGGTATAGAAAATGAATGAATGAATAAATAAATAAATAAATAATGTGGTGGTGCCCACAGCCCTACCACAAATTCCCAAATGTGCCTATGGGCCCAAAATGGTTGTGGACCCCAGGCATACTGGGTAAGAGACTAACAGTACAGTTCCATGCATGTCTTCTTTGAAGTAAATCCTATTGAGTTCAATGAGACTTTCTCCGAGGTATGTAGGATTGCAGTCTCAATGGGGCTTACCTCTGAGTAGCCATATATAGGATTATACTGTGAGTTGTGAACCAGGAAATCCCTGTTTGTGTCCCGTTCCAGCCCCCACACAGAGAAGGTCTTGGAGACAGTCCTTTATTGGTGTAATCCACTTGACAAGTGAAATGCTCTCTTGGAGGCAATCAATGCCCAGCAATACAAAATCACCACCCAGTTGTGAACTTGTGTCATACAAAGTCCGCTCACTAAAGCCCAACAAACGTGCCAGAAATCCAAGGACGTGGGAAGTAGTTCAGAACGACAGAGCGTTGTCACCTACAATGGGCCTGTGGAACTACAGTGAAAATATACAGTGAGAGGAGGCACTACTAGGAGTCACTGTCTGAGATTGGATCCTGACAGGGAAACCGGCTCCTCAACCTATGACTCCTCCAGACAGGGCGTTTCTGTCCTGCCCTCTTTTGCCGCCGGGGCCTTACCAAGGGGCCCATCTCAGAGACCCCCTCCCCCAGAGAGACGGCCTCCTGTTACTCAGTTGCCATGGACGAAGTCCCTGACTGATAAGGGGAAGCTCTGTCCAAGGCCAAGTCTCCCAGCTGAGGAGAGTTAACTGACTCAGCCTCGATTAGTTGGAGGCCTGGCAGGCCTGCACTGCCTCGTCTAGAAGGCCCTGCAGCTGGAGCTGACTCTCCCAGCTCTTCCCCAGAGGCAGAATCTGTGTCTGACCTTGGATCGCCCTCTGTGCTAGGGCAATGCCTTGCATGCCTCTGCCATGAACTCATTAGGGGGCTTTAGGCAAGCCACCCTTTCTGAGCCTCGATCCCTTATCTGGGGATAGCAATACTGACTTACCTCACAGGGTTCTTTGTAGAACTGCTTATATATGAAGCACTCTGAACACTCAAAAGTACAGTATCAGTTATGATTATCTGTCCCGTGACATTCGTCAATCAGATTCAGCTGTTCTGCCTGCTCAACCAGTCCCGTTGTCTCTCTCACACCTGCACACTGTGGTGAAATTCTGCAAGTTGATTAGGAAAATAAAGTGTTACATGTCACCTGAGTGAATGTGGCACATCCCAATCCCCCAGTGATGTATAGGCAGGGGAAAGTTAGCCACTCCTCAGCTTTCTTCTATGCTCCAACTTTATTTTTATTTGTTTATTTTCTACATTTATATCCCACCTTATTTCCAAAGTCTTTAGGTGGCTAACAACAGTAAATATAAAAACAATAAAAACTATTTTTAATCAAGAAAACCTTGGGACAAGAAAAAAAGTGAAGGCGTAAAAAAGGCCTCCCTTATAATTGGGGAGGCAAAGGTGTATATCAGTGTTGCATGCTGGGAGTTGTAGGCCAAAAACATCTGGGGACCCAAGGTTGGAGAACACTGGTGTATATGTTATGAGGCAGGGGAATACTTAAGAATTAATAATAATTTGATGGAATACTTGTTCTCATTTCTATGTAGATCTTCAGGAGCTACAGCCACTTGTGAAAATGGACGTGCTTCTGTTGTGACAATGAGGTGTAACCCTACAAATCCCGGCCAAGGAGAAATTTCAGTTCCCAGGTATTTGTTAAGATCAGTGGTGCTACCTGGGGATGTGTGACATCCACCTCCACTGAGAAATTTTGTTACACTTACCAAAAGCTGTTGGCTCCCTGTGAAATTCTTCCGATATGTCACCTGAAAAAGAACCCCAGAGAGCTCACTGCTGATATGTGGAAATGCTTTTAGCATCTCCTGAAGTTCCATGGATGTGTTTACCTTAGAAGGAATCACAACATTTGCATTTCACTGTAAGGGAATTTTGATGGCAGTTCCATCTACCACCTCTTGCAGGATTTCTCAAATTAAAATGAGACTCCTTCAGTTCAGATGGTTTGAGCCTCTCCACCTGTACCTATGTAAAGACCAAACATTAATTAGATATTGGCAGCTGGCAGCCTCTGGGTGAAACCTAGACCCTGTGAGAGTTTGTTGCTAGCCCAGAGTACCCCCAAAAAAATTGTGGAAGGAGTGGCAGCTGTGATAATAGAATTGGCCATTGGGGAGCCTTGGATGGTTGGGGCTTTTACTCACCCATTCCCATCTCTTTTCCAAATTAACCTGCAAAATTAGTTGTTGACTATAAGAGCCAGCGTGGCCTCCTCCTCCTTCTGTCTACTGCCATAGTAGACAGACAGATAGTATTGCGTAGTGGTTAGAGTGTTGCACTGGGGCTCGGGGATCCGGGTTCTAGTCTCCGCTCAGCCATGAAGCTCACTGGGTGACTTTGGGCCAGACACTGACTCTCAGCCTAACCTGCAAAAATTACAAATTGCTCCATTATTCCTGAGCACCATTGGTTGACATGGCCACTCTTGTTACAATCATTGGAGGGGGCGAATGTCAGGCTCACAGTCCACCTGTGGACTAAATAAATTTTGTGGTGCTTGATCTGCGAATAGTTTCACTCATGCACCCCGTTGCTTTTTGCAGTCAGAGTTGCTCCTATGACTGCAACTTTAAGTGATGGCTTGTAGGTCTACGGACGGAAACGGACGTGATTGAATACATGTGAAGCTGACATGGGCCAGATACAGACTGACTCATAAACCCCTAAGCAGGTGTGAAACTCTGAAACGTGGATCAAACACAATCTAATTTTCCTGTGCACATGCCATCACCTCACACACTGTGCTTTTTGACGAAGACAACTGATGCATTCAACAGCAAGTTGAGTGTTCTGTAACGAAGCAATGCCATATCAAGAACTATACATACAAGTATGAATCAGCCCTGTGTATAATCATTTCTGACAGAATTTGGCCTCCCAAGTGGTGACATTTCTCCCGTGATGAAGTTTTCATTGTGCATTGAACTGCATGTGGCCAGACTTGTATTTAGCAATTATCTGGCTACAGGATTTTGGTTGTTGTTTTGCATTCCCAGAACACAGTTAAATATTACACAGACCTCATGTGTGCAGTGGTGTGTGTGTGTGTGTGTGTGTGTGTGTGTGTGTGTCCCTGTATACGCATCACTTACAGAACATCACCCTATTTCTGAAAATCATTATTTGGGAATGAGCTCAAGTAACCGTTCTTCTTATGAATTTATAACAATAACCCACCCAGCATTTCTCTTCTTCTAGTTCTTGCCCGGCAGGTACCTGTGATGGTTGTACATTCTACTTCTTGTGGGAAAGTGCAGAAGCCTGTCCCATGTGCACAGAGCAGGACTATCATGAGATTGAGGGTGCATGTAAAAAAGGACACCAGGTAAGGAACTTGTGAAAAAAAAACATAGAGCTTTAAACTACAACCCTAAAAAGGGGGGGGGGGAGAGGGGGAGAGAGAGAGAGAGAGAGAGAGAGAGAGAGAGAGAGAGAGAGAGAGAGATTGGAATATAAGAAGAGCCCTTCTGGATCATGCCAAAGGCCTGTCTAGTCTAGCATCCTGTTTCCCATGGTAGCCAACCAGCTGCCTATGAAAAGCCCACAAGCAGGACATGAGCACAATCACACACCCCTGTAGGGCATCCTACATTCAACACCTTACCTGCAAACTCCGAGTAGGGCAAGTAAGTTATATAATTTTAGAGCAGTGTTCTCCAACCTTGGGTCCCCAGATGTCTTTGGCCTACAACTCCCAGCATGCTCCCAAGTGGCCTCCCAAGTGGTGACATTTCTCCCGTGATGAAGTTTTCATTGTGCATTGAACTGCATGTGGCCAGACTTGTATTTAGCAATTATCTGGCTACAGGATTTTGGTTGTTGTTTTGCATTCCCAGAACACAGTTAAATATTACACAGACCTCATGTGTGCAGTGGTGTGTGTGTGTGTGTGTGTGTGTGTGTGTGTGTGTGTGTCCCTGTGTACACTGTTTTAGAGTGTGGTTCTCCTCCTCCCCCTCCTCCCCATATCAGCTGAAACCGAAGGCACTACAAAATAATAATATACTCTGCCATTGCATTAAACATGACAAGCATTTAAAAGAAAAATGTGGAGGAAAGCAAAGGTGTAGTACTAAAGAAAGGGAATCCAGGAGATGGGATGCAGTCCACCTGTTGACCACTGGCCCATTTGACATAGATTGTGAACCCTTTGGGGATAAGAGATGGATACTGACATTCACTATCAGCTGCCCTGAATTCAGAGGATGTCCTGGGAGGGACTCTAGCTCAGTGGTAGAGCACATGCTTTGCATGCAGAAGGTCCTTGGTTCAATCATCGGCCTCTCCAGGTAAGGCTAAGAAAGAAACCTGCCTGAAACTCTGGAGAGCCGCTGCCAGTCAGTGCCAACAATACTGGACGAGATGGACCCTTTAATTCCCCCCTACTCAGCACTGGTTAGGTCTCATCTTGACTACTGCGTCCAGTTCTGGGCACCAACCACACTTTAAAAAATATGTAGACAGACTGGAGAGGGTTCAGAGGAGGGCAACAAAGATGATAAAGGGACTGGAAACAAGGCCCTATGAGGAGAGAATGAAAGAACTGGGTATGTTTAGCCTTCAGAAGAGGAGACTGAGGAGAGATATGATAGCACTCTTCCAGTACTTGAAGGGTTGTCACAAAGAGGAGGGCCAGGATATCTTCTCGATCATCCCAATTTGCAGGACACGGAATAATGGGCTCAAGTTACAGGAACCTAGATTCCACCTAAACATCAGGAAAACTTTCCTGACTGTTAGAGCACTAAGAATGGAACCAGCTACCTAGGGAGGTGGTGGGCTCTCCCACACTAGAGGCATTCAAGGTGCAACTGGACAGCCATCTGTCAGGGATGCTTTGACTTGGATTCCTGAACTGAGCAGGGGGTTGGACTCAATGGCTTTATAGGCCCCTTCCAACTCTACTTTTCTATGATTCTATGACCAATGATCTGACTCAGCTTCCCATGTTCCTATGCTATAAATATAACGTAATCTTTTTGATAGCTGCTTTTAATTTGGTCTCATAGAAAAGGGTGATAACAATCTGTGAAATAATAAATAGATGGATGCATAAATAAATGCCAGTGGAGCCCCTAGCGCCTGCTGAATGCTGAGATTCTTGCAGAGAGTCCTAGACAGGGTTGAACTTGGTCTTATGATTCAGCAAGGTGCTTCCTAAATTCTTAAGCAAGAAGACATATTCACTATCACTTAAGGGCAGATTCATTATGTCTTACCAATTTTGAGATCTGGAGTATGGATTCTTGCTCTACAAATTTAACACAGATCAGTAGATCATAGGAACTCTAGTTTAAAAAAAGAAAATAAAACAAAGTAGACCACACAAGGGTTACCACCAGCTACCCCTGCACTAAAGGTGAGCTCTAAACTGCCCACAGCAGGGGCTACCCACCTCCAGTGGAAGCCGATTGAAAGGTTTAAAGGGGGCAGTGCCAGAGCAATGAGCAGCCCCTGGGTGGGTGAGTAATTTGGGTCTACTGGATCCTTTAATTGTTTTATGACTGTATTTCATATGACACGCTAGCAGTTATCTCATGGCAAGCTGGTTGGAAGTGACTGACAACAGCACAATCCTATACATCTCCCATTGAATTCAGTGGGATGTACTCCCAGGTTAATGTGTATAGGATTGTAGCCTTAAACTTTGCTTTGCTTTCTCTTTCTCTTTCTCTCTCTCTTTCATAGGAAACCTTATATGTATGGAATGAACCAAGGCTATGTATAAAAGGGGTTTCTTTGCCTGAAAAAAAGATCATCATTTGTGAAACAGTGGACTTTTGGCTGAAAGTTGGAGCTGGTGTTGGTGCTTTCACAGGTGTCCTGCTGATTGCCTTAACCTGCTATTTCTGGAAGAAGAATCAGAAGTAAGTACTATGTGCCCCCTAAGATCATGTGCAGTGGGTGACAGGGGCTTTATCCCTGAATAGTATACCATCCCTTCCTGACCCATGTACTACTTGACCTCTTTGGATGCTCTCACATAATTAACAGATGCTCTCTGTACCAGTGTTCCCTGACCTGCTTGATGTGTTTGAATATATGGTACGTTTGTGAAGACAAAATGCCACTGTCTACATTTATTCCCTCAGGTTGGAATATAAATATTCCAAGCTGGTGATGACGGCAAATTCAAAAGAGTGTGAGCTTCCAGCTGCTGACAGCTGTGCTATCATGGAAGGGGAAGATAATGAAGAGGAAATAGTATATTCAAATAAACAGTCATTGCTAGGAAAACTCAAATCATTGGCAACAAAGGTGAGTGCTGCTCTTAGCATGATAGCCACCACAATATGTCATAACTTGTCATTTGAATGGGCCCACTGAGTAGTCTGGGAGCTTTTGAGCAGGGCTGTATGAGAATCTAGTCAGTTTGCAAATCACTCAAAAATGCCCCATTCGCAACCCTGAATGCGAACGGGAGTGTGTCCTCCGGAAATGTTCGCAAATTCCCAAACTGGTATTTGCATTCGTAAAATGTGCACTGTAAAAATGCGTATGTTAAGCAATGCACAATATAAAGTGTGCATTTTTAAAAGTTTGCATTTTCATACTTTAGTCGATGGGGGGAAAGTGTGCACTTTTAAAAATGCACACATTAAGAAATGCACACTTTTAAAAATGCACACTTTTATTCATGCTTTAGTCCAGTGTTCTCCAGTCCAACCTTGGGTCCCCAGATGTTTTTGGCCTACACATCTGGGGACCCAAGGTTGGAGAACACTGCTTTAGTCAATGAGGGAAAATATGCACTTTTCCCATTCAAACAAACCAAAAATACCAAACAAGTTACAAATGAGAATGATAACGAGCTTAACTGAGCTTTGAAGTGAAGTTCAGATAATTTTGGTGAGCTGAGAAGCATCCCTGGTTCCCCCATCCCTACGATTTGAGGCTGCAGCACTGCTGAAGCTAAGTTGGCTTGGGCCAGATCACTTCCTTGTATGGGAGAGCGCTAGGAGTCCCATGTATGAACAGGATATCTGTAATGTCTGTCTGTCTGTGTCTATCTACGTTAGGTATCTTTATGCTCTGGATTTAGCCACTTTACTGGGTACGCCCCCTTTAGATGGCAATATGTATTACTGGACCTGCTTCAAACTGTGCTAAGCCACTCCTGCTATGTCTGGAGCCCCTTCTGCTTGTTCTGCTGAGTGGGGCCCTGGACGGCTGCCCCAAAGTCCTGCCCTGACACACCTTTCTTTCTTGCTTGCTTTCCTAACTCTTGACTTTTGCAATACAGGAAAAAGAAGACCGCTTTGAATCTGTTCAGCTGAAATCCTCAAGATCTCAAAATATATGAAGACTTAACACTGCCTTTGCAGCAGCAAACCTGATTTCTGTTCATAGGGGACCACATTTTCAACATGTCCTGGCACACATCTGAGGCGTGGTCTCCAGTGAGAAACATTGAGCAGTCTTAGATGAAAAAGATGGCAGCAGAGAAGAACAAGAGAGAAAGTTGCCTTATTGTAAGACTGAGTAACTTGCCAAAAAAAAGGAAAACAAATCGTTTGGGTCATAAGCTGGGGATGGAAGTTCAACTCAGGGAGAGAGAAAGCACGAGCAGAGAGTCCAAGACTTCTTGGTGCCTGAGGCAGAAAATCCGAATGGGTCCTCCCAGTGAAATAAAAATATAGCAAAAAAACTAAATAATTGACAGCTTGCTGCCCTTTAATGCCCACTACCCCAACATCTCCTCCATGTGGTGATTTGCTTCACCTGTCCTGAGAGAGAGAGAGAGAGAGAGAGAGAGAGAGAGAGAGAGAGGTCATACCTGACATGAGGTTTACACTTACCTGTGTATTGTTTTGGCTTGGCGGATGCTTCATTATTCTTTAGTTCCCTTCTGTCACAGAGATGAAACAGACTGGCTTTTGGAAAGGGTAGACATTTCCTCAAAGCTGCTACATGAAACTGCAGATGTGCTGAGGTTGCAGTGTTGAGTTTCTCTTGACATCAAAATAGCACTCAGTACTTGAAATGGAAGAACTTTGGTGGGCTTCTTTTTAATCCTTGTAAATCTGTGGTGTTTCGCCTTATGTTAGAGATCCAGTTTCACACCTGCAGAAACAGCTGTTTTAGATGCAAATACGTCATTAAAACAGTTGTATGGAAGGACTGAACATGTCATTTCAAAGCTAACAGTGTGATCGGTTGTGTGTTTTCTCAGAAGTCAGTCCCACTGAGTTCAATGGGGCTTGCTCCCCAGTAAGTGTGTTTCGGATGGCAGCCTAACTCCCTGTAGTCCAACTCGAAGGATCAAAGCCACATTATCAGAATTTGGCCTGGTTGTAGCCAGTGCTACCCAAATGGCTTGGAGCACAGTTATGTGGAGGCAGCTTACCATGGCAGCTCTTCCCAAAGTTGTGGCAATTTTAGCCACACTATAACAGATCACACCCCACAAGGTTTTGCAACAGTGTGGTAAAGACTGCTGCAAATATGTGGACTTACTATGAGGAGCTGAATGCAAGAAATGACTCTGATGTTCAGATGCCAAAAGAAGCTGGGGGCCGGGGGAATCCCAAAGTGGTAGGTCACTTCTCATGGTATATCTGTACAACACAGGAGTGCTCCTACAAGTCATTCCTGGGTCTAGAAGGGAAGAATCAATGTAAATTTGACATATTTGGGCCTCAAACAAATATGTGTTCTGTGCCCCTGCATACTTGTATTTTTTTTTCAGAATTACCCTTCTATGCATGATTTTGTTGTGATTTTTTTAGATGCAGGAGTTGACCTCTGGGTGCACTCCAGTGTCATAAAGTGTAATATTCGAAGTGATCAAGCTCATCAGCATCAAAATTGGGTAGCAATGCATTCAGGTCCAGATGTAATCACCAAAATGGAACTTTTAATACCAGTACTTGTGTTGTGAATTTGAAATTTGAAATCTTAGGCCTAATTCTCTGAAGCAGGGGAAGGCAGTATAAACTCATGGACTGCCCCAGAATCACCCACCTGCAAGTGAATGGCCACAGCTGGGCTGCATGTGATGGAGTGGGAAAGCACTGGCTGGCCAAATATGGCCCATGGGCCTTATATTGCTCAGTACCAATATGAAGAATCAACCATAAGTATATCATGTGATCTTTAGATTTCCCAACTAGATAAACACTGTTGATGAGAAATAAATACTCATCAGAATAAAGATAGTGAGATAAGTGTTATGAGAAACTGTGTTTTATCCATTTGTATTTAAATTATGAAAGAAACTGAACTGGGAAGATTGTTGTTTTTTTGTTTTTGTTTTGTTTTAAACCTGCATACACTACAGATCTGTGTATAAAGCATGGAGGAAATGAGGTGGCACCAGTGATGGTTTTTAGTACAAAATATTCAATAGATGTGATTTTACAGAAATCACTTGACTAACTGCCCACCTTTTAAATGAAACTAAATCTGAAACTTTCTGCATTTTGAATAATTGTCCTACGATCTTATGGGAAATTATGGAATACGAGATGCAATAAGACTTCCTTAGTTTTACTTGCTTTTCATCGAGTAGGGTAATTTACCTAGCTTGTTTTATACAGTTGCAGAATGTAGGGTTTTCTGTTTTATTGAGTCTTCTGAATTCAGAGCAGTGCATGCAGTTTTTTTGTTCTTGAAACACACTCATAAAGGAGCATTTCGGTGTGTAACAGCACATTTTGATACATTTGAATGTTTAACAAAGCAATCCTATGCATGTCTACTCAGAAGAAAGTTGCATCAATTTCAATGGGACTTTCTCCCTAGTAACTGTGCACAGAATTGCAACTCCTCTTTCTTTATGTGTATTTTGTAACGTTGCTCATTATCTTTTGTCTAATGTGCATGCTATTGTTACTTTTGGCGTTGTTTCTCTTCATTCGATATGAATTGTGTTATGGGTCTGTTTGCTTGGTCACCATCATTATTATTATTTCTGTGCAGAATGCCGAAGGAGTACACTTCACATGGTAAACGGTGTGAACTGGCCCATACATGGGTATAGCTGTAGTTACCTTACAGGAATTTCTATGCTGCATTAGCTAAAAACATTATTACTGTGATCATGGAGATCACTGCTAGGTCACTGCAATTGTATTTGTCAGCCTGAGGGATGAATTCCAATGTGGGGAAGGTCTTGGGGGTGGGTGGGAGCTGCATTCCAGTGATGGGCAGGGCCAAAAGCAAAGTGGTTGGGAAGACCCGTGGGCCAGAGGTTCCCCACCAGTGCTCTAGATCAGCCTTCCCAACCTGTGTCCCACCAGATGTTGCCTACAACTTCCATCAGTCCTGACCATGCTGGCTGACTTTGATAGGAGTTGTAGGTCACAACTTCTGCAGGGACCTATGTTGGGGAAAGCTGCTCTGGATGCATTGGGTGGAGTCGACTTGGTAACTGTATGAAAACTTGCTGCCGCCTTCCTCTGAGTCAGACATTTGGTCCTTCTAGCCCAGTATTTTTAACTACTCTGAGCTATCGTGTAGCTCACCAAGATCTCAGTCCTGGTATCTGAGATACTGGGGACTGAACATGGGGCCTTGTATACAAATCATGTGCGTGACCATTCGGCTATGGATCCTCCCCTGTACCATGTCCATTTCTGTGAATCTTTATTCCCACAACATTTATCTTATCTGTAGTCTTAACATGAAATTACAAATATTCTTCCCTTCTAGTGTTTGTAGAATTTTGGCAGTCTTCTTCGGTGATTAATGGAGATAGGGAATAACTGCCTTTTCAGAGCTATATGTGCACTACTCTTTTGCTTTTGTTTTCTCCAAGCCATAGATATCTATGAAGATATTTGGGAAAGATCTGGGAATTTTCAGCATAGAGTGTAGGCTGCCAATTTGCCATTAATTTCAAAAACTTCCTTTGCGGTTGGGATTTACTGCAAGGCAGTTCCTTTCTTTCACTACTGCAGTGTTCTCCAGCCTTGGGTCCCCAGATATTTTTGGCCTACAACTCTCAGCATGCCCCAGCCATGGTGTATATAGGCATGCTGCCCCTGCTACTGGAGGTAGCATATAGCCATCAGGACTAGGAGCATAGCTGGCTGGGGCATGCTGGGAGTTGTAGGCCAAAAACATCTGGGGACCCAAGGTTGGAGAACACTGCACTACTGGATGTCATCCCCGTTATGTCCCAATGCCTTACATTTGAATGGTCTTCTCTTAATACCTGTGTATTTAAATATATATCAGTACTTCATTTTGATTCCAGCTGGTTTGTCATACCATAAGATGTTTTTTGTTCCTCCTGTGCACCCTCATGGTATACTGGTTGGGTAGAACATAAGAAGAAAATAAAGAGCCATGCTGGATCAGACCAAGGGTCTTTCTAGTTCAGCATTCTGTTCACATGGTGGCCAACCAGCCGACTGTGAGAAACCCACAAGTAGGAACCTCCTAGGCATATTCCCCAGCACCTGGTGTATATAGGCATGCTGCCCCTGCTACTGGAGGTAGTAGTAGTAGTAGGCGATCACTCGTGACCGAGTAAGATTGTCTTCCAGGACTAGGAGCCATTGATAGCCTTATCTTCTATGAATTTGTCTAATCCCCTTTTAAAACCATCCAAATTGGTGACCTTCGTTTGTGGTAGCAAATTCCATAGTTTAAGTATTCACTGTGTGAAGAAGTACTTTCTTTTATCTGTCTGGAATCTCCCACCAATCGACTTCATGGGATGAAGTGGGGTTCTAATGTTTTGAGCGAAGAAGAAAGATGTCTCCCTATCCACTTTCTTTTCTTCACACCATGCATAACTTTTTACACCTCTATCATGTCTCCCCTTACCTTTTTCTAAGCCAAACAATTCTGTAACTCATAAGGGAGTTGCTCCAGCCTCGTGATCATTTTGGTTATCCTTTTCTGCTCCTTTTCCAGCTCTGATAGCCTTTTTGAGGTGCAGTGATCAGAACTATGCACAGTATTCCAAGTGTGGTTGCGCCGTAGGCAGTATATTGGCAGTTTTATTCGTGATTCCTTTCCTACTTATGCCTAACATGGAATTTCCCGTTTCCACAGCAGCCACACACTGGATCAACACTTCCATTGAGCTGTCCACCACAACCCCGAGATCTCGTTCTTGGTCAGTCAGGCTCAGATCCCATCAGAACATACTTGAAGTTGGGATTTTTTTGCCCAGTGTGCATCACTTTACACTTGCTTACACTGAACCGTATTTGCCATTTTGATGCCCATTCTCCCAATTTAGAGAGATCCTTTTGGAGCTCTTCACAATCCCTTTTATTTTCAACCACCCTAAATAGTTCAGTGTTATCAGCAAACTTGGCCACTTCACTGCTCACTCCTAATTCCGGATCATTTATGAATAAGTTGAGAAGCACTGGTCCCAATACAGATCCCTGTGGAACCCTGCTTTTTACACCGCTCCATTGGGAGAATTTTCCATTTGTTCCTAGTCTCTGCTTTCTGTTCTTTAACCAGTTACTGATCTATTAAAGGACCTCTCATTGTCCTCTTATTCAGCTCAACAGAGAGAACCATACTGTGGTATCTAGGGTGGCTAATGGTATGGCATGTTGCCCAAAAGAGGACACAATTGCATATGATTTGCATATCCTAATTTATATGTATAGCTGCAAATTTAGAAATTTAAATAGAAATATAGTACATCTCACCGTGGTGTGGAAGACTGTGGTCAGGTGATTTGTGTACTTACCCAATGGTGCCGAAGTGCTGTTGATGGGCAACTTCAAGGCCCATCTTTCCCTTCTGATAGCTCTTTATACTGGACTTTGGACTGGACAGCCAGTTAAATAGAGGACACCTTCAAATAGAAGCCTGACCTCTGTAAAGTAGAGGGGGAAAGGAGAGAGAAATTCCAGATGCTGAGAAAAAAAATGTCCGTCCCCCCCCCAGCATCTGGAGTTCTCTCTCCCCTTTATTTCTGTTTGTGGTGCCATCCTGCTTTTATTTATTTATTTATTTTATATTTATACCCTGCCTTTTTTTCTGCAATGAACCCAAGGCGGCTTACATAATCCTCCTCCTCTCTCCATTTTATCCTCACAACAAGCCTGTGAGGTAGGTTAGGCTGAGAGTCCGTGACTGGCCCAAAGTCACCCAGTGGGTTTCATGGCCAAGCGGGGACTAAAACCCGGATCTCCCGAGGCCCAGTCCAACACTCACCACTACGCCACACTGGCTTTTGGCATCTTTTTTTTTTTGCTCCGTAAAGAAGGGCGTGTGGTCTCCCTACATGTGTCCCATCGTGTACACAGAGCTGCGAGAGCTGCCTCCTTCATTGAAGTGGATCATGGATTCTTTGTGAGCATGCCAGCTCCATATGTATACTGTATTGAAGTTGGGGGGTCAATGAACATATGCTAGATCACTGGACAAAGGACCAAACTAAATGTGCCTTTAATTATGCATAGCTCAGCTGATTTAAGCTTCCTCCCCCACCCCCATTTTTGGTCCCAAAATTAAAGCAAATTACCCCCCCCCCGCCGAAAGATTTTTTTAAAAAAGACACCCTCTCCTGTGGTGTGTCATGTGTGTGGAATTTTGGGATGAAAACAGTGGGGGCAGGAGGGAAAGAAGCTTAAACCCTCTTCTCCTGAAGCCCATGGTCCTGATCCAAACCAGGCTGTGTGTGCTTTAAGGAGAGTAGGGAAGACAATCATGCTCAACTGTGCATGATTAAAGGAACATTTAGTATGGCCCAAAGCCAATGGAATCCTCAGCAATACATAAGAGTTCTGGAATTGCAAATCCTCTGTCTCTGGTTTATTTTTTAAGACCAATTCTAAGTGCTGGTCATTATCTTTTAAAGCCCTAAATTGTTTGGGACTAGGATCACAAAAGGATCATTTTATCCCACACAATCCTGCCCATCTACACAGGTCTTTGATCCCACTGCTGACAAACATGTGACTGGTTGGCACACAGGACTGGGCCTTCTCAGTTGTGGCCCCCAGATTCTGTGGAAACCCATGTCCCAGGAGGCTGGTCTGGCCCTTTCTTTGTTGACATTTAGGCATCTCGTGAAGGCAAGTTTATTCTGACATAAAGAACTATTCAAATTCTCATTTTGAATGGACTCTGCCATGGTTTGTGTACTGATGCTGCTTTAATTTTACTTATATTTCATTTAAGTTGTTGAAATTTTATATCTATATCAGCAGTTTGGATGTTAGTTAACTTAAGAATCCCATTTTGTGGGACAAAAAAATGAGATACACATATTTTAATAAATAATAAATCTTCCACCTTTTCTTTCTCTTTTCCTAAACAGTAAGGCCTGATAATTGTCAAACCCGCCCCCCCAAACAGAACACTTTTGCTTCTTTAATAGCCTAATTGGACAAACTATTGCCAGTGATTCCTCCTCATATTCTGCCAAGATATATGAGGGGGTTGTTGGGGAAAATATCCCAGTTTACCATACACCATTTCACTGTCCTTTGCTGAACCATCCTCATGCTCTGACCTTGTAGCTGGGCCTGGGATACACAGGCCTGTGGCTTATGCTGGCTCAGCTTGTCTGAGCGTGAAAAGCTAAGCAGGGTCAAGCCTGGTTATTACTTGGATGGGAGACCCCTCCTCTAGTTTCCTGCATTGAGCAGGGGGTTGGAGTCGATGGCCTTGTGTAGGCCCCTTCCAACTTTATGATCTATGAAATCCACACTTGAATCTCCCTCGCAGCCGGTGCGGAAAGAACCGCACTGGTTGCTTCTCCAAGGTCATAAGAGCGACCTCAGAGAAGGGCTTTTGGGGGTGGGGAGGATAGGAGACTGGTGCCACCAAGAAAAGACGTATCCTGGTGGTGCCTCAGCCTCCTTCGCTCCCACTCCGAAGCACCACACTTACAGTAGATGGCTGAAACTGCCGTCTAAGTGCTTTATAGAGTGAGAGGAACATGGAGGCCACCTTCGCCTCCACGCTTCTCCCGCCCTCCATAGGATGCCTGTGGTCTTCCGAGTTTGAAGGGTTATGGGCATCCCCATAGGATTGCACCCTAAATCACTTGGCCGGAACCTATTGCAATAATTAATAAACGGTTTCCAACATTTTTGGAAAGTCTGGATGGAGTTCATTCTTCCCTCCCATAGCAGCTTATAACTTGTTATTTTATTCATCACCATGGCAGTCTAAGTCTTCTTTTTCCATTGTAACAGACACCATATGCATGTTGATCGCCAAGGTTTTGCTAAGAGGATCGTTGCAGCTATTAATGTATAACTCACCATCACCACTAAATCTCTAGGGATCTGATCTTTAATGTCACCTAGGAGTAGAGTTGCTGGGGTTAATTGCAACTCATAGCCTGTAATTTCTCTGAAGCTATTTATTATCTTCTTCCAGTATTCCTTAACAGGATTACAGTGCCACCGTATATAGGCAAACATTCCTCTACCATTACACCTCTGGCACCTATCTGTTACCACTACGGACGTATCTACTCTCATTCAAGCCAACATGAGTAGAAGGCTCCTTCAGACCTCCTGGCTCTACCGGGAAGGTCAGGGAGTGAGTGGGCTGGGACACTGTGGGCGAAGCGTGCATATTTTCCCTCTGCCTCCCCATCCTTTTCGCCTTCACATGAGCAGGCTGAATGCCTCTTCTGAATTCTGACCAAGGCCTCTGGTGGACATAGGAGTCCTACTCATGTTAGCGTTACTCGTGTGAATAGGGTGTCGTGGTGGAAGGGGCAGTGGGGCAATGTGTTTAGCCCTGCTGCCACAGTTGCTTTGCTCCTCTCACCCCCCCACCCTCCCCCATTGTAGGCTCCCTGCTGCAGATGTGATGCTGAACATGGCAGCAGTGCCGGTGAGGGCTGAAGGAGTGGTTTGATTGGGGATGGGCTAATCACGCAGCCCTGCTGTCTCTTTCACCATGATTTTCCTGTTCACATGGGTAATGTGACTGGGGTGTGCACATGCACATGTGTAATGTCCTAGGGTTTAAAGGGTCAGATTGAGCATCTATGCTGCCAGTTGTCATCATCATAGCATGATCAGTAATCGATGTCATTATAGATTCATAGATCATAGAGTTGGAAGGGGCCTACAAGGCCATCGAGTCCAACCCCCTGCTCAATGCAGGAAACTAGAGGAGGGGTCGAATTCAGAGGCATATTCATATCTCCATTGCCGATGAGGACGGAAGTACCCACCTTCATGGTTTGTGTAGTTTTATTTGGGCAGCTGATGAAATTATAAGCATGAAACAGCAAATCCTGTGAACTGAGTTATAATATAACTCCGTGCCTGTGGAATGGTTTAAGAGAGCTCACTTAAAAGTTTCTCCAAAAGTTTAGTCTGAGGCACTTCCATACTTCTTGAATTTCAATTGTGCAACTGGAATGTGTTGTACCATGTGTAGCCATATTGGTTATTAAATTGCTGCTACTGTTTTAGTTTATTTGGGGCAGGGGGATGTCTAAAACCCTTTATTTTAACTAATAAATGTCTACATTTATTATGCTAATTTACCTGGAATTGTGTAATTCTTCTTGTCATCTCCCGTTAGTATGCCCCAGGTTGATCTTAAAGGTCCTGGTGAAACAAACGGGTGGGGGTGGGGGTGGGGGGTGGCGGTAAACTGAGCCCAGACTTTTAAAGGCTCTATAACAGTGTTCTCCAACCTTGGGCCCCCAGCTGTTTTTGGCCTACCAGTCCCAGCATGGCTGGGGCATGCTGGGAGTTGTAGGCCAAAAACATCTGGGGACCCAAGGCTAGAGAACACTGCTCTATAAGGCACCTTGAAACATCCGTTCGAAGCATTCTGAAAAGCTACCCAGTTGTGTACCTGACTTTTGCCTCCCATTAACCAGTCTGTTACCACAAGATGGCTGTTTTATGTGCTCAACTTTAAAGCAGCTTCCATATGCCCCTGGGGAGTTACACTAAGCTTTGCAAATGACATTATAAAAATACAGTGATTTTTTCTATATGCTCAATGTACTGGTGCAAGCGCACATTCTAGCTGCTTTGACATGGAGCCATATCATTGCACAAAAACTGCAGTCACCATGTGGAGGCTGTTTCCAGTGACCTTCTAATGATGAGCATAAGGTGAAGAGAAGATGGCTTAACATGTTTTAGTGCAAGAGGCTGAAAATCCAGATCAAGGGGCCCCTGAATCCCAGTGCCCTACCAGTGGTATGTATGTATGTATCTATAAATAAATAAATGACATTTGCAACCCTCAAAGCTGTTATCTGAGGTGGACTGCCTCCCCTTTATGCTAAAGCAGGGGAGGCAGGGGTGGGGAACTTCTTTCAGCCCCATTACTCAATTCAATTTCAGAGAAGCTCTCGGGGGACCACATTCCAGTGGTGGGTGGAGCTGAAGGCAAAGGAGGCAGGGCCAAAGGAAAAAGGGGTGGGGCCAAAAATACAACCCACTCCCCGGCATATTTTAGCTTAAGGCTCTTTCTGCCAGTAACTAAGCCTTAGGAGAGGCATTTCAACCTTTTAGAATGGGGGAACGTGGCACAAAAGCTGGGGGAAAGGGAGTGTGGCCAGGGGGAGGGAGTGTGCCTAATTGGGACCACAGGAGGGCCAGATTTGGCCCGCGGGCCTGAGGCTCCCCACCCCAGCACTAAAGGCTGGCTTTAATAACATGTAGACCAGCCCTAAGGTCTTCAGATAGAACTTTGTACCCCAACTTGGACCACTCAAATGAGTAAAATTCAATAGATAATGATGGCTTGGTTCAGCTTTCCCTTAAGGCACATCAGCATTCACCTGCTGAGGATCTAACTGTCCATCTTTGAAGAATTCTACGAGTACTGAAGGGGGAAAAAGGGGAAGGCATGCTGGAAAACGTTTCAGATTTTATTACTGACATCTTTACATGAATTAATATTTCCGTGAAAACCATCTGTTGCACAGAATGTAACCATAATATACAACATAGAAATGCGGTCTAGGTAAATTACAACAAGGAGTTACAAAAAAAATCTCATTAGAAAGAAAGCCACCTCACAGGGCAACTGATCATTCCCTCACTGCTGAGTCAACATGGTTGTGGCGCTGGAAGTCATGGTTATTTACATATCCCTTAGAACTGTTAATCATGGAGGGGTCCTAAAGCTGTACTAAAAAGAACATCGCTATTATAATACTGTACAGTCCTCAAAAATAATTTATTACACAGTATCTAGAAAAAAAATTGCTAGTCCTTTTAAAATGTTCTTATTTTCCAGAGTGCACAAGAAATGTGCAATACTTTCTAACAGTCAAGGGCTGTGGGAACCGGCTGAATGATCACAGAGATGAGGTGGTGGAATCCACGACTTCTCTTCCGTTACAGACAGTTGGAACATACACATTGGCCGAGGCTGGAAGAGAAAAACCGTCATTGGCAACCAATAATTTTGAGTTACGCACATGCTCTGCATCCCCCTTGAAATGATGAGGAATACACCGGAAAGTCTTAAAATCAAACAGATGATAACATAGTAGATATGACTGCATTACAAATTTAAACCAGGTTCAAAACTACCATAACCCCAAATAAAGGAATGCTGGGAATTGTGGTTTGTTGAAGCGTCTAGGTCAGGGCTCTCCAACCTTGGGTCCCCAGATGTTTTTGTCCTACAACTCCCAGCATAGCTGGCTGGGGCATGCTGGGAGTTGTAGGCCAAAAACATCTGGGGACCCAAGGTTGGAGAACATTGGTCTAGAGTTTCTAGCAAAAAATCCTCAGCACCTTCAACAAACTACCGTATTTTTCTGTATATAAGACGCCCCCATGTGTAAGACGCCCCCCCCCCCACTGGGCAGTTTCGCAACCGTGCGGTTCTCTCCTTGGCTTACTTCCGTGTATAAGACGACCCTCAATTTTTAGGCTAACAATTTTAGGGAAAAGTATAGTCTTATACGTGGAAAAATACTGTACATTTCCCAGGGTTCCTTGGTGGAAGCCATGACTGACAAACTAGCTGAGGTCAGGACCGGTGCAGGGCTGTTTGGTGCCCTAGGCCAAATTATATTTAGCGCCCCCCCTCTCGTGCCGTGGGGGGGGCTCTGGAGCAAAGCAGCCCTGCTCTGCAACCCCCCCCACGCCGCTGCCGCCACCACCTACCTTCCCCCCCCCCCCCGCTGCTGGCTGCTGCCGCCGCCGCCTCCTCCGACGTTTTTTTTTTTTTTTCTTTTGGAAAATTCAACGTTTAAAATTAATAATAAATAAATAAAAAGTGAGTGAACAAAGAGTGGCACTCCAGAGTAAACAAGCAGTGCGAAAGCCCTAGCCCCCCCCCGCGGGATAGAGGCGCCCCCTTCTTTGTGCCCCGCTGGTCTCTAGCCAGACCCACGCCTCCCCTTTTGGGCTGCCGCCTCCTCCTCCTCCTCCTCCCCCCCTCGAGCCGCTCCGGAGGTGAGTTTCACTTTCCATTCCGCCTGGCGAGCCTCTGCCCGAGCAGAGCGCTTTTTTTTTTTTTTGCCAGGGAAACCAGGGCAACAGGGTTGTTTAAGCCCTGTTGCCCTGGTTCCTCCGCCAAAACAACGCCGGCGGGGCTCCGGAAACGATGCGAAGGTAGGTAGGTAGGTAGGTAGGTGGCGGGCGGGCGGGCGGGCGGGGCGCGCGCGCGGGGGGGAAGTGCAGCGGGGGGAGGTGCAGCGGAGGCGGCAGCGGCGGGCGGGGAGGTGCGGCGGAGGCGGCAGGCGGGGCAGGAGCGCGCCGGCGGTGAGGAAGGAGTGCACCGTTTCTGCGCCCCTCTTCCGCCACGCGCCCTAGGCAGCCGCCTGGGTCTGCCTAGCGGTAGCGCCGGCCCTGGCTGAGGTATCTAGAAAGTAAAGATATATTACTCGCAGAGCCAGCCGGTGTTACAGACATTTATCTTGGATGCAAGTCTTGTTCTATGGGCAGTGCTGTGAAAGTAGTTGTTCTCTGTCCCTCTTCTGTGGTGAGCCTGGAAGAAGTGATGCCGCTGGAGGGAGAAGCTATATGGACGTGTGAGTGTGTGTGTATCAGGCAGCACAGTTTAATTGCTGATGGGCAGAAGAGGACAGTCAGTGTGAGAGACAGATGTGACAGTATGTTGGTGGCACACAGCTGCCAGCCAGATCCAGGTAGCGTGTCATCCTTAGGATTCCTTTGAAATGGAATGTGCCTCAGAAAACAACATGACAGCCAGCATAATGAAATGTTCTGCTAACAGGGCTCACTACCTGTTATGTGTGCATAGGATTGCAGCCTAAATCAACTACTTTCTGCAACCCTATGTACACTCACCTGGGAGTAAGTCCCATTGAACTCAAGAGGACTTACTTCAGCGTAGAGATGCATAGGACTATAGTGGTAGCTGACTGATTTACTAATTAAACCTTGCAGCACCAGCCTTTACAGATGAGCTCGCCCAAAGGCACTCCAGGAGTTCTTGGATGAGCAGTCATTTGAAGCCCGAGCAACTAATTTCACATCCAGTACTTCATCTGCTGGATCATGCTGGCTTTGAATTTGAGCATTAAAAAATAATAATTAGAAGACTTTTACTTATTAGAAGATGTGTTATTAAGTTGTGCTTTATTCACCGTGTTCCAGGAGATGAGCGCAAACGCCCAAACTCAGAGGCTCGCACTCGCCCGTCTCCTCCCTGCTCCTCCTGCTCTGCATTTTCACTAGATGGCCATTTTAGGCCATCTGGTGACAGCATTTCAGAGGAAGAGGGAAGGAGGCTGGAGCGGCTTCAGGATACCTCGTATCCTGGCCGCTCCAGTCTCCTCCCAACCCCACCCTGCAAAACGCCCCCATTAACCTTTCACTGAGGCCGCTTTCCCGACCTCAGAGAGCAGCCAGCATGGTTCTCTTTGCACCAGCTGCCAGCGGGAGGGTGGTCGGAGCTCCGATTCCCAGGTCCGAGGTTGAATCCCTATCTCCAACCTCAGAGCTGGGGACCTTAACTATTCTATGCCCCCTCAGACAATGACCAGGGGCCATTGGGTTGTTCCCTCCAGTACTGGTTGACTTAGGGCGACATTGTCTGGGAGGCCACAGGATTATTCAGAGCCCCAGTTCCGAGGTCCTGCAAGCTCGGAGCTGTAACTCTGGACATGAAGCCCTCACCCCACCCCCCCTTGCAGCCGGCGCGAAAAGAACTGCACCGGCTGCCTCCCCGAGGTCACAAATCGGCCACAGGCACAGAGAAGAAGAAAAGGGGCATGGAGGGGAGGAGGCTGGGGCCAACAGCTTATGCCATATCCAGATGACGCTGCAGCCTCCTTCCCTCCCCCTCTGAAAAGCTTCATATAGACCAGTGTTCTCCAACCTTGGGTCCCCAGACGTTTTTGGCCTACAACTCCCAGCATGCCTCAGCCAGCATAGCTGGCTGGGGCATGCTGGGAGTTGTAGGCCAAAAACGACTGGGGGCCCAAGGTTGGAGAACACTGGTCTAGATGGTTGGAAATGGCCATCCAGATGAAATGCAAGGCGCGAGGCAGCACAGATCGCTGCCGCACCTTGCACCCAGCATTGGATGCACGTAAGCCTCTGTGTTCGGAGGCTCATGTGCATCGAAGGTGGAGGGCATTGGATCGCACCGTTAATTGCTATTGTGTTTCAGT
The DNA here is from genome assembly GCA_021292165.1 of Shinisaurus crocodilurus. NCBI lineage: Eukaryota > Metazoa > Chordata > Lepidosauria > Squamata > Shinisauridae > Shinisaurus > Shinisaurus crocodilurus. The sequence continues at coordinate 191,772,439 of CM037879.1, read as the reverse complement.
TGTTTTATTTCAAACTTCTGTTGATTTAAAAACTGTACTTATATATATTAAGTAGAGAAGAGAAGCCCAGGCCGGGGAGCAAATGCCATCAGCTCCTGAAACGACCATCACCGGCCTGAGAGGGCTGTTGGGGCAGCCCCTCCCTCGCCTTCCCTGGTGCTACAGAGGGAAGGCAGAAGAAAAGCCCAGGCCAGGGAGATTGTACCAGCAGCTCCAGAAGAAACCTTCAGTTGGCCTGAGAGAACTGGTGTATGTTTGGTTGGGGGAGGGGGTAGCGTTTGTTTGTTTGAGTATTTAAACATTGTAAACCGCTTTGGGTGCCTTAGCAGAAAGGCAGTATAGAAATGTAATAAAATAAATAAATAAATAAACAAACCATATTTGTGACATTTGGTGGAGAAATTTCCAAATGAGTGGCAAAGCAATGGCTCTCTTAGGGGGAAAAGGTGGCAGTCCTACTTCCCAGCCATGCTCTTTGTGAATTACCTTGGGAATAAGTGGTTCCTGTCCCACTGACGCTGAACCTGTTGAGATGCAGCCTGTGAGTGACCACATTCTTCTGTGGCTGGAAGAGGACGATATGCACTTTGGGGGCAAACAGACATCCCAGGACAACGAAGCCGCTCAAACTTACAGAGATGCACATGGTTGTGGTCTGAACCTGCATGGAGAAAACCACTGCAAAATCAGTGGGGCTGGCAAGGGGGATTCATAAGCCCCATCCCCATTTCAGATGTTGTAAAACACCACCAACAAAAACATAGCTCTTACAGCACGGGTGCAGAAGCTCAGGACCAGGGGCCAAATCCAGCCCTTTGGGGTTCCTGAGAAGCCCATGCCCCCTTCCCTTGACCCCACCCTTTCTCCCCTGACCACCCATCATTTGGTGGTTTTCCGGCTTTTGTGCAGTTTCCCCCCCACATTCTAAAAGTCTCTCCTAAGGGTTAATTACGGGCAGGAAGAGCTTGAAGTGACACTGCGCTGATACTTTTGGCACATTTGGCCCTGCCCCTTTGGCCTTCAGCCCCAAGAGCTTCTCCGAAATGCAATTCAGCCCTCGGCTAAAAGAGGTTCAACACCCCAGAGATATGGGCAGTACGTGTGTGAGAAAGAAAATGAATGGAAGAGAGAATGAATGAATGAATGAATGAATGAATGAGGCACATGCTTGTGTGGTGTGAATGGATGGGTAATGTGTATGTGTGAAAAAGAGAATGAATGAGAGGCAAGAGAGAGGGGAGTGTTCTTCACAGCTCTGAATGTGGCCACCCACCTGCCAAGTGCCTACTCCTGCACTGCACATTACTGAAGGCCCCTCTCTACTTGCTATGTGCTGTATACACTTAGCCTGCCCTGACTTCTGAAGCAGGGTGTGTTCGTAAAGAGATCATGCTTTCCTTTAAAAACAACAATCCTGAATCATGTTTAATAGAATGTTGAACTGAATTTGGCTGAAATGACAGCGGAAGACTTACCCTGTAGTCACTGGACGTCACATAAAAGATTGGCAGAAAGGCCAGCCAAATAATGCACGTGGTATACATGGTAAAGCCGATAAATTTGGCTTCGTTGAAGTTTTCTGGGCACTTCCTTGTTTTGAAGGCATACACAGTGCATAAGACCACAAGGATAACGTCATACGTCAAAGAGATTAACATACTGGAATCCTTGACGTTGCACTTCAATATGACAGTTTGCCTTTTCTCGAGGAGGGTGTACCGGCGAGTGCCCGGGGCCTCCAAAATCAGCCACACGGACACCACCACAATCTGCACCATGATGAGGCTCAGGCAGATGAGGACCTGAGAACGTGGGCTGATGAATCTGGGCCTCTGAGCTCCATTCTTCACCCCATTAAATATTCTGGCGATGCAGTTTGTTTTTGTCAGGAGAGCAGCATAGCAAACAGCAAAGGACGTGCCCAGGCCCAAACGGCGCAAGGTGCAAATGGCCGGCGAGGGTTTGGCAATGAAAAAGAAGGTCATGCTGTAGGAGAGGAAGACTCCAAAGAGGAGGATGTAGCACAGCTCACGACTTGAAGCTTTGACCAAGGGAGTGCTGTTATGCTTGATAAAGACCCCCACAACGAGCAAAGTACAAAGGAAGCCCAGGCACGCGATAGTCACGGGGCCGATTGCCCAGGCATCTTCCCACTTGATGTAATCTTCTGGTAGGTCGTAACAGCTGGCAAGATCCACCGTGGGCCATCGCCCAGGCCCACAGTCCGAACAGGTGAACTCATCAGCCAGGTACTCAAAGGGCTCACAGGGAATACAAATCCAACAGCAGACATCTCCCGGTTGCATGTTCTTCATTTCATTGGGTGCGCAGGGATCACTACATTGGGCAGTAGGAACAAGGCCTCTGGACCAATGAATGGCATCTACGTCGAGGGTCAAGGTTTCTGCCCACTGGCCAACCTTTAAGTAGGAGTATCTGCCTCCATTGTGCTGGAAATTGAAGACATTGTATCGGCCTATTCCATCTCCGTAATTATCAAATTTAACGATGTTGTCTGCAGATTTGGAAGAACTGAATGGGGCTGCCAGAAATAAGAAAGAAAGCAAAGAATGTTTCTTGTTCATCTATTTTCCTACACATACACCACCAAGTTCTTTCTTGAAAATACAGCTTGAGCAAACTGAAAACCAATGAAGAGTAACTTTGTGTAAATTAATACTTTCCCATTCATTGGTAGATTTACAATGTTTTGTTTTGTTTTTAATAATGATAAAGGCCCTGGTCTAGCTGCATACTCGCATTACCATCCCATGTCAGCAGAAGAGGAATCAGCTATGGCTAACAGCATACATAATTGGTTTAGCTGTCTTGATGAAACTGGATCAGTTGACCCCAAAGTGGAGTAATCAGACTCAAAATATGTTGAGCTTTAATAAACTGTTCTAAGCACCCCAACTGAAGCTTCCTCTTCTCTTCATTCCTGAGTACTCAGTAGAGATGTCAGTCATCCTGGAAATGACATGCCACAGGGCTCCTTGCCCCTGTGAAGCTGTTCAGTGTGCTCACGTAGCATCACAGGGGCAAGAAGCCCCGGGACATGTTGCTTTCAGGTGCTTTGCATCCCAACTCAGTAGTCAGACATCAATGAAAACTACATGTCCCAGGGTCCTTTGTACCTACGTATGATGCTGCTGTTTCAGCATTCCAGGGATCCAGGAGGAATTGAGACCTTGCAAAGATGTCTCCCAGTTGCTGTCACCATTACTGCTGCAACCACCAAATAGGTTTAGGGTGAAGGGAGAGAACAACAAATTATTTCATAGCTGTGAGAGCTGGAGGGCTTGGAGGGATGGCGTAGGTGTCCATGCCTCATCATGGTCCCATTGGAAGCACATTTTGGAATGGGCTTAGGGAAAAAACCCCAACAAGCTATATTCTGGTGTGTGTGTGTGTGTGTGTGTGTGTGTGTGTGAAATAATGCATAATAGCTGAGCCCATTTTGAATCAAGTTGAGGAGAATGTGCACCTCACTAATAATTTAGTGAGCTGAGGGGCTGTGGCTCGGTGGCAGAGCACATGCTTTGCATGTAGATGGTCCTAGGTTCGATCTTCAGCATCTTCAGGTAGGGCTGGAAAATCTCCTGCCTGAAACCCCAGAGAGCCACTGCCAGTCAGTGTTGACAATGCTGGACCAGATGGACCAACCCATGGTCTGACCTGGTATAAGGCAGTTTCCTATGTTCCTAATTTGTACATAAAACAAATGTGCTGGTCCATAAGAAAAAATCCAAAAATGTATTAGGACCAACCAAATATGCATCAAACTGTGGGCAATCTTTCAAGATCTCCAGATCTCTTCATCGGGCTGGATGTAACAAAAAATCTTGTGGTGGGGGGGCGTAGAGAGACTAAATAAAAAGATCACTTGACATTGAAGTCACCAAGTCTACATTGTCAGAGTCTGAAGATGGAGTGGAGAAAAAGGCATAGACATACAGTAAATGTCCTAGGTGTCACACAGGTTTCCAGTTACACCTAAGACTGTTCAGACAGACAAACATATAATGGCTGATTTCTCTATGTTTGTAGTTCCTAAGAGTCACTGTTACCTGGCCCCCACTCCCAAAGTTGCTAGCATCAACTCATAGGCAAGTAGATTGAATAAAGTAGATTGTTAAATATGTACACCTCTTCCCAATAAATATCCTTGACTGTGATGATAGGGTTTTGTTCTATCTCAAATGTGACTCATGATGGAAGGAAGAAATGTTAAGATACCAAATTCTCTGTACATTTGGATTTTGGGCTTCCCTGTCCAGCCTCCTAGCTCTGCAGTCCCCAGCATGGAGCCTGTGGGCACCACAGCACACACGGACACCTCCTTCTTTGCCCGCCAGGCTCCTTGCCATTTTTGATATTCTTTTTTTTTTTTTAATGATGATGATGGTAATGGTTTTTAACTATGACTGCCAGCTCCCCCGGGACTGCACAATGACATCCCAGCTCCCCCGGGACTACAGAATGAACAGAATGAACAGAATGAAGAATTCCCTGTCCCTCCCCCCCTGGACCACACAATGAAACCCCTTTCCCCCGCCCCCCAGGACTACGCAATGAAATCCCTGCTTCCCCCCCCCTGGACTACGCAATGAAATCCCTGCTTTCCCCCCCACACCGGTACTAGACAATGAGATCCCTGCTCCCCCCCCCCCGGGACCACACAATGAAATCCCTGCTCCCCCCCCCCCTGGGACCACACAACAATGAATTCCCCGCTGCCCCCCCCAGGACCACACAATGAAATCCCTGCTTCCTCCCCCCCCCACCGGTACTACACAATGAAATCCCTGCTCCCCCCTCGGACCACACAATGAAATCCCTGCTCCCCCCCCGGGACCACACAACAATGAATTCCCTGCTGCCCCCCCAGGACCACACAATGAAATCCCTGCTCCCCCCCCCCAGGACTACACAATGGCGTTGCATGGGTTGTCATTTTCCTATAGCCACTGTTTGTTCAAAATCCCCACCCCGTGTAGTTCATACGAACATTATGTTTGGACGTAGGATAAATTTGCATATCCGCTCCTGATTGGGCCCCCTGTGGCAGTGCATACCAACATTCTAAATGCCGTTGGAGCGATTTGCATAACCGCTCCTGAATGGCCCCTGCGTACATTCCAAGTGACGCCATTGGCTCTCATCTTTTTTGGGCTGTACAGGTACAGCGAGGGTTTTTCAGAGATTTGAACCTGCCAGTCTTTGTCCTTAGGTGATGGAGAGTATGCGTGCCAAGTTTGGGGCGGATCCGTCCAACCGTGTAGGAGCCAATGCGACGCACGCGAGCCGATTGGACATACGTACGTACGTACAAACATACGTACAAACGTACAAACTTTCACATTTATATACTAGATAATATATAATATATAATATAATAATGTAATAATTATAATATATAAGATATTATATAATAATATAATTCTGGAACAGTCATCCTAGCACTGGCACTGCTGCTGCTACCTCTTCTTCTAGCAAGGAGCAGCATTTCCCAATTATCCCTCAATTACACGATACTTCTTCACACAATGCATAATCAATATGCTGCCACAAGATGTGATGGTCAATGTTGCAGATTGCTTTAAAATATACACACTTTCCTGTGAGTAAGTCCCATTGAGCGTAATAGGACTAACTTCTGAGTACACATGCATAGGATTGCACTGTTATTCTGTTTTCAGAGTAGTAAATTTTACTTGGCTCTACCTGTGTACCCCATGTGAAAGTCTTTTTCTAACACATGCTGAAGTGCAATGGAGCTCACTACAGTAATGATTAGGATTATTCTGCAGGGATTTTGGATTGTTTTTTAAAATGCATTAGAAGGGAGTTAGCAGAAAACAAAGTTGGTGACATTGTTGGGGAGATTATTCCAAAATTGGGGGGCCACCACTGAGAAGGCCCTCTCCCTTGTTGATGATTGTAAGCTTTTTGGGGCAGGGAACTGTTCTCTTATACTCTGTAAAGCACCATGCACATTGATAGTACAACAACAACAACAACAATAATGACGACAACAACCACAGCAATCACCATCATCATCATGGGTCTGGAGATCAAAGTGGCTTCAGAGTGGTCAGAGCCCTTAAACAGTTAGGGCAGGGCTCTCCAACCTTGGGTCCCCAGATGTCGCTGGACTACAGCTCCCAGAATCCCTTGCCATTAGCCATGCTGGCTGGGTATGCTGGGTACTGTAGGCCAGTAACATCTGGGGACCCAAGGTTGGAGAACCCAGAGTTAGAGCATCCTGGGGTGGGTGGCTATACCCTTGGCCACACCCTCATGTTGCCCGGCCACACCATCTTGATCACACCTTCATGTTGCTTAACCATACCTCTTACAAATTCACATGTGTGTCCCTATTTTCATCTGTGACATGCTGGAGGGTATGGGTGTTTTGTTAATGGGCAAGCCTCCCATGGCATCCATTTTGGCACTTTCTAAAAATTCCAAATGAGCCCACCAGCCCCCAAAAGTCGGGACCCTTTGACCCTGATTTCTCCAAGCACCCTCTGCATCTGACGTCCAACATTTGGTGGCAAGGGATTCAACAGATTTTTGTGTTTTTGTGCAACAAATGCGTATCAGTGTTTTCCAACCTTGGGTCCCCAGATGTTTTTGGCCTACAACTCCCAGCATGCCCCAGCCAGCTATGCTGGCTGGGGCATGCTGGGAGTTGTAGGCCAAAAACATCTGGGGACCCAAGGTTGGAGAACAGGCATAATTGTTGCTTGTTGAAAGCAGCGGCCCACGTGGGAGGGCTTCAAAGTGGGAGGAAAAAAAGGAAGCAAGATGGTTAGATCAGGCACAATTATGTCCACATGAAAATAAGTGGGATGGTTATACGTCCATCTGAAAAGAAGTGGAATGATGGCATCCCACCTCATCGCATCCCCACCTCAAGCCCTGGTTGAAAGGGAATCTAGGTGGCTTTCCTTCTGGTAGCATTTCCGGTATCGGGATATCACGTTTCTCAGCAATCACACATTATGTTCTTTCCAGGTAACTTCTCCCTTTGTGAAAGTGAGGTACTATTTGGGAAAGAACAGAGACCACACCTCCTGCACTGAGAGACCCAATGGGTGCCTCTGCCTGATTTTTGCAGATCCCCCTCCCCCCACACAACTCACTCCATTCAGCAGGGTCCCCCGACCCTCCATGAAGCGTTTTAAGGGGACTTGATGGGCTGCTGAAGGGAGGAGGGGCAGGGAAGTTTGCTTCTGTCAGCTCAGTTGGATGCACCTAAATCTGGATCCAGCCCAGTCAGTCTATCCGTCTCTGAATAAATTTTAACTGAAATGGTGGCCTCTTCGACAATGATCTCACAAGTGCCATTCAATAGGTGCCCATGACAGTAGTAGTGCCCCCCCCACAATCTGCACAAGACTCATTCCTGCAAGCGCTGCTGTTTTCTCGAGCATGGCGGCAGGGCGTGTGTGTGCGTGTGTGTGTGTGAGGGCCAATCCTACCATTAGGCAAAGTGAGGTGGTCACTTCAGGTGGCAGTTTCTAGGAGGCAGCAGCAAGGTGTTGGCGGAGAGAGCTGTGTGGTGGCATGCGGCCTGCTCTGCACCCCCTAAGCTAGCCTGCTGCTTTCTGGTGTGGTGGAGGATGCTGACCCATCAACAGTGACCCATTTCAATTGCCAGCCCGTTCAAGTTTTGTACATGGAATGGGAGAGGGGAACCACCTTGTCTTTTGCCCCAGGCAGCAAAGTATCTTGGGCCAACCTGGTGTGTGTGTGTGTGTGCATGCGTGTGTGTATGTGCATAAGAGAGAGGACAGCATTTTACCAGCAACCCAAAATTATGGGTTGAGTGCACGGAGAATGCAATTTCCCAGGAATGGAATGCAAGAGCTGGGAGATTGCTTTCTGAATCACGCTCCAGAAACAGGTAACAACTCTCCATTCCACTCGGCAACCTTGGCCTGGGGAATACTAATGTCAGTGTGCTCACCCCTTGCTATTCCTGTTTCCATAGTTACTGGAGCAGCACTGTGATTGCATCAACGGGACGTGGCTCCCGAGCCACAAATATAAGAATGTCTATTTCAGCCTTTCCTAACCTGCTGCCCTCCAGATGTTTCGGACTACAACTCCCAGAATTCCTGACCATTAGCCATGATGGCCAGGGCTGATGGGAGCTGAAGTCCAAAATCTGGAGGGGACCAGAGTGGGGAAGGCTGGCCAGGTCTGAACAGGGCCTGACTGTAGCCAATTTAATGAGCGGTGCTTTTTGATGAATGGCACAAGGAAAAGTCTTGCCTTAAAGGTAGGTAGAAGAGATGCTATTTGGCCTTTTACAGCCAGCTGATTCTCATACAATGCAGAGAAAAAATCCAGTGCTGACAGTGATAGCACCCAGGGCTATCGATCAAATGACACTGTGCAGGCATTCCGTCTTTCCCTCCTTGACGTATTTTGTTCTGGTAAGAAAAAAGATGGGAAAAGTTGTGGGAAAACATGGGAGGGTTGGAAATGGCAGTACTTCCGCTGTACAATTCCGTGAATGAGGCAGGGTCATGTCATAATAAAAGCCTAATCTGGAAGCACCCCAAGTTGCTGACTGACCTGTTGATCCTGTGAGTTATTTGGAGGAATAGTTTCAGCAGGGAAACACATCCTCTCAAGGTTGTTTCTGTCACAATCAATCATCCCTCAGTCATTGTTAATTCCCTGCCTTCAGTGCTGCATATGATAGAAATCCATTGCAGCATCTCATTGAAAGAAAATATATCATTACATTTGCCGCCAGGTTTATTCTGCACCATGCTGTAACACCAATGGAGACCTCCACCAAACATCAGGAAAGAAGCAAGCGTGTACTACTACCGATAGGCTGGCAAGGAGAGTGCACGGAGAATGCAATTCTGAGAGCCAGCGTGGCGTAGTGGTGAGAGTGTTGGACTGGGACTCGGGAGATCCGGGTTCTAGTCCCCGCTCGGTCATGAAACTCACTGGGTGACTTTGGGCCAGTCACTGACTCTCAGCCTAACCTACCTCACAGGGTTGTTGTGAGGATAAAATGGAGAGGAGGAGGAGGATTATGTAAGCTGCCTTGGGTTCCTTTCAGGAAAAAAGGTGGGGTATAAATATAATAAATAAAATAAAAGGAGATTTCTTCCTGAGAAATCTATTCCTCAGTCGATTCCTTCTTTGGAAGTATGGACACTCTTTACTAGGAATGCGGATACGCCAGGGCGGTACCTTTTGAAAACACGTGAAACTCATTTTGTGAAGTGGGCTGGCCTGCTCAGCCATCCATGACTTGGGCTGGTCAGGGACATCGTGGTGACAGCAGCTGAAGGCACATCAAATCCATTTTCAGCTATGGTGGTGGGGCTGCTGGTTTCCTGGCTTTTGCAGTCCCCCCCCCCCAGTCTAAAAGGTCGAAATGCCTCTCCTAAAGCTTACTTACTGCCAGTAAGAGCTTAAGCTAAAAGATGCTAGTATGTTTGGTCTCGTCCCTTTTGCCTGTGGCCCCTCCAATGTTACCTTTGGCCCTGCCCTCCACTGGATTGAGACCCTCGAGAGCATCTCTGAAATTGAATTCAACCCTTGGGCTGAAAGATTTTTGACACCCTGAGCTATAGTTTCCCCATACATTGCCACCATGAACATGAGGTCGTTGTGGTGGTGGGGAAAAATAGTTGTTGGAATCCAGTTCTAATAATGAGCTGGCCATAGGAAACAAGAGAGACTTTTCTCAGTTCACAGATGCAGGTGTGCACATGAATCAGTTCCATGCACAGACTGTGTTATGCACTGCAGTGGAAAGAGCAGATCTATGGGTGCAAGGGAATGCACAAACAGATCTACTCTGTCTACTGAAATGACTAGGGAAGTCAGGGGGTGGGTGAATTCTGAGCATGCCTTGGAACTACCATGCGTCAAGCAATTTACTGGTGTGTGCGTGTGTGTGTATATATAACATGCAATACAATATTATTCCCTATTACATCTTGAATGTGGGGGGATGCAGTCTGAACTGAAGACTAGGGTAACCTTAAATTTGTATCTCATTACCACTGACTGCCATTCCAATTTCCTTCGCACTATATAATTAACAATAAAGAAAAAAAAAAGAAATCAAAACTCAACTGAGTTTTAAAAAAGAAATATACAGTAGTTCTGTTTAATTTATAACTCCCAAGTTCCAGGAACCTACTCTGAGATTTTAAACACCGATGCCTTGGGGTTGATAAGAGTCATTTAATTTAAAGTTATTCACTTTGGGAAATAGCTTGCACAAAAGGCAGCAAGCATTGCAAGCTAATTTATACTAGCAATCAAATTCTAATTACAAAGGAAATTAAAAGCCAATTTTTTTCAACAGCCTCACTCCACCTCTGGGCCTTTTAGAAAACTACAAGGTGATTCTTATAATGTTCTTCTGATGCACACCCCACTGACGTGTTTTGAGCAGGGATGGGGAACCTGCAGCCCACCAGATGTTGTTAAACTATAACTCTGAGGCTTCAGAATGTGGTGCTTGGGGAATATTTCTTGGCCCCGTGGACTCTCTCTGGTAATATCTAAGCTAGACTACTGCAATACACTCTATGTGGGGCTGCCCTTGAAGATTGTTCAGAAGCTGCAGCTTGTGCAAAGTGTGGCAGCCAGACTAATAACAGGGGCCAGAAGGTCTGAACACATAACACCAGATCTGGCCCGCTTGCATTGGCTGTCTATATGCTTCTGAGCCCAATTCTAGGTGCTGGTTTTAACCTATAAAGCCTTACACGGCTTGGGATTGCAATATTTGACAGAACGCTTCTCCCATCTGTAATCTACCCAGACACTGGATGGAAGAAGGTTTTGGCTCAGTATTTAAACGCAACATCTGAGGCCTTCCTCCGAGTGCCTCCTCTGAGGGAGGCTTGGAGGGCAGCAAAAAGAGGGAGGGCTTTCTCAGTGGCAGCCCCCCAACTGTGGAATGATCTCCCCACTGAGGCCCTCCTAGCACCAACTTGGTCATCTTTTTTGCGCCAGGTTAAGAGCCCTCCATGCTGAGGCATTTAAGGACTTCTAGGCAGCGGCAGGCATAGTTGGGCACCTGCTGAGGCCTGCATCCCTGCTGGGCCCCCCACTGTCAATGGCTGGAGCCTTCTGGCCCTGCTGCTTCTCCTCCTCCTCACTGTTGGTGCCTGTTCCCCTGCCCGCTCAGAGCATGTAAGCAGTGACAAGAGTGAAGAGTTCCTTCACTTGCCTTGTGCTCTCCCTTTGGCCAGTTGTACCGATTGGGCCCAGAGGGTAAGTGAACAGGCAGCACAGACAGAAATGAAGAGAAGAACCCACTCAGGGAGGGGCCCCACTGAGGGCATTTTGCCCTGAGCCCCCCAAAACCTGGAGCCAGCATTGAGCAGCCCTCATGACCAGCTTACAGGCTGCTCAAAGCATTTGGCTGACCACTGTTGGAAACAGTATGCTGGATTAGATGGACCCTTGGCCTGATCTAGCAGGGCTCTTCTTATGAAGAGTTAGGAAGATACTCATATAGGTGAAGGATTCATTAGGACACAGATCCCCGATGAAAGTAAATGGCAATAAACAAAGTCTGCTTGGACTACTCCTTGCTGCACATGTAAGTAGCTAGCAAGCCTGTAGATGGCACCAAATAATACAAATTACGGCATCTATGCCAACAATTAAAATAAAACAAAACAAAAGGAGAAGGAGTTGTGAGAAATGTAAACAGCTTTGGTGAATTAATCAAGTTTTACCCTTAGCTCAGCTCACTCCTGCCTTGGAAGATTTGGGAATGGAGTGGTTAGCTGTGACCAGTTTGCTTGTTTCTTTACCTTTGGTGGCCAATATTACTTCACTCCTTCCTTCCCCAATGAATAGAAATAGGATGACAGAGAATGAGCAGCATAGCCCTTGTATTGATTGGGCATCCTTCCCCAACCTGGTGCCCTCCAGATGTTTTGGACTACAACTACCAGCATCCCTGACCCTCAGCTATGCTGTCTGGAACTGATGGGAATTGAAGTCCAAAACATCTGGAGGGCACCAGGTTGGAGAAGGCTGCTTTTACAACAGTGTTCTCCAACCTTGGGTCCCCAGATGTTTTTGGCCTACAACTCCCAGCTACGCTGGCTGCGGCATGCTGGGAGTTGCAGGCCAAAAACATCTGGGGACCCACGGTTGGAGAACACTGTTGTAAAGCAATGTTCTATCTTGCTTGCGCCCTTCGAAAGGGAGGCTTCTCTGACAGGGGCAGTATTTAAGTGCCACTGTACCCATTTCAGAGAGGCCAACCCAAATTTGCCACTCAGTGGGGAGTCATGGACAACCGTGGCTCCTCGGCGAGTGCACTTGCATGATGTATATATTTGTTGTGTTCACACATTACATTTAAACCTCTTAGGTATACATGTAAAAATGTGTTTAAAATTGTGTGAAGTGGCTGTAATTGACACAATTAGACACAATAAAGAACTTCTACCATATTTACCTTCTTCTTGGCATGAGTCTGTGTAGCACCCAGAAAGTAACATCGAATGTATTTTGGCAAGATGAGGGGTGATCTACTTTAGTCTTCACAATAGTCGTGTCTGATCCTACGTTAAATTTAATACCAATACTTTGCACACGTATACAGCTAACGTTTTCAAAGCATGCACTTCACATACATCATCTCATTCACCCCATGCAGCAGCTCTTTCAGGCAGGTCAATATTATTGCCCCGTACTGCAGATCCCAGGCTGTGAGGCTGGGGCAAGCAGAGATACAGCAGCTTCAAACTGCCTAGTGCAGGGACAGGCAAACCTTTTGGGCCTGCAGGCACGTTCGGAAATTTCAGAAACTGCAATGGGCACCGCTACAAAATGGTTGCCGTGGAAGGCATGGCTAGTCACAGAGGACAAGTAATTTGCCCAAATGACATACTAAACAACGCATTTGAACCCACAGTTTTCAGGGCCTTTCCCTCCCTGCCAGGGGAGGCTGGTGTGGTGCCTCCTATGTCAGTGGGGCTCCTTATCCATTACAGCTTTTATTCTGAGCTTTATAGGAGCTACCCATAGTGCTCCATGGTGTTGAATCTATTTTGGGGATGGAGTACAGCACCATGGATGCTGTACAGAGGAATCACCAGCCTCCCCTGCTGCTCGCCCCCCCCTCTTTTTCTTGGTGGCTGAATGCAGTGCAGAGGAAAGCACTGGTCTGCAGCCACTTGCTTTTCTCATTTTCTAAAAACACCTCTGAGCCCCATCATGTAGTCCAGAGGCACTCATGGGAAATGAAGATGGCAGCAGCTGGAGCCTCTCAATTTGCTTTGAGGAGATCCCAGCTGCCAGTAAGAAAATAGGTTTTGCTTTTGTTTTTTTAAGTGGGAAGGGCAGGAGGTGTCCTGGGGCACATTGGTGCCTGCGAGCATCGCATTGCCTACTCCTGGCCAGTATGCTGGTGAACTGCATGGCTCAGGTGAGGTGAGCGTTGACCTGACGACTTCCCCTTTCACACAGCACACGTTCTTAGCCACCATATTAGGCCATCTCTCTGGATCCTGCTGTTCCTCAGATCCTCCGAGAGATGTAAATGTGGCACGCTAGTGACTGATTTGCCCAATTATCTCTTAACAACACTAAAGGCTTTCCTAGGTGACTTGAGAAAGTAGCGTGCTTTTTATCCCAGTTGGTATGTTTCTTTTAAGTGGAAGTCATGTAAGGGAACAAAGAACAGCAATAGCAAACCCTTGCCACACGTCTTCCCTCAAGGTTTCATTGCTGTTGTAGGGCATCTCACATTCTGAGCACTCAAAGCGCAATGTTTTGTACCTGGGAAAGTACCACTGCGATTGCTGTGTGAGTGACAAAGGCACCTTTTGTAAGTTTGTGGCATGATTAGTGAGCACTGACAGAGAGATCTCACCTCCCATGCCCACACCATTCTGCGAAGTTCTCTTAAGGCACCACCAGACACACACCCTGCAGCTCAGCTGTGAATGGGGAAGGAGATCGACACAGGCTCCCTCCCTTCTGGCCCCTGTCGCCTCAGAGTCTCCCATGTCTCTTTGATGTCCCTGTGCCACAGGAATTCACATGCAAATGTTCCCAAGCCCTCTAGTCATCATGATCAAGGAGCCACCCCTCTTCTGCCTAGCCCAGATGAAGTTCATCCTGATTGGCCAAGGACAGCCAAGCTCCCGAAAGGAGGGGTGGAGGGAGAATTTGATATTGCCAGCTGTGGCTTTTGGGTGTTGTTGTTGTCTGGACACGAAGGAGCGCAGAGTAGGGCTTTTTGCTGAGGCAAGCCCTAAGAAGACCAACGCCCAGGCAAGGAGTAAGTGCCTGGGTATTTATATAGTAAGGGACTAGTTTTGTTGTTTTGTAGCTCTACTTGTGTATACCAAAGTGTCTCCCCACCTTTCTCCCTCTTCCCTCATTCCCCACCTTTCATTGTAATCTGTTTACCTTAAATAAACTTTCCGGGTTTTACCCCACATGGCGTGTGTGGTTCCTCTGTGGTTCAGTGCTAAATCCAGTGTATAGGGAGAGCCAGTGTGGCGTAGTGGTGAGAGTGTTGGACTGGGACTCAGGAGATCCAGGTTCTAGTCCCCGCTCGGCCTGCCATGAAACTCACTGGCCAGTCACTGACTCTCAGCCTAACCTACCTCACAGGGTTGTTGTGAGGATAAAATGGAGAGGAGGAGGAGGATTTCCTTGCAGGAAAAAAGGTGGGGTATAAATATAATAAATAAATAAATGGGCAAGGCTCTGAGATAATCAGGTCAAGACGGCAGAGCTAAGGCTGGCAGTTTTGCACCTTTGATCTCTCGTCTTGAGGAAAGGACCGGTTGGCAGTCCTTCACAAGACTAAAACCATGAAACTTCAAGTCAAGGCTTGAGACCTGACAACCTTAGAATTGTTGGTGTTCATGCATTCCATGAATGGCAGTTTCTATAGCAGGTGTGGGCAGAAGGTAGATCAAGATCTACTGGTAGATCTTTGGGTGATTTGCAGTAAATTGGCAAGGGTTTCTGACTCCCAGTTGTCTAGCAGTAGGAACCATGGAAATGCTTCTTGCTGCTATGTTAGGTTGCTGAAAAATAACACTTGGTGGGGAAAGCAGAAACTGTTTCTTGTGTGGAAGTATTTGTGAGCTTGATGCTGGTATTGCTCACAAATTCCTGGGCTGAACATGTCCTCAGAGGTACCCTGCTCTTAGTGTGTATCCACCCTCTAGAGCAGGGCTCTCCAACCTTGGGTCCCCAGATGTTGCTAGCCTACAGCTCCCAGCATACCCAGCCAGCATGGCTAATGGCAAGGGATTCTGGGAGCTGTAGTCCAGCACCATCTGGGGACCCAAGGTTGGAGAGCCCTGCTCTAGAGCCAATATTTTGCACCTGCATCCACTTGGTGGACCTCAGGGGTTCTTATAAAAAACAAAGTAGATCCTGCAAACCTGAAGTCTGCTCACCCCTGTTCTACAGCATGTCAATTGTATACCTTCTTTCATACTTGCAAATCCCTCAGCCCTCAGGGAAAGAGGTCAAGGACCACTGAGTCACATTATTTCACTTGGTTCTATGATTCTGTGATTCTATGACTTCCCAATACTTTGCTCCACTGAATCAGTTCAGGAACAATCATGCGACCTCAGGGGGGGAAGCCGGAAAAGGATTGTTGATGTATTATTTCTTTGCTTAAAAGCTGGAGAACAGACCCAAGGAGAGACTGAAGGTGAAAAACAGCTGCAGAGATTTTTTTTTTTAAAAGGCATTTGTGACACTAGCCTAAAATTCATTAAAATTCTTGACCTCACCTCTTTCTCTCTTAGCCATGTGGATTTGTCAACATATAGCTGAGAGCACAGTTTGGTTTAACCCTAGGTGAAGTCTCCTGAAGATAATATTCCTATATGGGAAATGCTTTCCATCTGTAGCATCTGATCATCTTTGCACCCGAGATGCCATTTGCAGTGAAACAAAAAGATAATGATGGTGCTAATAATTACAATAATAAAAAGCAGTAGGGAAGGCATATAAAGCAGGGTCTTTAAAAGATGTGATTCACTGAGATGCTTAGTTCTCAGATCAATGAAGTGAAAACTGGAATAATTGTTCAGTTATCATAGATACACATGTAGAGCCCAGAAAACACATGGTGCAGTCTACAAATCAGTTATATGGGATTACTCGAACTTCAGTCAGCTTTGTTCCATTGTGACTAAGACTCCCTTCTCATGTTATGCTGCCAGTGTGGGAGCCACACCTGTGCATCTGCCTCTTGTACCACCAAGGAAGGAACCTACATTCTGGCTTGTCATCATGCCAATAAAGTGGCTGGATTTTGGCTTCTACCACTTCCTACTGTAAGTGGGGAGTTACATTTTTTGGAATGTTGCCCCATATAAAAAGATCCCTGAATATAATAAAGTAGCTCATAAGGGAGAGTACTATTCTAAACCTTAAATAAACCTTCCTTCCTGGTGCACTCATCTACTACATGCTGCAATAATTCTTCGTTGTAATGTGGGGGAACCAGTTGAAGTTGTACAGTTCAGAATATTACCACCTCATTCTGTGTAATGGCTTTGACAATTGGATTCTTGACCCAAGAACTATCCCAGAATAATGGGAATATATAATGAACTATATATTATATGCAAAAGTATATAACAGAGCACCACTGCCTTTTTAAAAAAATGCTGTTTTGGGGTTGGTAGGGGAATTTGGGGTATAGAAGTACATACTGAATCATTTGAATAACCTCCCCTTTTCTGCTCTCTGTAACCCCAGGCCGCTATTCCATTGTTGGGTTCCAAACCCACATAGAGCAAAGCATTCCCCCTTCTGAGATGTAGGGTGTTGTATTTTGTTCAGCTTTGCTCAAACAAATTTGTAGAAAATATAAATATTCAAAGCAGAGGAAGTGCAGATCAAGAGGTGTCATGTTGCTCCAAGAACTTCAAAGTTCATGCATCGAATATGCTGTTAGTACCAGTTTGGCATTTTTTGTTTTTTGTTTTGGTTTCTGCATACTTTTTAGGAATGGAAGATGGCTCAGTACAGGCCAAGTTCAACACATCTCTGTCTGATACTTCACAGAACTTTAAAGCACCCGAAAGGAATCAACACTGCTATAGCCACGTAAGTATCTGCAAAAACAAGTATTTGTTTGTAAGGCAGCCAATCAATGGCACATCGAGACAAAAATACTATATTCCTAAAAGTGTGTGTGGGTCATATCATTAAACATTCTGCTTCGGTTCCAATTCAGGTTGAAGGCTTGTGTGTGCTTCTGATTCAAGCCAAGACAAGAAAAGCTTGGTAACGGGTTCAGCACACCTCTGGAATTGTTTTCATTTCAGTTTCATATGGCAAAGCTTAAATATGATTCACACCACAGTGCTGATTTGGAAAACAGATCAAAACAGGCTCATGGGTCTAATGATGTAATGAAGCATCAGTACTATGAAGCATGCATGAAATAAAAATACTTGGATCATTCACAGCACAATCTGATACATCATGTCTTCACAGAAGTACAGTAAGTCTGTGCTTACACCCAGGAAAGTGGGTATAAGATTGCAGTCGCAATATGAAATTTGTAACATATCTTTAAATTTGTTCTATGTTTAATCCTAGTGGGTTGCTGCAGTGCTTTGTCCTGCTTTGCTACTTCTCAGTTCTTTAAGGGGATAGAAGCCAAGAAAAACCCGAAACAGGTTCTAGGGATGTACGAGAATTTTGTTTGTGTTGGTTTAACACCAAAACATGCACTCTTGAACATGAATGCAAGCACATTTTGTGGGGAAAACTCGAGCTTGTGATCACATTCACAAAATCCATACTTTAGAAAAATGCACACTTTAAAAATGTAGATATTGGGAAAAATACACATTTTCACACTTTTGTCCATGGGGGGAAAGTACGCATCTGGGTGTGTGCTTTTAAAAAAGGCTCACCTAAATGTGCACCTTTTCTGTTCAAACAACAACAGCAAAAGCTCACAATCGGGAATGAGAATGAAGTGAAGTGAGCCTTGAGGTGGAACTCGGAGAACCTCGATGAGGTTCAGTCTCACTGATTCTCCCATTCCTAGTTAGAACTCCCCCCCCCCCATATTAGCTTTAACATGCAATTAAAAACGTTGACTCCTGTTCTGAGCGAGTGGGGGTCAGGGGTGGTGGCATTCTAGTTCAGGTATTGTGAAGATTTTCAAATTCAGGAATGGCAACATTCAGAAACCTGGGACAATTCAACCTCCCAGGGCACCCTGTGAATGGCCTTAAGGTGATCATTCTTGAACAAACACATTTCAAAGACAGATATCAACATGTAATTGCTGAAGTACAAGAAACTCTATTTCCTGTGGTTTGGGACGTGCGCATCCCAAACCACAGGAAATAGAGTTTCTTGATGCGCTGTACTTCAGCAATACAGGCCTGTGGCTTACGCTGGCTCAGCTTGTCTGAGTGTGGAAAGCTAAGCAGGGTCAAGCCTAGTTATTACTTGGATGGGAGACCCCTCCTCTAGTTTCCTGCATTGAGCAGGGGGTTGGACTCAGTGGCCTTGTAGGCTCCTTCCAACTCTATGATCTATGAAATCTATGAAATTACGTGTGCGTGTGTGCATGTGTGCGTGCGTGTGTCTGTGCACGCGTGCCTGTGTGTGTGTTTATCACGCTACTTATGTTAATTGACTGACCATTGCAATGATGTCTGTGTTATCACCCAGAATGATGTGAATGGCCACTGTCAAGGTTATCATCACTGTCTCTACTTTTTTGCATTTCAATTCACTTTGATGACCCCGTTTGGATCTCCCCTGCATGTATATAGATCTGCCAATTTGTGGTCGACACTTCCTGCATTTGATGAAGGGGACCATGTCCATGAAAGCTTATGCCAAATTAACTTCGTTAATCTTTAAGGTGCCACAAGACTCCTTGTTGGTTCAAATTAACTTCCTTTTCAGTGTGTGTGGGGGAAGGTATGTCTCTGTTCCTGCTTCAGGTTGACTCTTTGCCTAAAATAAAGGCAACGGGGAGCTCTGCCGGTAAATCTTACATACTATAGCATTACGGTTCATAATACAACTCACTGCTATGATTGTGCTGTAGTGACTGCAGTGCTATTCCTAGCCAAGGTCTGAACCATGCCCTAGAGGTGCAAAGGCCATTTCCAGTCCAATGAACCACCAAGAGTCTAGAGACTTTGTTGCATTGGATGACACAAATACGCCCAGAAAAAAAAAAGGGAGGAAATGCCAAAACATTTATGCAATTTAAGATGATACTTTAAAAAGCGTTTTTCACTTGGCTGCCCACCAAGGAACGTTGTTCAACTGCAAACACTGTAGACATAACATCCAGCTCTTCAACCCCCTGCTGCTAACATCATGGGAGATCTAAAAATCATCATCATCATCATCATCATCATCATCATCATCATCATCATCATCATCATCCCCCCTGATGCAGAGGTTTATTTTCCAACCCACAGAATCAGGCTATATGCAGGCTAAGTTCATGGGTGGAAAAATTCAACTAGGGTGCACACTCACTGTGGCTACTTACTACTGGGAATGATTGGGGTTTTAAAAAAATAGTAACACACCATGGCCCATTCCTATGGGAAAATTCAGCCACAGATCTTTAAAAAGAGGTTGCAGTGCCATGGTCTCTATTTATTTCCTTGGTGTATGGAATATGATCCAAAGCCCTGTAAGCTTTGGATCATATTCCAATTAAATTGAGATGCAGATTTTTTTCATGACTATGATTCTACTAGGTAACTTACACCAGGGGTGGGCAGGAGCTACATCTCCAGATGTTTGGGGCTTCAACTCCTAGCATTCCCGATCATTGGCCATGCTGGCAGGGGCTTATGGGAGTTGAAGTCCAAAACATCTGGAGATCTACCTGCTGTCCACCCCTGACTTATACATCCCAACTCTCCAAACTTACACATCCAACCAAACTTAGTTAGCAAGTTTCTCCTTCAGCTCTTTTACTCTAATTGCCCCACAAGCTTAACCATGATATTACTAAGGACTGGAATAACTATGGCTGCAATTGTATAGACACTGAGCCTGGGAATAAGTCCCACTAAACTCATTGAGCCTTTCTTCTGAGTAGACATGCATAGGATTGCCCTGTACATCCCCTTTCCCCTTAAGCAGTGCTCTCGACTAAGATTATGTTGTCTTGTTCCTTTTTTTGTTGCCTGTATTTCTCACTTAGTTTCAAATAAAATTCCATGGCATTTAAAAAAATAATAATCAATCACAGATTCCATTTCAGCTTGCTTCCTGCAGATTTTTCACACCAAGTAGAGCTTCCCATCTGAACTAGTTTTCAAAGTGTGATTAATTGCCCCTTTAAATTTTCACTCTTTTTTTGGCCCAGGTCTAGACTAAAGCACTGCTCAGAAGGAGTGGAACTGAAGCCCCAAGGCATCCATGCCAATGTATGTACTCTAAATCTACAAAGGCCCACACCAAAATACTTTCACTGCCTATCATGCGGGAGGCAGGGGAAGAGATTCCATGGCACAGCAACCACCACATCTATAATCCTGATGGCCAGGGTGGGAGGCGTGTGGGCAGAATTTTTCTTTTTTTTCTTTTTCTTTTTTTTTTTTTTTTATTCTTTTTTTTTTTTAAACAATACAAAGAAAATAACATACACACATAACTAATATTGTGCTCCCATCACCATGGGACCAAACAATCCAATAATTCTATAATTGTTCATTATTCCAAAAATACAATATATCTTGACAGGGTAAACTCCCTTTCCCCCTTTTAAACACATATTCCAAAAATAAACCCCAAATATCCTTAAAATTATTTTCTTTAATTGACCCCTTTGCATTTAATATTACAAGTCAACATATCATTCAAAGCCATATCCCATACTTCCTTATACCATTCAGTAATAGTGAAAACTTGCTGGATTTTCCATTTCCTTGCTATCATTAGTCTACCTGCCGTTAACAAATTTATGATTAATTCTTTAACATTTTGTGAACCGATCACCTTTTCCGTTATTGTTAGCAAAGCTAGTTTAGGGCATACCTCTAAATCAACTCCAACAATTTCTGATATTTCCTCAAAAATCATTTTCCAAAAATCCATTACATTTTTACAACTCCACCACATATGAGCATATGTACCCAATTCCTGACATCCTCGCCAACACATTGGAGAACATTTATGCCCCAGCCAGCGTAGCTGGCTGGGGCATGCTGGGAATTGTAGGCCAAAAACATCTGGGGACCCAAGGTTGGAGAACACTGTGGTAGTGACTCCTATGTCTTGCCAACTGAAAATTGCTCCATGCAGCAACTGTTGCTGTGTTGTTTTGTACAGTAACATGCTAAGCTCCATGATGGTAATGGGAAATATTTTTTTCTCTTTGTCCTCTCTATTTCTCAGCTGTGATTTTGTACTCAGATTCAGCACATAAATGAGGCAGGAGCTCAGGATACACTGCTAAGGTGTGTCCCCTCCCCTCCAATCTGACCTGTATACTATGGAAAGTAAAATGGGATTAAGTTGAAAGGAGCCCTCCTTTGAAGAAACATTTTACTACTCACAAAAATCATTTGCAGCTCAGCCCGCAGTTTGGTGGTGTGTCACCCCCTTTCTTGGCAAAGCACTTGGAAAGCACAGGGAAGGGATCACACTTCTAATCATGCTACAGATTGGCTCCCTTATATTGGCAAGAGCGACTTGAAGGGCACAATCCTATGCATGTTTAGACAGAAAAAAGTCCTACAAGGTTTTTAAAAATCTTTTTATTTGCAACACAACAGTAACAACAACAGACAAGAAGAAAAAAAGGAGAAATTATTTCATGCCCCTTTCTGGCTGGCTGATGTTAGGATCTATGTATTTTAAAAAGAAAGGAATGGCTTCACCAACAAGCTTAGCAGTGAGAGAGAGTTGGGGCTTCTCTGCATGAAAGGTTTAAGCTGCCGCTTTACTGAGGCTTCTTCTTCCGTTTTCTTTGTGGGAGCAAGAGTGCATCCCCAGTTTTTCCCCAGGTTTGTCTTTCTCAGCTGTTCTATGAATTTCATTATCCAGCCACAGGTGGCACTGTGGTATAGCTGCAGTATAGTGGAATTGCGACTTCACATGAGGCTTTTATTCCAGTTTGTTCTGGTTTGAAATTTAATACCTGACTTTCCTCACTCTAACCCCCCCCACCGCGAAAATGGCTGGAAAACACGGGAGAGGCCCTGGAGGATGATGACGTCATGAAAAGGCCCTGCTAACTTCTGTAAGTGGGGGATCACGAGCACACAATAAATGCCTCGTGTAGAGAAGTAGGGAATGCAATGGCTACAGTTGGATACATATTCTCCTGCTAATCTAACCTTATGAGAGAATCCAGTTTTGAAAATAGAGAGGTGGTGACCTTTCACGTGGAGGAGTTGGGCTGACAATGGAATTTATATTTTAGATCAGCTAATAGGTTTGGATGATGAATTCCTACCATTTTTAGTATTGTGGATTAAATATAATTTATCGTCTAGTACTAGTTGGCAGTATATTCAGCTTCAGCTTTTGTTGGAGTCTATATATGACCCATCAGCGATGAGCGCTTGCCGCTTCAGTTCTTCCTGCATTGTTGGAGGAATTAAAGGGTTTCTTAGAGAAAGCCTACAACAGCTGTCTATAAAAGTATTTTAGAATGTAGTAAAGAAGATGTTCAGAAGGTCAGAGATGAATGGAATGCTCTATACAGTTTAATCAGTGAAAAGTTGCCTTAGCTTCCCTATGTACTTACTATTTCTGTAGATTTAAAATTGAGATTGATTCAACAAAAATGGATGTTTTGTGTATATTGGACACCACACAGGCTTGCTAAGAAGAAGCTGGCTAGCTCTGCTAGATGCTGTAATGAGGACAATGCCTCATTGAGGCATATGGTGTGCACATGTCCCGTAGTGGCTTCTTTTTTGGTTGGAAGTCACTGCTCATATAAATTTTGTTCTTGAAAAATCTGTGATAGCAGCAGATGTACATGCATTTTTAAACTACATCCCTTTGAAGTGAGGATTAACCGATGAACAGGAAAAGTGGACACTGACAGCCTGTACAGTTGCAAAGAGACTTAGGGCACAATCCAGTCAGGATGCCAGTAGCCCTCCCAACTTGGAGGATTATGGACATCCTATGGGGAGTGGGATGAGTGTTGAGCAAAGGTCACCTCTGCGCTCCACCCACACTGCAACTCAGCTAGATGGCCAATTTCGGTCATCTAGCTGAGGCACCTTGGAATGGAAGGGAAGGAGGCTGAGGTGCCACCAGGATACCTCCTATTGTGGCGCTGCTGGCCTCCTCCCCTCCCTACCCCCTAAACCCCATCCCTCGGGTCGCTCGTGCAACCTCAGAGACACAGCTGGGGTGGTCCTTTTCAGGCCGGCTGTGACTGGGGTGGGGGGGAGAGCGCTCCAAGTTCAGAGACTCAGCAATGAGGTCAGAGCAATTTTCTGACCTCGTAGCTGGGTCTCTGAAAAATCCTATGGCCATCTGGACACTGTCTAGTGGCCATAGGATTGTGCTGCCCTACTCCAAGCTTGAAAGGAAAAACACCCACCATCTATCACGTGGACTGAAGATCTTACTGCTCCTGCTAGGTTTGGGCATATCTCCTACAGCCATCAAAGTCATATGGATGCTTATTTAGATATATGGACTGCTTATATTAACATATATATTTGAAAGAGAAATGCTCATCCTTTCCCCACCCCTACTTGTGTTCCCCCCGCTTTTCCTTTTCTTTCCCCTATATCAAGGGAGATGTTAATTATGACTGTATATTGTTTTGTTTCATGTGATGGGAATGCTGGGAGTTGTAGGACTTTTTTCTGTCTACACATGTACCATATATTGTGCCATAAATGAGGATTGCACCAAGGATTGCACCACAAATGAGGCAACTGTGATGCCCCCTAGGGATGTATGAAGAAGTTATCCATTCGCACCTCCTGAACATGAACACAAGCACAGTCGGTAGTCGAAGCTCGTACATTCCTGAGTTTACAGTGCTGTTCCCGAGGGTGGGTGGGGTGGGGAAATGCATGCGAAAAATGAATACATTTGAAAAATATGCATGAAAGAAGGCAAACTTTTAAAAAAAGTGCACACAAACACATTTTAATCAATGTGGAAGAAGATTGTGTACTTCTGAATGTGCACCTAAGTACGTACCCAAGTACTTCACACAAAAGGAAAAAGAAAAGAAAACTTGCAATCTGATATAGACACGAGTCAGACCGAGTGTCAATGTGAAATTCAAAGAACCTTGATGAGCTTGAGTTTTGCTGATTTCCACATCCTTAGTGCCCTTTGTGACCCTTCCATCTTTCTTGACTAGTGCTTTACAAAGGGGGGGGGGATGTCTCATGATTTCACACTGAAATGTGACCCCCTCCTTTAGGGGAGTGCTGCTTTCTTAAGAGAAAACTTCACATTCCTAGAAGTGGCACTTTTAGTTGCAAAATACAAACCCCAGGAAAAGTTGATGCAACCCTAAAGTAAAACCACAAACGGTGCTGTGCTATTTGAATGATGGGGACATTTCATTTCTATGACAAGGTGAATGACAGAAAAGGAAAGTCCAAGGAAAGGAGGAAAAGTAGCTGTTAAAATGAATAAAGATTTCTCAAGCCAGGGGAATCACATTCCCATGTGGTGGTTACTTCTTTTGAACGTTTTGCTAAAAATTCTGCCAAAATACAGCTCTGGAGATCATAGAATCATAGAATCATAGAAAAGATGCACACCTGAATGCAAGCTAAAAGACATACTCCGAGAGTTCAGTTACACTCAGATGAGTCTATGTAGTTTGCAATCCACATCACAGATCGGATTGGCTGTGCATGCGGAAAACAGTCTTCTGTACACAGATCACCTTTACTAGATTTGACCATTTATTTTTAGTGGCATTTTTAATGACTGGTGGCTGTACTGGAACTTGTTATTTGTACTTTTTAGCCAGTTCGCTGTACTTCAAATGTTTATACTGTACTTAAATGATGGTTTGTTTGTAAAGTTGTCCCTTTTTAAATCTTGCACATCACTTCGACTAATTTGGAGCAGAGAAGGTAACTGATAAATAAAATAAAGAACTCACATTGGAGCTAGAACAAAGCTTTCAAGAATCTTGATCAAAATGGTGCAGTGTTAATCAAATCTAGAATGAACTGCTCCAGAGGCATGATTAATCAGGATTAAAGGGTCAGCCACCCTCTCCTAGCACCATGGTCCCCATCCAATTCCCCTCCTGCAACAGCTACTTTTAAGGAAAGAAAAAGGCATTGAGAGATCCCATCATGGCTCTTGCACTATTGGATGGTAGAAGCATTGGCAGAAAAAAAGGAGTACATTCATCCAGTGATTGAAGTCTGTGGCTGTGTCCACTGATTTAAACTTGGTATATACTGGCTCATGGAACTGCAGGAGCAATAACAGGGTCTGGGTTGTATCTAATGTTAGCCTAACCCAAGTCCCATTCATTTCAATGGGTCTTCTCTAAGTAGGACTAACATTGGATACAACCCATAGCGCATGTTTGTTTCATGGCACTGATGAGAAGGCAGGCTCCAAGTCCAACCTTGGACCCCCAGATGTTTTTGGCCTACAACTCCCAGCATGCCCCAGCCAGCTATGCTCTAAGTTCTGAATGTCAATGCACCTACCAATCTTCTTGCCTTTGTTGTTGCATTGTTTTGTAGGTTTCCACCTTCAAGGAACCTGTCTTGTACATCCCTGACACTGTAATCTACACACAAAATTCTCCGGATCTGTTTTATGTCAGCCGCCTGATCAGAGATTTTGTACTTCATCTTGCTTTAAGCAGTTTATTGATTGGTGACCTGCTTTAAATTAAAAAACTCGGGATCTCAATGCAGGTGAGGGCTTGATTGAACATCCTGGATGAAGCTAATGGTCTCAATTACAAAGACAAATAACTGCAAAAATGCCTTTGGTGCTATTTTTAAATCTAGCAATATAAATCAAGAGAAAGCCAGCAGTTCCACTGAAATACAAGGAAATGTCAGGAAAACAAACGCAGATGTCGGTTCGCACTGAAGCAGTCGGGATTGGAAAGGACAGGTAGATCTGTGAGCTGTCAAAGAGATGATAGTGAACGGTGGGTTTTTTGTCTGTTTTTGTCGCTCTGTATGGTAAGGGGTTGTTTTGTTTAGAAATGAGACAAGGCACGAGGCAGGGGAACTCTGGACAAACTCTGCAAGGTTCCCTCCCCAGCCAAGATCGGGATTCGCTCAGAAGCTTTGAGAACATAACAATCAGCTCCTGAGTGTTGACAGGTGAGACAGCAAAGGAAGAATAATTGCCATACAATCCTTCGCTTGCCAGTCCTGTCCATCTGTACTCCACTCTTCCTACACAGATGGCAAGGTGGTGTTCTCCCTTGCAGCTCTGCCTCTGAAATATTCAGTAACGCTCTGTGCGCCTGTGAGGTTTGTGTGTCAGCTTTGTTTCCTCTCTCACCTGATTCTTCTGTAGAATGGATGGAGAGACATTCAGAATGTGAGAGCGCAAGTTCACCTGTGGAACTAGGACTTGACGGTTGGGGAAATGATGGAATGTAAGCGACGCTCCATTGTTCAACCTTCTGGGATGCATTTTGTGCAAGCTGTATTGTGCTCCAAGTAAGCAATGCCATTTCAAACATTTCCGCTATTTTGCTCTGCACTTGGAACATCAACAGAGCACAATGGCATGCTTTGACACTGAGATGTTTCAAGCAGGGCTGTCACCCAGCTTACAGAAAATGCAGTCAAATAATCATACAAGTTTTAGGTTGCAAACATTTTTAAAGAAATTAAACATTGTTTCTTTCATTCATATCCTGCCCTTCCTCCAAGGAGCACAGGGTGGTATATATGGTTCCAACCCCCTGCCCCCGTCTATCCTCAGAGCAAACCTGTGAGGTAGGTTCGGTGAAGAGAAAGTGACTGGTCCAAGATCATCCACAGAGCTTCATGGCTGGGTGATCTTTTAAACCAGGGACTTTGTAGTCCTAGCCTGAAACTTTAACCACTATGCCACACTGGTTCTCATCCTGAATACCAGCCTTCCCCAACCCTTCCCCTCTCAGGTGTGTTGGACTGCAACTCCCAATATCCACAGCCAGGATGGTGGCTGATGATGATGGGAGTTGTAGCCCAACACGTCTGGAGGACACTAGATATGGGGAGGCTGCTGTACACAGGCACCTGGGAGTAAGCCCCACTGGATGTTTCTGAGTGTCCATGCTGACTTACTTCTGAGTAAATATGCATAGGGCCGTGCTTTAATCGATTGATTGATTCATGGAGACAGCACAGATTTGCAAATGAAGAAAACAATCGTTCCAAACAAGTTGCTTTGTTTTTAGATAATGCATGCACATAAACAAGACGGGAGAATGCCTTTTCCAAGATGGCGCCCGCTAGCTGTAGTTTATGTAAGTCCTTTCATTCAAAAATAATTACACATCTTCTGCTTGTTTGATTGGGCCACCTAATGAGCTAGAGACTAATCTAACTGATTAGTCAATGAAACACTGTGGCTCTAGCAGGGATGGGGACTCGGACTCCAGGACTCAACTCGTGAGTCGGACTGAGTCCCCCCTCTGAGTCGAGTCAGACTCGAGTCCCAATATTTTTAATGGGACTCGAGACTCGACTCGGGACTCGAGACCAAGGACTCGTGTTCCAAAATTGTGTTCCTCAAATGCAACATGGATAGGTTTTAGGAAGTACAGCAAATTTATTTTTTTAAACTCATTTTCCTAAAATGCAACCTTTCAGACATTTTGGGTTTGGCTGCCTCTGCCTGCCTGTTTGGGGTTCCTAGCCTCCTCTGCCTGCCTGGTCTCTTCTTAACCAGTTCCACAGTTTGAATTGTCCAAGATAAAGGCCTCTGCCTGCCTGTGTTGGGGTTCCCTGCCTCCTCTGCCTGTCTGGTTATTTTGGGTTTGTCTGCCTGGTCTGTTCTTGCCAAAATCAGTTGCAGAGTTTTGAAATAAAAAGGCACACTTGTGCCTAGAATTTATTTAAGCCACACATCTGAAATAGCCTTATTTTGTTGGGAGGTTAAACCCCCCATTGATTTTAATAGGGACTTGTGGAGTCAGCTTTGGGAGGGACTCGTGACTCGTGAGTCACCATTTTGGACCAAGGACTCGGACTCGTGACTCGACTCGTGACTCGAAACCAAGGACTCTTCAACATCCCTGGGCTCTAGTTTTGAGAAAAATCAAACCCACTTAGCAGGCATACATGTAAGTAAAATATGCATCCCCCTTAGAGCGACTCATTAAGCTAGGGTTAAATGCATGCATGGACACTTTATATACCATACTCATTCCACTGGAAAAGCTAACTGCTCATAAACATCCAACTAGTAAAAACGGCTGCCACCATGATGCTGTGTGTGGAGTGGGAAGGAGGGGATACATTTATAATGTTCTCCTGATGGTGGGTGTATGGTGGCCAGGTGTCCTACTTTACAAAGAACAGTCCTCTCTTTTGGAGAGCTGGCAGAGGACAGCCCTTTATAACAAGGTGTCCTCTATTTGATGGGCTGTCATGAAGTTGCCCATCAACACTGAGCACCTCGACAGCAGACTGAGCAGCCACACAGGTCACTTGGCCAGTCTTCTCGACTCGTCCATGGTGAAATCTATTCTAGTTCTATTTAAATTATAGCTATTATTTCTAAATGCACACCTATACAACTGCGTATGCAAAAGTTATACAAATCGATGTCCTCTTTTTTGGCAACGTGTAAGTGGCCATCAAGGTGGATGGGGAGTCAGTGTGCTCTGCTGATCCATTATGCACTTCCACCTGTCATGCTGGATCTCCGTCAGCCACCCAGTGACAGGGCAGGAGTGCAGGTTTTGCTCTTTTTGCAACAGCATCCCCAAGAGCAGTGCTTTACGTCTTCTCCATAGAAGTGAACGATAATCTTCCACATATTAAGGGAGAAAATAAAGGGGAAATGCACTCAGTCACATCATTGGTATAAGGGGCAACACTTGTTTCCCTCTTGGGATGGCTGCAGCCATTGAGAATTAAGCCTGCTCCAAACTGCATACCACTATGCTTCTACATCTTGGTCATGTTGGATTGTGTTGGAATGTCAGCAACTGGCTTTTATATTAATAGGTAGATAAGGGGCTCATCATTCCTTCTAGTAATACTACAGTTGGTATCAGCTAGGCAGTGAAATGGGGCCACCACCAGATGAGATCATGGTTTTCCATGCTTGGAGGTCTCCCCAGGTATGCAGAAAAATGCTAGTTTCTAAAATAAAAGGTAGGGACGCGCCACAAAACAGTCTAAAAGGAAAGGAAAATGACCTGCTCTAGAGGCTTATAGTATTCTGGAGATGAGGATAAAGGTCAGGGGGATGCATGCCTTGTGTCAGGATCTGCTCAGCCGGGAAGCACTGCAGCTCCATCTGGTGGCCACTTTTCAGAAAGCAGTCCAGCCTACACTGCTGTACTTGCAGGGTTCAGCCCCAGACCTCCAGGTGCTCCCAGGCTTGCGAATGCAGACCAGCTGGGAGCTGCAGGAAGCCTGACATAAAGGCTTCCTCTTCCCTCAAGCTTTTGACACAGCAACATGAGTCATTGTGGTGTCTGCAGCTGATTCCTGACTCTGGTGACCAACACGGTTCCTGGCCTTGCCCGTGTGCAAGCTGCATCTGCCCCTGACCTTTGTTTCTTGCCTCTTGCCCCACCTTGCCTGGTACGTGTCTGACCACTGCTTGTTCTTGGACTTAACTTCTTGCATCTGGCTCCACCTTGCCTAATATGTGCCAGACCACTGTTCATCTCTGGACTTTGTTCATGTCTCTGGCCCTGCTCTGCTCTATGCATGTTTGACAATTGCTTGCTCTGGACTCTGCTTTGTCTCTGACCTGCATCTGCCTCCATCACCCCTGGCCCCAGCATTCCAGCCTAGGACACTTGCTGCTCATGCTGTGGAGCTGACAGTTTGCTGTGGCCCAACATGCCCTGACCAGTGACAAGATGGACGTAGCTGCTGGTGTTCCCGCAATGGTGGACCAGTTGAGCGTCCCGCATGCCTTGCAGAACCAGGTATCATTACAGACTGAACTTCACTCTCTGTGAACTGCCTCTGCAGTTCCACCCCATGCACCACTGCCCCACCAAGCTCAAGTAGCACCCCTGCCTGAGCATTTCAAGGGCAAGCAAAAGGCCCTTCAAGGTTTCATCAGCCAATGCAGGCTGTTGTTTCAAATGTGCAAGCTTATCCTATGTAGCACAGCTGGGTTTAATTGATTTATATTATATTGTATTTTATGGTTTTAACTAGGGATGGCTGAGAATTTCAAGGGGGGAAGGGACGGAGCGAAATCACCCTGCTCTCCCCCCCACCCCGAGCTCAGCGAGACCTGGCCCTGGCTCGTCCCAAGTTCCCGTGGGGAAAGGAGCTTCCAGGTAGGGATGTGCCACGAACTGGGGGGGGGGGGCTCGCGCTCTCCGCTGGCTCGGCTCTCCGCAGGGGTGACCCCCGCCTTGATCTTCTGAGCGGCGTGGAGCAGTTCTCCACGCCGCTCGAGCTGCCGACGCTGGTCCCATCGTGTCACATCTGGCCCTGGAAGTGACGCAACGGGGACCTTGCGCAGGTGCAATACGTTGCGCAGGGGTCCAGCGCGCCTGTGCAGGGTCCTGTTGCATCACTTCCGGGGCCGGATGTGATGCGACGGGACCGGAGCGGGCGGCGCGGGCGGCTCACCGCAGAGAGGCAAGCCGCCACTGGGCAAGGTAGGCCCGTTAGGCCCGCACAAGCCCCGCTCGGACGTGAGCAGGGCTGATTTCGGATCCGCTATGCCTGCGTGGGGTGAACCGTTACATCCCTACTTCCAGGTCCCCGGCGCATCATTTCTGGGTCCCTGGCGCTGTGCTTTTTATGTCAATAGCAAGGTAAACTTCCTTAAAACGGCTGCGAATAGCAAATCGCAGCAGTTTTAAGGTAGTTTACCTTGGTATTTACGTAAAAAATGCAGCACCGGGGACCGGGTAGTGACGCGCCGCAGACCCGGAAGTCCGCCGAGCGCCGCAGCTGCCAGGCAGACAAGCGGGGGTGGGGGGGAGTAAGTGGCCATCCCTAGTTTTAACTGTTGTAAATCTCCCAGAGAGCTTCGGCTATTGGGAGGTATAAAAATGTATTAAATAAATAAATAAATAAATTGATGGTAAGCCAGTTTTTGGGCACTGCCCTGGCATGGGCCTCCTTGCTCTTGGAAGCTGATGATCCTGTATTGGGGGGGAACCTAAATAACTTTGTCCAGGCTTTAGAGGGCATGTTCAGAAATCTGAACCGGGCACACACCGTGGAACTAGCCCTGTAGGCCCTAAAGCAAGGGCGTCGGTCTGTTGCCGAATACGCCATGGAGTTCTGGTGCCTCGTGGCTGACACCATGTGGAACAAGGCGGCCCAACAATTCCACTTCTGCATTGGCCAGAATTCCCACCTTAAAGATGAGCTGGCCCAAGTGGACCCGCCTGCAGCCCTGCCTGCTTTTATAGCTCTCTGCATGAATATCGATAATCGCCTATCTGAGAAAAGCACAGAACGACCTGATGGGCAGGCCCCAGCACAGTATTTTCGGCATGAAAGCAGAAACCATGACCCTGCACCTGAGTCTGAACCCATGCAGGTTGACGGTTCCCGGTTCCCGGTGTCGACTGACAGAGACTGAAAAGCAGTGCTGACAAACCTTGGGACTCTGTGTGTACCGTAGTCAGGAGGGGCATTATGTGTCAGGCTGTCCTGCTAAGACACTGGGGAAAGTGTCAGGGAAAAGGCCTGTCCCAGCAGTGTTAGGGGGAGACCTACCAAACAATGAAATGCCTCAAGCCACATCAGGCACGCTGGGCCTTGTTTTTTACACACTTCAATTTTCAGGTCACCTACAGACTCGGCACCAAGAATGGGAAGGCTGATGCACTCTCCCGTAAAGAAGAGTCTTCACCCAGAGAAAATGCCACCCCTGCACCATTGTTAACTCCAGCTAACTTTGTCCTTGGTACCATGGACCAGGACTTCCTTTCACAGGTCTGCCAAGCTTTGCCCACGGACTCATACGTTGGGCCCCGACTGGCCAGGGGTGGACCTTACCGGACAGCCTTGGGCACCTCACGCCTGATGTACAGGCTGCCTGCCTATACCACCAGGAACAGCTCTACATTCCGGAGGGATGCCTGCGAATCCAACTCCTCCCGCAATTCCATGACACATGGACTGCAGGCCACTGGGGATACTCAAAGATCCTCAAGTTACTTTCTTGGGCTTGAAAATTCACCCTGTTTTTCATGTATCGCAGCTGAAACTACACCACACTAACTCCTTCCCAGGCTGTACGGCTCCACCACCTCCACCTGTTTGGATCAATGGGCATGATGAGTATCATGTGGCACAGATCCTGGACTCAAAGTGGCTCCATGGTAAGCTCCACTACGTGGTGGAATGGGTGGGCTATGGTTCTGATGAGTGATCCAGGGAACCCACCGACCATATCCATGCTCCTGCCAAGCTTAAAAGGCTGAACAAAGAAATACCATCATCCATTTCTCCCTCCCAGTGAAAATAACACTTTATAAGCCACATTCAATAATTTTGACATGCACTTCTTATGGACAGGCATTAAATATAGCATTCAAGTGCTTAACTGCATCCACACAAATTGCTAGTCAAAGACTTTCACTGGCTCACCACTGCCAGATCATAAAAGCATAAATCATCTCTTAGTTTTAAGAAATAAAAGGCAGTTAGGCATGGTATTAGCAGGATCAGTGTTTTACCTATTATAAGCCATAGCCACTGTTATGCTTGTCATATGCTTTGGCGTTCATCTACTGGTAGCTGCAAAATGTGGAGAGATATGAACCATGGAAATAGGGCTACAAAATTTACTAGCCCACCTGCCTACACGTAGCTCTGTTATTTATTTGTGGCCAAAAGAAGAGCCAACTTGTGTAAAGCTTTATTGCCAGGTTGCCTGGAGATGAATTATACTCAAGACAGACACATTGTGATTTACAAGTCTGACCTATGTGGTATATATTTTACAAGGCTGGATTATGATTGTATTGCTAGTGAGAAAAATAATCCAGTGAATCTTACACCATATTTCAAGAACATTTTATGCTAGATCAGAAAGATGTAATGTTGCCATACAAGGTTGCCTCCCTGTGCTTAGTCATACATAAGTTTCTTTAAAATCAATGGAACTTGTGTACACATGACAGTGTGCAGGATTAGGTCATTGTCACAGCGTGCTACAACCAATTCATCACCAATTCATGAACCAATTCATCATCATATTTGGCTGCAGATAATGCCAAATGTTGTCAGCATACTGAATCAATAGATCTCATCATTGCAGACTGCCCTGCAGGTAGCCCTGTGTTGTGACATATTGATTACCTGGTAACGCTGAATCAAATGGCAAAAATGATCCATAATAAATTGTCAAAGCTAGTTAATCCGACACCTGAATCTATTATGCAGACTTATTGGGACCTATTTTGTTGAATAATTCATACTCTCATTTGCCAGGACAAAAAAAAAAAAAAAAGACTCTCCAGCAAGACACTAGACAGCAATAGATTGGATCTAGTATTTGTGGGCAGAATGGTAAAAACAAGCTACAGCTAATAGACACATACATTGCACTTTGATTCTGGAGACAGACAAGCCAACTAGAGAAGATTCGGGAGTATTATAATTATCATAGGCACATGATAGGCCCCCTTCCTTGCTGGCCTTCTGCCTCGGTGTTAAGACCTTCCTGTTTAGAAAGACTTTTGGCCTTTAGATGCTTGCCTTTGCCTTATGGCCTTGCCAGAATGACAAGGCCATATGGCATTACATTACATTACATAATACAATCCTTCTGTCTCCTTTAAATACACTGCTTTTTAAATTGTTTTTATTTGCTGGATTGCACTTTTTGTTGCTTCCCCCTTTTTTAATTTATTTACTTAGGGTGCAGTCCTATGCAAGTTTGGACAGAAAACAGGCCTACAACTCCCAGCATGCTCCAGCCAGCTATGCTAGGAGATATAGGCCTTTTCTCTCTCTCAACTTGCATAGGATTGCACCCTTAATGTATTTTAAACTTCCTTTCAGGATAAATGGTTGTGTTTTATGGTATCTGTTGTTAGCTGCCTTGACCTGCACTGGGAAAGCTGGGAGATCAGTATTTTGAATAAATAATAATAATAATGGAACAGGATTAGAGGGAAGGGCAAGAACCAATAGGTGGAAACTGCAGGGAAGTGGGTGTTCTCCAACCTTGGGTCCCCAGATGTTTTTGGCCTACAACTCCCAGCATGCCCCAGCCAGAAACATCTGGGGACCCAAGGTTGGAGAACACTGTGCTAAATGTAAGGAGAAACTCCCTAAGAGCTGTTAGACAGTGGAACAGACTGCCTTATGGTGGTGGGCTCTCCTTTGCTGGAGGTATCTAAAAAAAGGCTGGATAGCAGTCTGTAAGAGTTGCATCTTGCCTTGCTGATCCTGCTTTGAGCAAGGGGGTTGGCCTAGATCCACCAAAGGCCTGTGGCTTATGCTGGCTCAGCTTGTCTGAGCGTGGAAAGCTAAGCAGGGTCAGGCCTGGTGATTACTTGGATGGGAGACCCCTCTTCTAGTTTCCTGCATTGAGCAGGGCAGGGGGTTGGACTCGATAGCCTTGTAGGCTCCTTCCAACTCTATGATCTATGGAATCTATAGATGACCTCCAAGATACCTTCCAAGTGTACGATTCTATGAAATATTTTTCACCTTCTAATAATTATATGTATGACAGACAGATGAAGTACAGGTGTTGTGACTGTACCCAATCCTATCTCTCCCCACCCCTGATGTCACGCTGAGCTTCGGAAGTGTTGGAAACACCTCTCAGGCCCAAGCTGGGTGAGGTGGTGGTGGTAGATTGTCCCTGTTATGATGAGCCTTAGAGAAGCTAAGAGAGAAGCAAGATGCCACTATTTTCTTTCTGAGCCTCTTTGAAGTTTGCATGAGGTCAGGGAGAGCCCCTGCTATTTTCCAGATAATTTTCCAGATATTTTCCAGATTCAATGCTTCCTTTGGAGCTTCATCCTAAGAGGCTGCTTGACAAAAATATATTAGTGGGGGGGAAAGCCAAGAGGGTAAAAACAACAACACCTCAACCTGTCAAACTGCCAGTAGTATGGCATCCGCACTTGGCTTCAGAAGCAATGAATTCCGGTAGTAACTATCATCACCGTGGGAACTATAGAAGAGTGAATTCCCCTTCAGAAATTAGGCTCCATGTGTTCAAACAGTGTGTGGAGTGGGACTGTGAATGTTGGCTGAATGAGCATACGCTTTTCCATGCTACCAGGAACCCCACCACGCAGATCATGTGGAGGAACCTACATGCGTTCAGCTAAAGGCATGTAGATTCCCCTTCAGACCTTCTGCTCAATGTGTGACGGTTTGGGGGTGGAGCTGGCAGGGGCAGTGACAATAGGGTGCAGTGACAATAGGGGCAGTGACAATGTGTGTGGTTCCCTCCATGCATTCTTTGAATGTGTGGAGCCTAATTTCTGATGGGGGCAGATAGAGAGTGACAGTTAGACCTTCTAGGTCTTCATGACAGGAAAAGAAGAGGAATTACCACGGGGAAGCCGGTCTTGGTTGGCTCGGCTCAGCTGAAAGATGGAAGTTAAATTGCTTCCTGCACTGTGAGCAAGTGAGCTGACTGAGGGCCAAATCAGTTTTACAAACGCCAAATGTCTTCTCCACCACAAATCAAGATCTGAGTGGGAGATGAATTCTCAGCTTCCCCTCCACCTCTGCTGTTTTCTCAAGTACAAGTGACAACAAAGCCATTACAGAACAAAAACTAAGACATCCATATTGGCCATACGGGGGAAAAAAATCCATAGTAGTGTAATACCTTCATTAGGTCAACTCAAAGATCACAAAAACCACCAAAACATTCAAGCTTTCGAGATCTGCAGATCTCCTCATTGGGCAAGATGTTACAAGAAGCAGGTTGTTGGGGGTGGGAGTGGGAGAAAAGGCTGGAGCGTCAGGGTGTCTGCATAGCCAGAGTCTTAAGAAACTCCCTCCTCCATATCTTAAATTCAAATATATTTTAAATTTGAGTGTTTGAAAACCCTCCTCTTCCATATCCTCTGGAGACTCTGACTATGCAGACACTCTGACTACAGGATCCAATCAGCCTTTCTCTCCCCCACCCCCCTTTATCCCCACCTTTGCCGACCTGCTGTTTGTAACATCTTGTCTGATGAAGAGACCTGGAGATCTTGAAACCTTGCACATGTTTGTAATCAATGAGTTGGCCTAATAATGGTATTGCAGTATATGGATTTTTCAAATGTTTCCCGTTACAGCAACCTTTTTATAGTGCAGGTATTGAAGGAGAGTTTTACCTGTAAAGTTGACTTTCAGTAGGTAGTCTTTGTAGAGTCTCTTGCCATCCAAATGCTTCATGGCATCACAGAGCTTGGTAGTGTTTGGACACATTGTCCGTTGCATTTTATGCAAGGCGTGAGCCATTGCGTAGACTGCATTCACCACAAACATGATCTTGGACTCTTGTTCATAGTTGGAACTGTTGATCGATAAATGCTTGTCACAAGCTTTTCGGTGGACTTTTCTGTTCTGAAGGCTACACTGGAATTTTTGTTCCCAAAAATCCTTGAACCAGGGATTGCGATGGTTAGCGTATGGGGTGAGGCTTTGGAAATATCTGTCAAACTCTTTAACTGGATGGGAAGCCAGCTCTAGGGTGACTGCACCATATGCAACATGCTCATTGCCCTTCACGACACTCTCCTGTGCCCCCCACCCATCGCTGGCGAC
Organism: Shinisaurus crocodilurus; assembly: GCA_021292165.1. Classification (NCBI taxonomy): domain Eukaryota; kingdom Metazoa; phylum Chordata; class Lepidosauria; order Squamata; family Shinisauridae; genus Shinisaurus; species Shinisaurus crocodilurus. The sequence continues at coordinate 191,735,546 of CM037879.1, read as the reverse complement.
CCATGTAAAGGAAACATTGAATCGGTTGGCTGCAGCAATGAGTTCCCGAGAGTCGTCACTGCGCATGAAGAGGACAACCACTTTGGCATTGGGCTTCTGGAGTAGCTCTCTGATGACGCTGTCATAGGATTTTCGGATATTGGAGCGGCCCACCTTCTCTGAGGTGGCAATGCATATATTTCGGAGGCGGGCCTCTTGTTCAAAGGCTTCGATCCCCGTCTCTCCATAATCTCCTTCAGAGGCCACTGTCGACACATAGGTCCAATTAAAGAACCGCAGGATCTCAGCCATTGCTTTTGCTTGATAGAAGTCAGGTGGTACCGTCCGGGCAAAATAGTCATACCGAGACTTGTCGCTCAGCTTGGCGCTGGTGGACGCATAGCTGATCTGAGGAATTTGGAAGAGTCTTAGCAAATTTGCCACCTAGAAAGAAGAACATATATAGTTGCTTATATGAATGAATTGCAGCCTTGAACCAAATGACAGCGTATGGCTATTTTTCAATGGTTTGGTGTAAAGGGAACATATAAAGCAAGTAGCCCTATTGGTGACAAGAAAACATGGTTGTGGTGGTGGTGGTGGTGACATTCTAGCAATGAAAGTTCTGCACCTCAGCTTACGGTAGGTTTGCACTTACACATTCCTCGCCTGATGACCACAGTATCACGTGGTGATTTCATGTGTGAATGTGTCATTGCAGATCAAACTCCAGAGACAAAACCGTTGTATTTTCTCACAGGACCTGAGCTCAATGCTTTTTGATGGAATCAATTAACACATTCAGCAAGGAATCAAGTGCTGAGTATCATGATGCACATGTATATGTGAACCAGCCCTCAGGCTTCTGAGTGCATCTCAAGCACATTTCTCCATCTTTCTCTAATTGTCCACCAAACTGGCCTGTAGTTGCAGACACCGCTCCGATAGAAGGAATGTGAGAGGCCTGCATATGTATAATGGTATGTCAGTCTGGTCTTCTCCCCACCTTGTGTAGTGCATTACTATGCATATACCTGGGGAACACTCATAATTTTTCATAGAGTTGCATGTGCATCGTTCCAGCATGCAGACACTGTGAGAGTCCAAACCTAGCACCTGTGCAGCTGTGCAGCTGTGCAGCTATTCTTGGTGGTTTGTATCCAGCAAGAATAGGTTTCCTGATTGTTCATGCCAGTGACCATGTCTGATCTGTAAGTAAGCTCATATTGTGCTGCAGGAGTATCTTCTGACCTATTCTAGCCTGTGGCTGGCCCTGCAGCCGATGTTTCCTTTAGCTGGAGCTGGATGGATGGTGCACATGTTGAATCTTAACGCCCTTAAGACCACCAGTTCAAGCCCTGCTGCAGGCTGGAGTTCTGATAATTTATTTTCTAAACAACCGTGATAGATGAAGTGAGGGAACGAATGAAAAAAGAGAATGCGAGCCAGTTCCCCCAGAGCCTTGCAGGAGTGGGGAGGAAGACAGGCCAGGGCTTGGTAGGGTCTCACCACCAGTACTTATGCCTGTTCCCCACCTGCTCACCCTGTATTTGGGGACTGGACTTACTGAATGACAGTGGTGGGCAGCCAGGAAGCCACCATTTTAAATGGCCCACAATGCCCCAGACCAATGTTACATCAGGGCATTGTGGGTAATGACAATGGCAGGAAGTGTATAGCCACCTGCTGTGTTTTGGATTTCAACTCCCATCAGCCCCAGCCAGCATGGCCAATGGTCAGGAATTCTGGTGGCTGTAGTTCAAAAAATCTGCAGGGTTAGGGAAAGCCGCCTCAGGGGCAATTCTCACATGTAGTGAGTCACAGTTGAGGCTGCATGTGCTCCAGCATGAGGCAGTAGAGTCTTTAAGTGCTGGATTTGAAATGTTCCCCCTGATTTGCTACATTTCTTCTTGTAGGGTTTTTTGGGTGTGTACATGGAGGAACATTAAAAAATGGCATCTACTACCTCTTGTCTGAAATGTACAATCCGCTCAACCTTCTCGGTTTCCCGCCACTGCATTCTGCTGCAGGTGTAGGTCAGGAAGCCTGAAAGTCTAAAATGAACAAACTCCACTAAGGGTGCAATCCTATGCATGTTTAGACAGGAAAAAGGCCTACAACTCCCAGCATGCCTCAGTCAGGCCTTTTTTCTGTCTAAGCATGCATAGGATTGCGCTTTAAAGAGAACTGTGTTTGAGGGGAACTTTAAGAACCCAGTATTCAGGTTTTGAAAGATGATGCTTAACAACAACAGCCACACTAAAAGGTTATGATCTAAAATTTATCAGTCCTTAAGTATTAAAGATTTGCAGAAAGGAGAATTCTTTAAGAAATGACAACGGGTAAAGATGATTGGTACCACAATCACTGAAAAAGAATGGAAGTCAGTTTTTATGGGAGGAATAAGCAAGGCCAAGTGTGTAAATGTAAAAGAAAAAGATGATAAATTATTGTACCATTGATATCTTACACTGAAGAAAATAAATAAAATCTACAATGTGTGTATGCTAGAAATGTGGTTTAGTAGATCTTTTAAATATGTGCTGGTCTTGCTCTAGTATACAGAGGTTTTGGATTTATATTAAAACAAGCAGAAGATGACCACCGGATATGAATGATCAATGGAGCAAAAAGCAAACAAAGAAGCTTCTAGAAATGAATAAAGTAAACATACATAGAACACACTGGGCAGTGATTTCAAACTTGCTGGCAGTGACTAAATTAGTCATTGCTAAGAACTGGAAAAATTCTAGAAGTCCAATGTGTAAGGAGTGTATAAAGAGGGCATGGCAGTGCAGTTAGGTAAATTAAGTGAAATTGTTAGATTAAGAGACGATAGATAACATTGATCTAAATATATTGTTGAGTGGCACCCTTTTACAGGCCGCGTTAACTCAAAATTGTGGAAAATTATGGGTTATCATTCCTGAGCAGCATGCTCATGCACAATGCCCGATTGCTTCCACCTGCCTCCTCCCTCCAGCAGCTACGGCTACACTGAGCTGCCTTTTTCACTACTAAGTAGGGGAAAGCACTTATCTCTGATCAGCTGCAGATCAGTTAATAGCATTCCCCTCCATGGCAGAGGGGGCCAGGCCAGTGGAAGAAGCTGCTGGGCTGGATAGGGAACCCCCCAGGTGCTTTATCAGGCCTGTGGGCCGGAGGTTCCACACATTCCTGGGCTAAGGTAACCAGGAACTCACCAAGAAGAAAAAGCTTAGTATTATGTCCAAACTCAGACTACTGGCTTGTGGTTCCCAAACCAGCTAGGAATTGAAAATCAACTTCAAACTCTGACTTGTTAGGGGAGCAACAAAGCAGGAGTCCAAGTTCGGATGTTACGTTCAACTATTTCTTCTTGGTGAGTTTCTGTTGACTGTAGCTGCTCCCATTAGTGGGAGGAGAACATAAGAAGAGCCATGCTTGATCAGACCAAGGGTCCATCTAGTCCAGCATTCTGTTCACACAGTGGCCAACCACTTGACCACGGGAGCCCACAAGCAGGACATGTCCCCTCCGTGATGAGCTTCCGCCGTGCATTAAAAACATGGCTGTTCAGGCGGGAATATGGGGTGGGTTAGGTTTTTAATGAGAATTTTTTATATTGTTTTAATTATTATATTTTATTGTGTTTTACTGTATTTTAATTGTACATCGCCCAGGGTGGACGGGTGACCGGCCAGATGGGCGATTGATAAATATAATAAATAAAATAAATAAATGAGTGCAACAGCACCCTCCCGCTCATGGTCACCAGCAACTGGTGTACACAGGCATGCTGCCTCTGATACTGGAGGTAGCATATAGCCAATCAGGACTAGTAGCCATTGATAGCTTTATCCTCCATGGATTTCTCCAATCCCCCTTTAAAGCCCTCCAAATTGGTGGCCATCACTACATCTTGTGGAAGTGAATTCCATAGTTTAACTATGTATTGTGTGAGGAAGTACTTTCTTTTATCTCTCCTGAACCTTCCACAAATCAGCTTCATGGGATGACCCCGGGTTCTAGTATTATGAACTAGAAATGAATAATTAATTCTGTTAATTCTACTCGATCTCACGGCGGCTTTCAATACCATTGACCATGGTATCCTCCTAGATTGACTTCATGGGTTGGGCATTGGAGGCACCGGGCCGGTTTGTACGACCCTGGTGGCGAGCGGGGGAGGCACCAGGGGGCTGTCCGTGGGGTCCGGTGGGGGCGCCACAGATGACCTGCCTGTAAAAGGGTGCCACTCAACAATGTGGGCAGACCCTGGTGGAGCTGGCAGTCCCCACACCGCAGTGCGGGCCTCCTGGTGCTAGGGGGTGGTGGCTTGGGATGCCCAGAGATGCAGTTTGCCCCTACAGGCTGGAGCGGTTGCAGCTCCGGCCGCTCTGGGCTGCCACCTCTGTGCGGCCCCTGTGGGACGGCCGCCCACTGTTCGCATGGCAGGGTGGCCACATGCGGTAGGGGCTTACCCCTCTACTATCCATGGTCACTTTGCATGTGTCCTGTGTGCGGCCATCCCATGGGGGCACCCCTGGTTGGCGTTCGCATGACACGGGAACCACGGGGGACCTCTGCTCCCCCGCAGTTCCTGTGTCGTGTGAACATGCCCACTGTGTTACAGTGGTTCCGGTCCTACCTGCAGGATCGATTTCAGAGAGTAAGATTGGGTGACTATTCTCGGACCATTTGGCAATGGGGTTCTGCAGGGTACCATCTTGTCCCCAATGTTGTTTAACATCTATATGAAGCCTCTGGAAGCGATCATTAGGGGATTTGGAGCCAAGTGCCATCAGTACGCTGATGACACACAGCTCTATATCCCTGTGACAACTGAATCAGAAGAGGCTGTGCAAGTCTTGGATCAGTGCCTGAACTAAGTGATGGGCTGGATGAGGGCCAATAAACTGAGGCTGAATCCTGGCAAGACAGAAGCCCTGTGGGTGAGTGTTCCCAAGTCCAGGAGATAGGCTCATTGCCTGTTCTGGATGGGGTCGCTGGAGACCCAAGTGACTGTGGTGGCTCAGAGTCCCTTTTACTATCTTTGATTGGTTCGCCAACTACAGCCTCTCCTGGCAGGGATAGCATGGCCACAGTGATACAAGCTCTAGTGACCTCAAGACTGGATTATTGCAATGCGCTTTATGTGGGGCTACCCTTAAGGCTGCTCTGGAAGCTGGAGCTAGTGCAGAATGCAGCAGCTCAGCTATTGTTGGGAGCTGCCCCTTTTCAGCATGCAACTCCTTTGCTGAAGGAATTGCACTGGCTACTTATTTGCTACTGGGTCAGGTTTAAGGTCCTGGTACTTGTGTACAAAGCCCAAAACAACTTGGGACCAGGTTACCTGAGAGAGCGCGTCCTCCCATACCAACCTGCCCGGTCCCTGAGGTCATCAGATGGCATGCTCCTGGTGGTTCCTCATGGACCTTTGGCCCGATTGGAGTCCACCAGGAGAAGAGCCTTCAGTGTGGTGGCTCCATTTCTGTGGAACTCCCTGCCTCTGGAGGTCAGGCAGGCTCCGACATTGTGCTGCTTTTGGCACCTGCTGAAGACCACCTTGTTCTGGGAAGCCTTCTCTGCTCTCTAACCACCATTGTAATTGTTAGTTTGTTTCTGTTTTTGTCTTTTTACTGTTCACCGCTCCAGAATCTACTTAGATATGGAATGGTATACAAATACTGTAAATAATAATAATAATAATAATAATAATAATAATAATAATGATGATGATGGAGAAAAATGTCTCCCTATCCACTTTCTCCACACCATGCATAATTTTGTACACCTCTATCATGTCTCCCCTCACTCGCCTTTTTTCTGAGCTAAACAATCCCAGCTGCTGTAACCTTTCCTCATAGGGGAGTTGCTCCCGCCCCTTGATCATTTTAGTTGTCCTTTTCTGCACTTTTCCAACTTTACTATCCTTTTTTAGGTGCAGTGACCAGAACTGTACACAGTATTCCACGTGCGGTTGCACCATAGATTTGTATAAGGGCAGTATGATATTGGCAGTTTTATTTCCATTCCTAATTATGCCTAACATGGAGTTTGCCTTTTTCACAGCAGCCACACACTAGGTCAAAATTTTCATCAAGCCATCTGCCACAACCCCAAGATATTTTTCTTGGTCAGTCGCTGCTAGCTCAGATCCCATCAGCTTTTACTTAAAGTAGGGATTTTTTGTCCTGATGTGCATTAGAATCATAGAAAAGTAGAGTTGGAAGGGGCCTATAAGGCCATCGAATGTCCAACCCCCTGTGCAATGCAGGAATCCAGGTCAAAGCATCCCTGACAGATGTCTGTCCAGCTGCACCTTGAATGCCTCCAGCGTGGGAGAGCCCACCACCTCCCTAGGTAGTTGGTTCCATTGTCTTATTGCTCTGACAGTCAGGATTTTTTTCCTGATCTCCAGGCGGAATCTGGGTTCCTGTAACTTGAGCCCATTATTCCGTGTCCTGCAATCTGGGATGATCAAGAAGAGATCCTGGCCCTCCTCTGTGTGACATCCCTTCAAGTACTGGAAGAGTGCGACCATATCTCCCCTCAGTCTCTTCTTCTGAAGGCTAAACATGCCCAGTTCTATCAGTCTCTCCTCATAGGGCCTTGTTTCCAGTCCCTTTACACTTTACATTACACTTGCTTACATTAAACTGCATTTGCCATTTTGATGCCTATTCTCCCAGTTTGGAGAGATCCTTTTGGAACTCCTCACAATCTCTTTTTGTTTTAACCACCCTAAATAATTTGGTGTCATTAGATACTTGGTCACTTCACTGCTTACTCCTAATTCCAGATCACTTATGAATAAGTTGAAAAGCATTTGTCCCAATACAGATCCCTGTGGGACCCCACTGTTTACATCCCTCCATTGGGAGAATTTACCATTTATTTCTACTTTCTGCTCTCTACCCAGTGACTGATCCATAATAGAACTTCCCCTCTTATTCCATGACTGCTAAGTTTGCTCAGGAGTCTTTGGTGAAGGACTTTGTCAAAAGCCTTTTGGAAGTCCCAAGTAAACAATGTCTACTGGATCACCCCTGTCCACATGTTTATTGACACTCTCAAAGAAATCTAAAAGGTTAGTGAGACTTAATAGGGATGTGTGCAGATCTCATTCAGGGGGTGGAAGTCCAGCAAACTCACCGGGCTCAACCCCCCCCCCCCGAGCTCTGCTCGACCTACCTGCTCCTCCGGCTCGGCTCGCGTTCTCCCGAGCTGAGCCAGGAAGCGACTTCCGGGTTCCCACCAGAGTGCTTTTTATGTAGAAAATGGCATAAGATACGTTAAAAATGGCCACGATTTGCATAAGTTACACAAATTGCAGCAGCTTCTAACATATCTTACCCATTTTCTCCGTAAAAAGCACTCCTGTGGGAACCCGGAAGTCCGGCAAGCATCTCGGCTGGTGCTTGCTTTTGGCCCGGCTTGGCAGGTGCGGCAGGAGCCCTTGCCGAAAGCACCGCGAGTCAGATGGTGGGAGGATTGCCCACCGCTAGGAGGCAGGACTTACCTTTGTGGAAGCCATGTTGATTCTTTCTCAGAAGGGCTTGTACTTCTATATGATTACTAATGTTATCTTTAATAATGTTTTCAACCCATTTACCCTGAGCAGACATTAAGCTAATGATCAGTAGTTTCCCTGATCCCCCCTGGATCCCTTTTTAAAAATTGGTGTTACATTGGCCATTCTCCAGTCCTTTGCTACAGAGGCTGATCTTAGGGACAGGTTACATATTTTTATTAGAAGATCAGCAATTTCATTCTTTAAGAACTCTAGGATGGATACTATCTGGGCCCGGTGATTTATTAACTTTCAATTTGTCAATAAGGTTGAGAACTTCATCTTTTGTCACCACTATTTGCCTCAGTTCCTCAGACTCCCTTCCTGAAAATATCAGTTCAGGCACAGGTGTCTGTCATGTAGTATCTTCTGCACTGAAGACAGACAAAAAGAATTCAATCAGCTTCTCCGTAATCTCTTTATCCTCCATTAGGAGCCAAGCAGAAACAACTGGGGGGCAGCATATACTAGCACACTGCGTATGAATAGTAAGCCAGGATCCCCTGGAATCCTGGTTTATTGTTTTGTGCAAATGTGGCCATAGAGTTTTGGAGGGTTAGACATTGCTTTGCTATAATGTTGAGCTATAATATAAAATATCGAATCAAATCTTTGATTAGTTCATGAATTATTTGAGGAAAAGCAGAATTCATACTATTTACATGGCTTAATTTATATTGGATGTTGTAAGATTTATATTGTATTGTGATTTTTTTAAAATGTGAAATCTTATATATGAAATAAATATATAAATAAAGGGTTGTGTTTGAGGCCTATATGAAAGTTTGATGTGAGATGGCTTATTCCCACAGGCAAATCACTACTTCAAGCAATGATCATAAAGAGATGAACATGATGCATGTTTGAACCAGCCTTGAGTTTTAATACTCTTTTGATGTTTTATCCATGAAGCTGTAAATGGGTAGACTGAGAAGTCACCGAGTTTATTAACCCAGTCCCCATTTATATGCCAGTAAGGATATAGTGCATTTGTTGAAATTTGGGAGCTAAATCCTTTAACTGCATCACCAGGATATTCTAAGAAGATTTTATTGTATTCCCTCAAAACAGATTCTCTAACAACATTTGTACCTGCTGGGGAGATAATTAAGAAAAAATAACCTTGAAAAATGAAACAGTGCCTGTTTAGACTTACCGCCTGCCAGCCATCTTGGAAATTAAACTGTAAAAATCTAGCTAAATATCCATTATCTGTTATTATACCTCCCTAGGAAAGCAGGACCTTAAAGAGCCTTATGACTTCATTAGCAAAGCAGAACAGTGGGAGCAGAGCCACTTTCAGTCAAAAGGAAGCACCTGATCCTTATCCGTTTTACACCAACTTTTAAGCATCATCATTGTGACTGAAACCTGAATATTGAATATTTGCCATTGTCTCCCAGCAATGTATTTCTGCCATTGACATAGCCCAGCATTGTACAAAATGTGTGCTGCCACATGACCTGTGAACCAAAAGTAACCACTCACCCAGGAGGCTGCCTGCTGTAGCTTTGGATGAGTCACTGTTCTGGCCTTGGCTTCTTCTGCACAGCACCCTGTCCTGAGGTTGGGTAATTCTTACTTTTTAAACACTCTGAAACCAAACATTTTCAGGTGTAGCAAATTTTATTTCCCAAAGTCTGTCTGTATCAAAACACTAGCCCCTTTCACGTGTTCCTCTATGCATGGGCCTAAGGCAGTGATGGCGAACCTTTTTGAGCCCGAGTGCCCAAACTGCAACACAAAACCAACTTACTTATTTCAAAGTGCCAACACTGCAATTAAACCTGAATACCGAGGTTTTAGTTTTAGAAAAACAACTCATACAGTTGTCTGAACTAATTAACTTTTGTCTTAAAAGAAAAACACAATAACAGGGATTTCGATGATACAAATAGTTTTTTGTTGAAAAAAAAATCAACTCAAAAAATTATTATAGTACTACATTGTACATATAGCCTGAAGGGAATTTATACAAACTTTAAAAATAATTAGGCACATGTATTTTTGGATAAGGGATTCTCAACGTGTAATATGATTATATGCCAGACTGAAATTGTATGGGGCAAGCTTTACCCCGGGTCCTTTCCCTGCTTCTACAGGTGTTGGATTAGTAAAAGTAAAAGTCAACCTGTACTAGGATGAGCAAGATAAACAAGAAAACTAAAGGTGCTTAACACATTTTAAACACTTTATGTCTTGGACTGCAAACACTACATTAGGTAAAAGTTTGCATTGGGCATGCTTTTGCACCATTAATGTGATTTTTGCTATTGCATGCATGCTGATAATTTGTCAAACCTTGGCTCATACTCCGTTAGTTTGAGAGCAACACATGCAGCACTCAGGTCAACTGTTAGGGCTTTACATCCAAACCATGCTCTGTGCATCATTCTTCAAAATCTTTTAAATGTGATAACAATGTAGAAAAGAATTCTGTAACAGGAATTCTAGAATAAAATCATTCTGTTCCACACTGTGAGAAAGAACAAGATCATTAGTGTTTTGCAGAAGGGGACAGTCTTTTCGCGATCTGGTGACCAATGGCTCGAGTGCCCACAGAGAGGTCCCTGCTTGCCAGCTGTGGCACCCGTGCCATAGGTTTGCCATCACTGGCCTAAGGTATAGCAGTCCAGTGGGGCAATACCTCCTGGCCTTGCCTGCCTGGGGCCCCAATCCGACCCTCTGGGGTTCCCCAGAGGGCCAGACTCCCTTCCTTCACCACCTTTCCTCCAATTGTTTAGTGGTTTCCTTGCTTTTGCATGCCCCCCCCCCACTCTAAAAGATTGAAGTGCTTCTTTTAAGACTTAGTTACTGGCAGTGAGAGCTTTAAACTGAAATAGGCTGGTATTTTTGGTATTTTGGCTCCACCCCTGCCCCTTTTGCCTTTGGCCCAATCCATCACTGGAATGTGCCACCCCCTAGGGCTTCTCCGAAATGGAATTTGGCCCTCCGGTTGAAAGAGGTTCAACGCCCCTGGTATAGATGGCTACAAGGGGGTCCAAGGCATGAGCGGCTGCTCATGCCTAGGCTCCGCTCGCAGTTGGGACTCCCAGACACACAGAGCTCCAGTTACGCGGAGCGCAGTGCACCCTGCGGACTGTATGGATGCTGCGGGAGCAGGGCCGGCGGGGGCTGCGTCATCAGGGGAGGGGCCAGTTGCAGGATCGCCCTACACAGGAGGGATGTGTGAACACAGCTTCTCATACCGGGCAAATGGATCAGTCTCCATGCGAGAAAATAAAATGACGTTGCTATTGAGCTCGTGCCCAGCTTGTGGGCTTCTCAAAGGCATCTGGCTGGCCACTGTGGGAACAAAAGCCTGGACTAGATAGGTCTCTGGTCTGATCCAGCATGGCTCCTCTTAAGTTCTATGGACACGAGTCAGACATATGTATCTTTTTAATGGTCACATTAAATCAGTAGGGGAACATTTTATTTTCCCAGGACATTCTGCAGTGATCCCATTCTTCAATAACAGTTTTCCCCAAGGGAAAGTTCCAGCACTGAGTTTATTGCAAATTTGATGCTGTGGAACTTGGACTCATGAAAGACTTTATATATTGGTTGTCTCACTATAAAAAGTAACGGTCTCGCTGTTAAGGCTGCAACCCTAAGCACACTTAAGAAAAACTCAGTTGGACTTACTTCTGAGTAGACATTCTTAGGACTGTTTGCCCATCACAGCAAGCCCACCTAGAGTTTGTGAGAAAATTCAAAAGAATCTAGTTCTCTCTGAGTGGTAACATGACCAGCTTGCTTTCCATGAACTGCCTAAAGAACCAATACAGGTTTTGCCACCACGTGTACACCTGACAGGTAGACACTCTTCATCCCCTTTGTTGCTCCCTTTAGTTTGCTGGTACCCCTGGTCCTCCACATGCTGCAGACTACGTCTTCCATTCTCCAATCACACCTTTTCTCACTGGGCCAATGTGGGATGAATAAGCTGTCATTTGGAAGTTCACTTCCAGTAATTTTAAATTTTTATTTCCATGATTGAAATTCTAGAGTAGTGATAATTAAGGACAACATCGAACAGGGATGCTGTGCCTCAGGGCCTGCAGGCCAAACCCGGCCCACCTGGGGTCTCATTCCAGGGTCTCCCATCTGGCACCACCCCTTCCCCCCAACTGCCAACCGTTTAGCAGTTTCCCAAGCTTTTGTGTACTGTTTTTTTCCTTTTTTAAATTTTTAATTTTTTTATTTCTATAAAAACAAAAACAAACACCACAAAACATATAACCCTAATTAACAATTAACAAAACAAAAACATTTTAGTTTTGTGTACTGTTTTTTCCGATTCTGAAAGGTTGAAATGCCGCTCTTAAGGCTTAATTTCCAGCACTAAGGGTTTTACACTAACATAGGCCAAATGAGAGCCAGTGTGGCATAGTGGTTAGAGTGTTAGACTGGGACTCGGGAGATCCGGGTTCTAGTCCCCTCTCGGCCACAAAACTTACTAGGTGACTTTGGGCCAGTCACTGACTCTCAGCCTAACCTATCTCACAGGGTTGTTGTGAGGATAAAATGGAGAGGAGGAGGATGATTATGTAAGCCGCCTTGGGTTCCTTGCAGGAAAAAAGGCGGGGTATAAATAAAATAAATAAATGAATAAATATTTTTGGTATTTCTGGTATTTTTTTGGCCCTGCCCCTTTGGCTTGTCCACCATTGAATGCAGCCCCCGAGAGCTTATTTCATAGATCATAGAGTTGGAAGGAGCCTACAAGGCTATCGAGTCCAACCCCCTGCTTAATGCAGGAAACTAGAGGAGGGGTCTCCCATCCAAGTAATAACCAGGCTTGACCCTGCTTAGCTTTCCACACTCAGACAAGCTGAGCCAGCATAAGCCACAGGCCTGAAATTCAATTTGGCCCTTGGGCTGAAAGAGGTTTGGCACTGCTGACATGAATAAAATCATGACATAGAAAAAGCTTAAACAAATTTCTTTATTTATTACATCTGTATTCCACCTTGCTTCCATCATGGAATTCAAGGTGGTATACATCCAGTAGGTCCCAGGTGGTCTCATATACAGGCACTAACCAGACACAGACCTTCAGCACGTTTGCTATGTCAGATGCCTTTAGGCTATGCCTTTGACGCTCTTGATAGCCTACAAGTTGATTAAAAAAAATTAACATGTAAATTCTAATCTATGAATGTAAAGCACTCTTGCTTCATGAGCTCTTAAAGACACACAAATCAGTTTAATCAGCCTCCTTTCCCCCTTAGATCCACCCCACCCCCATATCATTTCATTCTTAGATGCTATTTTGGAATTTTTCCATCTAGTAACAATTTCTAAATGTGATGTGCTTAATATATTTCACGCTAATTCAATATCAGCTAACTCTGCCCAACCATGTAGATAATCTAGCATCACCTCCTTGGGGTGTAAAGGGTGTTCCAGTCCCTTGAGGTCAAATTGCCTGTATAAAAGGTATCATTTATACAGATACCTGTATATCTGTATAACAGAGCGAACAGAGCAAGCGAACAGGGAGAGCAAACAGGGAGAGCAAACAGGAGTTTGGCAGCGGAGTTCGGCAGGGGAGGTCAAGGGGGAGGAAGACAGAAACAGAGCACTATGGAAGGAAAGGACTCAGCAGTGGTGGTGACCTGCAAGGGGTGTGCAATGTTTGTTTTCCTGCCGGAGATTGACATGGCCTACACGTGCAACAGGTGCAAGCTGGTCACACTGTTGGAAGAAAAGGTCAGAGGACTGGAGCAGCAAGTGTCAACCCTCAGGAGCATAAGAGAAAGCGAGGAGTTCTTAGACAGAACGGTGGATCTACAGCACCAAAGCACAGTACAGGAGCCAGAAGGGCAACGGCAGGAAGAGGCGGAGTCGGAGACTGCAGAGGCAAGGGAAAATAACGCAGGGGGAACTCCCTGGAAAAGGGTGACTGTTAGGAGCAGAAGAACTACAAGACACTCTGCGCCTGTGGAAGCAGTGGAGCTATGGAACCGCTTCCATGTACTTGAGGACGAGAGCAGAGGACAGCCTGCAGAGGACGGATTACCGGGCACCCAACGTGACAGCGAGCAAGAGGCTGAGGGTCAGTCAAGTGGAGGCAATCAAACCAAGGCCTACAGCAAGAGGAAGAGAAGAGTACTCGTAGTGGGAGACTCCCTCCTGCGGGGGATCGAAGCCAAAGTATGTCGCGAAGACCCATGGACTCGCCAGGTGTGCTGTCTCCCTGGGGCACGGATTAAGGATGTGACAGAGCAGCTGCCGAGGCTCATGCAGCCCACCGACACATACCCCTTTCTTCTCTTCCACGTGGGTACAAATGATACTGCCAAGCGGAGTTACAAAGAAATCACGGCAGACTTTGAAGAGCTGGGAAGGGAACTCAAGAACTTCGGGGCCCAGATAGTTTTCTCATCCATCCTTCCAGTACTTGGAAGAGGCATAGAAAGGGAAAGAAAAATACTCCGAGTGAATGACTGGCTACGAAGGTGGAGCCGACGTGAGGGATTTGGATTCTGGGACCACGGGCTACACTTCCTGGAAGATGGACTGCTGGCAAAGGATGGGTTGCACCTCACAAGGACTGGGAAGAATGTGTTTGGCCACAGCATGAGGAACTTAATCAGGAGGGCTTTAAACTGAATCCAACAGGGGAGGGAGACATAAACTCGGGGGTACCAATGGAAGAAGGCCTCTATGCCACAATGGAGAGAACAGCTCCCGCGGTGCCCATTGATAGTCTACCACAAAATGTAGGGGGAAAGTCGGACTATAAAGCACATAGTCTTCAATGTCTCTATACTAATGCCCGGAGTATGGGCAATAAACAAGACGAACTTGAACTCTTGATACATGAGGGCAAGTACGACTTGATAGGGATAACTGAAACCTGGTGGGATGACTCCCATGACTGGAATACAGCAATTGAAGGGTATAACTTGTTCAAAAGGAACAGAAGCAACAGAAAGGGAGGTGGAGTTGCACTGTATGTTAAAAATACGTATCTCTGCACAGAGATACAGGAAGAGGAGCTTGGCAGCCCCATTGAGAGCATCTGGGTTAAAATAAAGGGGGCAAAGAATAAAACGAACATGGCGGTTGGAGTCTACTACCGACCACCCAATCAAGGAGAAGACGAGGATGGAACTTTTGAAAAGCAAATTGCCATTGTTTCAAGGAAGCACGATGTGGTAGTAATGGGTGACTTCAATTTCCCTGATATCTGTTGGGAGACTTATTCAGCCAAACATGGCCCCTCCAAGAAATTCCTGAGCTGTGCTGCTGATAACTTCCTCCTACAGAAAGTGGAGGAAGGAACTAGAGGATCGGCTATCCTTGACCTGATTCTAACCAACAGAGACGAGTTAGTGGATAAAGTGGCAGTTTCGGGAACTCTGGGGGAAAGTGACCATGTTATACTTGAGTTCTTGATTCTAACAGAAGCAAAAGCTGAGTGTAGCCAAACACGTACCCTGGATTTTAGGAAAGCCAATTTTAACAAACTCAGAACAATGATTAGTAAGATCCCATGGCAAGTGACTCTCACGAGAAAGGGAGCCCAGTAGGGGTGGGAGTTTTTAAAAAAGGAAATTTTAAAGGCACAATTGCAAACAATTCCCACAAGGAAAAAAGGCAGAGGGCAACAGAAGAAGCCAATGTGGCTTCACAATAAACTCAAAGATGACCTGAAAACAAAAAAGGACACGTATAGGAAGTGGAAGGAAGGACAGGCTACAGGGGAAGAGTACAGGCAGGTAGCACAGAACTGCAGGAATAGTGTCAGGAAGGCTAAAGCTGAGAATGAGCTAAGGTTAGCGAGGAATGCTAAAAGCAACAAAAAAGCTTTCTTCAGATACATGCACAGTAAAAGACAGAAGAAACAACTGGTGGTTCAACTACGCAATGAGGATGGCAAATTGATAACAGAAGACAAAGAAAAGGCAGAAGTGTTCAATTCCTACTTCGGCTCGGTCTTCTCCCAAAAGAGGGTCTATGACCCCCCTGGCAAACCTGAAGTGCAGACTGAAGGGGCAGAATTGCAGCTTGAGATTGATAGGCAAATGGTCAAGGAGCACCTGATTACTCTGAACGAGTTTAAATCTCCAGGGCCTGATGAGCTGCATCCTAGAGTAATAAAGGAACTGGCAGAAGAACTCTCAGAACCACTGTCTATTATCTTTGAGAAATCATGGAGGACAGGTGAAGTGCCAGACGACTGGAGGAGGGCAAATGTTGTTCCCATCTTCAAAAAGGGCAAGAAGGAGGAACCTGGGAACTATAGGCCAGTCAGTCTGACATCAATCCCCGGGAAGATTTTGGAGCAGATTATAAAGAAGTCAGTCTGCAACCACCTTGAAAACAATGCAGTGATTACTAGAAGCCAGCATGGATTTGTCAAGAACAAATCCTGTCAGACTAATCTGATCTCATTTTTTGATCGGGTAACCTCCCTTGTGGACTGTGGGAATGCTGTGGACATTATATACCTGGACTTTAGCAAAGCTTTCGACAAAGTGCCTCATGATATCCTGATTAGTAAGCTAGCTAAGAGTGGGCTAGATGGAACAACTATCAGGTGGATCCACAATTGGCTAAAGAATCGGAGTCAAAGAGTGCTTATCAATGGTTCCTTCTTAAACTGGGGAGAGGTAACGAGCGGGGTACCACAGGGCTCGGTCCTGGGCCCGGTGCTCTTCAACATTTTTATTAATGACTTGGATCAGGAGGTACAGGGAATGCTTATCAAATTTGCAGATGACACAAAGTTGGGTGGAACAGCTAATACTCTGGAAGACAGAAACAAAATTCAAAGTGACCTCGATAGGCTGGAGCGCTGGGCCGAAAACAACAGAATGAAATTTAATAGGGATAAATGCCAAGTGCTGCACCTAGGGAGAGGAAACCAAATGCAGAGTTACAGAATGGGGGACACTTGGCTCAACAATACTACAAGTGAGAAGGATCTTGGAATTGTGGTAGATCACAAACTGAATATGAGCCAGCAATGCGATGTGGCTGCAAAGAAGGCAAATGCAATTTTGGGCTGTATTAATAGAAGTATAGCTTCCAAATCGCGGGAAGTGATAATTCCCCTTTACTCGGCACTGGTTAGGCCTCATCTTGAGTACTGCGTCCAGTTCTGGGCACCTCACTTTAAGAAGGACATAGACAAACTGGAGAGGGTTCAGAGGAGGGCAACAAGGATGATAAAGGGACTGGAAACAAGGCCCTATGAGGAGAGACTGAAAGAACTGGGCATGTTTAGCCTTCAGAAGAGGAGACTGAGGGGAGATATGATCGCACTCTTCCAGTATTTGAAGGGATGTCACACAGAGGAGGGCAAAGATCTCTTCTCGTTCATCCCAGTTTGCAGGACACGGAATAATGGGCTCAAGTTACAGGAACCTAGATTCCACCTAAACATCAGGAAAAATTTCCTGACTGTCAGAGCAATAAGACAATGGAATCAACTACCTAGGGAGGTCGTGGGCTCTCCCACTCTGGAGGCATTCAAGGTGCAGCTGGACAGACATCTATCAGAGATGCTTTGACCTAGATTCCTGCATTGAGCAGGGGGTTGGACTCGATGGCCTTGTAGGCCCCTTCCAACTCTACTTTTCTATGATTCTATGATTTTGCTTGCTCTTTGTTTCTTAGTTCTGTAGGATCAACAGCTATGAGCAGCCTAGTCATTTTCTGAAAGCATCTTCCAGAACATACATAAAAGTCAGACATTATTTTCTTATGTACATCTTAGCACTCTGTATATTTATTTTTATATTTATATTTTACTAGCTGTTGCCTGCGGCTTCGCTCGCATGGATTTTAGGATTTGGTACAATTGTTTTTAAAAGAAACATGATGGCATGGAATCCCAGCTCCCCTGGGACTACCAGCTCCCCCGGGACTGCACAATGAAATCCCAGCTCCCCCCCTGGACTACCTGCTCCCCCCCGGGACTACACAATGAAATCCCTGCTTCCCCCCACCCGGGACTACACAACAATGAAATCCCAGCTCCCTCGGGTCCACACAACAATGAAATCCCAGCTCCCCCGACTACACAACAATGAAATCCCTGTTGTCGTTCCCCGGGACTATGCAACAATGAAATCCCTGCTTCCCCCCGCCCCCCCCGGGACTACACAATCAAATCTCTGTCTGCCCCCCAGGACCACACAATGTAATCCCTGTTCCCCCTCCCCCTCAGGGCTACCCAACAATGTAATCCCAGCTTGCCCCCCCCCCCAGGACTACCCAACAATGAAATCCCAGCTCCCCCCTCCCTGTGTATGCTGCAGTGCATATGAACATTCTGTTTTGACGTAGGAGAGATTTGCATATCTGCTCCTGATTGGGCCCCTGTGGCGCCAGTTCATACGAACATTCTAAATGTCGTTGGAGTGATTTGCATAACCGCTCCTGAATGCCCCCTGCGAACATTCCAAGTGACGCCATTGACTCTCATCTATTTTGGGCCATACAGGCGCAGTGATGGGTTTTTCGGAGATTTGAACCCGCCAGTCTTTGTCCTTGGGTGATGGAGAGTATGTGTACCAGGTTTGGGGCAGATCCATCCAACCGTGTAGGAGCCTATGCGACGCACGCAAATGCCCGTACACACAGACACACTGACACACAGACACAGGATTCGTGACGTCCCACACACAACAGTCATTCTCTGACTGAAAGTGTAGCATTTAGGCTGGGTGCTGGCAGCCAAAAACTTTTCTGACAGAAATATCTGATCTTAAAGGAAAATCAGGTTAATCCAACGTGATGAAGAGTGACCGTGCCAAGTTTGGGGTAGATCTGTCAGAACGTGATGGAGCCTATGCGACGATGCCCCCCACACAACAGTCATTCAGTCATTTAAAAAGTTTCCCTCCCTTTTCACCCCCTCAGAGAACATTCTAAATGGCCTAGGGGAGATTTGCATACCCACCCCTATTGGCCCCTGCAGGAATTCATACGAACATTCTAAGTGTCGTATGGGCTATTTGCATAACTGCTCCTATTGGCTCCTGCAGCAATTCTGAGGTGAGGCCGATTTGCATAAATGCTGCCCTGTTGTTTTGCCCATAGGAGATATGAGAGTGGGGCGATTTTGCCCCCTTTTTTCACCCCTTAGGGACGGAATTTCCAAAAATCCTTCCTTAGTGGGGCTCTATGTCATAAAAGCAAAATTTCACATTCCTAGATTAAACGGTTTGAGCTGGGCGTTTATGAGTCAGTCAATCAGTCAGTCAGGACACTTTCTTATATATATATATATATATATATATATATATAATATTTATACCCTGCCTTTTTTCCTGCAAGGAACCCAAGGCAGCTTACATAATCCTCCTCTCCATTTTTATCCTCACAACAACCCTGTGAGGTAGGTTAGGCTAAGAGTCAGTGACTGGCCCAAAGTCACCCAGTGAGTTTCATGGCCGAGCGGGGACTCGAACCCGGATCTCCCGAGTCCCAGTCCAACACTCTCATCACTACGCCACACTGGCTCTCTGTAGTGCTTTTGTAGAAGTTAGTGTTAATTTAATTATGTGAGACAAATTGCTTCTTCTTCTTTTTTTTTTTTACTGCCTGTCATTTATGTACTAGCTGTAATGACATTTTGCTTAGAGTATTTTAATTTTCCTTACAACTCCCAGTGGATCATGTCTTGGTGATCTTCAGATCAGATTGCTATAATGCGCGGAATGTGGTATTGCCCTTGAAAACCGTCCGTGGTGGCATGCATGGTTATGAAGTGGTGCTTGCCACATGGAGCATATGACACCGGTCCATAGGTGAATCTGAAACCTACAGCTGTCTACTCTGGTTCATTCAGTTCAATACGGTGTACTCCCAGGTAAGAGTGTATAAGATGACAAGTTTAATTGGCTACCATTTGTTTCCTGGGCATTGTTGCAAGGTTCTGGCTGTAAATCGGGTGTGTGTGTTATTTTGGCCTATAACAGATGTTTTGGCCTAGAACTCCCATGACCCCTTACCATTGGCTATGGTGGCTAGGGCTGATGGGAGTTGTAAGCCAAAACATCTGGAGGGCCACAACTTGCCCACCCCTGCCATAAATGGTCCGGGACACAGGATACTTAAAGGGCCCCAAACAGGTCACCACTCTCAGCCTAACCTATCTCACAGGGTTGTTGTGAGGATAAAATGGAGAGGATGATGATGATTATGTAAGCCGCCTTGTGTTCCTTGCAGGAAAAAAGATGGGGTATAAATATAATAAATAAATAAATAAATAAATAAATCTGTTCTGACTCCTTCTGAGGCTAATATCCACTAAGGATAGGCCATTTTCAGTGGTAGCCCCTTGATTATGGAACTCTCTTCAGTCATGAGGGTCACTGATCCATTAGGTACTGGGTTTTAAAAGGTCCTCTCCCTGTTCCTGGCAGCTTTTGAGAGGGAGAAGGCTTGACTCTTTTCTGCTGCTGTGGTCTATTTTTGCCTTGCTGGTGTGTGTTATTATTTGGTTGGTTTTATGTGGGACTGAATTGAGTTGGTTACAAAGTTGGACCTGCAAAAAAAAATGTTGCAGTGTGGAATGCAGGTTTCCAGCCACTGTATTCCATCCCCCCACCCTGGTTTTCTGTTCCCCCCCTAACAGTCAGTCAGCATCTTGTGCCCACTGAGCACGCTCAATCCTCATGGGTTGCTTATGGGTGTGTGTGTGTTGCCTCCTGAGGATTCCCCCTGCAAGAATTGTTGTGCTTCTGCAAGCCTTTGGGTTCCTCCAAACTTGTTGGCAGTGGCACCTCACCTCCCTCTTGTGCAGGGATGGTGCCATTATGTCTACCAGCACTTGGAGAACTGGGACTACATATATGATGTTTCTATTTTTCTTGTATGATTTCATGGATTAACCTCTTTGCAGGTGGAAGGGTGGATTACAAATGTTTTAAATAAATAAGAAACATACCATAATGATATTCTTCATTTTTCAGCAGGGCTAAATCCACACAGTGGCTTCCCCCCAGTAATGGATTCTATGCAAGCTTTTGCTATCAGTACCACTGCAACTTAAATATAGTGAACATTTCAAATTCAGATGATTTTAATTGGCACCACAGACCAGATTATACACTGTGATTTGTGTGTGTGGGGTGGTGGTGTCATGCTCATTTGCCATGTTTTGGTGGGAGAGAGGAAGAGGGAAGCAAGAATCTGACAACACAAAGAAATGATCAGACTGACAGCAGTCCAGGCACAAATCACAGGGCATTATAAATATTGCTCCAAATGACAACAAAGGAAAAATTGGAATGCTGCTTGTTTGACTAGCTGTGTTCAGCACAGATTATTTTGTGGCTTTCACACTGACTGTTTACAGTGAAACTGGAAATCCTCTATACAGTGAGGATCAGCTAGGAGCCTCAAGATGCATCCTCTGGCGTATTCCTGTAGATTGTCATAGTGATACTGCAGAGTAATCTACTACATGCACTTTTAAATATTTAAATAACAATGGGATGCTATTTATCCCCTTATTTCATTTGGACAGACATTTTGATGACACCGAAGATAACAATAGCATAATTTCAGTGCCATAGCTCAAACCAGGGGTGGGGAGAAGGTAGTTCTCCAGATGTTTTGGACTTCAATTCCCAGAAGCCTTTGACAGCATGGCCAATGGTAGGAATGCTGGGAGTTGCTTATTCAGTTCAAAACAGCTGGAGAACTACTTTCTCTCCCACCCACCCCCGCCTCAAGGGATTCATGAAAACAAGGTCCGTAATTGTAGATCCAAATCTTCAGGGGAACATGTGGGGAGAGTTGGTTGCTTAATGGCAGAGCACATGTTTTGCATGTCCAAGGTCCCAGTTTCACTCTCCAACATTTGCAGTTACAGCCTCTCTGTGCCTCAGACCTTGGAGAGACGCTGCAGTTGGATGAATATAGGAATAGATGGACCATTGGTCTGACTCAGCATAAGGCAGCTCATGCATGTCACATAGTACCACCTTAGAACATGAGGGCAGGTCACTTGTTACAATGTGCCTGCTTCGAGACATCCCCGCCTGTGGAAGTGCACAATTTGGATGTGAGAGTACTTTCAAACAAATGATCCCCTATGTGCCTTCTGGGATAGTACAATGGCAAGGAGACCTGTACTATGTGTCCAATGTAACATTTGAACTGGCTCTAATTCTTGCATGTTGTGATATACAGTACTTTCTTTGCTTGGACCTGAATACTATATACAACACAACCTTGCTTATTCAGGGGTATGATATATGTGTGATGGACTCATGAAATGTTGCATGATCATGACATAAACATGAAGTCAGAGAGATCACATGCTTTAGCTAATCACCATAGCCATGACAATGGCTTGTATCAATTATTTATTTATTACTCAAATTTATATACTGCTTTCCACAGAGGTATCAAAGTGGTGAAGCATCCTATAGTTGGCTGGAGGATGCTGGGAGTTGTAATCCAACACATCTGGAAGGTTGGGGAAGGCTGGTCTAAGAGTTAAACATACACACAAACAAACAAACAAAAAACAGTCTCCAGGTTATACTTAAATGAAGCTACTGAACCTCCATGTAAAAGTTCTGATGGGTGAGGGGAACACATGATTTTAGAGGTGATACAAATTGTAAGGTGGTAGTCTCCGTAAAATATATAATTGTAGGGTACAAGCTTCATTGCAAAGAATGGACTGGGGTGGCAAGATATTTGCTTTAATGGTTTTTGGCATACCGGTAGTTTATTTTAGGGGAGTACAACTTGCGGCCTTCCAGATGTTTTGGCCTACAACTCCCATGACCCCTCACAATTGGCTATGCTGGTCAGGGTTGATGGGAGTTATAGTCCAAAACACAAGTTGCCCAGCCCTGGTTTATTTTTTAAGGACAGAAGATGTAGGGATGGGTGAGGATTTCATTTCAGTTCATCCTTTTGATAAGAGTTTGCAAAATCCACACATGCCTGTATATATGGGGTGGAAAGAACTTGAGGTTCAAAAAATCTGAATATGGGAGAAATTGAAACTGACAGATTTGTCCATCCAGGCTCAGGCTTTGGGTTCTTAGCTCTTAAAAGTCAGGGTTTGCATCCCTGTGCATTCAACCTTGTTAGTGCTTAATTAGGGTTGCCACCTCTCCCCCCCCAGGGGCTCCTTATCTTTAACAGCAATATGGCAGGCAGGTAAACATGGTCCTCTCCATGCTGGGAACAGCTGTGCCTATTGAATTTGGCCAGTGCAGATGGGTGAGAATGTCATTTCAGTCAAGTTTTGATAAGAATCTACCAAGGTTAATAAATTACGGGAGTGGCGATGGCTCAGTGGTAGAGCACATGCTTTGCATGCAGAAGGTCCCAACCCCTGGCATCTCCAGGTAGGGCTGGAAAACCCCCTGTCTGAAATCCTGGAGTGCCACTACCAGCCAGTGTAGACAATACCGGACTAGATGGACCAAGGGTTTGACTCAGCATAAGGCAGCTTCCTACGTTCCTCATATTTGGGATGGAAAGAGCATGGGACTAAATAAATTCAAATGCGTAAGAAACCAAAAACTGACAGATTGGAGTAGGACAGAACAGAGACAACGGAACCCCTCTTTGTAGTTTTTGTTGTGTTTCCAATGCTACTAGAGCAGAGAGATCCTGTAGCACAGTGGCTAAAACACTGAGCTGAGATCACCGATTCAAATCTCTGTCGTCCTCCCCCCCCCCCCGTTCTGCAGGGGAAGAATCATGCCTCCATGTGATCTGCCCACCTTATGCACAATGTGAAGTGTTTCATGGGAGGAAGGGTGTGTGCCTACATTGCCTAGTAAGTGTGTGGTAAGGGCTACAGTGAAATGTGCAGGCAGGGCCGGCGCTACCGCTAAGCAAACTAGGCGGTTGCCTAGGGTGCGCTGCTGAAGAGGGCGCGGAAACGCTGCGCTCCTCTTCGCTGCCGCTGCGCTGCCCCCGCCAGGCCTCCGCTGCGCCGCCTCCGCCTCTCCGCCCGCCGCTGCCGCGCCTCCCCCCGACCGCCCACCGCCGCCACCGCGCTTCCCCCCGCCCGCCCGCTCGCCGCTGCGCCTCCCCCGCCCGCCTGCTCGCCACTGCGCCTCCCCCGCCCGCCCGCTCGCCGCTTGCCGGCCCTCCCCCTGCTCCGCCCGCTTGCCCGCTCTGCTCGCCCGCTCGCGCTGCGCCTCACCCCGCCCGTCCCACGCCCACCCACTCGCCGCTGCACCTACCGCCGCCATCGCCACACCCCCGACCCCCCGTCACCTACCTTCTCCGTGTCGCGTCACTTCCGGAGCCCCGCCCGCGTTGTTTTGGCGGGAGGAACCAGGGCAACAGGGCTTAAACAGCCCTGTTGCCATGGTTTCCCCGGCAAAAAACAGCGCGGGGGTCCCGTCGCATCACTTCAGGAGGAGGAGGAAGAGGAGGCAGCAACAGCAGCCGCCGCCGCCGCCAGGGCGGTGTGTGTGTGAAGGTAGGTTGGTGGTGGCGGCGCAGGGTTTTTTTTTGCAGAGCAGGATTGCTTTGGAGAGGGGGGGGCGCTAAATATTATTTCGCCTGGGGCGCCAAACTGCCCTGCACCGGTCCTGTGTGCAGGTGTAAACCTGTGGCTCATGCTGGCTCAGCTTGTCTGAGTGCGGAAAGCTAAGCAGGGTCAAGCCTGGTTATTACTTGGATGGGAGAACCCTCCTCTAGTTGCCTGCATTGAGCAGGGGGTTGGACTCGATAGCCTTGTAGACTCCTTCCAACTCCATGATCTATGAAATCTATGAAATTGGCCCTGTCTCCCTAGGTTGTGGCCGTGGTTTTCTACAGAATGCTCAAAGAACGGCAACTTTTCTGCACATGGGGTTGCATAGTCCAGCAGCTCTTCCTTGTTTGCTGTTTGAATTTCAAGTGCTTGATCAAACTTACACATCCACAGCAATTCCTTTTCCAGAAGGAAAAAAATCTCATTGAATAGGTCCTTGATCCTGCATTCTAGGACTGAGGCAGTTTTCTATTGATCTCAGGAGGAAGGCTGGCTTGAGCCAGACACTTGTAGATACAGACAACGGGTACAAAATGCATGATTGGTTATGCCTCTAATTTCTAGTCATGTAGGAGAGTCTGACATTTAAAGACTGGGCAACATACTAGATGGTGCATTGCTCAGAGCCTTCTTATTGTGATAGAAGCTACATAGATTAGATAACCCCTCAAAGTCTTCCTTCCTTAATATTTATTTATTTATTATAATGCACCATCTAATTGCACTAATGCAATTTCTTAGATTCCAAAGTGTTTGCTGCTAGTCCCACAAGTGAATTCTGCCAGTTCTGCCAGTTCAGCTCTGATGCATTTGTAAGTTTCATTATTCTGTATTCTAAAGCTCTTCCACCCACCCTGTGAGCTTCATCTGAAGCTCACAATTCTCAGAGGACAGAGCTCTGGCTATATAGACCCTGGTTTCTTGCCCTCATCACCAGCATGGGTATACCTACCTTTGTCAGTGAACAGCTGGAATTCACCTCCTATCATCCAGAAGAAGTGGGCCCCTATTTGAGCATCCTCTCAAATGGCCCAACTTGGGGAGAGGTTAGAGGAACTGGAACATAATTCATCCTTCCTCTTCCCTGTTGTCTGCCCCCTACCTTCCTCACCATCCATCTGCTTTCTTTGGCTGCTGCTCCCTTCTCCCAGCATGCACCAGGGGTGCATGACATCACTGTGATGTCAGTACTCATCATCACTTGCAACCCAACTCTGTTCACAGCCAGCTGATTATACTGCAGGGACACCAAAGAGTCCCTACAGGTGCACTATATCTAACTGAACAGAGACAACTGTGTCTCCTTAAAGAGTCAGTAAGTGAGGACCAACTGCAATGTACAGAGTTCCTTCCCTGTGGCAAGTCCCCACATTACCCAGTAAGCATATGAACACAGGAACCACATGGCCAGGGCCAAATGTGTGGCTCCTTCCCACCCAGTCATCATCTTGTTCTTTCCCTGCTGGGTGATGATCCAATAGGAAAGAAGAACACAATGAAGAGGTGACCTTGAAGGTGGGCTGAAACAATATATGGGAAAGACAGATTGTGAAAGTTATGTCATCTAGGATAAAGGAGAATTTCTATAAAATAATATGGAGATGGTACCTACTCCAGTAAGATTAAATAGAATAGAGAACAATTGCTCCGCACTTTGCTGGAGAGGATGTCAGGAAATAGGCACATATGCTCATATGTGGTGGAGTTGTAAAAATGTTCTGGAATTTTGGCGAGAGGTTTTTACAGAAATATCGGAAATTATTGGTATTAATCTAGAGGTCTGTCCTAAACTTGCTTTGTTATCAATAACCGATAAAATCACTTGTGCCCAAAATACGAAGGAACGAATTGTAAACTTGTAAACTGCGGCTAGGTTAATGATAGCGAGGAAATGGAAAGTACGACACGGTTTTCTAATAACTGATTGGTATAAGGAAGTTTGGGGTATAGCCCTAAATGATAAACTAACTTGTAGTATCAAATGCAAACAGGGACAGTTAAAGAAGAATAATTTTATGGATATATGGAATCAATTATTAGACTATGTATTAATAAAGGGGAAGGGGAGTATGCCTTGTCAGAATATGTTATATTTTTGGAATGTGGAATTCAATTGATTAAGGGGATGGATGTATATTAGCTGGTCCCTAGGCGTGTGGGGGGTGCACCCTATGATTTATTTTAGTTGTATGCTTGTGTTTTATAGTTTTGTATGTAGTTTATAATAACTAATTTTTTATTTTATTTTTTATTTTAAAGAAGAACAGTACAATGGCTCATCCCTGCCTTATTCCTGCGTTGAGATATTTACTGTTCAGGGCACTGAGCACAGGGAAATGACTCACACTGGTAGCAGTTGGTGTGAATTGGGCCTGAGAATAGTAGTGACACTGTCTATGTGACAAGGTATACAAATTGGACCTTTTTATAATCAATTACCTGTGCACTTCAATCTCCGGTAAAGATTTTCAAATGTTTCAGAGGCTAATAGAAATCTTCTATATAAAACCCCTTCCTACAGAGTCAAATCATCAGTCCATTCTCCCTCACCCAGTATTTCCCACTCCAAGGCCTCAGGTGAAGACTTTTCCCAGAAGCCTCTGCTACCTGAGAGCCTGTGAACCAGGCAGTGACAATGCCCAAGAATTGAACCTAGGAGGCAGGACCAGTGCAGGGCAGTTTGGCGCCCCAGGTGAAATAATATTTAGCGCCCCCCCCTCTCCAAAGCAATCCTGCTCTGCAAAAAAACACACCCTGCGCCGCCACCACCAACCTACCTTCACCCCCCCCCCGCCCTGGCGGCGGCTGCTGCTGCTGCTGCTGCTGCTGCCTCCTCTTCCTCCTTCTTCTGAAGTGACGCGACGGGACCCCCGCGCTGTTTTTTGCCGGGGAAACCATGGCAACAGGGCTGTTTAAGCCCTGTTGCCCTGGTTCCTCCTGCCAAAACAACGCGGGCGGGGCTCCGGAAGCGACGCGAACGCTGAGAAGGTAGGTGACGGGGGGGTCGGGGGGGTGGCGATGGCGGTGGGAGGCGCAGCGGCGAGCGGGCGGGCGGAGGCGCAGCGGCGAGCGGACGAGCGGGCGGGCGGGGGGAGGCACGGCGGCGGCGGGCGGGCGGGCGGGACGGTGGGGAGGCGCTGGCAGTGGCGGGCGGAGAGGCAGAGGCTTGGCGGGGGCGGCGCAGCGGAGGCCTGGCGGGGGCGGCGCAGCGGCAGTGAAGAGGAGCGCAGCGTTTCCGCGCCTTCTTCAGCCACGCGCCCTAGGCAACCGCCTAGTTTGCCTAGCGGTAGCGCCGGCCCTGCTAGGAGGACTTATTTGCATGCAAAGCGTGTGTTCTGCCACTGAGTGATGGGCCCTCCCCAGAACTTCATTTACTGGTCCCATTTCTACCACAGAAGGCAATTTCAATCTGAACTCAGTATTTCTGAGCCAAAGTCATCTTTACTGCACCTGAACTCAGTTTGGCCCACTGCACAGAAATGTGGAAGTAATCCCTGGGCTTTTGGAAGGAGAATGCCTTCTTTTCCCACTCTAGAGGACTGACAGCATTCATGCAACATCTTGTACTCTTACCCCTGACAGAGAGCACTCTATTAGCTCAGCATGCTTCAGGGCTGCCCTCCTCATAGGTCATATTATTCCTATTAACACTCATCAGAAAGTCCCTCAAACTCTCAATCCTTGCTAGTTTCTCTGCCTTTTTATACCCTAAGCCACATACCCATATAAGCCTTTGTAGCCTTGCCAGGCCAATGGTCATTTCCCTTCTCCGAGCTGAGTGTGATTCCCTATGCCAGGCCAGCCTTCCTCACTTGGATGCCCTCCAGATGTGCTGGACTGTAAACTCCCACCATCTGCAGCCAACATGCTGGCTGGGAATAATGGGAGTTGTAGTCCAACACATTTGGAGGGTGGAAGGTATGGCAGGGTGGGGAACTTGAGGCCTTCCAGATATTGTTGGGCTTCAAATCCCATCAGCCCCAGCCAGCATGGCCAATGGTCATAGATGATGGGAGTTGTAGTCCAACATCATCTGGAGGGCCTCAGGTGATCCACCCCTGAGGTAGGGTAAGGCTGCAGTACTTTGTCCAGCAGGGCTGCCACACCTGCCACCTCCTTCTGGCTTAACCTGCAGCTAGACAATATGGCCCCCCTCTTCTGGTTCTTCCCTGACAGTCACACAGGCCCAGGTGACTTTCCCCTTTGGATACCTTGCAGCAGGTGAAGAAGAATTCACACCGAGGGCTTGCTCTTAAGAACTGGCACTCTCACCTGTATGGAGACACTGCTGTAAGAACCTCCAATGACACCTGCAATGAGCAATGGGATATTTTCTTGAATCGCGTACGACCCGTCAGGACACATATACTCTGCTTCATCCACTTTAGTCAAAGAAGCCCTGACAAACTCCAGGGACTGTTCCAATGCATATGTGTCCCGTGAGCAAGTATCCAAAATATGAACACCAAGCTTAATTCCTGGGAGCAAGTAGCTGTCCCTGTTGATCTCATCAATTGCAAATAACATTGCCTCCAAACGCTGGATACCTCGGTCTTCATTGATTCTCCCACATTCATCCGCACCAGAGCCCTTTTCCTTAATTGGGAACAGACCACCAAAAACCAGGTCTCCTTCAATCTTAATTTCTTTCCTTATAAAGTTGTGGTCACCTAGAGAAAGAAAGACACCTTTGGAAAACAAAGCCAGCGCAAGCACATGGAGCTTTGCCAACATCTTCACCGGTCCTGTTCTGGCAGCTCTAAGAAACATCCGTAGGAATGCTAGAGATCTTCATTCCTTCTAGCATGTGGTCTCGCAGTGTGATGTGCCATCCCATCAACAAGGGAGGAGCAAGCCAGCCAGATCTTCCATCAAATCTCTAAAGGATGAAAAGGATTACAAAAGGCTGAAAGTTAGATGGTGGCTTTTCCTCACTGAAAACATCCTGAGTTGGGGTTGGATCCAGATTTATTGTTCCATAACTTTGTCATGGCTAAGTGATGTCCCATTGATTTCAATGGGTTGTCTCTTAGGCTCATTGAAATCAATGCGGCATAACTGAGTCATGACTAGCTTAAGTCCCATGGGTAACAGTGGCTCTTTTCTAAGTATGTGTAAATTTGGACCCAAGCCTTGGTTTTTAAGGATTCATAGGACCTTGTCCCATGGTGGTGGAGTAGGCATGCACCCCATCCCTTCATCAGGCATCTCTTGAACATGATGCATGAGGAGGGTGTTTGCATGTTCAGCCCAGTTCACAAGATTCTTCCCCCTCAGACAATGTGTGTGGGGGCAGGCAATGATGGAACTGGGCCATTGTGCATACAGCCATACATGTGAAGCTTTTGCATTGTATGAAGTGGGCCTTTGTCTTTATGTCTTTGTCCAGTGAGTGTGATCTGTCAGCACAAACAAGCTTCAGCTTGAAGATCTCCATTATTACTAGTGCAAAAAGTTGCCAGGGATGAGAAAGGGAACCCTGCATTCAAATAATGTGGGGTGCACATGATGCACACACACCAATGCCTGTTGCCTAACAGATGATCAGAGCTGCTGCTAGCTCTCCCAGTCCCAACCATGTGTTAGTGGACTGTGTATAGAGAGGACCCAGTGTTGGAGTTGATTGAGGAACCTGCTTTCTTCTTCCTGCCCCCATAACTGGATAAGTGGCTTTCTTGCTTATCTTTCTTTTTAAAATTTTATTTATTTATTTATTGTTTACTTTTTAAAAATGTAGTACTTGCAAATATAACAAAAAAGAGAGAAATAACAAAAGTGTTAGTTCACAATAACATTAACAGAAATTCAGCACTCGAATTTTAAATATATAAATTCGTATAAGCAGCCCATATATGATATATCGGATATATCCGAAGAAGAATCGAAGTGAAATCGAAAGCTAAAGGATATATGTTCAAATGTAGAGAGAGCAGTAAAATTCTCAGACCATTGAAGGATAGATGGTGGGTATTTACCTTTCCAAACTTCCAGTAGAAGTCCCTTTGTGACTATGGGCTTTTCTACATGAGACTTTCCCCCCGCCACTTAACTGAGGCTTCTGCTTCTGAATTCTTTGTGGGATTAAGAACAGCTCCTTTACATGTGGTTTTTCCTGGGGGGTTTCTTTCTCTGCCTTTCTATATGTTCCATCACACAGCCACTAGGTGGTGCTGTGGTACAGCAGAATTGCGCAAATACATGAGGGTTTCATGCAACCATTCACAGGTAAGATGTTTTAAAGATGTTTTTAAGATGTTTAAAGATGTTTTTAAGATGTTTTAATGGTATGTGTTGTGTTGTGTTTGGTCTATGTGTTTTATATTTTTTGCTGTTCCCCACCTCGATCTAGACGGAGAGGCGGGTAAGAAATAAATTTTATTTATTTATTTAATACCAGATCTTTAAAAAAGCCATGGAAATGGTTGCAAAGAACGGGAGATGCCCTGGAGGATGACAACATCATGCAGAGCACCTGCAAACTACCTTGAGTGAGCTCACAATAAATGCCTTATGAAGAAAGGCTCTATAAGGGCTCTCAAAATCCACTTTTGGTCACCTTTCTGCTTGGGCATATGAAACATGGATGTAGCAGGGCAAGAGAAGATGCAGGTCTGACAAGTTAACAGGTGCATGACAGACAAATAGGGCATATGCATATTTTTAAAATACATTAAGGGTACAGTCCTAGGGCGATGACCTGGAGGCTTACGGTCATCCAATGCAAAGTGGGAGGAGCGGTGGAGGCAATCTCTGCCTCCCTGTCCTCCCGCCTTGTATTTTTACTAGATGGGCTTTTTTGCCTGTCTAGCTGGAGTGTCTCAGAGAGGGGGAGGGGAGGAGGCTGGAGAGGCGTCAGGATAGCTCCTATCCTGGCCTCTCCAGTCTCCTCCCCTCCTTGCCCCCTTGCCCCCCTCTCCTAGGTCGCTTTCCCAACCTTGGAGAGCAGCCGGCGTGATTCTTTCTGTGCCAGGCTGGGGGGGGGGGTGTCGGAGCTGCAATTCCCAGCTCTGGGGTGGAAGCGCTATCTCTGACCTCAGATCTGGGAATCTGAACTTCCTATGGCTCCTCAGATGCTGCCTAGGGGCCATAGGATTGCACCCTCCCACGTTGGGCTTTTTTCTGTCTAAGCATGCATAGGATTGCGCCCCAAATCAACAAAGGCTTGGATTCCCAGGATACTTCACTTCATGAGTCCTGTCATTTCAGTGGGGCTGGTGCTTTTAAATCCGGGTTATTAAGACCAGGGCAACTTGCTGGTGGAGCTTTGCAAGAAATGGAGTAGGGAGGGGTGTCTGTAAAGTTGAGCAAGACACTGAAGGCACAGGCAGCCCCTGCTCTCGGCCGACGCAACCCCTGCTTTCAAACCCTCCCCTTCTTAGGCTGCAGGGCTGCCCTGCTTGTGGCAGACTACCGGCTTGCGTCAGGGCAGCTGGGTCGCTTTGAAGGCAGGGATTGTGCCGGCCAGCCCCCCCCCCCCAGTGCTGCTAAGGCAGGGCAGTGTTCTCCAACCTTGGGTCCCCAGATGTTTTTGGCCTACAACTCCCAGCATGCCCCAGCCAGCCCCAAGGTTGGAGAACACTGTGCTAGGGAGTCAGCGTGATATCCATCTTGGAAACTGCCCCATTGTTTTATCGCAGCTGTGGGGTACTTCCTCTTTGAGGTACAGCAAAAGTGTTTGGGCAGGGCTCGGATTACTGTTGAGGGGCCCTTAATGAAATCCACAAGCCTCCCCCTTTGATCCCCCCCTCATTTTATCCAGATCATGCTCTCCCTGTAGCTTTCTAAAACAGTAGCTAAGGGGGCTGTCATGAAAGGTAAGGCGGCTGGGCTTCCTCTGCCCCCCCCTCATCCAAGCATTTCATTTGTGCCTTTTTAGTTTAGAAAAAAAGGGCCATGAGAGAGTTCTATAAAATGATGAGCGGTAGAGCAGTATCCTTCTCTCATTATATCAGAACGTGGGGTCAATGGATACAGTTGATCAGTGGTGGGTTCAGGAGGAACAAAAGGAAGCACTTATAAACACACAGGGTGTAGCTTACATCTCACTGACGTCCTTGTCATGAGACATGTTGATGGCTACCACAGGGGTTTTGAACCTAAGGCCCACAAGCAAAATCCAGCACACCTGGGGTTCCAGTCTGTTCCTCCAAGGTTCCCCAGATGGCAATGACCCTTTCCCCTGATCCCACCACCTCTCCCCCAACCACCGATTGCTTGAAATCAACTTTTGCCCCCTTTGCCTTTGGCCCTGCTCCCCTCTGGAATGCCCCCCCCCCGGAGAGCTTCTCCAGAATCGCATTCGGCCCTCAGGCTGAAAGAAGATCAGGACCCCTGGGCTACTAGCTAGCTTTGCAAAAGAGTTACACAATGTCATGCAGGGCAGGTCTACCAATGTCAGTTGGCCACAACAACTACTCAGAGCCTCCATGTTCAGATGCAGTGTACTTTCTGAATATCAGATGCTGGGGACAAGGAGGGAGGGTGGTGTCATTCATGTCTTGTTTATAGGCTTCCGGAGGCATCTGCTTGACTACTGTTGGAAACAGGATATCAGACTACGTGGACCTTGGGTTTGATCCAGACAGGCTATTCTTATTTTGTTTTTATTTTCTCAGGTTTCCCTGGTCTAGCTTCTCTTCCTGCCAGCTTCAGTAGGATTGATACTAATGCTGCCTCCTAGCCAAAAGCTAGTCCCTGGCCTGGCCACCTCACAGAAAATGCACAGCACCAGTGCCTATGAGCCTGTGCCCCTTGACCACACTGGAAGCAAGCACAAACTTTGATATGCTCATAATTCCAGGCCAATTCTGGGTTGTTGTTGTTGTTGTTGTTGTTGTTTCGTCCTTGCTCCTGTTTCTTTAAACTGTACATTTGGAGAGTGCGCCCTCCAAGTAAATCAAGTATGGTAATATTTATATAGAGCACTTTAATAATTGATGGCTGTACTTACCTTTTTTTCCCTTAAAGCAGAATTTATAATGACGATGCTTGCAGGCCTATGTATAATTTAGAAACACTTAGCATTATTTAAAACAGAGTGCTAAGAAATTTAGAGGAGAGAAAATTAAAATTTAACACCAAAAGGAGGAGAAACAAGGTTGTTTGCTTCTGTAGCTTTCTCATCACCCACCCTCACCCACGGGGTCGGGAGGCACAGGAGGACCATCTGCAGGTTTCAAATAGGTAGAAACCCCCCTGTAAAGCGGCTCAACACTTTGAAAATAGCAATGCTGACATACAGCATCAGCTGTAGCTCATCTGAGCACTCAGCGCCTTGCCTGCATGGATGATAAGGGATGTCTCAGCTGGAAACAAGTGTCTTCACTGTTCACTGCAGCCAATCTGCTTTGCTGATCTAGTGTTGTTATTGAACCACTGCAAATACACATCCCCCAAGGTCAAGAAAGACACCTTCTCCTGAGGCAGACCTCCCCAACCTGGTGCCCCCCAGATGTGTTGGGTGACAGCTCCCATCATTGGCTCTACTGACTGGGGATGATAAAGGTTGTAGCCCGACACATCTGGAGGGCACCTGGTCACAGAAGGCTGCCCTGAGGATTACCATGATTCTAATTCTTTCCCAGCTTGCTTCATCGCCCTAAGCTCTGGAATATACCACAGAGTCATCCGGACTCTGCTAAGCAAGAAAGGATGCTCAGGAGCGACCAGGTCAACCACCCTGACCATCTCCATATTCCACAGGTCAATCAGGACTTTGACAGGAGTCCTCCCCCTCTGCAGAGGAGGAAAGCCACTGATAGTCTAAATCTGACCAGGAGGTGATCTAACCATGACAAGGGAATCGTGGTAAGATTCTCCACCCTCAGATCACCCTCTTCCTGCCCTGCTCAGAAAATCAAGTCCACAGGATGTCCAGCCACATGTGTTGGGCCAATGACATGCTGGGACAATCCCATGACTGCCATGGTGGCCATGAAATCCTGAGTTGCCTCTGATCCAGCGGCCTCAGCATGGACATTGAGATCTCCCAGGACCAACAGCCTGGGGGATCTCATCATCACCATCCGAGGCCACCTCTGTCAGCTCAGGTACGGAGACTGCTGGGTAGTGAGGAGTGTTGCACCAGCAGAATCCCTAGTCTGTCCCACTCACCTAAAGCAAGAAACAGACACTCTAGATCAGCACTCAAGTTGAGAGGAAGCCTGGAGAGGGAGATGGAATCCCTGTGACTACCCTGCCCCTCCCGCCCACCTGACTCTTGAGGCTGCCCTGGTGCTGCACCAAGAACTCAGGTGGGCACAGCTGGGAGAGACCCCACCTCCCAGGTCTTGGTTATACACAATAGGTCAGCATCTCCATCCACAATCAAATCGTGAATGAAGGAATCTTACTAGACCCTGGCCTGGTGTTCAGCAGCAGCACCATAGGCCCAAGGCCTGGCTGACAAGACAACCACCATACCCCCAGAGTTTGAGGAGGGACTGGCATGTGGCACAACCAGAAGATGTCTACTCTGGGGGGCCCTGACGTGAGCCACCTCTCTTCGCCTGCCATGCTTTCCACTACCCGAGACCACTGGAATTGGAGCCCTACTTGCTCTCTCCACCAAGCCCCTAACCTCTCCACCCAGGCACATGGTGAGCAGCTCCTCCCAGCCAACACACACACACACCCAAAGAGAGGAAGGAAAGCCTTGAGTGCTGCTTTCTTGGTAGAAAGGAAGGGTACAAATCAAATCAAATTACCTAATAAATAAATACTTAATTTTGGCTGGATCACACCTCTAATTATTAACTAAATGGTCATAGTCCACCATTGTGGTAAATTCCCACACTGAAATGAATGGAATCTACCTAATTGTGAACATGATTCTAAGTATGTTTACTTTGAAGTAAATCCGCCAAGTTCAATGGGATTGCTCTGTAGTGAATGTGCCTCAGAGGCAGAACTGTGCTTATCGAGAGAATGGGAAGTGAAATCCAAGTTCTGTGCTTAGGCAATAAAATTCTGCAGCAAGAATTATGCCAATGGGGAATTTGCATATAATAATTTGGCCTGGCAAAATTTAAGAAGTTAAAAAACAAAACCACAGTGTGCAACATTTAAATAATTCTTCCCATGCCCTAATAGCCCAAGAGGTTTGTGTATACTCCTTGTTAAATACCAGCTTTCAAAACTAGGAGTGGACATCCACAATGTCTCTGCAGCTGCTTTCCTTGCGTTGCTTCTGGGATAGCCTGATCAGTGCTGGAAATTGATTTTTGCGGTTGATCTGGAGCCATTTCTGTCCATTTGCAGTGTGACTTGCTCTCTCCCAGGATCTAATTATTAGTGATTTGACAGACTTTGAAGTATAAAAGCCCCAAGTCAAATTACACAAGTTCGGCAGAAGGAGAGGAGAGGCTCTATTCATGACATCCAGATAATTTGTGAGAAGCCTCAGAGCCAAAGGCTCTCCCTCGCGTTAAGCAGAAGGAGGTGTAGGCTGAATGACAGAATTCTGGGGTACAACTTTATTATTAGATGTTTTAAAGATATTTTAAGATGTTTTAATGATGTTTTAATGATGTTTTAATGATGTTTTTAATGATGTTTTAAAGATGTTTTAATAGTATGTGTTTAGTTTAGTTTATGTATTTTATATTTTTGCTGTTCCCCGCCTCGATCTAGACGGAGAGGCGGGTAAGAAATAATTTTTTAATAATAATAATAATAATAATAATAATAATAATAATAATAATAATAATAATAATACAGGTCAAGGGGCCTTTCATAAAAAAGCCATCTGCCTGAAGTAAACCAGGAGAGAGAGGGTCGGGGGAAGGGAGACTCAGCATAGATCTCTCACTGATGCGTTACTTTACTATTTATGGGAAGCTTCTTATGTGGGGGAGTATTAAAAAAGTAGGGCACCCCTGTAATCAGGAGTGTTATGCTCCAGAATGCTACCCCTCCGTCAACCAACTCATTCTGCGTAATAAGCCTGTGACACCAACCGCCGCCACTACTTATCTGTGACACCTGCTTGTGCCCCCACACTTGTGGAAGCTCTCATTAGCGTGTTTGGCAGGTGTTTCAGTCACCTTACTCTTTAGTTTATACAGCTCCCTTGCTCCTCGAGCTATGGGCCTTTATACTCCGGCCTTGCACCCAGGTCACTATGTTCCCCTCAGGTATCCTGCTTGCTTCCCACCCGGGATTCACAGAAGACTCTCAGCCTCTTACACTCTGCTCTCCTTCCCAATCCCTCAGAGACACACCAGCAATTGTCCCAGGACACTCCCTTCCTTCCACAAACCTTTGGCCCCAACAGCCTTGGCTAACTAGGGTAATGACATCAGTGGTTCATGCTTTGGTCTCCTCTCGCTTAAACTACTGTAATGCACTCTACATGGGGTTACCCTGGAAGACGGTTCTCAAGTTACAGCTGGTACAGAACGCGGTGGCTCACCTGCCGCCAGCATGATCATATCACTCCGGTGCTTAAGAAGTTGCACTGGTTACCAGTTGCTTGTGTTGTGATATGTATCACTTGACCAGCTGCAGCACATTGTTTACACATGGAAGGTACAGTGTGGCTCTGTAAACAGGTCTGTAGTGTCTACACAGAATGTCTATTCTCAGAGGCATGGGAAGCTTGATCTCTGGGAAAGGAACTATGAGCTGGTCACATGGTTTGCATGTTCTGATGACGTGCTAACTTGTTCAGTCAGAAGCCATTTTAAGGAGAAGGATTTCTTCTTCCTTAGTCTCTCTGTTCTTTTACTTTGTTCCTGCAACAATGTAACGCCTTTGCTGAGGTGGAGTGAAGCTCAACTTACTCCACTGGACTTAATGCTTGCTATGCATTTATACTCTGCACATGGACTGTTCTGTAACTAGGAAATGTATGCTCTGTAGAACTTTACTTGATAAGTAAATAAACAGGTAGAATTAGAACCTGTGGTGTTCCAGAGTGTTTCCGGACTCCATGGATTAATCTGCAAGGGGGAAGCTGGAAGCAAGTGTCATTACAAGGGCAGGCTGGGCTGGTGAGGCTGGATCTGACGCTACACACTGCGCAGGGGGGTGAGATCTGTTAAGGTTTGTGTGTGGAATTCCAGGCATCTGTTAGCACACAGATTGGATTATAAATCTCCCAGCACCAACAGCTCCAACAGCTTGCCGAGCCGAATTCAAGGTGTTGGTTTTGACTTTTAAAACCCTACATGGCTCCGGTCCAGTTTATCTCAAGCAGTGTCTCCAGCAACATCAAGTAGGCCGCTCAACAAGATCTGCCACAGACAGCCTTCTCCTTGTTCCATCAGCCAGAGCAGCCAGGCTGGTGGGGACTAGGAAGAGGGCTTTCTCTGTGGCGGCCCCAAACTGTGGAACTCTCTCCCCAGTGACCTCCGCTATGCCCCCTTCTTGATGAGCTTCCACCGTGCATTAAAAATATGGTTTTTCAGGTGAGAATATGGGGTGGGTTAGGATTTTAAAGCTTATTGGTATTTTATATTTTGTTTTATTGTGTTTTTTATATATGTTGTACATTCCCCAGAGTGGCCGGGTCACCAGCCAGGTGGGCGATTCAGAAATATGATAAATAAATAAATAAATAAATTGACCTGAAATCCCGTTATTTCCCTCATTGCCACCTTTCTTCTCCCCCCCCCTCCGAGATTGCTCCCAAAGATGTGTGTGTTCTTTCCCTTAGTCACCCACTGGCACACCAAGGGTTAACAGTAAAACAAAACAAGCTTATTTCTACAGGTAGAAGCAAAAGATACATTCAGTGGCTTATGCTGGCTCAGCTTGTCTGAGTGTGGAAAGCTAAGCAGGGTCAGGCCTGGTTATTACTTGGATGGGAGACCCCTCCTCTAGTTTCCTGCATCGAGCAGGGGGTTGGACTCGATAGCCTTGTAGGCTCCTTCCAACTCTATGATCTATGAAATCTATAAGTGCTTGCTTATCCTATAACAGTTACTATATTTCAACTCCAGGCTGAGGTAACTTCTCCACACAGAGTTTCCTTCTAGTCTTTACTACTGATCTGTGTCCTCGCAATGCCTAACTCTTAAGTGAGAGCACATGAAAGAAAAGGAACAGTTCCAAAGTCAAGTGAAGGTTCAGAATAGCAGACCTACTTTCTGCTGGCACAGACCACTGCATATTAAATGTTATTATATACATAAGAAGCAAATAATGCTATTTATAATCAGTACATAAATATTTTTAACCTTGAGCTTATGGTCTTTCAACACAAACTATTCACCAGGTGGTAATATTCCTAGACCAGGGGAAGGCAAACCTTTTGGGCCTTGGGCAAATTTGGAAATTTGAGACACTGTCCTGGGCACCACCACAAAATGGTTACCATGGACATCTGGCAAAGGACCAGTAACCTGCCCAAAACACTGAGTACAAGGCAGAGGCCGCGGCTGTGCCCTTCCACTAAACTACTCCTTTGAACCCAGTTTTCAGCACCAATGGAAACTGATTTCACAGCAATTCCAGCTGCTGGTAAGAAAATTCTTAACATGTTTTTTAAGTGGGACAGGTGGGGCACCTTGGTGGGCACCAGGAAAGGTGTCTAGGGGTGCATTGGTGCCTGCGGGCTACAGGTTCAGAAAAAATGAAATTTCAGAGGGAAGACTAGAGACAATTATTCTTGCATATGTAGGAGCAATCCCCCACCTGCAGTTTGAAATGGTAATTTCAAAAACAGTTATATTATGATGGTTTGTTTGTCTAGAGCAGTGGTTCTCAACCTTTTTTGCCCCATGCACCCTCTTCACCATATGTCAGAATGTCATTCCCCCCTTTCCAAGATTGTCTGACTTAATCTGTGCCATACAATAAGGTGTGATGTCCTGTAGATTATATACAATCTGTAGAATTGTAATTTGTAGAAAGATCAGTATTCCAACAGTTTGAGTCCATGGTCCCAATCCCCCCCCCCAAACTCTAAAACCCTAGGACATTTATGTATAGGCGGGATATAAATTGAATAAATAAATAAAAATAAATAATAAATAAAATTCCCCCCCTGGGGGGGAATTCCCCCCTGGTTGAGGACCCCTGATCTAGAGTGCTTATCAGAAGATCTGATCAGTGTCCTGATACATTTTTTTTGGAAATCAGATTGACAGTGCAATCCTATACGTGTCTACTCAGAAGTAAGCCCTATTGAGTTCAATGGGACTTGCTCCTATGTAAGTGTTTGCGACCTTATAGGCGTGTGCAAGAAAAGAAATGCTCATTTCATATCTCCATTCATTTTCATTTTAAAGGTTTCATTTGTTTCATTTCCCATTTGTTGGCAGAAGTACCTTTTTTTTTTTTAAAAGAAAAAAAATATAGAGGGGGATAAAATCCCGCAAACAGCCCAGTGATGGGTATGGACTGGTGGGTGAATGGAAAACTAGGAGGGAGTGGAATGAAGTAGATGGAATCCTGACCAGGGAGCACTCCAAGCTGCAACATTTTGTGGCAGCTCCCACTTGTGCTCCTCATTTAGATTTCCATTCATATCTTCCGTATTCCTGCATTTTACAGCCTAAGGCAACCACCAAATATTTCTGCAGGCAAAGTCTTAAGTCATTTAGTTTTTATATTATTCTGTAGTGTCTACATTTTGTTAAAGAAAACTTAAATAAACCTAGTTCCTGTTTCAGAAACATCTGCAGTGTCCGCTGGCAGCCCTGTTCTCTGTGAAATTAGTTCATTCCAAAGCCCAGAAATGTTGTTTGTAGCACTTTTAAAAGAGCAATACTGGAATCTGCCAGGTCTCCCTTCAGCTCTGCCAGTGTCTTCTCCCCGGATACAGCAGGAGAGCCAAATGACATCCTGCCTCAGGAGAGACAGAGGGTGCCTTTTCTGCTACACTGTTGTGGCAATATGGTTGCTTCTCAAGTGATCCTTGCTTGCAAGGTGGCAGAAGCTCATGGGCTGTTGAGATGTCGCAGAAAAATGCATGCTTCCAGAGAGGTCAGGTGTGAACAGCATTATGACTAATACTAGATGATACCAGTGGTGGTGGTGCAAGATGTCCCACTGCCTGAGGCAGGAAGACATGCACTGCTGCTCCTCCCACTGCCGCTGCCACCCTCCCATTCCCCATTTTTGCTCCCCCCAGAATGAGAGATCAGGAGGGTGGCCTTTCTGGAGAGCTGCCCAGGCCTGAATGCCACGCTTTGAGGGGTTCTCGCTCAAAGTGAGGCATTGTGAGGTGGACCTGGAGATGCCACCTGATCTCTCATTCAGGGGACTTTCCCAGAGTGAGAGATTGGGCAGGCTTTCCAGAGAGGCCGCCTGCCAGCTCGGTCTCTCACTCCGGGAGAGTCCTCAAAGTGAGAGATCAGGCGGGTGGGCTGACACTAGGGATGTGCGCGGAGCTCGATTGGGGAGTGGAAGTCCAGTGAACTTGCTGGGCTCGACCCCCTGAACTCCGCTCAACCTACCTTCCCCCCGGCTCAACTCGTGTTCTCATGAGCCGAGCTGGGGAAAGCGACTTCCGGGTTCCGGTGCTATGTTGTTTACACAGAAAATGGCGTAAGATATATGTTAAAAACGGCCTCTTTTTTTGTTTTGTTTTTTGGCCTAATTTGTGCAAACTGTGGCCGTTTTTAATGTATTTTACGCTATTTTCTATGTAAACGACGTAGAGCTGGGGATCCAGAAGTCCGGCAAGCACCTCAGCTGGTGCTTGCACTTGCCTTCCTCACATGCCGCAAGTCGAGATTTATTATGCCATCATAAATTGAAAATAACGAAGGGATTCCTGTCCCCTCCTCCTTCCCAAGCCAGGAGGGGGCGAGGCTTTTGAAGGGAAGGGGGTGGGGCTAGCTAGATTGGGGACCTCCAAGGGCAAGAGGTTTCCCGCCCCTGCTCTATGGGGATTCCACCATGGGGGGGTGCTCTGTCTATGGCAAGACGAGACAGAACCCAGAATATATAATATGTAATGAAACGAAAGCAACATGCCTCTCACGCCCTTCCTCTGAATGGCAACGACTAACTAGCAGCATGGATTTACTTCATCACCATCTTCTCTGTTCTCAGAATCAAGGCCTTCTGGGATGCCAGGAATGTTCAGTATCCCTTTATCGTTCTGTATGAAGGTGGTGTCGGGGCCCTGGTCCTACAATCACACATTCTAGCACTCTGACAGGTGGTTTCCTCAGCATTTCTTCTTTTGTTTTCTCCTAGGTCAGAAACGGAATCCCGGTGATGCTAATATTCAAGGCTTTGACTCTCTCACAGAGAGCTTCAAACGGGAAGTAGGTTTTTTTTTTACTGTGACAATGATGTCCTGTATTTATGAAATCTGTTTTTGGGCTGGGGTTATATAGTACACTCTTCTGAAAACCGATTACCACATTGGCTCCAAACAGCACCTTAATTAAAATTTCATCATGTTTTTAAAGATGGCCTGAAGTGTGCCATTGTTGTCATCAGTATTCTTTCTCAAAATGGACAGTGTTCCATTTTGAATGCTGCTAAGGCAGATGCAGATGGGGGCAGGCCTTGATTTCTCAAGAGGGTCTCAGGCCTGCATGGGTCCTCTTCTCCCATTTGCTTTGGAAGGAAGCTCTGTCCTTCAGTTCTAATTGTGTGGTTGACACGCTGTGTTTGCTCAACAGTAAGGGAAAGGAACTCTGCATATGCTCAGAGGCATTTTATTATAAATTACTTACTAATGGGTGAGGGTGCTAAATAGGCAAGGCTAGAGGAGGTAGGATCAAGGCCAATAGTACTGGTGAGTGTCTCCCCGTCCCCTCCCACTTACACTACTGAAGATCTCTTGCGCCAGGCATTTTGAACCCACGGACTTGCCAACTATAAAATGCATGTCGATACAGATAACAATTTAGGAATGGCCTCCATAGGAACAGTCCAACAAAAGTGAATTGCCACGAAGTGCCACTGAAAAGCAATGAAAATGGGGCTTAGACGCGATTCACGTTAAGTCTTGTTGATTTCAGTGGGACTTAGTGATGAGTCAGTGACCTTTGCTGGATTGGGCCCCATGGGTATACATTGTCACTTTTGCCTGCAAAGTACATAAAAGCAGCAACTGGGAAAGGTCAAGCAACTATTTTGCAGGCAAAGACTGTGATTTATCCATGTAGTGTCCTTTGTACAGGCTGCTCTGTATGCTAAAAAGTATTTCGACTGACTTACGCATTCCAAGGCAGTAGTCACAGAACAATACAATCCAATAAAAACCAATGCAAGAATAAACATGTTATAAAACTAGGTGCTAAAACACAATAGCTCTTTATAAAATGAACCACAAAGTTTTCCCGAGCAGTAGACAGTGTTGTGCTTGAAGGGAGATATCGGAACATTCATGATTATGTGTGACTTTGTGGTAATGGAGATATCGAGGATGTCATGGATTATTTGTTCAGCCCTTCTGTCACTGTATCTGTACATAACATGTCTTTCCCTCAGTTGTGGGGAAGTCAGGATAACTGGAGATCCAGTGAGGTTAAGTGGTTAGAACACCCTTGCCCAACCTGGTGCCCAGGAGTGTTGGACTACAACTCCCAGAATCCCCCAGCAAGCAAGGGAAGGCGAGGTTAGAGTGTTGGACTAGATCTTGGAAGGCTGGTATTCAAATCCCCATTCAGACATAAAGTTCACAAGCTGACCTTGAGCCAATCACACTGGCCTGGTTTGTTTGCACGATCACAGGGTGGTTAACAAGCCACTGTGGCTTGCTAACCACCCTGCACGTGCTGGTTTGTGCCAGCCAGATTTGCATAACTACCCTTACTGGCGCAGCTTCTCATGTCATCCGAACCCAGCGAGGGTGACTTGTTGGGGTGGGTAACAAACCACCCCACAACCTTTAAACAGCCCATGGGTTTATTTATTTAATACATTTTTATACCGCCCAATAGCCGAAGCTCTCTGGGCAGTTTACAACAGTTAAAACCATAAAATACAATATAATATAACTATAAAATGTAAAACCACAGATTAAAACAAACAGCAAAACTAGCAGCAGTTCAAATTACAGTAACAGCATTAAAAAGTACAAGATAAAAATGATTAAGATGATTAAAATGATTAAAATGCCTGGGAGAATACCCTGGCCCGAAGCCGTTTAGGGCTTTAAATGTTAGCACCAGCACTTTGAATCGGGCCCAGAAACAGACTGGCAGCCAGTGCAGATGAGAAAGCACTGACACAATATGTTCACATTGGCCAGTCCCCGTTAACAATCTCGCTGCCTATTTTGGACCAGCTGAAGTTTCCGGACCATTTTCAAAGGCAGTCCCACGTATAACGCATTGCAGTAATCCAAACGAGAGGTTACCAGAGCATGGATAACTGTAGCTAGGCTATCTCTGTCCAGATAAGGACGTAGTTGGTATATCAGCCTAAGCTGATAAAAGGTGCTCTGTGCCACCCACTTCACCTGTGCTGTGCCTCGAGTGACAGTTGTGGATCCAAGAGCACCCCCAAACTACAAACCTGATCCTTCAGGGGGAGTGCAACCCCATCCAGAACTGGTTGAATATCACTTAGCCGGGCAGATGAACCACCCACTAAAAGTACCTCCATCTTATCTGGATGGAGTCTCAGTTTATTATTACCCACACCAACAAATCACCCTCTCACCGGGTTCGGATGACATGAAAAGCTGCGCAGGTGAGGGTAATTATGCAAATCCAAGTGGCACACACAGGGTGGTTAACATGCGATTCTGCGAACCAGGCCAGTCTCTCAGCCTAACTTCACAGAGCTGTTGCAATGATAAAATTGTTTTGGGTGGGTGGGAAGCA
This sequence comes from Shinisaurus crocodilurus, assembly GCA_021292165.1. Taxonomy (NCBI): domain Eukaryota; kingdom Metazoa; phylum Chordata; class Lepidosauria; order Squamata; family Shinisauridae; genus Shinisaurus; species Shinisaurus crocodilurus. The sequence continues at coordinate 191,691,781 of CM037879.1, read as the reverse complement.
AACCATGTGCAACTAGCCTGAGCCCCTTGGAGGATGGGCTTGATAAAAATGCAATAAATAAATTTTCTGATTTTTTACTAACCAACCATACATTTTTTGGTTGAACCAAAAAATGCCAATCTTCATCACAGCACTGGCAGAAACAAAAAGTGTAATATTTATTAATACTCATGTTCTTGACTCTCCTCTGGACCACTGTGATAAGATTTATTATTATTATTTATTATGATGATGACGTCGAGAGCACATAATGCAGGCCAAATGCTGAAGCTAAGCAGGTATGAGCTGGGTCAGTGCTTGGATGGGCGACTGCCTGGGCTGCCCACATCTGTTCTCCTGCATTGAGCAGGGGGTTGGACTCGATGGCCTTATAGGCCCCTTCCAACTCTACTATTCTATGATTCTATAAAGTTTCCTTGTTGGGCCATTATTTTATTTTTTATTTTGCTTGCATTTGATGTGTTTTGCTGTGATTTGGTTAAGGCCTATGGCTAAACACATTTCAGTTGAAGGTGATACTTTTAGTATGAAACCTACTAATCAATTTACATATAAACTGTCAAAGAGTAGACAAGATAGATTGACATAGACCTGGCAAACAGTTTTGTTTAGGCAGTAGTGAGCAGGTAGGTAAAATAAAACAGGGAAACCTGTTCTCTTTCTTACGCACCACTGGAGCCATGGAGTTCAGGACCCAGTCCATACATGCAGCAGCATAAGAAGGTGGGAAGGAGGTGACAGAATCCTGAGGTGGCAGGGTGGACTGTACTACTTCAGACTTTGGGTGGGGACAGCACGTTTTTTATTGGTCCCCTACATAGAAAAACTACCCTGCAAGTAGGGAAGTTACATCAGGTAACAGACTGGGCTAGAACCCTCTCCGTGAAGTGCTAGGCTTATTTTACTTGCAATCCCTGCCCCCCCCCCCCACGCTGTGGAGATACTAAACATGGCACCCCCACCTGCAACCTAAGCAGGGATGGATGAATCGGTCAGTTTTTGTTTTCTTCCACACTGAAGTTTTGGTAAATCTCAAATTCTTTTCATCTCGGATATGAAGAAATTTCCACATTTTGGTAATTCAAAAATAAACTGAAATGAAATTCTCACCCATCAGCACTGGCCAAATTTCAACAGGTACAGCTATTCTCAGCATGGAGAGCCCCATGATGTACCTGCCTGCTACACAGCTGCTAAAGATGAGGAGCTTGTCAGAAAAAAAGAGGTGGCAACTCTAATTCAGCACTACAAACATGACTAAATACACAGGGATTCAAACCCAGACTATTAAGAATTAAGACGCAATCTTATGTATGTTTCGACAGAAAAAATGCCCCAGTCAGAATAGCTGGCTGGGGCATGCTGGGAGTTGTAGGCCTTTTTTCTGTCGAAACCCGTAAGTACTCAAAGCCCCAGGCCTGGTGGACAAATCTGTCAGTTTTGGTTTTCCCCACTTTCAATTAAAAAAAATGTTAAAATCCAGTGTGGTGTAGTGGTGAGAGTGTTGGACTGGGACTCGGGAGATCCGGGTTCTAGTCCCCGCTCGACCATGAAACTCACTGGCTGACTTTGGGCCAGTCACTGACTCTCAGCCTAACCTACCTCACAGGGTTGTTGTGAGGATAAAATGGAGAGGAGGAGGAGGATTATGTAAGCCACCTTGGGGTCCTTGCAGGAAAAAAGGCGGGGTATAAATATAATAAAATAAATAAAAAAACACACACCCAAAAAAACCCCTCAAGTTCTTTCCATCTTTAATATGAACACATTTGTGGATTTTGGTAAATACAGGACAGTCCCCAGGTTATGAATGAGTTCTGTTCTTAAGAATGTGTTTAAGTCAAATTTGTATGAAAGTAGGAACAGCATAGCGTTCTATGTGTTAAAATTGGCATTTACGCAAATTGCGTAGTATAGTACGCTATGCACTCTGCAAAAATGACGTAGCGCTGGGGAACCCAGAAGTCCGTTCTTAAGTATGGGTTGTCTGTAAGTCGGATGTTCTTAACTCGGGAACTGCCTGTACTTCATTTTGGTTCAAAATGAACCAAAACAAAATTCTCACTCATCCCTGTCTGCTCCCCCACCACAAGATTCTACCATCTCCTTCTGCTGCACATGTAGATGAGGCTGAAGAAGAAGGGAGAACCTTGCTTAGTAATGAATGAGCCTCCGGTGCAGTGCAATCCTAAGTGTCTTTACTCAAAAGCAAACCCCAATGAATTCAATGGCATTTAGGCTGAGCTGGGGAAGAGGTTTGTGTTATTGCTGGGGTTTGGCCCTCTGCTCCTTCCTTCCCCCTACCAAACAAGCCTGCTAGAACTGCTCCACACCATCTGCAGCTGTATAAAAGAAGGCGTGCCTGAGAGGTCTCTCTGCTGAGCTGGGGAAGAGGTTTGTGTTATTGCTGGGGTTTGGCAGGGATGTTGAAGAGTCCTTGGTCTTGAGTCACGAGTCGAGTCACGAGTCATCATCATCATATGTTTATTGCTTTAGCCATAGGCCATTGCAAGTGCAAGCAAAACAACATCCAACAGGGGAAATAAGAAAAATATAATGATAAAGAAAACATACATGGTGTTTAAACAATACAATTAAAATACACCTTAAAAACATTCCCTTTCATACTAGGCCTGATTTTGCTAAGGATACCCACATAATCAAGCTATAAAATGCTGGTAAAAATACTAATATAAAACTTAAGTAAAATACTCATAGAAGTTAAAATGCTCCGGTATAAAACATTCCCTTTCATACTAGGCCTGATTTTGCTAAGGTTACCCACATAATCAAGCTATAAAATGTTAGCAAAAATACTAATATAAAACTTAAGTAAAATACACATAGAACTTAAAATGCTCTGGTATAAAATGGGACTTAAAACTTGTTAGTTCCTAGTATGGTAATCTTATCAGATCTTTGAATCTCCCTTGCAGTCTACTGCCATCTCATTCAGGGTTCTTGCTCTGATTTTCTTTGCTGCAATTGCAAACAAAGCAACTTGGTGTGACACGTACTCCTGCTTATCAGAAAGTAAGTGGATTATTATATGCTGGACTGGCCATCCACTGCATTGTGACACAAAATAGGACAAGAAACGTTCTCTAGGATGAGCATACAATGGGCAGCACAATAAATAATGTACTAGATCCTCCACACAACCATTTCCACAAATACAGAATCTCTGATCTGCAGGAATGTGGGTGTACCTGCTGTCCAGATAAGCTGACGGCATTTGTTGAAATCTTAGCTCTGTGAAGGCCTTCCTCAAGAGTGGATAAGTAATAGTTTTTAAATACTTCGGAAGCTGACTGTCTTTTTTAATTGCAGCAAACCATAGTGAGGAACGAGTCTTTGGACCCGAGTCTCGAGTCCGAGTCCGAGTCCTTGGTCCAAAATGGTGACTCACGAGTCACGAGTCCTGAGTCACTCCCAAAACTGACTCCACGAGTCCCTATTAAAATCAATGGGGTTTCCCCCCAACAAAATAAGGCTACTTCAGATGTGTGGCTTAAATAAATTCTAGGCACAAGTGTGCCTTTTTATTTCAAAACTCTGCAACTGATTTTGGCAAGAACAGGCCAGGCAGACAAACCCAAAATAACCAGGCAGGCAGAGGAGGCAGGGAACCCCAAAGCAGGTAGGCAGAGGCCTTTGTCTTGGACAATTCAACTGCTGAACAGGTCAAGAAGAGACCAGGCAGGCAGAGGAGGCAGGGAACCCCAGGCAGGCAGGCAGAGGCAGCCAAACCCAAAATGTCTGACCCTAACCCAAACCCCCCACAACAACATATCAATCAAAATAAATCTCAACACATCGTTGGGGCTGCGCTCCTGGTAGCTGTCCATAGAGGCTGAGCAGCGGCAGCGCCTCGCTTCCATGCGCTCTTCACCGGTGATCACGCTCCTTCTGACACAGCCAGAAGACTCGTCAACAGCCCAGGGATGTTGACGAGTCCTTGGTCTCGAGTCCCGAGTCGAGTCTCAAGTCCCATTAAAAATATTGGGACTCGAGTCCGAGTCGAGTCAGAGGGGGGACTCAGTCCGACTCACGAGTCGAGTCCTCGAGTCTGAGTCCCCATCCCTGGGGTTTGGCCCTCTGCTCCTTCCTTCCCCCTACCAAACAAGCCTGCTAGAACTGCTCCACACCATCTGCAGCTGTATAAAAGAAGGCGTGCCTGAGAGGTCTCTCTGCTGAGCTGGGGAAGAGGTTTGTGTTATTGCTGGGGTTTGGCCCTCTGCTCCTTCCTTCCCCCTACCAAACAAGCCTGCTAGAACTGCTCCACACCATCTGCAGCTATATAAAAGAAGGCGTGTCCAAGGCTCTGCCTTGGCGCCGCGCCAAGTGCGTCGCTAAGTGCGCACTTGGCGACACACTTAGCGGAGCACGAGGGAGCACGGGGGGATTATAGCAGTTATTCTATTTGTTTTACTGATTTTCACTGCTGCAAGTGAGTTGACTGTTGTTGTGGGAGGTTGTTGGCTCCAAAATGGCAGTGGACTAAGAGCTTGTTTTTTAAATGCTCCCTTCTAAGTCTTTTTAATTGCGCATTTAGTTTTAGTTGTTAGGGGTTTTATCAATGAACTTCAGTAGGTTTTTATCAAAAGCTTTTAGTTGTTGTTTTGGGCACTTTTTAGTGGACTGCTGCAGTGTCCTTGGAGGAACTCTTACAGGCCTTATCTCAGCGTTATGATTGTAAGACGGCCCTCCACAAGAGAAGCTCACAGTATTTACAAGGGGAACGCCAAACTACTCCTACTCTATTTACAACTCTTCGGACTGCTAGAAATTTCTCCGGTTACTGATGAGGCTGCTGGTGCTGCTGTAGCTGTGAGAAGTTTCCATATAAGCTTTCATATAAAGAAAATAAGAAAAGCAAGTAAAACAGTGATATTAATGAGAGAATTGAACACTGAGCACTGAAGGATGGTAAGGAGTCTCAGCAGCTACAAGTCTTGATATTTCTACTGAGAGTTCTGAGTAAGTCCGAGCTGTAAAAGCCATAAAAGCTTGTATTATAGATAAACATGTTAAGGAGGTCAGTTGGTGTTCCAAAGTGTGTGGGGGTTAAGTTAATTTTTTTACAGTCCTGAATGTGTCCCTGTAAAGATGGTGCTTACCAGAAAAGGCTATAGGGACCAGGGGATTGTACCCTCCACTAATAACATTTGTTTAAATAAATGGCCAAAACAAAGAAGACAAACAAAAATTACGCAATTTTATACAACCACGGAAAAGGACAGGGAGGTAGATGATATATCCTTATACCCCCCAAATTTTAACTTAGATTGGACCCTGGATATTAAAGGAAATGTTCAAGATTTCAGTGAGGATATACCCTCTGTAAATCTTGCCCAAGAACTGGCACAAGTGGAGAAAACAGCATTTTCAGGGTTGACTCAACTACCTGAAATAGATGATTGGCTGAGTGATCAGAGGTTAAGGCAAGTCGAGAGCCTATCCTGCCTGGCTCACCCGTCCGCAGCACAAGCGCCGGCAGGTCCCCGGAGCGCCCCGCGCGGAGCCAGCGCAGGCAGGGAGCCCCGCCCCGCGGGGAGCGGCGGGCGCCGGCTGCCCAGGTCACGTGCACTTCCGAGAGCCAATCCCTGCGCGACCCGGGGTCTCCTTAAGCGGGCCGCCGGTTGCCATGGGGACGCTGGCCGGGACTGTCGCTATGGAGACGCCGGCCGCGTCCTGCAGCGGGAGGCGCCGCGCGCTGCTGGCCGTGATCGGCAAGGTCGCGACGGAACCGGAGCGGGAGGCGGTGCGCCAGAGCCTCGAGCGCGGTGAGCCGGGTGAGCCGGCGGGCTACGCTGCCGCAGCAGCCCCAGCCCAGAGGGCCTCCTGCGCGGGGCTGCGGGCCGGGGAGGCAGGGCCTGGAGAGCGCCCCGCCCGCCCCTGCCGCGCCTTCGCCTTCCTGCGCAGCCTGGGCTGGGCCGGGCCCGGTCGGTGGCGCCGTTGCTCTGCTCTGCTCTGCTCGCTCCGCCGGCCGCTGGATCCGCCAAGGTCGCGAGTGGCCAGCTGGCAAAGGAGCGCCCGCGGTCCAGGCTGTGGGCGCGGCGGCGCTGGAGGGCACCACTTGCAGGGGCCGCAAGCAAGAGGCGGCTGCCCGCCGGCCGTAACGGCTCTTGGGTTAGGGGGCGCAATCCACGGGTTAGGGGGCGCAAATTACTTGCCTTGCCCCGGGTGCTGGCAACCCACGCTACGCCACTGAAGTCGAGGAGCCGGCAGCTAGTAGCGAAAATATGAATAAGAATGAGCCTTTTAATCCTCTGGACTTAACAAAGGGGGACTGCATACCAATTGAAGGCTGGTTCCTCATGTTGATGAAAGACATTGAGCATATTAAAGTTTTTTTGTCTGAATGTAATAACCTCCTAACTATTCTGGTGAAGTTAAATCAGAAGGCTGACCTGGAGTCTAGAGGGGTGGAATTAGAAGTGGATACAGGAATGGAGCTAAGGAAAAGCGGGGTAAAAACAAATAATGTAACTGTGGTAAACAGCGAGGGGAGCAAGAGAGCTACTAAGAAGAAGAAAGGGGTTATTAATTTAAAGAAGAGCAAAAACGCTAAAAATACAAAGCCCCCACGCTACAAAAAAATGGAATTTGATAAACTTTTTAGACTATTAGATAACACCTCTAATAAGAAGGAGAAGCCAAAACCTACGATGGAAAGTAACAATAAGAAAGCAAACTGTGACAACTTCAAAATCTGCCAAGTTAATCCATCCGGCACTCCCTTACAGCCTTCCTTATCAACATCAGCTCAAGTTCAGGATACGGAGATGCAGGACCCATGGGCACAAGTCTTGTTGAAGAAGGAAACACCTCAAAGAAAAAGGACAAATCATAATGAGTGGACTTTAATACTGAACCGCCAAAAGCTGGTCTTGAATAATTACCCCAAGCCTAAGGGGTTATTAGCTCAACATGATCGTATACTGCATCTTTTGGAAATTCTGGACACAGCTCTTCCGGGTCAGCTTAATACAGCCGACATCGTTCACGTAGAGTACTTATTTTATCATTATATACGTGCACGAGTAGTTGTCACCTTTAATACATGGGATGCAGCAAGAATAGTGTTTGACTGCAGAGACGCCTTTCGGGAGTGTGGCATCCTTATCTCCAGATTCTTTGAGAATGTGGCACCCCCCTTGGTGTTAGGTGCCTGCTATACCTCCTGCTCAAAAAATGTACTAACTGAGGACTGCTGCTCTAAAAACCTAATTAGATTTGACACAGCTGAAGAGTCTCCAAGAAGATATAAAGTTCTTGGCTCTCAGGAACAGGAGGTTTATAACTCAACTAAGGACAAAGCTCAAAGACAACTGCCTTGCATGGAGAAGGGACTCATTGATGACGAAGAAAAAATGCTACTAGAGTCTTTACAGGCTTTGCCCTTAGAGGCTCAAGAAGAAATTGTTACAAGACTTGAGATGTTGAAAACACTTTTGATAAATATACAGGAAGGGCAACATAATCTACCAAACAAAGAGAGGGATCCGGCTTATCCTGTTTTGGTTGAACAGGACGACTGTCTAACAAGAATGGAGGAAGCCAATCAAAGGTCTATGGAGGTAAAGAGACATCCCTTGCCATTCCAGGTCAATGTAAAAATTACTCAAGCCCTCAATAAAATCGAGCAAGGCTGTACCTGGAAGGATGTAGTCCCTAAAACGGCTAACACTAACAACGGGACAATTAAACCTCTTGATTGGCTTAATATGAGATACTTAGAAAACACGGAGCTGGGATCCCCAGAGAGGGAAACTCATCCTGGTGGACACTTAACCCACATTGCAGGCCCAATAAAGTCAAATGTGAGCAGGTGGAGTCCCAATATCGAGGCAATTGAATATCTGGAGGAAGAGACAGTAGAGGGGAGGAAATCGACAGCCTTTTCGAACTGACAAAAACCACTCTCCTTCCATAACACCCAGACCAAGCAACCACAAAACCGTGAGTTTTACCCCAAGGTTTCATCTACTCAGACTGGAGAACCCAAGGAAATACAGGGTAAAGAAACAGGTCAACTGTTAAATCTTCTATCCTGGAACATCATGGGGTGGAAGAATAAGCTTGTAGATCCAGATTTTATTGAATATCTACAGACTTTTGACATCATTTGTCTTCAAGAGACTTGGCTGTTGGAGGAAAAGTCTTTAATTTTACAAGGCTTTAGAGTCTGGGAACAACTTGCCTGGAAAACTTCTTTTTCAGGCCGTGGTAGTGGAGGCCTGGCTATTTTGATCTCCACCACTCTAGAGGTGGGCAGAGTGGAAATAGCTGGGTCATCCTCTAATTATTGCCAGGCCTTAATTATTCCTAGTCGCAAGCTGGGTCCCCTGATCTGTATTAATGTCTACTTTTCCCCAGGATCATCAGCCTCTTCACTAGAGGTATGGTCTATGCTGGAGGACCTTTTGGAGAAGCTCCTCGCAGAATATCCTAATCACCTCCTTTTAATATGTGGTGATTTTAATGCAAGGATGGGTAAAGACTATCCCTCACTGGAAAAGGCCCTAGGTTTTGAGTTAGGAGAAATAATGAGTATTCCTAGAACCTCTCAAGATATAACCATTAACAAGTATGGCCAAGCTCTTTTCTCCTTGATTTCTAATTTTCAGCTTGTGTGTTTTAATGGTACATATCTCGATTTCTCGAATGGATATTATACATACCTAACTGATAAGGGGGCAAGTGTGGTCGATTATATATTAGGGTCACCCTCTATTGTCCCCTATGTGCAGTCCTTGGCAATGGGAGATAGACCAGAAAGTGATCACCTTCCCCTATGCTTGATTCTTAAATTTCGAGAAATAAAATCTGGAGCCCTGACCGACTTAAAAATGCCAGGCCACTTACAGGGTGAGAAACGACTTAAATGGTCCCTCCAAATTGACGCCAACATAAGGCAGATGTTAGCCTCTGACAAGCTCTGTGAGCTGAGACAACATGCTCTCGATAGTTCCTGGGATATCTGTGAGATATACCAGGATATAATCGGTACACTTAGACCCCACCTGACTACTGCCACCTCAGATAAAAGCATGGGGGCTTCACGGACTTGGTTTGACAGGGAATGCAAGCTTAAGAAGAAGGAATTGAGTAAACTTGCAAGGTGGGCGAAGGGGATTGGCACTGAGGATTCCACCTCTGCCCTGCGACATCAACGCAGAGAGTATAAAACTATGCTCAGAGGGGAAAAAAGGGCATTCATTGTAAATAGCTGGAAATCTTTGGGTCTTGCCCTTATTGAAGGAAATGAACCCAAATTTTGGGAACTACCGTATATACTCGAATTTAAGTCTAGTTTTTCAGCACATTTTTTGTGCTGAAAAATGCCCCCTAGACTTATACGTGGGTCAGCAGCCCCCCAGGACCCCCGCCGCCACCGCAAGGGACCGCCAGGCACCCCCCTCCACCCCCAGGACCCCTGCTGCCACCCCGACACCCCACCCCCCCGTACCTGCACCCGCCGCCGCCGAAGCCCCTCCCCCGTCGAAGCCGCGCCACGCCGCAGCCCCCCATGCCACCCCCACGCTACCCCCAGACACCCCCCGTCACCGTACCTGCTCCCGCCGCCGAAGCCCCACTTCTTGTGGATTCGCGGAGCGCAGCAGAGAGGGCGCGTGGTGGACCGGCGGCTCCGTCTGCGCGGCGCCGAGGCGAGCGATCCGGCCAAAGGCGAGCGATCCAGGGGGGCGCCTGAAGTTTCCTTCCCCCCCTGCCTCTCTCTCTATTTTTCTTCCGGCGGGGGGCGGCGTTTGCTTTCCCTGGATCTAACGCCGTCCCCGCTTGCCCGGGCGCTGCTTGAGCGGAAGGGAGGAAGGGAGGAAGGACGAGCCGGACGGTCCGTCCTTCCTCCCTTCCTCCCTTCCGCTCAAGCAGCGCCCGGGCAAGCGGGGATGGCGTTTGCTTTCCCTGGATCTAACGCCATCCCCGCTTGCCCGGGCGCTGCTTGAGCGGAAGGGAGGAAGGGAGGAAGGACGAGCCAGATGGTCCATCCTTCCTCCCTTCCTCCCTTCCGCTCAAGCAGCGCCCGGGCAAGCGGGGACGGCATTAGATCCAGGGAAAGCAAACGCCGCCCCCCGCCGGAAGAAAAATAGAGAGAGAGGCGGGGGGGAAGGAAACTTCAGGCGCCCCCCTGGATCGCTCGCCTTTGGCCGGATCGCTCGCCTGGCGCCGCGCAGACAGAGCCGCCGGTCCACCACGCGCCCTCTCTGCTGCGCTCCGCGAATCCACAAGAAGTGGGGCTTCGGCGGCGGGAGCAGGTACAGGTGACGGGGGGTGTCTGGGGGTAGCGTGGGGGTGGCATGGCGGCGGGGGTCCTGGGGGGGCTTTGGCAGTGGCGGGGCTTCGGCGGCAGTGGGTGTAGGTATGGGGGTGGGGGGTGTCTGGGGGTAGCGGCGGGAGTCTCCCCTCGTACATTTCCCACCCTAGACTTATACTGGGGGGCAATAAGTTTTCCCAGTTTTGGGGGGTGAAATTAGGGGCCTCGACTTATGTTAGGGCCGACTTAAAGTCGAGGTAATTCAGGAGGGTTTTTCATGTAAAATGTATGCGACTGGTCCCCCAATTACTCCTGAAGTCTGGGTTTCGCACTTCAGTGGTATTTTCGGGAGTAAAATAGCCACACATCCAGTCTCAATTAGGAATTCCACCAACCTCCCCAAATGGTCACCTGTTTCCCCTGATGATATAGAGATTTTGATTTCGTCGCTACGACCTGGTAAGGCTCCAGGGGAAGATATGATTCCCCCAGAGGTTTTTACCATGGATGTCAGCTGGTGGGCGCCAATTCTTGCAAATTTATTTACTTATATTAACTCAACAGGTAATTTCCCTTTTGGTTGGCAATCTAGCATTGTTGTGCCAATTCTTAATAAAGGTGACCCAACAGATCCTTGTAATTATAGACCCATTAGCCTTTTAGATGTGGCCTCCAAGCTCTATGCACGGTATCTTTTAAACAAGCTGCTTGAATGGGACCGTAGCCAATCTATTATATATGATGAACAGGCTGGCTTTAGGAAGGGGAGAAGCACAATTGACCAAGTGTTTATTTTACATCATTTGATTTGCAAAACTATTAAGGGCCCAAATAAGTTTCTTTTTGCTGCTTTTGTGGATTTCTCATCAGCCTTTGACCTAATTGATAGGGAGCGCTTGTGGTATAAAATGGCCAAGACAAATATTGATACCAGATTACTCTGGCTCATTCAGTTACTCCATCAAGATAACTCACTGCAGGTGAGAACTGGTTTGCACGGCGCCCTATCACAAGCTATGCGTATCAATCGAGGGGTGAAACAAGGGTGCATTTTTGCACCCTTTTTATTTAATTTCTATATTAATGATTTAATCCCTGGAATATCTTCCTCTTCCTTTCCCCCCCCTCTGTTGGTAACCGAAAAATATCAATATTACTTTACGCTGATGATTTGGTCTTGCTGTCTTTGAATAAAATTGGCTTAAAAAGGGTGTTAGTCAAATTTGGACAGCTTTGTAAAAAGGAAAGGCTCTCCGCCAATTATACTAAAACCAAAATTATGGTATTTGGGAAGAGGGTCCCAAGGTACAAATGGGTTCTTGATGGTCATATTCTAGAGCAAGTACACTCGTTTAAATATTTAGGCGTGCATTTTGAAGAGAAACTTCTCTGGAGGGAACATATAAGTGCCACTAAATTATCGAGTGCTAGATTCATCGGACTGTTCAGAAAGTTTTTTTATTCTAGAGGGGGCAAATTAATAAACCCTGCTCTCAAGGTTTTTACTGTCAAGATCCTAGCACAAATGTTATATGGGGCAGAAATATGGGGAGAGGCAGTTAAATATGAGCTGGAAGTTTTACAAAATAAGTTCATGAGGCATATTTTGGAACTCCCCCCTGGGGCCCCATCGGCCCATCTCAGAGCAGAGCTTGGCCTGCCTTCAGTTGCAGCCAGAATTGATCTGTCATTTTTCAGATACTGGCAAAGATTGAATGGATTGGAGGATTCCTCCCTTATCAAGCTCTGCTGGCTAGAACAATTAAGGCTTGGAGGGTGGGCAAAGCAGTGCCATGACGAACTTAATGTTTATAACCTTCCCTTAAAAATTGGATTTTTGATCATGATTCAAATCAAGACAGGGCGACTATTGTCGGGGCACAATTTTCTATTTGGCATCCACAAATTAAGGTCAACCATGCAAGATCCCATTATTTTGAGGTATTGACCTTTCCCCAGCTTCGTAGGGCATTTACAGAACTTAGGCTCCAGCTTATGCCCTTGGCATATCTTGATGGGAGATACCTTAGAATTCCAGTTGTAGACCGGAAATGTATCTTTGGGTGTGCTCAGATTGAAGATATAATACACTATTTATTGTATTGTCCCCTGTATCAGGAGCCAAGAGAAATTTTTTTGTCATGTATAAACCAGCTGTTCTCAAAGCAAACTCCTCAAGAAATAGTAATTGGACTTTTAGCTGACAATTACCTATTCATTACATATTCGGTAGCCAAATTTGCATTGGCAGCTAGGAATCTACGTTCTTATTTTATTAAAAACAATAATGTATCTTGAATGTTAATATTTTAGATTCCAGGGTTTAAACTTTTAGAGGAATGTGAAATGGTTTGTTTTATGTAGATTTACTGAGTTTTATAATGTTTTAAATTATACTGTTTTATAAATTTTATAAATTTTACATTTTAATGATTTGTAAAGGCCTATGGCTATATACAATAAAGTTTATTCATTCAATGGCATTTACTGCAAGGTAGATGTGTATAAGATTGCAGTTTTAATCAGGAAATCGTAAGGGTGTTTGTCAGCTGATGGTGGTTCTTGTCTGTAGGGCTTTGGAGAATCAGCTTCAGTAGCCTATGTTAAAGTTAACACATACACAGACACACTGAACGGTGACTGTTCCATTGTGTGAATGTTACCTCAAGGCCGCAGCACTCAGTGGTGCATGAAATCACAATTAACAGAGCAAGTGTTTGCAAGTGAGCTGAAGCTGTTGCAGATTACATTGCGCAATTAGCTTGAGTTTTTGTAACAGCTCTGTTGAGCCATGGCGCCTGATGATTGCTGGATGGTGGCATGCATTAAAAAATCATTAATAAAGCATAATTGATTGCAGATCGCACTTGCTTGGTTGTATGTTTTAATTGTTAATGTCACGGAAGTTGGCTGGCAACAAAAGCTGCCCTGGGCTAAAAGTGACAAGAAAGAGTTTTCCAGCTACAGCAGTGTTCTCCAACCTTGGGTCCCCAGATGTTTTTGGCCTACAACTCCCAGCATGCCCCAGCCAGCTATGCTACAGAGCTACAGAGAACGCAGCATCTGATAGGGACAGCTTCTCCGTTTGACTGCACACTCGACTATAGCTTTCCCCAACCTGGTGTCCTCCAGATGTGCTAGACTACAACTCCTAGCACCCCCAGACAACCAGGTTCAGGAAGGCTGCTCTACTAGGTAAAAACAGCCCTTCCTCTCCACCCCAAGATGGCCCTCTGTAAAGCTGGCACAGGTCAAATTTAGTCTGGTGTATTTTGTTAAATCTGGGCAGTTGCATTAAGGTCTATTTCTTAAATGTCTGGAAAACATTTAAGATCACCTACATCCATGCCCTGGTTTTACAATTACCATCATGTTTTCAGGAGGCCAGTCACAATGTTCCTTTAGAGCTGACACACTGCATTCCTGATCTATCGTGACTGGTATTCTTTTGTTAAAATTGTTTTTTTTTTTTTTTGCAATATAAAAAAAGGGGGGGAAAGAAAGGAAAGGGGGGGACAGTAACAAAAGAAAAAGAGAAAGGAAAAAAAAAGAAAGAACATCACATAAAATCATGCTTATTCACAATAATCATTCACAACACCATTAAAAAGAAGAAAAGAAAGCATTTTCTCTCCTATTTCAAATATATACATTAATATAAGCAGTCCATCTATCTAAATAATCGTCCAAATGAAATTGATGACTGTAGGATATACGTTCAAACGTAGCAAGCGCAGTCAGATCTTCAGACCATTGAATGATAGCGTGGTGGGAGTTTATCCTTCCAGGCTTCAATGAGTCTCTTTGCAACTGTACGGGCTCAGTCCTCTTTTGCTGTCTGAATACAACTGGTCTTCAGAGGCGTACTGCCTCTGAACTTGAGTGTTTGGCAGGTTTGCGGGCAATCATTTCCCCCCACTGCATGTGGCAATGGGTGGTGGTTGGAGCCACATGCTGCTGGGTGTGGGCATGGTCAGGTACAAAAGTTATTAGAGGAAACACACAAAATCTTATATATTATAATTATTACTTTATTTATTTATTTATTATATTTATACCCCACCTTTATTATTTTATAATATTTTATTAGTGGCGTTTGTAATATTTTTTTACCTTACTTAAACCCTTAATTGTTGATATCTGGTGTTTTTCATGGGCGGGGGGTGTCAGTGCTTGCAGGGCAATCTCTTTCTTTTTGTTTTAAAATTGTCAGGACTGGTCCCAGCATTTTCAGGGCAGTTGGAGAAGGAGAAGAAAAGAAGGAGATGCGGAGGAAGGGGAGCTTTTGGGTGGGGAGAAATACAAAAAGACACATTGGGGTTTTGAGCCCCTTCAAGGTTTTGCTCCAACACCTCTACCTGGTTTTTAAGCACAAGGAATAGCTTTGAGGGGCTGAACAGCTTTGTTGTTGTTTGTTATTGTGGAAAGCCCCCAGTTTAAAGCACTTTTTCTGTTCTATTCACACAATTTAGATTTAAAGAAACACTTAAACTGAAATAATCTTACAGAATTTAACTAACTTGAATTAAGTTAAAACAAACAGTGCAATCCTACGCACAGTTACTCGGAAGTAAGTACAGTAATACCTTGGATTGCAAGCATAATTCATTCCGGAACCGTGCTTGTAATCCAAAACACTCTTATATCAAAGCGAGTCTCTGGCGGGCGTGAGTGGGGCCAATTTTGGCCTGCTACGCCCGCTCGAGGCGAGCAATTACATCCCTATGACTTGTATTGCAAGACCTTGCTCATTTATCAAGTCAAAATTTATAAAAATAATTTGCTTGTCTTGCAAAACGCTCTCAGACCAAGTTACTTGCAATCCAAGGTATTACTGTACAAATGTCTTCAATGGGTCTTACTTACCCTGGGGGCCTGGTTAGAGGCAGCAGAGTGAGTGAGTGAGTGAGTGAGCGAGCAAGCATGTGTGTGTGTGTGAGAGTGCGTGCGTGCGTGCGTGCGTGCGTGCATGCGCACACAGACATCCTCCGTCTGTTCCCTTCCTGCTTAAAGGGGCCATGGGCAAAATCGCAGATAAGCTAAATAGCTTGCTGGAGGAGGCAGGGGAATTCATGGCTTTGCATAACAAATTGGGAATCTGCATAACAAAGTACGAAGCCTGTGATGGCTTAAGTGTTTGTGGGACTGTCCTGGCAAATTTGGGGGAATTGGAGGGTACAGTGTGTGCATGCAGCCCCCAAACCACCATTTCATGTGACCCTTGGGGCTGAAAAGGTTGTGCACCCTAATGTATTGTTTGCATGAGACTGTAAAGTGCTAGAGGATCTCAAACGGGGGACTCCTGTAGCTGGATCCAGATATCTTACTCAGCTCATTATGGTGACTTGTGGAGGTGGGCGAAAGACTTCTGGCCTCCTGCCCACTGTACTTCAGCATCAGTGATATGGACAGCCAGAGGATGGGCAAATACCAGCTCAGCAGGGGTCAGCTGACCTGAGGAGCCAATGGGATTCACTGAGGCCCTATAAAGCCTCCAATGCTGGTCTGGCTCCTCACTCTGAGACTGAGCTGCTCTAGAATGCTTGTCCCTGCCACCTTTGTCTGCTTACTGGCCTTGACTGTTTGCCTGGACAAGGCTCATTTTGCCTCTACACTGCCAGCTGTGACAAAGGCTTGTCCAATCCTTCCAAGCATGAGAGCTCTTGCCCAAGAAAACACACACACCAAGTATGCACCCTTTGTTCTTGTTTCCCATATTTTAAAACTGGGAAATTATTCTTGGAGGCAGGTTGTCAAGAAAGAAGCATATATCTGCCATAATTTGATTTCTTGATTGTCCTGAAATCTATATTCCAGGCTTCTTTTGAGCGCAATGTCGTAAAATGAGCAAACTAGCTGTGTACATAGGCATGAATCTCCCATTTCAATTTGTTTTAACTACTGACAATATCCGTGACTAGCCAAGCAAGGAAATAAATAGGAGACTTTTAAATCTGGATCTATTGGGTTTATTTATGTTCTGATGCCCTTATTTTGTGCGATTACATCCTGAGGTCAAACCCTTCCTTAGTTCAGTAGAATGACTGTACAAATTGCCACGCACAGAATTCAGGATGCATATTTCAGGATGAAATACAGTGGCGTCGTGAGGGCCAGACCTTGGGGATGCTCAAACACTGCAATCTCTTTTTCCACACAGGTAATGTAACATTTTCAATAGCATCCGAAAAGACGAACATTGCATCTGGTGGCCGATGTACAAGACCAAGTGGCCACCCTGGAGTGGGAATCACACATCGCACCAGCATGAGATTTGATGTGTGGGAAGTTGAGGGTGGTGACTCCTGTTTCGGATGGGTCTCTTAATCCATTGCAGCTTTTATTTGGAGCTTTATAGGAGCTATCCATGGTGCTAAACTCCATCCCCAGAACAGGTTGACCACTATGGAGCACCATGGATAGCTCCTATAAAGCTCCAAATAAAAGCTGCAATGGATTAGGAGCCCCAACAAAATAGGAGTCACCAGCCTCCACTGGCTCCAGTGCAACATGATCCTACTTCAAATAATCCTGTGTGTGTGTCTGTGTGTGTGTGTGTGTCTCTCTCTGTGTGTGTCTCTCTCTGTGTGTGTGTCTCTCTCTCTGTGTGTGTGTCTGTGTGTCTATGGGACTGACTTTATCTGCTTTATTAGTTGAAATATTGTTATGCTAATTCTATTGATATGTATATAATTTATAAGCCACCGTACATGCTCCTCGAAGGGTGTAAAAGCAGGCAAAAATGCAATCAATCAATATCAATTTGTAGGAATGCAACAGCAAAAAATGTCATCAGGGAAGCAATATGAAATAACCCACAGGATTTCTTTTTCTAAAGGAAAACCATTTTGACCTCATCCAGGGCTGCCATAACACCACAAAATATTTAAACTATCTTTCAGGGTTCCATTGCAATGTTCACCCTTTGTTCTATACTTCCTGAGATATGCAGTGAATACATTCTTCCACCACTTGAAGGGTGAGATCCTATGGGCCCTCGGAGGGTGTCCCATGAGCCGTAGGGTACTGTGGATCTCTTTCTGGCTGGAGAGGGAGCTCTACCCACGGAGAAGGTCTGCTTCAGAGGTCCTCCACTGACTCCTTTCCCATGGCTGACAGTGGTATGGGTAGAAAGGGAGCATTTCTGGGGGCATGTTGGGGCAGATTGAGGGATCCAAAGCTCCCTTGTTTCCTGGATATACTGTCAGTACTGGCAGGAGTGGGCAGGGACTGTGTCAACTCCGGAGCTGGTGTAGCTATCTTCCCCCTCATTGGAGCCAATGGGAGGGAGAATAAATAACATTTTTAAAAGGCAAACTGGCAAGAGAGGAAATGGTAAAAACAACAACAACAACTCATTGCCTACCAACTTCTGGCCTGGGCAGTGTGAGCTCAGCAGGGCTTAGGCCAGGGCTCTCCAACCTTGGGTCCCCAGATGTTGCTGGACTACAACTCCCAGAATTCCTTGCCATTAGCCACGCTGGCTGGGTATGCTGGGAGCTGTAGGCCAGCAACATCTGGGGACCCAAGGTTGGAGAGCCCTGGCTTAGGCAATGGCCATTCCTCAAGCACAGCTTCTCCCCCTCACACCCAACCCAACCCCCAGCCCATGAGTAAATGTCTCATGATCACTATATGGCCAGTTAGTTTTAAGAACCCTTTGGTTTTGGACAACAATGGCTCTCATGGTGCTCCATTTAAAGTGGGATCAGGTGTTAAACAGGGATGTGTTATCGCCCCAACATTATTTGCTATTTTCATCGCCATGATTTCACATCTTGTCAAGGGGAAACTTCCCACTGGTGTGGGAATTATATATCGAACAAATGGAAAGCTTTTTAATTTCAGCAGGCTGAAAGCAAAAAGTAAGGTAATTACAACCTCCGTCGTGGAACTTCAGTATGCTGATGATAATGTGGTCTCCGCACATTCAGAAGATGATCTCCAAACTATCCTAAATGCTTTTGCAGAAGCATACGAAAAACGTGGTCTCTCACTTAACATAAAAAACCCCAAAGTGCTTCATCAGCAAGTGCTTCATCAGCAAGTGCAAGTTAACCCTTTGGTGATGCCATCTATCCAGCTTGGCGGGGCAATACTGGAAAATGTCGATCATTTTCTCTACCTTGGCAGCTATCTTTCTGTTACAGCTAACATTGACAGTGAAATGCAGCATCGTTTGAGCTCTGCAAGTGCCGCATTTTCTCGAATGAAGCGTAGAGTGTTCAAGGATCGGGATATCTGTAAGAAGACCAAAACGCTGGTTTATGAAGCCATTATATTACCAACTTTATTGTATGCCTGCGAAACATGGACTATCTATAAACATCATTTCCACCTCCTTGAAAGATTTCATCAACGTTGCCTCCGGAAAATCCTGCGAATTACTTGGGAAGATAGGCGAACAAATGTCAGTGTACTGGAAGAAGCAAAGACTACTAGCGTTGAAAAAATGATCCTTCAACGCCAACTTCAATGTTGTTCGAATGTCTGACTTCTGTCTCCCAAAGCAGTTACCTTTATTCCCAACTCAAGGATGGAAAGCAGAATATCAGTGATCAGTATAAAAGGTTTAAAGATGTTCTTAAGGCTAATCTTAAAAAATGCAATATAAACATCAAAAACTGGGAAGCTCTGGCCCATGAACGATCTAAATGGAGGTTGGCCTTTCACAAAAGTTCCATGGACTTTGAAGAAGCCCGAGTGCAAGGTGAAAGGGAGAAATGTGCTAAGCGAAAAGCACGTCAAACGAATCCTTTACAGGACCATCTTCCATCTGGTAACCTGTGTCCTCACTGTGGGAAGCTGTGTGGATCTAGAATTGGCCTCCACAGTCACTTACGGACCCATCGCTAGAGTCTACACAATTTTTTAGAATTTCCTCCTTTTATAATTTTCTTTTTGAAATTTTATCCTGGAAGACAATCTTACTCGGTCACGAGTGATTGCCTACTACTAAGTGGATCTGAGCTTGAAGTGGGAATGATTTGAATCAATGTTTTCAAAGGAGGGTGGAAAGCCATGCTTGGACTAGAGGAGCATTAAAGAGAGAGAACCACAGACATACAGATACTGTGGTTTGACACTACCAGTTTTGTTAAGAAAGAAAGAAAGAAAGAAAGAAAGCGGGAGGGAGGGAGGGAGGGAGGGAGAAGGAAAGAAAAGACCCAGTCCACACAGGACCGGTGCAGGGCGGTTTGGCGCCCAAGGCAAAGTTATATTTAGCGCCCCCCCTCTCGTGCCGGGGGGGGGGCTCCGGAGCAAAGCAGCCGGGAAATGCCTGCTTGCCCAGCCTGCTTGCCCCCAGCCGCCGGCCGCCTCCAGCAGCCGCTTTCCCCGCTGCCAAGCCGTCCTCACCCACCATGCAGCATCTTTGGACTGGTCACCGCTGCCATGCGCGCTCCTGACCCGGCCTAGCTCCGGGCGCCGAGGAAAGCCGAGCGTGACCCGAGCCCGCCCGGCGCCCGCAAGCCCCCCCGTACTGACCTGGTGGTGCCTTTTTCGGCGAGGCCGGGCAGGAACGCGCCGGCGGCAAGGAAGAGTCGGCCGGAAGGAGCGCAGCGTTTCTGTGCCCTCTTCAGCCATGCACCCTAGGCAGCCACCTAGTTTGCCTAGAGGTAGCGCCGGCCCTGAGTCCGCATGATTGCCAACACGATTAACCAGCAATGATGACTTGTTAGCCATGCTGCACATGCTGGTTGCGTGCCGGCCTGATTTGTTTAATTACCTTCGCTGGAGTGGCTTATGGGCTGTTAGGGTTCTGGGGTGGTTTGTGTTAACCATGGCAGCAACCCACCCTCATTGGGTTTGGACAACATGGTAAGCTGCGCCAGCGAGGGTAATTAAGCAAATTGGGTCAGCACAAGCCACCATTGTGTGTTAACCATGCTGGTGATTGTGCAAACCAGTTGAAAGAAAGAAAGAAAAAAAGAAAGAAAGAGTGAGGGAGGGAGAGAAGGAGGGAGAGAAGGAGGGAGAGAAGGAGGGAGAGAAGGAGAGAGAGAGAGAAGTCTCAAGAGAAAGGCCATGCCATTAGTTCATGCTTGTCATCAGCACTGAAGCAAGCTAACGTTCTCCATTAATGGCTTTCCTGATGTTAAATGTAGCCAACAAGGCAGCTTAATCTTCCATACATAAACACACACATTGTTGGCTTTCCTGCCGACGGCTTGTTCGCACTGGGCTTCTTTTGCCCCTTGCTTGCTTTGGCCATCTTTATTACAAGCATTACATGGTATGAGAGGAGCAAGCATGCGCATGAAATTCAATCTTGTGCCAGCTCAATGACAACACAGTGCAAGATGATGACAGCATAAGAAGAACACCCTGCCTTCATGAATGCATGCAGGCAGATTGATGGATTGGTTGACCCCTACAACTGTGGTGTTGTTAACCTCATCCTTCATCTTATCCATCACAACTGTCATTATATACCATATTGACTATAATTTTAATGAACCCTGCACACTTCAGCTTATGTGAGCGTCTTGAGTCTCTGCGCGAGGCTCACTTGGCATCTTTATGAGAAGCATTTTTTCCCAAACAACTAGACCACAAAATGTGTCAGCCCACTCCCCCCCCAGCCCCACTTATTATGGAAAGGTTTGAAGGGGAAATAAGCTAACGCAGTATGTGCAGCCATTAGCCATTAAAAAAGAGAGTAAAACGCGGAGAGATGTGCAACCTTAGGGCAGTGTTATTTGTGGCTGGAAGGGGGGGGGGAAGCAAATCCATTTCAACATATCAGCATCTTCAAAGAGAAGCTGAGAAAACTCCATAAAAAGAGCAAATGTTAGAGAAGTTCCGATTGTTTGCTGCATCAGGTTCACTGACAATTCCGGTGGGGAAGAAAGAATCTTCATGAAGGGTCACAGCCCTCCAGTAGCTGCAAAGTCAGTCTACAGCAGCCTCCAGCAACCTGGTGCCCTGCAGATGTTTTGGACTACAACTCCCATCAGTCCCAGCCAGCATGGCCAATGGTCAGGGATGATGGGAATTGTAGACCTGGAGGGCACCAGGTTGAGAAAGGCTGGTCTACAATATATAGGAAGTGTCTGAGAAGCAAAGTCTATGATGTTACCCCCTGGTGCCTCTAACGTCTGTTTCTCATATTAAAAGCCCTGGATACATCCAACTGATCATCTGCAGTGCCATAAGTAGCCATTTATACACCAGGAAGCCGCCCTGGGACTGTTTAAGAATATATGTGGCTCCTAGGAACATAAGAAGCTGCCTTGTACAGAGTCAGACCCTTGGTCCATCTAGCCCAGTATTGTTGAGGAGACTGACTGGCAGTGGCCGTCCAGGGTTTCAGG
This sequence comes from Shinisaurus crocodilurus, assembly GCA_021292165.1. Taxonomy (NCBI): domain Eukaryota; kingdom Metazoa; phylum Chordata; class Lepidosauria; order Squamata; family Shinisauridae; genus Shinisaurus; species Shinisaurus crocodilurus. Next base: position 191,670,187 of record CM037879.1, on the reverse strand, counting down.
CAGGATTCCTTCCTAGCCCTACCTGGAGAATGCCGGGGGTCGAACCTGGGACCTTCTGCATGCAAAACATGTGATCTACCCCTGACCTGAGCTCTGGCCCCTTTGTGGACAATGTGGCTGACATTTCAGATTCATACCATCTCAACAGAGTGGTCCTACTCAGGAGCTGTTGTGCAAAAACACCTGCTCACTGCTGCTGTCCTCACATGTCTGACTTTCTTCTGTTCAGCCAGCAGTATTCCATGGCTGGGTGTGTTTTACTGCATAAGGCCACAGGCGCAGAGCCAGTGAGATGCTGAAATGGTGCCAGTCTGCCTGGCATGCTCTCCTCCCTCAGCCTCTGAAAAAGTTTGCACCTGACTTTTCATCTGTTATCATGAAAATGGACAAATAATATTAATAATAGCATAATTTGTAATTATTATAATTGTCAATATATTCTGTGATCATTGATGCCCACTTTGCACTGCTGTCTAGATGGCACCTGAGGCAAGTGCCCCTATTGCCCCCAACCTATTTATGTCTTCTTTTTTCTGCTTCCAGCCTGAAAAGGCAATGGGGTAGATCCAGATTTAGGCAAGATGCAACTGGTCAGGTGGAAGCAGACTTCGCCACCCCATCTTCCCCATCCCAGCAGCAAGCCTAATTTACCACACAGTGTCTTTCATGGGATTAACATGGGAAGGGGGATAATGGATTTATAAAAAACCTACATGTGCTCCATAACTACAGTAGGTTGACTTTGACTCAAGATATGAACTAGAAGAATCAATTGACTGTTGAATTCACTGTAAGTAAAAAAAAGATTGGACCCTTCCTGTAGCCAAATACCCAGATGTCAAGAGATATTAATGCTTATTAGGACTTCACAGTTTAATTGTAGATAATCAGCGAAAGCCTTTCTTAACTTGAGCTAGCTAAGCAAATGTTGATCTCTTGGTCTGAGACTGAAGGGCATATTTATCTTTGAAACCATTCTGGCTCTGGTATGCTACAGCAATAGGGGGTGAGATTAATTTTTTCTTCTAAAGAGTGACAACTTTTTAAATTAAGTTATTCAGTTACATTACACTCCCTTCAATATCTTTAAAATGGCACCTACATTGATGTTTTGGTGATGTGCAAATTTGTTTAACATTTAAGAAATAACTACCGGTAAATAAATTTAAAATAATTGCATTGAATTATTTTAATTGAAATAAGGGAGAGCCACTAGTGTTGTGAACAACCCCCCTGTGAAACGTCAATAGCCTTCTCTTATGCTCTCTTGGCTTCCCTCAAAATTCTTTGGATGTTTTGCCTGAGGAGGAGCCTCCAAATTTGCTTTGAATTTCACTGTAGGCAAACTATCAAAGACAGCTCTATTATTTTTTCATGCCAGTATTTCATGTTCATACAGAAAAGCACAGACTATAATGTAAACAGCATCAGATGCCAACCATCGTTCTGAAAACAGCCAACAAGTTGCTGTCCAGGGTGCTGAACTTTAATTGTGTGTTCATCTGCACAAAAATCAATAGTGAATAAAATGCAAAATAATAACAGAGATCCAGGAAGGCTTAAGCTTTTCAAGTAATCAGCTACCTTCACAGCACAGGAATGTAGTTAACAGTGTAGTGTTTTCTTTTCACTTTTAAGTACTTCACAGTCTTCCTTCTGCCATTCCCGATGGATATGGAGAGCCAGTGTGGCGTAGTGGTTAGAGTATTGGACTGGGACTCGGGAGATCTGGGTTCTAGTCCCCGCTTGGCCATGAAACTCACTGGGTGACTTTGGGCCAGTCACTGACTCTCAGCCTAACCTACCTCACAGGGTTGTTGTGAGGATAAAATGGAGAGGAGGATTATGTAAGCCGCCTTGGGTTCCTTGCAGGAAATAAGGCGGGGTATAAATATAATAAAGAAAGAAATAAATAAGGAGGTTTGGGGTATTTGGTTTTACTCTCCCGATCATTCACTTGTTTTTTTTACAAACAGAGCTGATCTAAATATTCAGTGTTAATTTCAAACCTGGTTCACTTGAAGTTCTCATGGAAAATGCTCACTTTGGGAAAATACAGAGGTATATGTCAGTTGAGCATCTCTGAATCTATTATTCTCTCACCATCACTTGTGACTTTGGGATTAGTTGATAAACCACGTATGGGCAACCCACAGCCCGTAAGCTGTTATGTGACCCTTGGAGGCCTTCACTGCAGCCTACCGTTGGTACCAAGCCCTGCCTCATTTATTTATTTATTTATTTATTCATTCATTCATTCATTCATTCATTCATAATATTTCTTGGCTGCCTTTCAGGGCAGAGCCCTCCCAAGGTGGTGTATAATAATAAAACACATAATAAAAACTGATACCATCTTAAAAAGCAATAAAAACACAATAAAAACAGGAGCAGCAACAAACTTATCAGGGGAAGGTCAAAATAAATAGTATGTTTCAGGGCCTTCTTAAAAGCCTGCAATGATGGAGCCTGGCAGACCCCAAAGGCAACTTATTTCAGAAGTTTGGGGCCACTGTGGAAAAGGCCTTCTCTCGTGCGGTCACCCACCTAACTGCTCTCACAGATGGACAATTGAGAAAGGCCTACCTTGCCAATCTTAAAGTGTAAGCAGGCAATCCTTCAAGTAATTTGGTCCCAAAGTGTTTAAGGCTTTAAACGTCAAAACCACCATTTTAAATTGGGCTTGGAAACACACCAGTAACCAGTGTAGCTGGCACACTATAGGCACCATATGATTGAATCACCTCTACTCTCTCCTGCTAAGTGTACTGGAACTCTCGTGTAAGATTCTGGACTGACCCGGTTGCTCACTTTGTTATCCCTGAAACTATCTGAGCTGTTACTAGGACACTTGACTTGCTGGCCTGGGAGCAGGACAACTAGATGGTGCTCTAGCTCTGTCCATCTCAGACTCTGTCAAAATAATGGCATCCAAGTTGGCACAAATACAAGCGACTTTACCTGCAAAATGTCTAGCAAATTGCTCACAGCAGGCCTTTGAAGATTCGAGTTGTTGTGTTCTAAAACCTACACCCAAGAGGCCTTTAACCACCTGAAAGAGCTCCACTGGATGACATTGAGAAGATTTCATAGATCATAGAGTTGGAAGGAGCCTACAAGGCTATCGAGTCCAACCCCCTGCTCAATGCAGGAAACTAGAGGAGGGGCCTCCCATCCAAGTAATAACCAGATTTGACCCTGCTTAGCTTTCCACGCTCAGACAAGCTGAGCCAGCGTAAGCCACAGGCCTGTATACAATTGTGGCGGAGAAGTAAGATTTCTTTGCCACCATCACTGCCACAGAATAAGGGATCCCAAATGAATTATTACCTGTGTTTGATCATTTTGATACGAGTCTTCCACTATTTGTGCTCTAATTGTTGACACAGTCATTTCATCACCCTTGGCTCCTTGGGATACCGAGGAGCCGGTTCACGGTTCTGCAACTAGGTCAAGGACATTTGGGAGCAACATATCCATAAGCCAAGTCATCTCCTCATTCCAAGCGGTGACCAGGACCTCAGTAGGACCGCCTGCTAAGCTTGCAGGAAGATCCCAGAGAAACCTCCAAAATCCATCCAGATTCATCAGCCTCCGGGGTGGGACCTTCAAACTTGGTCCTCCACCCACTGCAAGCCCGCCACCCTTCCGTTGTTTAGCTGGGTGGGGGAGCACAATTGTAATGAGGAGGACAATGTTTGGGGAGGGTTAACCTCCTCGCAGCATGTACCAGTGCTCCCCATGAATTACTGTGTGTGTTCGTTCTCTCTCTCTCTCTCTCTCTCTCTCTCTCTGTGTGTGAATGGGAGGCAGGCTCTGTCCATGTTTTTGTGTGCTGGGCTGAAGAAGACGCCAGCCCTGGCTGTACTATCAACTAGTCCAGGCCGCATTATCTTCCAGCTAAAGCCCTTTGGTTGCCTGGCCATACCCTTGGCCACACCCTCATGTTGCCTGGCCACGCCCTCTTGATCACACCTTCATGTTGCTTAACCATACCTCTTACAAATTCACATGTGTGTCCCTATTTTCATCTGTGAAATGTTGGAGGGTATCACACACACACCACCCCTGATACAGTCTACAGTTTCCTCACTGTAGCAGAGGCAGGGAAAGATGTCTTAAGATCTCTGGGGGAAGGAGTGGAGAGCGTTTTCTTCACTCCCTCCCACAGTGATCACAGCAATCCTATTACAGATTCCTCTTTCCTTGCTGGTGCAGTGGGGTGGGTGTGGGGATCAGGTCACCTGTGGGCAGCCACAGTTAAGGCCTTTAGGGGCACATGTAGTCTGTGGGCCACGAGTTGTGCACCACTGCCTACATTAAAATACCTCCAGTATAAAATTTGTGTCCAGAAAATAGCTTTATTAAGATGCATGCATTTGTGGCGTAGTGGTTAGAGTGTCGGACTGGGACTCAGGAGATCCAGGTTCTAGTCCCCGCTTGGCCATGAAACTCACTGGGTGACTTTGGGCCAGTCACTGACTCTCAGCCTAACCTACCTCACAGGGTTGTTGTGAAGATAAAATGGAGGTGGAGGGGGAAGATTATGTAAGCCGCCTTGGGTTCCTTTCAGGGAAAAAGGCGGGGTATAAATATATTTATTTATTATTTTTATTTATTATATTTATACCCCGCCTTTTCCCGTGCAAATAAATAAATAAATAAGATTATTGGAGTTATGATTATTGGATTTCCACCCCCCCCCATTTGCGGCCTGTATTTTAGTCTTACACCTGCTGAGAGAGGGAGAAGCCGTGTAGGATATGCATGTGATGTTCTCATTGTGTGTTCTGAAATCAACAGGGCTGGCAGGCGTTTCAGATTAATTTGTTCTCTCTGAATTCTTTCTTTTTTTCTTTCTTTCTTTTGGAAGGGGAAGATATGCCCTTAAGTGCTGCTGTGTTATTTCAAAGTTCGGATCCTGCCTGGTTTTCTGTTGCTTTTGCCTAGGACTGAAAAATGAAAGCAGGAAAGAAGAATTGATTTGAACTGGGCCTGAGTTAAAATTAGTGAGATATTTTTAATTCCCCCACCCCACACAGTGAAAACAGCCTCTATCTGGAGATTTCCCCCCTTCCACATCCTTCTTGACATTTTTCATTCATTTATTTTTTTCTGTTTTGAACTATGATGAAGCATTATCTACCCACATTCAGTCACATCATCGGACCTTGTATCAGTATTTGATGAAATGGTATCTGATTGGCTGTGATGACCTACACAGTTTTATTTACAGATGTTTGGTGGTGTCAACATATATTGTAGTGTAAATTGTGGTTTAATGTCATCCCATATGCCACATAGGATGCATGCATTGTTTAGCATGTGTAATTTTGGAAGTCATTGCTGAAGATTGAAACAAAAAAGTCAGTAAAAGACCCCCCCAAGTTTGATTCATGCTCTAATTTAACATCCAGCCCTACCAAATAAAGAATCAGTGCTAAAGTAACAACGTTATCATATCAAAATTCAGTTAATCAAACAAACAAAATCTATTTTACAGCATATTCAAACAAATGATGTACATCTTTTGAAGAGTATGCCTCACCTCACCAGAAGTCAATAAATGGTTTCCAATTTCAGAACCATCTATTATGATTCTGTCTTCCTTCTTTTAATCTAATATAATTGGTTAGTTTTGCCATCACGGCATATTCAGATAATTTAGCTTCCCACTCAGCAGTAGTTGGGTTAGATTTCATTTCCCAGAATTTAGCATAGCACAATCTTGCAGCTGTAACCATGAACAAAATCATTGATACGTTTTTGGTTTAAGTTAGCGAAACCAAGGAATCTCATTTAAATTTTTTCTAAGTAATCCTTTCTATTGCATGAAAATGGCCATTTCAGCAACAACAAAGTTCCTGATGAAAGATTCGTCTTACCTTTTGCTCTAAAACTGTTGGACAGAACTAGGGATGTCAGAAAAAACCTCACAATGGATTCAAATGAGTTTGGATTTCAATGAATCTGACCTGTGGGTTCTGCAGTTGACCAGCTTTCTCCGAGTCACGTGGATTCCATAGACCTGTGGATTGTTTTTTCACTTTTGGGGAGGATTTGTGTTAATTCTCATTAGCGCTAATTTGCATTAACTAATATACCTTAGCGCTAATGCAAATTAGCACAAATGGAATTAAATTCTGGTTTAAAAAATCTGATCCCATCGATGAGCAGACGATGGAACGAAAGATGCCTGCGAATCTACGAAACACACAGAACGGATTTAACAAAATCCGTACATCCCTAGACAGATCTCCTTCATTACTCTGGCAAGTACTTTTCTTGGCAAGTACACTGATGGCTGGGTTCTCTCTCTCCCCACCCCCAAATCCCAACCTCAAAAATTATTCTGGACTGAAAAATGGAAAACCTTGTAATGCATGCATGATCAGTTGCACATTGATATGCAGGATTCAACACAAATGCTGCTTCTTTGTAGCCAGAGATGGATGAAGGCTGGCACAGAGAGTAGAATAATCACACAGTCGCCACTCATTATCATTATTCTGCTATATATCTATTATCTCCGTGTGGATAGAGAGCAAATGGCACGTTGTGAATGCAAAAAACCACAAATTTTTCATACAGAGAGATGCAGCAGCCAGGGTTTGTTTGGTATATTTTGCACTGGAAGGTATAATCTGGGGGCAGTTTTCATGACCTCTTACACTTGTGTAAACTCCCTGAAAGAAATGGAACTAGACTTGTACAAACTTAGTCACCCAGTTTTGATGTGATAAAGACTGTTGCCTCCAAAATCATATCGCATCTAAAAGGTGGTATTGTATTTTGAGTTTGAGAGCGTGATCCTGTCATGTTTACTCAGAAGTATGTCCCAGTGATTACTATGGGACTTACTTCTAAGTAACTGTGCTTGAGATTGCAATGTGATGCTGCTTGCCCATGTTGGCTTTCTCTGGCAATCATAATACTTTTGTAGCACCCTGACATGTCAGCAGGGTAGACATCTGGTGTCCACGCAGACATCAATTGTGCTGCTCGCCAGGGGTGTTATGGAATGTTTGTGAACATTCCAACTGCTCAGAATTTGCACAGACTGTCAACATTCTAGGTCTAGGGATCTGATGGAGCTGTTGTGGTGCAGGGAAGAGAGAAGGAAGCACTGTAACCCATGGTAGTCCACACAGACTAATACCACCATCCTGATTCCAGCAGGACTTGCCTTCTAGTAAGTGTGTTTAAGATTAAAGCCAAAGGGTCAAAATAGATGTGACACTAAATGCGAATGCGTAGCTAGCACTTATGTTAGGGGATTTAAACACTTAATACTAGGCACAGTCCTCCCCACCAATTATCATTGGGACCTCAGAGCATGGGGAAGCCTTCCCTTCTAAGCTGCGATCCTAACAAAACCCGCCCCCCTGTATTGCAATTAGCCTTAGAAAACAAAAGCTCCCATTGGCACTAATGGGAGCTTTTCTACCCTAAGGCAATATGTGCAGTAGGAGGGGAAAACGTGATTTTCATTGGGATTTTGGCTGGGGAAAATAAGGGTTAAACCTCCCCTCTGCACATACTGTGGTACTGATGTAGTTGTTAACTATGCATTTAGCGTAATGTGTAGTTCAGCCCTGTGTGCGCAAATAACATGTGTGAGAGAGTGCTGCATGATAGGAAGCACAAGGCTTAGTGGGCTTGTTTGAGGTACTATGTCTATGAGTACCATAACAGGGACAAGAAAGTTTGAACAAATAACACTGATTCTGGCCTGCTTGCACTGGCTGCCTGTATGTTTCTGAGCCCGATTCAAGGTGCTGGTTTTGACCTATAAACCTGACATGGCTGTAATACCTGTTGGAGTGCCTCTCCTGGCATGAACCTATCCATACACTACATTCATCAACTGAGGCCCTCCTCCGGGTGCCTCCTCCGAGGGAGGCTCAGAAGGTGGGAACAAGGGAGAGGGCCTTCTTGGTGGTGGCCCCCCAATTGTGGAATGATCCCCCTGAATCAGGTCTTGATTTTTTTCTTGCTGATTAAAATTCTTTTTAGATGTCTGTCTGTCTGTCTGTCTGTCTGTCTCTCTCTCTCTGTGTGTGTGTGTGTGTGTGTGTGTGTTGTATGTTCATATGTTCATATGTATATGGTTTTTATAATGTATTTTTAAGGTTTTTAATCTTTGTAAACTGCCCAGAGAGCTTTGGCTATTGGGCAGTATAGAAATCTAATAAATGAAATGAAATGAATGAAGAATGAGGAATGAGCAGAGAAGGTATTAAAAAAAACACATCTGTGATTTTTTTGCAGGTCTTCGCTTGTAAATAAACTCTATCCAAATATGGAAGATTTGTCATAACAGGCTACAGGCACCTCCTCTATATGAAACTTCTTTTACTTCTAGTTTTGTGAAATATCCTTACTGAGGAAGCTGAAATCTAGATGCCCATGAATCCATGGATTGCATTCAGCTTTTGACTCTCTCTGCTGAGTTGCTTACGATAACAGAAATGCAGAGGCATATAAAAACCCTGCCTTTTGCTTCACTGATTTGTGTTGCTTTTACTTGCATCTGTATGAAGTCAAATTAAATAAAGTAAATGAATTTTTCCAAATTAAGCAGATTAAATGAATTAAACTAATTAAGAGAAATGATCTGAGGGCTCAAAATAGATTAGGATGAAGCCAAGTGTTACAAATCACAGGGGAAGTTTTCATTTACTCCAAAGATGTGAAGTCCAGCCCATGTCTGGAGAATAAGAAGGCCATAAAATGGTGATTGGACAGTACTATATTGAATTGCACAGGGTCCCCTCTACCAATAAATATGATAGCTCTACAATGCTATCTCAGTCCAAACATTTATAACCTGATATCAGGAGATCCAGATTGAATTCTAAGCATTTTCAGAGACTAGTATGTAAAACTGATATATATATATATATATATATATGGACAACTTCAGACATTTTATTTTTTCCTATATAAAGAAAACCTCAGTGCACACACTATCATTTGTGAAAATAGTATGACTTTATTTTTTGTGGTCATCATTGCTGAGGCTAGATGTGTGGAAATGGATGTGGTACATAGATACTGTTATGATAATCATGCCAAGCCTTAAAGTAGGTGAGAAAATGCTTCCCGACTTACATTGTTGCATATATCAAATGTATTAACACCATATAGATGTCTAGTATAGAAATGGATTTAGGCTGTGCTAATTCAGTCTGCTTTTTTTGTATCATTCTTCTGCCATGATTGTCTACCATCCAGGTCCATTTGTGCGTATTTGCATGATTGAATTTCTCTCCCTCCCTCCCCCTCTCTCTCTTTCTCCCCCTTTTTAAAATCATCATCTGAAGGATCACCCCTAGCATGATTTGTTGCCATGAAATGTACAAACATGCATGATGATAAGCATATGGAAATAAACAGCATGATGCAAAGACTGGAGCACAACACTTAAAGCCATTATCAGACGATGAATCCGATAGCTGCAACTGTTTTCCTCATTTAGGGTAAGATGTATTTTGCTACACTCTCCTAACAGTAGTATTAAGTTGACTAGCGGTTTCCCAACATAGAAAGGAAATGACAGCAGCAAAAAGCAGCAAAAAGCATCTTAAATATAACAACAGACTGCAGATGGACAAATCTGTCAATTCTGGTTTCTTTCAGTGTCTCATTTTTTTCAAATCTTAAATTCAGTTCATCTCAAACATTGAGAATTTGTCCCGTCTTAAATTTGGTTCATTCCTATTTGAGATTTTTAAAAAATAAACGTTTGCATAAAAATTCATAAACATTTTTGTGCACATTTCTCCTAATAGATGCATTTTTGTATTCATTTTTGCCTAATATACACAATTTTTGCAAGCATTTAAAAATATATAATGCATTTTTTTAAAAAAAATTTTCCTCTAATATGAATATTTTGTACAATTTTTTAAATCAGAGAACTCCATTGCAAGAATTGGATAATTGCTCCATTGCTGGGAAGTTAGACTGGGCAGGAGGCTGGCAGGGAGGGATCTTAACCCAATCCCTGCCGCATCTAAAGATACTGGGTGAGTTCACATAGATTGTTCTTGTTTTCTATGATAGCAGGGGAAAAACAGGCGGGGGAAAAAAGACTGGGTTCACACAGTCATCCCGGTTTTGTTTGTTTTCCCTCTTCATGGTCTTCCCCTATGCCAGCATTGTTTTCATAAGCCCCATGTGGGTCCTTACGCTCACGTCAGGTATCCCAGTGTCCATTGTGCACCAGCAGGAATGAACTTAAAACAACCCACACCCCTCCCCCCTGTCACCTCAGCGATACTTCCATACCCTCCAACTGGAACAGACGCTAGGAGGCAGCACCTCCGTGCTTGGGGGTGTGGGGTGGGTGGGTAAACTTCACAAAAAATTGAATTTGTGCCAATCCTGACCATTTTAAAACAAAAAGAAAGGGATTGCCCTGCAAGTACTGACCACCATCCCCATGTATACACACTTTCCTGTGAGTAAGTCCCATTGAATGTAATAGGACTTACTTCTGAGTACACATGCATAGGATTGCAATGTTACTCTGTTTTCAGAGCAGTGGTAAATTTTACTTGGCTCTACCTGTGTACCCCATGTAGAAAGAAAGCTCTCTACAGTAATGATTATGATTATTCTGCAGGGAGTTGGGTTTTTTTAAAAAAATGGATTAGAAATGTAAAAAATTTAAATTTTTAGCAGAAAACACACCCTCCTCAAGAGAAAGAAAGAAAAAATTCCAACTACCTCAAACATCATCATTCCATTTTGGCATCATTGTTCCATCACAGTGTTGTTGTTCTTGTTTTTTTTTTAAATAAAGTACAGTAGAGCCCACTTGTTTTTTTCTGTAGGCTGGGTCTGTGAACCTCTTTGCACACTCAGAGATATCTAAATGTTAATTATTATTATTATGGTATTTCTTTGGCAAACTACTAATGAGAACAAAGCCACCATGGAGGGATCCATTTTTAAAGTGGGAGGGAGATATTTAAAACAAGGAGTTTCCTGTGCGGAAAGTCGGCTGAAAGTTATGTTTGACTGAAATAATGGCATATTCCTCCCCAGTTTACCCCTTCCTACCATTTGTTGTCGCCTCTATATTACATTTTAGATTGTAAACTCTTTGGGGCAGGGAACTGTTCTCTTATACTTGGTAAAGCACCATGTACATTGATGGTATAATAATAATAATAATAATAATAATAATAATAATAATAATAATAATAATGACAACAGCAATCATCATCATCATCATCATCATCATCATCATCATCATCATCATCATCATCATCGGGACAGTTACTTTACGATGGCCAGTAAAAGCTGTTGCTAGGCAGAGTTTGGAGAATAGAGAGGTGAGATGGAGAGGACTGGGATTCTCCCCTCTGGCCATAGGGCTTGATGGTTTTTGGTTGAAAACAACGATAGCAGCAACATCCTGGGTTCACACGGTCAGAAAAACAAAGATACAATGCCGAAACCATAGATCATATTGTTGTTTTCTATCATTGTTTTGTTGTGCAAAATTTATCATGGTAAATTAACATGACCCGGGTTCAGACGACCGTGAAAACAGGCACTATGGCTTTAATGAGGTCTTCTGAGCTCTGCCTCTGAACACGAGGTTCTGTTTAGCTATCATGGCTAATCATCATTCATAGCCCTCTTCTCCATGAATTTGTCTGTTCCTTTTAAAAAGACATATATGTTTGTGGTCATCACCCCCACATCTGCGGCAGTGAAACCCACAACAACGCGTGTAATTAACACACATTAACTATGGGTGAGCTGCTCCCTTGGTTTGCATCCCATTGGCTCAGAAATGAGTCGGTCCACTTTCATCAAACTGGGGAAGAGCTCAGCTAATTTCTGAGCCTACCTGAATCCATTAGTCTACAAACTCCCCTCTCCACCCGCCCCGCATATCAGGCTGGCATGGCAGTGGTGCTCTGACAACGGTGGCAAACCACTGCAAGCAGGGAAAGGGAAGGGAGGGAAGCCTCCGCGCTCCTCTTTCTAGTGCAGTGTTCTCCAACCTTGGGTCCCCAGTTGTTTTTGGCCTACAACTCCCAGCATGCCTCAGGCAGCGTAGAGTGGCAGCAATGCTCAGATATTGCAATAGCATTTGGGAACACAATTTCCCAGGGGATACTTGCAGCCTGGTAAGCTGGATAACAGCACACCATGTGCTGGAGAGCGGAGGGAGGCTGGCAGCTGGCCGGGGAAGGTGGGAGCTGGGAATGGAGGGGATTGTGAGTTACTTTGGTCATGGGGGGCAGGGGGTGTGTGTAGAAAGGAAATTCTTTTCCAGGCTGGATTAAAATTCAAGTCAGAGAAAGGTTTGGGGGTTGTAATGTTCATTCTGCAGTTGTGATGACCATTATGTACCCCTGAGTCTCATCTTTTTGAGTTTCAGTGACATCACTAAACTAGTCATGTTTTGCGAAGAGGGACTTTCTTTGGCTTGTCCCAGATCTATTGCAAATTAGATCCCAGTAGGAAAAGAAAGGGAGGGGAAATAAACCTCTCCAGCCACTTTCTCTACAGTTTTCAAATGAAAAGCTAGCTGCTACAACTCTCTCTCTCTCTCTCTCTCTCTCCTTCCTTCCTTCATTCTGTTGTGCTCCATTCTTTTAACACACTATTCATACAAACCACCCACCCACTGCCCGAGAAGCATTTTTCTGGATCCCATTGTAATTTCTACACTTCCATTCATCTTTGCATCCATTCAATGGTTCCCTATAGAGTGGCTAACAGAAATGTGTTAAAACATATGAATCAGCCCCTGAAGCAGATTAAGTGATGGTGGGGGGGGGGCACTCTCTAATGGCCAACCAGAGAGGCCAGGCCTGTAGCTGGCAAACATATTCATTTTCCTGCTATTCTTGTCAACTGTGGTTTTTTAGCCAGCAGGGACCCATTTCCACTTAATCAAAGGCAATGTGCCCTCAATTGGCACTTTGTCCCCCCCCCCCCTTTGGCTTGCTTTCCTGTTGTTAAAAGACCTGCACACAAACCTCCCTATGGCAGACCATCAGCTGGCACTCTGCCCTTTGAAGAATGGTTGCTTTCTCCTGCTGATCACCAGGGGAGGCCATCATACCCTCTTCAGCTCTTCACAGATGAACAGAGGGATTCTTGTGCCGACTTGTGACACCCCTATTCTCAAAAGGAGCGCTATCAGAGGCTCCCCTCTCTACCACCATTACCAGGCTGAAGGAAATTCAGAGTCTGCTAGCAAAGATGCAAGAATTGGTTCCCAGATAAGAGGAGCCTAATGCATGCAGTTGACAGTGATTGGGTTCAGACAACACGATAACCCACACTCAAGGGTTGAGTGTGGGTTGTCACTGAACTGTGGTCTCTTGTTGAAATGTGGGTTATCGTGTTGTCTGAACCCAGCTGCACTAACAAGCCATGGCTTGTTAACCATGAACAACCCATGAAGAGAACCCATGGTTTGTTTTTGGGTTGTGAACTGTGGGTTGTTTGTTATCTTAGCTGGGTTCAGACAACACGATAACCCACATTTCAATGATAACTCACATTTCAATGACAACTCACATGCAACTCATACTCAACCCATGAGTGTGAGTTGTCCTGTTGTCTGAAACCAGTCAGAGATAGCTTAGTGTTTGGGTATAAATTCAGTGCATACCAGCAGCATATAGAGCAGGAGCACACAACCTTTTTGACCTCAAGAGCTGTTTGTGATGCTGGCTTAGTGCCACACAGACACGTGCATGCACACGCACACACATACACACACAGGGAGAGACTGCTCTTTCTTTGCTGCTGGGAATGGTGGGGAAAGAGCTATCTGTGACGATCTCTTGGGAAGGAAGTGGAGATCCTTTTTTCCACACCTCCCCCAGAGATTCTGATACAGATTGTTCTTTCCCTGCCACTGCTAGCAGCAAGGAAAGAGCAACCTGTGTCAGGATAACTGGTGGGGAGTGGAGAGTACAGGTGGCAGGGAAATTAGCAGGTGGCAGCAGGTTGTGTGTGTCAGGGCATCCATGGGGGACTGCAGTAAAGGCCTTGTGGGGGCTGAATGTGGCCTGTGCACCCTTGCTATAGACATCTCAAAAAAGAAAATGTAGATTTTTTAAAAATATTGGGACAGCTGGAGGATATGGATTTCCCAAAGGCCTTGTTGCAATTTCCACTTTATCCCTTCGGAGAGCAGCCACAGTCTATGAGGTGTAAAAGGGAGCTAGAGAACCAGAAAGGTAGATTTTAATTTGGGCCAGGGTTCAGCCCTGGGACCCAAGGCTTGGCCTTGATGGTTGAGGAAGGGCTGTCACTGTTATCTTTAGTCCCAGTATTGGGGAAAAAGGTGGGATATAAATAAATATCATCATCATCATCATCATCATCATCATCATCATCATCATCATCACCTATAGGAGTTCCATCTCCCTCTCTAGGCCTTTGGCTCAGGTGGGTACCAATTTGGAATGTTTGTACCTTGTGTTGTGCATTCAGAATCAGGCTGCTGCTGCTGTTCCATCCCCCCTGTTGCCCAGCAGCCTCCCTACTTACGCAGATGCAGGTGGTCTCAGATGTGGGGTTCTGGACTCCCAAGATGCTTTTCCTGGGGGACTTCAACATTCATGCTGGGACCACCTCATCTGGGGCATCTCAGAATATCATGGCCACCGTACCAACCACACCGCTGTCCCCACATGTCATCGGTCCAATCCATGAATCAGGACACATTCTAGATTTGTTTTTCTCAACTGGACAGGAGGATACAGATTTAAAATGAGGGATATTTGACATTTATTCCCTTGTCATGGTTGGATCACTTCCGTTTGAGGTTTTGGCTGTCTGAGGTTTAGGCCACATGCACTCTGCAAGTGTGTGTGTGTGTGTGTGTGTGTGTGTGTGTGTGTGTGTGACCTCTTGAAATGGTCCTCCCCTGGAGGCTAATGGATTCTGATGGATTCCTGAGATCTCTGGAGGATTTTCCATCAAGTATGGTTGGTGCTCCTGTTGAAGCCCTAGTTGCCCTTTGGAATGTGAGATAACTCAGGTGGTTGACACAATCATTCCCAAGTGCTCTTGTGGCTCCTTGGTATAAACCTGAGCTGAGCCCAATGAAGCAAGTGGGAAGAATGCAGGTGGAGAAAAACTCATTTATGAGTCTGGTTGACCACGAGTGAGAGACAATTTTTGGACCTACTCTGTGGTAGAGATAGAGGTGAAGAAATGGTTCTTCTCCTTCACCATTGCACCCTCTCAGTATCATCCAGTAGAGTTTTTCCAGATTGTGGTGGGCCTTTTAAAATCTGGCCCAGAGTGAGATGTAATAGAAGCTTCGGTTGCACTCTGTAATGCATTTACAAGACACTTGGAGGGTAAAGCTGCCCACATCCATCATGACTTGGACTCAACAATTAATGCAGTGACTAGATGAGCTGGAGCGGCTGCCAAGCAGGTTTGAGTCCCAGCATCTCCCTTTTCAAAAACCAACAGGTATGCAGGGGAAGGGAAGGAAGAACACAAGAAGCCTGATGCAGGGGGTGAGCCCCTGCAAAGTTCCTGCCCCTGCAAAACCATCAGCTGACCCCTTCCAGAGCCTGATAATGTTTCCTCCTTGTGCCTGCCCTGCAATGAGATATCTTTGGATTCTGGAGGAACTGCTTCTGATATATGCTCTTGTTAAGTAAAAGTCAAGCGATACCTGGAGCTTGTGTGAGTGCGCAGCAAAGAAGCACCCTATGTCATCAGTGGTGGGATGCAGTCTGAGCAGCGAACTGGAAATCTTTGAAGAACAGACATCAAAGGGAAATGGGAGGGAAGAAACAATGTCTAATCTTCATACAAATGTGCTCCGGGGTCTCTAAAGCTCAAAGCCTTCCCAGATTTTAGAATTAATTATCACTTGCCAGTAGCAAGCTTTTATTCACAGGTAACTGGTACAGCAATCACAGTCCTTTAGGTGTAAAATTCATGAAACTGTATTAAACTGATTAAAGCTGAGTAAATCACCAGATTTCCCTTTGGTATGTCTGTAGTCTCTCCCCACACCCCAATTCCCTTCCAAATGTTTGATGTTGAAGCCTCTGCATCATTTATATGCAGGGAATAGGACTGACTGACTCCCAAAAATTCAAATGCTGAAAGGGCTACATCAGACATACTGCAAAATATAAAATTAGAAATTGTGCTTGCCATGCTCCCTTGCTTGGAGGGGGGGATATGTGAGCATATGCAAACTCAGTGTTACTTGACAAACACCAACCTAATTGTGGCTGTGAGTTGCACTGGTGTAAATCAGCATGTCACCAATGATTTATGTGATTAGAGGATCTGGCCCCAAACCATTACTTAGCAACACGATTCTACTACAGTCTATATTTCTGGAATTTCATCTGACAATACAAGTGGAAGGCTACAAAGGTAATTCTTCCTAGATTAATAAATAGTTAACATAGGGCTTGCCAGCATCACTCTGCGTGACTGCAGGAGACACTGTACGATGTCCATTTGAAATAGTAGCAGATCCCCTTCATACAATCTGCTGAATCAAATGGTGAAGCTTTCCCTTGATTATACCACATCAGGCTAAGGTGGAGAGCTGTATGTTTAAATCCCACTCACCCCATAGGGAAACAAAATCCATGCACACAGAGATATAGTATGCTAGGTTGAAGAAGTTGAGGATGCTTGCCATGCTAGCTCTTTATGTGTAGGATCATTATGTGTATGTGTGTATATGTTAATCCAGACATACAACAGGCATACCTCACCTGCAGCTTAGAGTGGTAAGATCCTGGAAACACTTTAAGACTGCCGTTGGTTGTAAACTGGCCCTGGTTCAGTTGCGTTAATGGCTCATTTTTATTGCATAAGACAAGCACTGTTGAAGCCAATGAGCAAAAATGCCAGAAACATTCCGGGGTTGGAATCAGCATGCCTTAAATACCAGGCAGCATTTTGAAAGAAGTCACACAAAAGTAGTACAATAAAGTAAAGCTGTCAAGCTCATTTTTGATCTCTCGCTCACTGATTATGTGTCAGCGTTACTCCAATAGCTCCCGGCTTGTGCCTATAGGGAGATGTCTTTTCCAAGGCCTTGCAGACGGTTAGGTTCTCGCTTGTTTTGTAGGTCAATGGGGCGCAGCAAAATTACCGTAAAATTAGGAATGACTGTTGGTGGTTGCATTGTTAAAGGCATCCCATATTCTTACAAAGGCCTAGGGTGGCCACTTATATGCATCACCAAAAAAGAGGACCAAAGAGGATAGCAATTTGCATAATATTTGCATAGACTAATTTATATGTATAGATGTGAATTCAGAAAGTATTAACATAATTGAAATAGAAATGCAGTACATCTCACCATAGTGTGGAAGACTGAGACTGGATGACCCGTGTGTCTGCCTGTTCAGTCTGCTGTCCAGGTGCTCACTGTGCGTGGACAACAGTTCTTATGGTTCTTTATCTTTAAACTGGAATTGGACTGGGCAGCCTTTAAGTATTGGACTTTCCTTTATTTGAACACATGGCCACCGCATAAAGCCATTAAGATCTGTCTTAATCCTACTGGAATCTAGTAATTAACCAGTTCAGGACTACATCCTTTTTACTATGGGGAAGACCTGCAGAGATCACCAAGGCTGGGCCCTGTTTGTCAGACAACCCCTTGGTGTCATTTTAATTTTTCCTTATGGGCATATCTTCCCAAGGATTCATATGCAACTTGGGCACCCTCATTTGGCACATTTGGGACAGAACTAGGCATTTGATGGTAGACATGGCTGAGAACCTCATCACTCCCAAATCACCGCAATGGGGGGGGGGAGAGAAAGTGCAATTTGCAGAGGAGAAGGAGCAGGCAAGAAACCAGATCCTGGATCTGACTGTCTCCTAAATAAGGGGGGCACTTCTGCACTGCAGGAAAAGAAAAAAAAGAGGACACCAATTTGTATAACAGCTGCATATCAAATTTAGAAATAATTGCTATAATTTAAATAGAAATACAATACATCTCACCATAGCAGGACCTGTGTGCCTGCTCAGTCTGCTGTCCAGATGCTCCATGTTGATGGGAACGTCAAGGCCCCTGATCTCTGCTCTTATGGTTCTTTGACTTCAAACCAGACTTAGACGGGTCTCGACAGCCCATCAAATACAGGGCCACTTCAAAAAGAGGACTGTCCTCTGACAGCTCTCCAAAATAGAGGATTGCTTTCTGTAAACTAGGACACCTCGCCTCCCTACTAGTGACAAAGAACACTATACAGGCAGTCCCTGAGTTAAGAACATCCGACTTACAGACAACTCATACTTAAGAACAGACTTCTGGGCTCCCCGGCACTACGTCGTTTACGTAGAGTACATAGCGTAGTATACTACGCAATTTGCGTAATTTATGCAATTTGTGTAAACGCCGATTTTAACATATAGAACGCTGCGCCGTTCCAACTTACATACAAATTCGACTTAAAGACATTCTTAAGAACGGAACTCATTCGTAACCTGGGGACTGCCTGTATTTTGTCATCTTTGAGCCACAAGGCAGTAAGATATCCATATATCTGAAATACACAGTGTCTTATATCAGCACACCCACCTAGAGTGAGTATATGAAAAGTGAAGGGTGTGGGTGTTTTCCTGTTTTGGGGACATTCTTGTGATGTGAACTAGAAGATCAAAACTCATCTCTTTTGGCTCATTGCTGACATTCCCAAGACAGCAAAGCCACAGGTGACTGGTTTTGCTTTCCCCCTGCAAACAGAAATGTTGATCTTTTGCAGCATTTGTTTGATTAGAGTTAGTTGACACAGCTTGTGGGAAATTATTTTGTAGGGGAATGGAATCTCACTAGCTCCTCTGTGTTCCTAGCTTTCATCTTCTCTCCCGCTGAGCAGCATGAGCACCCCCTTCCCTCAAAATATCTTGCGAGAACAAAGGGTGAGGCTAAGGCAGATCCTGCCATAATGATGACTAGCCCAGAGGATTGCAGAATGGGAAAAGGTTGGGCTCTTGATTGTGAATAAAATTCCTTCAGCACAGTTCTAACTCTCAGGGGTTTAAAGCATATCTCATGATTTTAAGCCACCAACTTGTGATGGATAGGCTGCTGACTATACTGTGGTACTCTTTTGCAGTTTGACTGCAGGCTTTTAGAGCACATGTGATTATTCTTCAGGGGCCCCTCGCTTTCTGAGTGACTACTGCTATAATAAGCAGTCAGCTGGACCTACATAGGGGACATGCTTGCCAAAAGCCCAAATCACTTTGCTTCTAAAGAAGTGTGGCCTTGCTATGGTTATTGTAAAATGTTAAACATTAATCACAACACATGCACTGGGATTCCCCTGCCCTCAGAATTAATCCTTATTATATCTAACAGCAGGTCTGTATATTTCATAATGAATCTGGGCCTTCCTTGCTGAAATCTTGTTGTGCTTTCAACCCCCATCTCCGTACCTGGAAATCTGATACGGGGCCCGGGTAGATCAAATGAAATGGAAAGCAAAACAGAGCTGAAGGGAAGTACAGCTGACGACACACACCGTGACAGTGTCCTCTGCTGGTCCCTTGCCTTCTCCTTTTCTTGTGGCTCAATGCCTGAAAAGAAAAGGGAAACTGTGCAGCCACAACAGCACCATTCTGTCCTGCTCTGACAGGGAAACTTGGTTCAGTGTTAGGATAGCAGTGAATATGAGGCAGGTTCAGTCTGCCACTATGATGTGTACCTGGGGGCAATTGCTACTCATTCTAGGGGAGTAGGCATGGGTAATTGCATGGCTGAGTTATAGTTTTACTTCTCCTGGGAATGTTAAACCATACCTAAGGTCTATTACAGTGTTCTCCAACCTTGGGTTCCCAGATGTTTTTGGCCTACAACTCCCAGCATGCCCCAGCCAGCTACACTGGCTGGGGCATGCTGGGACTTGTAGGCCAAAAACATCTGGGGACCCAAGGTTGGAGAACACTGGTCTATTAGAATTTACTTTTTTTGTTTTTCCTTTATCTATATAGTTGTTGTTTTTCTTGGAACCGCTAAAACTGGGATGGATTTTAAATTTTTTCTTACAAACATAATAGCTGCCATGCTGGACTGAACCAAGGTCCAGCTAGTCCATCATTATATTTGTGACACTGGACAGTCAGATGCCTCTAGGAAGCTCGTGAGCAGGGAATGAGAGTAATGGCCTGCTTCTGTCCTTTATTCTCAGCATCAAGTAGTCAGAGGCACACAGGTGCCTTTAAGCATGGAGCAATCTATTTAGCTATCATTGATAGGTCTGTGCTTCATGAATTTGGGTCAAAACAGACATTATTTTAAATTCGTGTCTAGCAGCCACATCTTCCCCCACTATTTTTACTCTAGAGTAGGTGCAGGGCCCCCTGATCCAGATCTTAAAAGCACTCCTATTCCCTACACTAGGGTCCCAATCTAAATCAGGGCCCCTGGCCCTACTCTAGAGTAAAAATGAAAAAATAAATGTATTTGCTAGGCACAGATTTAAACTACTGTAATATCTGCTATTCACTTGCAATCCTTCACATGGTTAATTCCATAACTGTTTCATAGATCATAGAGTTGGAAGGGGCCTACTAGGCCATCAAGTCCAACCCTCTGCTCAGTGCAGGAAACTAGAGGAAGGGTCTCCCATCCAAGTAATCACCAGGCCTGACCCTGCTTAGCTTTCCACGCTCAGACAAGCTGAGCCAGTGTGAGCCAATTCCATTTTTCACTTAGGGAGACTCACTGTAGCAAAGTCAGGACTCCCCTGCTTCTAAACCAACTGAGCGCATGTAAGGACACCTGGGGAGGCTGTGAGGTTTGCAAGCATATCAGGCAAACTGGCAGTGACATGTTGTTTGCGACTGATGTGGGAAATGTGTGGGCCATAAGCAGTTTTCAGGTATGGCATGTCCATTATAACAAGGAGCATGCAGCATATTCAAAGTCAGAGGGCAGGGAGATGTCTAAGGGAGATCATGCAATGTATTTCTGTCATTTTGCCCCCCCCCCCGCCTGCTGCAGTTTATTTGACTGGCAGGAACAATGGTGGCAGCCAGAGGATGATATCTAATAATTATAAGGAAACAGGCAGGCCAACCTTTAACACACTGGTGAAACTGCAGTGAACTGAAGAAGAAAAAGATCATATCCAAACAATTTAGAACATGTTATCTCCCTGCATTTGAAAAACACACACACACTGCCTTCCCCAACCTGGTCCACTTCAGATGTTTTGGACTACAGCTACCATCAGCCCCAGTCAGCATGGCCAATGGTCAGGAATCCTGGGAGTTGTAGTCCAAAACATCTAGAAGGCACCAGGTTGGGGAAGGCTGCTCAACAGTGTCATTTTAGCACTGGGACATGTAGCCCCAGTCTCTTCCTGATGTGGGAATCGATGCTCCAAGCGTCCACCTCTGCTATACCACCTTTGCCACTGCCACCTTCTCTTCTCCTGCCCCAGATAAGGTTTGTGGGCCCTGGGGTGGACAGGGGAAAGGAGACAGTGGTGGTGGCGGCGGCAGCGGCAGCAGTGAGTGCTTGAGGATCAGGGCCCTACTCACCCTGGCCCTACTCATGGAACGTCAGGAAACATCTGATTTCTTGTCCCACCATCTCTAGTGCCAGGCACTATGGGGTTTGAAGTGAGATCCCCATGGGTTCTTCAGTCTTTCTGGCTGCCAGTTGGAGGAGGGACCAGCAGACTTTGAGGTTGCACATTAGCACTGCAGTTCCTCCTCCTGGTAACTGGAAATCATATGATCACAGAGAGTCGATCCCATGCCACTCCCTTTCAGATCTGCTGCAGTGCACCTCTTTTGTTGGGGCCTCTTGCCACTGAAGGAGGCCATGAGGTCACCCCTCCGTGCTGCTGGATTATCTGACCATGGAACTGTCCAGTGGACAGATACCAACCTGCCTTCTGCTCCAGGTACTTGCCTTGAATGCCAGTGAACAGACGATCGGTCACCCCCTTAGATGTTAAACACAATTCCATTCCTACATTCATAACACTGAATGTAAGGCAGCCTCGCCCAACCTGGTGCTAGCCCTTCAGATGTTTTGGACTGCAACTCCCATCAGCCTCAGCTAGCATGGCCAGTGCACAAGAATGCTGGGAGTTGGAGTCCAAAACATTTGGTGGTCACCTGGTTGGGCAAGGTTGATGTGAGGCATGTCATGGCAGGTTATCCAAATATTCGATCCTCAGACCTGCTCACGTAACCATATGAACTGCACTTTAAACAGAGCTCCGGGTCAGAGATCGTGTCATGAAATTATCAAATTATCCCTTTTGAATTGGCTTTGAACATGCACCCCCACTCTTGCATTGTTCTACTTGGCCTAGAAGTACATATTTCCAAGCTATTTTGGTCTTTCTATTATGTCTTTTAAAAGGGGGAAAAATATTTAAAAAATTGCACTTATATTTAAGTACTTGCAAGATGAGGGCTCTTAAGTGTTATTATCATAATGCATTCATGATGAATAAAAACTCATCTACATTTCCAGATATCTTGGGGGTGGAGGAATGAATGACACCTGCAGGCGTTCATATTGTAGAACAGCCTTCCCCAACCTGGAGCCCTCCAGATGTTTTGGACTACAACTCCCAACTTTCCTGACTATTAGCCATGCTGGCTGGGGCTGATGGGAGCTGCAGTTCGAAACATCTGGAGGGCACCAGATTGGGAAGGCTGCTGTAGAATCTTGTAGGATTCCCACCAATCTTACCGGACTTATTGGACCCATTTCTATGCTTTAAACCACTGCTTCTGAACTTAAGCTGGTGAAGCTTTAACCGTCCCTGATCTCCACTTCAGAGCTGGGTGGGAGGAAACTTCTTCTACGTAAGTTCTGTGTGGTGCCAGTAAAACAGGGCAACTCTACACCCAGCCAGGGTTGCCAGCTGACCAGGAAAAAGCAACCTGATTCTTCATAAGCCTTAAATAGTAACCAGATCTGCAAAGAAACATCATGTGATGCTGTTCATGTCATGATCATTACTATCACCCTTCTCCTCTTTGCCAATCAAGCTGCTGTTAAGGAAAAGGAGCAACGGACAGTAAAAGTTGGAAGCTCTTCTCCAAGATGTTCCCGCCCTCTGGACAGTGGTGAGCTCGGGATGAGGAGAGATCTTTGGGTGTTTCAGGATGTGCTGCCTATTAAATGCTTGGCGCAAGGTCCTAGCTGTATCTGGCAGCCTTCCTGTTCAAATGTAATAACTCAGCAGCACACTGTCCCTTGGCCGCTGTGATTTGTTGCTTTTTATTGTGACCATGCCATATTTTGAAGAGCTTGAATGTGGTCAGGGCATGGATGGAAGATCTCCAAGGTAAACAGAAGAGCTGAAGGAAGTGGGTTTGGTGTTGATGATCATTCAAAGCTAGAAGAGCATGTGGCTGTACAGAAGTTGACTCTGGCTTAAATTCCAGACTTCTGTACTTGTTGTAACAGGAGTTGGTCTTACAATATATATCTGATTATCATTATAAAGGCTCAGTGCTGGCCTTGTATCACATGAGAGCTTGCTTTCCTTGCCTTTCTCACTTTATATTCAAACCAAACTTACAATTCCTGTCTCCTTAATGACAACTGTCCAATATTCTTTTCTTTCTTTCTTTCTTTCTTTCTTTCCCTCCAAAGCAATAATGGGCTGATGACTGGGTGGGTGTGATATTTAGAGCCGAAAGGTTGTGTTGGATCCTGGATCAGGCAGCACACACCACTCCTCTCTGCTTGACCACAGTGACCTGGTTCTCACGACATGACAACCCACCATGGGTATCCAGCCATGGTGGGTTGTTGTGTAGTTTGAACCTGGTGCAGTTTCTGCAGGGTGGCTTATTTTTCATGAACAAGCCACCCTGAGAACCCACAGCTTGTTTGAGGGGTTGTTTGACATATGATGGGTTGTCATGTCATCCGAACCTGGGAGAGCAATTTTATCATGGGTTGTTGGGAATGGCTAGAGTTGTTCAGCAAGAGCGGCAACCCCCCCCCCCCATCGCTCACTTTCATGATCTCACCAGTGACTGCCCTTCCACTGATGCCAAAATGGCACTTTGGAAGGGCCATCACTCATTCCTCAGCTTTAAAAAAAAAAAAAAAAATGAGCCTCAAAAAGGCACAATTGGGGTTGCATTTTTTCCCCTGGCCCCTGAAAACTGTGCTTTTAAAAATATATCTTTATATTTTTTGTTGGCTCTTTGCAAGTGTGCAAGTGTGCATTTACAGCAATCCCATACAAAGCGGGACTGAATATAGGTTAATTTGTGCACAGTTGCCAGCTGTCATTTGCCTAGCTGTCAATGGAAAAGCACCAGTAAAAGGCAAAAAGGTGGAGAAAGAAGGTACACCAAAAGGGGCTGGGAATATTACCACCCCCTTTGCAATGTAGTCCTCTTGATTTTAAGTGTTGAACTGAGAGTTCTTAGTGCCCTCCACCTTTTTAACACTTCCCCGAGTCTCCAACCACTCCAGAAAGGGGAGATATTAACTGCCTGCCTTTCAGAGCAGTTACTTCAGATGTGCAAATTTGCCCTCCATTTACTTCCCAGCCATTAAATTTGCATACAGTTCTGCAGGGTTGGTTTTTTTTTAGAACTTTCAGGGTACCGCAGTAACCACAGAAAAAAAGGGGGTTACAAAAATGAACTGCATAAAGCAGGGGAGTCTCTCCCCTTTTCGGAGTATCTGGAGACTTGAGGAAGTGTTGAAAAGGTGGAGGGCACTGAGAATGGTCAGTTCAACAATTAAAATTGAGAGGATTAAATTGCTACGTGTGTGGTATTGCTGCCACCCCCAGTTGGTGCACCTGCTTTCCTCCCACTTTCCCCCCAGTTACCGGTGCTTTTCAATTCACAGCTAGGCAAATGACAGCTGGCAACTGTGTGCAAATTCGCCTATACGCAGTCGCCCTTTGGCAGCTGAAACAGACAAGGGAATTTACCAGGCAAGACTGACACATATCAGATAGCTGTAAGTGAACACTTGAACACTTGCGAAGGACCGACAAAAAAATATATATTTTTACAAAGCGCAATTTTCAGAGGTTGAATTTTTAAAAAAGAAATAAGACACTAATCATGCTTTTTTGAGGTTCTGAATTTTTTTTAAAAAAACAAACAAAAGGTGGTGAACAAAAAAGAGTACTGATTGGAGCGGGGAGGGGGGAGACAAGATGGGTTCTGCCGCAAAGGACACTGGGAATCATGCCAGAGCCATTTGGAGGACTGAGGGGGAAGGAGGGGGAGAACAACCCATGGTGAGTCCGATTGTCTGTCGGGTGCACTGTGGGTTGCTCAGCAAACAAACAACCCTCAGTCCTTATTCACAGGGGGGCTTAGTGTGACGTGCGAACCCGCCCACTATCTTGCTTAATGGCCTTTAATGGCTGGTGGCTACTTGAAGCCCATGGAATTTGTGTCACACCCACTTAGATGAGTGGGGTTTTGATAGGAACAGTTTTATGTGATCACAGCAGAGCCAGAGAAAAAGTCTTGACTTTTTCCAGCTTTCTCGAAAAAGCTGCTAAGCGCTAAGATGTTTCTGGCTGGCAAAGCAGCAAGCTAAGATACTGGAGTGCTGGTTTGATATGGCTTTGGGACTGGTACTGCTGGCAGGTTTGCTTTCTTTCTTTGTGTTTCAACTATACATTTATAAATAAGCCATCTATTACCCCCGAAAAGCAACATGGGTCTCCAGTATTCTTCTCTCAACCTGGAGGCCTCTAAGCCCTGGCACATTCACAATGATATTTTTGGGTGTCAGTCAGTCAGTCAGTCAGGCAATCACTCGTGACCGAGTAAGATTGTCTTCCAGGATAAAAAAGAAAATGTACAAAAAGGAGATTTTAAAAGGAGGAAAATTCTAAAGAAAATTGTGCAGACTCTAGCGATGGGTCCATAAGTGACTGTGGAGGCCAATTCTAGATCCACACAGCTTCCCACAGTGAGGACACAGGTTACCAGATGGAAGATGGTCCTGTAAAGGATTCATTTGACGTGCTTTTCGCTTAGCACGTTTCTCCCTTTCACCTTGCACTCGAGCTTCTTCAAAGTCCATAGAACCTTTGTGAAAGGCCAACCTCCAGTTAGATCGTTCATGGGCCAGAACTTCCCAGTTTTTGATGTTTATATTGCATTTTTTTAGATTAGCCTTAAGAACATATTTAAACCTCTTATATTGACCACCGATATTCCGCTTTCCATCCTTGAGTTGGGAATAAAGTAACTGCTTTGGGAGACAGCAGTCAGGCATTCGAACAACATGATGGAAAGCTTTTTAATCTCAGCAGGCTGAAAGCAAAAAGTAAGGTAATTACAACCTCCGTTGTGGAACTACAGTATGCTGATGATAATGTGGTCTCTGCACATTCAGAGGATGATCTCCAAACTATCCTAAATGCTTTTGCAGAAGCATACGGAAAACTTGGTCTCTCACTTAACATCAAAAAAACTAAAGTGCTTCATCAGCAAGTGCAAGCTAACCCTTTGGTGATGCCATCTATCCAGCTTGGCAGGACAATACTGGAAAATGTCGATCATTTTCTCTATCTTGGCAGCTATCTTTCTGTTACAGCTAACATCGACAGTGAAATCCAGCATCGTCTGAGCTCCACAAGTGCCGCGTTTTCTCGAATGAAACATAGAGTGTTCGAGGATCGGGATATTTGTAAGAAGACCAAAACACTGGTTTATGAAGCCATTGTATTACCAACTTTATTGTATGCCTGCGAAACATGGACTCCTCCAACTCCTTGAAAGATTTCATCAACGTTTCCTCCGGAAAATCCTGCGAATTACTTGGGAAGATAGGCGAACAAATGTCAGTGTACTGGAAGAAGCAAAGACTACTAACATTGAAAAAATGATCCTTCAACGCCAATTTCAGTGATGGCAGGGCTTAGAGCATGGGTGTTGAACCCTTTTCAGCCCAAGGGCCTAATTCCATTTTGGAGATGTTCTCGGGGGCTTGCATTCCAGTGGCGTGTGGGGCCAAAATTAAAAGGGGTGGCTATTTTAGCTCACTGTTCTCCAACCTTGGGTTCCCAGATGTTTTTGCCCTACAACTCCCAGCCAGCCAAAAACATCTGGGGACCCAAGGTTGGAGAACACTTAGCTTAACATCTTTTAGCTCTTCTTGCCAGTAACTAAGCCTTAGGAGAGGCATTTCAGCTTTTTTGAATGCTAGAGAAAATTGCACAAACCCCGGGAAACTTTCCAGCCCGTCCTATGTCCCCACAGACAAGGTCAGAGGGACATAGGATTGCGCCCTAAATCTCATTCTTCTTAACTTGCAGATATTAATAATGGAATATTTTCTGTTTGGAATTGCACTTCAAGAAATAGCAGATGCAAGAATAGCAAACGTGAACGGCTTTTGACTCAGCCAACAACCTGTCCTTCTTTCTCTCTATCAATGTGGTGAGCGAAGGCTGCCTTAATATACAGAGATGGGTTGCGTGCCGATGTGTGAAATCTACACATTCGGCTTTTAGAAATCTAAATGCTTTTTGCCTCAAAAGGGATTGTAAGAGAAGGACCACCTGGCTTCTTGCATACCTCTGAAGAACCCGATCTCTCAGGATGGCTCTCAAATATGCACTGCAGTAGTGACAAAGATGTAAGTATGCACTTCCTAGAGACCAGAGATGAACAACAGAGTGACTCTTGAAATCGAAAATGTGCAAACTAGAGTTCGGTGGTCAATTTTAGGGGTTAAATGGAGCTGAAACAGATCTGCCTTCAAAGTCTCCTTGATGTCATTGGGCATACAGCAGGGCCTAAGGCTTTCATGTTCCTTGGGTAACTTGCAGTGCACTCTGCACAGCAGGGGTGTTGAACCTCAGGCCCATGGGCCAATCTGGCCCTCCAGGGTTCCCCCTTCCCCTCTCATAAATAGCATTGGCTGTGGTGGGCGATGGAGAGTGTATGATCATCGTCAGCATGGTGGGTGGAACAGTGTGCATGACATCTCTAGGCCATGGTGCAGAACCTCAGGCCTGGGGCCAAATCCAGCCCATCTGGGCTCCCAATCCAGCCCTACAGGGGTCCCCAGAAGGCCACATCCTCTTTCCCCTCAACCACTGACTGTTTGGTGGTTTCCCAGCTTTTGTGCAATTTTCTCTAGCATTTTAAAAAGTTGAAATGCCTCTCCTAAGGCTTAGTTACTGGCAGAAAGATCTTTAAGCTAAAATAAGCTGGTAGTTTGGGTATTTGGGGCTGTACTTTTTTTTGCCTTCGGCTCCACCCACCAGTGGAATGTGGTCCCTGAGAGCTTCTCTGAAATGGAATTTGGCCATTCAGCTAAAAGTGGTTTTGCACCCCTGTCCTAAACAAATGGCATTTTGTTGCTTGGATTTTCTCGGTGAGCTTTTTTGCATGATGATATCATACCTGGTAAATGGCATCACTCTTGCTCTTTTAACAGCAGATTTGAAAACATCATAAGCGAAATGTTCCTGTCCCCTTATCTTCACACTAGGAACCCCACTCCATACATCAAAATTAGTGTGATGATGGGTATCTGTAACATAAACTAGCTACATATTCTATGGAAGGGTTGGCCTGCCTGTCTGGCTAGGCAGAAACCAAGAAAGGTGTTGCAGGCAAGCAGAATTCTAAACAGATATGCCTCCCTATGTAGCTAAATTAGCAAAGTGCATCTTGTTCTACCTTATTTAAGTTTTCTCCACGGAAAGGCAGCCTATGAACCAAAAATAATTTGTCAAGTGTGAAGAACAGGTTGGATTCAACTTGGTGATGTGTGTCTTTCCCCCATTCTATATATGAAGTACAACATTTATGTCTGCAAGGAGAATTTTGCACATGGATGAATGGATAGTGGCTACCTGGCAGAAACCAATCAGGTGAATCAGAGAGCAAGGGATGATTAATAGGCATATTATTTGCTGGTGTTCCCAGCTTGAAAACAAAATTTTCTAGGGGGAGAGAGAGAGAGAGAGAGAGAGAGAGAGAGAGAGAGAGAGCATTGATTGCTGATTCCGAGAAAGTAACTGTTATGAAAACCATCTATTAATTTGACAAATGTCAAGACTTTTTGGATTATTGAAGGTCCTGTGTTGTTCTTAGTGTCTGACAATGTGATAGTCATTGCTGGAGGAATTTTTTTGGTATTTAAAAGGCAACCAAAAGGATGTACAACTTCATTGGCTTGGTCGCTAATACAATTTTTGGAGAAAATCAATCCATCACTAGGTGTCTTCTTTGGTGGGATCCAAGCAGGGATAAAGATCAATCTTGAGAGCTCCCTTCCCCACTCTCTAGAGCAGCCAATGGCCATGCTAGCTGGGGGTGATGGCAACTGTAGTCCAATGCATTTGGTGGGCACCAGGTTGGGGAAGGCTACTCTAAAACCTTACTACTAAAACAGAACTCATCAGTTGTCCCTTGGCCCAACCCTTCACTGTTTTTGCTGTTTTTAATTAAGTCTGTGCCTACTGTCATTTTATTGTGATGTTCTATGTCTTTTAATTGATTGTACTCTTAGTTAGATTTTAACTAGGTGTTAGTTAACATTCTTGACTTTATTGTTAGTTGTAGAATGAACTTTTCTTTTCCGTACATTGCCTTGCATACCTGCTGGAAATGCCATTCCAAAACATCTGCACAAAATAAATGCAACAGCCCCTTCATGTTAATGCTGGCAGCTGCTGTTATGTGCACAGCTGTGTTAGAAACACCTCTCCTGCTCTCCCCACTACCTTGCTCTTGGCAAGGGCTGCCAACTTTTTTTTCCTGCCAGGCCCTTGTGTAAGAAGCTATGGTTCAACAGGCAAAGCTTTCCTTGTCACTACATTTGCATGCTGGGCACCACATCGATGGCTTTTTAGCAAATAAGGTGGCATATAAATATTAATAATAAATACATAATGCCAGGAAGCCATGGTGCAACTGGGGCTGGACTCGGGGGCCAAGGCCCTGGGGCCCCACAGCCCAGCCCTCCCCTGCCCCAGATGAGCACCCAGACAGCATCAGGTGCAGAAGCAAACTCCATTTTATTCCTGTAGTCCAGTGGTGCCATGATTTAAGTGAGTTTAAAATGCAAAGCTGCAGATGCTCAGAGGTTTTTTTTAATTATTATTTTAAATTAGGTTGGGCAAACAGTTTTGCTGTTGTAACATACTAGCAATGTAGAAGCAGTTTTGAAGCATGAAATTGCAGATGGAGAAATTTAGCTGTGTGCATCACAACTGAAGTAATATACATGGCCATCTAAAGCCCCTACCCCCACCCCCATAAGACCATAAAGTCCAGGGTCTAAAATTACCGAGCTGCACCACTGCCAGGAAAAGCTTCATATGTTGAATTTCTGTTTGTTCTGCTGGATCCCTACCAGGGAAAAAGTTGACAAGGGTGGCCTGACTGTTACTGCACCCTAGTCATAAGCTGTAGGATATAGCAAGTAGCTCACTAGGGGACATTTCTGCCCCCCAGGCCAAATCTAGCACATTGATTTAACTCCTGCAGCTGAAATTAGTGTTTCTGCTGGGTTGTATAATTCTCTATAGAGAAGCATCACTCCCTGAATATAGAGTGGCATCCATGGCCACTTTTGAAAAGAAGGGGTTCTCTGCTCAACCTCTGGATGCAGTTCTTCCCATGGCATTTGCAGAGAGAGAGAGAGAGAGAGAGAGAGAGAGAGGAGTATTTCTAAGGCTGCCCCAATGGGACAAAATTAATTTGCCAAATAAAGCAGGCTTGTTCAATGCAAATAATAGATTTGTGATCATAAAATAGCTCAGCAAACTTGATTGTACGGGGTAGCTACAAACGGCAGCAAGCTAAGCTCTCTGGGAAAGAACCCTGTCCAAGCAGACACCAAATACAGGCATTATAAAATTGAAAGCTTGGAGGACCCATGGGAACGTATGAGCCACCCCTGCCCCCTTCATGCTCGGCAGCCCCATGTTGACCGGAAAGGTCTGAAGAGAGAAGGCAGCTGCAGTTAGGAGCCCTGCACAATCTCGGTTCTCAGCTGGGGGGGGGGGGAGGAATGGAATTGAGTGTAGCCAGATGCTTCTAACCCCGATCAATAGGGATCATAGGATGATAGAGTTGGAAGGGGCCTACGAGGCCATCGAGTCCAACCCCCTGCTCAATGCAGGAAACTAGAGGAGGGGTCTCCCATCCAAGTAATCACCAGGCCTGACCCTGCTTAGCTTTCCACGCTCAGACAAGCTGAGCCAGCGTGAGCCACAATCCTATACGTATGTCCCCTCCACACTTACAGTTCCGTAGGGTGGCCACTTAGGAATAACCAAAAAAGAAAAAAAGAGAGGAAATGCATCACCAAAGGAGAGGAGAAGGGAGGATAATTATTTGCATATACTAATTTATATGTATAGATGTAAATTTAGAAATAATTATTATAATTCAAATAGAAATGCAGTACATCTCACCATAGCATGGAAGACTGTAACCAGGTGACGTGTGTCCCTGCCTGCTTAGTCTGCAGTTCAGGTGCTCACTGGTGATGGGCAGCAGTTCTTATGGTATTTTATCTTTAAACCAGAATTGGACAGGACACCCCTTTCACACAGAGGACACCTTCAAACAGAGGACAGTCCTCTGGCAGCCCTTCAAATAGAGGGCTGTCCTCTGTAAAAGAGGGCACATGGCCACACGAGCATAGGGCTAAACTAGTTCCAGCCACTATTCTAACCAGTTGCAACCATTATTTGAATACTCCAAATATGAATGGAAACCTTTCAGTGATCACCGAAGACATCTTGACTAAAGGCCAAGGAGAAATTTGGACTGGGCACCGCACTCAGATGATTCTGCACTCAGAAGCCCTGCTTATGCCCGTCATCTGTCCCCAAGCCATCCCTTCTAACCTGTAGACAGAGGGATTTCAGTTACTGTTACTTGTGGGGCTGGCACAGATTTGGGGATGTTGGGAATGGGAAGTAGTGCTTTCAGCTGGAAAGCAGCTTGTAGGGAGGCCTATCCTATGGACCGATTTAAGCTGCATTGGCTAAAGGAATTGCTTGCCCTGTTCAAGCCGAAGCATGATCCTCTTCTTGGCAGGTCCAACCAAGGTGGCAGAGTGTGTCCAAGGAAAACACAGGATGCTACCATATGGACAGGTTGCTTACCTGTAACTGTAGTTCTTCGAGTGGTCATCTGTGCATTCACACACATATGGGTTCTCTGCACCTGCGCTGAGATAGATCGGAAACTTCTTTAGCTGAGATGAGCCGGGCGGGAGCCCCTCCCCCTCGCGTGTGCTCCTTAGCACGGCTCCCGCCCGTCTCCTCAGTTCCCTGAGACCGCCTATTGCGACCCTCGGGACCGAGGATGATTCAGAACCTCAATATATTTCTACAATACCTTCCTTCGAGCCCGATGGGAATCAAGATAAAAAAACAATAGCAAAAAAGGGCCCATCCCATTTCCACCTGGGTATCCATCGAACTCGATGCAGACACCGAGAGGGGAAGGAGGGCGGGTTGTGTGAATGCACAGATGACCACTCGAAGAACTACAGTTACAGGTAAGCAACCTGTCCTTCTTCTTCGTGGTCTCTGTGCTTCACACACATATGGGTAGATTAGCAAGCTGACTTACCGGAGGTGGGTCGGTGTCGGTAGTCAGATGGTGATCGAGGACAGAACCGCTCTCCCGAATGCGTTCTGCGCTCTGGCTCGAACGTCGAGGCGGTAGTGCCGGATGAAGGTAGAGGGTGAAGACCAGGTCGCCGCCCTGCACAAGTCCGTCAAAGAGACTCCACTGCCGAATGCCGTCGAAGTCGACATGGCCCTAGTAGAATGCGCTTTTACTGAGTCCGGTAAAGCATGATCGGCAAGTTGATATGCCAGCTTGATAGTGTCCACTAGCCAGGAGGACAGCCTTTGCTTTGACACCAGACCAGACAGCCCCTCTTTGGCGGGCCGTAGCAAACAAAAAGTTGTTGAGTATGCCTTATGGACTCTGTCCGCGTTTTGTAGAAAGCTAGGGCTCTACGGACATCGAGGCTGTGCAAAAGCCTCTCGACATCCGATGACGGTGATGGAAAGAAAGCCGGGAGTATAATATCCTGTCCCAGATGGAATTCAGAAATGACTTTAGGAAGGAAAGATATGTCTGGCCGCAAAACAACTTTATCCTTTTGAAAGGTTATATATGGAGGATCAATTTGGAACGCGGCTAATTCGCCGACGCGCCTCGCAGATGTAATAGCCACGAGAAAAAAGGGTTTTCAACGATAGAAGGCACAAATCTGATTTCGCCATGGGCTCGAATGGCGCTTTTGTTAATGCCTTCAAGACCAGTTGGAGGTCCCATCCTGGTATAATATTTCTCGCAGGAGGACATAAGTTTTTTAGACCCTTCAAAAATTGCTTTACTAAGGGATGAATAAATAAAGACGTTCCGGTTGTAGTCGTTTGATAAGCCGTAATTGCAGCCAAATACACTTTGATTGATGAAAGCTTTAGCCCACGGGCCATCAGCGAGTGCAAAAAGTCGAGGACAGTCGATACCGAACATGTTACAGGGTCTTTATCCGAAGCCGACACAAAGCCGGAGAAAGCCTGCCACTTCCTTGCATAAGAAAGTCTTGTTGAAGGCTTACGTACTGCTAGCAAAACATCCTTAACTGCCTCAGAGAGGTCTGCACCCATCGTCATCTGATTCTCCAGGCTGTGAGGCTTAAGGAATGCAGATTCGGATGAAGTACCTTGCCTTGATGCTGTGTCAATAGATTGTCTTGAAACGGTAATTGCAGCTAATCTCCCTGGGACAGATTGAGTAGGTGGGAAAACCAAGGCTGTCTCGGCCACCACGGGGAAATCAATATGCAATTTGTCTTGTCTAAAGATATCTTGGCTAGTACTCGTGTTAGGAGTGGAATTGGAGGAAATAGGTAGTTAAAACCATCGTTCCAGTCCAGCAGAAATGCGTCGGACATCGATTTCGGGTCCGACGCTGCTCTGCTGCAGAATAGGGGACAGATCTTGTTCTTGCTGGTTGCGAACAAATCTACATCCGGCCAGACCCAACGTTGGAACAGCGAAGTCAACACCTGCCGGTCCATCTCCCACTCGTGGGACTGTAGAGACACCCTGCTCAGCGTTTCCGCCAGCACGTTGGTTTTCCCCGTGATATGAATTGCTACGAACGACATCCGTCGAGGCAGAGCCCACTCGTAAAGTTGCAGTGTCAGTCGTGTGAGACGCATAGACCTTGTGCCTCCTTGCTTGTTTAAATACGCCACCACTGTGGTATTGTCTGTCATGATCTGAATGTGACGTCCGGCCAGATGATGCTCCAGCGCCTGCAGCGCTCTCCAAACAGCCATCAGTTCCAGCCAATTGATATGCTTGGAGGCCTCTGTCGAAGTCCATGTGCCTTGCACGACCTGATCGTCGGAGTGGGCTCCCCATCCTAGCAACGACGCGTCCGTCGTCAGCATTCGGCTCGGTACTGGCAGTTGAAATGGTACCCCGTCGAGTAGGTTTGATTCCTGCTGCCACCACCTCAAAGACTCTCTTATGGCTCGCGGAACTGGTAGACGAACAGAAGGTCTGTCCTTCTCTGGTCTGAAGGCTCGGACAAACCAGGTCTGTAGCGGTCGCATGCGAAGCCTCGCATAGCGTACGACTGCGATGGTCGAGGCCATGTGCCCCAAGAGTCGCTGTATCGTATGAGCTGACGATATTGGTTGTTTGCATACTTTGTTTGCAAGGGTAATTAACTTGCTCGCCCTTTCGTTTGGAAGATACGCCCGACCATCGAACGCGCATAGCCTTGCTCCTATGTATTGGATCTCCCTCACGGACAGGAGAACCGACTTCTCTGTGTTCAGGCAAAGTCCCAACTCGTGCATGAGGTCGAGAGTCTCTTCGAGTGTGCTTTGAAGCTCGAGCCTCAACGACGCCACTACCAACCAGTCGTCGAGGTAAGGGAAGATGGTGATGCCTCTTGCCCTTAGACTCGCGCAAACCACCGCTACACACTTCGTGAATACCCTCGGCGCGGTTGAAAGTCCGAATGGAAGAACGACGAACTGGTAGGAGTCGTCTCCCACTCGAAACCGAAGGTACTTCTGGCTGCTCTCGTGGATGGCGATGTGAAAGTACGCATCCTTGAGGTCGATGGATGCAAACCAATCGCTCCCTCGGAGTAAGGGAAGGATCGATTGGAGTGTGACCATGCGGAATCTTTTTGGTGGAATAAAAAGATTCACCGTTCGAAAATCCAGGATCGGCCTGAGTCCTCCTCCCTTCTTCTTCACGATGAAGTATCTGGAGTACAGGCCGTCCTCCAAGTCTCCTGCGGGAACCGGGCTGTATCGCCCCTTTTTGAAGGAGGGTTGAAACTTCCTCCAGTAGCACCCGAGTTGGGCGGGTGGTCTTGATCCCGAGGAATGGGGGGAGGACTCTGAACTCGATCCTGTAGCCGTGCTCTATGATGCTCAGCACCCATCGATCCGTCGTGATGGTCCTCCAGGATTGGAGGTGGTGGTAACGTCGAGAGCCGAAGAGAGTAGTCTGAGGTGGTGCAGAGGTGTCGTTTGCGGACGCGAGAAGTGGTTGGAGCATTGGCCGTCCTTCGGTCAGACTGACAAGGGAGTCAAAGATGACGTCGGCCGAAGTCGCCTCCCCTCCTGCTGCCTCTGGACCGCTGTTGCTGGAACGGTCGCTGCGGAGCCTGAGGCTGTGGTGCTCCGGATCTTCGGTTCCCGCCCCTATACTGACCCGACGGTTGATATTGCCCGGTCGGGTACGGGAACCGGGACCAACGCCGTGGTCTGAAGGATTGCGACGGTTGCTGCTGCATGAGCCCCATTTTCTTGGCCGTCGTCAAAGCCTACTGCGCTGAGTCGAGGGAGTCATCTGTGGAGGCGTTGAATAACCCATCGCCATCGAAAGGGAGGTCCTCGATCTTCGCCCTATCGTCGGGAGTCAAGGCGGTAGAGCGAAGCCAGGCGTGCCTCCTCAAGGCCACTGACCCGATCATCGACCTGGCGTGACTGTTGACTTGGTGCCGAGCTGTATTCATTTGCAGGGCACCGATGCTAGTCGCTTCCTTAATATACTGCGACGCCAGGTCTCTCTTGTCATCCGGCAGATACTCACAGAGGTCTCCCAGCTTCTCCGTGATATACATTTGGTATCTAGCTAACAACGCCTCGTAGTTAGATACCTTAAGTCTGAGGGAAGACGATGAATAGATCCTACGGCCGTAGGAATCTAGTGTCTTACCCTCTTTATCTGCCGGAGTGGTGTGCTGCTTCCCCCCACGAGACTGCGCTGATTTGACTATGAGCGAGTTCGGGGTCGGATGGAGAAAACAGAAATTTCACTCCTTCCTCCTGGATTTTATACATCGACTCCAGGCGTTTGGCCGTTGGTTTAGTTGAGGCCGGAGCCTTCCAGGTTTCTTGCACCGTCTCCAGCAGTGTCGGCAAGAATGGAAGGAGCAGCTGGTTCGACTGCGTCATCTTGAGGACAGCATAAATGTCATCCTTGGCCTTTCCTTTCGACGACTTCACCTCGACTCCCAGAGCAGTCACCAGCTGGCTGACATGCTCAGCGAAACTCCCCATATCCTCTGATGTGGAGTCCACGTCCTTGGACTCCACCTGCACGTCTGGCGAAGTGGAGTGGGAGGAGGAAGCCGCCAAGTCCGAATCCGACAGGTACGCCGATCCAGACGAGGAGTGGCCAACAACAGCAGTCGCAACCGGTAGATGCACGAGAGTCTGTGGTTGAGCCGTCGATGTCGAAGCAACAGGGTCCCCAACAAAATCGGCCAGAGCACGAGACACAGCCGCATCTCGGCGTGGTGAAGGCGAGTGCCTTCGGCCACAGTGCCTGTCCGGGGAAACGGAACACCGGTGATAATAATGACATTCCAATCTCTCGCGCCTTGGTGAGCGTCTCGACCTCGAGTAGCAACTCCTAGAGCTCCTAGAGCTCGATCCCGAGTAGTAAGAGCGTGACCTCGACCTCTCACCCCGGTAGCAGGAGAGTCGAGATCGAGGGCTCGAAGCCGTGGAGACTGAACCACAAGCCCGATAATGTGGGGATTGCGACCGGCGCCGGTATTCTCCTCTACGCTCCTCTGCGTGTCCAACCAACGGAGACAGTCGTGGTGGAGGACCCCTCGAGCCCGAACGGGGTCTATCCAGTGCCTTCTGCTCTTCTAGCTGGACTGGCAAAGCCACAAGCTCTCCCTCCGACAGGGAAGCTGCCGCAGTCATCGGCTCTTTTTCGATTTCTCGGC
The DNA here is from genome assembly GCA_021292165.1 of Shinisaurus crocodilurus. Lineage (NCBI taxonomy): Eukaryota > Metazoa > Chordata > Lepidosauria > Squamata > Shinisauridae > Shinisaurus > Shinisaurus crocodilurus. The sequence goes on along the minus strand of CM037879.1, from coordinate 191,632,945 downwards.
CTCGAGGAGACGTCGCCGAAGCCGGAACGGACTGGTGGGCAATCGGTCCCGAAGCTCGATCTCGAGTGCCAGTCAGAGCCTCAATTATCACCGCCGTACGCTTCGATACCACCATAGTGGACTAAGTCGACAGGCCCGCCATCTCGCCAGTCTCAACCGCCATTTTCTCCTTAAGGCAGTTTCGCCTTATCCTTATGAGTCTTCTTGGCGAGCTTCTTAGCCGTTAGAGTGTCCGTTAACGGCTTCTTGGCTGGCTGGGATCCCCCAGGCCGCTCCTCTGGAGTGGGGCCTTTCGCTGAGAGAGACTGCTCCCACAAAAGGGCTCTCAACTTAGTTTGGCGGGCCTTTCTGGCCTGTTTAGTGAAGGCCTGGCAGTGCTTACAGGACTCCACGACATGCTCCTGCCCAAGGCAAAGTAGGCAGAGCAAATGTTTGTCCACGGGTGGGATTTTAGTCCCACACCGCTGACACTTCCGAAAAGGTGCCTTGAGAGGCATAGTTAGAAAAAAATAGAAGTTGAAATTCAGATATAGAATATAACTGGGATAAGATTGGGGGAGAGATACGGTTTTAGATAGGATTTTTTTGAAGATTTTTTTTTTTTTTGTGAAAAACAAGAGTACAGCTCGAAAGAGAATCAAGAAATACAATGTTTATGAGAGGAAAATAGATTTTTACAGTAACAGAAAGACGAACAAACTCAGCTTTGATTTGGAAAAGTAGAGAGAAGAAGAACCTAGTGACTCGTCGCAAAGGCGGTCGAAGAGGAACTGAGGGGACGGGCGGGAGCCGCGCTAAGGAGCACGCGTGAGGGGGAGGGGCTCCCGCCCGGCTCATCTCAGCTAAAGAAGTTTCCGATCGATCTCAGCGCAGGCGCAGAGAACCCATATGTGTGTGAAGGCCAGAGACCACGAAGAAGAAACCGAGTTGCACCATCGGCCCATGTGGTTCAGTATCATTAACACCAGCCTTCCCCAACTTGTGTTGGATTACAACTTCCATCATCCCACCAGCAGGGCCAGGTTGGTTGGGGATGATGGGAGTCATAGCCTAACAGACTCGGAGGGTGCCAGGTTGGGGAAGTCTGGTCAACATTGAATTGTGAGAGCTCTGCAGTTTTTGAAGCAGGTGTCTTTCCTAGCCCTACCTGGAGATGCTGTAGATTGAACCTGGGACCTTTCGCATGGTCAGCCACCGAGCCACGGCCCTTCCCTGAAAACCCTTCCCTGACACTTACTATTAACCATGGGCCAATTCACACATGCTTATTTTCACTCATTGATTATGGCATCAAGAGAATCCTTATCTGTGTGGGTGAACCATCAGAGATTAGTCTGCATAGGCAGAGATGAATATGAACCAGCCTTTCCTTTTAGGTCCTAGACAGAATTTCTAAAACATGTTCTAAAGTAGGGCCAGCCTCAATGGTAGGTATGGTCAGGCACCTGCCGGGGGCCCACACACCAGCAAGAGTCTGCCGGTAAGAGCCTGCTGGAGTTGCTCTCCTCTTCGCTACGGCAACCTGCATGTTCACCTGCCTCTCACTCCGGCCCAGACAACGGTGGTAGTGATGAGAAGGAGGAGCAATAAGCGCCACTGCCTGCTTGCTGACGTTATGCCCGTCAAGCAAACAAGCAAATGAGTGGTAGCAATTATAAGAAAGAGGATGAGGAGCAATAGCCGCGGGTGACAATGGTGGTGGTGAGAAGGTACTGTAGACTCACTCTTGAGTACTGCGTCCAGTTCTGGGCACCACACTTTAAGAAGAATGTAGACAAACTGGAGAGGGTTCAGAGGAGGGCAACAAAGATAATAAAGGGAGGTGGTGGGCTCTCCCACTCTGGAGGCATTCAAGGTGCAGCTGGACAGCCATCTGTCAGGGATGCTTTGGCTTGGACTCCTGCATTGATCGGGGGTTGGACTTGATGGCCTTATAGGCCCCTTCCAACTCTACTTTTCTATGATTCTATATAGGCAGGGGGTCCATGGAGGGTGTCTTGCCTGAGAGTCATCAAAAACCTGGAGCTGGCACTGTTGTAAAGCATGCATTTTGTGTGTATGATCTATACCAGTGTTCTCCAACCTTGGGTCCCCAGATGTTTTTGGCCTACAACTCCCAGCATGCCCCAGCCAGCTATGCTGGCTGGGGCATGCTGGGAGTTGTAGGCCAAAAACATTTGGGGACCCAAGGTTGGAGAACACTGATCTATACATACTTGAGGCTAGAGAAACAACTGACTGTAATACAGTAGTATCTGACCTCAACACAGCAGGTTTGTGCATAGAAAGCTGTGCAAGGAACAAGTTGAAGCATTTCAAAAAACTGGAAAAGAAATCCACACAGAAAGACAAACTTACTTCGAGTTTCCACAGTTTGTCTTTCATCCACACTTGCCATAAACACAGAGGAGTGTTCTGCTATTAGCCAGAAGAAAGGCAGCATAGTTACACTGAGTTGGGTGTTGATTTAAACCTGAAGGGTGTTTTCAAATGTTCCTTTTCTTAAAAAAAAAAAAAAAAGCCTTCCCGAAGGCACACTTTCTTCACCAGTTTCACCACTTTGGATGATGACTAATGAAGCTTTCCGCGAATGCTCCTGGGGGTGCTGAGAGAAGTGTTAGAGTGTGAAAGACTGAGAATGCATTCGCTGCTGCTTTGTTGAACTGCAGTTAGCCACATTCAATTGACATATTATGGCCGATTCCTCAGCTCACCTAGTTGAGGATGTGCACACCCCACCCCACTTAGGTACATTAAGTAACGTGTAATCCAGGCAATCTGTGTGTAGGATTAGTGTGTGACATCTGCCCCCAATCCTTAAAACAACAACAAAAGGATTACATAAATCAAGCTAGTATATGGGCCTATATGCAGAGGATCTTGTTCACACACACATTACTAATGCGCATGGGGAGAGGTGCATGCTCTCACTTCTCTAATGGGAGTGCTGGCTTGGGATGATGGGAGTTGTAATCCAACACATCTGGAGGACACTGTGTTGGGAGAAAGCTGGCCAAGAGCATCTTCCCTTTGACGGAACAGCTAAAGTGGGAGTGGGAGGCTTTATAGTTTATGACAGGGATAGGCAACCTTTTGGGGCCTGTGGGCACATTTGGCGATTTGAAAAGCTGTCCTGGGCACCACCACAAAATGGCTGCCATGGGAGGTGTGGCCAAGAAGAGTAACCTGCCCAAAAGACTGAGCACAAGGGAGAGGTGAGGTCTAAGGCCCAGCACAGTAAAAAGCTCCTGTGAGCCAGTTTATAGCACCAGCGAAAACCTGCCTCACAAAGGCAAACTCTTTTTCTGTTCCTCACTTTGCTCTGAAGGGATCCCCACTGTCAGCATTTTTTGTAATTTTTTTAAAAAATTAAAAAGTGGGAGTGGTAGGACACCCTGTCAGGCACCAAAAAAGATGTGTAGCACACCTGGTTTAGGAGAAAGGTGACTTTGGGGGGACATAATACGAGATGATAAAATGATACATGATGTGGAGGAAGTGGACAAAGAATTCCCCCCACTTCTCTCTATATCAGTGTTCTCCAACCTTGGGTCCCCAACTTCCCAAGGCCCCCACTCTCCATTATTACGGTTCTTTCCCTTTAAACCAGATTTGAACTAGACTGCCCTTCAAACAGAGGACTGCCCTCTGTAAAGTAGGACACATGGCCAACTTATATTTGATCCCTGGCATTTCTTGTTAAAGGCTCACAGAAAACAGGGCTGAAAGTTAATATTTGCCCAAGACCTTGGAGAACTGCTACCACTCAGAGCAGAAGATGATCGTAGACCACACTGAACAACGGTCTGACTGGGTATAAGATGGCAGTCAGCAACCCAATGCCCTCCAGATACTTTGGACTACAACTTCCATAATCCCTGGCCATTGGCCATGCTGCCTGGGGCTGATGGGAGTTGTAGTCCAAAACATCTGGAGGACACCAGGTTGCCTACTCACTAGTATAAAGTATCTTCATAATTCCATTTTGTATAGAAATTCCTGGCATGTTTAACAAAATCAAGGTTTACACTGTAATAAATTATAAAAACTTGAAAACTTCCAGTATCAGAGGCAGTATGCCTATGTACACCAGTTGTTGGGGAACATGGGTGGGAGGGTGTTGTTGCACTCATGTCCTGCTTGTGGGATCCCGTGGGCAGCTGGCTGGCCACTCTGTGAACAGAATGCTGGACTAGATGGACCCTTGGTCTGATCCAGCATGGCTCTTCTTACATTCGTATGAAAAGCTTATGATAGAAGAATAATAGTTGCACACTTTACCTTAGCTGTTTTTGCTATCACGCACATGAATAAATCATCTTTTCTTTTCCAATGTAGCAGTAACTAAAATGCAATTTCCCTTTAAAAAAAGAAAAAGGTGACACCATTTGTATTCCTTTATCTCTAAAATCTCCTAATGTGGAATTGCTTTGCATTTTATATGAGCATTTAGAGTCCCAGAGGAGTTGTCTGAATTGCAGTATCATCTCATGCTTTTATTAAAAAAAGAAGCAGATTTTCCAGCACACTCCAGTAATTAACATTATACGTTATGTCCTTGTTTCTAACAAGTAGGTGCTCCCAGTCATTTCAGACATCATTTGTTGCATATAACATCACAAGTCGTTACTAAATAGTATCAGGAATTTATGGATTGCATATCGAACATTCCATATTTCTGATCTCTCTCTCTCTCTCTCATGTGCACATGCGCGCGCACACACACACACACACACACACTCACACACATTACAAGATCATAAGGTGTGACTATGGCTGGCTACAAATGCTCTTAAAAAGCACTGCAATGTTATCTTGAATATCCCTCTGAACCGTAGTGTAAATCTTATTTCCCTGCCCCACTCTCTTTGTCCTCCAGTACCTCCACTGCAACCTGAAATGGCACTCTTGTCAGGAAGTCCACTCTGTCGTGTGAAATCTGTGATGGGATGAAGAATCCAAAACAGGCATTGCTGGGGCTTGAAAGGTATAAGAATTCAAGGAGTTCAGACACCAGTAGATGGGCAGCACAATCCTATAGCCGCTAGACAGCATCTAGACAGCCATAGGATTTTTCGGAGACCCAGCGATGAGGTCGGAAAATTGCTCCTACTACGTAGCTGGGTCTTTGTGCTCAGAGCGCTCTCCCCTCCCCTCGCAGCTGGTGCGGAAAGAAATGTGCTGACTGCGTCTCTGAGGTCGCAAGAGCGACCTCGGAGACGGGGTTTAGGGGACATTCTGGGGGGCGGGGCGGGGAGAGGAGGAGACAGGAGGCGCTGCCAAGATATGAGGTATCCTGGTGGTGCCTCAGCCTCCTTCCCTCCCGCTCCGAAGTGCCTCAGGTAGATGGCCGAAATCGGCCATCTAGCTAGGTTGCAGGGCGGGAGGAGCATGAAGGTGACTTTGGCCCTCCAGGGAATGCCCATAATCCTCCGAGATAGGAGGGTTACGGGCATCACGATTGGATTGCACCCTTAGTGAATTATTTAAAATAATTTTTAATCCTGGGTAGGGCTTCTCACCTTCTTGGCATGAAGACAGACGTAGAGTTGAGAAATCTCAAGCCTGGGGGCCAAACCCAACTCTCCTGGCGTCCCAGTCCAGCCCTTCAGGTTCTCCAGATAGCCACACCCCCTTTCCCCCAACCACGGATCATATGGTGCTCTCCCAGTTTTTGCACAGTTTCCCCCATTCTAAAAGGTTGATATGCCTCGCAAAAGGCTTAGTTACCGGCAATTTAGAGCTTTAAGCTACAATATGCTGGTAATTTTTTTGAAAAAAAATCCTACTGTTTTGGCCCCACCCCTTTTGCCTTTGGAATGCAGTCCCTGAGAGCTTCTCCAAAATAGGATTTGGCCTTCAGGCTGAAAGAGGTTCCCCACCCCTGAGATAGGATGATAGGGAAAGCTTCACCAGTTGAATTTCTGCGTATCGAGATGCTGCACAGCAGATGGGCCAGTATAAAAAGGTGGCCAACTTAACACTGAGCAATACACGATGACAGAAGCACATGTACAACGCCTTCCATGTATGTGCTCACTAAGAGTAATGCTTTAGCCCAGGCAGAACCATATGCAGGTTCATTTTTTGACCGCACATCAAGTGATGCATTGCAAGTATGATTGGGCCATCACAGATTTCACACGACAGAGTGGACTTCCTGACAAGAGTGCCATTTCAGGTTGCAGTGGAGCTACTGGAGGACAAAGAGAGTGGGGCAGGGAAATAAGATTTACACTACGGTTCAGAGGGATATTCAAGATAACATTGCAGTGCTTTTTAAGAGCATTTGTAGCCAGCCATAGTCACACCTTATGATCTTGTAATGATTCCCTTCCTCCCCACATCATGAGCATCATGAGCCATATATTCAAAACCAGCCGGATTTCTTATTAACCAAACACAATTCGTCCTTTGGTTTCTCCCCCTACCTGCCTGTTTGATTGCTGTGCTTGTCAGCTGATAGCCTCCTAGTGGTGCCTAAGATATAGGAGGTCTGGTCCATCCACCATGATAGTTCAGAATAGGACCTTTAGTTTCACAGCACCCAGTCTCTGGGAATTCCCTACTAGGACAAATTAAATCCTCATGGGTTTTTGGAGCCTACTGAAAACTTACTTGTTCCAAAAAGCTTTCCCAGAATGGTGATCTTGCCTTTTCCTTACTGTGATGCTATTGTCTCTTCCAAGATTTAGACAGTCTTTTATTCAGGTTTTAGACCAGTGTTCTCCAACCTTGGGTCCCCAGATGTTTTTGGCTATGCTGGCTGGGGCATGATGGGAGTTGTAGGCCAAAAACATCTGGGGACCCAAGTTTGGAGAACACTGTTTTAGACTGTATTATTTGTCTAAACTTCTTTTTTTAATGTAAGCTATTCATAAATATTGGTTAAAAGAAATAAATATGTCAATAAATTTTCCTGCAATTAAATCTCAGTTTGATCCAATGGTAAGGGAAGACCTTCCTCTTGACCCACTTGCTGCAGGGACTGCACAATGGCATCTCTCTTAGCACTGAGTTGGAATAAGTCAGAGCGAGATTCCAGCACAAGCCCTATTCATTTGTAAAGGCTTTCGAGAAAGGAGGGATTCAGCAAAGAGCGGTGGAGAAGGATTGGGCAAAGTTCCCACCTGTGGGGTAGGCTTCATTTCATATGGGTTAGAAAACTTAGTTGGAAAACCTTTAGGGTGCAATCCTATGTAAATTTAGACAGAAAAAAAAGTCCCACAACTCCGCATGCTGGCTGGGGAATGCTGGGAGTTGTAGGACTTTTTTCTGTCTAAATGTACATAGGATTGCGTCCTAAGACCCTCTCATCTAAGGTAACAAGGGATTCAGGGAGGGGTGCACAATCTCCAGCCTGGGGGCCACATGTGGGAGGGGAAGAGTGGTGTTTATCAGGGCTGCTGGGGGAGGGGGAAGGAGAAGGGTCCCTGTGCCCTGTCCTTCCGTCATCTTCATCAGGCCACTTTTTCCCTGCAGCTGTGAGCAGCCCAAGTTTTTTTCTCTAAGCTTAATTGCCCTGCAGAGTGGGGATTTGTTTTGGCGGTGGGAGGGCACAGTACACAGGGAGGGGAGGGTTAACCTTTCCCTCCCCAACTGTGCCCCCCCTCCCCAGCAATTCCCCTCTTCACGGAAGCTAAAACCTTCCAATGGCACCAAGGGAAATATTTTTTCCTAAGCTTAATTGCTATACAGAAGTGTTCTCCAACCTTGGGTACAGGGATGGTTGGGGGAGGTGTTGTGGCCTGTGGGGAGGGGGTGTTAACCCTTCCCTCTCCAGCTGCAATGCCTCTTGAAAATTCTGGGGCCCCACGGGCCCAGGCCTAGCAGTGCTCCTGATGAGCAGGCATGCAGAGTCAGCGCCACATGTGGCCCATGGGGCAGAAAATGTTGTGTCCCCCTGGATTAGGGGCTGCTGGGAAGCAGAATTAGGGACCCTGAGGCAGAATTGCTTCATTATATTCACTTAGGTCAAGTCATATTCCAGTTTCTTACTGTCTGAGGTAAATTTTAAAAAGTGGGAACTGGCAGGAAATCGACTTACTTGATTGGAGGTATGTCAACCAGTTCTGGATGGGGTTACACTCCCCCTGAAAGACTGTGTTCGCAGCTTAGGGGTGCTCCTGGATCCGTCGCTCCAAATGACATCCCAGATAGATGCGACGGCTAGGAGTGCCTATTATCAGCTTCGGCTAATACGCCAGCTGCGCCCCTTCCTAGAGTTGGAAGACCTAAAGATGGTAGTGCACGCACTGGTAACTTCAAGGCTCGACTTCTGTAATGCGCTGTACATAGGGCTACCTTTATACCTAGTCCGGAAACTTCAATTAGTGCAAAATATGGCAGCCAGACTGGTTGCTGGTACACCTAGGGGTGCCCATATCACACCAGTTTTAAAAGCACTCCACTGGCTGCCAATCAGTTTCCGGGCGAAGTATAAAGTGTTGGTTATTACCTTTAAAGCCCTACATGGTTTGGGTCCAGGCTACCTACGGGATCGCCTTCTCCCGTACAATCCACCACGCACACTTAGGTCCTCTGGGAAGAATCTGCTTCAGTCAGCCAAAACTAGGCTGACAAGCATTACCCAGAGGACCTTCTCTTCTGCTGCTCCCAAATTATGGAATGGCCTGCCGGAGGAGATACGTCAACTTGTCAGTCTTTTGGAATTTAAAAGAGCCGTAAAGACTGAACTCTTCCGGCAGGCCTATCCGGCGGAATTTTAGGATGTTTTAAAGATGTTTTAAAGATGTTTTTAAGATGTTTTAAGATGTTTTAAGGATGTTTTAAGATGTTTTAATAGAATATATTGTGTTGTTTTAGTTTAGGTATTTTATATTTTCTGTTGTTCCCGGCCTCGATCTGGATGGAGAGGCGGGTAATAAATAAAAATATTATTATTATTATTATTATTATTATTATTATTATTATTATTATTATTATTATTAAGTGAGGTAGCTGGGTAACCGGGAAAGTACGTAGAGTTCTCCCTCAACCCTCCTGTTTTCATCACAGGGGGAATCTTGTAATCATGGGACAAATGATTGCCTACCTGACAAAGCTTTCACTCCTCAGAGAGGAGATGAAAGCTGAAAATGGGTCAGATCTTGCCGTCCTTCCCCCTCATTGCCATCACGGACGTTTCACCCGAGTGAGGATTGACTGAGGCTTTAAAACTCGAATTACAGGTAAACTGCTTAATTGATGTACAGATTTGGGTATAAGCAGCGCACACGAAAGGCCATTGGTGCCATCGATAAGGGAGAGCAATGGATGAAAAAAAATAATAAACGGATTAGCACACTTAACTGGCATTAGGTTGTCTAATGAATTATTAGCATGCTATATAATCCTTCTCTATCCATGCCCCTCCATGCTATTATTTGCCTAAGATAAACACGGCTGATTACAGTGTGGGCTCTTGTTTTCAAGTGGTTGGAGTCTATATTGCTGAAGACCCACATCCAAAGGAAGTGGTGATAAGAACTGCAATACAGGAGGCTGGGAGATTTTATTCCCCTGGTGTGAGGAGAAACAGCCATAGCTCAGTGTCTTTCAGCCAGTCCCAGGTTCAGTCCATGACCATGACGTTCGTAGCTAAATAGATATTGAGTACCAATGGAGGGCAAATAGTCTGCTTGAAACCCTGGAGAGTCAAAGCAAGTTGGTAGACAGTACTGGCCAATAATCTGTCATCATTTCCCACAAGTCAAAGTGGTCGTTTTGCAGCAAGCAACAGAGAAATGGTCACCAAAGCTCAGTGGCTGGTTTCATACTTTTCATGTATCAATGTCACTTGGAATCTCAATTTAAAGCAGAGCTGCAGAACCTCTGGCCCTCCAGGTTTCCCAGAAGGCCACGCACCCTTCTCTTGTCTCCATCCCCTTCTCCCCCAACCACTGGTCATTTGGTGGCTTCCCAGCTTTTGTGCAGTTTCCCCCCACCACATTCTAAAATGTTGAAATGCCTTTTCTGGGGCTTAGTTACTGGCAGTATAGGCTTTAAGCTAAAACATGATAGTGTTTTTGACCCCACCCCTTTTGCCAGTGGCCTTGCCCGCCAGTGGAATGTGGCCCCCGATAACTTCTCTGAAATGGAATTTGGCCCTCAGGCTGAAAGAGGCTCTGCACCCCTGACTTAAAGGAATTCAGGCGGCAGGTGACCTGTAAGGACCTCCACCTGAGACCAGAGGGATCTGCTGAGTCGGAGTAGAGAGTGCTCAGACAGTTAACAGCAGTGGTCGGGGACAATCGTCTGTCTCAGTTATAAGGTGGCTCCTTATTAATGATGGTGGATTACTTTGGTGAATTGCTATGCTGCTTCCTGAAAGTATCCTATGTTTATTTTGTGAATTCCGGATGCTCATGGATAAGGATGTGTGAACTTCTTCCCATCCCATCCATAATAAAACAAATAATAATAATAATAATAATAATAATAATAATAATAATAATATGATAATAATAACAACATTTCAAATGCCTTATGGGAGGTTCATCAAAGCACCTCCCTCTCTCCCTGGTGCCTCTAACACAGCAATTACTATTACTATTTATTACATTTATATCCCACCCTTTTTCCTCCTGCAAGGAACCCAAGGTGGCTTACGTAATCCTCCTCTCAGTTTAATCCTCACAACAACCCTGTGAGGTAGGTTAGGCTGAGAGTCAGTGACTGGCCCAAAGTCACCCAGTGAGTTTCATGGACAGATGGGGACTAGAACCCAGATCTCCCCAGTCCCAGTCCAACACTCTAACCACTACGCCACACTGGCAATGACAGTATCCTCGGTACCAGGGACCCTGGGAAATGTATTTCTCCAGGCTGTTTGACATGTATAGTAAGGATGCAGGTACAATGGAGAACTACAATTCCCAGGTCTCTGGAACCTGAGTCACTGTCATGGCAGGATTCCAGGCACTAAGGAGGGAAGGAGAGAGGAATCGGGGTCTCTCAGAGAGGCCTCCAGGGAGACCTTCCTGTTGCCATCACTGTCGGGTTAAGTGGGAAGGGAAGACAGCCATGCGGGCAGGTTACATGGGGGAGTTGGGGGGGGCTCATGAGACATTCAGACACCATTGTGCTCCCAGTTACATCATGGGGAATGCAATGGGGCCTGAATACTGGAACTGGATTCAGCAAAAAAGAGCTATATTCTGTGTGGGTTTCCCCCCCCCTGAAAACGGCTCAGTTTGCCAAGCCTGATTCCAAATCACACCGAGGAGAGTTCATCCATCACGACTCCTTAAAACTACATTAGCAAAATGTGAGGCACTATGCTAAATCGCAGATTTGTGCTTGTAATGATGGGCTGAAGCAGCCTGCCAGGACTCACCACATGCATGGCGCAATCTCTGCTGGAGAAACTAAATATCCATCCATGTACAGAATGCTTGCGCAAAGCAGAAAAAGCATTTTCAGCGCCACGTTCAGCATTCCTGAGAACTTCTTCATAATTAATGTTTCCTCCCTTCTTAGCACAATGCAGCTGGGCATCAAATCACATAATTTTATAATAGTTTCACCCAATCAGAATTTGTATTCATTTATACTGGGTTCTCTTCTTTTTCTCCCCCCGCCCAGTCTTTGGATGGTGTTTTAAATATGCAATGTTGCAATTCCTCTCACCTTTTACTAGGTATCATTATAGTGCTTTCTCCAGAGCTAATAACACTATAGCATTATGTCTTGACAAGATGAAGCATTATCTTCTAAGGGTGGGCAACCGATGGCTCCCGAGCTAATTTCAAAATTCCTCTGCAAGCAATCAATACAGTCCCCTTGCAAGAGTGATCTTTCCTTCCCCAGCAGCCCTCTGTGTGGGGAGGAAGAGAGAGAGAGAGAGAGAGAAAGGGGGTGCCAGAGAGAGAGGGGTGTGTCAGGAAGCGTGTGAGAGAAAAGGGGTGGCAGAGAGAGAGAGAGAGAGAGAGAGAGAGAGAGAGAGAGAGAGAAGGGAGTGGCCGGAAAAAAATCTAGAATATTCTAGAACAGTGTTCTCCAACCTTGGGTCCCCAAATGTTTTTGGCCTACAACCCCCAGCATGCCCCAGCCAGGGCATGCTGGGAGTTGTAGGCCAAAAACATCTGGGGACCCAAGGTTGGAGAACACTGTTCTAGAATAAGGGTACATTCCTTGAAAACAGCCATGTCCTGTGGTTGAGAAGGACAAACCTCCCCAATTCTGTGGAATGAGACTGAACACCTTTTAAACAACCAAGTAACCATGACAAGGTACACAAAGACTGTCAGTGTAAAAGGACTACTCAAAAGTGCAGCCAGAAGCATGTTCAGCCAAGTAGGTTTGAATACAGAACAAAGACCCCACTGGGATACTGATCAGGAAAGCCATGTTGTTTGATAGTGTAAAAAACTAACCCTGGACTCAATTTATAATTGGATTTGCATGAAAAGGGTGAACTGTGTTCTTCTGGGTCCTTTGGGGAAAACTTGATGGATGGATTTTGCTCATGGTTAGGTGTGACTAGTGGCCATATTTGGGGCTGCTGAGCTATGCTCTTGAACCAGACTTTAAAATAGCTCTCTATATAAGAGCTTATCATTTTGATTCTTACATAGTCACCATCCTTGGCTGCAGGTTGCCAGGAGTATAGAAGTGTGCGGCTCTTATCTTTAACTTTTTGCCTTCTTCTGGAACATGTGACTTGGCTAATTTGCAAGAGCTCCCTAATATGCAGTCACCTTTTCCTACGCCCTGCTTGCATTCTGTGGCATATTGTGTTCCAGACTGTGCTGTTCAGTTATGGGCTTGTGTGGGATTGACTTGTTTTCAGGGTGGCCACTTATAAATTGCCCAAAAAAGAGAGGAAATGCTTCACCAAAAGAATGGGACAAAAGGCAAGATCAATTTGCATAGTGATTATTACAAAGTGAGCCATAGCGGATAATTCTTTTCCTTTTCCTTGCTGTCTTACTTTAATAAATAAATAAATAATTAGGATTCAGAAACCTTTGGAGATCTACTGCAATTCACTCAGAGATCTGCCAGTAGGTCCTGATCTACCTTCAGCCTGCCCCTGGTGTTGTAGGCCAGGGATCAGCAACTGGCTGCCCCTAGGCCTAAACTGGCCCTCACCTCCCTATTTCCAATCCCAGATGCAAATAAGGGGTGTGCTTGAGTAATTGGCTGTGGCAATAGGACAGCTTTCCCCAACCTAGTGCCCTCCAGATGTGTTGGGCTGCAACTCCCAGTATACCCAGCCAGCAGTTTGGGGAAAGCTGCAATAGGACTTGGAAGCAGGCCATTCTGGTTGATGCGATATGGATACGCCCAATGCCAACCCTTGCTCTCTCGTCATACTGACGCTCCAGTAGAACTAGCTGTTTACGACTATTATTATTAATTTATATTATTAATTATATTTATACCCTGTCTTTTTTCCTGCAAGGAACCCAAGACAGCTTACATAAACCTTCTCTCCATTTTATCCTCACAACAACCCTGTGAGGTAGGTTAGGCTGAGAGTCAGTGACTGGCCCAAAGTCACCCAGTGAGCTTCATGGCCGAGTGGGGACTCGAACCCAAATCTCCCAAGTCCCAGTCCAACACTCTAACCACTATGCATACTATCTGTCTGTCTACTATGGCTGTAGACAGAAGGAGGAGGAGGCCAGTGAGTGAACAGACTGGCGCAAGGGAATGATCTAGGTGGCACCTTGCCCCCCTTCAGTCCTAGGATTCTATGAAAAACAACCACATCAAATAAGGCTGCAATCCTATGCACTTCTACCTAGGAGTAAGCTCCATTGAACACAACAGGACTTACTTCTGAGTGAACATGCATAAGATTGTGCTGTAAGAGTAGGCAATAACCAACACATTTGTTTCCTTTGCTAAATAGTTGTCTCGACACTGTGTAAATGCCATTTAAATAGCCTTGCAAAGAAACATCAAATAAATAGAGATCACCACTCTGTTCATTTGACTGATTATGTTTCTTCTAACTTCCTCCTCCTCTTGTTTACTCAGGGGATAAAGGATTCTTCCCCCCTCCCCCTCCTGACCAGCTTGCTGAGTCTTAAAAATTGCTGCAATTGCATTTGACTTTACATTACAAACAAGATAAAATTCCCCAGTCTGTCTCAATTTCTCTCCTAGGAAAGCAGAGTTCAGTTAAACTGCACAATTAATTCGTGATCACTTCTGGGAAGAACTGGTGAGTGGTAAGAAAAGGTTACCTGAAGCTGTGCTAGTCTGTCGTTGAGGATTTCAGGTCAGTGTGAGGAAGCTAAAATTACTATTCCATTATACAGGGGTGGGCAAATTGTGGCCCTCCCAATGTCTTGGCTTGGCCAGGGCTGATGGGAATTGCAGGCCCAAACATTGGGAGGGCCACAAGTTGTCTATTCCTGCCATAAAAGGTAACTCTCCGTACTGACATTCCGGGAACTGTCAGATCAGATAAATCTTCCTTTTAAAACTCATTTAAATCAATCAGTTTGCAGGCTGCATTTTGCCCTTAGCGGTAGTTTCCCCCCCTCCATTCAGGGCCGGTGCTACCATTAGGCCAACTAGGCGGCTGCCTAGGGCGCCGGGCTAAAGGGGGCGCCAGGAGCATAGGGCTGGAGGGAGGGAGGGCTCAAGTGGGAAGAGGGGGGCGCTAAATATCTGATCTTGCCTAGGGCACCAAACTGCCTTGCACCGGCCCTGCCTCCATTGCACACCTATGAATGGATCCAGAGCATGGCTTATGATGTTATGACATACAAAAGCTCAGGTGTTTGATGTTTCCACTCCAGTGCTTGACCTGCTGCTGTAATGTCTGAAGGGAAACATTTGCGCAGCTAAGATTCACAAGCTTTGGATGCTCAACCAGCTTGCGTATCTTTGCAGGTTATACAAGAAGCACAATATCTGGAAGCTCAAAAAATTTGCACATCTGGATGGTCATGCCCCAAGTTGCTCTGTTCACTGGAGAATTTGGAATTTTGGATCATTGTTCTTGCCATAGTGTTTGACATCACTCTACGGCAGGGGTGGGCAGGGCAGACATTCAGCTTGTCAGATCTACCGGTACCGTACTTTGTTTTTTTACTAGAACCCTAAAATCCACCAACCAAAGCCGAGTGCAGAAGACATGCAGTTAGAAGTAAACAACAGGGTGCCTCTGTGTGCATTCTGAATCTAGGAATTTGTTTTCAGTACCAGAACTGAACTGAGCTCACAGTCCTTTCACACAAAAGTCCACTCCTGGTTACTGCAAGTTTTCTTTAATTCGATCAGCCTAATTTAGGTGTGTGGGGGGTGAATAATAGAATCATAGAATAGTAGAGTTGGAAGGGGCTTATAAGGCCATCAAGTCCAACCCCCTGCTCAGTTCAGGAATCCAAGCCAAAGCATCCCTGACAGATGGCTGTCCAGCTGCACCTTGAATGCCTCCAGTGTGGGAGAGCCCACCACCTCCCTAGGTCCACCACCTTCCATTGTCATATTGCTCTAACAGTCAGGAATTTTTTCCTGATATCCAGGCGGAATACTGTCCTCTGCTCCCAGTTGGATGCTGTAGTGCATAAGCAGAAAAACAAGATGCGTCTAGAGGAAATACAATCCTGCTGTCTACTCACTATGTAGTTCACATTGGTCCTATGCATGTCCCTGTCATCTTTGAGTATTGGTGCTGGGGGTGATGCTGGGGGACTTCTGTTCGACTCCCTGGCTGTTGGCCTGTAGAGTTCCTCATGGTTCCGTCTTGTCCCCTGTGCTATTTAACATATACATGAAGCCATTGGGAGAGGTGGTCTGATGTTTTGGGGTCCGGTGTCACCAGTATGCTGATGACACCCAACTCTATTTCTCCTTTCCATCCAATTCCAAGGAAGCTGTTGCTGTGCTAAACCGGAGTCTGTTGGCAGTAATGGACTGGATGAGGGCAAACAAACTGACGCTTAATCCAGACAAGACAGAGGTGCTCCTGGTCAGTCAGAAGGCAGATCAAGGAATAGGGATTCAGCTTGTGTTGGATGGGGTTACACTCCCACTGAAGACACAGGTTCACAGCTTGGGTGTACTTCTGGATTCAGCCCTGAGTCTGGATGCCCAGGTTTCGGTGGTGGCCATGGGTGCATTTACACAGTTAAAGCTAGTGCGCCAGCTGCACCCATTCCTGGAGATGTCTGATTTGGCCATAGTGACACATGCCTTAGTGACATCCCGTTTGGATTACTGTAACACACTCTTCATGGGGCTGCCTCTGAAGAGTGTTCAGAAACTTCGACTGGTTCAAAGAGCTGCTGCCAGACTGCTGACTGGGGCTGGCTAAAGGGAGCATACAGCTCCTCTGTTACAACAGCTCCACTGGCCCCCAGTCTGTGTCCAGGCACAATTCAAAGTGCTGGTTATGACCTATAAAGCTCTATAGGTTATCTGAAAGACCATATTCCTCCTTATGAGCCTGCCCATACCCTAAGATCAGAGGAGGCCCTCCTCTTGGTTCCGCCACCATCACAGGAATGCCTGATGAGGACGCGGCAGAGGGCCTTCTCAGTGGCTGCCCCAAGGCTCTGGAATTCCTTTCCCAGGGAGCCTAGAGTGACACCCTCCATGTTATGTTTCCTGAGGCAGGCAAAAACATTTTTGTTCTGACAGGTCTTTGGGAATAGTCTGGACCTGTCAGAATGCGATGGATTAGTATTTGTTGTTTATGTATATTGCTTTTGATGTTTTGTGACATTTTATATAATTTTAATATTATAGATGATTTAATTATATTTTTTAACTTTGTATATCTCTATTTATTTGTTTTAATGTACAAGTTTTAATGTTGTAAAGCTGCCCTAAGTCCCAGTACTGGGGAAAAGGTGGGATATAAAGATGATGATGATGATGATGATGATGATGATGATGATTTGATTAGCCATCTGCCACCCCCACCCCCCCATCCTTTCCTGTTCCCTCTGAGCATAGCTGCAAACCTCGCAGTAAATGTGGGGTGGGAATGGATTTTTCCCAGCAACAATATATTGTGAACTATCCCTGTTGGAATGCCAAGTATTATGGGGTGCTTTAGTCTTGAATGGGCAATTATGCCTCACAAAAGACTGGCCCCTGCTGGAGATTAAAAGGGCTAGAAGTGGTTTGTTGATATTGATCGACACAGTGGCCTGCATATTTGGGGGCGTGGCTGTGGGGGCTGCCATGATGAGTGCCTGCACTTCAGCAAACTGGTGGCACCACCACTGAAAGAAAGGGCCCTCTTTCTTGTAGCCGCCTGCCGTGCCTCCTTTGGCAGGGCCCCCTGAAGATTTCATTTTATGATTTTATGTCAGCATGGCTGACTGGAGAATGCTGTGAATTGTAGGACTTCTTTCTGACGAAACATGCATAGATAGGATTGGTCCTAAGTCATCCTCTGCAGCCCTTCTTCAGGGGGCCCTGCCAAATGAGGCACGGCAGGCGGCTACAAGAAAGAGGGCCCTTTCTTTCAGTGGTGGTGCCACCAGTTTGCTGAATGCTCTCCCCAGACAGGCTTGCCTGGTGCCTGCATCATGGTCTGTTTGGTGCCAGGTGAAGACCTTTTTATTCTTCCTGGGTTTTTTTAAAAACAACAACCCAGTTTTTAATGCTTTTAGGTCGCTGCAATTTTATTGCTCCTGATTTTATGTGCTAGAGTGGTTTTATTCTTTGCTGCTGGTTTTATTTTGGTTTTATTATGTGCTGTTTTTATTCATTGTTTTATTGTTGTATTTTATGTTTTTAATGTATTGTACACAGCCCAGAGAACTTGGCTTATTGGGCAGTTTAAAAAGAAAGAAAGAAAGAAAGAAAGAAAGGCTAGCACCAGCATAGCTGTTGGTGTATCTTCTTTTCTTATGAGCTGGTGCTGAATGTCTTAAGGCTGGGTTATAAGAACAGGGCCCGCCCAAGACATTTTGCTGCCTGCGGTGGAGCAGCACATTTATTTATTTATTTGTTCCATTTATATCCCGCCTTTCCTCCAAGGGCACCCCAAGGCAGTGTACATGATCCTCCCCCTCTCCTTTTTATCCTCACAACAACCCTGTGAGGTAGGTTAGGCTGAGAGTCAGTGACTGGCTGAAAGTCACCCAGTGACCTTCATGACTGAGTGGGGACGAGAAACCCAGCTTTCCTAGTCCCAGTCCAACATTCTAACCAGTACACCTCACTGCCTTTCAAATGGAGCCCCCCACTCCGGTCAAGTTATATAGTACTACTCAAGGCTAGCCAAGTTATTTTGACACCTGAGTATGATGGTAAATTTTGAAATGTGGGCGCTCATTATGACAGTCCCCATAGCAGGGATGTTGAAGAGTCCTTGGTTTCGAGTCACGAGTCGAGTCACGAGTCTTTGGACCCAAGTCTCGAGTCTGAGTCCTTGGTCCAAAATGGTGACTCACAAGTCACGAGTCACTCCCAAAGCTGACTCCACGAGTCCCTATTAAAATCAATTGGGGGTTTTCCCAACAAAATAAGGCTATTTCAGATGTGTGGCTTACAGGACCGGTGCAGGGCAGTTTGGCGCCCCAGGCGAAAAAATATTTAGCGCCCCCCCCTCTCCAAAGCAGAAAAAAAAAAAAACCTGCGCCGCCACCACCAACCTACCTTCCCCCCCGCCCTGGCTGCGGCGGCGGCTGCTGCTGCTGCTGCTGCTGCTGCTGCCTCCTCCTCCTCCTCCTGAAGCGACGCGACCCCCGCGCTGTTTTTTGCCGGGGGAAACCATGGCAACAGGGCTGTTTAAGCCCTTCTGCCCTGGTTCCTCCCGCCAAAACAATGCGGGCGGGGCTCCGGAAGCGACGCGACGAAGGTAGGTGACGGGGGGGTTGGGGGCGGTGACGGGGGGGTTGGGGGGGTGACGGGGGGGTGGAGATGGCGGTGGGAGGCGCAGCGGCGGCGGAGGCCTGGCGGGGGCGGCGCAGCGGCAGCGAAGAGGAGCGCAGCGTTTCCGCGCCCTCTTCAGCCGCGCGCCCTAGGCAACCGCCTAGTTGGCCTAGCGGTAGCGCCGGCCTTGGTGGCTTAAATACATTCTAGGCACAAGGGTGCCTTTTTATTTCAAAACTCTTTATTTCAAAACTCTGCAACTGATTTTGGCAAGAACAGACCAGGCAGACAAACCCAAAATAACCAGACAGACAGGGAACCCCAAAACAGGCAGGCAGAGGCCTTTGTCTTGGACAATTCAAACTGTGGAACTGTTTAAGAAGAGACCAGGCAGGCAGAGGAGGCTGGGAACCCCAAACAGGCAGGCAGAGGCAGCCAAACCCAAAATGTCTGAAAGGTTGCATTTTAGGAAAATGATTTTAAAAAATAAACTTGCTGTACTTCCTAAAACCTATCCATGTTGCATTTGAGGAACACGATTTTGGAACACGAGTCCTTGGTCTCGAGTCCCGAGTCGAGTCTCGAGTCCCATTAAAAATATTGGGACTCGAGTCTGACTCGAGTCAGAGGGGGGACTCAGTCCGACTCACAAGTCGAGTCCTGGAGTCCGAGTCCCCATCCCTGCTCCGTAGCCATACTCCCAAGTCCCAAAATTCAGGCAATGGTGTTGATCTATATCAGTGTTCTGGCTGGGGCATGCTGGGAGTTGTAGGCCAAAAACATCTGGGGACCCAAGGTTGGAGAACACTGATCTATATCAACAAACCAGTTCCAGCAGTTTTCAATTCCACCAGGAGCCGGTCTTTTGTAAAGCTCATGGGTCTTATATAGCCCATTCAAGACCAAGCCAGCTCAAAATACGTAGCACTACAACAGGGAACTGTATATTGTTGCTGGGGAAATTCATTCCCCCCCAGCTACTGTGGGAACTGCAGGTAAGCTCTGAGGGAACAGGGAATTCTTAGGGCGGCATATGACTGCAGCATTCCTGCTAATAGGGAAGTTTGGTTGCCGCTAGGTCCCTGTGAGCCCCTGGCTCTACTAAACCACTACGCCTGAGGCTGAAAAACCCACAAGCACCTCCCCTCCCCGCTGGCAATATATATATATATTTAAAAAAATATATATACAATAACCATGAATGAAATAACTATCGGTTTCTTGCCCTTTCATGACACCCCAAATCAGCTGCCCAAGCCAGCAGCCTCACACTGCCTAAAGGTAGCTCCATCCCTGTGTAGGGAGCTCTCTGTAGCAGCTGTATGTGTTAATAAAATTGTATATGTGCAATATGGATCTCTAGTCAAACAAACGATGTGAAATAAATCCAGGAGAGAACAGAACAAAGATCTGAAAATGACTTGAAGCATTTAGAGAGAGAGAACAAGATAGACAGTCTCTCAGTGTTAATAATACAAAGAGGTCAGGATCCATTGAGCTACTTCAGGTTCAGGTACACCCAAGGACTTGTGTGTACTCAATAGTAATTTTTACTTGGAGCAGAAGACCCTCTAAGTCTTATTGAGTACTGCTTCACAAACCTTCCCCAATTAGAAATTCATACGATAAATGCCATGATTATAATAGATTGTTTTAATTAAGGAAATATGTACAATATAAGTTTGGGGTGCATAGAGATTTTTTTGCAGATTTAAAGATGATGGTTCTGATAACTCTGTCACTGACTGGATAATGAGGATTTGTGAAATATGGGTAAGCAATTCATATCTCTGGGTAAAGAGATAGTAGGACATGCTAAATACAGAGACTATACATATCTCCTAGTTGTTGGAACCCCCACTGTACTGCTCAGCAGAAACCTTCCACAATTTTTTCTGGGTTAGAACTTTGCTTAGACAGAAAGAGAAACTGAAAAAGAAAGAACCATGAGGACTAGGAATTTGCTTAGCTAGAAAAAGGAAAGAAAGAAAAGAGCACAGATTCCCAGCATTCTGTAGCAGCTTTCATAATTTGTGTTGAAGCCCACATTCCATCCTGTGATTGCATCCGTTCAGGTTTCTCTTTCATCATCAGAACACATTGATCGCTTTTTGGGATAATGTTTGTGTTGCCAGATAAATTTTGCCTTCTCCAATACAAGATGTTGACCGCTATAGCACTGCATCATTTACCTAAATTTCAAGTTATGGGGTTGGACCCAGATTTAGTCATATTCAGAGTAGACCCATTGAAACCAATGGGACTTCAGTTAGTAATGACTAACCAAAGTCCCATTGATTTCAATGGGTCTACTCAAAGTATGACTGTTTCTGGAGCCAACCCATGATAATTTTCATAGGCCAGATCTTTAGCTGCTGCTAATTGAAATAATCTCATAATGTTAGTTCCACCTTGCTCTGCTGTGGCTATTGGTTTCAGCTGAGTTGTCAGTTTAATAGCTGCAATCCAGGTGTATAGTTAGTCATGACTAGATAGGTCCCTTTGGAAATCAAATAAACTGCTCATCTTCAGTGGGAGTTAACTTCAGCAGGATCAGGAGCAATGGCAATAAGAACTGAGTGGGTGTAAGGGGTGGGCAACTTGTGGCCCTCCAGATGTTTTTTGGCCTACAGCCTCCATCAGCCCTAGCCAGCATAATCAAAGGAGAGGGATCATGGGAGTTGTAAGCTAAAACATCTGGAAGGCCACAAGTTGCCCACCCCTGGTGTAGGGGTATAGCTCCACTGATTTAAATGAAGCCATGTTGCTTTGCCTCTCCTGAGCATCAAGTTTGCATCATAACTCCAGCTCCTGTTGTGGTGCATCAAAAAATCCCTGTAGCTATGACTCTACTGACATTGCCTATGAGAATATGAACACAGGGTAGCTTTGTGTGTTAGGATTGGGAAGTCCATTCTTTTATCTTACAACCATTTTGCGGACTACGTTTGTATTGCCAGCTTACAGTCACACATCTGAAACCTCCGGAGATTCTCTCTCTCTCTCTCTCTCTGTCTTTCCAAAGGAATTTGGTATGCCATTTTGATACAGTTTGGATATTAGGATTCCCTCCTTGTTTTTCTTAATGAGAGGCACTCTGTGCCTTTTAATAGCTATGTGACAGATCTTTAAAGAGCTGGATTGGGTCCCCTGCACCTACTCTAAAGTAAAAAGAAGAAGAAAAAAAGTTGTAGTGTTGTATCCATTGTTAGTCTAACTTGTGCCCCATTCATTTCAATAGGTCTACTCTAAGTAAGACTAACACTGGATACAACCCATAGCTGCTAGATAGGATTTAAAGTAATGTCTGTTTTGGCCCTCACCTGGGAATAAGCCCCATTGAACATAGTATGGCTTACACAACCATACATGCATAGGACTGGGATCCACAAATATTAGTATAATTTGTATAATATGCACACTTAATGTAGGAGTAAGTCCATTGAACTCAGTGGGACTTACCTCTGTGTACACATCCTTAAGATTGGGCTGAATCTATCAAAAGATTGCCTAGTAAAAAACATTGGCTCTTTGTTGGCTCTACAGAGCCAGTATGGTGTAGTGGTGAGAGTGTTGGACTGGGAGTCGGGAGATCTGGGTTCTAGTCCCTGCTCGGCCATGAAACTCACTGGGTGACTTTGGGCCAGTCACTGCCTCTCAGCCTAACCTACCTCACAGGGTTGTTGTGAAGATAAAATGGAGAGGAGGAGGATTATGTAAGCCGCCTTGGGTTCCTTGCAGGAAAAAAGGTGGGGTATAAATATAATAAATAAATACTTCAGATAGAGCTTTCATATCAGCTCAGTGAGGTGAGCTCATCATGTATTCAGCTGCTAGTCAAGTGTAACTGAGCAACATTCAAGTATGTGTGAACCAGCTCTCAGTGTTCAGAAATTACATTTATTTTGGTGACATTTATATTAAAAAAAACCCTATGGATTTTATGTAACACGCTTTGGGCATATGCTTGCACCCCCTTAAACATGTCCAATTCTATGCATGTTTACTGGAAGGAAGATCCAGTGTTTTCTCCCAGGTTTGGTGTATAGGATATTATTGATCCTTAAATTATTGATGATGCTTCTTTCAAGAGTGTTAAGTTATTTTAATCTCCATGATGCAGGATCTGGGGGGGGGGGAATCTGTTCTTACCCCTCTACAACAGTTGATCATAGAAGCATTTATGGTTTCTGGATCATTGGTACTATAGGGTGGCCGGGTGACCGGCCAGATGGGCGATTCACCAATGTAAATAAATAAATAATTAAATAAATGATACAGTGCTAGAATATATTTTGACTAAGAAGTATAAAGGTCTGAGGTATTTCACCTTTTAGCAGAATAGGTTCTATGGCCCTGCACACTAATCAGTTAGTTAATAAAGGTTTTTTCCAGGCATATTAAGAAACCATCCCTGGAACATGAAGAATCCATTTCAAATATTTTGAAGTGCTTAAAAAATTTTTTTTTTTAAATAAATGTTTTCACCTTCTAGTTTGTCTTGAGTAAATTGCATTGTTTTATTCTAATTGCCTGGTTGGAAACATGCAGGTAGCAAGATCATTCATGCAAAAGACGGAGAAATATACTTGGAATGTAAAGCCATTGTTCTCTGACACTGTATTTGATCAGGTGACTTCTACACCTTGCACATTGTTATCATGAATATTTAACCAGCCAGGGGAGTGTATTTATATGAGGGGAAATTCAGGCTAAGGCAGTTCCCCAGGCAATTTGACTTCTCATTCTGCCAAGAAAGATACTTTAAAAGTAAATTTTTATTCCCCCCACCCGGTTCAGTTCATGGCATTTCCTAAAAATTAGGAAACACAAAACTACAATTGCTTTTGTTAAATGAATAAGTTGTGAAACTAAGACCTGGATCCCTCCACTCCCTCCATGCCCACCCCCAAGATTTGTACCAACAATGTAAGATTATTAAACAAAATCCACCCAGTAAATAAAAAGCTGTGTGAAAAATAACACACAAAACCATGTATACTATAAACAGTTCTAAATGTACACATGCGTGTGTACATATGCATAACAAAGTCAAGTATACCTTTCATAAGTAGGTTTGCACACTAGCTCAGAATATACATTCACACAAAACATATACATTAATTAATATAACATTAGAAATGCCTTATAGATAGACAACACAGATACAAATTAGAACTGGGTTATAGTTTTGTAACCAACCAAATGCAGTTTAGATTGCCCTAGAATATTTGCTGATACGGAAACGTAATGGGAACAAAGGACAATGGGGAAAACTGTTCTACCCCCTATCAGAGGCCTAACATTTTATAGAAAATAATTAAACTCTGATGGTGCAATCTACCAGGAAGTTCTCCCCTGCAAGTCCCATTGAAATGACTGGGAGCAGTGCAAGAGCAGAGGGGCTTGCACAAGAGCACTTCCTGGGGGATTGATTGTGCCCAAAATGTTTAGCCTTAGACAGAGCAGGATCATTATCATTTGGTGTAGGAAGCTTCAAGGAATATTCATGTCAAACCAGTATATCTGATTATCTCTTTGTTTTGATACTCTGAAATGTCAGTCTCTCCCTCTCTCTGTGTGTGTATGTGTATGAGGAGGAGATTCTCCCTGTGCCAGCCATCAGATTTTAAGATCCAAACCTCATGCAAAAAACAAGTGCAGGTATTTCTACCTTCTCCCAAATTTCTTTCTTTCTCACTCTTTCTCTTTGAGGCATGCCTGAAGTGGTCATGCATGAACTATGAGGGGCACAAGTGCTTCATATTTATACCCATGAAATATATATCTATATATCTTTAAAAAGCACTACATACATTCAAATTTCCAACACCCGTTTCTTCACTCCCAGCCCCACAATCTCCACTGCAGGACTCCCAGCTCCCTAGGGATGCTTTGCTGTAAAAGCCACCTGCCAACCCCTGTATATGAAGTTGGTACACTTCCCAGCAGACGTATCCGATTATAGTCATTAATGTGTGGTCAGTCACCAACAAATACCACAGACCTGCATACATAATTAAGCTAGTGCAATACTTAAAACATTTCCATAATAAATAATAATTATTTGATTTATGATTTATTTATTTCTTCAAAATGTGCTATAAGATAGATCATCATCATCATCATCCATGGCGATCCACTTTCATCCTGAGGAAGAATGGTGGATCTTGTGCTCTGTGGGGGTTTCCCCCCTGCCCTGGTCACCTTTAGATCCAGCTGTCCACTGGAGAGCCTGGCCGTGTATCCATCTACAGCAATACTTCCAGAGTCTTCCCAACCGGCCCACGGCTGAAAACTTTTCCCCACCACCCCCGTCTCTGTCTCTGTATGTCCTGTCAGAAAGTGGCTACCTGGGCAGCTCCTCTAAAGGAAAAGGTGGCGGTGGTCGCCTTACCGTGCGTTGGCTGGCGACGCTTGCTGGCCGCTGGTGGACTCCTGGTCATAGTCGTCCGCCACCACCACCCCGCCCCCTCCGACGCCAGGCAATCCGGCAGATGGGTGCGCGCTTTAAAGATCCAAAGGGGATTTGGCGTCGCCCCCAGGAACTGTCCGCACTCGCGTCCTCTGGGAAGGTTTTTCTCTTCTTCTTCTTCTCCCTCCGCCTCCTGCCCCCCCGCCCCTCTGGACGGGGTCCCGGTGGCAGCTCATCAAGGCCCCCTGAGCAGCGGGTGGGGGGGGGGGTGAGGTGAGGCTCGTAGGGCTGGGGTCGTGGGGAGAGGCAGCGCGAAGCTAAGATCGACCCCACCCCGCGCGTCCTCTCTCCAAGCTCTCCTCCTCCTCTTCCCTCGCTACAAATCCTCGAGCCGGAGAAGTTTAGCTTTCCCCAAGTGATGCTCTTTGCTGCAGCCCCGCATTTGTGTTGCTCGCTCTCTCGCTCTCGCTCTCTCTCCCCCTCCTCCTTTTGTCAATTTCGGAGCTCTGGGAGAGCGGCGGGACGACAGACTGGTTTCTGCCTGGCACCAACGGCACGCAGCAAAGCAGCCTGCGCCAGGATTGGGTTAGCGTGAGATGATCATTTTTCGAACTTTGCTTACTGCTCTGGGCATGGCCGGGAGGTGGGATTGGCAAGGAGTCCTTGGAAGGAGAAGGAAACCCCCCTGCACCCCCACCCCCCGCTCCTTTGCTCTGGAGTGACTGCGCTGGAGAGCGACGGGACGAGCCACGCGAGGCTGCGCGGGCAGGCCTGGTCCCCTCCGCAGCTGTTGAACTCCACTTGCAGCCCGGGCAAGAGCAACATTCCTCTCTCGGGTCCCTTCTGGACCGAGACGCTGCTATCTCCTAGCAACCCCTCATCAATCTTCTCGGGATGCTCTCTGATTGGACAGGGCGGAGAGACGGGAGACACGCCCGTTTTCCCAAAGAACCGCTCGGGATGCTGCCGCTGCCGCCGCCTGTTGTTTGCATCCTCAAAGCTGTAAGAATAGGCAGGCAGAGAACTGGGTTTGGGAAGAATGGGGGGCGGGGGGCGGGCGGGAGGCGGGCTGAGAGATTAGAGGCAGAGGTTGAAAAGCAAAACCAGGCCAGTCGCTTTTTATCCAGAGCCCTCTGCCACCTTCTGTCTCAGGTGATGTAAATTTAGATTCTCCTCTTGTCTCTCTCTCCATCCCCAAACTCTTCCATGTGGTAATATGTGATATCAATCTGTAATACTGATCTTAATGATAGTTAGACTTTTGAATTTTAAAGATATTTTGATATATTGTTAATAAAATGTGTGTGAGTGTATACACACACAGTATTATAAAGAAAATGATGAAAAATGCAAAGGGAGTGGAAAAAAAAAGGTTAATTTTTTTTAAAATGTTAATTTATGGAGGGGGAGCAATCCTATGGTCCCTAGATGGCATCTGAAGGGCCATAGGGTTGTTCTGAGTCCCCCCTCCAAGGTCAGAGACAGTTTTCTGACCTCGGAAGGGGGAGTTGGAGATGTGACCCCCTCCCCCTCACAGCTGGCTTGGAAAGAACTGTGCTGGCTGGCCTCTGAGGTTGGGAACTCGACCTCAGAGTGGGGGAAAGGGGGCATTTCGGTGGGTGGGAGTGGAGGCCAGCCAGCCCAGTTCTTTCTGTTTCTGGAGAGGCCAGGATACGAGCTATCCTGAGCCTCTGCCAGCCTTCTTCCCTCCCCTTCCAAAATTGTGTTTAGAAAAAAATGCATGGTGGGAGGACAGGGAGGCGAAGATCTCCTCCACTGCTCCTCCTGCCCTGCATAGGATGATCGTAAGCCTCCAAGTTCGGGGGCTTATGATCATTGAAGGTACGATTGATAGGATTGTGTCCTTAATGTCTAAAAATCATTAGGTGCTGAAGAATTTTTTTATTTTGTTTTTTAAAGGAAACTATGCTTGCAAGGTTACAATCAAAAGTTGATGGCCTAGACAGGGGTCCCCAACCTTTTTGGGTTGGTGGGCACATTTGGAATTTTGAGAGAGAATATGAATATATTTATTACGGTCAACGACCAGCTCCCAATAATAAAACAGTATCAAATATACAAACATATAACGTACAAAGCACCATTATAACAATAATACATTCCAAGGTGTATAAAATTTATATCAGATTTAAAAACAACAAACAAACAAACAAAACCATAACCAGGATAAAGGATCACTATCTTAACAAGGAAGTGCGGCAAGCTATGGCAGCTGTACAAAATTTGGCCACTTTATTAGTAATAGAGGGGATCTGGTCAGAAAGTAGCAGCAGTATGTAATGATCTTCTGATCTACTTGGGAATTTACACAAAATAGGTAAAATAAGTTCTCTGCGAATGTCCCGATAAAAGGAACAGTATAAAAGAACATGACCCACGGATTCAACTTCCCCATTATTACAGGGACAGAGACGGTCCTGGAAAGGTATTCCTTGATATCTCCCCTCCAAAAGCATGGAAGGCAAGACATTAAATCGGGCCAAAGTAAAAGCTTTTCTGAGCTTGGGAAAAGTTAAATTGGCCAGATATGAAGGGGGGTCAAAAATCTTATTACCTATCCCACTAAATTTGGGCAATGCACTTAAATGATCTTGTAATTCTATGTCCCAGATTCTCTGCTTAACAACTGCTTTGGCTTTGGAGTAACCCAGCGCTATTAAGGTGTTGGGGGAGAGTCCCATTAATAACAGTTCTTTAAGCAGGTGCCTTTTCCACTTCGATTGAAAGGAGTCCAACAGAATCAGTGGTGCAAGTCCTACTGGTGAAAAAACAAGTTTTAGCCAGTAGTTTATCATATATACCTTGGCACGAGCTTCAATAGGGATTAAACCAGCCTCCAGTCGCAAAGTTATGTTGGGGACACAATGAGGAACTGAAAATATGGCTCTTAGGAACTTTGTCTGAATAATTTCTAGGGGACGAAAGTTGTAATAGGCACACAATTGGGAACCGTACAACATTTGTGCAACAATTTTAGCCACAAATACTTGAATCACGGAGGGGATATATTGCCCGCCTTTAGTATAGAAAAATCTTATCAAACACATGTTTGATAGCATGTGTTCATTCATCACCACAGGGCAGTGAAGTGATATACTTCATCCCTAAACCTTGAGTTTTATACCAGCAGCTATCAAACATGTCCCTGCAGAGAGAGGAGAGCTTACACACAAAAGCACACACAGACATGGACATCTTCATTTCTTTTTGGACATCCTTGCTTATAGTTTTGCTTCTCTCTTTAACTCCATTGACTGAAAATGGTAAGGTTGCAGTGAAAAACATTGCCATTAAAAGGTTGTCCATTACACAACTAAAATTTCTTAATTTTCAAAACTTACAAGGGGCCAGAGGAACAGATCAGACAAAAGGCCTATCCAGTCAAGCATCCAGTTTCCCACAGTAGCCAAACAGATGTACATGAGAAGCCCATATGCAGAACATGTATAGGATTGCAGCGTTAATTACCTTTCCCCATATACACAATGAGTAAAAGTGTGCCTTCAGGGAAAAAAAAAACTTTTTCAATCCACACTGAAGTGTAAATCAAGAGGAACTTAAAGAGTTTTGATGGGAATGATTTTCTTTCATAAGCTTGTGATGATGACTGAAATAATGGGTTTATATTGCAGTTGATTAAACGCCATATTAGTTTCTAATGTGTCACTGTAGCTTCATGATAACATTTTTCATAGTAACCACCAATGAACAGAGGAAATTCTGTTACAAAACTCAAAATAAAATCCATTATATAACTTCCAAGGTTGGAACCAATTGGCCACTGATGGGGTTTTAGATGGTTCCATCTTAAACTTTTAGCATCATTCAGTGGTTACACTTGAAAATGTTCCATTTCCCCTTTGGTTAAATATATACATTATCTCACTGTGTGTAGTATTCTGTAAATCATATTTCCCTCTGTGTAGACTCTAGAGACTAAGACAGCCGCCCCCTCCTTATGTATACCTGTCCTGTACCAGCATGGTTGCTGCCTTCTGATTGCAACAGCCCCATTGCTAGAATTGCCAAATGTCAGGTATTTTACCTCCCATTCTAAATGTTGGTGTGGGGTCTGGTATCAGGTATTTTTTGTTGTTGCATCAATTAGATATTTTGTCCTGGGAGGAGTGTATTTTTTTATTGTCCACACTAACCCTAAGGTCTTCCACGAGGCGCCCGTGGGCATCAATGAGCCCACAGACACCTCTCTTGGTGCCCACCAGGCTCTCTGCCCTTCCTGATTTTTATTTTGTTTCTTAAGATTTTTAAATTAAAAAACAACAACAACATGGGAGGCTGGCATGCTGCAAAGCAAAGTGCTGCCCTCCCAAACTATCTTTATTTGGGTACGAAAGAGCGATTTTGTGTTTTGGAGCTTAGGCTCCACCTCTGCCTTGTGCTTAGTTTCTTGGGCAAATTACTTTTCCTTTAGCCACATTAGTTTGCCTTCTGGGAAATGAGTGTTTTGTGAGCAGCTATGGCCAGTCCACTCTAGTAGCCGCTTTATGAATCGGCAAGCCCCACCCCATGGCAGCCATGTTGGGGAGGGTCCGCTCAACACTCTATCAAAATACCAATTTGCCCATCAACCCAGAAAGATTGAGGACCCCTGCTCTAACTCACTAGGCTCCACTCACTGGTCTGCCCAAAAAACCCTACTAGGCTTGGGCCCCCTGAGCAGGCCCGATGCAAGGCAATTTGGTGCCCTAGGCAAGATCAGATATTTAGCGCCCCCCCTTCCCACTTGAGCCCTCCCTCCCTCCAGCCCTATGCCCATTATGAAATAAATTTCCCTCCCTGGGAACTGCCGAGCCCCATAGAAAAACTTTGTGGACTTTGAGACTTTTCCTTTGTGTTCACGAGGAAAGCAAAGAGGCAACATCAGCCCAGCTATGCCAGGAACTCCCAAGGGCCTTCTCCTACTCCATATATATGTAAAAGCCTTTCTCCTCCTGCAGGCAGCACAAGGGATATGAAAAAAGGATGTGAGAGAGGTGTGGTGGCGCTACCTGTGAGGAATAGAGACAAAAGGGAGTCTTGCAGCCTGTCCTACCTCGCAGGGTGGAGGTGCAGAGACACCGGTTTGACTCGTACACCTTCTGGGTTGCAGGGGGGGGGGGGATGCATGTAGTAGAAACATAGCAAAGAGAGAGCCCGTGGATCATCTGGTTCAAATTTAGGAGGGGATTTACGAAACTTGCTACTTCCCCTCCTCTATCACTTTGTTGCAATATTTCTTTATCAGAATAATGTATATTATCCTGTCTTTCCCTTTACCAGCCTAGTGCTCAAGGCAGACAACAATATTCAAAGTACAGTAAAGAAAACATCAACAGCTCAGGGCACAATCCTAAACATGTTGAGGCAGAAAAAAGCCCCGCAACTCCCAGCATTCACCAGCCAGCATGGCTGGCTGTTGGAACGCTGGGAGTTGTGGGGCTTTTTTCTACCTCAACGTGCATAGGATTGCGCATGGCTGGCTGGGGAATGCTGGGAGTTGTAGGATTCCCCCCCCCTCCAAACACGCATAGGATTGCATCCTAAAACCATTTAAAACCAAAACACAGAAAAGCATGGTAAATAATTAAAACATTGGAGCCCCAGCTAGCTTAAAATACCTTTCCCTCCCTCCCTGGTTGCTGGAAATAACTGCTTTCAGGGGACCTTGAGCTGAGGAACCTGAGGCTCACGCGAGGGAGGGAAGGCGAAGGTGTTTGCAGGTGCATCCTTGAGAGGGAAGGCGAAGGAGGTGCATCCTTCCAGCCGCCCACCAGCCTCCCATCATTGGCCCCTGCCCGCCTCCCCTCCTCCAGTCTGTAGCCTTCTCTGCCTCTTTTGATGCTGGTTGTGAGGAGGAGCCTGCCTGCTGCTGTTCCTGGTAACGAGCTGGAGGAGAGAGAGGGAGGGGTGCGCTTTCGCCTTCCCTTCCCCGCCACAGGACATGATTGGTAAAACAAACTTGGTAAAATACGTGATGTATTTTTTTCCCCCCAAGGCATTTCTGGCGCCTCCTTTAGCCCAGCGCCCTAGGCAGCCGCCTAGTTGGCCTAATGGTAGCACCGGCCCTGCCCCTGAGACACCAAAATCCAACAAACTCCGTTCCTGGATCTGTTCCCTGACCTGTTCCTAGTTCCATGCAATGACCATGTATTCCAGCTACTGTGAGGATTGCAGCTAAACTCACGGGAAACTGGGAAGTTTGAGGGGTTTGGTAGATGACATCATCAATGCTGCTAATCAGAAAGTCCTGGTGCGTCGACCTTGTGAGCCCTGGCTCACTTCACCAGTTTGCATGACTGGGAACTCTGTGAAAGCCAGGGTTCCTGATTATGTGTATAGAGCCTACATTCATACACTTGCACACATCCATGCTGCATTTTGACATGCAGCGGAACTCACAGAGGTTGAGGAGGAGAAATCGGGCACATTCCTGCCCCTCCCACCATGCTTTCAGTGAATGTGTGAACTTACCGCAAACTGGGCTCCCAGCATACCCAGTCAGCATGACTACTGGCAAGGGATTCTGGGAGCTGTAGTCCAGCAACGTCTGGGGACCCAAGGTTGGAGAGCCCTGCTGTAGGGGCATCCACTAGCAGTGTTCTCCAACCTTGGGTCCCCAGATGTTTTTGGCCTACAACTCCCAGCATGCCCCAGCCAGTGTAGCTGGGGACCCAAAGTTGGAGAACACTGCACTAGAGGGAAATTTCTTGTTTGAAGAAGCTGTTGTGAGGCCAGAGAGGTTTGGTTTTCCTTGGAAGGAGGTCAGTGGAGGCTTATTGGCAATTTGTAGTATTTGCATTTATTTTCAAATATGCGTAGGTGGAAGAAGGCACAGCTTCTACTCTCCAAACAACACCACTCTTCCAGGAAGACAGACAACACCCTAAGATGTGTTCTGAACCCAGACTCAGCATTCTGTGTCTCTGTGTTGTCTGACCCAAACTGCAAGCTGATGGTTCTTTTCACACAGACAAGGCCGGCCTTCCCATGCCTCAGGTGGCAGAGCAGCAGTGGCAAGTGCCTCAGTGGACAGCAACTGGTGGCGCTCTGTAGAGTAGTTGCTCAGCTGGTGGCGCTACAGCAAGTGCTCCAGAGACAGCTCTACCGGTCCCACTGTCCTGCTGTGGTAAATGCTGCAGTGACACAGCGGCCAGCAGGGCTCTCTGGAGCACCCACTTTAGTGGCACTTTGCTGCAGCAAGGCTTGCTGGTGGTGGTGGGATTTCTCTGGAGCAGCTGTGCACCCCCTGGTTCACCCTGAAGGGATCCTCAGCCACCTGCCCTCTAGCTTGCTCTGAATCACCTCAGAATGAGCCAGAGGATGGGCAGGTTCTCTGGAGAGCCAAAATGCCTGACTCTGAGCCAAGCATTATGGGAGGGGTGTCCCAGGAGATCACCTGTACCACATGGACACCTGTCTTATATTGCCTGACTTTTAGGAAGGATCGCTTCAGAGCCAGGCATTTGGGCTTGGTCGGCTCTCTGAAGTGCCACTCTGGCCACTTTCTCCAGCCAATGCGGCTCTCCAGCAGGGCCAGCCCACCCTCTCTTGTCCTGAAGGGATTCTCAGAGTGAACCAGAAGGAAGGTGGAAATGGCCATGATGGGTGGTGGGGCAGCAGTGGCAGCACCACGTGTGTTCTCCTTCTTCAGGTAGTGGGAGAGCTTGTGCCACTGCTGCACATAGAGGCATCTAGATTACCTTATCCTTTGCTGGGAGGGGGCAAGTTTGGCTTTTTGCCCCTTTTAAAGTATTTCAGAAGATTTGAGGGAAATGGTCAACCAATTTGTTCCCATGGAGATACATTGCCAGGTTATTCACATGTCCAAGGCTCTGGACAGGTACTGCTTCAGGGGAACCCACAGCAATAGGCCTACTCACCTATGGATTTTCCTACTCTGATAGGAAAATCCATAACAACCCAACAGGGACAAATTGATGCAGCTATCATAGCCGAGTAACTAACTCTGTCCCCAGAGTAGCTCCTCATACGCAATAGCTCCTTGGACTTCTCCTGCTTTCTCCTCCCCCAGCTCCCTCAGGTCTGTTTTTATCTCAGGCCCTCTCTGGCCTCACAACAGCTTCTTCAAACAAGAAATTTCCCTCTAGTGCAGTGTTCTCCAACTTTGGGTCCCCAGCTACGCTGGCTGGGGCATGCTGGGAGTTGTAGGCCAAAAACATCTGGGGACCCAAGGTTGGAGAACACTGCTAGTGGATGCCCCTACAGCAGGGCTCTCCAACCTTGGGTCCCCAGACGTTGCTGGACTACAGCTCCCAGAATCCCTTGCCAGTAGTCATGGTGACTGGGTATGCTGGGAGCTGTAGGCCAGCAACATCTGGGGACCCAAGGCTGGAGAGCCCTGCCCTACCGACTGCAAAACACTCCAGTGTTCCATTATTATTATTATAAGATGAATGAAATGTTTCAAGTCAAAACTTGGCAACTGTTCTTCTCATTCTTTCATGGGGATTACCGGCTTCTCGGTAAATGATTAAGTTACCAATATCATCCAATCCGTTTTGCTTTTGACTCAAGTCAGCTTTAGGCGGCTGCTATAGTCTGATATTTTCTGAGCATTCAAGCTACTTCCAGTTTTCTTTCTTTCAAACGTAGCAAGCCGGCTATACATATTTCCTTTCCTGGCCTCACAAGCCTCCCATACAGATGACCTACTTTACATATTTTTCTTTAAGGTGCTTTTGGAATCATTGACAAGCCTGTTTTGCTTATTGGGGTTATGCAACATTATCAAGCTGTGAACCACTTAGCAGCCACTGGCAGGCTAGATTTCAAGGCCTGTTTGCAGCTCCGAAAGTAAGAAGGAATGCCATAAAGTTCAGTGCATTGCTGTCATGGGCAGTGAGACATGGGGCCATTTCTTTTATAATCCCATCATATCTATGACCCACCACATGCCGAGCAAGGCAAAAGAGCACTGTTTCCCCATTAATGTGAGATACCAGGTTTTGTGGGAAAATAAGAACATCCGCAGCCCACAGGCAACAGCTTTTGCAAGTCTAAAAGCTCCACTTGAGCCTGTTTTTATTATGTCGGCAAGTGTGTTTCAGCTTCCCCACACACTGAGAATCCATCTGTTTATACCACTGTCTAAACATCCTGCGGAGATTTTCCTTTGCCCCCCGCCCAATTAAAAATTGAAAGGTTCAATTTATAAACAGAAACTTTGCTGCTTTCTTTAGCTGAATGCTATTTCTGTGTGAGGCAGAGACTATTGGCAATCGTAGGAGTACAACATCAGCCTCTGTGATTGATGGGTAGTATGAAGCCTTTGGATTGGCCAGGCTAGTCACCAATATATACTCCATCTATCCATATTTTCTGGTGCTTGTCCCTGATAAATCTGATACATGAGGGATCACTTTCTCCCATACCAGAAAGAGGTATGGAGAAGAGGCTCTTCTCTCTGTTACAACTAGTGGGGAGGCACAGCATCAGATAGGGCCTTTTCAGTGGCTGCACCAATGTTATGGAACACCTTGCCCTGTGAAGTATAGACATCTTTGGCTGTCTTTCAGTGGTTGATAAAGACATTTTTATTCCAGCAGTTTTGGCCTGCTATCTGTTTTGTGTGTGTGTGTGTGTGTTAAGGTAGTGCTTTATATGCAGTCTTTGCCTTTGTTGTATTTCTAATGTATTTCTATTGCAATTTTAATGTATTTCTATTGTAATTTTATAAGGTGATTCTAAAATTGTTGTACTCTGCCCTGAGAAATGCACAGGCACTAGACGGTCAAGCGTAAAAAAACCCTCTTATTAAAAAATAAATACATCATTGTTCCTAGTTTGCACTTACTTTGCCTTTTAGGGAGATTCTGTTTGTTTTTAAATAAATTGTTTGTGAACGTACTGATAGTTTTCCCCCCCTCATTTTATTTGCTAACTCCATGTAAACTGATCTTGAATGACAGTATAGAAAATCCTTAATAAACAAACACGCATAGATACTAGCTTCTCTTCCATACACACCTCATTTTTGCCTGTCCT
This sequence comes from Shinisaurus crocodilurus, assembly GCA_021292165.1. Taxonomy (NCBI): domain Eukaryota; kingdom Metazoa; phylum Chordata; class Lepidosauria; order Squamata; family Shinisauridae; genus Shinisaurus; species Shinisaurus crocodilurus. The sequence continues at coordinate 191,597,709 of CM037879.1, read as the reverse complement.
GGTAGTAGATATAGCTGAATATTTTGAGTCGTAGCTATTTTAAATAAGTGCAAGCAGACCCATAATCAGACCAAACGTTCTGTTAAAATACCGTTGAGTTTTTTGTTTTTTTTAAGGAAACAATTGATGTCAGTTTACCTAAAGCAATACGGGACAGACTACTGCAGAGAAAATGAAGAGAACTCTCAAGTGACAGAGAAGAGACTTCTTCCTTGTGGAGGCAAAAGATGTGGGAGACCGTCGGGAATCTGGTGCAGAGAACTTAGAATCATAGAAAAGTAGAGTTGGAAGGGGCCTACCAGGCCACCGAGTCCAACTCCCTGCTCAATGCAGGAAACCAGGTCAAAGCATCCCTGACAGATGGCCGTCCAGCTTCATCTTGAATGCCTCCAGCGTGGGAGAGCCCACCACCTCCCTAGGTAGTTGGTTCCATTGTCTTATTGCTCTGACAGTCAGGAAATGTTTCCTGATGTTTAGGTGGAATCTGGGTTCCTGTAACTTGAGCCCATTATTCCGTGTCCTGCAAACGGGGATGATTGAGAAGAGATCCTGGCCCTCCTCTGTGTGACAACCCTTTAAGTACTGGGTAGTGAAAGGGTTAAACCAGGGATGGGGAACTTCTGGCCCATTGGGGGTCCGCATCTGGCCTGCCAGCTTCTCTTGCAGGCACCTCCCCCTCTCCCTGTCCAATGGTCCAATGGTCCGCACTAGAGAAAGGCAGCCTTTCTCCATCACTGACAAGGCGTTCACCTTCTCTGTGCACAGAGATACATGGAGTTATTGCCTCCATTTATTTATTTATTTATTTATTATATTGATTAATCGCCCATCTGGCCGACCACCCGGCCACCCTCCATGCATCTCCCTGCATGAAGAAAGGAGTCCCGTTCTCAATGCACAGAGAGGCATGGAGAAAGGGCTCCGATGATGTCGGGGTCAGGGCTTTGGGAGGGAGGCCCCCATGACATCATCTCACCACTGGGGGTGGGGGGTCTTGGGAGGCAATCTGGCCCCCAGAACCAGAACATTTCCCCAACCCTGGTTTAAACAATTCTCCTTCCGCTGCTGCTTTGCTGTAAATTCCCACTACCTGATACAGCTTTGTGTGTGTGTGTTTTAAAGTAGGGCTTTAACATTTAACTGATTAATTGGTGAATCAATTAAAAACCCTTTTAATACAGGCCTGTGGCTCACACTGGCTCAGCTTGTCTGAGTGTGGAAAGCTAAGCAGGCCTGGTTCTTACTTGGATGGAAGACCCCTCCTCTAGTTTCCTGCATTGAGCAGGGGGTTGGATTCAATGGCCCTTCCAACTCTATGATCCTTTAATCAACTAAAAAGGTGGCCCTGATTAATTGGGCTGTATATATAATACAAGTTCTTACACTAACTGCAGCTGGCAAGTACCATCTTAAAAGAGGCATTCTCCCTTCTCTCACACACAGGAGGGAGTGCCTCTTCGAAGCTGATGCCTGCTACAGCACAAGTATACATCATCTAAAAGTAAAGAAAAGACGCTTCTTGCTTCAGAAATATTGTTCTTTCCTATATGCAAATCTATGCAAATCAAATCAATAGATTAGCTGTCTGAAATCCATTCAGCTGAGCTAAATTCCTTAAGTCAAGTTGCAGTCTGAGGCATCATGGTAATTACAGGAGAATATGAAGTTTGCCTCTGAGTGTTCCTGTTTCCTTCCAGGAAATGTCAGAAGGCATGAAGTATTAGGAGTCTAGCCTTCTTCCTTTGCCTGGTCAACAGAGCTGAACTTTCTGCCTTTCCAGCTTCCAGCTCAGGGTTTTTAGGCCCTGGACTTAATGGTCTTATGGCAGCACCCCTCTTTAAATGTTCATGTGTATGACTTCACTTACTTCAAAATGTGGCAAGTCAGCACTGCTGTGCTTGGAGCCCTTCTGCTCATTTTGCTGAGTGGGGCCCTGGATGTCTGCCCCAAAGTCCTGCTCTGCCTGCACCACCGTTCCAGCTCAACCCACTGGTCTCAAGGATCCTGAGCTGAAAGGTTTGGGTGCCCATGTTCCCAGTGTGGTCCCTGACAACTATGCATAGTGGAATCCTGTAGACCCAGGTGGGCAACCTGGTGCCCTCAAGATATTCTGGATGATAACCCCCATAATCCCTGACCATTGGCCATACTGATTGGGACTTATGGGAGCTGTAGTCCAAAGCATTTGGAGGACACCAGCTTACCTACCCTTGCTGTGGACCAGGGGTGGCCACCTTGGGGGGGGGGGTTCTAGGGGCCAATTTCAAACCACTGGAACTCCCTGGGGATGGCACTGCTGCCGTGCAACACTAAATTTTGGCAATGGCAAAGCGACTGTTGGTTTGCCACCTACGGCAAATGGCAGTGGTGGCCTACATAGCCCTTTAGCTTTAAAACAATGTGCTTGCCTTGTTTTAAAGCTACGGTAAATGTGGCTGTTTTAGGCTACCACAGCCCTTTGCTGTGGGTGGCAAACTGCTGATTGTTTTGCCACCACAGCAGTAAATTCAGAGGCAGTGGTGGGGTGGGGGGCACACTTAAGGCCAGGGGGATGGCATGCGTCCCGTGTATTGCTCACCCCTGCTGTTCTTCATGTGGAATAGCTGGTCCAGATGCACAACGTCACAGCTGTGATCAGAAGGGATTGGGCCAATTGGCCATCCGTGCTACAGTAACATTATCACTTAAGTTCATTTTCATAAAAGCAATGAACTGTTCGGAATTTTTGTGTTGTAATAAGCCAAGCTATAACTAGCTAGGTAGTAATTATTTGCACTGTTTGAAAACTAGCATCCTTTAAACCAATGGATTTACTCAGATATAAATATCCTTAATTAATGATGTGTTTTGTGTGTGTATGTACTGTGTATGGGTGTGTATAGACTTGTATGGATGTGTGGCTATCTAGATAAACAAACAAACCCTTGCCTGCACTGTTGACCACTGAGTCATGTCTGCAAATGGTTCCAGGTTTTGCAGTGCTTGCTGATCCTATGGAACAAACAGAATGGGGGAAATGCATTCTATTGGAGGAATGTCAACAAAGGAGGGCTGAAAGAACTGCAGCATGAAAATCTGCTCAGGGATATTTTGCGGGTTTAAGAGAAGGAAAAATGCTTTACTTGAGGATTTATAATTTCCGTCGACCAATTCCTCATGAATAACAACACTGTCATGTATAATATGTGAGAGGCTCAAAAATAGGTACTGGCTTATTATGCGAGGCTGGGATGTTTTGGGTGAGTGCATTTTTTTTTTTGCCCCCAGCTACCATGTGGCTTTTTAGATTGGTGGCTACAAAATGGAGAAGATACCATCAAACTCATTTCCTGTGTAGCTTTACTATTGATGTGCTATCGCTCATTGGGCCCCAGTTTATACATTCACCAGGCAGCACATTGGTTCTCTTGGTTGAAGAGTGGAACACCCACACCCTCCGTCAAACACATAACATGATGAGACACAGATGGTCCGCACAAAGGGTGGTAGGCATGATGGCCTGATTCACATAGGGTGACCATATGTCCTTCTTTACAGAGGACAGTCCTCTATGGGAAGGGATCCTCTATGTGAAGGGCTCTCCAGTCCAAGTCTGATGTAAAGATAAAGAACCCTACAAAGGGAGAGCAGGGGCCTTGAAGTGGCCCATCTACAGTTAGCCCTTGGACAGCAGACTGAGCAGGCACACAGGTCACTTGGCCACAGCCTTCCCAGAAACTCCACTATGGTGAGATCTATTGTGTTTCTACTTAAATTATAGCAGTTATTTCTAAATTTGCATCTATACCTATAAATCAACACACACACACACAGATGCAGTTCCTCTTTTTTGGGCAATGTGTAAATAGCCCCCCTAGATTCACATAATTTCTCCCTTTCTCTTCAGACGAATGAGGTCCAAGGTGAGAGATGCTACTTTTATGGTATATCTGAATCCAATACCAGCTGACTTGCCAATGAAAGACTTGCACTTTCCCCAGCCCTCCAAGAGCGAAAACAAATCTGCTTTTCAACATGCGACATGATCACCCTATGAGTTTTAATGTCTCTTCAAGTGATAATCTCTGCCGCCTCGTAATACACCAAATAACAAACAGCTGCTCTGGCTGATCAACTGCAGAACCACAGTTGAGACACTAATCTGTTGCAGAAGCTGTTTATTGCTCCTGGCGCATAAAGCAATAGGGGTTATTGCCATCCCATAGCCAGATGTAATAAGAAGGAAGAGAAAACACAAACGGACTCATCTTCCTTCACAAAGTTTGCCGGTGTTACATTCCTAAGGGTTTGTTTTTTAAAAGTGATGTTTCTGGCATCATTGGGCTATAGCAGGGGTAGGCAACTTGCAGCCCTCCAGATGTTTGGGTCTACTACAACTCCCATGTTCCCTCAACAAGTTGCCCACCCCCTTCCCCTGTCATAGAGCTGAAATGGATTGATGGCACTTTTTAGGTGATTCAGTTGGCCAGATGCAAAAAAGGGGAGGGTTCCTGTGCCTTTAATAGTTCTGTGGAAGAGGAGATTTCAGCCTCTGGTGAAATTCACAACTATTACAGTTGCAGGAGCCCTGTCCACGTTTGGCTAGGGGTGATGTGCTGGCTAGGGGTGATGGGAGTTGTAGGCCCAAACATCTGGAGGGCCACAAGTTGCCCACCCCTGGGTTATAGAAGAATAGAAGTGATAGAAATGTACCTATCATAGCTAATCATTGTGACAGGTAAACCAACAAGAATTACTCAACATTAGCCACCACGCCATAGGGCAGGGGTGGGGAACCTCAGGCCTGGGGGGCCAAATCCTGCCCTCCTGGAGTCCCAGTCTGGCTCTCTGGGGTTCTCTAGATGGTAATGCCTCCTTTCCCTGGCCCCAGACTCAAAGCCTCAACCACTGACTGTTCGGTGGTTCCCTGGGTTTTGTGCAGTTTCCCCCTCTCCATTCTAAAAGGTTGAAATGCCTCTCCTATGGTTTAGTTACTGGCGGTAAGAGTGTTAAGCTAAAATATGCTATTATTATTGTTGATTATGATTATGATTTTGTATTTTGGTCCCTTTTGCCTTTGGCATCACCAACCAGTGGAATATGGCCCAAAGAGCATTCAGCCCTTGGGCTGAAAAAAGTCCCCTTCCCCTGTCATAGAGCTGAAATGGATTGATGGCACTTTTTAGGTGATTCAGTTGGCCAGATGCAAAAAAGGGGAGGGTTCCTGTGCCTTTAATAGTTCTGTGGAAGAGGAGATTTCAGCCTCTGGTGAAATTCACAACTATTACAGTTGCAGGAGCCCTGTCCACGTTTGCATCTGGCCATCTTAATCATCTTAAAAGTGCTACCAATCCATTTCAGTGGATGTAGCCTGTGGTGTTGTGGCTAGTACTGAATATAATCTAAAGGAAGTACTTTTATGCATGACACATAATTAACCTATTTAACATGTCCCCACAGAATGTGGCAGTAGCCATCATCATAAATGTCTTTTAAAAATGAGTAGATAAATACAAAGAATTGCCTCATGTCAAGTCAAGTCATTGGTCCATCAACTCCAGTCATATGCTTTAATATTTACAACTCTGAGTCAGTTCTGACACTACTCAGAGATCTAAAAAAAACTGATTATGAGTGGTTTAATGGCATAAGCAGTGTAAAACGGAACTCTACATTCACAAGAGTTTGCCATTCCTACAGTATAATGCCCAGGTTGGACCCAGTTCTGTGGTTTGTATGGAGCGGCCGCACTATGTCCAGGCCGACGTGCTCTCTGTTGTCTTAACAAAAGTAATGCTTAACGACATGCACTTCAAAACCCAAGGTTTTATTTACAGGCTGAACATTTCATCTACCCTGCCTGTTCCACTTCCCTTTTGTATTGTGTCTATTAGAATGTAAGCCTGTGGGCAGACTGTCTGGTTTTTTCATGTCTGCAGAAAATGTAGCAATGTACACATACAGGTTACCCTTTACATGTCTTCATTCTGGGTGGGGGATGATTGGTGCTGGAGTTCAGCACATCTGGAGCAGACCAAGTTGGGGAAGGCTGTGTTAGTCACTCTAACTGTCAAACCTCAACTGCCAACTGATAAACATATTCGTATTTGGATCTTCCAGAGAGCTCCAATATTTAACAGTGTACAGAACCAGGCCACCCATGAGGAGACTGAGTCATCATGCAAACTAGACTTCCAGCTCCTTTAGTATTGCAGAATAGTGTAGTCCCTAAAGATACAGACGTTGGTTGTACTTAATCTAAACTGAGCCAGAATCTCCTTCAGAGGGCCAGCAACCCACCCTGAGTCTGCTTTTTGTACTTTTACCATCAATAAAGTTATTAGATGCAGGCAGCTTAGACTTCCCACCTGTTTAAATGAAAGAAATTGAGCTGGTTTAGGGCACTGCAGAGCCAGGAGTTGAGGAAAGAAAAGAGTAAACAAGTAGGGTGAGACCTAAATTTTTTTTCTAGACTACAGTACAAAACAAAGTGAAACTCAATATTCTGCTCGGTAACCAAGATATGTTATCACAGCAAATGAGAGAGCTTTGAGGAAAAGTTGGCTTGTTGAAGGATTTCATTCCTGTTTGTGGGTCTCTCTATTTTATTGTTGTGTGTTTATGACCCTTGCATGCCTTTGTTGGGATAACCTTGCTGCTGCACTCATCCAAATGTCACAGTGTGTTTTATTAGGCACTTGCCTCATGGGCTGCTCCAGCCCGATAGCTGTCGGAAATATCTAGCTGTTTCAAAAATAAATATTTCAGAGAGGTTCTTGTAAAGAACCTTTGTCTTAATCACTGTGAAATCGCAAGCATCAGTCTTGGAGTCGCAGTGACTCCTCCTGATGGGATGGTTTTTAATTCATTTCTGCTCCTTGAGGGATGGGTTCACTGACAGTTCATCGTATTGCTGCCAAGATGAGTGTTGTCACAATATTTCACACCAACATGACAGACTCTGCTGCATTTGGCAACCATGCTACACTGAAGCAATCAATAGAATGCACCCCAGCTTTTGTGACACTCCTGCAATCGATTAATTTGTTCATGGTTTGGACCTACTGAAGCCTCTTTCAGAGACTGGGTTGTATCCAATGGGTAGTATCCTATTGTGCCTCTGTGCCTGCGGGAGCGGCCGTTTGTGCAATGGGGCTTTTGAGCTTCTTAAAATTACCTGAAATGAGTGGAAACACTCGTTTCTGGAATAGGGCATGTCAGTGGAGCTCACAGAAGGGAGCTCCTCTGACCTGTCCCAATCCTGAAACAAGCATTTCCACTTATTTACGGGGATATTTTTAGAAGTGCAAAAGCCCTGTTGCACAAGTGGTTGCTCCAACAAGTGTAATGGAACTAGCCGAGCAAAGTGGCCCCATTCAGTTCAATGGGTCTACTCTAAGTAGGACTAATAGTATATCCAACTCATCATATGAACGCCTGGAGGTAGGGAGTAGAATCATGCACACCCATCCTCAACATGTTCATAATAAGCCCCGAAGAGAGTATCTGTACATACAACTATCTCTGTGTGATTAGGAGCCCTGAAAAAGCAGTTGCCTGCACAAAGACTCCTTTCAGACTTTACTATGAAGGTATGGAGGTCAAACATGCACCATATTGTTCCTCCTCCCACGCATTGGTATAATATCTGATGGAGGCAAGTCAACACCCATCAAAAAGTGTATAATCCAGTCTTGTAGAATGTCTGATCCACGAACACAGCCAAACACAGCCCATCAAGCACATATTGTCATTTGCCCAGGGTCTTGACAACTAGGGCTGCCAACTTGGGTGAGGGCGGAGTCCAGACCAGAACTAGGGCAGGTGAAGACAAGGTAGAACCTAGTGGATCAGGGCAGAATTGAGGGGAATCTGGTGGCTATGGGGTGGAGCCAAGGCAGAATCTGGGTGGTTATGGGTGGCACTTGGTAAAAGCTGGGTTTCACTGGCTTTTCAGAATTCAATAATATTTACCTGGTCACGCAGTGAAATACTTGGTGATTTGCAGTTCTACTGAGAGCCACCCTGTAGTCCCAGGAAAGGAAAAGGTGGTTAACTGAGTTCCTGATGGACAACTATGCATGGCTATGTTTGGCTCAGTGGGTCACACCTTGTACAGATATGATCTGACATATATTGGAGCTGCCTTGACTTTTATTATTGTTGTTATTATTATTCAATAGATTTATATACCACTGACTGGTATATATACAAATATCTCTAAGCAGTTTATAAGAAAATTAAACACATGAAAATGCAGTATGATATACATTAAAAGACAGTTAAAATATATAATAAATGCTAAAACATTGATGTAAAACATTAATAAAAACATTAAAATCAATGCAACATCATAATTAACAAACTGGGCAGCACACTCACCCAGGGAAGGCGCGAGTGAAGACACGGGTCTATAATTGGCGCCTATAGCATGCTACAGTTGGCGCATCCAAAATACCGGGGCAAGGTCATTCCATTTATTTATTTATTTATTTATTGCATTTATACCCCGCTCTTCAGCCAGAAAAGGCTCTCAGGTGGACTCCACCATGGAGAAACCCTGCATCTTCTGTATTGCTGCAAGATGGCAATCTGCTGCAGACTGTGGTACAACCAGCAAGAGTTCCTCCGATGATCTTAATAATCTTGCAGGTTTGTATTGGGGAAAGTGATTTGCCAGGTAACCTGGTCCCAAGCTGTTCAGGGCTTTATATGCCAACAACGAGACCTTGTACCTGGCTTGGTAGCTAATAGGTAGCCAGTGCAGTTGCTTCAACACTGGTGTAATATGTGCACGGCTAGGTGCCCCACCAGCTGCAGCTTCCAGATCAAGCACAAGCCCCACATAAAGCACATGACAGTAATCTAAACATGAGGTTACTAATCCATGGACTACAGTGGCCAGGTGATCCCTGTCCAAGAAAGGGCATAGTTGTTTGGTTGACATACCCACTTGAGTTAGTAACAGGCACTCCTTGCCACAGAAGCCACTTGGGCCTCTAATGACAATGACGGGTCCAGGAGCACCCCCAAACTACACAGAAAGGAATAGTTTTTAATATACCGGTATATATATATATATATGTGTGTGTGTGACAAAATTGAATGAGAATGGGTCATCAATTTATAGGGTAAGGGAACTGCATTTTAAAATATTGGATGTGAGTTGAGTCAGTTGTAATGTGCTTGGCCTGTGATAAGCAGGACAGCCCGAGGACTCTCATCAAGACACATTCACCAAAGCAGGCCAGATGAATGGCAAGAGGAGCGATCCATCAAATGCTCACAATACTCACCGCCTTTCATTTAGCAGAGCTTCAATGGGAGCAATGAATGGTGAGCAGCAGTACAGGGCTGCAAGCCTGAAACCGCTGAACAATTACACTAATAACAGAGGACCAATACATATGACCCCCGGCTTCTGCTAGTATGTTGTCTGTATTAATGTGCCTTGCAGCTGAGCATGTGGCAGAGCAGTTCTTTGATCGCCTCACCAAGTGCTCAAGTCAGCATCCCAAATGGCAGCTGGGTGTGTGGTGAAGCATCGGGGGGGGGGGGGAATTAATTGCCAGAATGCTGTTGGAGCGTTTTCAACAGATACACTCGTTTGACCTCCAAAAGACTAAATACTCTTTAGTACGGGTTGCATTATCATAAGCCATTTATGTATCTCTGTTGATTCAGGCAATGCATTTCAGGCGACCTTCCAAAGTATAAGAATATGACGGGTTTATTTAGCCAAGAGTGAGTGTTATCGTCATGAAACATCCCCCAAATATTGCTCGTAGTATTGAGAGGCTGTAATATTAATTTTATTGGTTAGTAAATTGATTAAAAGCAAGACTACTAAAGAGCTTTAGCAGTAGCACTGATGATAGTGGAGGCAATCCTTGCCTCTGTGCATACATCTCTGCATATCCCACTGAGTTCAATAGAACTTACTCCCAGGTAAGTGTGTATAGGATAAGGCTGCAATCCTATGCCACTGAACTGGGAGTAAGCCTCATTGAATTCAGTGGGACTTACTTTTGAGTAGACAAATTTAGGATTATGCTGTAACAGACTGATTCACAAGTTATTATTTTTAGGTGTACTCCTAAACTGTAGATATTTGCAGATGTAAAGTGTGATAATCAAGTGGGGACAAGCTTGTGCCTGCAAACATGTATATTGCATGCATTCATTAAGTAGGGAACCATGACTGGTTGTGCTCCCTCTGCACCTCCCCTGACCCCTGGATGGGTAGACTTTCAGTGACAAATTTGGATTTGTCACTGCCAAATGTGTGAACATTTCCTAAGTGTATTAGTTCTTTGTTTGACATGCTACTGAGGGCACTTCATGAAAATTTAAAGGCATTATTGTACTTTAATTATTGTGTAAACCATCTTGGGTGTGTTTGGTGTTTTGTTTTTTTTAGAAAATGTGGGATATATATTTTAAAAGAAATAAATTTTAAAAATAAACCTGTTATTTGTCATATAACACATTGATCAGCAACTAGATACAGGCTGCTATTGTTTCTTTAACGTCAAAGCAAAGCCTTTTCAGATGAAGATTCCTTATTTCAGGATGAAATATATGAACCGTTGTTTCTTTCTGGGGGAAAACATGGATAGAGCTTGGCATTTAACTGACAGCTTGTTCACTTGTGAGTCCATTTAGCAATAATAGCATAATTTCCAATTGTACCGAAAATGCAGGACTGTCAGGAAAACCCTTAAGCCATCACTTTGTCATGCAGAGTCCTGAATTCCCCTGCCTCCTGCAACTGCAAGCTACTTCAGGCTGCTCTTAAAGGGTCCATGGGCAAAATTGCAGCTAAGCTTACAGTTTTAGCTTAGCTGCAATTTTGCCCATGGACCCTTTAAGAGTAGCTCTCGGCTTAGGCTCGAACAGTCACAATAAGCAGGGAGGGAACAGAAGCTGCTAAACTGGGAGGGCCAGGTGAGGATGTGTGTGTGCACATGCATGCTCTACTTGCTGCCTCTGCTGCACCTTGCTGTGGGAAAGGGATTAGCTGGGTGAAAAGAAAAGGAGGTGGAGGCTGCACCTGCTGGCCTGGCCCGACAGAGAGGTGAATGAGGGAATTTATCACATGATTCCTATCTTTATGTTGCCAAAGATTTTATTTCCTAACAGAGCTGACTCTGTGCCTCTTAACAGGTGAGATACAGTGCCAGAAGGAAATGCAAAAACCTTCCCCTTCTCTATGAAGCACCATGTTTGGGGGTGTGGGTGGGTAAGCTTCACCTGTTGAATTTGTACCAATCCTGACAATTTTAAAACAAAAAGAGATTGCCCTGCAAGCAGTTCTGTTTGTCCATTCACTTTTCTCTGTGCCAAATGTGGTCAATATTTGGTTTACATAAAACGGGTGGGACTGGGAATTGTGTGGCCCTCTAGATGTTATAGGACTGCAACTCCCAGCACTCCTCACATTGGCTCTGCTGGCAAGGGCAGCTGGGAGTTGCAGTCCAACAACATCTTGAGGGCTACACAATTCTCACCCCTGCCATAAGAGGTATGAGTTTGCTTTGAGGCTATCTTTTCCCTGCTCTTTCCAAATCCACAACTGATGCACTATGTGACTTTGACTTTTGTTTCTAAATGTTTCAGAGTGCTTTCCTTTAGGATAAAACATGAAACAGGCTCCCTGGTGACGCTGAAACTAAGTGGCAGTAACACCTTTGCTTGTGTTGTGTTGTTCCGGTTTGAGTTTTATGGAAAGGACTTCTGTACTTTAGGATGTAATCCTGTACACATTTTCCTGTGAGTAAGCCCCATTGAACATAACAGGACTCACTTCTGAGTACACATGCATAGGATTGCACTATTATTCTGTTTTCAGAGCAGTGGTAAATTTTACTTTGCTCTACCTGTGTACCCCATGTGAAAGTCTTTTTCTAACACATGCTGAAGTGCAATGGAGAAAGCTCTCTACATGATTAGGATTATTCTGCAGGGATTTTGGATTTTTTTTTTATTTAAAAAAATGCATTAGAAGGGAGTTATCAGAAAACACACCCTCCTCAAGAGAAAGAAAGAAAAAATCCCAACTACCTCAAATAGCAACAACAAACATCATTATTCCATTATTGTTCAATCACAGTGTTGTGCTTGTTTTTTTTTATTTAATAAAGTGCAATAGGACCCACATGTTTTTTTTCTGAGTGGAGAAAATAGGAGCTTGCAGGGTGGGCCTGTGATTGTGAACCACTTTGCACACTCAGATATCTAAATGTTAAATACTATTATAAATTCAAAGATTTCTGTGCTTAAAATACTGCAGTTTTGTGTGTTTCTTCTAATAACTTTTGTACTTGACCATGCCCTTTGGTTGCCTGGCCATACCCTTGGCCACGCCCTCATGTTGCCTGGCCACACCCTCTTGACCACACCTTCATGTTGCTTAACCATACCTCTTACAAATTCACATGTGAGTCCCTATTTTCATCTGTGAAATGTTGGAGGGTATGTAATAGGAGTTTTTTTACATTGACCCCCACCTCCACTTGTGTTTTGATGTCATGATACTTTCCAGAGAGATGTCCAGAGCAAATGCGGGCAGGCATGTTATATTTTCTGGTAGGTGGTCTGGAGAAAGACTAAGCCAGCAGACACTGAATGTATTTCTGAACAAACGCTGTTTATTTTTTCTAAAAAAGAGAGAAAGAAAATTAGACAAGGTAGCGCTTCAGGGAATTTTGAAATATGCTAATATGAAGAAAGCATTGCTAGAGAAAAACTGACCTTGCTGTTTGTTTGTGGGCATTAAATTGCTTCACAGCATCATCAAAATTACCCATGATAACACTTCATGGGGGGGGGGGAATCCAAAGACATACACAATGACTGTAATTCCATATCCAGTCATCCAAAAGGCTTCTGCCAACTTGCAAATAAGAAATTTATCTACGTGTTAGCTATGAATGATCAGTGAGCTTGAAGATCATTAAACACCACAGAATAGAAAAGGGGCTCATTTCTATTGTCAGAAAGTACGATACAACTACTTTGATTCCCACAGTCTACCTACGCATAACAACCAGTCTTCCTGAGGACCTGAGCCTCGAGTCATGTGTTTGACATGCCAGGGTAGCTGGGTTAGTCCTGAGTGAAACTGCTCCATGGCAGGCTAGTGCTTCCCTGCTGGGCTAGTGTCTCATGAGGAAGGCAACCATCCTGTCATAAAAAGTGGCAAAGTGGGCCCCTTCCCCACAAGTTGAGGAATGACAACACAGACTGGGTGGGTATGAGAGGCTGAGCTGAGGGGCAACAAGAGGAAGGGATATTTGGGTGAGGGACAGGGACCCAGGTTTTGCTTACCATTACCCAAATTATTACAAGAACTGTTAAATTATGTTCAAGGATAATTGTCATCTTTCCATCCAATTGCTTCCTTTAAATTTGTTTATAATGGCCAAGATCATTTAAGCTCAGCATCGGGAATGCACAAAACTGCCCAGCCAGATAAACTGACAGACATGCTTCTTGCCTGAAAGGGAGTTAGAACAGCAATTTTGACAATAGAGAAATGGACTCCTTTTATTTCACACTAGAATATGAACAGTGATTTTATAAACCTAGAATGGAATGTATTTTTTACAAAATTCTGTTGTGAGTAAAATATTGATCAAGAAACAACAGTGACAGTTACTGAAGGGTAGATTGTCAGCATTGTGTGTGATCAGGGTTCATAGGATCATAGAGTTGGAAGGGGCCTAAGGCCATCAAGTCCTACCTCCTGCTCAATGCAGGAAGCTAGAGGAGGGGGTCTCCCATCCAAGTAATAACCAGGCCTGACCCGGCTTAGCTTTCCACACTCAGACAAGCTTAGCTAGCATGAGCCACAGGCTGGGGGAACAGATTTGTTATGGTTGCTGGGTGACCATCCTCCATTCAGCTGATAGTTTGCTAATCATCAAGGATGATTTGTTGATATTTCCTCAAGAGCCAATGACTAGATATGTTTGGGCTTTTTAGTTTGATAAATGGTCAAGCTACTGGCAAGGTGGGCAGTGCTGGACCTCCCATTAGCCAAAGTATGGCGCTTGTCTCAGGCAGTTGATTGGGAGGGGCAATGTATTGGTACCCCTCCCCGCTAGGCCTGCCTGCAGGGCCAATTTTGCCCACTTCCTCCTTAGTCCAGCTGCTTGGCTGGTTTGGCCCACTGCTGCCAACTGCCCTTAGGCCTGTCTGTCATTCCTCCTCCTGTCTGTTGAAGAGCAACTGGTGGTGGTTGATGCTGCTAGGACTCTGCACCCCTGCCGCTTTGTTTAAACAGTATATGCAGCTGCGCAATGTGGCTGGTGACACTCCTACAGGTTTTCTGGGTTGCCGGTGCAGTGCCTCACTCTGAGGAAGGGTCCTTTCTCAGAGTGAGGCATTGTGGGTGAGTTGGCTCCAGATAGTGCCTGTACTCTTGCTGCTTTGTTACAGTGGTGGCAAACATGGTTTAACAGCATTTGCCACTGCAGCAAAGCAACAGCGGCACAGGCACTCTCCAGGGCCTCTGTGCCCGCAATGCCTCACTCTGAGGAAGGACCCTACATCACAATGTAGGGTGCTTGCTCAGAGCAAGGCATTGTTGTGTAAGATTGCCCCAGAGAAACTAAGAGTGCCTGTGCTGCCACTGGTGTGGCAGCAAAAAAACCTATTTAAAGCAGCGACAGGTCAGTGCACTGAGGGTAGAGTAGGGAGGAGGAGACAGTGGCAACTGCTGCACGTCAGGTGGCACAATGTCATGTGCTGGCCTGGAAGGTGTGGTCTGAGATTAGTGTTTGGCCAGAAAAGAAGGCAGCTGCAGAAAGTTGGTTTACCTGGAGTTTATTCAGACTGAACTATCCTTAGGGTGTGCAGATGTTCATTGGGAATCTGAAGCAGGATTAATGGTTGTGCTGCCCGATATAGGAGTATGCTTGCTTCCACTATGCTCTGCTCTCATATTTGTAAACAAGCAGACTTTACCATGCACCGCCCTGGAATCTGCTAGGCCAAAGGGTAGGTTAGAAAAGTTTAAAGTAAATAAAATAAAATAAATAACTGGGCAACCCCTGGAGATCTGGGCCACTTTTCCTACTGCCACTGAAATTGCTGCTGCTGCGGGGCCTAATTTGCCATCGTGGCTTCCAGGAGCATGATTTTGCTTTAAAACAAGATGTGCGCTCCCACATGCCTTGTTTTAAAGGAAAAATGCAGCTGCTTTTTTTTTTTTTTTTTTTTGCTGCCTCTGCCAACAGATCCTTAATTTTTGGTGGAAATTCGGCGAAGTGGCAGGGGGCTGAAAAAAAGCTATGGGCCACATGTCGCCCACCCTTGCATCAGTATGAACCAGCTGGGGCTGCACATGCAGAGCTCTGTCAAAAATGTTTAAAACCCACCAATCAGCTGCTGAATTTAGAACCTCCCTTTATCCCCCGGGTTCAGACAAATTCCTAGTCACATCAGTAAGTTATCTAGCCCAGGATCCCGACTGTAGCCAATATGGCAATTGGAAGTTACCTATCCTCTTTTCTCGACAGTCTGGTAGCAAAAGTCCGAAGTTAGTGAGAGTTTGAAAATTTGGGGAGGGAGGGATTTCCTCACTAACTTGACTAACAATAATATAAAGGTAGGCATACTCTCAAACAGATGTCCTCCATTGCTTCTTGAAATTCTCAGGAGGGGAAGGGACTACCAGGAATTTGTTGCAAAAACAGTGATTTAGTGCAAAAGAGGTTTTGGGGACAAGGTTAGCACAGGGCAGCCACTATGGCTGCTTCTCTGCTCTCAGAGAGGAGAAAGGCAAAGGGGCTGGCATTTCTGCTCCATACCAACTCAATCTCTACAACAACCATGGGTATGTCTTATAATTGGGAGTTGCTTCTTTGCTCAGGCCAGTTTCCATTAACTAGGAAATACTGCAGCTGTCTGAACAAAGAAGAAACTCTTCCTTTCAAGAGTGCAAGCTGCAGTTTTGATGGAAGAGGATGGGGCTGATGTTGGGCACCAGTGGTAATGTGTCCTGCCCTTTCTCCTCTCTGAGAGAGAGGACAAAGTGATGCCAGTTAGTATATTATAATAGTATGTTATAATAAAACTAAAGGTGGTGTAAACACCAGTGACCACATACATTTCCGAAGACATTTATTTATTTATTAACAACATTTGTATGCTACCCCATAACAGTAATTTACAACTCATGATTATTACTCTGTTGTACTTGTGCAACCGTTGTAATTACGCTCTCTGTATGTTAATTTCACAATATTTTGTTTTTGTTTAAACAACCGTGGGGCCAGTTAGACCCCACATACCATTAGTGTAGGTTGTTGCACTTTACGTTGTAGGGATTATTGATCCCGATGATTTATGTGCAACTATACTGGTTTACTGGGAAAGGGAAGGTCTTAATACAGGCAGTCTCCGGGTTATGAATGTCCGACTTACGGAAAACTCGTACTTACGAACAGACTGCCGAGCCTCGGGCGAGTGCCAGATGAGGCGCTTGCCACACTTCCTGGTTCGCTGGCTCTACGTCGTTTACGTAGAGTATAGCGTAGTATCCGTAAAAATGGCCACAATTTGCGTAAATGCCATTTTAAATGTATACTACACTATACTCTACATAAACGACGTATCTTACGCCGTTTTCTATGTAAACGATGTAGAGCTGGGGAATTGTATGTACCTGTTCCGACTGACGTACAAATTCACCTTAAAGACATACTTAAGAATGGATCTCATTTGTAGCCCGGGGACTGCCTGTAAAGGCATATTTTTAAATTTGCAAATGGTGCCATGTTTAATAACTTTCACCAGGCATTTTATTTGTATGGCTTTATTTCAACCCTGATACTGTCAATTTTTCTATCAACAGAGGGTTAAAATTGGTCAAACCTGCAGGCCTAGTCTGGCTAAGCACATCCTGATGTATTGCCAAGTGGTTAGACAAATGCTTCTTAATACAGGACCATTTGGGGATTGTTCTGAATAAGAAAAAACTAGCACTGTGCCGAATTTTTTGATCTATTTATTTTCAACCATTCATTGCGGGGAGCAAGGGGCAAAATGAAATTGCACCCAGAAATAGTGGGAAGGGGTGAGAATTTCAGAGAAATTTCTCAGGGTGCAGGGCTTCAGTGCTAACCTTATTGCAAGGAGGTGGCTGAGGGGTGTGTGTGGTCTTCCTTTCACCATCCCCTGCCTTATTCTGTCCTTGCAGCCTCTCCAACTGCTTGACCTTCTTGGAAAGCTCCTAGAAGACTTAGCCAGGACTTCCTCCCTTGGGGCTTTCCAGTGCTGTGGCCTGGTGAGTGCCTGAAAGCTGAACGAGGACTTCTTCCTCTTCCTCTTCCTCTTCTTCGGACTTTTGATAACAACAAAGCAAAGCCAAAAATGCCTCTCTCAGCTTTCAAGCACTCATCAGGCAGCAGCACAAGGAAGCCCCAAGGGAGGAAATGCTGGCAAAGTCTTCCAGGGGGCTTTCCATGAAGCTCAAGAAGCAGGAGAGGTTACAAGGCAGAACCTGGGGAAATGGTTAAAGAAAGAACACACACACCCCTCAGCCACCTCATTACAGTAAGGGAAGCCCTGCACGCTGAGAAATTTCTCCGAGTTCTCAACATCCCAATGAAAGAAGCAGAAAAATGACTGCCCCTTTTGCAAGGAAACGAAGAGGTTCCAAAAGGGCAGGTGGAGTTTTGGCACAGTGCTAGAAAAAATTGATCAGAGAATGGGCAGACCTTTCCCGCTCACAGCTAAGGATGAGATAATCTAGGTGTCTGTGAAGGAAACAGACTTTAATTTAAGAAAGGCAGAGAGTCAGGGATCTGAGTTATTGGACTCTGAGAGCTCCCAGAGTTTTGGGGTGCTGCCTCTCTTGAGAGATCTGATGTGGGAGCAGTGGACTTTGGCTCTCTTTTGGAGTGTTTATGCTGTGCCTGCTCAGTCTGTATCTTTGTAAATAAAATGCAAATATTACAAAACACCAATAAATCTCCACTGATCTCCTTCCAAAGAAAACCAAACCCGAAGAGTCTTGTGGCAACTTAAAGACTAATAGATTTATTCTGGCATAAGCTTCTGTGGACACTGGCCCTTCATCAGATGCAGGAAGTGTTAACCTCAAATTGGCAGATTTATATATGCATGCAGGGTGTGTGTGATCAGGGATGTTGAAGAGTCCTTGGTCTCGAGTCACAAGTCGAGTCACAAGTCTTTGGACCCGAGTCTCGAGTCCGAGTCCGAGTCCTTGGTCCAAAATGGTGACTCATGAGTCACGAGTCACGAGCTGACTCCACGAGTCCCTATTAAAATCAATGGGGTTTTTTCCAAACAAAATAAGGCTATTTCAGATGTGTGGCTTAAATAACTTCTAGGCACAAGTGTGCCTTTTTATTTCAAAACTCTGCAACTGATTTTGGCAAGAACAGACCAGGCAGACAAACCCAAAATAACCAGACAGGCAGAGGAGGCAGGGAACCCCAAAGCAGGCAGGCAGAGGCCTTTGTCTTGGACAATTCAAACTGTGGAACTGGTTAAGAAGAGACCAGGCAGGCAGAGGAGGCTGGGAACCCCAAACAGGCAGGCAGAGGCAGCCAAACCCAAAATGTCTGAAAGGTTGCATTTTAGGAAACTGATTTTAAAAAATAAACTTGCTGTACTTCCTAAAACCTATCCATGTTGTATTTGAGGAAAATGATTTTGGAACACGAGTGCTTGGTCTCGAGTCCCGAGTCGAGTCTCGAGTCCCATTAAAAATATTGGGACTCGAGTCTGACTCGAGTCAGAGGGGGGACTCAGTCCAACTCACGAGTCGAGTCCTGGAGTCCGAGTCCCCATCCCTGGTGTGTGTGTGTGTGTATAAATCTGCCAATACCGCATGCTCTCTGTCATTGATCTCAGTCAGCCTATTCTGAAGGAAGCCCCATTGCTAAAATTCCCAGGAAGCCATATGAAGGACAGTAACTCAAGCTTTTCTTCTTCCTAATAGTCCTTTTTAATTGCAGTTCCAAAAACTCTCGGGGATCATGTTGAACAGTTGAATAATTCCCTTAACTTTGTCAAAATAAGCTTGACACTACTCCTGAGTTCCCAATTAAAGCTGATATATAGAAAACACAGAAGTCATAAGCAAGCCTTTTAAAGGAAAAAAATCCCCAAAGTTGCAAACTTCAGGAGGCATTTATTACAAATAACTGAAAATAGCAGCAGAAGAAAGAAGCAATAAAAATATTACATCTAGAAATTATTAGATCTCTCTCTAGAACAGGGAAAAGGCTGGCTTGAGTCTTTCATGCTCTACTTCCTTTTTTTCCTGGCATCACATGGTCCACCAATATGCTTTAAATTTACGAAACGAAAAAGGATGTACTTGGGGGTTGGATCCAGATTTACGCTGGATCAACTATGCTGGCGGACGTGGACTTCCCTGCCCCCTCCATCCCATGGCAGCCCCTCCAGCTCCCTGAAAATGCTACACAGTCAGGTGACCTTGCTGAATGGGGTGAGCTGTGGTGTGTGTGGGGGGAGGGGGATCCTCCAAAATTGGGTGGAGGGACCTTTCACAAGGAGAGTCCTTCCTCTTGCAGAAGGTCCCTTCCTCTTCCGGAAGGCAGATCCTGATTGAACCCAGGATCTTTCAACAGTCTAATCTGTGTTGTGATCCTGAATAAGCATTCTTGTTTAAGAACATAACCAGTCCTTGTGGGACTACATCAAGGTCTATCTAGTAGTCCAACTTTCTCTGCAAGAATCCTAGCAAATAGTAAGTATTAGGTTATCCACTGGAAATTGGCCAGGGGCCTTCCAATTCAGTGCTGCAGTTAGGTAATTTTTGACTCTGGGCATAATGGTCTTACGAAGCCCTGCTCTTACATGGTAATGTGTATTATTTCACTTACTTCAAAATGTGGTCATCCAGTCCTGCTGCATTCTGCCCCCCCCCCCATTCTGCTAAGTGGGGCCATGGACTTCTGCCTCACAGTCCTGCGGTGATGGCATCACAGCAGGGCCTATCACAGGGAGGGCCAGGAGGGCCATTTGGCCCGGGCCTCACATGCACCGAGGGCCTCAAATTTAGACTTTTGACATTATCTCCAAATGAGGAAGATGCGGCGTGAATAGCACAATTATATCGTAGGACATTGACATCTGTGGTGGAACATTTAAAACAGAATTAAGTCTATAGATTATGAGTGACACATATCTATCATTCACCTGCTACCAGAGAGGGATAAAGGGGAACACTAGAAAGTGGCCCTCCACCCATTCACGCCTTGTGGGTGAAAAGGGTACATAAGAACAGAAGAAAAGCCCTGCTGGATCAGACCAAGGGTCCATCTAGTCCAGCATTCTGTTCACACAGTGGCCAACCAGCTGCCCACAGGAATCCCACAAGCAGGACATGAGTGCAACAGCACCCTCCTGCCCAGGTTCCCCAGCAACATAGGCATAGGCATACTGCCTCTGATACTGGGTAATAGGGACCTGAGCAACCAAAAGGGGGGAATGGGCACCAGCTCTGTTCAGGGGTTCCAAAAAGAAGGTCTACTCATTTTCCTAAAGCACAACCAAGATTTATTTTAGAACAAGTAATTAATAGGGAGACTTAAGGAAAGGAATTGGGGAAGAGGCAAAGAGCAAATAAAAGCCTGGGGCACTAGGGCAGTCCACACTTTTGAAGCCCTCTCAGGCTTCACTGGTCCTAACCCAGGGACTCAGCTACACCAGACCTCAGGCTCTGCTCATTGATCTCCCCACACATGTTCTTCACTTTCTAGAGTGAGATCAATCCATGTAGCTCGGAGTTGTGAGGTGGAAGAAGATGTGGGATACAATGGGGAAATATCAAGTATTATCCATGAGCCTAACTAACTTAATTTAGAGTGCAATCTTAAATCTACTCAGAAGTAAGTCCCATTAAGTTCACTAGGCCTTACTCCCTAGTAAATGTGTTCAGGATTGCAGCCTTAGTTTGGAAAGAGGGGGGTGCCTGTGTGTGTGAGTGAGTGAGTGTGATTTCTCTTGACTCCCTGCCGTAGCTGGAGTTAAAAGACCCAGAAAAGTTACAGTGCGACCTTAAACTGGTCTACTCAGAAGTAAGCCCCATTACGTTCAATGGACATTAGAATAATAGAATCATAGAGTTGGAAGGGATCTTCAAGACCATCTACTCCAACCCACTGCCAACACAGGTAGTCACAACTACAACATCCCTTCTTGAATTGAGGATTATTCTGAGTCTCATCAGTAGCTTCAGATAAACGATCTTTCCATGTGCTGAAGCAGGTCAAGAATTACTATCCTTCAACTATGGGACAGGATTGTTTGAATGGCCTCTCTGCTTAGCATAAACTGTGACATTGCAAGAAAACAATTTTTCCCCACAATAATTGGTGAATTCGCATAATGCACTTGTTAAATTAAAAAAAGGAACATTGATTACAAATTATTGCATTGCATCTTTTTCATGTTAAAAGTGTTAATTTGTTAAAGGTAAACATTTAAAGTATAACAATTTTTGTAACCCTGTTTTGGCATTGTTCATTTTTTATATACTGGGAGAGCCTCAAAAAATGGAAATGACCCGGGCCTCTCTTGATCTCTGAGAGGGCCTGAACCACAGCACTTGTTAACTGTGGCCTACCTTCAGCCCACCCATGTTCTAGACCAGAGATCTACTAAAGTAGATCTCCAGATGTTTTGGACTTCAACTCCCAGCATTCCTGACCAATGGCCATGCTGGCAGGGGGTTATGGAAGTCCAAAACATCTGGAGATCTATCTTCTGTCCACTCCTGTTCTAGACTACTATCAGAGAAGCAGTCATTGATATAAGACAGAAAAAAGGTGGTGAGAGAAACCAGAACTACAAAGGAGTGGAGAAAGACTGCTGCTGAGAACATCTAGCCCCACTCTTCAAATTGCTGCTGGTCCTGCAAAGAGTGTAGGCTCCATAAGATCTTTGCTGGGAGGCATGGAGCACACCCAGTTGCTGGCCCTGGTGAGGAGAACTCTACTGCCTTAGGAGATTGGAAGCAACTGGTGTGGGTAGAATATCCTTGGGGCCTGTTGTGGGCACTACTCCATTGTGCTCGGATCTAGACTGAGCAGTGGTGTAGTGGTAAATTTGGAAGTTCAGGTGCTCATTATACTCTCCATTGCCACAACTCCAAAGGAGAGTCCAAAAATGCAGGCAGATGTGTTGATTTATATGTATATGTATGTGTGTGTGTGTGTACACACACATGCACGGTTTCTGGGGGAAATCCATGTTTCCCCAGCTACTGTGAGGATTGCAGCTAAGCTGAGAGGGAACAGGAAACTCCGAGTGGAGGTGAGGGGTGGGGGGAATGTAGATGATGTCATCGTCCCTACCACCAATCAAAAAGTCCTGCTGCTTCGACCCTGGTAGCCCACTACACCACTGAGCCTGAGCTGAAAACTCCCTCTCCACAGCAACCTTCTGTGCTGAATTTTTATTATTTGTATTGGATTTTAAATGTCGGGGGGGGGGGGGAATCAAACCAACGACAACAAATAAAATAAAGCACGTCTTTGTCTAATCATGAAAAAAGTATAAGCTTTAAAAATTCCACAAGTCAACTGTTTTTTTCAGATTTCACAAACATTACCTGGCCTCTCCACTGGAAAACTTAGTTGGACTCAGAACAAGTTTTCAAAATAAAATAAGCAATTCAAAAAAGGTTATGAAATATCCAAAGCCACTGCTGTGTATGGAAAGCACAATGGACAACTAAGGGCGAGTTCGATGGCACCTTAAAGACTAACTTATTTATTGTGGCATGAGCTTGCTTGACTCAAGTTGCTGTGATGGCTGCTAGCTCAGCTGGCTTTCAGAAACAAATTCAGCTCTACCCACAGCTCTTACCCATGACACCAAAGCAGAGCATCCATGTTCAGTGGCAATATACTTTCATGGCCATTGTTCATGCTGGCTGGGAATTATGGGTGTGGCAGCCCAAGACATCTGGAGGGCACAAGGTTGGGGAAGGCAGCTGAAGATGAACAACAGGAGGCCATGTACTGCTTGAGAGTGCCCAGGAGCATCTGGCTGGCTACTCTTGAGAACACCATGCTGGACTAAGTGGGTTTTAGATTTCCAATGTTGGGGCTCCGGTGCTGCAGTCACACATTCTAGCACTCTGACACAGGAGACTCCAAATCAATGAGATCCTTTAATTATTACACCCATCCCCATCAGCATGAATTGGGGAATGTGCATCTTCCTTATCTGCATTGTGATGTTCATTTGGCCCCCATCGAACCAGCTTGATGCAACCTTTAGTACAAATGGGAATGCATATCTTTTTCCAGGGCCAGTAGTTGTTGCACAAGACTAGTTGCGTGTTTCTAAAGTTGGATTGGGGGAATTGTCTTCCTGTTTCTCAAGCAACTATACTGGGATTTCCCTTAGGGGTGTATGCGTTTCTATGAAATGAAAAGGTCAAAGGTAAAGGAGATAAGGAATCACAGAGGTTTGAATGATAACACTGAACATGAAGCAAGCAAGAAAAGGGCATGTGCTAATAGAATACAAAGCTCTTTCACAGTCTGAGATGCACATGTGTAAATCAATCTCATGTCATGATCTTCAACAAAAACTGTACATGTGCACACATGCAAAGTCCAAGTCCAACATTTTCCTCTCTCTGTCCTGATTTATTTCCTAAAATGCACTGGATCCCTCCCCCCCAAAAGAAAAAAGATGTTAGAAACTAGAGGAGGAGAAGTGAACCACAAGAAGGTACCAAATGCAGGTTTCGTCATGATTAATTTGTCCAATACATTTTGACCCAGTGCTGTAAGCACTTGGGCACAGCTCTGGGACTGTTTTCAGAGCAGGAGCAATGACATCATCTACTGGAGTGCCAGGGTAATTTATTTATTTATTTCCTTTCTATACTTTTTATAGATATTTTTAAAATTGGTTTTAAATTTTTATAATGTTTTATTGTTTATATTTTTAACTGTATTTTATTGTATTTTTAAATTGATTGTTGTACACCACCCAGAGAGCTTCTGCTATTGGGCAGTATAGAAAATGAATGAATGAATGAATACATAAATAAATAAATGTACTGCCCAATAGCTGAAGCTCTCTAATTGATGGATCTTCCTTGCTCTGGCAAGTGAATGGGGTGATAATGTGGTTTTCAGATTAGCATAGAGGAGGTCAATGAATGGGGGAAATAATCAAGCCAAGGCTAGATACGTCTTCCCTTTTCTTTGAAGGGGTTCCTACTTCATGCTAGCAGTTTAAATGGTAATGCTTCTTTGCAAGATTGTTTGCATTTCTTTACTACTTTTGGCACTCTCCAAATGGATTTGCTTGGATGTTCCTGTCATAGAACATCAATGTGCAGAGGTGCAACCAAAATAAATATTCAGAAATATCATGTCTGAAATATCATAAGCCAGTGTGGCGTAGTGGTGAGAGTGTTGGACTGGGACTTGGGAGATCCAGGTTCTAGTCCCCGCTCAGCCATGAAACTCACTGGGTGACTTTGGGCCAGTCACTGACTCTCAGCCTAACCTACCTCACAGGGTTGTTGTGAGGTTACAATGGAGATGAGGAGGATTATGTAAGCCGCCTTGGGTTCCTTGCAGGAAAAAAGGCGGGGTATAAATGAAATAAATAAATAAATAAATAAATAAATGTGGCACTGCCCTTACATACAGACTAGACTGCAGGTTGGGGAACTGCTTCCTGAACATAGCTAGAATGATTCTATCTGATGTTCTAGTTTTCTACAGAATTATTGAGACGAGGAAGTATTGTATTCAAACGTGCAATTCCCTCACCTATAGTCTGAAGAGGTACATTTATCTTTAAAAAATGTTATTTATTCATTACATTTCTATACCACCCGATAGCTGAAACTGTTAAAAACACATTGATATTAATTGTTGATTGCTTTATTGATTAATGTTTTGCAAGCTGCCCTTTGGCTTGTGGGGTGCAACCAAGGTTCCATCTTGTTTCCCATGTTGTTCAATATCTACACGAAAACACTGAGTTTTCGTGTAGATAAGGAGGTTTGGGCTGAAATGTCATCAATATGCTGATGACAAGGAGCTCTTCCTCTTTCCCCATCATCTAACCATAGGGGGTGGCTTATGAGAAATGCCACCATTTTGCTGGTCAATGGGGACAGCTCATGGTAAGGTTCCAACGTGGTCCCTTAGTAATGGATACACATTTTTATTCTTAATAAGGCACTATTCTAGGACCTCTTTCCCTGTAAGTGCTCAGCTCCAGAAGCAAAAGGTCTGTAAGCATATGTAGAATGCCTTCCCTCACCACTGAGTAATCACAATGAACATCCATTCACTGTAGTTGCTTTATCTGGAGTGTATTTTTTTTAATGCAGCTATCCGTCTATCTCTTGCACATCTTAAATGAGTGTGTGTCTGTGCACAGGTGCATGTGCGCGTATATTTCATTTTCCCCCTCCATAAATTACTCTCTCTGATGCCATCTCATTGTCAGTTTTGGACATCTATAGGTAGAGACATTGCGGTGCTGTTTCCAACAGGGAGCTGTTATCTACTCCCTAAGGAGATAACTGACAATGCGTTCATGCCTTGAATTATTGGTTGCTGATGCAGATACGTGATGCAGTGTGACAAACAAGAAAACACCTACTCTGTTAGGTTTAACTAATTGGGAATCCAAACATTAGGTCAATTGCACAAATTCTGGCAAAACCAGGACAATTATTCCCAGCCCAGGTTTTGCTTGGTTGCTATAATTTTTCTTAGGCCATAGCTGATTGTACTAAATCAATACTTTCAGCTCAAAAGAAGCTTAGTTTGTGTGAGTGTGTGTGTATTTTTGTGAAAGCCTCATCTCGCTCTACTTCATGCTCCCCACCACTGCTCAGTGCCACTTTTTCCTTCCTCTGCATCAGAGCGAGGGCAACAAGCATTGCCCTCATTCTGATTTGGCTACATGGCATTATCTTCAAGCTAAATCAGAGGGAAGGATCTGTGATTTTAAAGTGAAATGCACAGAGTATAGCACAAATCCTGCTTCTGACACAGTGTAGACACAATACAATGTGTGAGGGGCGGGATGGGGTTAGGATCATAGAAGTAGAGTCGGAAGGAGCCTATAAGATTATTGAGTCCAACGCCCTGCTCAATGCAGGAATCCAAGTCAAAGCATCCCTGACAGATGGCTGTCCAGCAGCATCTTGACCGTCTCCAGTGTGGGAGGGCCCACTACCTCCCTAGGTAATTGGTTCCATTGGCGTATTGCTCTAACAGTCAAGAAGTTTTTCCTGGTGTTCAGCCGGAGTCTGGCTTCCTGTAACTTGAGCCCATTATTCCGTGTGCTCCAATTTGGGATGATCAAGAAGAGATCCTGGCCCTCTTCTTTGTGACAACCTTTCAAGTACTTGAAGAGTGCTATCATATCTCCCCTCAGTCTTCTCTTCTGAAGGCTAAACATGCCCAGTTCCTTCAGTCTCTCCTCATGGGCTTTGTTTCCAGTCCCCTAATCATCTTTGTTGCCCTCCTCTGAACCCTTTCCAGTTTGTCTGTATCCTTCTTAAAGTGTGGTGCCCATAACTGGACACAGTACTCAAGATGAGGCCTAACCAGTGCTGAGTAGAGGGGAACTAGTACTTCCCGTGATTTGGAAGCTATACTTCTATTAATGCAGCCCAAAATAGCATTTGCCTTTTTTGCAGCCACATCACATTGCTGGCACATATTCAGCTTGTGATCTACAACAACTCCAAGATCCTTCTCGCTTGTAGTACTGTTGCCAGGGTTGCCCTGGCTTGTGGCAGTGTAGGCAGGGACAAACAATTACCAAAGTAGGCTACCACCACTCCTTATGTCCACCTCAGCCTGAGCCAGCACCACTCTCTATTCCCAAAGTCCCAGGCCTGAAACTGTAAACAGTAGCAATTAACCAAGCAGAAAGCTCTGGATTTAGTACTGAGGCTTAATTGGAATGAAGCACACACATTTGATTATGAAAGGTGGTAATTTTATTTATAAAAGGAAAAGGAGTAAAGAGGCACACAAGAATCAGAGTAAAATTTGGAAACAGTATTTCAGGCAAAAAATAACAAAAATTACCCAAACCCGCCCTTTACGTTACCTAGGCTAAGCATAGGTCTTCAAATTGGACAGGGTCCCATCGTCACAAGCTGGGAGTCACAAGCCAAAAGCAAGATGAAAGATGAAGACTGAAGATGAAGATCAGCTTTCCCCTGGTTTTATATTTAAAAGCCTTTGACAAATGTGAGGTGAGCCTCCTTAGCCAATCCCTAGCTGGCTGAATAGTTTCCTAGGCTTTGGGGGAGTGGGGTGAGAAGTTCTCACAGCAGTTCAGTTGAAATCATTCAGTCAAATTCTGCCTTGAAGGCCTTGAGACCAGAACAGCACAAGATATAATGCACGCAGGTGGTTTTACGAGTGCATGCAGGCCCTTCTTCACAGAATGGATTTTTTCAAACAGCTACACCGCAACAGAAAATGGGTTTCTTGATGGGCAGTGCAATCCTATGGCTGCTAGGCAGAGTCTAGACAGCCGTAGAATTCTTTGGAGATCCAGCTCAGACGGACTTGGAACTCGGAACGCCCTCCCCCCGCCCTTGCAGCTGAAATCGGCTGTCTAAGTCAGTGTTCTCCAACCTTGGGTCCCCAGATGTTTTTGGCCTACAACTCCCAGCATGCCACAGCCAGCTACATTGGCTGGGGCATGCTGGGAGTTGTAGGCCAAAAACATCTGGGGACCCAAGGTTGGAGAACACTGGTCTAAGTGTTGTGCATAGTGGGAGGAGCATGGAGGTCACCTTTGCCTCTGCGCTCCTCCTGTCATGCATAGGATGCCCATAATCCTCCACGTTATGGAGGATTATGGGCAGTCTCATTGGATTGCAGATTGCGCCCATAGTGACTGAGCCGACAATACTTTCAGGTGTTTGCGTGATTTGGTTGTGTGTATGAGGTGCAATCAAGCCGCAGAAGGTTGTGTAACGTTGTGTAAGATAATAGTACATTGACAAGTCTTCAGTATACAACCTGCCTTCAGATCACTTGTGGCAATCTCTTATGCCCATGGCCAGCCCAAGACATTTTGCTGCCTGAGGCAAAGGACAAAATGGTGTTCCCTCATTCCACATACAGAAGCCAGCTGGATTAGCAGCAGAACTTTTCTTCACCACTGGTGGTGGGACAGCATCTTCCACCACGGCCAAGGGAAACATGCTAGCTTATGGGCTGCAGGGCAGGCTGTGGACTCACACAAGTGTCCTCCAACCGTGTTCTGCCGCTTCCTACCCTCGGCATCTGCTGCCTTGTTGCAAAAATGCTACTGGTTCTTTCTCGGAGGGCCTCAATGTCCCAGAGAAAGCGAAGCAGGACACCAGAGTGAGTTTTTCTAAGTTTTATTCTGCGCAGAAGGTTCAGCAGGGGCGGGTGCCCAAATCAGAACTGAACAAGGAACAAAGCTGGGGTGCATCTCCTTATATCCTCTTGCGGAGCAGGGAATTATGGGATTACCTAATACAATTAGCTCATCTAGTTCCAGCGTGCATGTCGTCTACCCTATCACTTGGCTACTAGTCACTGCCAAGTCCTATCGGTTGGCAACAGGCCTGGAACATCTCGCTCACATACTTTTCTCTATCTGTTTTCTTCTCAAGGTTTCTTAATATGTTTCAATAATGAAAGTTACTTTTCACAATACAGTACACAATGCTTCTTACAAGTAAGCTGGGAAGAACAGCAGAATACTTTTACAAGCTGAAAAGGTGACTTAAGTTCAAACAGCAGGCAGGCAAAATGGATTGATTTAAAATCAATTGAGCAGGGGGTTGGACTCGATAGCCTTGTAGACTCCTTCCAACTCTATGATCTATGAAATCTATGAATTAGTAATACAGCAATAATCAATCTGTTAACACAGCAGTATTTCTAACAACCTGAGGCAGCCACCTCACTCTGCCTAATGGTAGGGCTTGCCTTGCTTATGCCCCAGGCAAAAGGAGAACCCTCTGATATCTCTTTCTCTACAACCAGCCACAATTAGAGCACCATGTTTACAATAATAAAATATCCTCCAGATATTTTACATGGCACACAAGGAGCAAACACTTTTTTTTGCTGCCTTTATGCAGCACTTCCAATTCTTGCCTTGTGTTTTCTCTCCCTCCCTTCCCTGGTGCTCAGACAGTAAGCAAATTATATCATCTTTGAACGGGAAAAAGTATCATTTATCTAACTTTCTCTCCAGCTGGAATTGTTGCAAAAATGCCGTGAGTCCTTTCTCCAAAGAAACTCAATTGCTCAGAGAAAGGGAAGCAGCACACACCAGCAGTGAGTTTTTCAAAGTTTTATTTCTGCGCAAAAAGGACCAGCTGGGGCGCGTGCCCAAATCAAAGCTGGACCAGGATCAGTGGGGCATACAAGCCTTCTTATACATTTTTACAGCCATGGGTGGTTCTACTTTCAGCAAATCAAATACAACCATTAAACTGTGCCAACCAGTCAAATTCCATTCCTCCTTTATGACGACAACCAACCAGATGTGTTTCTCTGAACATGGCAAGTTTTAATCTCTAGTTAGATAGATGGCCACCTGGCCATCTTTTGGCTAAAGACGTGGTTTCTCATGACCTCTTAGGTCACCTAAGATATTGGGCCTGCTACTTTGAGTGGTACATCTTATCACTTAAAGGGACTCTTCTCTCGCCTGCATTCTGGGATTTGGCACCCAGGAATAGGCTTTTGGGACTAGATAACAACTTAAGCGAAAACATGGCGGCTAAACATACAATGCAACAAAGAATACAATACAATCAGAACAGACCTTCAAGGTTCTCTGTCTGGAACAACAAAGCAGATAAACAAAGCAGGTGCAGTGGCACATGGTATGCGGGCAGAATCTAGGTCAACTAACGCGGTGTAAAACAGTTCATGAGGCTTTTGGACCTTTTGTCTTAACAAATACCTATTGACAGCAAGGTGGTCTTTCAGGGATCTTTGGCCTGTGTGAGGACTGTTCCTTAATGTCACTCTTGCTGGTCAGGGGATGCTGGGTCTTGCAGGACCTTTCTCTCTGTCTAAACATGCAGGGACTGGGTCTTCTGTGCAGCTTTCTACCTCAGACTTCTATCATTTCAGACATGAAACTGGGACCTTTCTGCTGTGAGGCATGTGGCCTTTGTGTGTAAGGCAAGTGCCTTGTCTGTGTACCTATGTGAATGGGCCAATGCCTCTCACACCTGGTGTTTTGGGCCTGGCTGGGTCATTATTAGAATGGATCTTAAGAGTCCATTCTGTGGCTTCTGTTAATTTGCTTGGAGACTGCTCTTCTGCATGAGCAAAGGAATTTGCCCTTTGCCTTCTGCTTACATGAAATAGGCAGGCATTGTTCTCTTGTTCATCTAGAAAGTATCTCTTTTCAGGGTTGCTTCTTTCAGACAGGCATTCCTAAGAGCTACTTTTTCTGGGCGTTCGGCCAACTATTCTGATAACCTTCTGCAGGCGGCCGGACAAAACTGTGTGTGTGCGTGTGTCTGACTTGTTTGTTTGCAGAGAATGAAGCTGGTGATTTCTATGCATGGGCCTGTACACGTGAAAGGCAGGAGCTTTCTGTACATGCTTTGGGTCTACTTTTCTCTAACAGAATGATAAAACATTAATTTACAAGGCAATATGGTGAGGTGATTAATGTGGAAATAGTCCAGCTAGCTAGCTATACTGTGTCTCTCCCGATAAGGAAAGAAATGTTGGAGAGGTTATCATCCTGATTTCATTCTCTGGCAATGCGTTTACAGTGACCCCACAGACAGAAGTGGATCAGTGCTTTCTCTATGCTTATTTCATTTTTGTGGAGAACTGAACTTGCAAGTTGCTTATTTCCTTTATTTCTCTTTGATGGCAGTGGGAGCAGAAGAGCCACAGGATAACACTGGGCTGGTGCACAGCCATTACTTCTCTGATGAGAGGGTGAGCTCGGCAGAAAGGCTCTTTTCAAGCTCCTAAGCCAGGTTTACGCATGCTGCACAGTGAGGTAGGAGAGCGGATTGTACTACTTCAGGTGCATTTGTTTTAATACTCCTCCATGTAGAAACAAAAACAACCTTGCAAGCAGGAAGCAGCAAACTAGCACATCAGGAAGAGAGTTTTCAGTCCATCCTGCTCCATGCTGTGCTTGTTTTCTTCTTGCAGGGATTTTTTAAAAGAATATATAGCGATTAAAAATGTGGAAACAGTCCCGTCTTTAAGATCAGTTAGACTGGTGGGCACTTGGGACAGGACCCTCTCAGTAGTGGTCCTTACCATAGAAAACTCCCTCCCAAGGGGTGTGGTTGGGCCCCCTCAGATGCTGCATTTAAAAAGGCTTTGAAAACACATTAGCTCTGAATGGTTTTTAATTGCTGTGTTTTAATCATCATGTGGTGTTCTATTGATATTTTATTGCTGTGGCTCGGGAAATGTTTTTTATACTAGCTGAATTATATTTTAATGGATTGTTTTTAATTTTTTTAAAAATGTTTAAGTTTTATTATAATATTCTATTATTGTCTTTTTAAACTTATATTTTGTTCCCCCGATCTTGGCATGCTCTGAATTGCTCCAATCTGTCCAGCTAGCTATGGCATGTCTCTCCCTATAAGTATATATATATATATATATATATTGGAGCGGTTATCAACTTGATTTCATTCTCGAGCAGGACATTTAACAATGATCACATACAAATGAGTCTGTGCTTTCTTGTGGCTCCTTTCATTTTTGCAGAGAATTGCATGTGAATTTCCGTCTTTGTGATGAGGATTCCAGTTGTTCTGATGAGTGTTGGGAATGCAAAGTCCAATACAAGAAAAGTCCAAAAATTATTTTCAGTATGAATAAAGAAATCTGATTCACCTTGCAAAGAGTGACTGCCATATACTTTATAATATTTGTGAAACATAAAGAAAAGAGCAAAGCTCTAGATACATCAAGTCACTGCTCCTAATTCCACTGCCATCTGAACTTCGGGAAATGCACAACACTGTGCTGGTTGTTATCATTTAGATTGTCCAGTATTGAAATTAGTTAATTTGTGGAATAATTTTTGTTATGTGCATCTATCTCTTGGACAGCTGTTTTGACCCCCAGGCACAGCCTGACCCTTAGGCCGGTTGGGGGTGAGGTGTGGGATCAGGGAGACAGAGAAAGAGGGGGAGTGAAAGAAAAATTTAGAACTGACTTTCTGAGTCTGGCTGTTGCATTTTTGAAATAAGAAATGAGGCTTGTAGCTAAGGGTAGCCCTTCAAAGGGCTGGACGGAAACAAGAAAGGCAGCTCTTCAAGGGAAATATTGAAACAGAATATTCTGGCCGCATCTTGGGCATGTTGTGAGCAATGCAAAATAGCCCCCTTTTGAACATTACAGTGGTGGTGTGGGACCTGCTGCAGGTTGTCCCTTCCTTGCACTGGTGGGGTAATAATGGGAGAAGCTCTGTGCTGTGAGGAGCGGCCCACACTTTGGCTCCGCCTTATGCCAGTATCACCTCATTTTTCAGGAGCGGCGACACTACCAAACACATTTATTTATTTAATACATTTTAAAAAAATTTAATTTTGAAATTTTTCAACAATACAAAAAATAACACACATAGAACTTATATAGTGCTCCCTGAAAAGGCTAATAAATTACTCCAGCCTTGATGGCTCATAATCCACCCTGTAGGCCCGTCCGCCTACGTGGATTCAGCAGAGCGTGAGATGGAAGATACAGCCTCTGTCTCATGTGTGTAAACTGGCCCATGTAGTTCACACAGAGATTCACTGTCTCCCATATGCAGCACATTCCAAGCGTCTCGGATTACAGCCTCTGCTCCAGCTTGCTGCTTGCTCCAGCTCAGCTGTAATTAGGAATTGCCATAGAATCCACCACAGGGTTTTTCTACCTGTTTATTCTATTTCAGAGTAAATACAATTTCCTAAGTACAGTCTACATTGCATAGCATAGTCCAGTGGATCAAGTCCACTCTAGCATTCAGAGCATTAGAGAGAAGACAAGAAGATGCATACAGAAAGCAATCCCTCTCTCTATTACAAAGTTACAGGAACCGAAACTTAACAATCATACAACGTCATCAGAAAGTACAAACCATGTGATCAGCTCATATTTCTTTCCAGCCCACTTTTCCCATGAGAAGAGAATAGCAGTTTCAGACTAAACAAGATTGTTATTCTAGCCATCCTGTACCTTTCCAAATGAAAACACTTGTGGCACAGCTGTTGTTGTGTTACATGTCCCAACACTCCCGTCACCACGGGACCAAATAATACATTATATCTCTATCATCTATAATTATTCATTATTCCAAAAAGACAACATATCTTGACACGGCATATTCCCTTTTCCCTTGTTTAACACAAAATCCAAAAATAAACCCCAAATATCCTTAAAAATATTTTTCTTTAATTGCCCCCTTTTGCATTTGATATTTAATACGTTTTTATACCGCCCAGTAGCCGAAGCTCTCTGGGCGGTTTACAACAGTTAAAACCATAAAATACAATATAATGTAAATATAAAATTTAAAACCACAGATTAAAAAACAAACAGCAAAGCTAGCAGCAGCAGTTCAAATTACAATAACAGAGTTGAAAACAACTACAAGATTAAAATGATTAAAATGCCTGGGAGAATAGAAAGGTCTTCACCTGGCGCCAAAAAGAATACAATGTAGGTGCCAGGTGAGCCTCTTTGGGGAGCTCGTTCCACAACCGGGGTGCCACAGCAGAAAAGGCCCTCCATAGAAGGAGAAGGAGAAACAAGGAAAACTAGAAATACATGAAATCAGTTTCTCATGTGATAGGTATATGTGTATATAATATACCTTTAAGAAGCCTGCACATTTTAGTTTCTCTTTTCTGGAGGCCTGGGCAGGGTCTCTCTGTTTCCCTGTGGATGCAGGCCTTGGAGCTGAGACCATCTGGTGTCTTTTCTCCTGTAAACACCAATTTAAAAAATGCTGTTGTGAGAGTTCCTAGGTCTGAAGTCTGTTGCCTGGAGAGCAGGGTCCAGGGGTGGATTGCATGTTGTGCAGGTAAGCTCAGTCCTGCATTAACCACGCCCAAGGCCTGTTACATCTGGAATTATTCTTTTTGACTCAGAAATGACAAAGCCAAAACCTATTATACCAGGCTGCTCTCCTCGGAGATGGAATTGATTTCCAGAAACAAAAGGCTAGGTATTTTGCAGTTAAAACAGTATGTTGGTTGCTTCATTTCACCTTTGCTGTTAATAATTATTTCTAAATTTGCATCTCTACATATATATATTGGCATATGCACATTTTATACAAATGGGTGTCTTCTCTAGTCTTCTTATGTGGCGATTTGCACATGGCCACCCTAAGCCCAACTCTGGAAGGGAGGAAGAAGGAAAGCCAGAGAGAGATTAAGAGAGAGAGAGAGAGAGAGAGGAAGGAAGGAAGGAAGGAAGGAAGCTGGAACTGTAGGCAATCTTTTTTTCTTCCCTGGCCATTGAGAAAAAGGTGTCTGCCTCAGCTGCTAGCACTGAATAGGGTCAAGCAGGGGTTAACTGGTAGACATGGGCCATGGTGTCCTGGCCAGAGAAGGGATTTATCAGAAGGCCAGAGGCACATATTACTGGTGACCAGATTGGTGGTGACCTGGCTATTTGTAATGTATTACAACAGTGTAACCAGGCTCTATTTATTAATTTATTTGTTGCATTTATATATCCCTCCTTTCCACTGAAAATAGTGCTCAAGCAAGGCAGCTATTGTAAGGTATCCGGCTTGAATACAAAACTCATTAAACAGAACTAGAACCCATGAAGCTGGCTGGTGGAAGATTTGAGCCAGATAAAAGGGACCTTCTTCACACAGCGCATAGTTAAACTATGGAATTTGCTACCGCAAGATGCAGTGATGGCAACCAACTTGGATGGCTTTAAAAGGGGATTAGATAAATTCATGGAGGAGAAGGCTCTCAGTGGCTGCTAGTCATGACAATGGCTATATATTACTTCCAGTATCTCCCAGGTGAAAACATCTATTCAGAAAGAACTCATTTTGGCTGAACATCCATCAGGCCAAGGAGGAGTAGGAATGGTGGATGTGAGACTTCCATCCAGAAACCATATCTGTTCTGTGAGTGCTGGCTGAGGTGGAGAGAGATGGAGGAATTGAGCTCTCGATTTAAAAAATGGGGTTAAATAAACCATGGTAACTCCATATACCCTAGTAAATGTACTGCATATATATGAGGCAGAATATACACTTTATATTAGAACAAACCCCATTTGTTCATTAATCTGGTTAATAGATATTTTCTTTTGGTTCTTGTTTAAGCTTTGTCTCAGTTGTAGGTCAATCTCACGCCTACACTATATTAACCAGGCCACTACAAAACAATGTGAAATCAAGGGAGTGTTTATTTTAATGTATGTTAGTGGCAGTAGGAGTCTATCAGCAGGGTTAAATTAATGGGGTTGTTTGGCAGGCTGTTGGGGAGTCCGATTCTGCTGGGAAACAAAGTGTGCACTTCCCACACGTGCTTTTTCCCCAGCAGAATTGCTGGGATTTTGGTGGCGGTGGTGGTGGAAATGGTGGTGGTGGAGACTGGAGACTGGGCTGGGGGCTGCACAAGCAGACATGCTTGGCTGCATGTGGCCAGTGGACCATGTGTTGCCCACCTCTGCTCCAAGGGGTAGTGGCCACTTCTCCAATTCACACTTCCCCATTTGCTCCCCTGGCGTTCAATCACAGTATACTTGTTTTTGAACCCAGGCCAAGTTAGCTGTACCTAGTTCCCATTACAATAAGTGGTACTTAAGTCGTGACTAACGTGTCCCATTGATTTCAGCAGGAACAAAGTACAACTAACTTAGCCTTGATCCAACTTAGAGCATGTAGCAAAATCCTTGTTTGCCTATTAATGGTCTTTGCCACTCCTTGGGTTCCCTCAAACTAGAGTTGCCCCTGATGCTTTATCTTTTTTTTAAAAAAAATTATTTAGTTATTATGAACTACATAGAACCCTATAAAACAAAAACATACAACTACAGTAAATCATAAGGTGCACCCCCCACCCGCCTAAGGACCAACTAATATACATCCATCCCCTTGATCAATTGAATTCCACATTCCAAAAATATAACATGTCCTGACAAGGCACACTTCCCTTCCCCTTTATTAATACATAGTCTAATAATTGATTCCATATATCCATAAAATTATTATTTAACTGTCCCCTGATTCTTTATCATTATGAATCATAGCTGTATCCTGTCTATTACTTCAAGAAGCTCAGGTCAGCACACATGACATTATCCCATTCCATCCTCACAAATGTCATGTTGATTAGATCAGATGTAGAGATAGAGATTTGGCCAAGCCCCTCCAGTAAGCTTCATGATGACTAAGTAGTCATTTCTGCACTGGCCCAGAGAACTTGAAAAAACTACAGCAGCCTCTTTCTACGAATACTTGGACTAGAAGACTTAGAGCAGTGTTCTCCAACCTTGGGTCCCCAGATGTTTTTGGCTTACAACCAGCCAGCATAGCTGGCTGGGGCATGCTGGGAGTTGTAGGCCAAAAACATCTGGGGACCCAAGGTTGGAGAACACTGACTTAGAGAATAATCTATGCCTCTGCATGATTTTTAATTTTCTGTTGTGCCCTGCAAGTAATTTCTAGGGCTGTGGTCCAATTAAAGGAATCTTAGTTGATTCATCAACCAATCATATGTTCATCTATTAATTTATTAACTCTGCTTATATTTGCGTATGAGAAAAATGATACCTCTAAAGAAAAAAAGCATATCATTTCTTTGTGTTTAGGTGGTGCACTGATGTGTTGTAGCTGCAGGCATAATCTTAAAAGGGCCATTTCTATTCCTCTAAGATGGTGCTTGCAATCTGTAGAAATACCTGTATGAGAATAATTAAAATGTTTTAAAATTGTCTGACCTATAAACTGGGGGCACCTCTTTAGTCAGACAATATGTTTTAATCTATTAATCTAACTAAATAATTGACTAAATAATGCTGCAGGCCTGGTAAGTTTACATGTGCTGTGTGGGGCCAATCTAGCAAAATGTTTCTATTTCTGGAGTAGCACACAGGGTTGCTGAGTTAAGGCACAATCCTATGCATGTTTAGACAGAAAAAAAGTCCTACAACTCCCAGCATTCCCCAGCCAGTCAGGAATAATAATTTCTGAAGTACTTGATAGGGTCCAGCTCAATATAATCCTTGCAGGAACCACTCCAATAGACTTTTGTTAGAGAACCAGGCTTCCATGAGGGAATGTAAGAGTTGGACCATTGAGTTTCAGTTAGCAGGATGCTAGGGTAAACACATAATGAGGGATTTATTTGGAGATTTTTAGCCTTAGTCAGCAACACGTAAAATTCTCTTCTGCCTCCTCATCAATCATTCAGTTCACTTCCCCTCCCGAATTCATCAGCTTGCTCACTTCTCTCCATCCATCTTCTGCCACTTCCAAGAAAACATATTGTGATGTACCGAAACCTCTACCCTTTCTCCCTGTGGGTAGTACATTCAGGCCATTAAAAAATAATCCCACCCCATCCCATTTTTTTCTTTCTATTTGCAACTCTGCAAACTAGAAATGAAAGCTGATTCTTAAGAAGCTGATTCTTAAGGGAGACTTCCAAAAACTTGAAATTACAGTTTTATTACAAATTTCTAATAAAATGTATAAACATTTCCAGACATTATAAGCTCTATCACCAGTGTTACTATAAAGCAGTGATCTCCAACCTTGGGTCCAACCACATCTGGGGACTGGAAAATGAAGTTTTACTATTGGTTCATATAAGGCAGGGGTACAAAACTTCAGGTTCATGGGCCAATGAGCAATTATCTGAGCCGATGAGCTAGGTTCTGTCACAAATATTTTTTTCCTGAGCATAGTCTTAATACAGGGGTGCACAACCAATAGCTGTAGGCCCTGGCCCCTCCTTTTCTCCCACTCGCTGGTGGTTTGGTGGATTCCTGACCTTTGTGCAGGTTTTCCCCATTCTAAAAGGTTGAAATGCCTCCCCTAAGGCTTGGTTACTGGCTGTAAGAGCTCGAAGCCACAACATGCTGGTATTTTTTGTATACTGTAGCAACATTGCCATTTTACGACATGCTACAGTGACAATAGATACAAATCTGCAGTATGGCATAACTATCGGGACCTTGACCTATAATCCTATACCCACATGGCTCTCCAGCTCATAGTCTTCTTCTGCCCTTTCCTTCTTTTCCTCTTTCCCTCGGGTTCCTGCTCTCAGTCCATGGCCTACGCTGCACCTTTTTTCAGTCATCTTGTTTCTGGGCAATCTGCCTTTTGCTTCCCTTCCTCCACTTCCCTGTCCTCAGCCAAACCAAGCAAGCTAGTTTTCCTGTCCCTAGGGTCTGTATGAGGAAGGATTTAATCCCAGCCAAACTGACAATGTTACCTTCCCTCACAGAAGATGGACAGCAAACATTTTTTGTTCTCATGAGCTGTTGGAATGTTCGTGAACTTTCTATTCCATCATACAGCCTCAGCCAGAGATTTCACCATCATAAGCACACAATCCTATATCAATGTGGGATCTCTTAGTCCAAGTGTTACCTTCAGCATGTCATGAGCAAAGGAATTTCATTCTGAACAGTGAGCTGAAAATTTCACCTGGGTCTGTACGCAATATTAGCCTATTTACTACATTTGCTGAAGAATGGCATAGTATTACCTATAGGAGAGGTGCAGAACCTCATAGAATCATAGAAAAGTAGAGTTGGGAGGGGCCTACCAGGCCATCGAGTCCAACCCCCTGCTCAATGCAGGAATCCAGGTCAAAGCATCCCTGACAGATGGCCGTCCAGCTTCACCTTGAATGCCTCCAGAGTGGGAGAGCCCACCACCTCTTTCAGCCCAAGGGCTGCATTCCATTTCAGAGAAGCTCTCAGGGGCCACATTCCCAGTGGTGGGCAGGGCTGAAGGCAAAACTGGGTGGGGCCAAATGCAAAGGAGGTGGGGCCAAAAATACCAGCATATTTTAGCTTCAAGCTCTTCCTGGCAGTAACTAAACCTTAGGAAAGGCACTTCAATCTTTTAGAATGGGTGGTAAAGTGCACAATATCAAGGGAACCACCGCTGGGGGAAAGGGGGTAGGAGCAGGGGAACCCCAGCAGGCTGGATTGGAACCTCCACAGGGTGGGATTGGGCTCTTAGGCCTGAGGTTCTGCACCCCTGACTTACAGGGAAAGATTACCCCACATCTGTTTGAATTGAGGCACAACTGAACAGGGACTGAATTTGCCCTTCTTTCTTCTGACTTACTGCCCACTTTGTGAATTGTCACCCCTGGCTGCTGATCCAGAGAAAGCCATTGTCTTCCCTTTTACAGAGCTTTGGTATTATGTCATTTAGTATGCCTTCTTTCCCCACAATCATGCATTCAGAATAATGTTTAGCCTAATGTGAATTATATCCTGAATTGACAGAACTCAATTGGGCTGGCTCAGTATTATGCTAATGGAGGCCTTGGTTTCCTTTATCAATTGCACAGGTCCATTCAAGGTTATGACAGCTTCACAGAAGGGCCTTTTGTTGTGCTGCTAATGCTGACTTCCCCAAATATATATATATATATATATATATATATATGAAGATTTAACTAAAGGTGTTAAGGGATGTTGTCTGCAAGTGTTAGAAAGGCATATGAATAATAATAGCATCCCAGTAAAGAGTTGAAGATAGGTACTTCTAGACTCATAATAATGAAACTTAAATAGAAGAATTTCCACATGATGCAGGATTACTTTAGGCCAATGCTAAAACTGAAAAGTGCTTTGAAGACTGGAAAATTGTAAATATAGGAAATGTGTCTGGGTATCCCTGGTACATGTCGTTCCATGTTTCAAATGGATGCAACTGATCAAAGAAAACTGTAGCTCAGAATGAGAAAATAGCTGTGGAATGCTTAGAATGGGCAATGCTGCTTTGTGTTATCCTAGCAAAGAATATATCTGGTTAATTCCGACCCCGCCCAACCTTTTGATGTTGTGTTGTAGGCATTGTGCTCTGAAGGAGAACTTAACCTTTATAATATTTTATTCTCCTGAAGCAACTGACTCATGTCAGAGTGCTACATCTTTTCTGCTTAAATGTCAAAAGTCATATGTTGGTGTATGTCATCTGGACCTTCTGAAGGAAGGGTGGTGGTTAAGGATTCCGAAAAACATCCAAGATTTTCCATCTGGAAGTGAAAACCACAATCCTGAACAGAGAACAGATTTTCAAGGATTATCACTGGATCGATTTTTTTAAAAAGCGATGGCTTAATTTTGCAATCTGATGCACAATCTATCTTAGTAAGGATGGTATGGTATGTGTAATAATAATAATAATAATAATAATAATAATAATAATAATAATAATAATAATTTAAAACCACCCTTCATCCAAAAATATTAGGGTGGTGTACAAAACAAGACAGCAAAATATAGTCCTAAAGCACAATTAAAACAAAATAGAATACATTCATAAAAATGACTTAAAAGATAGTAAAATATGAAAGGACAAACTAATCTGCTAATGTGCCTTGGCAAACAATATTTTTAACCTGGTTCTAAAAAGATAGTAAAATTGGCAGCATTTGCACAGTGATGGGAGCCCCACAAATGGGGATCCATAACAGACAAGTCTCTGTGTAGACATGCTGGGTGCAAAAACAGTCAGAGGAAAAAGGCAGGAATGGGCCTATACAGCCCAGGGTAGAAAACCTTGGCTTTTGAAGACACAAGTACAGCTCCCCAAATCTCTCTCTCTCTCTCTCTCTCTCTCTCTGAAAATACCCTCCCATCTGCAGATAGAATCATAGAATCATAGAAAAGTAGAGTTGGAAGGGGCCTACAAGGCCATCGAGTCCAACCTCCTGCTCAACGCAGGAATCCAGGTCAAAGCATCCCTGACAGATGATTGTCCAGCTGCACCTTGAATGCCTCCAGAGTGGGAGAGCCCACCACCTCCCTAGGTAGTTGGTTCCATTGTCTTATTGCTCTGACAGTCAGGAAATTTTTCCTGATCTCCAGGCGGAATCTGGGTTCCTGTAACTTGAGCCCATTATTCCGTGTCCTGCAATCTGGGATGATCGAGAAGAGATCCTGGCCCTCCTCTGTGTGACATCCCTTCAAGTACTGGAAGAGTGCGACCATATCTCCCCTCAGTCTCCTCTTCTGAAGGCTAAACATGCCCAGTTCTATCAGTCTCTCCTCATAGGGCCTTGTTTCCAGTCCCTTTATCATCCTTGTTGCCCTCCTCTGAACCCTCTCCAGTTTGTCTACGTCCTTCTTAAAGTGTGGTGCCCAGAACTGGACGCAGTACTCAAGATGAGGCCTAACCAGTGCCGAGTAAAGGGGAATTATCACTTCCCGCAATTTGGAAGCTATACTTCTTTTAATGCAGCCCAAAATAGCATTTGCCTTCTTTGCCGCCACATCGCATTGCTGGCTCATATTCAGTTTGTGATCTACCACAATTCCAAGATCCTTCTCACTTGTAGTATTGTTGAGCCAAGTGTTCCCCATTCTGTAACTCTGCATTTGGTTTCCTCTCCCTAGGTGCAGCACTTGGCATTTATCCCTATTAAATTTCATTCTGTTGTTTTCGGCCCAGCGCTCCAGCCTATCGAGGTCACTTTGAATTTTGTTTCTGTCTTCCAGGGTATTAGCTGTTCCACCCAACTTTGTGTCATCTGCAAATTTGATAAGCATTCCCTGTACCTCCTCATCCAAGTCATTAATAAAAATGTTGAAGAGCACTGGGCCCAGGACCGAGCCCTGTGGTACGCCGCTCGTTACCTCTCCCCAGTTTGAGAAGGAACCATTGATAAGCACTCTTTGAGTCCGATTCTGTAGCCAATTGTGGATCCACCTGATAGTTGTTCCATCTAGCCCACTTTTAGCTAGCTTGCTAATCAGGATATCATGAGGCACTTTGTCGAAAGCTTTGCTGAAGTCCAGATATATGATGGCCACAGCATTCCCACAGTCCACAAGGGAGGTTACCCGATCAAAAAATGAGATCAGGTTAGTCTGGCAGGATTTGTTCTTGACAAATCCATGCTGGCTTCTAGTAATCACTGCATTGTTTTCAAGGCAGCAGGATTGTTGTTGTTGTTGTTGTTGTTGTTGTTGTTGTTGTTATCATCATCATCATCATCATCATCATCGCATTAATACTACTTTTCTGTCATTAAAGATGCATAGAACATTAATTAAAAACAAAAGAAGATTAAAATTAAAAACAAACAATATTTTAACATATTAAATTTAAAAAAAAACCCAGAATAAACTATAATAATATATAACGATATATGGAATCTTGCATGTTGGAAAAGGGGCTCCATCATAGAACACAGGAAAAGGAGGGGAAGGGAGTCAGTTCAGTGGAACTTTTCTTGGGGATTTATTCTTTGAGGACTGCAACTAGAGGCATGATCAAAGCTGTTTAAGCCCTGTTGCCCTGGTTCCCCCTGCCAAAAACATAGCACGGGGGGTCCAGCGCGCTGGAAGTGACACGCCAGAGGACCGACCAGCTTGACCGGCGCCAGCAGCTCGAGTGGTGCGAAGAACGCTCCGCACCGCTCAGAAGATCGAGCAGCCACCAACAGGTTTAAACAGCCACCAACAGGTTTGAGTTACTTCCATACTGGTTTCCCCCTTTATACTACCAATAAGACAAACAGTCTTTTGGAGGTTAAAAAACAGTTTACTCACTCAGATCTTGCAGATTGGATACAGACAGGCTTAAGAAAGTATTTACAGTTGTGCAGGAATCATTTGGTAGTCAACCTGTTCTGAACTTGGGAAAAGTTCAAAACTGCTACTCCCGGCTACATCTTCAGACATGCTGCACTTACAAGTTCATGGCTCAGACTGTGTTCCCAGACAGGAAGAGAAGGCACTGGCTACGCCGACATCCTGCCCCAGAGGACATCTGGGTAATGTCCACAGAGTGTCTGCTCTAGGAGGCACAACTCTGTAGTCCCAATTATGTCATGCACCTATACATGGCTTGAGGTTTTGACTGCACATCCCCTACAATTATTATGTCTCAACTGGGGGAAACTCTGGTTAGTTAAACTATGGTTTGCTGAAACAAACAAGGATCGAAGCATAGTTTATGATCCTGGCTTGTTAACAAACCACAGTTTAAACAAGCCAGAGTTCCCAAGTTGGGGTGTAAGAGGAAACTCATTAGTTTAAAACAGGAAGCAAATGCTTCTGATCTCCTTTTTATGGTCATGGCAGAAGAGGAGATAGGCGCTCAAAAGCCTGGTTTGCTGCTGCTCATTCACATAATGCAAAACTATGGTCTAGCCTTGCATCTGAAATTGGCCTTAATGTGGTTAGGAAATTGACTATACAGACAAAGAGCCTGCTAGAGTGACGGTACTGTATTGATGAA
This sequence comes from Shinisaurus crocodilurus, assembly GCA_021292165.1. Taxonomy (NCBI): domain Eukaryota; kingdom Metazoa; phylum Chordata; class Lepidosauria; order Squamata; family Shinisauridae; genus Shinisaurus; species Shinisaurus crocodilurus. The sequence continues at coordinate 191,554,263 of CM037879.1, read as the reverse complement.
ATAATAATAATAATAATAATAATAATAATAATAATATATTTATTTATTACCCGCCTCTCCATCTAGATCGAGGCGGGGAACAACAGAAAATATAAAATACATAAACTAAAACAACACAATACATACTATTAAAACATCTTAAAACATCCTAAAAACATCCTAAAAACATCTTTAAAACATCTTAAAAACATCTTTAAAACATCCTAAAATTCTGCCGGATAGGCCTGCCGGAAGAGTTCAGTCTTTACGGCTTTTTTAAATTCCAAAAGACTGACAAGTTGACGAATCTCCTCCGGCAGCCCATTCCATAATCTGGGAGCAGCAGAAGAGAAGGTCCTTTGGGTAATGCTTGTCAGCCTAGTATTGGCTGACTGAAGCAGATTCTTCCCAGAGGACCTAAGTGTGCGGGGTGGATTGTACAGGAGAAAGCGATCCCGTAGGTAGCCTGGACCCAAACCATGTAGGGCTTTAAAGGTAATAACCAACACTTTATACTTCGCCCAGAAACTGATTGGCAGCCAGTGGAGTGCTTTTAAAACTGGTGTGATATGGGCACCCCTAGGTGTACCAGCAACCAGTCTGGCTGCCATATTTTGCACTAATTGAAGTTTCCGGACTAGGTATAAAGGTAGTCCTATGTACAGCGCATTACAGAAGTCGAGCCTCGAAGTTACCAGTGCGTGCACTACCGTCTTTAGGTCTTCCAACTCTAGGAAGGGGCGCAGCTGGCGTATCAGCCGAAGCTGATAATAGGCACTCCTAGCCGTCGCATCTATCTGGGATGTCATTTGGAGCGACGGATCCAGGAGCACCCCTAAGCTGCGAACACAGTCTTTCAGGGGGAGTGTAACCCCATCCAGAACTGGTTGACATACCTCCAAACCCAGGTTGTGGCCTTTGACAGCAAGCACCTCTGTCTTGTCTGGATTCAATTTCAGTTTATTTTCCCTCATCCAGCCCATTACTGCCTCCATGCATTTATTCAGAGGAGACACACTATCCTTAGCTGATGCTGTTGACGAAGGCATAGAGAAATATATTTGGGTGTCATCAGCACACTGATAGCACCCCGCCCCATGCCTCCGGATGATCTCTCCCAGCGGTTTCATGTAGATATTAAATAGCATTGGGGAAAGAATAGCTCCTTGTGGCACGCCACATAGCAGCTCCTTTTTGGAGGAGCAGCTATCCCCAAGCATCACCATCTGGAACCTACCCAAGAGGTAGGACCGGAACCACTGAAGCACAGTGCCCCCGATTCCCAGTCCCCTCAGGCGTTCCAGAAGGATACCATGGTCGATGGTATCGAAAGCCGCTGAGAGGTCCAGAAGCACCAACAGGGACACAATCCCCCTGTCGGTACTCAGGCGCAGATCATCTACTAAGGCGACCATAGCAGTCTCAACTCCGTATCCCGCTCTGAAGCCAGTTTGAAATGGGTCTAGAAAATCGGTGTCATCCAAAACTGCTTGGAGTTGGAAGGCAACCGCCCTCTCGATCACCTTGCCCAAAAATGGAAGATTCGACACTGGTCTATAATTGTTAAGGTCCAAGGGATCCAGGGAGGGCTTTTTCAGAAGCGGCCGCACCACTGCTTCTTTCAAACATGATGGAAAATTCCCTCCCTGGAGAGATGCATTAACAATACGCTGTACTTGTAGTCCAACTGCATCTCCTCCTTGGACAACCAACCAGGAAGGACAGGGATCGAGAGGGCAGGTAGTCCTCTTCACTCGGCCAAGCAGCTTGTCCACGTCCTCCGTACTCACCAACTGAAACTGATCCAGTGTAATCCTACTTGCGGAGTTGCTGGACACTCCATTGTCTGCCTCTGCTACAATGAGGGCGTCTAAGTCGGCTCTTATCCGAGAGATTTTATCTGTGAAATGATTGTTAAAGGCATCACAGCGAGCAACCGTAGGCTCTAAAATCGGGTTCAGGGGGGAAGGTGTCTGCGTTAGACCCCTCACCACCGTGAACAGTTCTGCTGGATGCGAATTCACCCTGAACAGTTCTGCTGGACACGAAATAGGTGGTAGTAGATGCTACTATGTTGTAGTCAGGGCTTTTTTTCTGGTGGAACTCACCGGAACTGAGTTCCAGCACCTTTTCTTCTATTAATTGCATTACAATTTAATCGCCATCTACTCCCGAGGAAATGTAATCCAAGAGTTCCGGTACCCTTTTCTCCAGAAAAAAAGCACTGGTTGTAGTGAATGTTGGTTTTCAGACTGGCCCTATATGTGAGTGGCCCTATATGTGCAGAGGTTCCCCCTTTGCATGCACACATAGGTCTGCTTCGCACACTGGCAAAACACGAGGCTGGCAGGGATATGGTCGATGTGCATGTTGGCAATAGGGGGGAGCATGGCCACAACCCTCTCCCCTCCTCAGTACATGAAGTATTCATATGAACACCCCTACAAGTTACAGGCCATTCTAATGCCACCCATTACATCCAGGGTTCTTAATCTGCATTTCAAGTCAACACCTGTTTTGTACACATTAAATCTGGTCTGACATGTCTGTCAGCAATCAAACAAATGAACAGGAATAATCCTGACGTGATAAAACAGAAGCACTAGAAACAAAACAGTACCCTCTGAGTACACATTTCAACCTTGCTGAACAAGAGACCTACCCTCACTGCAGACTTAGATGCAAGCCTAGCATCAGACATGCCTCACGATAAGAAAAGGGGCAAAACCAGCCATGTTTAAAGGATTGGAAGCAAAGGATTAATGACAAGCCTGGCTGAAGACATTTTGCTGCCCAAGGTAAAGGTCAAGATGGTGCCACTCCCCCCCCCCACTCGAAGTACTGAAGCCAGTACCAAAGTACTGGGCTGGCAGCTGAATCTTCAGTTCAAAACTGACAATGGGACAAAATGCTGCCTCTCCTTGCTTAACGGTAGGGCTGGCTCCACAATGAATGTGGGCAAACGGAGGTCAGGAACAAACGGCACAGCAGCTGTTCCATTTAAATTCCCACCATTTCAGGGCCAATGCGAGACATTTTGCTGCTTGAGGCAAAAGATGGTCCCCTCACCTTCCGTGACAGGTGAGGAAGCCAACTGGTTAGGCCACTGAATCTTAGTTAAAGACTGGCGATGGGATACTGTCTTTCACAGCATGGCACACCTGAGGGTAGTAGCCGGCTACTTTAGCAGGTGAAGGCTGGGCTATGTAACACACACAACTCTGTCTTCCAGCATAGGGGAATGCCCGGGTCGCTCAGGAGAAACAATTGGGGGACTGCCACTGCCGCCACTCCTTTTTTTTTTTTTTTTTGCTGCCTGAGGCCATCACCTCACACTGCCTAATGGTAGGGCCAGCCCTGCACCATTTGATGGACATTTTGCTAGTTTACCAATAAGGGCCAAAACATACATTAACTTTAAATCTGTGTCTAGAATCACAGAATCATAGAAAAGTAGAGTTGGAAGGGGCCTATAAGGCCATCGAGTCCAACCCCCTGCTCAGTGCAGGAATCCAGGTCAAAGCATCCCTGACAGATGGCTGTCCAGCTGCACCTTGAATGCCTCCAGAGTGGGAGAGCCCACCACCTCCCTAGGTAGTTGGTTCCATTGTCTTATTGCTCTAACAGTCAGGACATTTTTCCTGATGTTTAGGCAGAATCTGGGTTCCTGTAACTTGAGCCCATTATTCCGTGTCCTGCAAACTGGGATGATCGGGAAGAGATCCTGGCCCTCCTCTGTGTGACAACCCTTCCAGTACTGGCAGAGGGCTATCATATCTCCCCTCAATCTCCTCTTCTGAAGGCTAAACATGCCCGGTTCTATCAGTCTCTCCTCATAGGGCCTTGTTTCCAGTCCCTTTATCATCCTTGTTGCCCTCCACTGAACCCTCTCCAGTTTGTCTACGTCCTTCTTAAAGTGTGGTGCCCAGAACTGGATGCAGTACCCAAGATGAGGCTTAACCAGTGCCTCTTTATACTGGACTGGACATCCATTTAAATAGTGGATACCTTCAAAATAAAGGACAGTCCTCTGGCAGCACTTCAGATAGAGGACTGTCCTCTGTAAAACAGGACACATAGCCACCATAAGTCCTCCTCATTGTGCTGCATGTGTATTTACAGCTTAACTATCCATGCATAGGATAGTGCCCTAAATGACATACCACACTTAGAAGTATCCTTTTTGCTGTTGGCTTCATTGGAGTCACAGTCTTGGATGTGTGGTTTCTTTTTCGGTACCAGATTCTCTGATGATCCCAGCAGATTCACAAATTGTGCTCACTTGATGATGACAGAAGGGGCAACGAGCACATGGAAAACAATGAACGATGACAATAAACAGTGCCAGCTCTCTTGAATTCTTTCCAGCTTTTCGCTCCAGTTGTGACCCTCCACAAACAAAGCAGTGTTCTTAAACTGGTGTTTGCGTGCACAGCCTGTCAGTGCCAGTTGACATAGAAGAATCCCTTACCAATTTGAATCCCCAATTTGTTAGAATGAAAGATGGGCTACAGAGTCCATTTGTTTTACATGTTGGGGCCCTCCAATTTACTCCTGTTTGTCAGAAGGCTAGTCAAGCATTTATTTATTTATTTAATAGATTTACCGGTATATACCCTCAACCATATTTAAAAAAATATCTCTAAGTGGTTAATTTAGATGAAAATGAGCAAATTTGAGGCCCCTGAAACTGTAAGCAAACATGGCTTATATTTTCCTATCTTTATTTCTGACTATTGGGTGTGCAAATTGGTAAATGATTCTTCTATATCACTTGGCACTGGCAGGGTGGTGAAACTCATGATGAAAGATTAAGTGATGCACATGTACGCATGAATCAACCCTGTGGTGTGGACTCTTCCTGAATAAGAACACTGCAGTGAAGTTACCTAGTAGAGATGAAATGAATTTGTCCCCCCAAAATTCTCTCATGCAAATTGAATGTTGAATATTCACAGGATCGTTGGAATAATCACCAAAAGATCCATTTAATCTTTGATATCTGTATATTTGACATTCTCCATTATGCTGTTATGCATTTAATATTTGATGTGCCAGATGGCATGTAATGATTTTTAGTACATATTTGTATTGTTTAGATGACACACAATGGTGTTTAATATTTGACAACTGATAGCGTATCTGGTGTCAAATCAACTATCTAGAGCAGCCTTCCCCAAACTGGTGCCCTTCAGATGTTTGGGACTACGGCTCCCAGGACTATTGGCCAGGCTGGCTGGGGCTGTTGGGAGCTATAGTCCAAAACATCTAGATGGCACCAGGCAGGGGTAGGCTGGTCTATAACTTTTTCCTACCAACCTCAAGGCAGAAACCAAAGACTACTAAAATACTGAAATGGGTCTTCTAAATGGTTTGTTAAATTTAATAAATAAATTAAAAACACAATAATAACTGAAATAAACAGTACCGAACCAATTAAAATTACCTTCAGCCACAGACCAGCTTATATGACAAAAGCCTGCCGGATTAAAAATATTTCTACCTGCTGGTGGAAGGACAACAGAGAGGGGACCAACCTAGCCTCCCTTGGCAGTGAGCTCCAGAGCTTGGGGGTGGCCATAGAGAAGGTCTTCTCTCACGTCTCCATCAAATGTGCCTCTGATGGTTTCCCACACCAAAGATCTTAAAACCTTGGTAGGCTTGTATGGGAGAAGGCGGTCTTTTAGGTAGTGTCGTTGTCGTCATCATTATCATCATCATCATCATCATCAGGCGATCACTCGTGACAGAGTAAGATTGTCTTCCAGGATAAGAAATTTACAAAAAGAAAAATTTTAAAAGGAGGAAATTCTAAAGAAAATTGTGTAGACTCTAGCGATGGGTCCATAAGTGACTGTGGAGGCCAATTCTAGATCCACACAGCTTCCCACAGTGAGGACACAGGTTACCAGATGGAAGATGGTCCTGTAAAGGATTCGTTTGACGTGCTTTTCGCTTAGCACGTTTCTCTCTTTCACCTTGCACTCGGGCTTCTTCAAAGTCCATAGAACCTTTGTGAAAGGCCAACCTCCATTTAGATGGTCCATGGGCCAGAGCTTCCCAGTTTTCGATGTTTATATTGCATTAAGAACATCTTTAAACCTCTTATGCTGACCACCGATATTCCGCTTTCCATCCTTGAGTTGGGAATAAAGTAACTGCTTTGGGAGACGGCAGTCAGACATTCGAACAACATGACCGGTCCACTGAAGTTGTCATTGAAGGATCATTTTTTCAATGCTAGTAGTCTTTGCTTCTTCCAGTACACTGACATTTGTTCGCCTATCTTCCCAAGTAATTCGCAGGATTTTCCAGAGGCAACGTTGATGAAATCTTTCAAGGAGGTGGAAGTGACGTTTATAGATAGTCCATGTTTCGCAGGCATACAATAAAGTTGGTAATACAATGGCTTCATAAACCAGTGTTTTGGTCTTCTTACAAATATCCCGATCCTCGAACACTCTATGTTTCATTCGAGAAAACGCGGCACTTGCGGAGCTCAAACGATGCTGGATTTCACTGTCAATGTTAGCTGTAACAGAAAGATAGCTGCCAAGATAGAGAAAATGATCGACATTTTCCAGTATTGCCCCGCCAAGCTGGATAGATGGTATCACCAAAGGGTTAACTTGCACTTGCTGATGAAGCATTTTGGTTTTTTTGATGTTAAGTGAGAGACCAAGTTTTCCGTATGCTTCTGCAAAAGCATTTAGGATAGTTTGGAGATCATCCTCTGAATGTGCGGAGACCACATTATCATCAGCATACTGAAGTTCCACAACGGAGGTTGTAATTACCGTACTTTTTGCTTTCAGCCTGCTGAGATTAAAAAGCTTTCCATCTGTTCGATATATAATTTCCACACCAGTGGGAAGTTTCCCCTCGACAAGATATAAAACCATGGCGATGAAAATAGCAAATAATGGGGCGATAACAACACACATCCCTGTTTAACACCTGATCCCACTTTAAATGGAGCACCATGAGAGCCGTTGTTGTCCAAAACCATTGCCGTCATGTTGTCATGGAGAAGCGTGGTCCCATGCCGAATAGGGCTTTATAGTTCATAACCAGCACTTTGAATTGTGCCTAGAAACAGACTGGTAGCCAGCGAAGCTGTTGTACATATTACTCCCTGCAACCAGTCCAGTCAACACTTTGGCCAAGCATTCTGGACCAGCTGAAGAATCTGAACAGTTTTCAAAGGCAGCCCCACGTAGAACATGTTGCCAATGGGATGTAACTAAGGAATACATGACCATGGCCAGATCAGACAACTCTAGGAACTGGTGCACTTGGCACACTAACCTCAGTTGTGCAAACACACACAGTATATCCTGAACTGAAACAACACGTCCCTATTTTCATATTTGAAATGTTGGTGGATATGAAAGGAGCAGCTATTAATGAGGATAATCAGATGCATTTTGGTCAAGAGTCCACCCCTCAAAGTATGAGCATTTAGTTCCTATACTTGAATCCATTTGGAATGGATTGAGGCCTTATGCTAGAAATAACCTTAATGATTATTATAGCATTAAATTACTGATTGTGTTGCCCAAATAATTAACTGCTGATCAAAGTTAACTGCATGCATTAGAACAAAACCAAACGGTGCCAGCCCATCCCCCCCCATGGAAACATGGAAATTAATCGGTCACCATATGGCCTCCAAAATCAACAGAAAATGAGAAGCTTAATGCAGTCATGATAGTAAGCCACTCTTATTTACATACTTTCTATTAGTAGCAGGCTGTAAGAATAGAATCCATGTGGTTCTCCTGTCACCAGATATTCCTCAAATGTTGACAAACCAGCCATTAATGTGAAATGCATTTATCATATTGTCACAGTTGATGAATTGGAATGTGGAGTTTTAATGCAAGCGGAAAATGCTAAACTTTGAAGAATTTATCTTTGTTATAAAGTGTGCGGGTGTGTGTGCACGCTAATATTTGGAAGCTGGTTCTTTACTTTGCAGGCAAGACGTGGCATACAAAAACACAAAAGTCATGGAAACACTTTCCCCTCTCTTCTCCCCCTTTTGTGTGAAAAAGCTTGATGTGGTAAATATTCATGGAAGCATGTTCTCCAGCAGAGGGAGGGAGGGAGGTGTTGTTACAATAGAAATTAGTGATGGTTGTGAACACTGACAGGTTGGTCTTTCTTTCTTGTATTCTCTCATTTATAACAGAGTAAAAATTATGCTGCATGTAACACTCTCTAATTTCTACCCTGTGGGAGTTTTCTAATACTTTATAGGAGATTTTAGGAATGCAATCCTATGGAACAGAAACAATTCCTACAACTCCCAGCATCCCCCAGCCAACCATGGCTGGGAAATGCTGGGAATTGTAAGATGCTGGAAGTTGTAGAACTTTTTCGGTCTAACCATGCATAGGATTGTGCCCTTACTCTACTTTGACTTAGGGGTCCATCCCCTTTTGCTTAGTTCCTGGCCCCAACTCAGGTTTAGTCAGGAAAGGGATGGGTGTCCCCATCTTTGTCAAATCAATATTCAGCCAGTTCAATTGGACCTGATAGTACCATGATCTGCACCTGTATTGGCTGCCCATTCTATACAAGGTTCTCCCTGGTTGGATTGGAGTGCCAATTTCCAAACTATACTGGGAAATGCATGAATACATATTTGTCCTTTGTCAGAAGTAACTGGGTATTTCAAAATAGCACTAGGATCCACTCACCACAGCGGAAAAGTGGTTAGAGTGTCAGAGTAATTGGGGAAGGGGAGTGGGGAGCAAAGCCAGCTTGGGACTAAGCCATGTCATCAAGGAGTGTTCCTTGAGGGTACAGCTGAGGCTGCTTTGCTCCCAATTCGGGAAGGCACAGGAGGAGTGAAGCCAGCTTGGGACTCGGGCAACAACTATTCTAAGCACCAGCTGCATCCCTTTGACTGCTACTCATCATCCCCATTGGGACAATGAGTAGCAGGCAAACCCAATTCCCTTTCTCTGTGTAGAGAGAGGCTCCATGCTTTTCCCTGCTTGGAGAAAGGGAAAACGGGCATCAGGAGGTGAGTGGGCTTGATGTTATCAGGGGAGGGGGTGGAGCCAGGGGTGGAGCCCCACCCCCTGACATCATCTGGCTTGCTGGATTGGTCTGATGGGCCAATCCAACCCCCAGGGCCCATCCAGTTTCCCACCCCTGTCTCAAAGACGCATGATATCCCATTATCAAATCTATACAACTTTCTAATTGGAAGAAGTGTGAGGCTGGGATGTGATACAATCCAAGCAGAAACAAAAAGAAGCAATATTTAGAAAACAGCTTGTGACACTTAATGATTAAGTATTCCTCTGAAAATACCTAAAGAATAAACTAAGAACAGGGGAAATGGTTTTAGAAATCTCTGGCGTATTCCACATTTTAATTGAAATTTGTGGAGCAGAAAGCAAATGTAGCAATGATGACTGGCAATATAATAATGGAAACCTTTTGTGTGTGACTAAATTATACAACTTTGGGATAACGCAAGAGTCGTTGACAGCCAAGTCTATGTGGCAAAGTTACTGGAAAGACATGATAGAGACTTATACAGAACAGATAAGCACACATGGATATTATGGAGCTGAATCAATGAAATTGTGCAAGCTACAGTATTTTTCCATGTATAAGACTATACTTTTTCCTAAAATCGTTAGACTAAAAATTGAGGGTCGTCTTATACACGGAAGTAAGCCGAGGAGAGAACCGCACGGTTGTGAAACTGCCCAGTGGGAGGCGTCTTATACATGGGGGCGTCTTATACACGGAAAAATACGGGTATATGATAAACTTATGAAAGAGAAGAGGCATGTGGCTTACTCTCTTTCAAGGCTGAGCCAAGGCCTAAACAGACATTGTTTTCAATCCATATCTAGCAGCCACATTGTTTTCATTTTCACTCTAGTTACTCTAGGGTAGGTGCAGGGAGCCCAATCCGGATCATGAAAGCCCCCCTAAAACTCATGCCAGGGTCTCAGTCTGGATTGGACTTCTGTGCCTACTCTAGAGTAAACATGAAAACAAAAAACAAAGATGTAGATGCTAGATATAGATTTAAAATAATGTCATAGAACTCTAAACTGTTTCATTGGCCTGCATGGTGATCTGGTCACCTGATCACGAGTGTTGAGATTATAGTCTCTCCACAATGTATAAAAAGCCATCATTCAATCTAATCTATTTTTATTTAAGTATCGGGAAGGGATAGCCTCTCTAAACAAAAGCACTAGCCCACCCTGGCTAAAGCCTTGGATCAAGAAAAGCATGCTGCAGCCCTTGCAGGACTTCTCATGGCCAGAAATACATTGAAAAGGTTCCTGTTGTGGCTCATACGTATGCAGTGCCTGTGTACCACCTTGGCTGGTGCTTGGGCCACAGAATCAGTAGGAGCTGTGACTCATACTGTTATGGGCTCATGACACTAGTCTCATAAAACCCCCACACTGCTAGGGGCTTTGAAGTGGTGCTGCACATAATAACATCTAAGGCAAGAGCTGCACATGTGGCAAGATGAGGTGGTTGAGTCCTGAGGTGGTAGAATGGACTCCAGGAGGGGGGCTACCATTTTTGAATGCTCCCTCCTGTTAAAAAGTGTTTTGCAAATAGAAAACTAGCATGGAGTGGCAAAGGTCATAGGTGAGCCCATTTCCTCCTGCGAGTATTCAAAATGTGATCCTCCATCTATGGTCCAAAATGGCACCCCAGAACACTATCACCTCTATGGTGGCCACTTGTATATCACCCCAAAAGAAGACATGCATCACCAAAAAAGAGGACAAAAGAGAATTCCTATTTGCATATACTAATTTATATCTATAGATGCAAGTTTAGAAATATGTATTATAATTTAAATAGAAATACATTACATCTAACCCTGCTCTCAAGGTTTTTACTGTCAAGATCCTAGCTCAAATGTTATATGGGACAGAACTATGGGGAGAGGGAGCTAAATATGAGCTGGAAGTTTTACAAAATAAGTTCATGAGGCAGATTTTGGGACTCCCCCCTGGGGCTCCATCGGCCCATCTCAGAGCAGAGCTTGGCCTGCATTCAATTGCAGCCAGAATTGATCTGTCATTTTTCAGATACTGGCAAAGATTGAATGGATTGGAGGATTCCCCCCTTATCAAGCTCTGCTAGCTAGAGCAATTAAGGCTTGGAGGGTGGGCAAAGCAGTGCCATGACAAACTTAAAGTTTATAACCTTCCCATAGACAAATTTTTAAGCCTTAATTCACTGGCCCTTGAAAACTGGATCTTCAACCATGATTCAAATCAAGACAGGGCGACTATCATCAGGGCACAATTTTCTATCTGGTATCCACAATTTAAGGTCAACCATGCAAGATCCCATTATTTTGAGGCATTGACCGTTCCCCAGCTTCGTAGGGCATTTACGGAACTTAGGCTCCAGCTTATGCCCTCAGCATATCTCGATGGGAGATACCTTAGAATTCCAGTCATAGACCAGATGAGGGATGTATCCGAGAGTCTCGAGGGGGCTGAAAGCGGGCCGAAACCAGGCCGCTTGGCCTGATTTCAGCCCCCTTGAGACTTGTGCATCTTACCTGGCTGCTGCTCATCCCATCACTCCACGCCGCACCGGCAGTGCGGGGTCCCATCGCGTCATTTCCGGCTGCCAGGAAGTGACGCGACGGGACTCCGCACTGCCGGTGAGGCGGATCGAGCGGTGTGGGGATTCTGGCCTTCTGGGGGGGGGGGTGCTCACCGAGAAAAGGTGAGCAAAGCTGAGCACCCCCCAAAGGTAGGATTAACACCCCTACCAGAAATGTATCTTTGGGTGTGCCCAGGTTGAAGATATAGTACACTATTTATTGTACTGTTCCCTGTATCAGGAGCCAAGGGCCCAATTTCTGTCATTTATAAACCAGCTGTTCTCAAAGCAAACTCCTCAGGAAATAGTAATTGGACTTTTAGCTGACAATTGCCTATTTATTACATATTCGGTAGCCAAATTTGCACTGGCAGCTAGGAATCTACGTTCTTATTTTATTAAAAACAATAATGTATCATGAATGTTAATGTTTTAGATTTGAGGGTTTAAACTTTTAGAGGAAGGTAAAATGGTTTGTTTCATGTAGATTTATTGAGTTTTTATAATACTTTTAAATTACACTGTTTTATACATTTTACATTTTAATGATTTGTAAAGGCCTATGGCTGTATACAATAAAGTTTATACACCACCATGCCCAGTCTTTATACTGGACTGGACATCCATTTAAATAGTGGATGCCTTCAAAATAAAGGACAGTCCTCTGGCAGCACTTCAAATAGAGGACTGTCCTCTGTAAAACAGGACACATAGCCACCATAAGTCCTCCTCATTGTGCTGCATGTGCATTTACAGCTTAACCTGGCCAACTCTTCTTGGCTTGGAATCTCAGGATCCATTAGAACCCTACCGAGAAAGAGAATCTTAACTTGAGAATGAACAGAGCCAATGAATTTCTGTCTTGCCCCTGGATGATTATATGCATCCAAGGCCATCTGCTTGGGAATCTGGCAGACTCTGTTCAAAAATTATGACCAACTGTGTTGCTCTCTAGCAGTTAATCCTCAGTGCTTTCCTGCTCCTCCAGGTTTGCATCCTATTTGAGTCATCATTCAACAAGTGGCAATTAGATTAGAAACATCTCGTTTAAACCGAACAGCTGAGTAAACGGCTTGGGTGTAAAACCAACATCAAGGGAGGGTTTCTACTTCAGATGCCTGCCACTCAGTTTTCAAGTCTTATTGAAGAAATGCTCTACATATGCTGGAGGTTACTACTCTAATGTAATTCACTTTAATTACTTGGGATGGGGAAAAGAAGCTGTAGCCTCCTGTTAGACAGATTTTAATCAGTAGGAAACTGATCGTTCCTGACTTTAAATGTTTCAAAAAAAGATCAGAGAGATAATTTATTCCATTTTGAAATAAATTTTGAGTAATGAGAGAAATTTCTCTAATTATAGACAAGTTGTAAATAATTCTGCATTTGTCAAATGTTACCATAGACCTTCATCCTTCAAGCACTTGAGTGTTTGTGTGTGTAGGACAATAAAGCATCTTGTTGCCAAAAATCTCCTTGGATCTATACTAGCATAAAACTAGTATTCAGCAGAACAGCAATCAGTCCAGCGCTGCTTCCGTGTGCCTGGAGGAATGCACAGAGAGGCTTTGCATCTCCTCTATTCTATTTTTACCTACTGAAGGAAGAAAACTTCTGTGTGTGACTGAGAAGAAGCTCATGCACGCAAAAGCTTGCTGTCGGAATTGTTTCTGCACACATGTTAGTCATCCATGTGCCACGGAAAGTAAATATGGGCTCTGTCATTATTGTTATTATTACTATTTATACAGCACCATCCACTACAGCAGGGATGCAGAACCTCAGGTCTGTGGGTGAAATGTGGCCCGCCAGGAGTCCCAGTCTGGCCCTCCGGGGTTGCCCAGAAAACCATGCCCCCTTCATCTGGCCCCAGTCCTTTCCACCAGGTTGAAATACCTCTCTTAAGGGTTAGTTACTGGCAGTGAGAGGTTTAAGCTAAAATGTGATGGTATTTTTAAAATTTTATTTATTTTATTTAATACATTTTTATACCGCCCAATAGCCAAAGCTCTCTGGGTGGTTTACAACAGTTAAAACCATAAAATACAATATAATATAAATATAAGATTTAAAACCACAGATTAAAAACAAACAGCAAAGCTAGCAGCAGCAGTTACAACAACAGAGTTAAAAACAACTACAAATTAAAATGATTAAGATGATTAAAATGATTAAAATGCCTGGGAGAATAGAAAGGTCTTCACCTGGCACCGGAAAGAGTACAATGTAGGTGCCAGGTGAGCCTCTTTGGGGAGCTCATTCCACAGCCGGGGTGCGAGAGCAGAAAAGGCCCTCCTCCTGGTAGCCACCTGCCTCACTTCCTTTGGCAGGGGCTCTCAGAGAAGGACCGCTGAGGAAGATCTTAGTGTCCGGGCAGGTACATATGGGAGGAGGCGATCGATCCTTCAGATACCCTGGCCCCAAGCTGTTTAGGGCTCTGAATGCCAGCACTTTGAATTGGGCCCGGAAACAGACTGGCTGCCAGTGCAGATGAGAAAGCACTGGCATAATATGTTCACGTTGGCCAGTCCCCATTAATAATCTCGCTGCCCTATTTTGGACCAGCTGAAGTTTCCGGACCATTTTCAAAGGCAGCCCCACCTATAACGCATTGCAGTAATCCAAACGAGAGGCTACCAGAGCATGGATAACTGTAGCTAGGCTGTCTCTGTCCAGATAAGGACATAGTTGGTATATCAGCCTAAGATGATAAAAGGTGCTTTTCATTTTGGTCCTGCTCCTTTTTGCTTTAGGCCCACCCACCACTGGAATGCAGTCCCTGAGAGCTTCTCCAAAATGGAATTTGGCCTTGGGCTGAAAGAGGTTCAGCACTGATCTACATAGTACTCCATGGCACAAGCAAACAAAACAGATGGGTCACTCGCTGGCCAAAAGAACTTACAATCTAAGGTTTGACAACAGGAAGAGAACAGAGAGATGGAAGAGACCATGATAATAAGAGATAATGTGAGAAAATGCAGTTGAATTTACATCTACTTTGGACCTGTTCAGTCATTATCTGAGTGGTTTGGGAACTACTGGGGTTCAGCTTCTTCCTGTACCAGCGGAATAATATTAGAAGCCCTGGACTGCGTGGAAGGTAGGGTGGCTCTTTCCCATGACAGTGCTGCCCTTCCAAAACTACCTCAAGTGACTCCTTCTGTGGTCTGGACCTTCTGACATTACCGTGGCAGGATGGAAAGGGCCAAGGTGACACTGATCTCTTGACCTGCTAGAGGCCTCAAAGAATGTGGCGCAAAGCCTAGAGCAGCCTGGGAAGTGTAGCTAGAGAGCTTGCTAGGAGGGTGGCCACTTACGATCACCAAAAAAGAGGAAATGCGTCACCCAGAAACAGGACAGAAGAAGGCAGCAGTTTGAATAAATTTGCATGTGCTAATTTATATGTACAGATACAAACTGAGAAACAGTCATTATAAGTTAAATAGAAATACAGTACATCTCACCATAGCATGGAAGATTGTGACCAGGTGACCTGTGCACCCGCCTGCTCAGTCTGCTGTTCAACTGCTAACTGTTGATGGGCAACAGTTCTTACAGTGCTTTATCTTTATAGCGGACTTGGACTAGGCAGCCCTTCAAACAGAGGACTGCACTCTGTAAAAGAGGACACACAACCACCCTACCAGCTACAAGTCACCCCCAATGTGGAAATGCATCACCCAAAGAAAGGAGACAGATTTGCATAAAAAATCCATATACCATTTTATATTTATAGATGCAAATGTAAAAAAGAATTACAGTAATACCTTGGATTGCAAGTAACTTGGTCTGAGAGCGTTTTGCAAGACAAGCAAATTTTTAAAATAAATGTTGACTTGATAAACGAGCAACGTCTTGCAATACAAGGTAGGGATGTAACCGCTCACCTCGAGCGGGCGTAGCGGGCCAAAATCGGCCCCGCTCACGCCCGCCAGAGACTCGCTTTGATATAAGAGTGTTTTGGATTACAAGCACGGTTCCGGAACGAATTATGCTTGCAATCCAAGGTATTACTGTACTGTAATTTAAATCGAAATACAGTCATGCCTTGGATTGAGAGCATAATTCGTTCTGGAAACATGCTTGTAATCCAAAACACTCTTATATCAAAATGAAATCCCCCCAAAAAAATTTGTACAGAGATTTTTAATTTAAGCCGTACTACAGTACTTGTATTACAAGACGTTGCTTGTATATCAAGTCAAAAAATTTTAAATAAATATTTAAAAATTTGCTTGTCTTGCAAAACGCTCTCAAACCAAGTTACTTGTAATCCAAGGTATTACTGTACAATACATCTCACCGGTGTGGAAAACCTTTTTGTGACTGCCCAGAGTAGATTTCAAACTGTCATTCCAGATCCTGGAATCTACTGTGCACTTTGGGCAGACTTACGGATGGGCAAATCAGCTTATTTCTGGTCCATGTCACTTTTGCATGTGTTCACCCATAAGTCCATTCCTTTCCATTTCTGCATTCATCTGCAATTTCTCTTTAAATCCACATGAAAAGTCACATTTAACACGAAAAGTTATATTTAAATACATATGTTTAAATGCACTTTCAAAATACACATTTCTATCTAGAGTTATTGTCTTTCAAAACAAGCTTTCAAAAAGGTATTTTCTAACATATTTTGATAGTTTTTGGAGCAGCGAACTGGGTTAGACCATTCAGGAAGTGTGAAAATGGGTAGAGAACTAAGTTCCACACTGCACTTAGCCTAGGAGGTGTGAATCAGGTCAGTTCGCAGCAGAAGTCGCAAAGATACATTTCTGCAAGCTTCCTTAGTTAGAGCATCATCAATCCATTCCTGGATTTGCCAAAACTGTTGCAGAGCAGACTGAAGGAACTTTATGGCAGCCAAGAAGAAGACGACACAGGTGTAAAGCTTCTTCTTTTTTTGATAGAGAGAGAATGCATAAGTGCATTTTTGATTCAGTCAGTTTAGAACTACTACTACATAGGGATGGGTGACATGCCTGGCACTCAACTTGTGGCGCGCAAGCCGAGTGCTCCCACCATGTGAGCTGAGTCGAGCCGAGTGCAAGTGCCAGCTGAGGCGCTTGCCAGACTTCCAGGTCTCCAGCGCTACATTGTTTAAGTAGAAAATGGCCTAATTGTGCACAAATTAGGCCGTTTTCTACATAAACAACATAGTGCCAGTATCTGGAAGTCGCTTTCCGCAGCTCGGTTTGTGAGAAAAGGTAAGGCAAGCGGAGCTTGGGGTGCTGAGCCTGGCAAGTTCGCTGGACTTCCACCCCCCAATTGAGCTCTGCGCACATCCCTATAAATTCTCCACAAATTTAAAATTTTTCAAGACGTTAGAGAATTTGATTTTTTTTTTAATTTTGAAAAGTTTTCACTTTTGGAAACATTTTGAAATTTGATTTGGATAGTACTCTTAAGGAAGGATCTGCTTGGATCCCTAAGTGCCCTGTGCACCAGACAGTCACTCCCTGTACCCTGATTTTAGGGTGGCCATGTGTCTTCTATTACAGAGGGCAGTTCTCTATTTGATGAGCTGTCCAGTTCAAGTCGAGTATAAAAGATAAAGAAGCAACAGAAGGAAGAGCTGGGCCTTGAAGCTGCCCATCAATGGCACCTGGACAGCAGACTGAGCAAGGCACCCAGGTCACCACTTACCACTATGGTAAGATGTACTGTATTTCTATTTAAATCATAATTATTTCTAAATTTGCATCTATACATATAATTAGCATATGCAAATGTGATGCAAACATGAGTTCTCTTTTTTGGTGATTCAAAGATGGCTACCTACCTGATATGCAGGACCTCACTCCTGCCAAACTGGGCTGATCTTTGCACCCAGTACATCCCTGTGCCCAACCCCCTGTTTACTAGCACAGGGATTGATCAAGTCAGAAAAAAATTACATCAGGAGAATTTCCTGGCAACTTTCCCCCTCAAATTATTTTAGCTCCAGAGAAAACCAAGAACTTGAAAACAAAATGAAGCTGCAAATGTGTCATGGATATAATGAAACAAAACCCATCTTGGGTTTGAAGTTAAAGCTATTCCATTTTTAAAAGAAGGGTTGCATAGCAAAATAGATAAAGGAAAGAGACATCTGTCATCCACTACGCTAGGGGACAGAGAGCCACTCGTTGCATATCCATACATATTGCTTTGTATGCTTTAAGAGTTTAAGCCTGTCAAAACACTGAGACAGTAAACCAGAAAGAAACCTAGATAACTCTTGGAACTGAATGCTTTGAGGCCCATTGCTGTTCTTTTCTTTCCAGGCATGTAAAAACAATGAGAGGCAAAAACATATCTACAAAAAAGGATTGCTGTCAGAGTTTGCACTGGCTGCATAAAGGTTATTTCCAGAACAGGGAATCATATTTTTGTCCTTGTAAGTGTCTCACGAGAGAGTGACCCAAACAAACCACTAGGTTAAAAGAACAAAACAAAACGGAAATGGTTTTCATTTGGGGAGCTTTGACATTAATGTAATAATATATTTTCCCTCCCCGCTTTTCAAAATGATTTTACCCTCAGGGAAAACAAATTAAGGGAACAATGCAATGGCCCCTAGACATTGTCTGAGGGGTTACAGGATAGTTTGGATCCCCAGGTCCAAGGTCGGAGACAGCGCTCCAACCTCGGAACTGGGAATCGGAGCTCCGATCCCGCTCCCCTGCCCCATCACAGCCAGCATGGAAAGAACTCTGCTGGCTGCTGTCCGTGGTTGGGAAAGCGACCATGGAGAGGGGTCAAAGGGGTCGGTCTGGGGGTCAGGGAGGGGAGAAGTGGCCAGGATATGAGGAGGTATCCTGACGGTGCTCCAGCCTCCTTCCCTCTCCCTCTGAAGCAGTGTTGCTCGATGGGCGAAAATGGCCATCTACTGAAGACGCAGAGCAGGAGGAGTGGAGAGCTGAAGATCGCCTCTGCTGCTCCTCCTGCTCTGCACTGGATGCCCAAAAGCCTCTGAGTTCGGAGGCTTACGGGCATCTCTGTAGGGTTGCACCCTAAGTGAAAAGCATAGATAGCCACTGGTTATTAATCAGAGAAAATGCTAATAATATCGGGATAGGATCCAGCCAAAATTAAGCAGTTTTTAAGTCCTATTGATTTAAACCAGGGGTGGGCAACCTGCAGCCCTTGGCCTAATTTCAAAAACCCTCTGCATGTAATCAATTCAGACCTCTGACAAGGGCGAGCTGTCCCTTCTCTGATTGGGGAGCCTGCTGGGTGGGAAAGAAGAGGGGGGGGAACGAGAAAGGGAGTGGCAGAAAGGGAGTGGAAAGGAGGTAGCAAAAAGAGAAAGAGAAAAGGGTGACCCACCCACTTCTGGCTCTGGTCTTGCCCAATGTTGGGTTTGGCTCCACACACCGCCAACATGCGGCCCCTGACACCTTACCCATCAGAGAATGCAGCCCTCCACAGAACAAAGGCTGCCCACCCCTGGTTCAAATTGAAGATATTTAACCGTCCCATGGAAAACAATAAGACTTAAGAGTGGTTATCTTTGGCTGAATCAAGGCCAAACTGGATATGAGAGATCCATGACTGGATCTCCTGACCCGACACCTTTCTATTTTCCTAAAAAACTGCAAGGGGAAGGAGGACTGGATTATGGGTGTGGTGCTGTGGGAGGAAGGGGCGGGGCTAACCCTTTCCCTCTGTGCCCATTTTCCCAATGGAAATCACCCTCCAAGCCGTTATTAGCTAGCTATAGTGTGAGCAAATGGCAGGGACTTGTATTGGTTTGAATCCGGACTAAGTTAGTCACAGTTAGTTTCCACTGAAAGCAATGGGACTTACGTTAGTCAGTTAGGGCACAACCCTATCAGCATGTTTATGCATGTTGGGAGTCGTAGGACTTTTTTTTCTGCTAAACATGCATAGGATTGTGCCCTTAGTCACTTGATGACTTCAGTTACTTGTCAGAGTTTCACACTGATTGCAATGGGACCTATAAGTGCAACTAACAGTCCAACTTTCCCCTTGTGCAGCAAAGAGGAACTTCAGAGAGAGAAGGGGGGGTTGACCAGGGCACGAAGGGAAAAGGTAATCGCCCATTCTGCAGCGCCACCACAGCCCTGATCCAGTTCATGGATATCCACAGCTGTCTTTCAGCAAAGAAGTCAACATTGCAAAATCAGTACACAGGAAGCCGCCTGATACGGACTCAGACCATTGGCCTGTGTAGTTCAGTATTGTTTGCACTGACTGGCAGCGGCTCTCCGGGGTTCCAGGCTGGAGTCTTTCCCAGCCCAAGCTGGAGATACCAGAGATCGAACCTGGGACCGTTTGCATGCAAAGCAAACAGAGAATGCAGCCCTCCACAGAACAACGGCTGCCCACCCCTGGTTCAAATTGAAGATATTTAACCGTCCCATGGAAAACAATAAGACTTAAGAGTGGTTATCTTTGGCTGAATCAAGGCCAAACTGGATATGATAGATCCATGACTGGATCTCCTGACCCGACATCTTTCTATTTTCCAGGGATGGGGACTTGGACTCGAGGACTCGACTCGTGAGTCGGACTGAGTCCCCCCTCTGACTCGACTCGGACTCGAGTCCCAATATTTTTAATGGGACTCGAGACTTGACTCGGGACTCGAGACCAAGGACTCTTCAACATCCCTGGGCTGTGCCAGAAGGAGTGGAGAGGAGCGTGATTGCCAGCAAAGAGCGCATGGAAGCGAGGTGCAGCCGCTGCTCAGCCACTATGGGCGGCGACCAGGAGTGCAGCCCCAACAGTGTGTCAAAATTTATTTGATTGATGTGTTGCGTACTTGGGAGAGGCAGAAGAAGGACCTGAGATTACTCTGTGTGGCTGCTCTGAGTGTGTTTCTGGTTCCAGCAAGTTCATCACCAGTGGAGCAGGTGTTCAGTGAGGGTGGAATTGTGATGAGATCTCACCGTTTCAGAATGGGGGCCAAACATTTAGAAAAAATCATGTTCCTCAAATGCAACATGGATAAGTTTTAGGAAGTACAGCAAGTTTATTTTTTAAAATCATTTTTCTAAAATGCAACCTTTCAGCCATTTTGGGTTTGGCTGCCTCTGCCTGCCTGTCTGGGGTTCCCAGCCTTCTCTGCCTGCCTGGTCTCTTCTTAACCAGTTCAACAGTTGAATTGTCCAAGACAAAGGCCTCTGCCTGCCTGCTTTGGGGTTCCCTGCCTCCTCCGCCTGCCTGGTTATTTTGGGTTTTTCTGCCTGGTCTGTTCTTGCCAAAATCAGTTGCAGAGTTTTGAAATAAAAAGGCACACTTGTGCCTATTTTAAACCACACATCTGAAGTAGCCTTATTTTGTTGGGAAAACCCCCCATTGATTTTAATAGGGACTCGTGGAGTCAGCTTTGGGAGTGACTCGTGACTCACCATTTTGGACCAAGGACTCGGACTCGGACTCGAGACTCGGGTCCAAAGACTCGTGACTCGACTCGTGACTCGAGACCAAGGACTCTTCAACATCCCTGCTATTTTCCTAAAAAACTGCAAGGGGAAGGAGGACTGGATTATGGGTGTGGTGCTGTGGGAGGAAGGGGCGGGGCTAACCCTTTCCCTCTGTGCCCATTTTCCCAATGGAAATCACCCTCCAAGACGTTATTAGCTAGCTATAGTGTGAGCAAATGGCAGGGACTTGTATTGGTTTGAATCCGGACTAAGTTAGTCACAGTTAGTTTCCACTGAAAGCAATGGGACGGTACAGAGGACACTCCTGTATTTGAAGGGCTGTCAGGGGACATCCTGAAACTGAAGGGTTGTCCAGTCCATATCCAGTTTAAAGATAAAGAACCATGCACATATTTTGTACCATGTGCAAAATATGTGCAAAGCATGTGGTCTACCAATCTATGGCCCTAGATGATTGGATCATGGCTCTCTCCCATGTCATGTCTGGTTTGGCACTGAGAGAGCAGGTGCACTGCAGAGAAATGATCACAGAGCAAACAACTCCTGATGATCCACACTTCCAAAGCAACATCCCCCCACCCTCCGAAATGTAAGTTAAAAGGCGCATTCCAAGCTAAGGCATCTTCCGCAGGGGTTGAGGGATATCAAGGAGGGTGAAAAAGGGAATGTTAATCTCCATGACACTTCAGCTGCTTGGAAAGTAGCCTGGTCTGATTTGTGGAGTCCCCCCAAAAAAACATTTGTTTCTTGTAGCTACTATTTAGCTTATATTAGGTTTGAAAAGCATTTTTATGCAGCTTTTTCCAGTCTAAGTTGAAAGGAGACCATTTTGTCTCCTTTCAGCTCAGACCCAAATAGCTTTCATCTCCATGCTGGAGAGCTGTATTAAAAAATGGTGGGTGTACTTTTCTAGTTTAAGCCAAGCACTATATGGGAGGCAACGCTCCATTGCCCTTCCCAGGTCATTAGATACCAGGGTGGGCCAGTCCAGATTTTTGGACATGGATCAGGCAGAAAGTACTTTTTCATTGATCGTGTTCAGACAGAAGGCCAGCCTCCCAGTATCATAGCAAGGTGTAGCAAATCCAGATGCGACACACTTCCTACCAGTCACGCAATTTAGATTAAGTTTCTAAAGTCTTGTGAGAAGGCTCAAGTCCTATTCACATGATTAATAAAGTGTGTGGTTGAAAGACGCATGGAGGGGGAGTGCTCCAGCCCCACCCCTCTCCTTCGTCACTCTTGTTGCGCTGAATGCGTGGAGGGCGATTGTCTGAAGAGGAGAGCCTCCTCTATCCGTGGGGGCTCTCCACATCATCCAGAAGCAGCAACAAGAGTGATGAAGGAGGGGGGGGGCAGGGCTAGCACACTCCCCTTCCTCATGTGTTTAAACAACATGCTTTATCAAACACCTGAATAAGGCTTTTGTGAAAGCAGTGTTGCTTTCTTGGGATCCGTGGGGCATTCACAAAGGATGTATGAGAATTTTGTTTCTGTTCACAAATCATGCGAGCATGTCCCATTCGCAATTGGGAATGCAAACGTGAGCAGGAGCGTTTTTTTGTGTATGAAACGTTTGGAAATTCCCAAATTTGTGATTGTGGCTGAAAAAAATCTGTATTTTTTTCTTAAAGGTGCACTTGGAAATATGCTTTAGTCAATGGGATGTGTGTGCGCGCACACTTTCCCCATTTGAATGAGCCCAAAAACAGGTTGAAAACAAAAATGAGAGTGAGCCAAATTGTGCTTCAAAATACTTTTTGGAAAATTTAGGTGAGCCTAATCAATGTTGGTTCTCCCATCCCTGCTTTGCATTCATACCATTCATGCAGCTTGATGACTACAAAACCTATGGTGCAGCGTGAAATGCACCTAAGCTAAATGAGAGAAATGGCTAATGTATAAAGAATGGGCATGGACCACTTCCAAAAGAGGAGATAATATTTCCCAGGAAAACCATTTGTCTAGCACTTCCAGGTTGTAGCAATCCAGGATGCTCCAGGGGCAGTAAAAAGAGTGAATCCCTGGAATCACTGCTTTGCTAAGTGGTGCTTTAGACCACATGCAGCCAGACCAATGTTGATCAGGAATTAGATCTACATGGGAAATATGAACTTTGATTCAACCATTTTGGAGCAGACCTTTGAGAAACTTAAGATATTAAGTTGAATGAACTGACAGCAAAACAAATTGTGGTTTTGGAAGGGATCAAAGAGATCATATCCATTCACCACAGGCAGTCCTTCTCCAATTGCTTTGACAGAGATAAGGATTATTGCAAACTCAGTAAAAAGAAGATATCTCTACCCCCTCCATCTTTACCCAGGACACTTTCATAGCACAAATCCAACACTTAAAAATAAGACATTGGAAAGAGGAATGTATTGGATAATCCTTCCTGCTTTTTTATCCCAGTGAAATAGCATTTGTTAAGAAGAACACAATAGCCTTTGAACTGACCTTTGTTACAAGTAAAAATGACTGGATCTGTTTTTTGCGGGGTTCTTTTTCTGTACTTTTTCTGTACTGTTCTTTTTTTGCTGCCATAGTTTACAGACATCACAGAAAGTGAAACAATAGTTTGGGTAAGGATAGAGTCAAGTAAAAGATGGAGTCACAATTTTGTAGTCTGATGCAAAGGAAGGAACACTTTCTGTACCTTTAATAGTTTTGTAGAACAGGGGCAATTAGTGGGTGCTAAGGTGGCCGTGTGTCCTACGGTACAGAGGACACTCCTGTATTTGAAGGGCTGTCAGGGGACATCCTGAAACTGAAGGGTTGTCCAGTCCATATCCAGTTTAAAGATAAAGAACCATGAGGAGGGAGATCAGGGGCCTTGAAGAGGCTCATCAACAGTCAGCACCTGGGCAGCAGTCTGAGCAGACACACAGGTCACGTAGTCACGCCAGTGAGATGTATTGTATTTCTATTTAAATTACAGGCATGCCTTGGATTGAGAGCATAATTCGTTCCGGAAACGTGTTTGTAATCCAAAACACTCTTATATCAAAACAAAATCCCCCCAAAAAAATTTGTACAGAGATTTTTAATTTAAGCCATACTACAGTACTTGCATTGCAAGACATCGCTTGTATATCAAGTAAAAAATAAAATAAAAATTAAATAAATATTTAAAAATTTGCTTGTCTTGCAAAACGCTCTCAAACCAAGTTACTTGCAATCCAAGGTATTACTGTACAGTAATTCTTTTTACACTTGCATCTATAAATATAAAAGAGCATATGGAATTTTTATGCAAATCTGTCTCCTCTCTTTTGGTGACACATTTCCACTTTCAGGGTGACTTGTCAGTGGTAGGGTGGCCATGTGTCCTCTTTTACAGAAGGCAGTCTTCTATTTTCCAGAGGACTGTCCTCTGTTTTGGAGGCATCCACTATTTACATGGCTGTCCAGTTCAAGTCTACACGGCTTGGGACCACAGTACTTGATGGAACGCCTCTCCCAACCACAATCTACCTGGACAATATGTTCAACATCTGGGGCCTTCCTCCGACTGCCATCTCTGAGGGAGGCTCAGAGGGTGACAACAAGTGGGAGGGCCTTTTCTGTGGTAGCCCCCCCCACCAACTGTGGAACAAGCTCCCCCCTGAGGCCTACCTGGCACCAACCCTACTATCTTTTCAGCGCCAGGTTAAGATTGCCATCTATGCTGAGGCATTTAACAACTTTAAATAGTACGCGGTAGGGTGGTTAACTCTTTTAGCGGTCATGTTCTATTAACTCGTTTTTAGTTATTTATGACATTTTAAAAATTGGTTTTAAATTTTTATAATGTTTTTACTGCACATATTTTAGATTGTACTCTATTGTACTATTGGGCGGTATAGAAAATAAATAAATAAATAAATTAAGTCCAGTATGAAGAGAAAGAACGATGAGAAGGAATAGCTGGGCCTTGAAGTTGGCCGTCAGCAGCACCTGGACAACAGACTGCGCAAGGCACACAGGTCATCTGGTCACAGCCTTCTACACTATGCTGAAATATGCTGCATTTCTATTTAAATTATAATACTTATTTCTAAACTTGCATCTACACACACACACACACACAAATATGTGTATACAAATAAGTGTCCTCTTTTGCCTTCTTTTTTGGTGATCCACAATTGGCCGCCCTAGTAAGTGGCCATCTTCGAAGATGCAACTTTTCTCTCACCCCTAATGTAGCCAGGCTTGTTGCGCACCTTTGGGTTGTATCCAATGTTAAGCCTACTTAGAGCAGACCCAGTGAAATGAATGGGACTTAAGTTAGACTAACATTGCATACAACCCTTTTAGGTCCTCCACCAACAATTTAGTAAAGGTACACTGGGGAGGGGCAGTGTGAAACAGTAACAATCTCAGTTCATAAGGCACAATGTAGCCCAAAGTTAAGCACTTTTGTCCCATTGAGATTTCAATAAGAAAGTGAAGCCAGTGCCAGTGCAGCAATGCAGAGGTTTTGTTCCCTTGCTGTCTGGGAGAATGCAGGCTGATCCAAGCTGACAGTGTGCTTTGCCTTCTATTTTTCAGAGTTCTGAAATTAAATGAGTATTAACTTAATACCGGCTGGCTGCATTGCACTGATCTATGACAGATTATGAGTGGATGTTAAATAAACCTTGCTCCAGGCTCTGGGTAATATTGTGTAGAAATTCTCTTTTTCAACACTCTTTATCTTGAATCATGTAATCTGTTTCATGAAGGCAGCTTATTCCGTGGTGATAGCTCATTCACATGCATGAAATGTCCTAATTTAAGATGCCCAGGTCAGGCTATCCCAGCTGATTACTATAATGTACTTTTTCACTACCTTGATTAAATTGCCTCCACTCTCATGGCCTAATCCCCAGAACTCTGTTGGCACAAACACATTGCACTTGAACTGACTGAACATTTCAAGGCCTGAGGCCTTATAGTGTGATCTTCTTGAATACTATTTTCCATTCAACAGGTGCTATATTTAGGGTGCAATCTAATGAGGATGCCTGTGACCCTACACATTTGGAAGATTATGGAGGGTGGGAGGAGCACGGAGGCGAATGCCGATTTCAGCCATTTAGCTGAGGCACCTCGGAGCGGGTGGGGAGGAGGCTGAGGCACTGCCAGGATATGTCATATCTTGGTGGCGGCAATCTCCTCCCCTCCCTGCCCCCTAGAACTCCCCCTAAACCCTAGCTGCATGGGCGCAGAGGGTGCTCCAAACACGGAGTCCGAGCTCCAATGTCAGAGCTGTCTTCTGACCTCAGAGCTGGGACTCCAACAAAAAAAATCCCATGACCTTCTAGACCAGTGTTCTCCATGGCTGGGGCATGCTGGGAGTTGTAGGCCGAAAACATCTGGGGACCCAAGGTTGGAGAACACTGGTCTAGATGCGGTCTAGGAGCCATAGGATCACTCTGCTCATTTAGATTATAAGTAAAACATTCTGAATTGACTTTTTAGTAATAGTCTTACTGAAGATACACACACACACACACACACACACACAATATTTTACAACCCACCCCCAGGAGAATACCAAACTGATTCAAACTAGGGCAGAAAGTGGAAAATAGGTAGGATTCTTGTGGTGGTTGATAATTGAGTTAGGAGTAGTACGGATGGGAGGATTTGGGGGAGAAGGAGCACAGGAATGGCTTCTTGTGTCCACTGATGTTGTGGTAGTGTTTTTGTTCTGTAGTTGCCACCCCTGCGATGGAGGGCAATGGAAATGTATGAGGAGGGGGCCGGGGCTAGCACACTCCCTCTTATCGCGTGTTTAGTCTAACCAGTTTAGGAACGCCTGAATAGGACTTCTGCATGCACCAATTCTGACATTATTTGTGGAAATTGTCCAAGTTAAGCTGGAAAGCAGGTGGAGCAGAACGTGGCATAGAATAAATCCACGAAACGATACGAAGGTTATTAAAAAAAAAACAACCCTTCATAAATTCAGCGAAAGCATGAGAGGATATTGAGAACATGCTTGCTGCCCACACACCTCCTGTGCCAGCGTGCGGCCGTGCCCCCTTGGTGGCCACATGGCCAGTGTTAATGAGAAGGGGGCCCTACCAGGCTGCTGTTTCTCAACCAATGGAAGTCATAGTTGTTGGGACATGTAACACAACAACAGCTGTGCCACAAGTGTTTTCATTTGGAAAGGTACAGGGTGGCTAGAATAACAAGCTTATTTAGACTAGAACTGTTATTCTCTTTCTCATGGGAAAAGTGGGCTGGACAGAAATATGAACTGATCACATGGTTTGTACTTTCTGATGACGTGTTATGATTGTTAAGTTTCGTTTCCTGTAACTACAGCGATGCTGGAAAGGCTGTAACCCGAGACGCTTGGAATGTACTGCGCGCAGGGGAGACAGTGTATCTCTGTGGAGACAGAGACAGAAGCTGCTCTTTCCAACTAACGCTCTGCTGGATCCACGTAGGCAGACGGGCCTACAGAGTGGATTATGAATCATATGGCTGGAGTAATTTTTACAGCCATAACAAGGTTATGCGCCCAGGAATATCGGATTATAAAAATGACCTCTTGGACTGTTGCCGGAGATCGAATGGAAGGACAGTTCGAGGCAAGGTCGAGGGTCTGAGCCAGCGGCGGCGGCTTATTTATCCGGCTGCTGTGCGTCAACGCTTCAACTACTCGGAGAAGCAGTGATTGATGGCAGAGAAAGCCATTAAAGCGGAAGAACCATCTCCTGGACCTTCTTCAGCTGGTAAGCAAAAGGGAGAAGAGGGAGGTGGATCACCGGAGGGCTCTGGAAGTGAAGCCGGGAATTCTGGAGGGGAAGAAGATATCCCTGTTGTCAGAATGGCTGCACAGGCCCTGAACCCACAGATAGTTGAAAAATTATCTGGCACGAATTACGTGATCTGGAGCTTCCAGATGCAGCATTATTTAACTCATGCGGGGCTCTGGAATGTTGTAACACATTCTGTTATCCGGTCTGGATTCCTCATATGACACAATTGTGACATTGATTGAGGGTCAACCAGAACAGAATTTGACCATGGAATATGTGTCAGGAAAGCTTCTCGCCGAATGGGAGAAAAGAAACAGCAGGCATGCACGTAGATCAGCAAGCAGCGCGGCTGACTCAGGCAATGCTGCGACAAGCGGCAAGCTGGTGGGGGTTACCCAAGCAACTGCTTTGAAAATCAGGAAATGCTTCAATTGCAGATCTACTTCACACCTTAAAAAAGACTGTAATTTTAAGGGCAAGAAAAAAAAGAAAAAGGAAGTTACCAGTGCACCTGAGGATACAATTAAAATGGGCAAAAGTTTGATTGCTCGGGTGGGGTTTTCCAACCAGGACATGTGGGTACTTGACAGTGGAGCTTCTCACCACATGGCAAATTCCAGAGACTTGTTTCAATCTCTGGATGATGGATTTACAAATCAATTTGTGGAGCTAGCTGATGGAAAAAGAATCCAGGTGACAGCTACAGGAACAATTGACTTTGCTTCTTTGGGTCAACAGAAAGCACTGCTTGTTCAAGAACTGGATACAAACCTGATAAGTATATCACAATTGGCTAATGATGGATATGAAATAAGTTTTTCTAACAGCAACTGTGTAATTTCACATGAAGGGGTGATCTGTGCAAAAGGTAATTTGCAGAATTCTCTGTATGTTATAAATCCGTTTGTAACACATGATGAGAAGGCAAAGTATGCGAATTTGAAACCACATGACAATTGTTTACATATTTTCCACAAACGTTTTACACATGCCAACTACAGAAGCATAGAAAAAATGCCAGGTCTGTGTGAGGGTGTAACAATGAAACCATGTTCAAAATATGTGGAATGTGAAGTATGTAGTACTGCAAAGTCACACAGGTCTAACATTCAGAAACACAGTGATAGAGTGAGCACAAGAATCTTTGAGCTGGTACACTCTGATGTTGCTGGTCCATTTGAAACTAGCTATGGGGGGAACAAATATTTTCTAACCCTAATTGATGACTATTCTCGATTTGGATTCGTATATCTGCTGCAAAATAAATCTCAGGTTCAAGAGAGATTTGAATCATTTGTTAAATGGGCTGGGAACAGATATAAACAATATCCAATAGGAGAATTACTCACGGATGGTGGGGGAGAGTACATGAGTACAAAGTTCAAGAAATTTTTGGAAAGTGAGGGTATAGGGCACAAAGTCACAGCCCCATACTCCCCATTTCAAAATGGCGTTGCTGAAAGACGTAACAGAACACTCCAGGACATGATGAGGGCCCAATTGACTGAGTCAAAGGTGGGAAACCGTTTCTGGGGGGATGCATTGTCAAATGCTAACTATCTGCTGAACAGGTTACCAAATTCCACAATTGGAAAAACTCCATATGAAATGTTTCATGGGAGGAAACCAAAGGAAGCACACGTGCGCATTTTTGGGTGTAAATGTTTTGTTCATATACAGGCTCAAAATAGGACAAAGCTATCTGCAAGAAGCTTTGAATGTTTTCTGCTGGGGTATGATGCACAAACGAAAGGGTACAGGTTGTGGTCACCACATCACAACAGGGTAATTCTGAGCAGGGATGTGATTTTTCACGAGCAAACAGATGATCAGAAACAGCTGGTGGAATTGCCAATGCATGCAATGTCTGAAACACAGCAGGATGCTTCTGAGGCTGAACAGGCCACTGGGCAGATATCTGGGGAACAGGAGGGAGGTGAACAATCTCTGAGGCGTTCAACCCGAGAACGCAAAACACCTGTTAGATATCAGGATGAATTCCAAAGTGGGAAAACTGTTGTACATAAAGCTCTCAAAATAGCTTTAGAACCACAAAGTTTTGAGGAAATTCAAAGCTTGGAACCAAAAGTGAAAAATGATTGGTTTGAGGCCATGCAGGAAGAAATCAATGCAATGCATGACAACAACACATGGAGTCTAGTATCTTTGCCTGTGGGGCGCAAGGCCATCACCTGTAAATGGGTGTATAAGGTGAAGACAAATCACCAGGGGCAGGTAGAGAGGTACCGGGCAAGACTCGTTGCCAGGGGGTTTGGGCAAAAGCATGGGGTAGATTTTGATTCCGTGTTTGCACCAACAACAAGGTATGCAACTGTCAGACTATTGTTGAAATTGGCAGCACAAAGAAAAATGATGGCATTTCATTTTGATGTAAAAACAGCTTTTTTATATGGGGAATTACAAGAGGAACTCTACATGGTGCAACCACAAGGTTTTGTAGAAGATCCCAGTCTTGTATGTCGTCTGAACAAGTCCATATATGGGTTGAAACAGGCAGCTCGATGCTGGAACCAAAAGCTGGACACAGTTTTGATTAGTTTGGGGTTTAAACAAAGCAAAGCTGATCATTGTCTGTATACAAATTACACAGAACAGGGAAACTGGGTGTATTTGTTAATTTTTGTTGATGACATCTTACTGGTAACACAAACAGTGAGTCAAAAGGAAAAAGTTGCAAAAGAATTGCAAGCACACTTTGAACTGAAAGATCTGGGTTTGGTACAACACTATCTTGGAATGCAATTGTCTCAAGATGAGGAAGGTTCTTTCATAGTTGAACAAAGTGGAAAAATTCAGAAATTGCTGGAAATTCATGGATTGGAGAATTGTAACCCAGTTACCACTCCAATGACTCTTGAATATCAGAAACACACAGATAACACTGCATTTGATGATATTGGCAAATATCAGAGTGTTATTGGAAGTCTGCTATACTTCGCAAATGTGAGTAGGCCAGACATCAGCAATGCTGTAATCATACTTAGCAGGGAAACACAAAATCCTTCTAACTATGATTGGCTAGCTGTCAAACGAGTGTTAAGGTATTTAAAAGGTACCATGAATTGCAAACTGAAATTGTCAACACACACAAATGGAGGTTTTTGTGTGTACACTGATGCTGATTGGGGATCTGCAACAGATAGAAAGTCCACAAGTGGGACAGTTTTAATGTATGAAAACAGTCTTATTGACTGGTACACACGAAAACAAACTTGTGTGGCGATTTCTAGCGCAGAATCTGAGTTCATCAGTTTATCTCAAACATGTAATGAGATAGAATGGTTCAAACAATTGTTTGCTGATATGCACATACCAGTAGACAAGGCTGTTACAATTTTTGAGGACAACCAAGCTTGCATCAGCATGGCTCAAAATGAAAAATGTAGGCCAAGAACCAAACACAATGATGTTCGTTACTCTCATGTAAAGGACTGTGTGCAAAAAGGGTGGATAACACTCAAGTACTGTGCATCAGGGGATATGGTGGCAGATCTTTTCACAAAACCATTGCCTGAAGTAAGACACAGGAAACTAATGAAGGCACTAGGCCTCATTGAGTAAATGTAAACAACATGTATCACCGGCTGTGCGGGGATGTTGGGACATGTAACACAACAACAGCTGTGCCACAAGTGTTTTCATTTGGAAAGGTACAGGGTGGCTAGAATAACAAGCTTATTTAGACTAGAACTGTTATTCTCTTTCTCATGGGAAAAGTGGGCTGGACAGAAATATGAACTGATCACATGGTTTGTACTTTCTGATGACGTGTTATGATTGTTAAGTTTCGTTTCCTGTAACTTGAGAGAAAGGGATTGCTTTCTGTATGCATTCTGTTTCCTGTCTTCTCTCTGACTAGTTGCAATCATGTAATGATGTGTGCTTGCCAGGACTGGCTATGCACTGGATTATGCTATGCAATGTAGTTTGTATTAACTCTGATATAGGTGAATAAACAGATAGAAAGAAGTCCTGAGTAATGGATTCTATTGGAGTTGAATTCCTAACTACAGCGATGCCTGGAAAGGCTGTAACCCGAGACGCTTGGAATGTACTGCGCGCAGGGGAGACAGTGTATCTCTGTGGAGACAGAGACAGAAGCTGCTCTTTCCAACTAACGCTCTGCTGGATCCACGTAGGCAGACGGGCCTACAGAGTGGATTATGAATCATATGGCTGGAGTAATTTTTACAGCCATAACAATAGTTACGTATGCATGTATGTATGTAAATACGGTAACTCAGTACAGCTAGTTCACAAATCAAATCATAAAAAATAAAAGTGAAAAATATAATTAACTAGAACTGCAGCATAAAAACAATACACTTCAATACAAATGGATAACTTCACTTCAATACAAATGGATAAAGAGAGGCAGTGTGGCGTAGTGGTGAGAGTGTTGGACTGAGACTCGGGAGATCCAGGTTCTAGTCCCCGCTCAGCCATGAAGCTCACTGGGGGTAACTTTGGGCCAGTCACTGGCTCTCAGCCTAACCTAATTCACAGGGTTGTTGTGAGGATAAAATGGAGAGGAGGAGGAGGATTATGTAAGCCGCCTTGGGTTCCTTGCAGGAAAAAAGGCGGGATATAAATATAATAAATAAATAAATAAATAACAAAGGGGCTGCCTTACAAGGTATTCCTGATACAAATTTTATGCAGCTCTGCCACATTGGAATGCCACAGCATGGAAGTGGAGGCTCCCACACGATTTTGAATGCTGATTTTCCCAGCGTTCTGAATTTTTGGAAAAGCCGCCATGGATAGAGGAGGCTCTCCTCTTCAGAAAGTTGCCCTCCATGAGTAGAGGGTGAAGGAAACACACGAGGAGGGAGACAGGGCTCCCTCTCCTCGTGTGGTTAGTCTGACCAGTTTAGGAATGCCAGAATAGGGCTACATTGTGCTATAGCTTTCAGTTTGTGTTGTCGTTTTCCCTTACAGGTTTCTAATGTGCACCAACTGGCATACATACTGATTAAATCAGAGCAGAAAAAGGAACCTTGAAGTGGTCACACAATCACACCAGGATTCCTTTTTGCGCAATGATTTCTTTCAATGTACATAATGCACATGGGTTTATCAGTAACCTATAAGAAGATGCAAACTGAAAACGTTAGTGAACTGCACCCAAGTGTATTCTAGAAATAAAAAACAGAAGCTGGATCTCTGACACACATTGGTGCCAGTCCACTATGGGGAAATAAAAGATAATTTGGAACCCCAAAATCCAGGGAGAAATTTGGATGGGGAGAATGTCATAAGCATCCCTAGCTGTGCCTCTCTTTAATTAGGGATGCAACTCTAAAGTGTGATAGAGAAACACCTGGCAAGTGGCAAACCACCTGCCCCTTAGTCATGCAAAGCCTGTTGTTGTCAAGGCAACTGCTCCCTTAAATTTCTTAGCAAGAGAACCAACCAAACAAAGAAACTCTACAGGTATTTTTGCCAGCTGGTCGCCTCCCACAGACTGCTATTCCGCACAGGTAGCAACAATAAGCTAGATTCCTTCTGTGAAGATCAAAAACTAGATGTACATCACTGAATCCCATCTTCCAAACAGGTCCACGAATATTACTAGTCCACAAACTTGTTTAGTACCTCAGCTGCCCATGCTGAGCCACACTCTGTAATTTACGGTATTTGTGGACTAACAGAAAACAACAACTCTGGTCACATTTCCTCACCTGATTACCTGGAGGCAATTCTTACCACTGGTGACCAAGGGAGTGGTTATTTAATTGCAGGCTTAATACACAGAACCATTTTTTCAAATGACAGCTGTGATAACTAGAATCAATTCATAAGACCAAATTTCCCACTGATTTTCTTGTAGTTGTTGTAATCACTGCATGACGATCCACAGAGAGCCATAATTCAATGGAAGACCACATGTTTTATATACAGAAGGTCTCAGGTTTAATCCCTGGCTTCCTTAGAGCACAACCCTGTTCATGTCTACTCAAAGGTAAGTGCCACTGAGTTTAGTGAGACTTACTCCCAGAAAGTGGGCATACGGTTGCACTGTTAGTGTGCGAGTGTGTGTGTTTTAAAGGATGCTAGGTATCAGGGCTGGGGAAAGGCCTCTCTGTGCCTGAGAACTTGGAAAGATGCTGCTGGTTGGAATATACAGTATTGGACCACTAGATGGATCAATGGTCTGACTGGGTATGAGGCAGTTTTGTATATTCATAGAGTGGGTTCAATATGCCACAGATTGGCAGAAGGTAAATTGGGATCTACTGGTAGATTTCCGGGTAATTTGCAGATCATAAGAGCCAGTGTGGCGTAGTGGTGAGATTGTTGGGCTGGGACTCGGGAGATCCGGGTTCTAGTCCCCGCTCGGCCATGAAACTCACTGGGTGACTTTGGGCCAGTCACTGACTCTCAGCCTAACCTACCTCACAGGGTTGTTGTGAGGGTAAAATGGAGAGGAGGAGGAGGATTATGTAAGCAGCCTTGGGTTCCTTGGAGGAAAAAAGGTGGGGTATAAATATAATAAATAAATAAATTTCTTGATTCCCAATTGTCTAACAACAGCAACAACTAAAAAGCTCCTGTCGCCCCCCTCCCCCAATTAGGTTATTAAAAAAGAATGCTGGGGGGGGGGAATCAGGAATGGATCTGTGCATGCAATGACTTTTGAATCCAGTTCTGGCACTGATCTCAAATTCCTGAGCTGAGCATGTGCTCAGAGGCTCCCCATTCCTCAATTCTTGGCATAGGTCCACCCAGCTGAGCCACTATGTTGCACCTGGCTCCAGTTGCTGGGCATCCAGCATAAATAAGGGTGCAATTCTATTCAGTTTTAGACAGAAAACAGTCCTACAACTCCCAGCATGGCTGGCTGGAGTATGTTGGGAATTGTAGGACTTTCTTCTGGTAGTAGCAAGATTTGCACATGGTAAGTATTCCAATATAGGGCTGAATATTCATAGAATCATAGAGTTGGAAGGGGCCATTTAGGCCATTGACTCCAACTCCCTGGTCAGTGCAGGAATCCAGTTTAAAGCATCCCTGACAGTTGGCTGTCCAGTCTATAACCTATTAAGTAGGTTATTTATGACTCCATCCTTTTTGAGTCCTATGGGCAAAGTCTGCCCATGAAAACCACCCTCCATAAGCCCAGTTCTTTGCTGATTTTTATACATTTTGCTTTGGGGTTTTTTAGTGGAGGAATATGTTGTTGTTTTTACTTAGATGTTAATTACTTTTACACTGCCAAGGGATAATACAAAAAGGAGCACATTCTGATAAATGTCTTCCTGGAGAAAATGCAACTGTTTTTTGTTGTTGCTATATAAACTGTGAGAAAGATTGGTTTGGTTATAGATGCACAAAAGAAAAAATAAATCAAGAGGCTATGTTTTACTTTCAAGGCAATCTGCAGAAAAGATGTGGTTATTGTTGAAAGCTGAATTTGGTGCTCCAATATTGTTCTTTTCTCTTTGCTTTCTCTGGACAAGTCTGCTTTGCTTTATTGATTTCTTGTTTGCTATTATATAGAACTTGTACCTCAAGATTATGGTAAAAATAGATGTCCAGAAACAGCAACCATAACTCAAAACTTAACCCTCTTCCCACAAAAAGTAGAAACAAGTGAGATTAAGAGCAGAATCACATAGAAAAGTTCTTTCTGGGCTACACCACTGAAGGCTGTATGTGTGCACACATGTGTATGGCCGGGGGGAAATTGAAAATATGGATGCTCTCTCCCACATAAACACCCTATTCATGGGGAAACAAATGGGTCAGGCATCACAGATGACTTAAAACTGTAGCTGCCATGGGCTGAAATGGTTGTGTGGGCCTTAGCTTATCCTACATAATGGGCTAGTATCCAAATCTTTAGAAAGCTGGTGCATGCATTGCTTTCTCTACTAGAGCACCTTTAGGCTAAGAAAGCAGAGGGACTAGAATCCCAAGCATAGCAAAAAGGCAGAGTAAAGAAGAGTTCCACCTGGCTCCTCAAAATGGAGCTAACATCAATTTCCTACTAATGGCTCTATTTCAGCATTTTTCAGACTTCAAGGAATTCTTTCCTCATTGATGTCTACTGGATGTTGCAGTGGATTATGGGGAGAGTTCAAGGGCACACATCCAGTTCACACCAGGCCTGTTCTGTTGCTCCACATGAACTGAGAGTTCATCCAAGGTAATACTCAACTATCCACCATGGTTGTATAGTTTAGGCAGGGCCGGATTAACATAGGGGTGATTGGAGCGGCCGCTCCAGGCCCATAACAGACAATAGGCCCACAATATAGGGACACGTGGCACGATTTGAGTTAGCTCTGATCGTTATCATTCAGCATAATTAATGATTTTTTCAAGATTAGAAAGGTGTTCTAAGCACATCTGCATTACAGGCTTGAGGCAAGACCTAGCAAGAACTGTTGTTCTCAAATTAGCATTTCGGTAGGTTTTTGCATTTCAATCACTGTTACTACATTTCTTTGAAGCACATGGGGGCTTGCTAGGGTCTGTAATATTCAGATTTAGAAGGGACCTCTCTCTCCAGCCTCGAGCAAAAGATCTTTCTGATTCGCAGCTCAATTGTTCAAATGCTAGTTTAACAAAAAAACAAAAACGAAAACGAAACAAAGCAACAAGAACAACACAATTATTCTTGGTCAAGCAAAGCTTCCTGGCTTTTTGTTGTGGCTGCTTTTTCTTTTTTAATAAATAAATTTGGGGGAAATTGGGGAGACCCTTACTGATGAGCTGCAGGAGTTTTTGAGTTTTGGCACTTTAATGGTAATTAAAATATTTAATTTGTTTTAATATAAAATTGCGTCTTCATTTTATTTATTTCCATAAAAAGGCCCACCAAAATCCTCAGCACCAGGCCCATAATGCTCTTAATCCGGCCCTGAGTTTAGGTGGTGATTAGTAGTAAAGGACAAGATTGTCCACCATTATGGAGCTTCTAATTGAGGAACTACAGGCCTGTGGCTTATGCAGGCTCAGCTTGTCTGAGCGTGGAAAGCTAAGCAGGGTCAAGCCTGGTTATTACTTGGATGGGAGACCCCTCCTCTAGTTTCCTGCACTGAGCAGGGGGTTGGACTCGATAGCCTTGTAGGCTCCTTCCAACTCTATCTTAAGGTGACCATATGTACTGGTTTTACCAGTACAGTACTGGTTTTGGGGACATTGTCCTGGTTAGTCGTGAGATGTAACCAGTACAGTTTAGGACTACAAAATCAAAAATTATTAATTTATCAAAAGATTGAGTACATCAAATCAATCCTTGATAAACCAGCGTAAATCAATTTTATTAATTTATCCTAGTTTTAGTTTTAGTTTACACAACGGTTCTCGTCGTTGGATCTCAGCAATACTCGGCATTCAGCACACGCACTCTCACTATATTGTGGCCGTGGCGACTCTTCGATAATACTCCCGCGCAGTACATACAGCCCGACCGTGGGAACTCGATGATGATGTCATCACACAGAGCCTGCTAAAATCGACCAATTCGGTGTTAGCTTCGGACTATAAAAGGCCCTCCGCAGCACAAGACAGGCACCAGTGATCTGGCATCTTCGGACCGTGACACTGGCCGTCAGAGCTCCACGCTCTCTCGGTTACTCAAGCTTTTCGCTCCGCTGTTTTCATGGTGCACCTCGCTGCTTCACCAGGACTAGGCTGACCATACGTACCGTTTTAAAAGGGACAATCCCATTTTTTTCATATTTCCTGACTGTCCCTTCTTTTTAATATAAATGTCAATTTTGTCCCGTTTTTAGTAAACTATATATAGTTTTAAATTTTTTGTAAAAAACTGAACGCGGCTTGTTTATTTCTCATAAGACTCTCCGCGTTAAGAAACCTCAGGGGGGGGGGGTGAGCCAAGCCCCATGTGGAGCTGCTCCCGTGCTCTCCTTAGCCCTTAGACAGGGTGACTACTGATGTAGTCTAGAGTGCCGTGTGAGCCACGCTGAAGAAAGGGAACTTCACGGCGATGGGCCAGAGCCCGGAGCCGTTGTCGTCTTGCATCCCCCTGCGCAAGCCTGAAGGGGTAGAAATCAGGCAGGGGCACAGCACCCTTCACCCGCAGCTGGAGCCAGCTGCCGAGCGCCAGCAGCACCATCCAGCCAGACAGGCCCTGCATTTCTCTGGTGGGCGCCGAACCCCGGGCAAGCAGGCGAGATGGCGGAGCTGACACATGGGTGGGTGGCAAGAGGCAGCGCGGAGACGGGCCAGGCCGGGCAGCAGCGTGCCAGGTGGGAGCATGAAGACCCAGGCAGGCACCGAAGGGACATAGACCCCCCGCACGCTCTGTGGCAGGACCACGCCGGGACGCGAGACTGGGGTCTGCCGGTGGTGGTGACGGCGGAGACAGCTGAGAGGAGACCCACATGCACACTGAGGCTCTCTGCATGGCAGCGAGGGAGGGGACAGCGGCTCATTCACACAGCTCAGGGCATACATATTCATGCCCTGGTCAGCCAATTAGGACGGGACCTGAAGGAGGCGGGCCGTGGAGGTTAGGGGCGGGCTTAGGAGGATCAGCCTTTTCTTAAAGCGCTAAGAAGACTGGACGGGGAGAGCGAAGCCGTGCAGCTCGCACTAAGGAGGAGGCGCAGTGTGTGGCAGGCGGCCGGACGAGCAGGCGAGCTCAGGGCACATCGGACTGCAGGCAAAGCTAAGACACGCTTGTCGCTAGCACAGCCGTTCTCAACCTCTGGATGTGTCGGACTACAACTCCCAGCATCCCCAACCAGCCAGTTGGCTGGGGATGCTGGCGGTTGTAGTCCCACATATCTGGAGGGCACTAGGTTGGAGAAGGCTGTAGTAAGGAGTTAGTTAGCCCTATTGAAGCCAGTGGGAGTCACTTTCCAGTACAAACCCATATCAGATCCCTCTGCAAGCCACTGAGTGCTCTTTCCTTCTGGATTAATACACTGACTAGGTTCAGACAACATGATAACCCACACTCAGAGCTGAGTAAGGGTTGTCGTTGAACCGTGGGTTGTCGTCTGAACCCAGCTGAGATAAGAAACCATGGTGAACAACCCACAGTTCACAGCCCAATAACAACCATGGGTTCTCTTCGTGGGTTGGTTGTGGTTAAGAAGCCATGGCTTGTTAGTGCAGGTGGGTTCAGACAACACGATAACCCACGTTTCAGCAACAACCCACACTCAACCCATAGTCAACCCCTGAGTGTGGGTTATCATGTTGCCTGAACCCAGTCATTGCAGATAACCATCAGTCCCCACCATGGTCTTTAGGCCATTGTCCCCATGATCCACTCTGGCTGTGTGCAGGCCTAGCTGTGGGGTTACAGAGTGGCAAGGGAAAGGCGCTATGTGTATAGCCAGTGATAACTTCCTCCTTATTAGTACAGTACTACTTAATGGTAGTTCAGTACTAAATTTTGAAGTACAGGCACTCATCATTACAGCCCCAATGACCATACCCCAAGGATAACCCAAAATGCAGGCAGCTGTGTTGATCCATTATAGATAGATACCCCCCAAAGAAAATCAGTCCATAGCAAACTAGCTAATTTATTAGGATCAGCTGAAAAAAGTGCCAGAGCTCTGGGACCCAGTGTTCCCACTCCACTACACCATGGCTTCTTTATCAGAGGGGAGGGAGCCATTGCTCAATGGCAGAGCACCCACCTTGCGTGCAAAAGGTCCTGGGTTTCATCCCTGGTATCTCCAGGTGAGACTGGGAAAGACTCCTGTCCTGTGTAAACCCCTGGAGAGCCACTGCCAGTCAGTGTGTAGGCAACAATGAGCTAGATCAAGTGTGGGGAACCTATGACCCTCCAGATCTTGTTGGACTACTGTGAAGGATTGAGGCCTACCCAGGCTTGAGTTAGGTTGAAGCCTGAAGGCTCAAATATCTCCTGATGGGAGGGAGCATTTGTGACTTCAGGGGTACCACAAGGGCAAGGGCCACCCCCTAACACTGCTACTTGTTGCTCGGTGCCCTTGGTGGGGGGGATTGTTTTTCCCTGTCAAGGGCCTGAACATGTGCCTTGGAGGGGAGTCATGGGCCAAGTGGGGGGTTCTGTGGGGCCCCCAATTAGTGTAGTGATGGGTAGAGGGAGATATGGCATTGGGAGGAGGACTAGCCAGGTAAGGGGAACACAGCCCAGACACTTAATGGCCGTGCCTTGTTCCGATCCTCCTCGCACCTGCAGGTTTGGTGGTTGCCCTGTCAGCCTGCCCTCAGGTCTCCGGATGCTGCTTCTAAATGCCAGATCGGTGCAAAATAAAACCTCCCTCATCCACGATCTAATAGTAGATGAGGCGGCCGATCTGGCATGCATTACCGAGACCTGGGTGGGAGAACAGGGAGGAGTTAGTCTCTCCCAGCTTTGCCCACCGGGGTACTTGGTGCAGCATCAGGGTAGACCTGAGGGCTGGGGAAGGGGCGTTGCCGTGGTCTATAGGAATTCTATCTCTCTCTCCAGGCTCCCTGTCTGTCTGACTACTGGTCTGGAGTGTTTGCACCTTGTGTTGGGCCAGCGGGACAGATTAGGGATTCTGTTGGTGTACCGCCCACCCCACTGCTCAACAGACTCCCTGGCTGAGCTGACGGAGGTGGTCTTGCTGGCGATGCTGAGGTCCCCCAGGCTGTTGGTCCTGGGGGATGTTAACATCCATGCTGAGGGCACCTTGTCTGGTGTGGCTCAGGAATTAATGGACTCCATGACAACCATGGGACTGTCCCAACATGTCATCGGCCCAACACATGTAGCAGGGCACACTCTAGACCTGGTTTTTTCAGCCGAGAATGGAGATGGTGATCTGAAGGTGGGGGACTTTGAATCGGTCCCCTTGTCATAGTCAGATCACTACCTGCTGAGATTTAGGCTAACGGCAGCTTTCCCCCTCTGCAAGGGTGGGGGACCTATTAAGATGGTCCGCCCCCTGAGGCTGATGAATCCGGATGGTTTCCAGAGGGCCCTTGGGGGGGTTTCCGGCTGATATGGCTGGCGGTCCTGTCGAATCCCTGGTTGATCTCTGGAATAGAGAGATGACCTGGGCGGTTGACACGATCGCTCCTAGCTCCCACTCTGTAGTAGAGCTCGTACGACTCCGTGGTATACCCCAGAGCTGAGAGTGATGAAGCAAAACAGGAGACGGCTTGAGTGCAGGTGGAAGAAAACTCCTAGTGGATGCAATTGAGCCCTGGTACATATAGCCAGGTATACCTAGAGGCAGTGAGGGTGGCACCTCACTGCCTCTATCCAATCATCCCTTTGCCACTCAGCAGAGCTCTTTAGGGTCACCCATCGACCCATCTGATGCCCGCTGCAATATATTCGCTAGGCACTTCCAGGAAAAAATCTCCTGCATCCGCAGGGACTTAGACTCCAATGTTATAGCAGTAGAATCAGGAGAGGTACCCAGACCACAGCCTGGACTAGTTACGGTATTTTGGAAGAGTTTCAGTTGGTACAGCTCAAGGATGTTGACAAGGTGCTTGGACGGGTTTGTGCGACCACGTCTGTTCTGGATCCTTGCCCCTCTTGGCTTATAAAA
The DNA here is from genome assembly GCA_021292165.1 of Shinisaurus crocodilurus. Taxonomy (NCBI): domain Eukaryota; kingdom Metazoa; phylum Chordata; class Lepidosauria; order Squamata; family Shinisauridae; genus Shinisaurus; species Shinisaurus crocodilurus. The sequence continues at coordinate 191,513,004 of CM037879.1, read as the reverse complement.
ACTACCAGGGAGGGAATGGCTGGCTGGGCCAGAGAGGTGATCAATGCCTCCTTGTGAGAGGTGTGGTCCCATGCCACCTGAAACAGGCGGTGGTGAGACCACTCCTGAAGAAACCCTCTCTGGACCCGGAAGATCTCAACAACTTTAGGCCGGTGGCTAATGTTCCTTTCCTGGGCAAGGTCCTTGAGCGGGTGGTGGCCAACCAGCTCCAGGCGCTCTTGGATGAGACTGATTATCTGGATCCATTTCAGTTGGGGTTCAGTCCTGGTTTTGGCACAGAAACAGCTTTGGTCGCCCTGTATGATGACCTATGTTGGGAGAGAGACAGGGGGAGTGCGACCCTGTTGATACTGCTGGATCTCTCGGCGGCTTTCGATACCATCAACCATAGTATCCTTCTGGAGCGGCTGTCTGAGTTGGGGGTGGGGGGCACTGCATTTCAGTGGTTCCGCTGCTACTTGGATGGCCGGCTCCAGAGGGTGGTGCTTGGGGAATGTTGCTCGGCCCCATGGACACTCTAGTACGGGGTTCCTCAGGGGTCGGTCTTATCCCCCATGCTATTTAACATCTACATGAAACCACTGAGTGGGGTCATCCAGAGTTTTGGAGTGCATTGCCATCAGTATGCTGATGACACACAGCTCTATTTCTCCTTTTCATCTTCAGCAGGTGAGGCTGTGGATGTGCTGAACCGGTGCCTGGCTGTGACAATGGACTGGATGAGGGCTAACAAACTGAGGCTCAATCCAGACAAGATTGAGATACTGTTAGTGGGTGGTTCCTTTGACCGGATGGAGGGTGTTCAACCTGTTCTGGATGGGGTTGCACTCTCCTTGAAGGAGAAGGTTCGTAGCTTGGGGGTGCTCCTAGAGCCATCTTTGTCACTTGAGGCTCAAGTGGCCTCAGTGGTAAGGAGTGCTTTCTACCAGCTCCGGCTGGTGGCCCAGCTATGCCCCTATCTAGACAGGGATAGCCTGGTCTCAGTAATCTATGCTCTGGTGATCTCTAAACTAGACTACTGCAATGCACTCTATGTGGGGCTGCCTTTGAAGACCGTTCGGAAGCTGCAGCTTGTGCAAAATGCAGCAGCGAGGCTTATTGCGGGGACAGGAAGGTCCGAGCACATTACACCGGTTCTGGCCCATTTGCACTGGCTGCCTATATGCTTCCGAGCCGAATTCAAGGTGCTGGTTCTAACCTATAAAGCCCTACACGGCTTAGGACCACAATACCTGACGGAACGTCTCGTCTCTCCCAACCGCAATCTACCTGGACACTACGCTCAACATCTGGGGCCCTCCTCCAATTGCCACCTCCAAGAGAGGCTCGGTTGGTAGCAACAAGGAGGAGGGCCTTCTCAGTGGTAGCCCCCCAATTATGGAATAAGCTCCCCACTGAGACCCGCCTGGCGCCAACCTTACTATCTTTTTGGCGCCAGGTTAAGACTTCCCTCTATGCCAAGGCATTCAATAGTTAAGAGCTCAAAATAGCACGGGGGGGGGGGAATTGTCACCTGTAGACTTAGTTTTATTAACTTTTGGATTGTATTTTAAACTGTGCTTTTTAATTTGGTTTTTAATCTTTTTAACTATTTTGTATGTTTTTATTGTTGTTTTATGTACCCCCCAGAGAGCTTCGGCTGTGGGGCAGCATAGAAATTAATAAATAAATAAATAAATAAATAAATGTCCTGGTTTTAAATTTGAAAAAAATGGTCACCTTACTCTATCTATGAAATCTATGAACTCCTGATAAGCTTCCATGCTTACATATAAGCTCAAATTGAACACCTTTCAATAACAGTGGCTATTCCAGGTAAGAACGAAACTGGTCAATTTTAGTTTCTCTCAGTTTCTCATTTTTCCAGTCTTACACTGGGTTGCCCCATACTTGGAGTGTATTTTTAAAATAAAAAAATTGCATGAAAATTTATGAGTATTTCTGTATGCATTTCTCCTAATACACACATTTTTTGTATACAATTTTGCCTTATAGACATTTTTTTTGGAAGCAACTTTCCTAATATAATGCATTTTCACTAACACATACACATGCTTGTGTGCATTTTTTGATTGGAGAGCTCCATTGCAAAATGTGGAGAAGCGCACATTTTAAATGAAAACTTGAGTGTTGGTTTGTGTATTGGTTCGAAAGTATACAAAAAAATATTAGGGAAGTTCAGTGCAAACTGAATGAATTTGTGCCCCATCCTGAATTCCAAGTGCATCATCCTCATCCCCCATCATAGCTGGCTGGGGATGATGGGAGTTGTAGTCCAAAACATATGTAGGGTGCCAGGTTGGGGGAGGCTGATCTAAGTGCAAGCCTTTGAGGGTACTTGAAGTGCTTACTGCCTCTGCCTCCCCCCTGCCCTGCTCTCAAGTGAAGAAACACCATTCAGCAGCTGGCTACAAGAGACAGGGCCTTTTCAGCGGTGGCACCCCATTTATGGAAAGAGATGGCACAGACTGGCCTCTGTCTTCAGAAATGAGGGCTCAATGTGCATGACTTGTGTTTTTCCATCCACAGCTAGCAGCTTCTGTTAGCAAGGCGCATGCCCAAAATACCATGTGTATATACTGATAAGATCTCCTTGTCTCACAGGAGACACTGTTTGTAGCCTGAGTGCCTGTGTTTCCTCTATTCTGCAGAATAAATTGGACCATTTCCAGACTTTCTCTCCTTCCCTTGTGTGCATAATTCGAACTCAGTACACCCCAGGGTACTTGGCACATTTGCAACAGTACAGGCTGGGAGCCTCCACAGTCACCATCATCTTTGCCTTTCCCTTCACCTGCTCCAAGGTAAGTTTCTTTGCCTTGGATGAAGGAGGAGGGTGAGGCAGAGCCTACCCACAAGCAATCAAAGAGGGGTGTTCACCTATGTGAGCATTCCTGCCTTTGCCATCCCTAGCAGTGAATTCTGTAAGTTTATTCTGCATTGTGTGGTGAAGTACATCCTTTTGTTACTGAACTCACTGCCAACTCAGGTTTCATTGGGAAATCTTGAGGTTTATTATTATGACTGTGTGTGTGAGGGTTGGGCAAATGAGAGATGTTCAAGATCGCTAGGATTCTCCAAACACTGTCTTGATGCTCATCACATGCCCGATTCCTGTTTGTGATTGCTGTTCGCTTTGCGTGAATGGGAGACTTGCGCAAACCGAGCAGCGATCAGACAGGAGACTTGCGCAAATCTCCTGAAATTTCTGCCACTTTCCTCTATAGACTAAAGTGGGGCTGATTCAGACTACAGAGGAAGTTTGCACACATCGAACTGGGAACAAGATGAATGCAAGCATGCATTCAACAATTTGTGAATATTTTCGGTGGGCATGTGCTCATGCTCGGGGCTTTGATCGGGGCATGCTCACATGTTTTGTGAGCAAAAACATTTTCATACATCCTTACTCTCTCCACATCATTCATAATTTTCAATCATGCCCTTCCCAATGACCTAAATTTAGAAGGCCCTCATGTTCTAGCCCAGGGCTCTCCAACCTTGGGTCCCCAGATGATGCTGTACTACAGGCAGCTCCCAGAATCCCTTGCCATTAGCCATGCTGGCTGGATATGCTGGGAGCTGTAGGCCAGCAACATCTGGGGACCCAAGGTTGGAGAGCCCTGCTCTAGCCTTTCCTCATTGGGAAGGTGTTTATAAGTATGACACAACCAAGTCCAGGTTAGATGCAGCAGAACTATTGATTGTGCTTCTACATGAGGCTTTTATCCTGCAATTGCCCTGCCTCATTCATTTTCTGGGAGTGGGGTCATGTTCAGTTTGTATCATTCCTGTGTTTTACTAACACTTCTCCCATCTTTTTTTCTTATCAGAAAGGAAATCAGTTAAGAAAAGACAAAATAGCTGCACAATGCCTTTTGATGGTCAGTGATAGGAGCCTCCATTTGGAAGTGCCCAGTGTGTAGCAAGGGATACCAGCCGACTGTTAGGCAGATGCATTCAGTGGATGTTTGTTGTAACTGAAGAGGAAGGTAGCGGGGCAGTACTTTGAAATGGGGAATATAAAATAGCATCTTGTGTCTGTGACATCATCTCGACAGTTCTGAATGAGTCTTTAGATTACACAGAGTTACTTAGAAGACCTGATAGTAAAGTTATATGATTAGAGGTCTCAGTATTGCTCTCCCATCTCTCCTGGATCTAAAGTACATTTGTCACATCATTATGAAGGGTAACAAACTGTAGGAAATGTTGGCCAAGAAGTACGTATTGCTCCAGTTTGATAATTGTCCTTTGTTGGTTGATACAAAAAAGTTGACATTTTTTTCCCTATTAGCCTTATTGTCCATGAAAAGCCTCATAAAAGCATTTCATTAGTTTTATGACACATTGCAACAGATAGCAGATAGAGCTGCCTAAGCTCATTAAATGTGTTACAAGCAAGATAGCCAAAGATACCTCACGCAAATGCGCTAATTAGTAACCTCCCTATAAACATGCTAGTATTTGTACACGGGAAAATGTTTGCTTTATTATATATTTGCCCAAATTCTTGCCCCTTATTCCTTCAGTTCCTTCATCGATTTCTTCACAGCACAGTGAACATAGCCTAAAGTACCGTAATCTATTTAGGGTGCAATGCTGTGCATGTTTAGACAGAAAGATGTCCTACAACTCCCAGAATTCTCCAGCCAGCATGGGGCGGGGGAGAGAACAGCTCATTATATACCTTTGGAATAAAAGCGTGGAGTGAATCTCATCTAGTTTCTATTTCCTCTTTTTTATATCTGTTCTTGAGAGTGTTATTTTTTTTTTAAATCCAAGTTTTTCTATTCCATTTGGAATCTTTGCCCATGAATTTTAAATAAACTGATGACAAGATATCTTGACCAGCAGATAAAACTAGGGCTGAGATCTACAAACCAGATAAGGCAGAGTACTTGGACTGAATGGCTTTGATCAACCTCTAGTAGTCTAAACCATGCTGGCGTTCAGCAGTAAAATGCAGAGTTTGCCTCAGTTTCCCAAGCACTGAGTGTAACTTTGGGCATTCTAAACACAGAGGGAGGAAGATGCACTTTGTCTTCCACTGCTTGGTCCAGAGCTGAGGCTGCACATTTCCCCTTGCTCTAGAGCAGGGCTCTCCAACCTTAGGTCCCCAGATGTTGCTGGACTACAGCTCCCAGCATACCCAGCCAGCATGGCTAGTGGCAAGGGATTCTGGGAGCTGTAGTACAGCAACATCTGGGGACCCAAGGTTGGAGAGCCCTGAACTAGTTGCACATCACTAGTAGTTGCACACCATTAATGGTCAGGGTGAGGATCCACTCCACCAGCCTTATCCAGAAACTTCAGTAGGGCCCATGTTTGTACGCACTGTAGTGCTCATTCAGATGAGCTGCATGAGTGCAAGCATGTTTGTGCGCACAGATCTGCCTCAGTGCATTGGTTTGAATCTAATTTACAGTCTGTTCCCACCTGCATTAACTCAGAAATGGCCCACTATGCATACTTACTCGGGAGTAAGTCTCATGGAACTCAATGGGACTTACTTATGAGTAAACATACTCCATATTAGGAAGCACGTATGTTTACAATTATAGCCTTATGTTCTTCCATTGGAGCAAAGGTGTTACATCTACATGTTCCCTTTCCAAATCAGGGGGTCTCTATGAATTTTTCAAATACTTTTTAGACTATATTTCACATATAATCTGGTCTAATCTGATAGTGTAATCCAGGGGTCTTCAAACTACGGCCCGCGGGACACACCCGGCCCGGCGGGCCCTTTCATCCGGCCCTCCTCCATCGAAGGAGATGCTGGCCGTGACGCTGCCGGCCGCCCTGCAGGGCTCCGGGAGAGTGCGCCTCCTCCAGCAACTCTATATTGAGCCGGCTATTGGCCGGCTCGGTGAAGGCAGGGCGGGCTCCCTGGGCGCGCTGCGGCTGCCCGCTCTGTCTCGCGCTCTCTCGGGTGGCGGAGCAGCGGCGGGATGCGGTGGCTGTTGGGGGCCGGGCCAGGCCGGGCAGTGCACGCGCGTCGGACTGGCCGTGGCGGCCGCGGCGCTGGTGCTGCAGGGGGCGCGCAGCTGAGCTGCCTCCGCGCGCCGCTTCAAGGTCGATCTGCAGGAGATCGCGTGCCTCGCCAAGCACCACGCCGGTGCGTCCCCCGTGGGCCTCCGTAGGGCAGGCAGGCGGGCTGGGGCAGGCAGGGGCGAAAGGAGGCGGTCGGGTGGGTGGGTGGGCGGCAGGCGGGCGGGCGGGCGGGCGGGCGGGGTCCTGTGGGCCCTCCGGTGCAAGGCGGCCTCCCCCGGGAGGCGCCCTACCCGCCGCCCTTGCACCCGCTTGGGCGCTCTTGGCGGTGGGCCCCCGCTGCGGCCTGGGAGTTGCCCCACCGTGCTTGCCCGCCCTGCCTGGAGCCTTAGGAAGGGCCTAGGGAAGAGTGGGGCTGCTGGCCATTCCATCGCCGCCTCTGGAGTCCGGGCATTCCACAGGGAAAGGACGGGGTGCGCCGTCGTTCCTCTGCGGGGGCAGTAAAAAAAAAAAAAATTATTTGCAGGCTAATAGCTTTGAGGGGGGGGGGTCTTTACAAGGCCATTTTGACTTTTTGTTGTAAGACACCTTCAGCTTTTCAAATGGAAAGGTGGGATACAAATGCTGCTTTATTGGTTATGCCCAGATTCAGCTCTTCCCCCAAGGAGCTGCACAACAGCCCTGCGGGGTGGGGTGGGCTGAGAGTCAGTGACTGGGCCGGGGTCGCCCAGGAGCTTCGTGGCTGGGTCGGGACTGGAGCAGTGACAAATATGGAACCAGACATTGACCATCTCATTAGCCAAAAGCAGCCCCATACTTCCCATTAAAATACTAATAAGCTTATGTTGATTATGAGGAGAGACTGAAAGAACTGGGCATGTTTAGCCTTCAGAAGAGGAGACTGAGGGGAGATATGATCGCACTCTTCCAGTATTTGAAGGGATGTCACACAGAGGAGGGCAAAGATCTCTTCTCGATCATCCCAGTTTGCAGGACACGGAATAATGGGCTCAAGTTACAGGAACCTAGATTCCACCTAAACATCAGGAAAAATTTCCTGACTGTCAGAGCAATAAGACAATGGAATCAACTACCTAGGGAGGTTGTGGGCTCTCCCACTCTGGAGGCATTCAAGGTGCAGCTGGACAGCCATCTGTCAGGGATGCTTTGACCTAGATTCCTGCATTGAGCAGGGGGTTGGACTCGATGGCCTTGTAGGCCCCTTCCAACTCTACTTTTCTATGATTCTATGAAAATTGTTCTTCATTTTAAAAATATTGTATTGTTTTTTCCTGGTTTTTTTTTTTGCACTACAAATAAATATGTTCAGTATGCAAATCAAGCCTTTCTATGCCTTTTAAAATTTAATGTATTTCAATTTTAGACAACTTAATTTAATTAATTAATTATTAATTTATAATAACTTCCATTTAATCAAGTAAAAAAAAAGGACCCGGGTCCTTTTTTTTTACTTGAGCCATTCGTTCATATTTTTTCAAACTATAGTCCGGCCCCCCAGCAGTCTGAGGGACAATGAACTGGCCCCCCGCTTAAAAAGTTTGAGGACCCCTGGTTGTAATCCATTCCTATGCATGTCTATTCAGCAAGTAAATTCAATTGAATTCAATGGGGTTTACTTACAGGCAAACACATACAGTACTGCAGCCAAATTTACTCAGGGCAGATTGTGGGACCATATCCCCAGTCTAGAGCCCACTGGTGAACTGAAACAAAAAATCTACACATTTCTAAAAAAATTATCACACATTTCTATTAACAAGGAAATTGCTTAGACAGCAGCTCAAGTATTAATTCAATTGGTAGAAGACCAATAAAAGGCTAGAGAAAAAGCATGCATTTTGCAGCTTAAGACTGTCATTCATCCATTCAAACTTCCAAAGACTCTTTGTGTTTTGTGTTGAAAAAAGAAGCTTATTGGAACCACCACATACTGTGAAACTACTGGAAAATCATTTATCAGTACATTCTTTTGAAACAGTCATTGAACTGCCTGGATCTGAAGAGTGATAGGCATTAATAAGTTCCTCCACACCAACCCATCCCTGCCTTCAGGATCAGTAAGGGCACCTGGGTCTTCAAAGCAGTAGGGCCTTGGTTATTCTGCAACAGCCACTTTTGCCTAGGAGTAGGCAGAGATTTCGTTTAGCTGCAGTCTTCACAGTAAGGGAGGGGGGGAGAGGAAATGAATTTTCCCAGCAACCATATCTTGTTCCTTGTTGTAAAGTAAAGTATTTTGGGGTGGCTTGGTCCTGAGTGCCTTTGTTGTTGTTGTTGGCAGAAAGGCAAGATATAAATTAATTAAATAAATGGGCAATTGAGACCCAGTAATTTTGCAAAAGACCTACTCCTAACAGAGGAAAACTCCTAGAACTGGTTAGTTGATATAGATCAGTGTTCTCCAACCTTGGGTCCCCAGATGTTTTTTGGCCTACAACTCCCAGCATGCCCCAGCAAGTATGGGTGGGGCTGGGGCATGCTGGGAATTGTAGGCCAAAAACATCTGGGGACCCAAGGTTGGAGAACACTGATCTATATCAACACACCTGCCTGCAATTTTGGACTTTCCTTGGGGGTGTGGCTATGGGGGCTCTCCTGATGAGAGCCTGCACTTCAACATTTACCACTACAGTAATACCTTGGATTGCAAGTGTGAAGGACCAGCACTCGGGTCCTATGCGTGAGTTCGGCGCTTAATGGGTTAACCGGCACTGAGTTACAGCCCGTACAAGCAAGTGGAACCGACTAGGAGGTTTGCACACACAAGAGGAAACTAGAGCCCTTTGAATGACTAAATAAGGCTTTATTTATTTACACAATATATGGAGTGGAACTAACAGCTTTCTAGGAATACTACAATGTCAATATGACCTGACGTGACCCCCAAGTTTATCAATGAACAGGCTCCCAGGCTAGCGCAGTGGGATTAGTCAGTTACCTTAGACTAAAGACTTCATGCTAGTCAATTTCAGCCTGACTCCGGGTCTGTCCGATCCGGGGAGGAGAACAGCTTACTCCAGCCGCTGCTGGAGGATGGATCTTGATCAAAAGCACCCCGTGTTCCCAACAACCAACAAAAGGAGGGGAGAGGGGTTTTCTACCCCTGGGTTTCCCGCTCTCCCCGCCCTCAAGGGTCAGGTGGGGCTATGCCTGCCCCTTCGTGTCAGGTGGGCTTATTCCTGCCCGGGAAGAAGGTGACGTGTTGGGTACTTTACAGCTCTTTGAGACTGCCCTGTTAGTTTGATGGTCCTTTCCTGGGTTTTGTGGATTCCAACCGATACTCTCCATTGTTGGGATGCTGGTCCGTCTGGCTGCTTCCCTGTAACCCAATCTCCCTTCCTCGCCCCCCTCCCCCTTGGAAGGAGACTGGTGTGTGCGTGTGCATGTATACTCATGTCAGGCTTTCTCCACAGCAAGTAACTTGGTCTGAGAGCATTTTGCAAGACAAGCAAATTTTTTAAATATAAATCTTGACTTGATAAACAAGAGACGTCTTGCAATACAAGTAGTCATGTAACCGCTCACCTCGAGCGGGTGTAGTGGGCCGAAATCGGCCCCGCTGATGCCCGCCAGAGACTCGCTTTGATATAAGAGTGTTTTGGATTACAAGCACCGTTCCGGAATGAATTATGCTTGCAATCCAAGGTATTACTGTACAAAACTGGGAGTTGCTGTCTGAGAAACACAAGCCCCAAACTCTCTTTGCCTGGCAAGCTTCCACGATGCTTTTGATCATGGTTATAGAGATAACATGGGATTGTGAAATCATCCATCTCATGAGTAATAATTGAAATGGCAAAATCCACCGTGAATGGTTAACTAATCTGTTTTAATGGATCCCTAATGTGCAGAATGGTATGTTCCTTGTTTACACTGATGAATGTCAGTGCCATCATGTGCGTGTTTATTTGGAAGGAAGTATGCATAGAATTGCTGCCTGTGTAAATAAGAAATGGGCCAATATGTATTGCTGATGAATTTATGTGGAAAGGAATGGAAATATTTATGTATGTATTTATGTTGACAATGTGAGGCCATAAAACTGCTCCCAATTAAAAAATATATATCATCAAATAAGGGTGCAATCGCATGCATGTTCAGACAGAAAGAAGTCCTACAATTCCCAGCATGCTTCAGGCAGCCATGCTGGCTGGGGAATGCTGGCAGCTCTAGAACTTTTTTTTTGTCTGCCTAAACATGCCTAGGATTGTACTCTAAGTAACTATAAAAAAAATAAAATGAAACAGGCCATGGCAATAAAACTCAAAGAACGCAAATGCCATTTGAATAAAACCACTTTTCAGTTGACACCTGATAAAGAGGGGTTAAAGTGAGCTGCTCTAGACTGAGTATTTGCCAACTGTGGTGCTTCCATTGAAAGGAGCTAGTCCCTCATCACCACCTTCCACACCTCTGATGGAGGGAGAACAAAGAACAGGTAGGTTCATCTTGCATCTATCTGTAATTTTCAGCAAAAGTGCTTTATGACGGAATGCTTCAAGCTACTAAGTTCAAGCAGTTTTACAGTATCTGGATCCAATAAATAAAGGCCCCCAAACAGGCATTACTTTAAACCCATATAGAATAATAGAAAAGTAGAGTTAGAACAGCAATGTCTTCCCCCCCCCCCCGTTTTTACTCTACAGTAGGCTCAGGGCCGCCAATCTTGATCTTAAAAGCTCCCTGTACACCCCACACTAGGGTCCTGATCCATATCAGGGGTCTCTGCACCTACTCTAGAGTAAGTGGGTTTGGGGGGGGGGCTTTTTGGTAACAAATATCCTGAGTTAAGCACTGATGTGTGATTGTTTCTGCTGTTCTCACAAGAATAGTATTTACACTGAAAATATATATCCCACCACTTATCTCAGAAGGAACTTAAAAACAACAACAATAAAAACTACTTAAATACAATGATCACCCTCCAAAATATAACATAAATACTACCAGGGGCATAATCTAACCAAAGTTATGTACTTTCAAGTCCCATTGATTTTAGGAGAGATGTGCAACACAATATTGTGCATGTTTACTTGGAGGTCCCTCTGTGTTCAGCGGGGCTTACTCCCTAGTAAGTGTGTTTAGGATTGCAGCCTTAAGTACATCCTTAACTCTTCTATTGAAATCAGTTGGTTTTAGGAGGACTTAACTTTGGCTGGATTATTGTGCCTGAAAATCCCATTAAGCAGGCAGCAGCAGAAATCGTCAAATCTAGCCACAGCCAATAAAGTGAACGACCCATTTAAAAAGCAGATTACTCTCTGGAAGAGAAAGATAAGCTCCGTAGCTTTCTGTTGCACAGAATCATGCCCAGCCTCAACCGATTAGACAGATTGCAGACTTAAACACCTTTGGCTGGCAATGTGCCCTGCTGGAGATATTATATAAAGTTTGCAGCCTTCGATGGAAATCTGATCTCAGAATGACACATTTCCACTGAAAATTGTGATTGCCCAAATGAAGTGGATAAGCAGGGACTTTCATATACATGAAGGAAGGGCAGCCTGAGGCCAGTTAATCAAGTGCAAAACTGAGGTGAATGCTCCAATATGAACTTGCTGCTGTTCAATTAATGCTGGAGTTTTGTGAAATTAGCCGAACCCTATCTTATTTACATAAGAAAATCTCTCCTCATGCTTCACTGAGCTGTGGCCCAGGCCCTAATTGACAATTTATGGTCGAGTTCTCTGTAGAAGTGAAAGGATTTCCACATCCATTCAAAAGTGCAAAGGGATGGCGTGAATTAAAATGGGATGTGAACACCGGTGAGCAGCAAGCATCTATTCATGCTAAATCTGCACACCAAGCAAAGTTCCAGAACTGGAATTAGTTGCAGCGCTGCCAGAAGTCTGAGAGCCAAGCATGGATGGACTTGCATCTGTCATCATACATACAGGACAAAATAAAATTACTTTCTCTAAATTCTCCAAACACCTGAGGCAGCAGTTCTTCAGAGTACCTCTTAAGCATGCTCAAGGACTTCCAACTTTTCTTTGGAACAGCTACTCTGCTCATTACACTGCAAATCACCCCTGAAACCTGTCACTACCCTAAGGCTGCAACCCTATGCACACTTATTGAGAGTAAGCCCTTGTACATTTAGTGGTATTGGTGTCTGAGTAAACCTCAATAAGATTAGTATCTTCAGATACAGCTAGGGCAGTGTTCTCCAACCTTGGGTCCCCAGAAGTTTTTGGCCTACAACTCCCAGCAATGCTGCCTGGGGTATGCTGGGAGTTGTAGGTCAAAAACATCTGAGGACCCAAGGTTGGAGAACACTGAGCTAGGGCTAAAATAATTGTTTTACAGAGATGACATTTCACACACACACAGTATAAAAACAGGAAATTAGAGCTCACATTCCACACCAAATAATTACAAAATGCAAAACTGAATGCTATTCATATTAAAATTGAATGGCACTATTAGCATTCAAGTATTGTCCTTTTGAGGACAAGTTCTTACATGCTGAGCAAAATAACTTTGAAAACTGTATTAATTAGTGGTTAGGAGGGGGGCAGGTAGAAGAGTTTCCTCCCCAAATGGAACATCTGGTGATGGGCATGGTTGTAGGGCAGGGGCGCACAAATCTGGCCCTCTGGAGTTCCCCAGAAGGCCATGCCCCCCCTCCCATACTTTAGTTCAGATTGCTTTGAATGAATACATTTCTTTCCTAGGAATGTTTTTTTTTTTTTTAATTCAAGGTAAAAAATATAACACTCCTGTCAGTCAATCAACAAAGCATTGGTCCTTAGAAAGTAAGTTTCAATTTACGATACAAATCCTTTCCTATGAAATACTTTTGTACTAAAATTCTGACAAGTTACAGGAGACGTGTGTCAAAACTTCAGATCTCTCACATTTCTTCTCAACAGGATGATATTAAAGTTCAGCATGAAACAACATAATTATCCAACTCGTGCAAACTGCATTGTGCTTAAACTTACGTGGAGTTTTACCATGTCATAAATGCCATTATATATGCCATGCATTCTGTTTGACCATGTCCATCTGCCAATGGAATGGACACTGCTGGCAGAACGGAGCAGATTTGGGGGACAAGGGTGTGAGAGGAAGAGGTAGTCCTGTTGTGCAAGCAGAAGTCCGCTTGGATGACTTTGGACAGAACTCCATAAATCTGCAGTTGCATAATTGGGGCAGAATTCAGGCAGCATCCTGATATATAATCTACTTAATTAAAAAGACAATTTCTAGTTGTTAGTTCATAAGACTGTGATATGTCATGGACAAAGGTTTCTTATCACATGACGCCATCAACAGAAGTGCAGGTATCCCCTCATCACTTGAGCCTCCACAGGTAGTGTGAATTGGCTCCTTTAGTTCCTTTATATCTCCAATAGTGGCAGATATTTTCAATTGCATTTCTCAATTGCATTTGCGGCTCCTCTGTACCTCTGATCTCATTCATAAAATGTGGATGTTTGTTCCCCCCCCCCTTTTTCTTTGAGATGAAAAGTGCCATATGGAAAATTCAGCATTATTGGTACAAATACACTGAAAGGTGTAATGCTACAGGGCTTTAGCGTGCACCTTGCCTTGATGCTGCTGCACTTCGGCTGCAATCCTATACACATTTTCCTGGGAGTAAGCCCCATTGGACTCAGTGGGACTTACTCCTGAGTAGATCTGCACAGGATTGCACTGTAAAACACATTGCTTCCTCAGTTTGGCTTGGATGTTATGTTATACACTTTTATTAGATGTCTCTTGCTGCAGGAATAGATTCTCTTCCTAACTGACAGAGACAAATTGAGGAAGACAGCTCCACACGGGTAGATAAAACGGAGGAATCAGGTTTGACTACAATTCTAGCTTTGTGAAAGCTCTCAGAAATCCCTCCTTCCAACAAAAAGTGATTCATTACCCCCTAGCCCAACATTTGCATTGAGATGGGTAACCTTGTGATATTATACTGCCTGTTGCTAAAATGGTCACAATCACTATTGACACCTGCGTTGTCCTGTTCTTGTCCTGTTGGGGTTTCCACTGTAATTCTACCTATGTTTGTTCAAAAACTTTGTGTGTGTGCTGAGCTTCAAACCTGTTCTGCAGATTCCATTCCTTATGCATAATGAGTTATTTGCTTATAATTTTCTATTGTGCTCAGTGGGATATAACTTGAATGCTGCTCTACATACATTAGTACTGTAGCTGGAGCTGAAGTAGATACTCAGAAGATGAAGAAAGAAAGAAAATAACTGGATGGGGGCAGGGGGATAATATCATTTGCATCAGAAAAGGACAGGGGAATTAAAATGACCCAGAGTGACTTGGCTTCCACTTTGAGAGCCACTTTGACTGTGATCTCAGGTTCATATGACTTCTGTGTTGTGGGGGTGGGCAAAAGGTAGAGTGCAGCCCACCAGTGGGCTATTCATAATTTTTTTGTTGACCATCCAAGGCAGGGGTGCAGAACCTCTTTCAAACCAAGGGCCAAATTCCAGTTTGGAGAGATTTTGAGGGGCCACATTCCACTGGTGGGTGGGGCTACAGGCAAAAGGGGTTAGACCAAAATACCAAAAATGCCAGCCTATTGTAGCTTCAAGCTCTTCCTGCCGGTCACTAAGCCTTGGGTGAGGCACTTCAATCTTTTAGAATGGGAAAAACTGCACAAAAGCTGGAAAACCACCAAATGAAAGGAGGTTGGGGGAAGGGGGAATAGAAGCATGGCCACTTGGGAAACCCTGGAAGACTGGACTGGGACCTCAGGTGGGCTGGATTTGGCCCCTGGGCTTAAGGTTCTGCACCCCAGATCTAAGGTTTGCTAGTTGCTGGGATTCTTGGCCTAATCCAGAAAAGTACGGGTTGGTGCAGGGGTGTACTGTTTTTTTAAGGGTAGAATATGCAATACTGAAGTCAGCCTTCCCCTGGCATAGATGGTAGAGCAGAAACAATGTCCAAACAAATTCTTCAAGTTTAACTTTCCTTACAACAATGTGAATGTATATTGCTCCCAAACTTCGGTAAACTGTTCTTAATGTTAACCTTCTGAGATATTATTTTTTAAAAATGTTATATCTATGCTCATTTACAGCCCTGGTTTTAAATAGGTTTACAGGGAAGTATGTCCCAAGGGCACAGGAATGAAAAACTGAGAGAGATAAATTACTGGATTAAATAAGGCCACAACTTTATTAATCATACTTGATTAATAAAGTATGGGACCTCAAAGAAAAGAGCTGATGTGTAGTGCAGTGACCCAGGACCAACAGAGACATAATACTGCTGATCTCTTAACCATAGATACGAGAGAGGGAGGAGACTAGTTCACTCCTGCATGGTGCAAATTCTCCTTCCTTCCCTCTGTCAACCTTAACCAGGTTCCAGCATTACATCTACACCCATGCTAATCAGGTCTCCCTATAACTAGGGTTATGTTTCAAATCTTGGTGAAGATGGGAACCTTGGGTAACATTAACCAAGATTATGAGAGTGGGCTGGGAAGTCTTTGATTCAGTTTTTATTCCAGCTGGGATCTCACTAGGTGGCCTTAAGCAAGCTGCTGTCTTCCCCAACTCCACTTCAAAATGGGGATTAAAATAGTGGCCTGCCTTATAGGGATGATGTAAACATTACTGAGATAATTTCTTTGAACTATTTTGAAAACTTGAAAAGTACTATACAAATAATTAATAATTATTAGTTATTATTAAATAATAATGGATTGTAGACATCCCTAGTGATTGCTTTAAAAAAATAAATGTGTTTTAATATATTTCTTTTATTTATATGTCACCCTATAACAAAAGTTCTTTTTTTATGAGCACATGTCTCTTTCTCCATGCATTCCAGTGCGTTCAGTTCAGGATACAAGCACATGTTATCCACTGCACATGTTATAAGTTCACAGATCCTATCAAGTACATTCAACAAAGAGATGGGCATTCAACAATCATGAGAATTAACCTTAGGCACTAGATCTGAATCTATCCTACCTGATAATGTTGTAGTATCAATCAAATGAAATACTGTAATGTACTCTGAGCCTTTGGTGGTAGTCAGGAGGGAGAACTAAAAAAATATAATGCACACAGTTTTGCATTGACAACCCAGGCATACATGTATTGAAAATGAAAGTCATGTTGGAGTCAAACACACTGGTTGACAAGTCATTTCAAACCAAGGGTGAAATAAAACAATCATTCTTCTATTTAACAGCCATATCTCTAAAATGGTTCCATCTAGTGCGCATGTGATAATTTGCTCAGAAATATAATTTGTTTTTTTTAAGGGTTCCCCCCCCCCCCCTTCCATTGTTTTTCTTCAAACCGCTTTCTCAATGTGGAACATAAGGAGCTTTAAGGCACAATCCTTTGCATGTTTAGACAGCAAAAAGTGGCTGGCTCGGGAATGCTGGAAGTTGTAGGACTTTTCTGTCTAAATGTGCATTAATCATATTCCAGCAATCCTTTCTTGTGGCTGCATCGTTTCACTCAGGTTCAGATGGATGCACACAGTAACCCATGACTATGGTGGCTCATTGTTGAAGATGGCACCGAAGACCTGTGCAAAATTGTCCACAGTGTCGCCTATCTGCAAAATTGTCCACAGTGTTGCCTATTCATTTCACAGTTTGCTGCAACTGTCAGAACAGTGAAATGGAGAGTTCTGGCAGGTCATTTACTAACTGTGAGGCAGATATAACCAGAGTTCAATAGTCCTGGTGGCAGGGCCAGCCTAAGACTTTTTGCTGCTTGAGGCAAAGGACAAGACCGTGCTCTGCACCATTCCATGTACAGATTCTGACAGGAATTGTCATTAAATCTTATGTCAACACCGGCAATGGGATATCCTCTTCCACTATTGAGGGTGGCAGGCTAGTTTAGAAGGTGCAGGACAGGCCATGCTGTACACACAGCTCTGTTCTTCAACAGACGGGAATGGTGGGGGTGCGGAGGAGTGGCCAGTGGGATGCATCTGCTGCCTGAGGCAATTGCCTCACTCTGCCTAGTGGTAGGGCTGGCTCTGCCTGTTGCAGGGCTCTCCAACCTTGGGTCCCCAGCTGTTGCTGGACTGCAGCTCTCAGAATCCCTTGCCATTAGCCATGCTGGCTGGGTATGCTGGAAGCTGTAGGCCAGGGCCTGTCACGAGGACGAGGGCCTGTCCCCCTGCTGATGGGGATATAGGTGTGGCTGGGAGTTTTAAGAGGCCCTTCCTTTTTTGAAGGGCTGGGGGGTTTTAGGGGTTGATTTTAGGGGTGGGTCTCCCGCCTGATTGGCGGAAGCAAGGGAGCATGTGCCTCTCCCAGGGAGATAATGGGGGGAGTTCTGGGGGGCAAAGTATACCACTGTTGAGTGGCAGACACTGGCAGAGCGCTGGGGACAGGCCACGCCAATTAAGGGGGACAAGGGATCGATGCTTAATACCTATCCCTTGTTCCGGGCCTGCCCAGAGCCAAGGGATAACTGGGGGATGTGTGGCTCCTCCCCCCACCTTGCGCTTGCTGTTGTGCAATGCCAGGTCCGTTACCTAAAAAACATCTCTCATCCATGACTTGATCCTGGATGGGGGTGCGGACCTGGCATGTATTACGGCAACCTGGGTGGGCGAGGCCACTGCTCCAACTCTGGCGGCCTTGTGTCCGGCTGGTTTCTCGTACGCCCAGCAACCAAGGGTTGGGGGATGGGGAGGGGGAGTTGCTGTTATTTACTGGGAGTACTTGGTCCTTACCAGACTCCCTCTCCGGGAGACCAAGTTTACTGAGTGCATGTATTGGAGGTTGGGTCCAAAGGGCAGCCTGGGGATTCTGCTTGTGTACCGTCCACCCCGCTGCACGACAGACTCCCTGGCCGAGGTGCTGGAGGTGGTTTCCGATGTGTGTGTGCTGTCCCCCAGGCTATTGGTGCTGGGGGACTTCAACGTGCATTCGGGGGTTGCCCTCACGGGGGCACCTCGGGACTTCATGGAGACCATGGCTTCCTGGAAGCTGCACCCTGTATTAACTGGACCTACCCATGTAGCCGGTCAGGCACTGGACTTGGTTATCGTATCTGGAGAGGGGGGAAATGATCTGGAAATCGGGGGTATATCCACCACCCCCTTGTCATGGTCAGATCACTATCTGGTGGGGTTGGATTTCTCGGTGCCACAACCCCTCTGCAGGGGTGAGGGACCTATTAGGATGGTCCGCCCGAGGCGTCTTATGGATCCAGATGGATTCCTGAACGCGCTCGGGGAATTGGAGCACACAAACGGTAGCTTGGTCGAGACCCTGGTGGATGATTGGAATGCTGCAATCACCAGGGCATTGGACTGAGTGGCCCCGAAGCGCCCTCTTCACCTAAACGGAGCTCGCGTGGCAGCATGGTCCACTCCTTCGCTGCGATCTCTGAAATGAGAGGTGAGAAGGCTAGAGCGCTGATGGCATAAATCCCGCTCCAAAGACGATCGAACACAGGTTAGAGCTGCATCTTCAGCATACCAGGTGGCGGTGAAGGCAGCAAAAAAGAATTTCTATGCTGCCTCCATTGTGTCTGCGGAGTGCTGCCCCAGGAGGCTGTTCCAAGTCTGGTCGGTCCAGTTGCTCCAGACCCGATGGAACAGTCAAAAGCCTCCTGTGAGGCTTTAGCGAAGCACTTCACAGATAAAATTGATCGGATTAGGAGTGGGAATTTCCTGCATCGTGGACACAGGGAGTGAGCGGGAGGAGGCCAATGGCAGACCAGTTTTGTGGGATCGGTTCCGGCTTCTTCCTTCTGATGAAGTGGACAAGGTGCTCTCATCTGTGAGGCCGACCACCTGCATGCTTGATCCTTGCCCGCCCTGGCTCATTATGAGCTGCAGGGAGAGACTGGGTGAGGGGATCAGGGTGATAGTGAATGCCTCCCTCGAGGAGGGAGTGATGCCACCAGCCCTCAAGGAGGCAGTAATAAGACCGCTTCTGAAGAAGCCCTCCTTGGATCCCCAAGATCTGAACAACTTCCGCCCAGTCTCCAATTTGCCATTTCTGGGCAAGGTGATTGAGCGAGTGGTGGGGGCTCAGTTGAAGGCACACTTGGATGAAGCCAATTACTTAGATCCATGCCAGTCGGGCTTCAGGCCTGGACATGGGACGGAGACGGCCTTGGTCGCCTTGGTGGATGATATAAGGAGGGCTTTGGATAGGGGCGAATGCTCTTTTCTAGTCCTCCTCGAACTCTCAGCGGCTTTTGATACCGTTGACCACGGTATCCTCCTGGACCGTCTGGAGGGCTTGGGCTTGGGAGGCACTGTATTGCAGTGGTTCCGGTCCTTCCTCTCTGGAAGGTACCAGAGGGTAGTTCTCGGGGAGGAGGCTTCGGACCCTCGGCTGCTCACTTGTGGGGTGCCGCAGGGTTCCATCCTCTCCCCAATGTTATTTAACATCTACCTAAAGCCGCTGGGAGCTATCATCAGGAGGTTTGGGGTGCGGTGTCATCAGTATGTGGATGACATGCAGCTCTACTTCTCTTTCAAGTCCTCACCGAGGTTGGCCGTTGAGACCTTGTCCAAGTGCCTGGAGTCAGTGGGTGGCTGGATGGGAAGGAACATGCTGAAACTGAACCCCGACAAGACCGAGGTACTTCTGGAGGGGGGCAAGGGAAGGTTAGGGGATGTTGACCTGGTGCTGAATGGGGTACATCTACCCCTGAAGGACCAGGTCCACAGCTTGGGGGTCATTCTAGACTCCCAGCTGTCCATGGAGGCTCAGGTGTCAGCTGTGAGCCGGGCGGCGCTGTATCAACTCCATCTGATACAGCAGCTGCGCCCCTATCTTCCTAATCATCTGCTCCCAGCAGTGGTTCATGTCTTGGTCTCCTCTCGCCTAGATTACTGTAATGCACTTTACGTGGGGTTACCCTGGAAGACAGTTCGGAAGCTTCAGCTGGTACAGAACGCGGCGGCTCGCCTGGTTAAATGCAGCCGCCGACGGGATCACATCACTCCAGTGCTCAAGGAGCTGCACTGGCTACCAGTTGCTTGCCAAGCCCAATTCAAGGTGTTGGTTTTGACCTTTAAAACCCTATACGGCTCTGGTCCAGTCTATCTCAAGGAGCGTCTCCTCCAGCAACACCAAGTAGGCCGTTCAACAAGATCTGCCACAGACGGCCTTCTCCTTGTCTATTTAGCCAGAGCAGCTAGACTGGTGGGGATGAGGAAGAGGGCCTTTTCTGTGGCGGCCCCCATACTGTGGAACTCTCTCCCTAGTGACCTCCGCCATGCCCCCTCTCTGCTGAGCTTCCACCGCTCACTAAAAACATGGCTATGCAGGTGGGAATATGGGGTGGGTTAAGATTTTAAAAATTTATACTGTTTTAAATGTATTTTATATTTTATCATGTTGTACATCGCCCAGAGTGGCCGGTATTTATGAATGGGCGATTCATAAATACAACAAACAAACAAATAAATAAATAAATAAATCTGGGGACCCAAGGTTGGAGAGCCCTGGCCTATTGGTTACCTCTGGACC
The DNA here is from genome assembly GCA_021292165.1 of Shinisaurus crocodilurus. Lineage (NCBI taxonomy): Eukaryota > Metazoa > Chordata > Lepidosauria > Squamata > Shinisauridae > Shinisaurus > Shinisaurus crocodilurus. The sequence continues at coordinate 191,492,540 of CM037879.1, read as the reverse complement.
ATGCTCTGAACGTCAGACAAGTGTAGCCTGTTCCTTACATGCAATATTATGAGGTGAGGATGAAATTCTGAGGTTGCTGAATATAATGTACTACTTCAGACCACATTTTAATGCTCTCTTGTCTAAACTTCCTTATATGTAGACACTTAACAGAAGAGTTAGAATGTTCTCCCTCATGAGCTAGCTTTTTACATACAAGAGAAGCATTCATAGCATCACCCACCTACAGTTCACTCTACTGACACAGCATTAATTCTACCACCTCATCATTATTCATTTGTTAAAATAATAATAGTTTCATTATTCAGTCAGAAATTTCATATTTGTTACTAACATTAGTTTTTCTTCCCCTCCCCCCCCTGCTTTTGCCCATGGCAGTCAGTGGCAGCACAGCTATTTTCAGCAGTCACTGCTTGGTGGCGGCCACCCTTTTTTTTGGTGGCAGCTACCATTTTTCCTCCGAGAAAGCCCTGGAACAATGCTATCCATTGTTTCCAGGGCATTCTGGGAAAATAAAATAAAATAGTACTTGTCAGGGGACACCTGCTGAAAGAACTTCTGCTGCCACCAGAGAAGGTAAGCTCCTTGCCACACTCCTGAATGAGTGATGAATGGAAACGGATCAGGTAACAAAAACTAACCCCAATTGTAGCCATTTGTTACTCTTGCAATTCATTTTGCAGTGGAGTGAGAGAGCTGCCCCGCCTTGCCTGTTGGAGTGGCCGCCTTCCCCCTGGCAGGCAGCAGCTGTGCTCTCCAGAGGCGTGGCCCAGCCAGCTATTTCAGCAGCCAGAAGACCAAGGCAGTGGCCAAAGGGCATTGCCCGTTTGGTGCCTGTTTGGAATCTGTTACAGTGGGTAGGCTACCGTAATCCTTGTGCCTATAATTAGGGATGCCTTCTTTCACAGAGGAGAAAAAGCACTGAACTGTTTGTAACCCACCCAGAGAACATTGGTTATTGGGCTGATGGATGGATGGATGTATAAACAAACAAACAAACAAACAAACTATAGCTGTTATGTTTGGAAGTAGCAAGAAATTTACTTCTACTTCATTCATTCCAGAAAACTAGCACGAAGACTGGGTCAAAATAATATTTTCTCAACAAGAAAATTACAACACTGCATTTGACAAGTTGATCTCTGAGGTGTGTGTGTGTGTGTGTGTGTGTGTGTGTGTGTGGAATTCCCTGGTGGCTATGGATCTATGAAAGGCTCCATGTTTTATGCAGCAATATATATGCCAGTGTAATGAGCCATTATGCAAAATTTCTGAGGTGTGAGGAGTTTTTTCACACTGTTTTCTAATTTTGGAAAGCACACACCTCTTCGGTTTTGGGAAAGGCAAACACTTTTTTAAAAGGGATGAAAGCATGGATGCCCTAGGGCTGCATATACCATACCTTTCTAACAGTTTTTATAAAATGTAAGAGAAGTGACTATTTATTTATTTCTTCCATCTGTATCCCCGTCTTCCTCCAATGAGTTTAGAGTAGCATTTTTGAAAAGATGGTCATGTCTAGAGACGGCCTACCAGGTAATGCATCAACAAGAGGTATAACAAGGGATTTATATAGATTGATTCAAAAAGCAAAAGAACAAGAGGATCAGCTTAAGACAGTATGGGATAATGAATTTGAAGAGGTGACCTCGAAGGTGGGGTGGAACAATATATGGGATAGACGGATTGTGAAAATGATGTCAATTAGGATAAAAGAAAATTTTTATAAACTAATTTGGAGATGGTATTTAACTCCAGTAAGATTAAATAGAATAGATAATAATTGTTCTGCATTATATTGGAGAGGATGTCAGGAAAAAGGGACATATGCTCATATGTGGTGGAGTTGTTAAAATGTATTGGTGTTTTGGCGAGAGGTTTTTACAGAAATATCGAAAATTATTGGTACTAATTTAGAGGTCTGTCCAAAATTAGCATTGTTATCAATAACTGAGAAGCTTATTTGTGATCAAAATACGAAGGAGTTAATTGTAAACTTGTTAACTGCGGCCAGGCTAATGATAGCGAGAAATTGGAAAGTACAACATGTTTTCCTAATAACAGACTGGTATAAGGAAGTTTGGGACATAGCCCTAAAAACTAACTAGTAGTATCAAATGCAAAAAAGGATTGCTAAAGAAGAATAATTTTATGGAGATATGGAATCAATTACTAGACTATGTATTAATAAAGGGGAAGGGTAACATGCCTTGTCAGGATATGTTATATTTTTGGAATTTAGACTTTATTTGATCAAGAGGATAGAAGTATATTAATTGGTCCCTTGGAGGGTGGGGGGGAGCACTTTATGATTTATTGTATGTTGATTATGTTATATTTGTGTGATAATTTTGTATTTTGTTAAATATATTTTTTGTGTTATAATTTGTTTTGAAAAATAAATAAAATATTTAAAAATAAAATAAAATAGAGTAGCATTTTTTGGATAGTTCCATGTTTTACTATTTCTGTGTGTATACTGTTGCTACACTGGTGTTTCCCTGCGGCAAACACAAAACTGGATAACAGATGACAATTCCACACCTTTAAACACCCTATGTACATATTCATAGGAATCCAGAGTTCTCAGACACATGTACCTGGATTTTTAAAAATACATGCACATGTGTGTAATGTATTCTTCCGCACTTTATGGGCTTGCTGTGGGCAACGCTGGTAAATACATGTATTTCCCACAGCAATGGAATGTGTGGAACTGTCCTCAGTCTCGCAAGTGCTGTGAACCTGGTTGCACCTCAGTTTTCAGATCACATTAACTGAGAACCCAGTTCTGTCTCTTCTCCACTTTCATGAGGAATGTATAAATTTCTGGCCATTTTGACAGTGCTTAGTAGTGCTTCTTTTTTTTTTTAAATCAGTCTATTAACCAATTAAAGATTTTAGTCAACCATCCAGTTTAAAATATGATCAATTGATTGATTGAATTTGCATAAATTAGCACATAGCAAAAGCAATGGATAGAAATTCATTAAACTATTAAAGGACACAAAAAATCCTCTCTTTCTGTAGCAAAAATAATTAATATGAAATGAAACATGCCTGGGAGTTGCATATAAGCTGACCTACTTTTCTGATCTGTCAATCAATGGGCATTTTGCAGCCAAGATAGATTTACTTTATTTGTTGAAGCCAGAGGCCATAACAGCTGCAACCAGTTTGCAGCACTAATATTTTAACTTTTGGAAAGTCCAGGAAGGAATATCTGTCAGGTTTGTATGGTGGCAAGTTCTCTAGGAGGACTGGGTGTGGTTAATTTCAGGATGGAGGGAGGGAGATTTTAATCTATGATTAAAGATTTCCGTTGTTTAATTGCACAGGTTCATCCATTAAAGACTGCAGTCCTCATTTCTATGCATACTATTAGCATGCATTTCTCAGATCTTACTATCTCTTTCCCCTTTGTACTACCTTCTCACCATCACAATAAACACACTGCAGAAAGGAAATAGCATCAGGCACAGATTCTAATGCCCATAAACTGACAGGTAGGAGCCATCAGAGGGATGAGGAGACGGGTGGTCAAGCCAAGAAAGTTCATTCATCCTCGGGCTTTCACACCCCTTAACTGATTCCTCGCACATCCCTACGCAGGATGGAATAGGTCATTCCATCCTGAGAACTTGTTTTTAATGCAGGACCATATTTTAAACAGAACAAAGGTTTAGTGGCCAGCAACACTGGCTATAGCCCAGGGTCGGGCAACTTCAGAGGGCCTGGGGGCCAATAATTTCCACCCCCAGAACCCACCAGGGGATGTACCCGCACTGCCAAAATTACCACATTTTCACTTTAAAACAAGGTGGATGGTGTGTGTGTGTGTGTGCGCGCCTTGTTTTAATGTGTGATTGTGCTGCCAGACGCCCCAGGGTAGTGTGAATTTGCATTGTAGCTTAAAGAACCCTTTCCCTGAGTCTCAGCTTGTGTAGGAGAATGTGGCCAAGCTGCATATTAAGGTGGTGTGTTTGTGGGTGGGGTAGATTACTGGTTATGCTAGGTGCCAAATGAGAAGCCTCCGGGGGCTGCATTGGGCCCCTGAAACCTCCAGTTGCCTATCCTTATCTTATGGAGTCTAGATAGCTCTGTTTTCTGGGCTGGGGGAGGAAATAAAGGATTTTCTTCTCAGAGAAAAGCAACCAAATGCTGAACCCCAAACCTCCGAGTGTCTCTTGCAGAATATTGGACCCACTGGGCCAGAGAGATGCACAGGCTAGAAACGCAGTGGGTGAGAGAGCTGAAGTGGTAATGAGCCGGCTCATCCACTGTCAGCTCTCCTAGCCATTCTTGAAAATACACAGTAGGAGACAAATCTGTCCTTGGCAATACTACCTGTGGCAGGTGGCAGCCCACGTTCTGATGAGAATGAAATGATGGGAGCATATTTACAGTTTTCCACTATCTCTATTGTCTTCCAGGCTCAGTGGTATTGTTGATGATCTATAAAGTCAGGGTTGGCAACTTGTGGTCCTCCAGATGGTGTTGGACTGCAATTCCCATCATTCCTATTTCCTGTGCTGGCTAGGGCTGATGGGAGATGCAGTGCAACAACTTCTGGAGGGCAACAAGTTGCCCACTCCTGCTATAAAGCCTTAAGTGGCATAGGTTAAGCTTGCCTAAGAAACCTCCACCCCTCCTAGGTTCCACCACAAACTTTAAGAATGGCTGGAAAACTTATTTAAGTATGCTGACTATGTAGTGAAGGGAGAGAGGGGGTTACCCAGACTCCCTGCAGTGTAGGCAGAGGCAAACAATTACTCAGGTAGACTGCCACCACCCCTTATGTCCAACTCAGCCTGAGCCAGTGGACTCTCAGGCCTTTGGACACACTTAGGGCACAGAAATAAGGGTCCAAGCCGGGCAGTATCTTCTATTTCCAGCCCCCAAGCCTGAAACATTACATAGCAGCAAGTAGCGCCCAAGCAGAAGGCTTCTGAATTTAGTACTGGGGTTTACCTGGAAGAAGGCACACACAGCTCTAGAGGTAGAGATCACATTTATTTGTATTGAGGACAGGGAGAAAAATGCATACTAAGATCAGAGAAAACCTTTGGAACAATGCTCCAGGCAAAAATAACAAAGCAATACTTAAGCCTATCATATACGTTCCCTAAGCAAGGGTCTTCCAATAGGAAAGGGCCCAATCCAGGATCCAAGAATTCTTCAAGCTTGGAGGCAAGTTGGCACAGGTAGACGCAGACAAAGGGGCAGTCCCAAGCCTTTTATGGTCAGAGTCTTGGCAACTCAGGGAGGATCTCATTTAGCCAACCATAGACCTACTCCAACAGTGTTGCCAAACCCTGTAAGGGAGGGAGGAAGTTCTCACAGGAATGCAGCTGAGATCATTCAGCCCAATTACCCGAGTCTTATTCTGGCCTTGAGGGCTAGAGCCATCTTGAGAAAACAGACCTACAGGTGCCAATAGCATCACTACATGCTGTTTCACTTGGTCAAAATGGAGTGGTCACATAGAGTACAGGAGGAAAAAAAAATAGATTTCCTCACTTAAAGCACAGAGCAAGAATAACATTCCTGACATATGTATGTCCTGTGCTTAACAGGACCGGTGCAGGGCAGTTTGGCGCCCTAGATGAAATAAAATTTGCGCCCCCCCTCGTGCCGTGGGGGGGGGGCTACAGAGCAAAGCAGCCCTGCTCTGCAAACACCCCCCCGGCGCCGGCGCCGCCGCCGCCGCCACCACCACCTACCTACCTTCCCCCACCCTGGCTGCTGCCGCCGCCTCTGAAGAGGAAGTGACGCAACGGGACTCCCACGCTCTGTTTTTTGCCGGGGAAACCAGGGCAACAGGGCTGTTTAAGCCCTGTTGTCCTGGTTCCTCCTGCCAAAACAACGTGGGTGGGGCTCCGGAAGCGACGCTGAGAAGGTAGGTAGCGGGGGGAGGTGCGAGGGGGGGGGGCGGCGCGGGGGGGCGCAGGGGGCGGCTTTGGCAGGCGGGGGAGGTGCGGCGGCGACTTCGGCGGGTGGGGGAGGCGCGGCGGCGGCTTTGGTGGGCGGGGGAGGCGCTTCGGCGGCTTCGGCGGGTGGGGGAGGTGCGGCGGCAGCTTCGGCGGGCGGGGGAGGTGCAGCGGCGGCTTCGGCGGGCGGGGGAGGCGCTTCGGCGGCTTCGGCGGGCGGGGGAGGCGCTTCGGCGGCTTCGGCGGGCGGGGGAGGCGCTTCGGCGGCTTCGGTGGGCGGGGGAGGTGTGGCGGCGGCTTCGGCGGGCGGGCGTGGCGGCGGGGGAGAAGGCCCGGCGGGGGTGGCGTGCCGGCGGCAGCGAAGAGGAGCACAGCGTTTCTGCGCCCTCTTCAGCCACGCGCCCTAGGCAACCACCTAGTTTGCCTAGCGGTAGCGCCGGCCCTGGTGCTTAAGCACACCCGTAAGACCACAAGCACACAAACTATTATTCTCAGTGCTCGCATCTCAGCTTTGGAATTCTCCATCCTGGGAGACTTGTAATATTGCCTGTTTGTCTTCTAGAAACTGGCTTTGCAGATAGGGTTGAATAATTAGTACATGTTACCTGCCCCATAGCCCTTGGGATGGGGTGAGTATAAGACATACAGAGAGACATACCAGGCTAGGGCAGATTTATGTTTGTATAATGCAGGGATGGGGAACCAGCAGCCCGTGGGCCTAATCTGACCTGTGGAGGTTCCCCATCCAGCCTGCAGAGGCTTGGGCTCCCTCTGTGGGCCCTGCTCCCTGTAATCATATAGTCCATGGAGGGCTGGGTGGGATTCATCCCCCCCCATAGGTTCCCTAGTCCTAATATAATGCAAGGGTTTTGGATTGGAAGAAGCAAGTACCAGGGTTCTTAAAGATATTAATAGTGAAATCTAAGACATCTTAAACATCTAAGACATGACTAGAATCTAACAAGCAAGCAAGATATTCCAGAAACCAGGAAAAGAGATGTAAGATTACAAAGGACTCCTTACCATGGTTTACATTTCACAAAGAAACTCCTAAGATCCATTTAAAAACTCATATCAGGAGCCATAAAATACAGGTATTTTGTAGAATCATCACATGTAAATTGGTAAATGCGAACTCGCAATGTCTGAGATATGCAGCAGCACAGTCGGAGAATAAGAATTCTGTTACTATGGTAACCAGGCTAATGTAATACTGCCTTGCCTCTGAGGGGGAAAAAAATAATAAAAATGCTTAAAACTCTAATGAATTTTCTCACTAATGAAATAACAAGAGGAAGTGGCAAAAATGAGGTCAACTGTGGATGTGTGAAGCCCCAAATGTTGAAAAGTGGAACAAAGAAGTGAGATAGCAGGGTATTACTATCCTGCTATCACAGGATATCACACGTACATCTGTGAATAAATATAAACAAAGACCAAGGAGAACACTTTGAGGCTACTCAAACTAAGTTAATTTTTTGGGAAACATAACCAGAAATAGAAAAAAAAATATCTTTCCCCTAAAGCTTCTATGAATGTAAATGACATCAGTGATTGCCCAGTCCCCCTGAAATTCATCCAGAATTTGCTTAATACAGGAGTGGTTTGCACATGCATGTTCATAAGAAAATTACAAGAGCCCTGCTGGATCAGACCAGCATTTTGTTCACACAGTGGCCAACCAGATGCATGTTAGAAGCCCACAAACAGGACATGAGTGCAGCAACACCAGCATACTTGTCTTCTCCAGCAACAGGTATTCAAAGGCATGCTACCTCTGATCCTGGAGGTAACATATAGCCATCGACTTGACCTGGTTCAATGTACAACATTAAGAGATAATCTGCATGTGGGGATGGGCCATCACAGACAGAAATGTATGAGCCCCCCCCCCACCCCGCACGTAAGATCTTCTGGGAGGCCCCACCCCAAACTCCATCTTATGTGGAGGAGGCTAGATTGGCCGCAGCAGCCTGAATGCTCGGCAACTCTCATGTCTGAGATATCCCTGCTGGCTCTCTGAAGATTTGAAAAGACCTTTTTTTTTTAAAGAAAAGGCCTTTGGAAATTACTGATTGAGCTCTTTACTGAAAACTGATACTGCTGCCTTTTTTGGGCTTGCACTGCTGTATTATTGTTTGATTATCTGATTTTATTGTTTTGTTAATATTTCATTGATGGTTTCATTAGTTGTGCACTTTAATTTTGCGAACTGTTGTGGAATTTTTGGATGAACAGGGGTTACATGCATATTTAAAGTAAATAAAGGCATGCATTTATTTAAAAGGTTTAATTATATTTATAAATATTTATAATTATATCTTGATAATAATCACCCAGCATCATCTTAACAGTGCAACCTATATGGGTTTACTAGAAGTAAAACCCACTGTATCAATGGGGCTTTCTCCCAGATAAGTGTGCATGGGTTTGCAGCCAGCAAGAACATGAGATGACTGTAATATTCTCTGCATAGAACCACATTTAAAGACAGTTTGGAAACTTCAATTGGTACAGAACGCAGTCACTGGAATGCCTGTGGGAGTCTGCTCTACTTACTATAGTACACAAATTCTGTGCCAATTGCATTGGTTGCCCATTTGTTTCTGGATTCAAAGTGCTGATTTTGACATTTAAATCTCTGAACAGGTTGGGGCCAGGTTATCTGGAGGACTGCATGCACCTAGGTGAACCTGCCCAGGCCCTGAGATTGCTCTCAGAGGCCCTGCTTTCTTGCCCAACATCAAGAACTATCAGATTAGCAGGTTGAATCCAGACTTAGTCATAGTTGGAGTAGGCCCATTGAAATCAATGGGGCTTAGGTTACTCACAACTAACTTAAGTCCCACTGATTTCAGTGGCTCTGCTCTGAATATGTCTAATTCTGGATCCAAATCCAGGCCTTTACAGTGGAGGGCCCCACATCTCTGGAGTTGCTTCCCCCAGGAAGAATCTACAACCCCTTCCTCAGCAACTTTTAAGCAGAGCTCAAACTCTTCTGTTTCTCTCAGCTTTGTATTGAATTCTGTTGTTAGTGGGTTTGATATTTTAGCTGCTGTTATTTTTATTTTGTTTGTTTGTTATGTTTTTATTGGCCTGTTTTAATTGATGGGTTTATTTGGCATATTGCATTGATTTGGCGGCGGGGGGGGGGGAGTCATCTTGTGTGGGTTTATCCTGAAAGGCCAGATATAATACATGAAAAACAAACCAATAAAGAATACCCTTCAATACAGTCAATTCACACAATCACCTGCCAATTCTTAAAGGCTGAGTATGTGAAGTGAGAACACTTGCACATGTGAGCCAGCCTATAGTCTGCTCATGGCCACTTACATGTGGTGGTATAGTGGTAAATTTTGAAGTGCAGGCACTCCTCATGACAGTCTCCATAGCCATGCCCTCAAGGCGAGTCCAAAGTTGCAGGCAGCTGAGCTGTGTTGATTCATATCAGCAAACCAGTTCTAGTAGTTTTCATCTCCACCGGGAGCAGGTCTTTTGTAAAGCTTGTGGATCTTTATTGCCCATTCAAGACCAAGACACCCCAAAATACTTTGCACTACAACAGGGAACAATATATGGTTGCTTGGAAAATTCATATCCCCCTCCCCAATATGGTGAGGGACTGCAGCTAAGCTCAGAGAGAACAGGGAAGTCTGAAAGGGAGGTGGCAGATGATGTCAGCATCCCTGTGAATAAAGCAGTTCTGGTGCTGCCTCCCTGTGAGTCCTCTCTCCACTAATCCATTGCTTACATGGAAGCCAGTGGACCACTGGGACCTTAGCCGCGTCAGTGGCACCTTAGTGCTGAAAAGCCAAAAATGGGTTTTAAAAAGTTTTCCACGGCAAGGAGCAATACTTTAGTGCAGCGGTCCCCAAACTTTTTGGCACCAGGGACCGGTTTCGTGGAAGCCAATTTTTCCACGGACCAGGGGAAGTGTCGCCCATCGCTCACCTCCTGCTGTGCAGGTGGGGATTTATCCAAGAGTCTCGAGGGGGCCTGAACTCGTAGGGATGTATGAGAGCTTCCGTGCGGGCACGAGTGAGGCCCGAACCTCGGCCTGCTCGTGTCTGCACGGGCTCTCCGCCGCGAGTGCAGGCCTACCTTTGGGCTCTTCGTCTCCGCAGAGAGTCAGCTGCGTGGGCCGCGCCGCCCGCACTGGTCCCGTCACATCACTTCCAGCATGACAGAAGTGATGCGATGGGACCCTGCTCCGGCGCGCTGGACCCCCGCGCTCTGATTTTGGCTGGGGAAACCAGGGTAACAGGGCTGTTTAAGCCCTGTTGGCTTGGTTCCCCCCGCCAAAAACAGAGCGTGGGGGTCCAGCGCGCCGGCTGTGATGCGAGGGGCGGCGGTGGTGGCGGCGGCGGCAGCGGGGGCTGGTGCAGCAGCAGCAGCGGTGTCTCCGGCGGCGTCTCCAGTGGCGGTGGATCCAGCGGCGGTGGATCCAGCAGTGGCAGCGTGGCGGCAGAGGCGGCGGCTCGAGCGACACGGAGAACGCTCTGCGCAGCTCAGAAGAGTGGGATTGGGCCGCGGCCGCCGCGGAGGACCAAGCCGCGGAGAGCTTTGGGCCCAGGTAGGGCTTGAAATACATCCCTGGCCTGAAGCGAGTTGAACTTACCCCGCTTGACCCTCCCGAGACTCTCGGCGACTTGCCTGCTGCGCTGCCGCTCGACCCAACCGCACTGAGGAAAGGACCTACGAGGTCCCCGGGCGGCACATCACTTCCTGGTTCTCTGGCGCTGCTCTTTTTACGTAAATACCATGGTAAAGTACCTTAAAACGGCCGCTATTTGCGGCCGTTTTAAGGTATAGTAATACCTTGGACTGCAAGCATAATTTGTTCCGGAACCGTGTTTATAATCCAAAACACTCATCAAAACGAGTCTCTGGCGGGCTTGAGCGGGGCCAATTTCGGCCCGCTACGCCCACTCGAGGCAAGCGGTTACATCCCTACGACTTGTATTGCAAGACATCGCTTGTTTATCAAGTCAAAATGTATTAAAAAAAAATTACTTGTCTTGCAAAACGCTCTCAGACCAAGTTACTTGCAATCCAAGGTATTACTGTACTTCACCATGGTCTCCCGTTGCGTTACTTCTAGTTTTCCGGAAATGCTTGCCGGGAGGCGAGCAGAGGGACGAGCGGTGTGGGTGTGTGTGCTCACTGGAGCTCATGAGCACCCCAAGAGCCAGGTGGGGTGCAGCCCGGCTCTCCTGTTGTGTCACTTCTGGTTTTCCGGAAATGCTTGCTGAGAGGCAAGCACAGGGACGAGCGGCGGGGGTGGGTGCTCACCGGAGCTCGCGAGCAGTTCGAGAGCCAGGTGGGGTGCTCGCGGCGCATTCCGGCCCAGTTCCTAACAGGCCACGGACCGGTCCCGGTCCGCGGACCGGGGGTTGGGGACCCCTGCTTTAGCGAGTGTGATTCATTTTTTCTCTTTCCATGAAGGCTTCTAGAGCAAAACTCATCTAGAGCAAATCATTCTGCTTTGGGAAACTGTAGGAGGGATGCTAGAATAGCATCAATTAGAGTTTTGAAACTCTTTCAGGAATTTTTCAGAAACAAATTTAAAACATTTCAGTTACTTGAAATGGTACTGTAGCATATTCCGTAAGCCAGAAGGGTGAAACACAAAAGTTGTTGCTGTCTGTGGAGCTCCAGGCAGGCAATATCTGAACTTGCCATGCTTTTTATATAGAATGCGAAACTTCTCCAGAGGCTGCTCTTTCCTTTGAATATGTTTGAATAGGTTAGCTCCAATTAGAAGTGAACAGAGGGAAGGTTTTTAGTTTGAATAATGGTGACGGATCTGTAAGGAGATTGCATTGTACTTCCCCCTTATCTGGTAACAGCTAAAGGAAGCAGGAGTTACAACCAAATATGAAATACATGCAAGAAGAAAATGGGTGACCATTTCCTGCACAGTTACTACTTGATTAACATAAGGTTAATCTAATCCGTATGGTACCTATATGCTAAGCACACAATCTGGCACTCCCTCATCCCACAAGGTATACAGCAAATTTCCACAGTGTCCCAATTACATTGGCTATTTCATGGTTTCATTATTACAATCAATCTGGCAAAATTAAGTTAATCCTGGCTCACACTCCGCTGCCATGTATGACAACAGTTCATTTCATTTAAATGCCCGTTTATGGCTCACCACCTTGTTCTGGCCTTGAAAAACTGATCTCCCTCCTCTTCCTTTTCCCTCCACTCCTCTTCTCTTGTGTGTCCTGTCATTTTAGCTTGTAACCCTGATGGCAGGGCTTGTAGAAGTAAAATTTGTCCAGGCTTCAGTTTAACAGAAAGGCCTGGAAGGGCAAGTCAGACCTTTCCTTCTACCTTACAGAAACATGTCCTGACATGTCAGACCCTTTCCTTGACCTTCTGTAGAACAACCATGAGGGCAAATCACCCACCTATTGATTTGCCTAAGCCTCTCTTTCCTTCTTATGCTAAAAGTACTGTGAGCCATTATCACCTTGGGAAAGACTACTGATTAGCATGATGGCTGGAATATGGGCAATACCTGATCTTTTGTTTTTGTTTAAATGTCTCCTTTTGAATTGTCTCTCAGTTTCCTGTACTGACTCAATTGTCACCTGACCTCTACATGATATTATTCAGTATAAATAGAAGTGTCTCCCTTGTGTTCTTGTTGGCATTCCTGACTGTGCTCAGATGCCATCCGTGAATTCACTAATAAACTTTCCTCTCTAAGAACCTCTTAAAAACACAACACAGTAGATCAATTTTTCCACAACAGGGCTTGTAGCTCTCTTTTTTTAAATGGATGTGAGCCACCTTGGAAGACAATAATTGTCTAGAAAGTGGAATAATAATAATAATAATAATAATAATAATAATAATAATAATAATAATAATATCATCATCATCATCATCATCATCATCCCACACTTTCCAGTTGATTATTGTCTTCCAAGGTGGCTCACATCAATAAAAAAAAAAAAGAGAGAGAAGCCCTGCCATCAGGCTTACAAGCTAAAATGACAGGACACACAAGAGAAGAGGAGTGGAGGGGAAAGGAAGAGGAGGGAGATGATGATGACGATGATGATGATGATGATGATTTATTTCATTTCTATACCACCGAATTGCTGAAGCTCTCTGGGCAGTTCACAACAATTCATAACACAGGTATTTAGTAACTAACTAACTAACTAGCTGCTTGGAAGCCCACAAACTCTTCCAAGGTTCCTCAGCCCTACCAAGCTGAAGGTGGCAGGGCAGGAGGAGTGGCAGAGGTGATCTTTGCCTCCCCGCCCTTCGATCTTTGAGCTAGATGGGCTTTTCAGCCTGTCTAGTGAGGGAACTGCAGAGGGGAAGGGAAGAAGGCTAGAGGAGGCTCAGGATAAATCGTATCCTGGCCTCTCAGGTCTCCTCCCCTCCTTATCCACTGGAAGGTCCCCCTTTCCCCCTCTCAGAGGTCAAGTTTACAACCTTGAAGGGGCAGCTGGCATGGTTCTCTCGATTCCGGCTGTGAGGGGTCAGGAGTTGGATCTCTGACTTTCCTTTCTGAGGTTGGCATGCTGTCTCCAACCTTGGAAGGGGTTTTCCGAGCCATCCTATGGTCCCCAGGACTCTTGCTCAGGGATCATAAGATTGTTCTCTAAATAAATAAATATCTATATTTTCCTGGGTATATACTTGTCAAGCAGGTTTCATATTTCAAACATGACGAAACTCTTTTGATAGATACTGTAAGCTTCCTTTGAGCCCATCGAGGGACACATCTTACTACTACTACTGCTACTACTACTACTACTACTGCTGCTGCTACTACTACTACTACTATTATTATTATTATTATTATTATTATTATTATTATTGTCATCGTCATCGTCATTGTTATTTTAAATTCAGCATGGGAAATAGCATGCAACCTATGTGCAGATTATCGTAGATGACAATCATCACATACCATATATGTTTATATTGCTGCATGCAGTTTTCCTATAACCTCAACACTGAAAAGAGAAGCTGCCCCTATGAAACTTCTGTGTTGTTCAGAATCCTTTAATGGGCAGACAGAAGATTCCCTTTTTGGAATCTGATCACCCACCAGTTATAAGAGGAGACATGTCTCTTTCCCACAGAAACTTAAATATCTGAGCTGAAAAGCTTAGGTTTTTCCTTCATGATATATGATGAAGGAAACACATTGCAAGAACAGGCCAGAATAATGAGGCAAGACACAAAAGTAAGTTGTAACTAGTGCCATAATTTATTGATAACTACGAGCCAGAATCTGCAACAGTAATAGGTGTGGGACTTAAGCTGCCTTTAGAGCAGGGGGTGTCGATCCCCTTTCAGCTCGAGGGCCAAATTCCATTTTGGAGAAGCGCTTGGTGGCCGCTTGCCAGTGGTGGGTGGGGTCGAAGGCAAAGGGGAGGAGCCAAAGGCAAAAGAGCTGGGGCCAAAATGCTAAAACATACCTGCATATTTTGGCCACTAACTAATCCCTTCTTGCCTAAATTGTGACCAACCTAAATCTTAGTTGACATAGAGGCCCCCGAACACTAATTTGCCTGTCAACTAGATTACCATGCAGCAGTGTACAGTAGGGAACTGCCCAAAGTGTAGGCCACGGGAGGGAAAGCACTTTTGGTCCAGGGGCCAGATTCCCCCCTCCGTACCAAGCTGTTGTGCTGGATGACATCAAAGGGCATGCCCCCCCCCTGACAATCCTCCCTCTCCTATCTGTCATGCCCCTGCTGGAGACTCCTCCTCCTCCTCCTCCTCCTCCTCCTCCTCCTCCTCCTCCGAGGAACTAGAGCTCCCAGAGATGCCATTGAAGCATCCATCTTGTCAGTTCAAAAACACATGGGAAGATCCTGCAATGACAGTTGCTTTCTGTGACAGTGGTGCCCCTCCCAGAAGCTTATGCAATTTATGCTATGGAAGATGCTGCATTGTGGACTCCTCCAACGTGATCTCTGACATCCAACATTACTAGGTGGTGATGATGATGATGATTCCGACTCCGTAGATGCCTTTCTCAAAAAAGACTCAAGGCATCTTACAACAAAATTAAACTATACACAATGTAAAAGAGCTAAAAACAGTTATCCCCTAAAATACCATCACTCCATAAAACAACTTAAACATCAGAGATAACCACAACAATTCAACTGATCTATTTAAGCGCCCATCAGATGTTGGGGAGTTGAGGAAAGTCTTAACCTGGCACTGAAAAGATGGCAATGTTGGTGCCAGGTGGGCTTCACTGGAGAGAGCATTCCACCGTCAGTGGGAGGGGGCGACCACTGAAAAGGCACTCTCCCTTATTGCCATCCTCAAAGCCTCCCTCAGAGGAGGACCTCAGATGTTGATCATAGTGTACTGGTTGGTTCATACTGAGGCAGGCGCTCTGTCAAGGTGCTCAGTGATGTGGTGGAAGCATAGTGATCTGTACACGCATAGAGGCCACTTTCATGCGTACTGCTGAATGTACAGAAGTTGGGGTGGAGATAGCAGACATGCTGATGGCAGGTGCCTGGCCAGTGGACATGATCCTGCTCCCTTCCACATGTTCAGTAAACATGTTTGTTGAGGGCGAATGTCTGAAGAGGACTTGGAATTCATTCAGATCTTGAAGTTGGACTACAGTGCTTGGTCAGAAGTGCTAGCTTAGATTACCTCTTGTCTTAATGTCAGCCTATTTTAGCAAAAGACCTATTTTTTGGAAAGGATATACGGTAACTTTTTCCTTGTGGAGTTTTACAAACAATAAGATAAATAAACTAATGGCATGTATGTACTTCTAAGAAGCTATTCTGCTCTCTCCCTACTGCCTATAATGCTGACATGTTTTCTTCCTTGGAAAAGAAGTGCTGTTAAAGTGTTTTTTCCCTTGACGGCACAAGACTCTAGAAAGCTGTCAAAAGAAACATACACAATATGCAAAGGCGGCCATAAAGGGGCAACGTCTGACTTTTTATATCAGATTTTGAGCATTTCATGTAAAAAAGAAAAGAAAAGAAAAGATGCAATGTGAATGTAGTATCTGGGAAGAGTGGTATCTTAACACCTGGCTAAAGCTTTGATTAGTGAATAACAGTGTGGTGTAGTGGTTAATGTATTAGACTAGGATCAGGGAAACCCGGGTCAAACTCCCCACTCAGCCATGAAGCTCACTTGGTCTCCATGGGCCAGTGACACTTCCTCTCAGTCTAACTTACCTTACAGGGTTGTTGTGAGAATAAACTGGCAGCAGCCGGTGTGGGGAGAAAATAATGACCACTGCCTTGAGCTTCTTGGAGAAAAGGTGGAAAATAAATATAGTTGCAAAAGAATTATTATAAGTGTTGTTGCCTTGATTACTACAATGAGTGGGCTATCACTATGGTTTTGCATAGCATGGCACTGGATGGTAGACAAAAGAGCATACTCTTGAATAACTGGAAAGCTCTCCATCATTTGGAAGGTTACACCCTACAGCTAGTGGGAGAGGCAGAGAAACAGTTGGTTGCCATTAGAATTTAGGCAGGCAGAGAGAGAGAACTTGGAGTTCAGCTGGGCTGGCTAAATTGGAAGCAGCCTTGGGGAGCTGCACGTTGCCCATAATGTTGGCCAAGGGGGTCTAATGTAATGTAAAGTTGGCAGTTGTGCTCCCTGCTGTAGGATTCCCGATTTACTTCCAAAATGCTCTGCTTGTCTTTCCAGTGTCTACAAATATACATCATAATAAGTCTCCGGTGTGCTTGTGTGTGTGTGTGTCACAAGGAAATAGATGCTGTAATGTGGTCACAATTAGTATGTGGAACTTCCCTACTCCTCGGGGAAGTGGGTTTGAGTCATTTCATAATAGTATAAATGATTTTAATAGGCGTCAATCCAGAAGCACAACCTACTGCAGTTTTGTTTAGCTCTGAGCACCTAAGCATGAGAAGTTCTATTATCTCAATTCTTGATAGTAACATTTTGAACATATTGGTAGCAACATTAAGAAGATATTGGTCCAATAAATCTCATTCTTTCGTATTTCTCATTACGTTGTCAGATCAATACAGCTTCTAAGGCTTGTCCACGGTCCCCAGCTGGAAATCCTATATATCTGGTGGAGAACTACACTTCTCTGCCACCACTCCACATATGAGACAACATGTGATCCAGGATGTGCATGTACACACACACACTGGGTTGCATGCTACCTTGGGCATGTGGTATGCAGGCCACATGTGGTATCAGAGCCGTCTGCCTATGTACACCAGGCCAGTTGCTGGGGAACATGAGCAGGAGGATGCTGTTGCACTCATGCTGTCCTGCTTGTGGGTTTCCCACAGGCAGCAAGATTTTGGGCGCAGGGGGGGGCAGCAATAGTGTGAGCTGACCTTATGTCTCCAATTTGGTTAATGTACTTTTGTAGAGGAACTCAGTGTGGGGGAGAGTAACAGAATGTCACGAATCCTATGTGTATGCACATGTGTGTTTGTGTGAGGCCTGGATAATTTGTGACCCGCTAACCATAGCCCACCAGGCATATTTATATATATATATATATATATATATATATAATTTTATTTATATTTTCAAAAGAACACACATACACAAAAAAACCCATATAAACCTACAAATCATACACTACAAGTGCACCCATCACCCCGGGGCCAAAACCAATTCTATCCACATAATCCATTATTAATCTATATTCCAAAAATACATCATATCATGACATGGCTTACTCCCTTTCCCCTTTACTAAAACATAATCTAAAAATGACCCCCATATTTCCTTAAAATTATTTTTCTTTAATTGTCCCCTTTTACATTTAATACTACATGTTAGTTTATCATTTAAAGCAATATCCCAAACCTCTTTATACCAGTCTATTATTAAATACTGATGTTGAACTTTCCAATTCCTTGCAATCAATAATCTCCCTGCCGCTAATAAACTTACAATTAGTTCCTTTTTCTCTTGTGAGCACAGAAGTTTCTCCGTTATTGATAACAATGCTAATTTTGGACAGACCTCCACATTAATACCAATAATTTCTGAAATTTCTCCAAAAATTTTATTCCAAAAATCCAATACGCTTTTACAGCTCCACCACATATGAGCATAAGTACCAAGTTCCTGGCACCCTCTCCAACACAATGGAGCACAATTACTATCTATTTTATTTAATCTTACTGGAGTCAAATACCATCTCCAAACAGTTTTTAAAAAATTCTCTTTTATCCTTACTGACATATTTCTTAATATACGTCTGCCCCAAATATTTCTCCACCCCGTATTCAATATCTCCTCCTCAAATTCCATTTCCCACATCATCTTAAGGTTGTCTTTTTTCACTTCAATCCTCTGCATCATTTTATATATCTCCTTAGTTAACCCTCTAGAAGAAACATTCCCTTCTATAAGTTCTCTAGACAACACTTCCTTTTCAAATCCAGTAAACTCCCTCTCATACTCGTTTTTCTTTTTCCATTTCTTAGTCCACTGATCTAATTGCATTAAATTTAACCACGAAATTCTATCTGGCCCAATCATTTCCAATATTTGTTGTCTAGTCTCAATTTTTCCCATCCAATCCATTAATTTGATAACCTTATTTTCCCTAAATATTGCCTCCCAATGCTGTGCATTTTCTGGAAAGTCCTCCATTGCTACAACTGGAGTTAACGGTGATATTCCTGGTATAAAGATCTGTCTGTTACTATTCCAAATCCCTACCATATTTTTCAGGAAGGGATTTTCTATTCTTTTTACACTAGTAATACTTTTTTTTGAAAATAAAATTTTTTCCATCCCAATTTCTATTTCCTGCGTTTCTATTTCTAACCACAAAATATTCTTCCTAACTAAAATATCCATAATAAACCTTAACTGATTAGCTATATAATACCACTTGATATTAGGAAGGCCAAGCCCCCCTTCTTTTTGGGATTTATACCATTTACTCTTAGTAATCCTCGCCTTTCCCCCCCCCCCCATTACAAAAATTATTAATTATTACTTGCCATTCCCTAATTTCCTTCTCTGGTAAACTACTTGGTATCATTCTAAATAAAAAAATTATCTTTGGTAATATCTTCATTTTTATCAAAGCTATTCTACCAAACCATGAAAGTCCAATTTTTTTATATTCCTCTATCTTTTTTTTTTACCTCATTCTTTAACTTTCTAAAATTTTGTTCTACTATTTTTTCTAACTCTTTTAAAATATCTATACCTAAATATTTAATCATACTTTTTACCTTAATATTTGATCTCTTTTTAATCCCTTCTAACTCCTCTTTTACTATAATTAAACAACATAATCTCAGATTTATCCCAATTTACTTGCAACCCCGTAACTTCCCTAAACTCCTTTAAATGATTCTCTAACCTATCCATCATTTCCATGGGATTTTCAATTGTTAACAAAGTATCATCTGCAAAAAGATTAATTTTTATCTTATCCTTTATCTCTATCCCTTTTAAATTACTATCCTCTCTAACTACATTTGCCAAAACCTCCATAACTAGCACAAATAAGATTGGTGAAAGGGGACAGCCCTGTCTGGTACCTCGGCCTAGATGAATTTGATCAGTTATACCATCATTTACTACAACTGACGTCATATTTTGAGCATACAATTGATCAATAACTCCTCGAAACTTTTCACCAAACCCCATAGTTTTTATTATCCTCTTTAATGCTGGCCATTCCACACAATCAAAGGCCTTGAAAATATCTAATGCTAAAACCCCTGCCTTCAAATTATTTTTCTTAATTAAATATATTATATTTGACACTCTTCTAGTCAAATCTGCCATTTGTCTACCTTGTACAAAACCACATTGATCTAAACCAATATACTTACTAACAAAACTATTCATTCTTCTAGCTAATATTGCAGACATTAATTTTGCATCTTGATTAATTAATGAAATTGGTCTATAGGATCCTAGGTCTGCCGGATCCTTATTCGGTTTCAAAATTAAAATGGTCAAAGATTGTTTCCAAGAAGGAGGGATCTCTCCCCCCTGTAAAATATCATTAAACAAATTTTTTAACTTGGGAATTAACATTTTCTTGAAAACCTTGTAATATTCAGCCCCTAAACCATCTATTCCGGGAGTTTTACCATCTTTTAATTTATTTATAGCAAACTCTATTTCTAACTCCGTAAAAGGTTGTTCCATATAATCCCTATCCTCTTCTAATATTTTTATTTTCAAATTTTTTTCAATATATTCTTTAATCCTTACTTCAGAACATACCCCAGCCTTATACAATTCAGAATAAAATTCATGAAATATTTTTAGTTTATCCTTCATTAAATTATATTCCTTACCCTTCTTATCTTTAATCACCCCCACTAAATTTTTCTCCCTTTTTTTTTGCGCAGATCTAGCTAACATTTTAGAATTTTTATTACTATTCTCAAAAAACTCTCTTTTCATATATATCAGATTCCTTTGCACTTTATATATATCTTTATTCTCAAATTCTTTCCTCTTGGCTTGCAGTTCAGCAAATACCTTCTTATTCCTATTCTTTAAAAAAGATTCTTCTAACTCCCTAATCTCTTCTTCTATCTGTTTATTAAAAGCCTCCTGTTGTTTTCTTAAATTAACTCCCTCTCTTATTCCTATACCTCTCATAACACTTTTCATAGTATCCCATATTATGGCTTGACTACAATCCTCTGTTTGATTAAATTCCCATATTTCCATCATCTCTTTCTCTATCTTTTCAATTATATGTTTTGCTTTAAAAATATTACAATTCAACCTCCATCTTCTAGCCTCTCTATAATCCTTCCCTATCTTTAAATCCAAATTGACCAACGCATGATCCGTAATTTTTATAATACTTATCTCAGTACTCATGACCCTAGAAACCAAACTCCTAGACACAAATATATAATCTATCCTAGAAAAATTCTTAAAAGCTGATGAATAATACGTATATCTTCTATCTTGCCCTTTAACTTCTCTCCAAACATCCACCAAGCCTTCCTTTGTGATTACCTTATTCAGAAATGTAATATTATTCCTCCTCTCCCCATCCGTAGGGTTTGATTTATCTACACCAGGCATATATGGTGATCAAATAAAGACTGGACAGTGGATAGTGATTTTGCTGCCTTTTTCAGACTACAAAAACAGGTGTGTGTGTGTTACGGGCAGCAGATGGGTCAAGCATTTGCATTCAGCTTGGCTTGCCTGTTCTATACACAATTCTAGATAAGTTTGTCCTAGTCATTTGTAAGGTGCTATTTTCTTTCCCAACTAGCCAAAATCCATTCAACACATGGCAGCAATCTTCACACTTTCCTGTGCAGAAGAGACAACAAGTTGAATTTCTGCCACATGGGCAATTGTTAAAGGAATAGGAACAGGGTTGGGGGGGGGGGAAGAAGTTGTTGGCAATGCTACACGTATTATCTTGAAGTGGTAACTCAGATGAGGGAATTGTCTGGATCAACAAATTACCTGAATGAAAACTACTTGATAGCATATCAATCTCGTGTTTGAACAGGGATTGCTCTAGCTGTACTTGGGTGAGGAACCCCTCATCCTGTACATCTAGGGCAACTTGTGGCCTACAATCCCCATCAGCCCTAGCCAGGATAGGCAATGGTGCAGGATCATGGGAGTTGTAGGCCAAAACATCTGGAGGACCAGAAGTTGCCCACCCCTAATCCAGGGCTTGAAGCTCACAGGGAAGTGGTAGCAGTCTTAGTCAGGTAAAGTCTCCTCTGATGAGGTCATGTCAGGTAAAGCCTCTAAGCAGAATCATTTCAGGTAAAGGCAGGTTCATGAGAATCTAGCTGGGCTTGGCAAGACACATTAGAATCAGGCAGAACTATTTTTTCCTTTTCTTTTTTTGGGAGCTCTGCTGGCAATAGTTTTCTTTCCCCTCTACTGTAGATAACAGAGGGATGTTGTCTCAGCAAAGAACTGAAGACTTATGTAATTATGAAGGTTGGCAAGGCCTGTTCTGCAGCTGGCCCCACCTCCCTAGAGTTGCTGACTGAGCTTTTTAAACACCCCTTATCTGGTTCTGTAATTACTGGATTCTGTGAAGTGGAGGAGCAGGAAATGCTACTGGGGACTCAACCTCAGAGTCTGAGGAAGGTAGAAGGGCTATGTGGGAAACCAGAGGAGGAGTTGCTGAAGGTCCTCCCCTGAGTGGAGCATTCTGTAACTCTTCCTCATCTGGGTCTTCCTTGGAGAAGTGCAGGGGCTGGGTTTGGGGGATCCTGACACCTCTGACTCTTCCTGGAAGTTGAACTTAGGTCCCTGAAATCTAAAAAATAACAACATATGGCATAGCTTGGTAAGGTTGCCTGACTGCAACCTGGGGATCTGCACTGCATGTTAATATTTCCTAATGTGGCAGCCCTCTATCTTCTCTCTCTCTCTTTCTTTCTCGGTGTGTGTGTGTGTGTATGAGAATGTTGCTGCATAAATCCTTTTCCTTCTATATGTAACGCCTTGTTCACTTGTTCAAGCTTTTTCTTTTTTTAAAATCAGCATCCATTGAAAGTGAAGTCTGTGTATTTGGTACAGAAGCTATACCAGCTTTCCCTTTTAGCAAAGGCAACCACTGTTTCTTTCCTGAAAAGCCCATGAGGCAGATGACTTCCAAAAAATTAACTTAATGAAATGGAAATTGCCACAAATCAGAGGTTGCAGTGCCAAGTTACACAAGTGCTCTGAAATGGAAAGGATTTCCTGCCCACAAAAAGAACAATTACCCAGATCCCATTAATACCTACCTTAATTTTCTTAGACAATGTGAATAGACACAATATTAAGTTTGTTTCTGTTCATACCATCTATGGGACAATTTCTTTACATTCAGTTAAAGAAGCTCAAAGCTTCAAGCTCAATATTTCTTCTGAGAGTAGGATCTTCATCTCTTCAAGGATCCTAAGAACTATCCTACAGGTTCTTATGGATGTAGGTCTTTATGCTAAGTACCGTAAAGCATATTGAAGAGTTGCATTGTTTACCTCACATACAGTCATTGTGGTGCAGTTGCGATTCCAGATCTGGATGCTGAGAATGTTCTTTTCCCAATAACTGGAGCTGAGATGAAGCGGTTCTTGTAGTTTCTGTTAGGGCTACTTGAAAATCCCCCCCTCTCCCCCACCCCCCATTCACCTCCTGCCATTTCAGTGATGAATGGGAAAGGCTCACTCCAAGTTTTGGGGCCCCAAACATTTTGCCTGCCTCTGAAACTGCCCCTGGCCCTGAATTTTGAGCTGAACATTCTCCCTTGAGAACTTCTAGACTGGGGCTGGTTTCAGTGTTAGTCTTTGTAGCTGCATTGTGGATTCTATGAATGGAAAAGAGGGATAGAAATGCTTTAAATAATTAGTTTCACTTTAATGTTATTGTTGGAACACACTTCTGGTTGTTGTTGTTTTTTGATGTGCTTTTGCTCGTCCTCTTGAAAATTTGACCATTTTCCACCCAGTCCCGGACTAACAAAAAGAACTGTGTAAAAGGTCACCACACATTGACTGGGTTTGCACGACACCCCATCGTGGCTTGCTACGCACAATGGGTTGTCGTGTTGTGCAAACCCAGACTGATTTCCCCAGGGTGGCTTGTGTGTGGGCAACAAGCCTCCCCAACAACCCATGGCTTGTGGTAGGGGTTGTTGTACCCACCATGGGTTGTCGTGTCATCTGAACATGGATGACCAGCCCCATCGTGGGAACAGGGAATCGCCAGTCAGCCATATGGCAAGAATGGCAAAAAAACCCCTCTTGCTGCTCTTGCCATCGGGCTACTGGGCGAGCACCAGTACCAGCCACCCCCAAAGTGCCTCCCTGCCACAAGCTGTTTTGGGCTTGCTGTGGCTTTCCCCCCTTTAAACTTTCTTTTTTTGGAGATTGTGAAAGCCGGCTGTCAAGTCAACTTCGCAACCCCCATTTTGACAGTTATGAGCAGTCTCTTCAAAGTGCCCTAGTAGCATGTTTGGAGGGGCTGCCCAATCATATTAAAAAAAATTTTTTAGCCACAGTTGCACTACTGCAGGGATTTGAAGCCTGAGGGGCAGCAGGTACCAACCCTGGACATTGTCCAGAAGAGACTCCAAATACATTCCGTCCCTTGGGTGTTTCTCAACAGCTCGCCTTCTGACAGCTGTCAAGAAAAAAACAAAGGCACTAGAGCAAGTGAAGGAATGTATGATAAAATGGGCTCAAAATTTTGGCTATAATATATTAATGACACAATGGGAAAATATGTGGTTAAAAGGTTTGAAATTTACATTATGCTCTAGTCTTAAAGAGAATTTTTATAAGATGATGTATCGTTGGTATTTGTCTCCGGAGAAATTGGCTAGAATGTATAACAGTGCATCAGATATATGTTGGAAATGTGAACAACAGGAAGGAACCTTTTATCATATGTGGTGGACATGTAAGAAAGCTAAAAAAAAATGGGTTGAAATTCATTTATTAATGCAAAAGATTTTAAAGATTACTTTTCAATTGAAACCAGAGGCTTTTCTATTGGGAATAATGGACAGTCAGCTGAAAGGAAGGTATGGAACTTTATTTTTACAACAGCAGCGAGACTACTATATGCTCAGAAATGGAAAGGTCCAGCAGTGCCTACGACAGAAGAATGGTTGGTCAAGATGCTAGAGCTGGCAGAGATGGCCAAACTCACATCATTAATCAGAGAAAGGACAACATCTGTGTTTATTATTGAGTGGAAACCTCTAATTGACTTTTTGCAGAGACTGGAAAATAATGATTTGTTTGTTTGTGGATTTATGGAATAATAAGTGAATTTGGGACAATGGGAAGAAAGAGATTTCTCATTCTGATTATCGAGTAAGAAAAATTATTGTTACCTATATTTGCTGTAGAAGAAAACCGGAGGTCTATTTTGTTTTGTTAATTGTTATATCTTTGATATTATGTGTTTGTTTTATATAGAAATAAAAAATTTAAACCCCCCCCCAAAGAAGAAAAAAACAAAGGCACTAGTGATCTTTAGCTGTGAAAATTCTGTTTTTTGGGATTTATACCCCCTTTGCAGCAAGATCCTCATCTCCACCCCGCAATTTAGTTCCCACCAGGGTGCACATTTTGCATCTAGGTGCTCAGGAAAGTTCAAATGTGCACTCCTCTGCCTTTTCTAGGAAAAAAGTAGCTAGCTGTCAAAAATCTGGGTTCCTTTAAAAAGGGGGTTTTGAGTGGGAATTTTGGACTGGGACATACACAGATATATGTCCCAGTCCAAAGCCACCCAGTGTCCCCCCCCAAGTTTAAAGGGGGGAAACAGCTGCGGTGAGCCCAAAAAAGCTTGTGCGGGGGGCGACTCATTCCTGCCCCAGTGTCCCCTGGGTTACCTGTGGGAGGACAAGGGGGGAGCAGGTGGCCAGTAACCCACAGTGAGCCCAATTCCCTGTCGGGCTCACCGTTGCTTGCTTGCACTGAAACCAAGCCAGGGTGGCTTAGCATGACATGTGGATGCTCCCATTGTGTGTGTGTGTGTGTGTGTGTGTGGGTTTTTTTTTTTAGGGCTCCAGAGAACTGTGGAGGTCATCATGGGGTTGCAGAGTTCTCTGGAGCTCTGGGTGCTTTTGTACAGCTACATCTGAGCTGTGATTAATGTCTGGAACTTAGATGGGATGGGTGGAGAAGCAAGATAAATGCTTTTAATTTTTTCTCTCTGCAATTTGCTTTGATGCTTCATGAAGGATTCGCCCTCATTGAATATGCTAATTTCCACATGAAAATTGAAACTCACAATAATCTGGCTCAGCTGTATGAATAACACCCTTATAAAATCTGACACTCACGCTGAAAGGGATCTAAAGGCAGGACCGGTGCAGGGCAGTTTGGCGCCCTAGGCAAAATAAAATTTGCGCCCCCCCTCGTGCTGTGGGGGGGGGTCTCTGGAGCAAAGCAGCCCTGCTCTGCAAACACCCCCCCGCGCCACCGCCGCCGCCACCACCACCACCATCTACCTACCTACCTACCTTCCCCCGCCCTGGCTGCTGCCGCCGCCTCCGAAGACGAAGTGACGCGACGGGACCCCCGTGCTCTGATTTTTGCCGGGGAAACCAGGGCAACAGGGCTGTTTAAGCCCTATTGCCCTGGTTCCTCCCGCCAAAACAACGCGGGCGGGGCTCCAGAAGCGACGCTGAGAAGGTAGGTAGTGGGGGGAGGCGCGGGGGAGGCGTGGGGGAGGCGCGGGGGAGGGGGGAGGCACGGGGGAGGGGGATGGCTTCGGCGGGGGAGGCGCGGCGGCGGCTTCGGTGGGCGGGGGAGGCACGGCAGCGGCTTCGGCGGCTTCGGAGGCGCTTCGGTGGCTTCAGCAGGCGGGGGAGGTGTGGCGGCGGCTTCGGCGGGCGGTGGAGACACTTCGGTGGCTTCGGCGGGCGGCAGAGGTGCGGCGGCGGCTTCGGCGGCTTCGGCAGGCGGGCGGTGCGGCGGGGGGAGGAGGCCCAGCGGGGGCGGCGTGGCGGCGGCAGCGAAGAGGAGCGCAGCGTTTCTGTGCCCTCTTCAGCCACGTGCCCTAGGCAACCGCCTAGTTTGCCTAGCGGTAGTGCCGGCCCTGTCTAAAGGTTGCCTAAGCATGTGATCCTGAACACACTTACTAGGGAGTGTAAGCCCCATCAAACATGGTGAGACTTACAGTGCAATCCTATGTATCTTTACTCAGATGTACGTAAGTGAACCTTCTGCATGGAAGCAAACCCCCCTTATATTCAAAAAGCAAAGTGGCTAGTTGTTCTTGAAGCAAAAGATGCAACTTTAAATGGTAGGATTTAATGCATGTTGTAGGGAGTAGAAGTAGACTATACGTCTGTATATTATCCTCTTCTCATTACCCCACATTCCAGTTAGCCTGTGGCAGGGGTGCAGAACCTCAAGCCTGGGAGCCAAACCCAGCCCTCCTTGGCTCCTCAGAAGGCCATGCCTTATTCTCCGGGCTCCACCCCCTTTCCCAGACCATTTGGTGGTTTCCTGGCCTTTGTGCTGTTTCCCCTCCATTCTAAAAGGCTGAAATGCCTCTCCTGGGGCTTAGTTCCTAGCAGTAAGAACTTTAAGCAGTAAGAACTTTAAGCTAAACTCTGCTGGTATTTTTGGGCTCACCCCTTTTGCCTTGAGCCCCACCCGCCACTGGAATATGACCCCAGAGAGCGTCTCCAAAATGCAATTCATCCCTTGGGCTGAAAGAAGGTCAACAGCCCTTGCCTACAGCATCTAGATCAAAATGTTCTCCTTTGCTTCGCTGCAGAAAAAGCAAAGGAACTACATAAAAGATCAGGCTATAAAATATTTTAAGCCTTGTGCTATTTCTTAAATGCAAAAGGAGAATCTCCAGAGGATGAGACATTTCATTTAGAGAAATGCCAGTGAATTGTAGTTGTAAATACCAGCTGTTCCAGTCTCAGGGGTGGTGCCCATCAAATGATGTGGTCTTTAAATGGTGAACTCTGGAGATTCAAATTGGGAGATCTTTAATTATTGCTTCATGATTAGTATGTCATTCATCTATTTGTTCTACTAATGCCCCTTCCCTATCATTTTGTCTTTGGGTGCTTCCAGGCTAGGCTTTTATTATCCCACCACCACTTTGGCTCATTCTTACAGGGGATCCAGACATTGTCATCTTCTACTCATAACCCTCCTGTGTTTTTCCACTGCTTCTTCTGTCTGTTTTCTTACTGCACAAAATCCATTAAGCAGAAAAAGACTGAGCAGCTGAACAATATCTTGTAGTGAGTAGTGCTAGGAGGCCTCCGTCTGGAGCAGTGTTCTCCAACCTTGGGCCCCCAGATGTTTTTGGCCTACAACTCCCAGCATGCCCCAGCCAGGTAGGCCAAAAACATCTGGGGGCCCAAGGTTGGAGAACACTGGTCTGGAGGCACCCTTTGTACTCTCCCACCTTGGTTCACATGCAGAGGGATCCTATGCATGTTTAATATCAAGTTAAGTCCAACTGAGTTCAAGTAGGGCTTATTAGTAAGGGAACATAAGAAGTAAGGGAACATAACATGCTAGATCAGATCAAGGGTCTATCTATTCCAGCAATCCCCTTTTAGAGCCCTCCAAATTGGTGGTCATCACTACATCTTGTGGAAGTGAATTCCATAGTTTAACTATGGGCTGTGTGAAAAAGTACTTCCTTTTATCTGTCCTGAATCTTCCACCAATCAGCTTCATGGGATGACCCCAGGTTCCAGTATTATGAGAGAGGGATAAAAATGTCTCCCTATCCACTTTCTCCACTCTGTGCATAATTTTGTATACATCTATCATGTCTCCCGCCCCTTACTCACCATTTTTCTAAGTTACGGGAGTTGCTCCAGCCACTTGATCATTTTAGTTGCCCTTTTCTGCACTTTTTCCCAACTCTACAATATCCTTTTTAGCTGCAGTGGCCAGAAAAAGATAAGTGTTGATGATTTCTGCTTTTGCAGATATGTGACCCAAATATGTGATACCAGCATACAGAAGGCAGAAACATCCACAGAATCAAAGAGGCAGTTTTTGCACATTTCTAGCTATCGCCGATTTTCACACAAAAAGAAAATAGAAACGCTTGCAATCTGATACAGAGGTGAGTGGGACCAAGTTTCATATTGGAACTCAGAAAATCTCGATGAGCTTCAGTTTTGCTGATTTCTACATCTCTAGCCCTTTCCCCACAGCAGCATCTGAGGTTGTGGTGGTCTGGGAACACAGGGATCACCATCCAGGGTGCTTCCAGATGGAGGGGTCCTAGCACTACCAATCAGGAAGCCTTGTACAGCTATTCTGTCTTTTTTCCCCATAACAATTTTTCTGTGGTAGTAAAAAAGACAGAAGAAGCAGTGGGAAAACACGGGAGGATTACAAGTGGAAGATGCATTGTCTGGACCTCCAGTAGAATTCCATGAATGAGGTGGGGTGATGGCACCATAGAAGCCTTGTCTGGAAGCACCGTCACATGGGAAACAAAGGGATATGGGCCTCCATGTAGCTGGGCATCCCCATGGAGCACCCACCATATACAAGAAAGATCTGTGTGGTGCTGGGGAGGACGAGGAGTTGCTCCTCCTTCTGTGCAAGCACGGTTCTGGCTACAGTGAAGTGGTCAGCTACATTCTGGTTCATTCTCCATCATTCCGCCACCATTACTTTCCATCATCCCTAGAGAGAAGGCAAGCAAGCTCTCTGTATAACATTGCTGTAGCCATTTTGATTTTGTCTGCCAAACATGCTTCTATGTACACTGGACATATTAACTTTGACTGATCTCTAGGAACCGAAACGGCTGTGGTAAGTTTTCAGTTTTTATTTTGATCAAGGCAGTCTATTAGAACTGAGCACATCCCACCCACTCAGAACACTTGCCCATTTTATTTTATTTTATTGTTACTTCACTGTTACCTGAGGCACTATGGTAGAGGTCGGGGCTAGCTCTCCTAGCCCCTCCAGTTCTGATTCCCAAATTCTTAACTCCTAAACAGCACTGGTCAGATTCCGTGGGAATGGACTCCGAAACGGAAGGGGAGGGGGACGAGGAGGCAGCTGTGGGGCCTCTCTGTGAAGATAACCAGGAGTCAGGACCCAGCTGCGCCATCAAGGTCCCAGCTAGAGGCTGGGGAAGGGGAGGGGGGAGAAGAATATCTGGGAACAGGGGAGGCAGAGGCGAGGGAAGGGGGGGAAACCACTTGAGAGCGGCAGGCAAGAACAGCTAATGTCTCTTTGTCGTTCAGCTCGGTTGGCTAACAAGACTTTTGACCCGCCTTAGAGGCGGAGTGGGTTCTCTAGTTTGAGGGTGAGGACGCGCGAAACACCTCAGTGCAGAATCAACTGTTTAACATTCCTGACCTCCCACTGAGGGGGTAAAGGGTCTTGAATCGCTTTCTTTACTTTTGTGTAACACTTTTCTGCCACCACCTGAGTTGCTCTGTTTTTGCTTAATGAATCTTTACAAAGAAACCCGTGAGCTGTGTTTGACATTTTGGTTGGAGAGAGGGGAGTTGGAGAGAGTTAAGACACACACAATAGTAGAACTGTACATTTGGCACCTGAATGCCTCCCCCCCACACACAAACAGCTCTATAACATGTATTCTCTTTCTAGCAATATTATATGTCAAGACCTCAGGGTTTGGGGATAAAAACAACAACAACCATCATACTGTATTTCCTAGGGAGCTATGTGCCATTTAATAGCAAAATTAAAGTGGATGGAAATGTTAAAAATAAAGTTTAAGTTGCTGGTGGGAAGAGCACGGCTGCCTTTCAACTTATTAAAGGACAACCAACCCCACCACAAAATAAGTGTTGCCTGCTTAACAGGCTAATATTTAATCAGTGGGATGAGCTGTTCTGCAAATGATAGATGTAACAACTAGCATCCAACTCTGGTGTAGCTGGTAAAAAAAGATAAAATTCAAAGCCAAACGTAATGAAAGAGCTTGTCGTTGACTTCCTTGCGATTACCAAATGATGAAGAGCATGCTGGAGATGACTATGAGATTGGAGGCACTGTCATGAACTGAGTTGTCCATCCTGGATTGGGGGAGCTATCTGTCTCTCACTTTCCAATTCAGTCCCTGGTTGTTCTGCCCCTCCCTTTTGGATCCCCCCCCCTGAAGTGCAATGGGATGTGACAAAAAGCACAGAACTGCTGCCTGAAATGACAGTTCTATGCTGAGTTCTTCCTTCCTAACTTCTTGTGCCAGTTACCTTGTGTCCAGCCATCATGATACTGAGTGATTCCTTATCCACAGTCTTGGCAGCCAGTGATGTGGACTGGGGTAGGGCAGAAAACATAATAATAGCACCAGAGCATAGGAAGACATATAGGGAGCTGCCTTAGACTCAGTCAGACCATCAATCCATCTTGCCAAGTATTGTCTACATTGACTGGTGGTGGACTAGGTGATGGGCTCTTCAGGGTTTCAGACAGGACAGGAGTCTTTCCCAGCCCTACCTGGAGATTCCAGGGATTGAACCTGGGACTTTTTGCATGCAAAAGGTGTGCTTTCTCACAGAGCTAAGGTCTTTCCCCACAAATTCTCAGAGGTACTATTATTTACACACAAACACACTCTGGGCCCAGCTGGGCTCAAATAAGTAATGCTTCACATCAGCAGATGGAGTCAAACATGTATTGCCACCAAGGTTTCTGCAAAGCTTGATTTCATAGATCATAGAGTTGGAAGGAGCCTACATAGAGTTGGAAGGAGCCTATCGAGTCCAACCGCCTGCTCAATGCAGGAAACTAGAGGAGGGGTCTCCCATCCAAGTAACAACCAGGCCTGACCCTGCTTAGCTTTCACGCTCAGACAAGCAGAGCCAGCATAAGCCGCAGGCCTGACCTACACACATTATTGAGGGGAGATGGGAACTCAACAAAGGGCTGCCATTTTCAATTGCTGAGCCATTTTGGGGGTAATGTCTAATTTTGCTCATAGACTTTAGTAATCTGTCATCAGGTCCCTATTCTAATGGAGCTGAAGAGATCCACAACCAGGAGTTAAAGTGAGGTAGTTACTCTGGGCTGAGGGAGATTGAGATGTATCTCCTGAAAGAACTATTAAAAACTAAATAACTTGGTAGTCTGTGATCAGACTACCAAGTCTTGGGGATGTGGGGCACAGCTGATCCAGAGGAAGAGGCCAACGGTCTTTTAAATAATGGAATTTGTAAAGAAAAACAGAACTGTAGATGCATCATGGAGGCAAGGATTACCTTATATATAGCAAATCTTAAAGTTATGATGAATGTGGGGTATAAAGTTGGAGCCCTGACTTCCTTTGGATCTGGTCAACCTAGGCATAGCCATTTACTTCAGAGGTGGACTATCTTAGATACTCACAGTCCCATTTACTGGTAAGCCCCTAGAATCATAGAATCATAGAAAAGTAGAGTTGGAATTGGCCTACAAGGCCATCAAGTCCAACCCCCTGCTCAATGCAGGAATCCAGGTCAAAGCATCCCTGACAGATGGCTGTCCAGCTGCACCTTGAATGCCTCCAGAGTGGGAGAGCCCACCACCTCCCTAGGTAGTTGATTCCATTGTCTTACTGCTCTAACAGTCAGGAAATTTTTCCTGATGTTTAGGTGGAATCTAGGTTCCTGTAACTTGAGCTGTATCCACTGGAGTCATCAATGGGCCTACCAGAAGTAGGAAGAGACATGGTAGATCAGCATGCACAAAACTCTCCACATGCTGAAGGTACTTTCTTCTCTACTACGTTAGTGCTGCCAAAGTCCCAGGTCTGTAGGTTTTTCTCCAGCCCTGTGTAGGCTTTGTCATGTAACGTGAATCTAAGCAACAGTGTATATACATACAATGGACAAGGAGCATTCCTCACTCATTTTGGTGCATTTAGTTCTATATGTAGACTTTGATGCAGATGCTCAATTGATGGGAGTGGGGTGCCAAAATTGTACCACGGCTAGGGCACCAAAATACCTTAAGATGGCCCTGCATCTTTGGTTGAGATGTGGACTTACAATAGTTGATGGGCTCCTTCAGAAGCACATAGAGAAAAATCGGTTGCAAGACAGATGGCAACAGAGGCAATATATACTTGGCCAAATCTGGGCAACCGAAATCACCAACTGGCTTTGCTTGTTGGCAAATGGTATAGATTATAGCAGCCTTCCCCAACCTGGTGCCCTCCAGAGGCTTTGGACATCAACTCCCATCAGCCCCAGCCAGTATGGCCAAAGATCAGGAATGCTGAGAGCTGTAGTCCAAAACATCCGGAGGACACCAGGTTGGGGAAGGCTGGATTATAGGAGGAGGCTTCCTTCAGACAAGTCATATCTATAAATATAATAAATAAAAAAATAAAGAAATAAAGAAATAAATATCTGAAGCGGCAACTAAGCTAAAGCGATAATCTCATGTTGACAATGTTTTGTCTGACCACAGCTGAGCCAGAAAGTGACTGCAAGCGTTAAACAGGACCTTTACCTAATATTAACAGGAATCTTCTTGTTACAACTAAAGCAGGCAAAGTAACAAGGCAAACATGAAACCAAAATCAGCCCCCCCAACTCCCTACATGCATTAACTATTTAGTGTTATTGGCTTTTCAACCAGTTATTTCCCCCTCCATACAGTAGGTTTTTAAACTAATGGTTGTTCTTATTCCGATAGACAAGGGAGGGCTGAACAGATCTCAGTACCCTGAACAGCAATTCAATACCTGTCTCCCTTTCCCCTCACTCCCCCACCCCAAAACAAATCATTTTTCTCAGAGAGCTTAAAAAACACTGGTTACCTCAAGTAAAAGGCACTTGGATATTGCCTCATCCTTTCCTCTCCAGGAAACATGCCTCAAGTGGACAGGGTTTGTTTCCCTTCCCTCTCCTTCCCACTGTCCTTTCTCTCTCCTGGCTTCTCCTTTTGCCCCTATCCGTTAGGTTAGGCCCTCCTCTCCCCTTCCCGCGGTCCACATCCCTAAGCTTCTTTCCACTGTTTCTTTGCTTGTTTGAATGGTAAAATCTAGAAACGTCCAGTGTTAGTAACCAAAAGAACAGGTGTTGGTTGGGTGGCGGTGGCCATGTTCTTAAATCTCAAATATCAAAAAATGAAGCATCCTTTATATTCAAAGAGGGCCTGTTTCTTATCAGTACCACTGCATAAGGAAGATAATCTGCTTTGTCATATTTCTTTCCTTCCTCCTAGATAGTTGCCAGCAGCAGCTCTCAGCA
Source organism: Shinisaurus crocodilurus (assembly GCA_021292165.1). Classification (NCBI taxonomy): domain Eukaryota; kingdom Metazoa; phylum Chordata; class Lepidosauria; order Squamata; family Shinisauridae; genus Shinisaurus; species Shinisaurus crocodilurus. The sequence continues at coordinate 191,458,940 of CM037879.1, read as the reverse complement.
TCATGATCGCACTTCCTGTATCAGAAAGCAAGATCTGTCGTCAGCCAGTTGCACTTAAGCCTCTTTTCTTTAAGCAGAGAGAAAGAGATTCAAGGGAAGGAAAGACTAGGTGATGGGCTGATATTTTAGACAGATGAGAATGCTGAGCATTTTGCTGGTGAGCCAAGTATCCTTCCAGGATCCAGGAGGTCAAACACTAGCCTTGAGTACTTTGGCAGCCTAATCATCCTCATCCTCATCCCCCTTGGTTTGGACCCCCTTTTTTTGGAGATGTATGAAACTCTCTTTAATATGTTCACAAATATTGTTAACATTCCTTTCACTTCCATTGAAACCTCTACCAGTGTTTTACCTAAGACTTGGTTTGCTGAATCTCAAGTTCTGCAGAATCTGGACAGCCTAATTTTGATATTACAGAAATTGCTTGCTGATTGTGGCAGTCAAGCCCATTAATTTCAGATATCTCCTACTAATTGCTTTGCATTTCCCCTTGCACACCCCACAAGGAGCAGTGAAAAGATGTCTGACTATTTGCTCATGCCAGGAAAGGGTGATCTTTTTATCATTTATAGGGATGTGCAAATCTGCTGAGCTCAAGCAGTTCTCAAATTTCCACCTCAAAACTCATTCCAGCCTTGGGTTGCATTGAGTTGCAAGTGTGGGTTTTTTCCCCATACAGAAATTCATGCAAATTTTCATGCATATTTTCCAAAATGTACAATTTGATGGCCCACATGTAGATTTCCAGATTGATGCAATTTCCATTCTTGCTGCAGTCCAGAAGAATGTTAGTAAATCTTTATGCAGTAGGTGCTTGTTGTCTGCCACGTATGCATTTATTTCAAGTGCATTTTTCAAATGTATGTAGTTTTTTGAACACATTTTTGTTCTTGCCTGAATTACATTGCAAACTCAGAAACATACAGACTTCCAACCTCAAATTGCGTTCAGCTCCATGTTCAGTTCTGGGAGGTATGATAAATTCCTGTCAAAGCTGAACTTAAACTAATTTCTTCCCTATCCCTAGCCATTCTTCTCTGGGTCTAAAGGAACAGGAAAGCACGTTAGAGAGAGATGTGGCAGGTTGCTGTACTCTACCATCACTGTTCCTTTGTTGCCCCAACTGTGCGTGCGTTGTACCTACTCAGTGAGGTCAATTAAAAGAACAACTGCAGGAAATCAGAACCAGCTGGTTCCAATTGGCCCAAATTACATATTTTACCTCAATTCCTGAAGTGAAAGCACAGGTGGAATGACCTCTAACCAAGTTTGCACTCCTACTGACAGAAATTAATCCCAACTCAAAAGGTCTGGTCCCACAAATATACAAAATGCTTATAGAAATATCATAGCAGACACTAATGGCATCAGGCAGGTATAGGAAAAAGATTTAGGTATCGCCATTGAAGATGGTCAGTGAAATTCATTGTGGGTCCTGTCCTTGTACAAATTGATTTCATCTAAGCTGAGGGAAAATGCAATTAAAGCAATATATAGGTGGCATCTCACACCAGTAAAAATCAGCTATATTTACAAGGGGAGCAGCCCCCAATGCTGGAGAGGCTGTGCTCCGAGAGGGACTTATAAACACATGTGGTGGGATTACAAAATCATAGAGAGATTCTGGGTAGAGATATTTGGCAAGAAAAATTACAGATCAGGACATATGTAAAACAGCGGAATTGGGACTACTCTCCCTCTTTGTGGGAGACAACATGCACCTACTGCATAAAGATTTACTAATATTCTTCTGGACTGAAGCAAGAATGGAAATCACATCAATCTGGAAATGTACATTTGCACCATCAATTGAGAGCTGGGAAAGGAGACTTTGGAATATTGCCTTATTAGAAAAATTAACCAAAGAACTAAGGGCTCTGTGCAATAATGCAATTGACAATGACTTTTACACATGCTGGCAACCCTGGATTTCTTTAGCCAACCATAGCAATGGGGGTTGAAACCTCCACAATCACATGTAACCATCTGGAAAGACCTAATTAATACTCCCTAGCTAAATTTAGATTGGTAGCCCCCCCCCCCCCCCGAGGATGCTTAACGCTACAGTTTTATATATCTGTATTGCTATATCCAGGTCATTGTTACAGCTAACATCGACAGTGAAATCCAGCATCATCTGAGCTCCGGTGCCGCGTTTTCTTGAATGAAACATAGAGTGTTCGAGGATCGGGATATTTGTAAGAAGACCAAAACACTGGTTTATGAAGCCATTGTATTACCAACTTTATTGTATGCCTGCGAAACATGGACTATCTATAAACGTCACCTCCAACTCCTTGAAAGATTTCATCAACGTTGCCTCCGGAAAATCCTGCAAATTACATGGGAAGATAGGCGAACAAATGTCAGTGTACTGGAAGAAGCAAAGACTACTAGCATTGAAAAAATGATCCTTCAACGCCAACTTCAGTGGACTGGTCATGTTGTTCGAATGCCTGACTGCCGTCTCCCAAAGCAGTTACTTTATTCCCAACTCAAGGATGGAAAGCGGAATATCGGTGGTCAATATAAGAGGTTTAAAGATGTTCTTAAGGCTAATCTAAAAAAATGCAATAGAAACATCAAAAACTGGGAAGCTCTGGCCAATGAACGATCTAACTGGAGGTTGGCCTTTCACAAAGGTTCTATGGACTTTGAAGAAGCTCGAGTGCAAGGTGAAAGGGAGAAACGTGCTAAGCGAAAAGCACGTCAAATAAATCCTTTACAGGACCATCTTCCATCTGGTAACCTGTGTCCTCACTGTGGGAAGCTGTGTGGATCTAGAATTGGCCTCCACAGTCACTTACGGACCCATCGCTAGAGTCTACACAATTTTCTTTAGAATTTTCCTCCTTTTAAAATCTCCTTTTTGTAATTTTTTTTTTTTATTATTATTTTTTTATCCTGGAAGACAATCTTACTCGGTCACGAGTGATCGCCTGACTGACTGACTGATAGGTTATTTCATGTTTGGTGTCAGTTATGTTTTCATGTTGTATTGTTGGTTGCTAAAATAATAATAAAAAGGGGGGAGGGAAGTAGACATTCCCAGTTTGAGGAGGAGATCGAGATCTTTGTTTTTCCTTCCATCTCTCAAATCCTTGGCACTTGAATATGAAAAACAAAGTGTACTCCTTTAGCTTGAAAAGTTTGGCTCCAGCTAGAAGGAAAGGTTATGGTTCATCTTCAGCAGAAATAATATCTGGGCTGCAATCCTATGCACATCTATTTGGGAATGTCTCATTGATTTCCACAAGGTTTCAAAATGAAAATGACAAATCCTCTTGATTTTGGATGACCCTCAGTGGACCCCCTCCATCAGTGAGTCCACCTTCTTACCATCCTTACCAGCTGCTGTTCCTCCTCCTCCTCCTCCTCCTCCTCCTCTTTCTCATACTTGCTACCGCTTGCTTGCTTGTCAGGCAGAGAGCCAGCGAGCAAGTAGGCGGTGGCATATCCTGCTCCTCCTTCTCACCACCACCACCATTATTTGGGCCAGAGTGAGAGGCAGGTGAGCAAACAGGTTGCAATGGTGAAGAGGAGGAGAAACTCCAGGGGGCTTTTGTCAGTGGGCTCCTGATGGGATGTGGGTCCTCAGCAGATGCTTACCTTTGACGCTGGCTCTGCCTGTTGTACAGGCAAATCAGCCAGCCCAGTGCAGAAGGTGAGTCTTTCCCTCTCCATCAAAAGGTTGCCTGCCATCTCACTCCAGGCCACTTCTCAGGGCCAGACTGCATGTTAACACATAGTTCTGTGATTGCCCCCCCGCCTGGGCATTATTTCCCATCCAAATCAGCTGCAAGTGCCTTCAATATGAGTGGAGGACCAGCAGCTGTGGGTGGGTGGGGGGATGTTTTAATCCACTTCTTGCCAGCCATTTTCTCATTCTAAATCTGCCCCCTCCCAGTAGAAAAGATACAGGGGATCCAAATTTCTTTCTCCTCCTCAGAAGGTGGAATTGTCGCTAGAATGCTGGAAGGCAGGAGCAGGTTTGGTTATTAGTGAACAACTGGGTAGAATAGTGTTTGCACATTTCTCCTAATATTTGTTCAGGGACAGATGCTTACTTTAAATGAAATAATAATAAAAGCTAAGTATCCAGGCCAAGTAACGTCCTAAACAGGCAGCAGCAAATGCAGTAGCAGGGATAGGGGCCGGGGCTGCACAAAGGCCCGGGGAGCTGCATGAGGCCTGTGGGCTGTGCATTGCCCACCCTGACTTTAAGGCTACCAAATAATAATAATAATAATAATAATAATAATAATAATAATAATAATAATAATTTATTTCTTACCCACCTCTCCACTCAGATCGAGGCAGGGAACAACCAATATAAAATACATAACTAGTTAAAACATAGTAAATATTATTAAAATATTCTTAAAAACCTTTAAAAGTATCCTAAAAACTCTTAAAATTCCACTGGGTAGGCCTATCGGAAGAGGTCAGTCTTTATGCCTTTTTAAAAGCCAAGAGACTATGTAGTTGACGAGTCCCCTCTGACAGGCCATTCCACAGTCTGGGAGCAGCAGAAGAGAAGGTCCTCTGGGTAGTACTCGCCAGCCTAGTCTTGGCTGACTGGAGTAAATTCCTCCCAGAGGACCGAAGTGTGCGGGGCGGATTGTATGGGAGAAGGCAATTCTGCAGGTAACCTGGACCCAAACCATGTAGGGCTTTAAAGGTAATAACCAACACTTTATACTTCACCCGGAAACTGATTGGCAGCCAGTGTAATGCTTTTAAAGCTGGTGTAATATGGGCACCTCTAGATGTACTGGTGACCAATCTGGCTGCCATATTTTGCACCAATTGAAGTTTCTGAACTAGGTACAAAGGTAGCCCTATGTACAGCGCATTGCAGAAGTCAAGCCTCAAAGTTACTTACCAGTGTGTGCACTACCGTCTTTAGGTCTTCCAACTCTAGCAAGGGGCACAGCTGGCGTATCAGCTGGAGCTGATAGTAGGCACTCCTAGCTGTCGCATCTATCTGAACTGTCATTTGAAGCGACGGGTCCAGAAGCACCCCCAGGCTGCTGAACACAGTCTTTCAGGGGGAGTGTAACCCCATCCAGAACTGGTTGACACACCTCCAAACCCAGGTTGTGGCCTTTGACAGCAAGCACCTCCGTTTTGTCTGGATTCAGCTTTAGTTTGTGTTTCCTCATCCAGCTCATTACCGCCTTAGTCTTGATTATTTATGTTTAATTGGCTAATAGAATTAATTGAAGTTGTAGCCCTCAATTTTATCTTCACAGCAATCCTGTGAGGAGAGTTAGGCTGAGAGAGAGAGTGACTAGCCTGAAGAAACCTAGTGAGATTCATGACTGAGCGGCGGCTGGAAGATCTCCCTGGTTGTAATGTGCACTCTGTTCACTGCACCACAGTGACAGTCACAGTGGCATTGTGGAAGATAAATTGGTAAGGACCTGGTCAAGGCCTGGTTGGAAACCACCGAGAGCTCCCTGTAAACCACCACCCTGAACTCTCTAAAGGGAGAGCGGGATATCTGAAAGGTAAGCATGCTCACCCCTCCTTCCCTATGAACAAAACAATCGTGAGAAGTGGAACCGAAAGGCACTATCCTCTTTGCCCTGAATCTGTGAGCCTGTAAATCCCAAGATGCTACTTGTAGCAAGTCAGATGCAGAGAATAGTCCTCAAAGGGGAACCTAGTTAAATAATCCAGTGCTGTGTTGGAGCTGCAGGTACAAATCCTATTATATGCTAATATACGACTTATGCACAGAATTCCCAAATATTGAGAAATGACAAAGCTTAAACCAGAGTTAAATTTTGATGAATTGTACTAATGCATTGTAAACCTGCCCTGATCACTAAAAATGCCTTGTAGTAGTAGTTGTCCTTCATAACTGTTGCCATTACATGCCATAAAACATTGGCCCTACACAATGATCCCGGTGACTACAACACTACATGAATTCAAGAGTTATTTGTTTTGCGTATTTTTCTTTTCACTCTCTTGTAGATCACTCAACGCCTTGTGTGTTGAACCTCGTATGCCCAATTGTCCTTTTGCCACTTCTCTGTTAGTGCTGCCCCCAAACTTCTCTCTTGTTAGATTTATCATGATCCTGTGGATCAATGCATGTGTTCCACCCACTCACTTATTCTTGCACAATGCTTCTCCTTCCCTTCTGCACAGGTATCCTCTCTTCCTGAAACCTGGCAAGGATTTCTCCTCCTGAAACCTGAAAATAATCAATACATTATGGATTTTTTTTTTATTATATTCATATATGGAGCCCTGCCTTTCCTAAAAATAGTCCAAGGAGTCTAGGAACATAATAAAAATCATAACACTAAGAATAAAATCAAGGTCAGGAAGTCCCACTCGGGTTTTTACTCCTGGCTAAAGAAAGTCTTAATCTGACTGTGTTCAGTAGGCTTTTTCTAACATGGGAGCTTCTCCAGCTCAACATCCAACTGTGGACATTTTTGATAAGCGTGTTAATGTATCCTGATCATGTACATGTTTACTCAGAAATAAGCCAAGTGGGTTGACAATAAGTCCTACGTTGCATTTAGGATAATGACAATAAGTAAAATGGATAGGTTGTGATGCAGCCACAGTCCCCCAGCGTAAGAAACTGCCTATTTTTCTCCATCTTGCCCAGTATTGTCTGCTATGGCGGGTGGTGGTGGGCGGGTGGCGGCTGTCCAGGGTCTCGGGCAGGGGTCTCTCACATCATTTGCTACCTGATCCATTTTCTCTTTTTAATTGGGGGGGGATCAGCAATGGTGTAGCTTAAACTACTGTATTTTTCGCTCCATAAGACGCACTTTACCCCCCAAAAAAACTAGGTGGAAATGTCTGTGCGTCCTATGGAGTGAATATAGTAAAAAAAAAAAAGATTTTTTTTTTTTTTTTACTTTCCTCTGCTGGTCCGGAAGAGCGGAGGACTCCTGGGTGGGGCGGGGGAAGCCCCCGCCTCTCAGCTGATTTTTTTTTTAAAATTTTTTTTTGTACCATACAGTAAGTGCGTCTTATGGTCCGGTGCGTCTTATGGAGCGAAAAATGCGGGTTGAAGTATACATAGATTGGACTAACCCCCATGAATAGCACCCTGAGCACCTTGGAGAAATAGAAGGCTATAAATATGAGAAGTCAATAATTAAATATGCAATGAAAACAACTGAAATAATAAGGATAGCAAAATACTACTCTTGTGGGTTGCTTTATACATTTTGTAAGCCTGTTAGAAGAAATGAGACATATTAATCTAACATTACAAGAATGGCTTTTGATGGTGCTGGATTAAATCTTCCATGGCACAAGGTTTTATTTTTAGATGTATTACTGTCATTCTTCTTCTTCTTTTTCTGAGCCAGGGATAGTTGAGAAAGCATATGGCTATAAAGATGAACCGTATCAGAAACTGAGATGCCCAGCTGGCAATGAGGAACTAGGATAGACTATTTTGTTTTTCCAACAATAAAGATGCTGATTGAATTTCAGCCCACAAGATCAGTTACAGATTTGGCAGCCTCAGACGGAAATCACAGATAAATCTGGCAACCATCTGCGGGACTTACACTGATCAGGTGCTATTGCCCAGTGAGAGCATTCAGTGGAAGAGAGAGCTGGGATATTGCTGTGCTATATCTTTCAAGGATACGTATTTCCACTGGCAAAATCAGTTTTGTTTTTTGTATCACTTACAGCATGAATTTAGAAAGTGAAATTTCATTGCTTTAGCCCTTCACTTCATCAGATGTCATGGAGATGTTGAGAGCAATAATATGTGGGCCCATAATGTCCACCACATCTATAAATCTACTTCCTACTTTTAAAAGGTATTTAGATGAGTATTAATATTTACATTGTGTTTTTCTAAGAGAACATCTCAAAGCATTTTGCACACATTATTTCAGCAATCCTTACAACGAGGCCCTGATGGCGTAAGAAAGACAGCCACCACCTTTGAAAGCTGGTTTAGCCTGTTCCCAGAATTGGGGTTTTGTAAGATTGCCCCTGACGAAAGAACTTATTGGTTCTGAAACGCATTGGGTTGAGTATTTTTTTTCTCATTGGCACCTTTGAGAATATGTCATTGTGCATTTTATCCTGTTTCAGCGTTTCCCTTCTGGTTTTGGTTTGCTCTGAACCCGTATGTTACATGAGAGCCAGTGTGGTGTAGTGGTTAGAGTGTTGGACTGGGACTTGGGAGATCCGGGTTCTAGTCCCCGCTCGGCATGAAACTCACTGGGTGACTTTGGGCCAGTCACTGACTCTCAGCCTAACCTACCTCACAGGGTTGTTGTGACTGAGGATAAAATGGAGAGGAGGAGGAGGAGGATTATGTAAGCCGCCTTGGGTTCCTTTCAGGAAAAAAGGCGGGATATAAATAGAATAAATAAATAAATAAATTCCCAGCCAGCCCCTGCCTATTTCATGCCCCAGCGTTGACCCTCCTCTCTTTATCGCCCTTCCCTGCACATGTGCCTGCCTTGTCCTTTCTGCCTACCTAGAACTGACTCCTGCCTGTGAGCTGGACCACAGGCATCTCCTCCAGCATCAGTCTTCCTGTGGAGGGACAGTGCTTACATTGATTCTTGATTCTTATTTTTTATTTCCTGCTCAGCACCTCACTCTGCTAAAGGGCCTCTTTGAACAGGAGATGGAGGGCTCCTATTGCCATTCCTCCAAAGTAGGCTCCTCCTCACCAATGTCATGGCCCCATCCCTCCTCCCATCTACACATTATTTTTGTCTTTTGGTTGGCAACCGCAGGGCCATCAGGCACTCTACCTAGGGACAGATTTGTCCTAGTGGCCTTTAGTTGCTGATTCCCCTCATAAAGTCAACACATTCTGAGTCACTGGATGTGCTCTCTCTCTCTCCCTCTCTCTCCCCTCTCTCTCTCCCTCTCCCTCTCCCTCTCTCTCTCAATATCTCTCCATCTCCTTTTGTGTGCATGTGCATTTTTCAGAAATCACAAAAGCCATGCCTTTTCAGCTCTTGAATTGTTGTAATCGCATTTTTGTCCCCGTTTCTACAAGTGTTTCAGTCAGTGCTACCACTGGGTGAAACTTCCCATCTCTAGGTGTCACATAACAATGGGTTATTCAAGGTGTAAGTAGTTACTGCGTGCTGCATCTAATTACTCATCTTTACCCTTTCATAATATAACAGTTTCTGGGATGCACTGAAGAAGGTGGGGTGGGGGAAAGGTGTTAATTAAAGAGGCAGAAGGAAAGCAAGCAGCTGAAGCAACAGTTAATTATACCGAAGGTGCCCACGTGTGAGAAATGCTTCATATAATCATTACATAATGTGCTTAAAACCCAGAAAATTTAAATAGCTTAGGAGAGAAGAAACAAATAAGGACACAGGGCCAAGTTGCCTTTGTTGCTCCTTAATACTGGCATAAATTATAATCATAGAATCATAGAATCATAGAAAAGTAGAGTTGGAAGGGGCCTATGAGGCCATCAAGTCCAACCCCCTGCTCAGTGCAGGAATCCAGGTCAAAGCATCCCTGACAGATGGCTGTCCAGCTGCACCTTGAATGCCTCCAGAGTGGGAGAGCCCACCACCTCCCTAGGTAGTTGGCTCCACTGTCTTATTGCTCTAACAGTCAGGAATTTTTTCCTGATGTTTAGGCGGAATCTGGGTTCCTGTAACTTGAGCTCATTATTCCGTGTCCTGCAAACTGGGATGATCGAGAAGAGATCCTGGCCCTCCTCTGTGTGACAACCCTTCAAGTACCGGAAGAGTGCTATCATATCTCCCCTCAGTCTCCTCTTCTGAAGGCTAAACATACCCAGTTCTTTCAGTCTCTCCTCATAGGGCCTTATTTCCAATCCCTTTATCATCTTTGTTGCCCTCCTCTGAATCCTCTCCAGTTTGTCTACATCCTTCTTAAAGTGTGGTGCCCAGAACTGGACACAGTACTCAAGATAAGGCTAACCAGTGCCGAGTAAAGGGGAATTATCATCACTTCACGCAATTTGGAAGCTATACTTCTATTAATGCAGCCCAAAATAGCATTTGCCTTCTTTGCAGCCACATCGCATTGCTGGCTCATATTCAGTTTGTGATCTACCACAATTCCAAGATCCTTCTCACTTGTAGTATTGTTGAGCCAAGTGTCCCCCATCCTGTAACTGTGCATTTGCTTCCTTTTTCCTAGGTGCAGCACTTGGCATTTATCCCTATTAAATTTCATTCTGTTGTTTTCGGCCCAGCGCTCCAGCCTATCGAGATCACTTTGAAGGTTGTTTCTGTCTTCCAGAGTATTAGCTGTTCCACCCAACTTTGTGTCATCTGCAAATTTGATAAGCATTCCCTGCACCTCCTCATCCAAGTCATTAATAAAAATGTTGAAGAGCACTGGGCCCAGGACCGAGCCCTGTGGTACCCCGCTCGTTACCTCTCCCCAGTTTGAGAAGGAACCATTGATAAGCACTCTTTGAGTCCAATTCTGTAGCCAATTGTGGATCCACCTGATAGTTGTTCCATCTAGCCCACTTTTAGCTAGCTTGCTAATCAGGCTATTGTGAGGTACTTTGTCGAAAGCAACTAATGCAGTAGTGAGAGGGAAATCTTTAGGTGGGCGCAGCTGAAGAATCCGATTGGCAGTAGGCTGCAGTGCAGACAGATGAAAGGAAGCACTTCTTCCATAGTTGAATTATAGCACATCATGTGGTGATGGCTACTGGTTTAGATGGCTGTAGAAGGATTAGTCAAGATCATCAAGGATGAGTCTATTTGTGGCTATTAGCTAAATGGAACCTGCATGAATAGAGGCTGTATCAATCCAGCCCTTTGGGATTCCCCAGAAGGCCCTTCCCCTTTCCCTCAAACCGTCGATTGTTCAGTAGGTTTCCTGGCATTTGTGTAGTTTCCCCCACATTCTAATAGGTTGAAATGCCTCTCTGAAGGCCTAGTTACTGGCAGCCAAAGCACTACTGGAGTAGATACTGAAATAGGTCTTCATGCCCTTTTAGTTTCTATAGTAGTCCCTAACTTCTGCTGCATACTGTTGGTGTGGAAGGAAGAAACACATCTTAGCCCCTTTCTTACCTCTGGGAGCTACATTCCTGCTAGTCTGTGGGGATTTGACTCTCATTTTGTCAGGCGGATGATACTTGACTGACAGTTTATCTTTCCAGAAGCTTCTGGGTCCTCCACGAGTGGGGAGTGGCTTCATTTGCTTTGGTTATGAATCAGTAAGATGTTTTGGAAGCTTTAGCTGATGCAGAATGCAACGACCTAGATACTGATGGGAATTATTAAGCTTTCAGACTATATTGTGCCAATTCTGCATCAGCTGCACTGGCTGCCTATTGTTTTCTGGGCCTAATTCAAAGTGCTGCTGTTAGGGAATGCTAGGAATTGTAGGACTTTTTTCCTGTCTAAACATGCTTAGTAGGGTTGTGCCCTAAGTTACTTAAAGGACTGTCTACAGCCATTTGAACTTGCTGGATCATTAAGAACAGCTACAGAGGCCCTGCTCATGTGCCCACCAGGAGCGGCATTTAGACTGGCATAAAAGACAGGGCCTTTTTGGTGGTGGCCCCATACTTGAGGAAATGCCTCCTTCAGGAGATATAACTACTTCCCCTCTATTTTCTTTTAGGCCTGCCCTAAACACATATTTATTTCAGACTGCTTTTAATTAGGAGGGTAGGCTAGTGGTTTTATTGTTTTTAGTCACTCCGCTTTTAGATCTCATGGAGAAAATGACTGGCTTGAAATGATATGGTTCATTTATATGCTGTGGTTTTTTGGGGGGGGGGGCTAAAAGCCATCAAGGCGGTGCACAATTTAATTTTTTTAAAAAAATCATAAAACAATAAAACACAGGCCATTAAAAACATTAAGGGTGCAATCCTATGGGATTGTCACCCGATGGATGGAGGGCTCCAATGTTGGAGCCCTGCATCCATCCGAAGCCCTGCCAGCAAGAGCCGTGCAAGGCGGGAGGAATTGTGGAGGCTTTTACAGTCTCACCGTCCTCCTTTGTAACGGTTTTAGCTAGATAGGCCTTTGAACCTATCTTGCTGCCACGTGCGGCCGAGGGCAGGGCCTGAGAGGCCTTTGGACCCAGTGTGTCGTAAATCAGTCCGGTCCACAGATAAGCCATTGTCGTTAACATGGTCCAAGGTTGAAAGCCAAGAGATCTGTCCAAAACCAAAACAGAACGAAGCAGTGTATAGAGCAGTTCTATAGAGGCTGAAGCGTGGTCGGGGGTGTTCTGAAGTCAAGAAAGCACGAGTCTCAGTCCGGGGGCTGGCAGGAGTGTCTGGCTATGGTCAAGTTGCAACGACACTTGCTTCCAGCGTCCGAAGTGTGTTTGGCGCCTGTCTTTTAAACAGGCGCTGATTAGCAAGGCAGCACCGCTGGGCCAGGCTGCAGATGACCCTGGCCCCACCCCAAGCACACTCTGGCACAGCTGCCCCATGTCTTCCAAACGGAGGCACAACACAGTGGATCCTTGGCCTCTTCCCTGCCTCCTCCTCGTCTACCCAAGGCTGGGTGAGAAGCTGTCATGGAGCTTTCTGCTGAGGCTGGGAGAGGTTGGGGAGGGGTGGGGTGTTTCCATGATCAGGTGTCCTCCTCCAAGGCTGTCTCTGGCCTTGGGATCCTCAGCATTGTATGGTGTCTAGGATTGCTCTGCCAAGAAATTACATAATTTAAAAGGCTAAATTAAATTTATTTTTCTTCTTGTGTATTATTGTCCTTGTTGCTTATTATTTTTAAATTTTTATGATTGCTTTAATACGATTTTATTACATTCTGTGTGCTGCTTTGAGAAAGTATTGTATTTTGAAAGGCAGCATTTCAATCTCTTAAATAAATAAATCACACACACACGCACCTAAAATAGCATTCTTGTCACCATGTCTGGGGTTGCTCCCAAGCTACTCTGGATTTCGAGCATAGCCTGCGTAGTCCACTATCAAATCTGGGTATGAGAGCTAAAGCAGACAAGCAGGAAGTCCATCTGATGAATCTGTCACTATTTTAAACTGTATACTGTTCCAACAGTCCTTTTCCTGAAGAGTAACTTATAAATTGACAAAATGAATGGATAAGCAAGGTGCGTCCATGTGTATGTTGCAAGGGCATGATTGCTTGGATGATCCCAGGATGAGAGGGATCATTAATAGGAAACCCCCCCCCCCCCCGAGTGTAAACCTTACCAAAAAATATGTCTGCATATTTATCATAATGCTGGTTCTTCTGTCATCGCTTCAATAGGCATAACCTTGTCAAGTGTTCTATTTCCTCATTTCAGGTCATTCATTTAACTTTTTTTTTTTCAAGTTATGATCCATTTTCCTCATTATGTGTGCAGTACTTGCCACAATGGGGGTCCCCTGATCTGTGTCTGAGACCTCCGAGAGTTACTGTAGCGCAAATGATGATAATAAGGGGTGCTCAGCAAATCCCCAGGGGGAACTCATTATTTTGCAGCCTAAGTCTGGAGCAAACTTTGTCTAATGTTTTATCCCCCAACCATTGTATCCACTGTGCAATGTTCTGAAGCGCCTCAACAATTCATTAGGCGCGGTGCTAAATGCTGGAAATGCCTGATGGGATTAACCTTCAAAAACTAATTACTGAAAAGATCAGCAAAAAAAAAGGCAGCCCGCGTCATTCCAACAGAGCAACATGCCGGGGCCATGTGCCGTCAGCAGAGGAGGCTTGGAATGAAAGATTTCAACACATGCTGCTGTGTGCATAAATCATGTTATGGCAAACACCTGACATGGAACTGAAGGCCTATATAAATAGGAAATGAAAATTTTTCCCTCTGGAGAAAGTTGGTCTGGAAAACTAGCGAGTGGGTCACTAGGAGCACATTATGTGAAAGCATCAAGATTTGCACTGGCTACCGATAGCCTTGAGGATTCAATTACATTTGCTGGTTGTGACTCGTCAAGCCCTAGGCAACTTTGGCCGGCCCAACACACCTTAGGAGACTGCCTCCTGAACGTTGCATCCTAATTTCTTACGTTTTCTAAAACTGTTGGCACACTTGCACAGCAGCTGATGAGCCGACCACTGTGTGTTCAAGGCTTCGGGGTGACTGCAGCAGCAAATCACCACCACCACCACCACCTTTTATTTGTATGCCGCTTTCCCACAAAAATTGTGCCCAAAGCGGCTCACAACATGACAAATAAACAGTAGATACAATTTACAAAACATCAAAGAACACTAAATATAATATTCAAAAAATAATTTACAAAATATCAGAGAACAGTAAATATAATTTACAAAATATAAAACCCCCCACTAATATTCAAGAAATACAATATAAATAATTACAGATAGCCATAAACAATTCAATAATAATTATACTAAGGTCAACAACAACAACAAAAGGAGTAGCAGTAGCAGCTTTTGTAGCTGGAGTCCGACAGGCCCCACCCAGGTGTAATGAGCCAAGGAAGCAGGACTCACAGCTAGATGGTCTCTAGATGGAAAATTTCAGAACCAACACCTATAGTCCCCCTTGGAAAAGATTCCCTTTTTGAATATGGTATCCATTGGTATCTATGGCTCGTACCCTACTGTGTCATTCTGCAAACTCAAATAGCACTAGAGGAGGCCCCCTAAATCTTTCCGTCGTGCAACCAGTTGCACAAGCAGAATGCACAACGGGTTGCACAAGTGTTATGCACAACTGGTTGCACAATGGGTTTTGCAAGCATAATGCACGACCACTTGCGCAACCACACTTTAGTTGGATTCTCCTCTTGCTCATGATTCAGAACCCAGTTTCCACTAGTGCAAAGTCATTTATGCTAATGGAATTATACAGTTGGATACTGCCCTATGTGCTGCTATTAGCATCTTGCAGTCAGCTAAGCTGCTGTCGTGCTTCTTCTGCATTCTTGTCCTAGCCACTGAGTGAGAACTTCCCCATCCTCCCATTTCTGATGTGCGTGAGGAGAATCCTTACACTTTGGTGCAGAGCCAGGATGTTGCTTCTGATAGCTCCACCCCTCCAGTCCCCTCCTTTTTCACAGCTTCAGCAGGAAAGCAGAAGGAATGTGGATATAAGGTAGCCATCTTAGCACACTATGCATCGTCCAGTATTGCACTTGGCTTATTGTGCTCCTATGCATAAGCAGAGCGGGGAAATCAGGCCAAATCAAATTGCTTCCTGGCCTGAGCCAGGGATGTTGGAGAGTCCTTGGTCTCGAGTCACGAGTCTTTGAACCCGAGTCTCGAGTCCGAGTTCTTGGTCCAAAATGGTGACTCACGAGCCACTCCCACAGCTGACTCCACGAGTCCCTATTAAAATCAATGAGGGGTTTTCCCAAACAAAATAAGGCTACTTCAGATGTGTGGCTTAAATAAATTCTAGGCACAAGTGTGCCTTTTTATTTCAAAACTCTGCAACTGATTTTGGCAAGAACAGACCAGGCAGAAAAACCCAAAATAACCAGGCAGGCAGAGGAGGCAGGGAACCCCAAAGCAGGCAGGCAGAGGCCTTTGTCTTGGACAATTCAAACTGTGGAACTGGTCAAGAAAAGACCAGGCAGGCAGAGGAGGCAGGGAACCCCAAACAGGCAGGCAGAGGCAGCCAAACCCAAAATGTCTGAAAGGTTGCATTTAAGGAAAATGATTTAAAAAAATAAACTTGCTGTACTTCCTAAAACTTATCCATGTTGCATTTGAGGAACACGGTTTTTTCTAAACGTTTGGCCCCCATTCTGGAATGGTGAGGTCTCATCACAATTCCACCCTCACTGGACACCCACTCTACTGACCAAAGAGAGTCAGTAGTGAAAATGCCCAAAGAGAGAGGAGAGAGAGAACCCACACGCACTGGCTTTAGAAAAGCCCCTTCCCCTTTAGATATTTTACGGTCTTTCCCTGGAGAAAGAAGCTGGATTACAAAATGCTTCATTCTTAGTTTGAGAGCTACTGGGGGTCAAACTTGTTTTGAAGCTATTGCCTCTGCCCTGAAGCCCTTACTCTTGGCTGAATGTTACACAGTGCGGAGGAAAGGATCTCTGCATGTGTAGATAACCACTCTCTACTTTGTAGTTATTACTACAGTAATATCCGGAAATTCACCCCCTCTCCACCCCTACGCTTTAAGAACCCACAGTGTGAACAGAATGCTGGACTAGATGGATCCTTGGTCTGATCCAGCATGGCTCTTCCTAGGTTCTTCAAGAGTAGGGGCGGAGAGGGGGTGAATTTCCAGCAAGCTTGATCTCTTACAATTGTAATTTTTTCAAAACTAAACTTTGCTGGCAGTGCTTTTTTTTTTTCACTCCAACACCCTGGTGTTGAACTTGAGATGCAGCCATGAGCAACAACAAATAAAGAATTATGAGTGATGAAGAGTTCTGTGTAACTGAAAAGCTTGCATCTTCCCACATCAATAGTAAATGATCGAACAGAGCAGGGGGTGGCATGGGAAAGCACTTATTTTTGTATCGCTAGGGCAGATCTGCACAACAAACCTGTATTTGTGTTTATACCAGTTAACCAGGTAAAAGCCCCAGTCTGTCCACACAAAGGGACATACTGTTATTACCAATTGCTGTTACTGCTTTAACCAGCAGCTCCGCACATCCACATTTTTCCGCTGTAGTTGGGGTAAGCTCTGCTGAACTTGCAAAACGCGAGAGGGGAGGGATAATAACTTTTAATATCCTCTCCCAGCCCTTTTAGCAATCCCCAACAGATGTGAGCCTGTGTTGCGTAGTGGTGAGAGTGGTGGACTGGGACTCGGGAGATCCGGATTCTAGTCCCCGCGCAGCCATGAAACTCACTGGGTGACTTTGGGCCAGTCACTGACTCTCAGCCTAACCTACCTCACAGGGTTGTTGTGAGGATAAAATGGAGAGGAGGAGGAGGATTATGTAAGCCGCCTTGGGTTCCTTGCAGGAAAAAAGGCGGGGTATAAATATAATAAATAAATAAATAAAATAAAATAAACTATGGTGGGGAAGGTATGATTTTGCAGCATGCAACCCTACACATCTGCTTAGAAACAAGGCCCACTGTTTTCAGTGGGGCTTTACTTCCAGGTAAATGTATCAAGGATTGCAGCCTAAACCAGTTCAAAAATCTGTCATGCAGAGATGCCTTCGCTTCAAGGTAAGAAAAACCAAAAGATTCCTTAAGGTGGCAGATCGTTAGACGTATTCCCCCTTCTTCCCACCCGCCCCACCTTCTTAAGATTTGTTTTACCTTTCTATGAAAATAATAATTACCTCACCCCACCCAACAATTAAAAACAACTCAACTACACAAACCTTTTGTAAAAACGGATGAGAAGGGGGGGGGGGGAGAAATCAAACAAACTTTGTAGTCATGAGTAATATTTAGTGGATGGAATTGCCTGGAAGAAACCTGCCTTTGCAGAACACACACACACACAGCAGTTTAAAAAAGAAAGAAAGCAGCCAACTTAACTCTTTTTGTAAAAGTTTTTTTTCCCCTCTGCAGTGCTGCCTACCTTGGCGTCTCCTGTCCCCCAGCCGCTCTGCCTGGCTCCACGGCTACTGAAGTAACATTTAAATGGTTCCCCCGCACACTTTTGTTCTGAGTCCCGAGTCGAGTCTAGAGTCCCATTAAAAATATACAGACTCGAGTGGGACTCGAGTCGGAGGGAGGACTCAGTCGGACTCGTGAGTCGAGTCCTCGAGTCCGAGTCCCCATCCCTGGTCTGAGCTACATCAGACCACCACCACCACTGGGTGGCCTCGCCTGCCTCCGCATGTTTAGTTCACACATGGAGGCAACGTCTGAAAATGGCACTGGAGTCCTATGCAGACAGGAGTTGAGGGAAGAAGCAGGCAGAAGCAGCTGTGACTGCTCTTCTTTCTCACA
The DNA here is from genome assembly GCA_021292165.1 of Shinisaurus crocodilurus. NCBI lineage: Eukaryota > Metazoa > Chordata > Lepidosauria > Squamata > Shinisauridae > Shinisaurus > Shinisaurus crocodilurus. The sequence continues at coordinate 191,441,109 of CM037879.1, read as the reverse complement.
TCACCAATAGAGTTTCCCACTTTCACCAACCTTTGCTGTGAAAGGGGAAAGGTTAAAAATAGGCAATAGGCAAAGGCGAAACTGGCAATTTGCCAATAGGCAAAGGCAAAACTGTTTAGATGAAACCTGGCAATGTTACAGGAATGGCTGTTCCAACCCATCCCTAGGAGGGACCTATAAAGCAAAGCAGCATGAGAAGCTACAAGTGGGCAACTTGCTCTAACCAAGGGTGGAGATGGACCGAGGCTTTAGGAGTCCATCCATCCAGTCTACCTCCCTAAGCCCCACCCCTTCTGCCTAAAGAGTGTGAATCCTTAGAATGCCAACCCCCTGGCCTGTTTCTTTGGCCTTTCTCCTGCTGTAGTGCCTGTGCTGTTAGGCAGGCATGGCGGAGCATGAGGTCCTTGACTTCTCACCTGGATAGGGCCCAGGGGAAGGTGTCTGTGAGGATCCTGGCTTTCATTTCACAGGCTCATGACCATTAGTATCAGGAAAACAGCCCAGTTCCTCAGATGCTGGAATAGCAGACTTGGACTAAGCCAGCTCATCCTCCTCTGTCTCTTAGCTCCAGGCTGAGGCCATGACGATGGCACGAGGATGTTGAATGAAGTGCTATGGCAAGGCAAAAATCTGGCTTTTGCCAAGGATCAAGTAGATTCCTTTACAATCTAAGAAGAGCCAAAACAGATGTGATGTTCAACTTAGTTTTCTCCCACTTAGAAGCAGCTGCAGCACAGAGGACACAGGAAAAGGCTGAGTTTTGATTGGAGCAATGGGGGGGAGGGGAGAATAAAAGTTTAACCCTTTCTCTGCACCTTTTTCCAGGTCCAAACCACTCCCCTGAATTTTAGGGATGTTAGAGAAATCCAAAATGGATTCAAATTATTTTGGATTTCTACTGTGGCTCACGCTGGCTCAGCTTGTCTGAGTGTGGAAAGCTAAGCAGGGTCAGGCCTAGTTATTACTTGGATGGGAGACCCCTACTCTAGTACTGACTCAATGGCCTTGTAGGCCCCTTCCAACTCTATGATCTATGAGATCTATGAAATCTAAATCTGACCTGCAGATTCTGCAGTGGACTGGCATCTTCTGACCATTTTTGGGTCTGACCACTTGTGGACCATTCTTTTACTTTTCCGAATTGTACACAAATTTAGTCATATGAAATACTAAAGTTGTTGGAAAATACACTAATATATATGCCTCTAAAAACAACAAAACAAAACAAACAACCCACGTTTTATACAACTTTGATCTCTCTTCAGCCTCTGCTGTGTAACACTCTTTTTTTGTGTGCTCTGCTCATTGTATGCTGAGCTAAGAAAAACATGCAAACTGTTATGTGCTGGAAAGTTATGTAAACTTTCTGAGGGGGGAAAATCCAGTTCTGTCAATGAGTGGATGATGGAATGAAAGATGCCTGGCAAATTGTGAAACACAGATTGAACAAAATCCATACATCCCTACGTGAATCTACCCTGAAAAATACCATACTTGTATTTTGCTGCTGTGGGGAGTTCATAGCAGCTTTGGGAGATCATTTAGATCTGGAAAATGGCTGAGGGGAAAGGTTAAAAATCCCTCCCCAATCTGAGCTGCTGCTTTAAAGTAGAAAACCCAGTTTGGAAATCAGATTATGGATGTCTCACGGTATGCCTGTTTCAAAGTTGCCTCTGAGGTTGTTCCTCTGATGTTCTTCTTGCCACCTGTTGCTTAACATACCATCAACCCATTTCTGATGGTTTCTTAATGACTCTTTTCTTGGTTCATTTTTGCCTGCTGAACCCTGTGAGACTTTTCTCACCGATTCCAGTGTTAGCAAGATCAGGTCCCCTGGGAGCCGAATGTATGATCTGTACACTGCATGGAGAAGAAAGCATCTATCTGTTAATGTTGGTATTTTCTCCATCTCTCCAAGTGCTTCACAGCTAAAACATGCTGCAAAAGTCTCAGTGAGTGCTAACATTTCCCCTTAAGGCATATAAACAGGGTGAGGGGTGGGGAACAGAATGTAAATCAAGGCCTCCAGACTTCTTAATTCAGGACAAGTCACATTGTGATATGGATGATGACTGATGGTTGTTCTCCAGCCTTTTCATAATGATCACCTGGACTTCCTCCCTATCCGTTGTAAACAAGCCATGTCTCTGCGGCAAGGGCACTGATTGCCCAAGGCTCCTTTTAGAGAAAGACCTGAGTGCAATTTAACAGCTAAGAATCTGAGAAGAGAAGAACCAATAGATCAAGCAATGCTATATACAGACATTGCTAGCCAAGTCAAAGTATTGTCTTTTTTTCTAGGGATGGAAGAACCAGTGATTTTCAAGCTTGCCAAAATTCTCCAAAATGCAGCTTCATCAAGCTCATTTTGCTTCGTTCCCATTTCCGATCTATGTTTCTGGCTCATTTGAACAGGGAACACATAGGACAAATATGCATTTCTCTGCACATTTTTCAAACTGTGCGCACTTTACCCCCATTAAGCATAAAAAATTATGAATTTCTCATTTAAAAAATTTGCTGCTCACATTTGGGATTTCAAACACAACATTTTTTGATGATTTGTGAACATAAATGAAATTCTTGTACATCCCTACGAAGCTCAGCCCAATATGACAGGCAATTTTTTTGAAAAACAAATGGCAGAGAAAAGACTTTCCAGTCCATCCCGGTAAAAGGATTCATGGTTGATTTCTGCCCTCCCTGCAGCTTTATTTATTAGGCTTTTGTCCAGCTGCTCCTTTAGATAACTTTCCAGTCTTAATCAACTGCAGCTCTGCCTTTTAGAGCAGTTTGATGTGTAGGTCATAATGGGAAGGTTCCCACAACATGATAAGCCACACTGTGTAGCAAGCCACCCTGCCCAAAATGCACCTGACAAACTATTGTGCGCATTGTGGGTACGGTCCCCCTCCGTCCCCTTTCCCCCCACTAGGTCCTCCAACCTGCAGATGGGCACGTGTATTGTTGTTGGTATTGGTGTTAAATGTATGGGTTGCTTCCAACTGCAAAAAGCAGTCTCGAAGTGCTACACACACACACAAATACAGAAATCCATAATTAGTATAACAGAAAAAGCACCCCAAAATCAATATAAACCGCAATCCGCACAATAATACAAATAAAAACAAACACCATAAAACAATCTAAAAACAATGCAATATGAAAAGTGTTCATCCGAAGTACACAAGATCTCTCCCCTGCTCCCCGCTCACAGCCTAGAATGAACACCACAAAAGCAGCCCACAAGACTTGGGCCATAACTAATGTCCAGATGCCTGGGAAAATATGTACGTCTTTGCCTGGTGCCAAAGAGATGACAGTGTTGGCGACAGGCAAGCTTTCTTGGGGAGAGTGTTCCATAAACTTTCCATGTAGTGCCGTTATGAAATGCTGTGAGATTATGTGGAATTGATGAGGGTCAACCTTTCTTGGTTGAAACTGAAATTGTACCACCAATTATGAGCATCAATCTCACACTGCCACTTGGGAATTGTAGCTTGTGGGGGGGGGGGCAGGGGAGAAGAAGGTGCTGGTGGCAGTGCCAGTGGGAGACATCAGCAGATAGTTGCCATCTGAGAGAAGGTGCCTGTTGCCATGGTGTGGCTCCTGCAAGTTCTGCCCGCTCCTCCTAGGTTGAAAGCAGAGCCTAATCACAGCAAATGATTCTGTGGCTCCCCGTGTTCCGCAAATATGCTCTGAGTCCTCTCCCCAGAGAACCCAATACTTGAGGAGAGAGAAGCAACACACCCAGGGGTGAGTTTTTCAAAGGTAATATATAATAGTGGAGTCACTTATTAATTTCACTCAACTGTGTCCTTTCCTTTGTGGACACCATACCCTCCAATTGTCTTGAATTTGGCTGGACAGTCCAGCAAATACTTAGGCCATCATGGCTTTGTACTTTGTTATGCAGATTCCAGATTTGTTATGCAGAGCCACGAATCCCCCTGCCTCCTCCTGCAAGATATTTAGCTTATTTGCGATTTTGCCCATGACCCCTTTAAGCAGGAAGGGAACAGACCAAGGATGTCTGTGTGTGTGTGTGTGTGTGTGTGTGTGCGCGCGCAGGCATGTTCTACCTGCTGCCTCTGACCAGGCCCCCAGGGTAAGTAAGACTCATTGAAGACATTTGTACTTACTTCCAAGTAACTGTGCGTAGGATTGCACTGTTTGTTGTTTTAACTTAATTCAAGTTATAGTTAAATTCTGGAAGATTGTTCCAGTTTAAGTGTTTCTTTAAATCTAAATTGTGTGAATAGAACACAAAAAGTGCTTTAAACTGGGGCCTTTCCACAATAACAAACAATAACAAAGCTGTTCAGCCCCTCAAAGTTACTCCTTGTGCTTAAAAACCAGAGGTGTAGAGGTGCTGGAGCAAAATGCTGAAGGGCCTCAAAACCCCAATGTGTATTTTTGTATTTCCCCCCACCGAAAAGCTCCCCCTCCTCCGCATCTCCTTCTTTTCTTCTCCAGCTGCCCTGAAAATGCTGGGAACAATCCTGACAATTTTAAAACAAAAAGAGATTGCCCTGCAAGCATTGACCCCCCCCCCCCCCTGAAAAACACCAGATATCAACAATTAAAGGTTTAAGTAAGGTAACTTTTTTTTACAAAAGCCGCTAATAAAATATTATAAAATAATGTATAATAATGTAATAATTATAATATATAAGATTTTGTGTGTTTCCTCTAATAACTTTTGTACTTGACCATGCCCTGTGGTTGCCTGGCCATACCCTTGGCCACGCCCTCATGTTGCCTGGCCACACCCTCTTGATCACACCTTCATGTTGCTTAACCATACCTCTTACAAATTCACATGTGTGTCCCTATTTTCATCTGTGACATGCTGGAGGGTATGAGACACGTATCTTCCATTTGAGATACTAACAATTTGTAATGCACGACTGCTCATGTTCTGTGTGGAGAAAGCCTGACACGAGTATACATGTACACGCACACACCAGTCTCCGTCCTCCAGGGGAGGGGGGCGAGAAGGGGAGATTGGGTTACAGGGAAGCAGCCAGACAGACCAGCATTCCAGCAATGGAGGATCTCGCTTGTAATCCACAAAACCCAGGAAAGGACCACCAAGACCATCAACCTAACAGGGCAGTCTCAAAGAGCTGTAAAGTATCCAATACGTCACCTTCTTCCCAGGCAGGAATGAGCCCACCTGACACGAAGGGGCAGGCAATAGCCCCACCTGACCTAAGGGGCGGGAGAGCAGGAAACACAGAGGTAGAAAACCCCTCTCCCCTCCTTTGTTGGTTGTTGGGAACCCAGGGTACTTTTGAGTACGAACCACCCTCCAGCAGCGGCTGGAGTAAGCTGTTTCCTTCCCTGGATCGGACAGACCTGGAGTTAGGCTGAAACTGACTAGCGTGACGTCTCTGATCTAAGGTAACTGACTAATCCAAATGCGCTAGCCTGGGAGCCTGTCATTGATAAACTTAAAGGTCACGTCAGGTCTTATTGACGTTGTAGTATTTCCTAGAAAGCTGTTAGTTCCGCTCCATATCCTGTGTAAATAAATAAAAAGCCTTATTTGGCAGTTCAAAGGCTGAGTTTCCTTTTGTTTGTAAGAAACCTCTTAGGTGGTTTCTTTCGCTTGTACGGGCTGTAACGCAGCACTGGTTAACCTGTTAAGCGCCGAACTCACGCAAAGGATCCAGGTGCTGATCCTTCACATTTTGTTTATTGCTTTCAGCTTCAAAGGGAATCTTCTAAATATTTTTTTGGAAAATAACATGTAAAAAGAAGTAAATTTCAATAATTTAATTATCTCCAAGACCTCCAATAAGCACTCCCATTTTTGGGGAGGGGGGGATTCAGTCAGTGGTGCAGCTAGGTCTCAACCTCAGGGCCAAAGTTCAAGGTCACCACTGCCAGGGTTCTCCCAAATGACCATCTGGAGCGTGGTAGGTGATGGGGGCAAACAGCAGCTGAGCAAGCATCATGAGCATGTGAGGGCCAACACTTCTCGCAGCAGCATCCTTTCTTTATCTTTAAAACCCCTAAAACCTTTTAGAGTTCAGGGGAAGCTGACTGGGCATGTACATGGTTACAGATCCTCGTTGTCCTTTAAATAAATATTTTTTTCTGCAACAAAGTGGTGCTTATTATTCCCAAGTAAATGTGTTTAGTACTTGGGCAGTAGAAGCAAACTGCAATTTATCACTGTAGTCATGGAAATGCTAGGAATTAAGTGAACTTAAAATGCAAAACTGCACATGCTCAGAGTATTTCTTTTTTATCAGGGTTGGCAAACATGTTTTTCTTTCCCCCCCTTTAACATACCAGGAATTTAGAGGCAGTTGTAAAGCACAGAATGGTGGGGAGGGGAGAAAATACATGTTAGTTGTGTGCTTCACAACTGAAGCTGCCCTCCCTGTAAGATAATTACGTAAGTCCAGGGTCTAAAATTATCTAGCTGCACCAGAGGATTCAGTGCATCCTATGCAGGATTTCCTATGCAATGCTTAGCATGCTTAAGCCTACTTAAGTTACCCCCAATCAGTTTAAAATGAGCTCATAATATCATTCTGGAATTTCACAAAACATACGAAGAGTGCAATCCCATGCATGTTTACTCAGACGCCAGTCCGAGTGTGTGTTCAGTGGTGGAGCTTCCTCCCTAGTTAGTGCAGGGATGGGGACTCGGACTCGAGGACTCGACTCGTGAGTCAGACTGAGTCCCCCCTCTGACTCGACTCGGACTCGAGTCCCAATATTTTTAATGGGACTCGAGACTCGACTCGGGACTCGAGACCAAGGACTCTTCAACATCCCTGGGCTGTGCCAGAAAGAGTGGAGAGGAGCGTGATTGCCAGCGAAGAGCACATGGAAGCGAGGTGTGCCGCTGCTCGGCCACTATGGACGGCTACCAGGAGTGCAGCCCCAACAGCGTGTCAAGATTTATCTTGATTGATGTGTTGCGTACTTGGGAGAGGCAGAAAAAGGACCTGAGATTACTCTGTGTGGCTGCTCTGAGTGTGTTTCTGGTTCCAGCAAGTTCATCACCAGTGGAGCGGGTGTTCAGTGAGGGTGGAATTGTGATGAGATCTCACCGTTCCAGAATGGGGGCCAAACATTTAGAAAAAATCATGTTCCTCAAATGCAACATGGATAAGTTTTAGGAAGTACAGCAAGTTTATTTTTTAAAATCATTTTTCTAAAATGCAACCTTTCAGACATTTTGGGTTTGGCTGCCTCTGCCTGCCTGCCTGGGGTTCCCAGCCTCCTCTGCCTGCCTGGTCTGTTCTTGACCAGTTCAACAGTTGAATTGTGCAAGACAAAGGCCTCTGCCTGCCTGCTTTGGGGTTCCCTGCCTCCTCTGCCTGCCTGGTTATTTTGGGTTTTTCTGCCTGGTCTGTTCTTGCCAAAATCAGTTGCAGAGTTTTGAAATAAAAAGGCACACTTGTGCCTAGAATTTATTTAAGCCACACATCTGAAGTAGCCTTATTTTGTTGGGACAAACCCCCATTGATTTTAATAGGGACTCGTGGAGTCAGCTTTGGGAGTGACTCGTGAGTCACCATTTTGGACCAAGGACTCGGACTCGAGTCCAAAGACTCGTGACTCGACTCGTGACTCGACTCATGACTCGACCAAGGACTCTTCAACATCCCTGAGTTAGTGTGTTTAGGACCGCAGCCTAAAGGATTTAAAGATAGTTGAATTTCTAAGACTTTATTTATTGTGAAAGATCCCTCCCCCTTTTAAGCCTTCACACATTTCCACCTACTCTGAATAATTTTACCTGGTGTATGTGATGCTGACCTAAATGAATAAGCACATTCCTCACCTTCTAAATTCTAAGTTCTTGTTGAATATTTACACAGTCTAACTAAATTAGAGCAATCATGTCATGAATTACAAGTAGTAATTCATTAAATTACCAGCTATTAAATGATAATAGGGCTTTAGTTGTTACTTCATTTCTTGCTGCCATGAGCAATAATCCTTTCCGAAGAGACTGCCTCCACATAATGGAGCTTTAAAGGACTGCTCCTTCAAGCTGTTCATGTGTCTTTGGATGTTTTTGTTTATCTCATGTTATCCCATCATCCCAAATGTTTGCAGCACTTTCAGTGCCCTAAAAATAAATCTGCACATTTAGCACAAAACCTTGTGAAATCCTAGATTCCTAGTATGATTAAAAATCTCCCAACGCCAGCTTAGCTCAGGTTATCCAAAATGACCAGTTTCACAGCTCCAGTGAAATATAAATATTGACTTTTGGTGAATCTGTAATAGGATAGACAGGGTACCTTAATTGTGGGACAACCACCCAAAGAATGCCTCTCTAGTTGGATGAACCTGGTGCACAGGTGGAATGGTTGAGAAGACACACATGGTTGTGTTTTAGCACTGGCGTGCACTTTACACACATCATAAGCTCCAGAGAACTGGTGCACCAGAGAGTGTTTATGAGCTGAAAAATCCCTTGTCTACATTTTACATCAACCAAGAGCTCACCAGGTGGCATGAGTCAAGCCCCTATTGCCTTTGCCTGACAGCCCCCTCAAAGAAGAATGAGGGTGGAGGGGTTGAGCCTCATCAACTTGGCTTCTGGCAAATGGGTGCTAGAGCATAAAGTCGTGGGTTCAAAAGGGTGTTTCTGAGCTCAGACCCCACCTCTGCATTCTACTTAGGTTCTTGGGCAAGTTACCTTTCTTTTAGTCTCATCAGTTTGCCTTCTGGGAAATTGGTGTTTTGTGACAGGACAGGCCCACCATGGCAGCCATTTTGCAAATGGACAAGCCCCCTGGCATCCATTTTGTGAGAGCACCCATGATACTCAACATACTAAATTTGCCCACCAACCAAAAAAAGTTGGGGACCCTTGCCCTAGAGCAATGCTATGCCAGGTATGTGAAAACTGAAAGGAAATGCTTTAGGGTGTGTTGATTCAGGCCTGGCATCCGAACATAGCATCCTTAGGGCCTGCCGGTGATGCCACCCTTGTGTTGATTTCACATTGGTAGTATAATATATAGAGAGACTAATTACTATGAATCACATATACATCAGCACTTCAACTAGCAGCTGGTGGCAGCATGAAAACTAGGGATGTCGTGCACTGGATTTGGACCAAGTCAGAAGCCTGAGCCGAATTGGGTGACTTTGGTCTAGTTCTATTGGGTCCCAAGGTGAAGTGGGCTTCCCTCCAAAAGCCAACAGAACTGAAGCTGTTCCAGAACAAGGCTTCAATTACCAAATCACGGTTTGGATATATGTGCCAGCAGACGTTATGTCTCCAAAAAATAGCATCTGTTTGTTTTGTTTCTCCAAATGCTGCAGGGGGCGGGGGTGGGGAGTGTGGCTGACAGCTAGTTCCAACTTCCAATCCTAGGGCATCTTTTACCAGGGGCTCCCCGAATCAGCTGAAGCAGAAGTGGGCCATTTTCTGAAGCACTAAATTGGGGTCCAAGTCCAAGCAGGGGACCGGTGCACACCTTGAATGGAAATGATCTCCGCTATTATACTATGAAATTCTCTGCAAGGTGACCTCTAGGGAAGCATAGCTGCCATTACTGATCTTGTCAATGAGGAGGCCCTGCTAAGCACCCCAGGAAATCCAGGATACCCCCTGGGTGACAGCAGTGAAGGCCACAGCTCTAAAACACCAGTGGACTGTGCTCCCATCAGTGTGGGAAGCCTCTGCAACAAGCCATCCCACACAACCGAGGCTGCAGTCCTAAACACACTTATTTGCAGGGTGGGGTGGGGGGTTAGCCCCACTGAAATCAATGGGACTTACTTCTGATTCAACATGGTTAAACACTTAAAGTATACATGGGTTTAAACCTACATGATCTTATCCGTTGAGAATAGAACTGTAAAATACACAGTATAGTGCAGTTGTTGTTGCACATTTGCAGATACTGAAATTCTAATGTATGCATCTTTGGAATCTGGCAGGAAACCAAGAGGTACAAATTATTCATGTGCGGCAGTGCCTCTGGTCCTCTGAATCAAACTCCATTTGCCCATGGTCTGCACTGGATCAATATATCCTTGCAAATTGACACTTCTGTTCCTTCATACATCCATCAAGGTGTTGATAGCTCTCTTGGAGCCATAGGAGGGATATAAAGCAGGGTTCCCATTTGCAGAAAGCACACATAGCATGCCTTTAAATAACAGTTCGTGGTGCATCTATTTTATATGGTCATCAATCACACATACCTGGAGTAATCATATTCAAAAAGTGAAAGACAATATTCATTCTCTCCCAGCTCTGAAACAGGGTAGAATTCAACAGGTGCAGTTTTGTCCACCACGCTGTCATTATGACAAGATAAACTGTACCTGTGGGATTTCTGTCCACCCTAGAGGTCTTCAGGGACCAGAAACTCCCCAGTCAGAGTTGCATTAAACCACAGTCAGTAACCAATGGTTACTATTCTTCCACACTCGGGTCATGAAATGTACAATCTGTTTGCTGCAAAAATGGGTTGGACTTATCATGAGTATTCTGCTAGTATATGTTTTCTGTGTATGTTCTGTGTATGTGGGTGGTGGGGTGGGGAAAGAACACATGAAGCAGAGACTTGCTCCTGAGCATACTGAGTATGTCTGGTCACAAATAGTGATGCTGCTAAATATCATAATTGGTTGAAACTTGTGAATTTGTAATACTCACCTTCTAGTGAGCTTGGATCACTGTTTTATAAATTCGTTATTAATTTCCAAATAGATTGCAAGCTTCAGAGCATGCGCAGTCTGCATAAAAACTATGGCATATTTGTACATTCACTGAGTTGGTTGGTTTGAAGCGGCGGCGGGCGGGAGGGTGGTGCGGCGGCGACGGGCGAGAGGGTGAGCGGGGGGGAGGCGTAGTGGCGGCGGTGGCAGGTGGGCGGGCGGGGAGGCGCGGTGGTGGGCGGGGAGGCGGAGGCCTGGCGGGGGCGGCGTGGCGGCAGCGAAGAGGAGCGCAGCGTTTCTGCGCCCTCTTCAGCCACGCGCCCTAGGCAACCGCCTAGTTTGCCTAGCGGTAGCGCCGGCCCTGATATTACACATGTGCAAAAACTCATATATACAGAACAAGATCTCAAATTAAAGGAGAACTCTCATCTGAGATTCACGGATGAATTCACTACTTTCCAAGGAAATAACAAATTCATTTTGTGGTAGGTTCACCCACCACTAGTCAACTTGGAGATCTGCATTGTACCTTTAAATACCTTGATGAAGCACAAGCCAAGAATGCCTCAGCTTTTCCTGTAGGCATGTTTGAGGAATTCAATCTTTGCTCATTCCTGTACTAAGTGACCTGATCCACGCTTCTTAGACTAACATGAGGATTGGAAGTTCGCTACGCACCAGATTTTGCACTTCTCTGGATGTTGCAATGCAGTTCTCAGCAATTTAAATGCATCAACATATGAAGTTAAATATGTATTTTGAGAAAGAGCTTTTTTTAAACTGGAGATTAATGCAGGAATGGAATGGAATTATGGCTAAAAAAAAGAAGAAATAGATGCAGACTGGAAATTAACAGATTTGCCCAACCTTGTTTTTCTGCCCATGTGTGTTTCCTAGGCCATCCATACCTGTTTTGTAGCATACCTTGAGTCTTCAACATTTGAGAAGGTAGGAGAGAAGGCAGATGACAGCACTGTGGGAGGAATGGGTGGGGGAAGTCATGGCTGCCCATTGTCCAGCTGCGTCAGGGAATGTAAAGGCACAGCATTGTTTGCCAGATTGCACCTTGGCAACCTTATGTAAGACATATTGTTCAGGTTGCCAACATTGCATTGACTTTAGCAGGAGCTTCATCATGTTTATTTTCATGCCATGGAAAACTTTACCTGTTTATTTATTTATTACATTTATACCCCACCTTTTTTCCTGCAAGGAACTCAAGGTGGCTTACATAATCCTCCTCCTCCTCTCCATTTTATCTTCACAACAACCCTGTGAGGTAGGTTAGGCTGAGAGGCAGTGACTGGCCCAAAGTCACCCAGTGAGTTTCATGGCCGAGCGGGGACTAGAACCCGGAATTCCCGAGTCCCTGTTGATCTCTGACGATTAGGCTGCTCTTAAAATTACAGGAGCAGGCCGAGTTAATTTTTCCTCCTGGTCATTTGGCTGGGAGGCAGTGTGATGTTTCCAGTTAGTAAGTCATGTGGCATAATTTTCTCTGTGTGAGCAGCATACAAAGGCTTTTTGACAGCTATTATAAAGAAAAGAAAGATAGGGACCAAATAGTTGAATAAGTGTGTGGTGCTGTGAATGAGGGAAACTTAACAAACTTGCATGGATTTGATTATTTGACAGAGAGACCAACGTAATTGATGTTTGTCTATCCTAGGGGAAAGAATCAAATCCATGCAGTTCAAAAAAATGAGACCATCCAACTGGAAACTAAGAAAAAGGCACACACTGAAAATAGGATGAACATTATCTTGACTGATAAGCAAGCTTTTGCTTGCTTGCTTAAATAGATGCAATTTAAACTGTGGAGGAAGGGGGGGCTGGCTGGCCCGCCACCACCCCACCCTTTCCTACCCCAAAGGAACCAAGACCCTCAGAGATCTCAAGATACCAGATTGCCAGCCTCAGCTGTCTGCAATCCTACTTGAATCTCTGTTTAGGGACTCGCCTTCAATTTCTGTAAACTGGATTTAGATACTGAACTCACAGAGTACTACAAAACCCATGTGGGGTAAAACCAGGACAAGGTTTATTCTGGTAGCATTTAAACAACAAGATTAGGGGAAATGAGAGAAGCACAGAAAATAAAGAGAGACACTTTAGTACACAGTAAATAGAGCTAAAACACAATAAAACCTGATTCCTTAATATCTCTCAGGCATACAACTAATTACCTGAGGGTGTTCTCTTCAAGGGTTAGATCCAGCACAGCCTTGCTGCCCGAGGAGAACTACTCCATCTACCCCCAGGTCTGAGATGGGTAAAACTCCCACAAGGCTTGCCTTTCACTAGAGCCCTCAATCCAGCTAATTTTACCAGGAGCAACCTGGGGTCGGATCCTGAGGGGGGGGGCCCTAAAGGCTTGGGCCCCTCTTTGGCGCGCTGCCATGGCTCCAACCGTTGGGCAGCCACACTACCAAAAATCAAGAGACAAAAGACCAAGACAGGCTACACGTTGGGAAAAAGCTCTTCCCCCCTCCCCCTTTCTGTAGCTTTCCTGCCTTCAGCCAATCAAATTGAACTTCACCTGGCCAGTCAGGATGAGGGAGGCTCATGAGTCATGCCTCATGGCTTGAACTATTTTTACATATGAATGCTTTAGGCCAACTTCTCTAGTTTCCTCCCAGTCCCCTCAACTGGCCCTACTTGGTTTACACATGAGGAGGCGTGTGTGTGTGTATGCATGCAGGAACCCCCAAGGGCCCCTTTCTCCACACGCAAACTATGCACACCCCACCCCAGCCGGTTCACACATGAGGTGTGTGTGTGTGTGTGTGTGTGTGTATGTAGGAACCCCAAAAGCTCCACATAAACCAATCTTTTCCTTTTGGGGTAATGGAGACTTCAAATTAGCCATGATTCTTTTTGCCATAGTGACAGCACAGTCTTGGAATGAAGCTCTGCACAGGAAAAGAAAGAGAGAGTATGAGAGAAGATGTAATGGTTGCATAGCATAAATATGATAATCCTTGCTTGCTGTTGTTCTTCTCCAGCAGACATGAAGCTTTCCAGACCCAGGGCCCATATTCACCACAACCTGTATGATGGAGCACACTTAAAAAAAATAATTTTACATATTATTACCAGCCTAATTTAAATTACAAATTGCGTGAGACAGATACCTATCTTCATTTCTCTCTTTTTTCTTCTTACATTACTTGGTACGGTGTCATATACATTGATGGTGCTACAGAATAATAAATAATTATGACAAAAATTATAATAATCCATGATCAGCAACATCTACCTGCAGTATTTCATTAGTCACAAACATACATTTGGTTTTCTGTGAAATTCATTGGACTGTTTGGCCAAGGCCAAACAATCTCTCTTTCTAGCCCTGTTCAGCCATTCTAAACCTGGATAAATTAAATGCATGCAGAGAAGACAGAAAACTAGTCCCGCCACCCTCCTCGCACATTGCTGTCACCCTCTAGGCCTCTACACATGGAGGGTGACTTTCTGAAGAGGAGAGCCTCTTCTATCCATGGGGCTGTCCTGTCATTTGGAGCCTGATGTCCCAGGGGTTCCAAATCACAGGGGAAGCCTCCACAGATAGAAGAGGTTCTGCCCTTCAGAAAGTCATCCCCTAAATGTGGAGGGAGAAGAAAATGTCAACGGGGGGGGGGCAGAACTACTGTGTCCAGCACCGCTCCCCCTCCTTGCACATTTACTTTACCCATATTTAGAATGCCTGAATAGGGCATCTCTCCCTCTCCCTCTCTCCCCCTTTTCTTTCTTACTTTTGAGATGTAGAAATATGGATTCTATTCTACAGCAACACTACAGCCATCTTTGCTATGCCAAGGATCCATCTTGGCTTGCCATCAGGTCACAAGGTTTTAATTTCCAGATTAAGCTATTCTTCCTTTTGTGATGTGTAGCTCAAGGGATGTGCAGACCATCTGTGTGACTAGTGATGCTAAACAGATTTCAACCAGCCTTGTTCCCTTTCTACTGGTTCTTCTGTGTCTCATCAGCATATTAATTAGCCCATTGTTACTGTGACAACTTCAAACGATGGCTTTAAATTGTCTATGTGCCACATGGGACAATGACATCACTTGGGATCAAAGCATTTCATTCCAGAAAAGCAGAGTTTACTAAAAGCTTAGAGCTGGTTTCGCCTACTTGACTTGCCCAGTTCCATCAGCCATGCAGGAGTTCTGAAGTGGCAAAGTCCGAAGATTGTACAGGCATGCCTTGGATTGAGAGCATAATTCATCCCGGAAACGTGCTTGTAATCCAAAACACTCTTATATCAAAACAAAATCCCCCCAAAAAAATTTGTACAGAGATTTTTAATTTAAGCTGTACTACAGTACTTGTACTGCAAGACGTCGCTTGTATATCAAGTCAATTTTTTAAAAAATAAATATTTAAAAATTTGCTTGTCTTGCAAAACGCTCTCAAACCAAGTTACTTGCAATCCAAGGCATTACTGTAGATTGTTTTGTTGTGTAGCTGCTTAGCTTTCCACACTCAGACAAGCTGAGCTACTGTTTCTTACCACCACTACTGATTCTTCCATGCTCGTCCACCCGATGCCACGGTGAGGCAAATGGGAGGAGCAGCAGGGACTGCACAGCTACTCGCTTACCCTCTGCCACAGTGAGGGAGATATTGAGCAAGTATGTGGCGGCTGCTGCTGTTCCTTCCCTTTGCCGCCACTCAGCCTCTCTCTGTTGTAAAAATTCAGTAATGTCCATGCATTCTGTTCTAATGCTGTGGGTGAAATTGCATTTGTTTATTTGTGACCCTTGTATCCTGCCCTTGCTCCAAAGAGCTTATGTCTACGGGGGGGGGGGGATTCTCCCATTTTATCCTCACAACTGATGAGGGGGGTTACGCTGAGAGACAGTGATTTGCCTAAACTCATTTAGTGACTGAGCGGGAATTAAACCAAAGTCTTCCTGGTACATATTTAGTACTCTGCCCAGTGCAACATACTGGCTCTCAAAGAACCCACCCACCCACCCACCCATGCTGCCTAGAGCAGTGTGCGGGCAACCAAAGGACAGAAGCAATCACGCCACTGAAAATAATGTGTAAACTGGAAATGTCTCCCACCACTCAATGCCTTTTTAGTGTTCCACTGACCTCTCCGATGCTATTCAACATCTCCTTCTTTGACCTGGATATACTTCTTTCCTGGCCACGGATGCCTCTAAATTTGGGATGCAGAACCTCAGGCCCGGGGTTCCCATCCAGCCTGCCTGGATTCCAATCCAGCCCTCTGTGGTTCCCCAGGAAGCCGCACCCCTTTCTCACAACAACCAATCATGTGTGGTTTCTCAGCTGTTGTGTGGGTTTTTCTCTCTCTTCCCATTCTGAAAGGTTGAAGTGTCTCTCCTAAGGCTCAGCTACTGGCAGTAAGAGCTTTAAGCTATAACATGCTGGTATTTTTTGGGCCCACCCCCTTTGCCTTTGGCCCTGCCCACCACTGGAATGCAGCCCCTGCAAGCTGATAGAAATTCAACACCCCTGCTCTAAATGTTCGTCTCAGCACACGTGTTCCATCTCTCTCTTATCTTGCACAGTGTACTTTCTGAACCACCTGCTGTATCTTCTCCTTTGTATCATCTCCTTTCTTGGCACATCATCCTCCACAGCCCTTTCATTATATCTGTTACCTCCTCTTCAGTGTGCCATTGTAAGGGAATTGGTTTTTAAGAGCTAATTATCTTTGCGGTGGAAAACACATTATTACCTCCGAGACATGGCCTATGTTCACCCTTTAGCACCCTGAAAAACAATACCTCTCTCTTTTTTTGGGATTGCAGGGGTGGGGGTGGGGGTGAGAGCTGCAGATCTAAGATACATGGGTTTTATTTGTGTTCAGAGATTTTGTCAGAAAACAAGGAAAAGAAAAAATGGAACAGGTGGCTGAAGAGTACACCTACACAATACAGCCCAAGTTTGTGATGTAATTAAGAGATGATTCTGCTCTTCTCCCATTCTGATTCTGATTCTGTGGTTACACTCTGTTCTGGATTTTGCTCTACCTGCCTTCTGGCTTAACTTGGACAGTTCCTAAATTAATTTTGGAATGAGTGCATACACAGTTTGCATCAGTTTGCATTTTATTTATTTGCTTTCTTTACAGGTTAGCGTGTGGTGCTGGGGTAGGCCTCAAACCTGGGCTTCAGCAGCCAGTCTCCAGTGCCTAACCCAAAGCCTAAACATCAGCTTTGCCTCATCATCATTCCTTTCCTTACTTTTTGCACTGATAGTATAGAACAGTGTTTTCCAACCTTGGGTCCCCAGATGTTTTTGGCCTACAACTCCCAGCATGCCCCAGCCAGCTATGCTGGGAGTTGTAGGCCAAAAACATCTGGGAACCCAAGGTTGGAGAACACTGGCCTAACATCTTGTGCCACCAGCACTCAGGCCAGGCAGGCTACACCTTGTTGACCAAAGGCTATAGTTCTGGGGACCCAAGGTTGGAGAACACTGTTCTAGCCTGAAAGGAGACAGTTAACATCCCTTCCCCACCCCACACAAAGCCTTTCATACTGTCAGCTGACTCCACAAGCCAATCAGCACACACCAGGCCTTATTAAAGTCTTCTGACTTGGACTTCTGCCCTTCTAAAGCCTATCTTTCACCTTTGGCTTTTGATCCTCAGCCTGACTTTGACTACATTTGCCCCCACTGGCATTTTCACCTTTGCCACTTGTGACAGTCAACTGCAGCCTCTCTTTGTGTGGGACCAGACTTGAATGGACATTTTTTGATGCACATTTTTTTTTATTATCATGGTGAGGCTTTCAAATATGTGAGCCCACCTGAACTCTGAAGAGATACAGAGCTGCACCATGTCATCCTATTGATTACCAGGGAGGGGTGTGTGTGTAGTGGCATAGTGAAATCTATGCCAAGTTTTTCTGAGGTTCTGGAAGGTCCCTCCAAACACTGTTAAACAGACCTTCCTGATGGCACAGTGCAAATGCAGAGCGGAGTTCTCTCAGACAAACACATGCACACACAGGACTTGTTTTAAAGTAGATGTTTTTTAAAAGATAAACAACTCTAACAAGATTACTCAGGTACTAAAGCTTGATGGTTACAGTAGTGAAGTTTCTTAAACGTTACTTATACTTCTCAGGTAAGGAAAACACACACAGGTCAATCCTTTCTTTGCTAAACCCAGCAAGCATCAGTTAACACAGGGCTAGTCTAACTGTCAGAGGAGTGTTAGAATGGCGTTCAAACCTGTTGCTAGGCAACATCCTGCATTCCCTCCCCTGATTCAATCAAGTGGTTCAGTCCACTGAACCCTGCCCTTCAACCAGACTATACACAGTCTGCCGTAACCCTTTAATGGGCAGTCATCTTAAAAACCCTCCCTGCAGAGTTGACATCTCGTTGCATAGTTCAACACTTCCAGTAACTAGAAACCACTGCTTCTGCTCTTTCTCCTTATAACTGCCTGCCCATTCACTTCCCAACCTTTCCTCACAGTGATGAAATGTAGACACACAAGGAGCAACAAGGAGAAGGTGCAGCAACTGCCACCACACCCTCTCTCTATAGTGGAGGACACTGTTGTAGTGGAGCCAGGGCTTGCAGGCTCAAAGTACCAGGATGTTTTGACTAGCAGGGAGAATGATTTCATCCGCCACCCCTTCAGGTTTCCCTGTTCCCACAGAAGTTAGCAGAAATCCTCATAGTAGCTGGGAGTGGGGGATTGATTTTCCCATCAACAATATATAGTTGTGTGAGCTATCCCTGTAGTAATGCAAAGTATTTTAGGCTGGCTTGGTCTTGAATGGGCAAACAAAGTCCATTAGCTCTAGAAAGACCTGCTCCTAGTGGAGATGAAAATTTCTAGAACTGGTTTGTTGATAGGGATCAGCACAGCTGCCTGCCTGCATTCCATGGGGCCATGGCTGTGGGGACTGTTATGAGTGCCTACATTTCAAAATGTACAACTACATCATAGATCCATAGGATCATAGAGTTGGAAGGGGCCTACAAGGCCATCGAGTACAAACCCCTGCTCAGTGTAGGAAACTAGAGGAGGGGTCTCCCATCCAAGTAATGACCAGGCCTGACCCTGCTTAGCTTTCCACACTCAGACAAGCTGAGCTACTTGTTCTTCTTACCACACTACTACTGATTTCTGTCCATGCTCGTCCACAACCGATGCCACGGTGAAGGCAAATGGGAGGAGCAAACAGGGAACTAGCACCGCTACCTCAGCTTACCCTCTGCCACAGTGAGGGGATTTGACTATTGGACCTGCTGTCTGCCCCACTCAGTGAGGTGGTTGTCATGAGCACAAGTAATGTGGCCTTTCTTGCTGATCCTCTCCCTAGATTAGCCCTTACCCCCTTCTGGTTGTCTGAATTCGATGAAATATGCTCTTACAAGTATAAAAAGGGACTCTTACACATTCTCCATATTTTCAGCAGGTCTATGAATACAAATCTACAAATGTAGTAACCTAGCATGGGCCATGCTATTATATGTCGTCTCACAACCATCGTAAACGACAAAAAATATCAAGAACAAAAACTAAACATCAAAATGGAACCATACCCTGGAGATGATCCAAGAGATGGAGCCAACTTCCTCAATCCTGTACCTCTAATTGTAATTCTTTAATAGAAGTGCAAGATATCAATCTGTATATAATATACAGATTAATTTAAATTCGGGGAGGTCACACAGAGGTCTAGAAAGAGGAAGAAGCAATAAGGGAGACTCCCCAAGAGGAGGAGGAGGAGGAGAAGAAGACACACCCCGCGCTGCGCTGCTCTGCTCGGGCCTCCTCCCGCTTTCCACCTGTCCCTTCAACAAGTTCAACTCAACTTCCTGCCTCCTCCATTTCTTCATTCATCCGTCCCCCGATCCCATTTCCCCACACGCCCCTTTCCCTTCTTTTCTAGCCCATTTCCTTTCTCCCTCCTCCTTTCCTGGCTTTTAAAAAATGTACCTCTTCTTTCTTTGCCCTCCTCTTTCCTTTCTCCCCCCCTTTTCTCCCCTCCTCCCTTCACCCTCCCACCCTCTCCCATTTCTCTCTCTCCTCCTTTTCTCTCGCCTCCTTTTCCCTTTCCTCTTTTCTCCTTTCCCCCATTTTCCTTTCTCTCTCCTTTGGCTGTTCTCCGCTTTGTCCTTCCTTTTTCTCTCTCTCTCTTTCTTCTTCCTTCCTTCCTTCTTCTTCTCTCCTTCCCCGGTCACTCTTTTTCCTCTCCTTCCTCATCTTCCTTTCCTGCCTCCCTCCCTTTCTCTTTCTTTCTATCTGCCTTCCTCCTTGCCTTTTCTCGTCTCCCCAACTTTCTTTACCCCTTTCTCATTCCCCATCTTTCCTTCTTTCCCTTCATTCTCTCTCTCTCTTTTCCTCCCTTCCTCTTTCTTTTCCTTTCTTTTCTCCAGCGCTCCATGGCCCACTCGCCGCTTCTGCCTGCCCCTCCCGGCCGGAGACCCGGCGGCGCCCCTCCTCCCTCCCGCCCGCACCTGCGCTCGCCAGATCATGACCGGCAGCCGGGCGCGGCGGCGCAACAGCAGGGGGGGGGAGCTGATCCGCCCCTTCTCCAAGGGCACGCCTTCGGGGGGGGGAGGGAGGAAGCTGGCAGATGCGACGCGCCCCCTATGTTGCCCCGTGCGCCGCCCCCCCTGCACCCCCCACGCTACGCCTCTGCCGCCACTCAGCCTCCCTCTGTTGTAAAAATTCAGTAATGCATGTTTAAAGTAATAAAATGCTTCTCTCTGTAACTTTCTGCTGTTCAGACTGACCTCTGTTCCAGTAATGGAGACAGAGAGGTGAGACTGAGAAATGTTGCCTCCTTACTTATCTTGCTCTGCTGTCCTGCACTCCTGCTATCTTCTTTCCCTTGAGCAAGCTAGGGACAGTGGCTGAGAGAGGACTGGAGGAGTTAGTATGACCTTACTTAGCTCTGTTCCAGTTGCTTAGTGAGCATGTCTAAAGATTTCTGTTTATCTCTACTGTATTTTTCCCTTTCTCATCTAGAATTTTCCTGATAGTACGGCGCATGCGTGGGATTGCGTCAGAAGATACTGTATAAATTGATGAGGTTTCAGCCTCCATGTTGAGATGCAGATTTGCAGTGTTATATACTCCTGTATCTCCAATTCTCGAGAATAAACAATGTTGGACCACTGCCAGCCTTTCTCTCCATCCTAATCTGCATGATTTGAACTGGGTACATTAGGATCTAGCATGTTTTTGCAACACCTCCACCACTGTGATGGAGAGATTGAGTTAGTGAATGAACATGCAGTGGCAGGGGCATGAATGAGCATGTATTAGTGAATGGGCAGGGAGAGAAAGGCCTGCTTGCTTAATTGTGTGTTTGTGTGTGTGTGTGTGTGTGTGTGTGTGTGTAGAACCTTCTAGAACTCCAACCATGCTGCAGATTTCAATAAATATCTACCACAAAAATTCCCGGTAATCTGTAGATGGGGGAGGCCTTACTAGACTTCCGATGGCAGCTGGTGCATGGTATATTTGAATTATCCCTCATGTAAAATAACAACACGCCTCCTCCCTACATGAAGCTCTTTGTGTTTTGGATCATTCTTTGTCTGGTTCCTCTCCCTGGACCTTACCGCCATGGGTGACCCTACTGGGAGTACATAGCTCCCGACAGCATTGCTCACAGGGTTCATCGGAACATGCAAGCCCACTCACCACTTCAAGGTGACGATCCGGTGAGTCCTCAACAGCAGAACAGGCAGAAGATAATTAAACCCAAATTACAATGGCTGTGAAGGCGGATGAAGGCTGCAGCAGAGGATGGTTTTCCAATCGTCATGGTAACCGTGCCATTGGATCATTGCTGTACTCTGTCAAGTTTGTGTGGTGATTCATTTGTGCACCGATCTCCCCACATAAAACAATTTCACGCACAGGCGTCTTCCAACCAAACCAACCAGCCAAACAAAAAAAGTCCCATGGCAACTGGCGAATGGCGACGGGGGCAGGACTGTGAATCCGGAAGCCCTAGTCAGGGACCATCACATGGGCGGTGGATGCAGATTCAGTCGCCCTGTTCAAGGAACGAGGTAGTCGAGCAGCTCAGCAGCTGTATCCATGACTGAGCAGCCCTATTTAGGATCCACTCTGCTCACCCCGTATGGGGAGGGGGCTAGAAAAGGTGCCCTAAACATAGTCTACCTCTTTCTCCCCTGACTGGATTACCGCATCCAGTGGGGTCACCATTTAGTGGTCGAAAAAGACGTTTGAATTTTGGAACATGGAATATACGGACATTGCTGGATAACATAGATAGTGAACGCCCTGAGCGTAGGATTGCCATTATTGCAAGGGAGTTGAGAAGGTTTAGAATTGACATAGAAGCACTTCAAGAAATGTGAAAGGCAGGAGAGGGACAGTTGAAGGAAGAAAAAGGAGGTTATACCTTCTTCTTGAAAGGACTACCTGAGCAGGACCGATGAATACATGGAGTAGGCTTTGCCATCAAAAATGAGCTAGTGAACTCTTTCTCAGAAGTTCCTACTGGCATTAACGAACTCCTAATAACTCTTCAATTAAAGCTCGCCAATAACGAGCAGGTAACTATTTTGAGCGCTTATGCGCCAACATTAGATGCTGATGAAGACATCAAGGAAAGTTTTTATACCCAGCTGGACACTCTCCTGTCAGAGATACCTAAGGAGCATAAAATTATCCTCCTGGGCGACTTTAACGCAAGAGTCGGGCGTGACTTTGATTTATGGCCAGAAACTATTGGAAAAGACGGAGTTGGTAATAGCAACTCGAACGGAATTTTACTTTTGTCTAAATGTGCAGAGCATAATCTCACTATTACAAACACGCTCTTTCGACAAAAGAATAAGTTTAAAACATCATGGCAGCACCCACGGTCAAAGCACTGGCATCTTCTGGATTATGTAATTGTCCGTGTTAGAGATCACCAGGGATGTACTTCGGGCCCTACCTGGGCCTGAAGTTCTCTGTGGCTTGGTCCTCCGTGGCGGTGGCGGCCCGATCCCGCTCTTCTGAGTGGCGCGGAGCATTCTCCGCGCCGCTCGAGCCGCTGCTGGACGCCCCTGGGCCCTGCCTGGAGACTCCTTGGTTGACCCCCCCACCGCCGCTGCCGCCACCACCGGACGCCCCTGGTCAGTGGAGGACCCCCCCGCTGCTGTACCTGCGCTGCTGCGCAGTCCTGCCCACCGCCGCTAGACCCGCCACCATCACAGCCATCGTCGTCTCCACCATTGTCGCTGCTGCCGCCGCCCGTCATATCACGTCCGTCGCGCTGGCCTCCACGCTCTGTTTTTGGCGGGGGGAACCAGGGCAACAGGACTTAAACAGCCCTGTTGCCCTGGTTTCCAGAGCAGGGTCCCGTCACGTCACTTCTGCCGCGACAGAAGTGACGCGACAGAACCAGCGTGGGTGGCGCGGCCCGCGTGGCTGGTTCTCCGTGAAGATGAAGAGCCAAAAGGTAGGCCTGTGCTCGTGGCAGAGAGCCCGCGCGGACACGCGCGGGCCCAGTTCGGGCCTCACTCGTGTCTGCCTGAGAAGCTCTCATACATCCCTAGATCGCCGCGATGTACTTTTTACTAGGGCCATGGTGAGTGCCGATGACTGCTGGACAGACCACTGACTAATCCGGTCCACTATGGTTATCAACATTGCTCCCCAACGTAGGCTTCAAGGAAGGAAACCAAGGCGTAAAATGAACATCCGCACCCTTCAAGATCCTATTAAGAAAACTCGTCTTCAATCATTTCTTAAGGAACATCTACCTACGGAACCTCCTGACAACATTGAGGACCATTGGTCTACGCTGAAAACCTCCATTACTGCAGCTTGTGAACAAACTATTGGATATGAAACTAAGAAACATCAGGATTGGTTTGATGAAAATGATAATGAGATTAAATATATAATTGATCAAAAAAGGAAAGCCTTCCAAATATGGCAAAATGATATTAACTGCACTGCCAAGAAAAAAATCTACGCTAGTGCAAAGGCTGAGGTCCAAAGAAGAACAAGAGAACTTAAGAACGCCTGGTGGAAAAAGAAAGCTGAAGAAATTCAACAACTTGCAGAATCTCATGATGCACGGGGCTTTTTTTAAGGCCACAAGGGCCATTTATGGACCAAAAACCTATGGTACAAACCCTTTACAATCAAAAGATGGCACCAAACTCTTAAAAGACAAAGAGTCTATTGTACTGCATTGGAAAGAGCATTATTATGACCTTTTAAATCATAAATCTAAGGTGGATAATGAGATTTTTTCGCAAACCCCGCAAAAACAAATTAGAGAGGAACTTGCAATACTCCCCACTTTGGATGAAGTAAAAAAAGCCATTAATCAAATGAAGAATAACAAAGCTAGTGGACCAGATGGGATTCCTGCTGAAATCTTTAAAGAAGGCCCCCCCGAACTTGGACAACATCTTCATAAACTCATCGAAAAAATCTGGATAAGAGAAGAGATCCCAGAAGACTTCAGGGATGCCATAATTATCACCCTCTTTAGAAAGGTGATAGAACAGACTGTGGAAACTATCGGGGCATTTCTCTCTTAGCTACCGCAGGTAAAATATTTGCCAGGATTCTCGCAAACCGTCTTCTATCTATTTCAGAAGAGATCCTCCCTGAAACTCAATATGGTTTCCGCCCCTCTAGAGGGACAGTAGACATGATTTTTACTGCACGTCAGCTCCAAGAAAAATGCCGGGAGCAAAATCAACCCCTTTATATGGCATTTATCGATTTGGCTAAGGCCTTTGATACTGTAGACCGAACAGCTCTCTGGACTATCCTTATGAAAATTGGATGCCCCAATAAATTTGTGAATATCTTGCGACTTCTCCATGACAACATGACGGCTACGGTCTTGGACAACAACGGCTCTCATGGTGCTCCATTTAAAGTGGGATCAGGTGTTAAACAGGGATGTGTTATTGCCCCAACATTATTTGCTATTTTCATCGCCATGATTTTACATCTTGTCGAGGGGAAACTTCCCACTGGTGTGGGAATTATATATTGAACAGATGGAAAACTTTTTAATCTCAGCAGACTGAAAGCAAAAAGTAAGGTAATTACAACCTCCGTTGTGGAACTTCAGTATGCTGATGATAATGTGGTCTCCGCACATTCAGAGGATGATCTCCAAACTATCCTAAATGCTTTTGCAGAAGCATACGGAAAACTTGGTCTCTCACTTAACATCAAAAATACCAAAGTGCTTCATCAGCAAGTGCAAGCTAACCCTTTGGTGATGCCATCTATCCAGCTTGGCGGGACAACACTGGAAAATGTCGATCATTTTCTCTATCTTGGCAGCTATCTTTCTGTTACAGCTAACATCGACAGTGAAATCCAGCATCGTCTGAGCTCCGCTAGTGCTGCGTTTTCTCGAATGAAACATAGAGTGTTCGAGGATCGGGATATTTGTAAGAAGACCAAAACACTGGTTTATGAAGCCATTGTATTACCAACTTTATTGTATGCCTGCGAAACATGGACTATCTATAAACGTTACCTCCAACTCCTTGAAAGATTTCATCAACGTAGCCTCCAGAAAATCCTGCGAATTACTTGGGAAGATAGGCGGACAAATGTCAGTGTACTGGAAGAAGCAAAGACTACTAGCGTTGAAAAAATGATCCTTCAATGCCAACTTCAGTGGACCGGTCCTGTTGTTCGAATGCCTGACTGCCATCTCCCAATTTAAGCAGTTACTTTATTCCCAACTCAAGGATGGAAAGCGGAATATCGGTGGTCAGTATAAAAGGTTTAAAGATGTTCTTAAGACTAATCTAAAAAAATGCAATATAAACATCGAAAACTGGGAAGCTCTGGCCCATGAACAATCTAAATGGAGATTGGCCTTTCACAAAGGTTCCATGGACTTTGAAGAAGCCCGAGTGCAAGGTGAAAGGGAGAAACGTGTTAAGCGAAAAGCAGGTCAAACGAATCCTTTACAGGACCATCTTCCATCTGGTAACCTGTGTCCTCACTGTGGGAAGCTGTGTGGATCTAGAATTGGCCTCCCCAGTCACTTACAGACCCATCGCTAGAGTCTACACAATTTTTTAGAATTTCCTCTTTTTATAATTTCTTTTTGTAATTTTATCCTGGAAGACAATCTTACTCGGTCATGAGTGATCGCCTACTACTACTACATGAAGCTCTATAGCAGTGTTCAACCTTGGGTCCCTAGATGTTTTTGGCCTATAACTCCCATGCTGGGAGGTGTAGGCCAAAAACATCTGGGGACCCAAGGTTGGAGAACACTGCTCTATAGTCACTCAATTTAATACAAGCACAGCATAGCCTTGTGTTGGCACTGGCAGAATGGTCTGAATCTAGAGTGGCTTCCAAGTTGCACTTCCTTTACATAGATCAGGGCTCTCCAACGTTGGGTCCCCAGATGTTGCTAGACTATAGCTCCCAGAATCCCTTCCATTAGCCATGCTGGCTGGGTATGCTGGGAGCTGTAGGCCAGCAACATCTGGGGACCCAAGGTTGGAGAGCCCTGACCTAGATTGATCAAAATCTGGTTGCATTCCGAGTGAATTTAACCAGAGCGGATCCACTCACACCCTTATTTTAAATCATCCTGATCTGATAGAATTTGGCTTAAAATAGGTGGGTTAGATTTCCATAATCTGAACAACCTAAAGAAATACTTTAAAGTAATTCACCTCAGCTGATCTGGTGTGAAAAACTAATTGTAACGCAGTGTGTAGGTCAGACCAACATTCTAAATCGTGTCAGTTTAGAGAGAAATGGGCAAGCCCCGATGGCTCCACACCACACCTAAAAGAAACAAACCATCAGTAAAAATGGAACATCTGTCTGAATTCCTATCTGGAACAATGAACCCATACCTAACTTTGATTTTTGTGGAACCCAGCTAAACATTGCTGATTAGAATGAATAAAAATGAGAACAGGTCAATTTGGCCAAAGATATGCTACAAAAAATGGGGGGCGGTATATGTAAACATTTCAAGGCAACCAAGATATTTGCTCTACTCTTTTTACCATAGATAAGTTACATCTGATGGCATGCCAATGTGATGCTCACTATCACTATGTTTGTCTGTTTGCTCTTCTGTGCTAGGGTTCTCCTGTTTACAGAGATAGCATCTTCATCTGACATTTAAAAAAAAATATGAAACCAACATCTGACTTAGACCCAGTACCAATTGGGTCTAAGAAATGGGGTGATTTTGGGACAAACACAGTTTTTGTAAGGTAATATTGAGTTTTTTTGTTCACTTTTAAATTAAATTGTGTTAGTGCCTAATATTGTGTTAGAACATAGACTCAGGGTATTCCTAGGACTGAGAAACTTCGTTTTGTAAATTCTTGCTGTGAACTATGTGAAGCTGCCTTTTGTTCCATGAGTATCTTGTCTGTTTGAGTCAATTCTCTTGATAGTGCCTTGCAAATTCCTTTTGTGCTGGTTGTCCTCTGTCCAGATCTAAAAGCCTCTCTTGTCCCTGTGTGTATTCATTTTAGGTGCTGATGGGGAGTTAGGAACATAGGAAACATCTATCTCAGTTCTGTCTACACCAGGGGTTGGGACCTGTGATTCTCCAGATGTTGTATAACTTCTATTATCCCTGACCACTGGCTGTGCTAATGGGAGTTGGAGTCTAACAACATCTGGAGGCCAAAAGTTCCCCATTCCTGGTTTACAAAGATTGGCAGTAGCTCTCTAGGGTTTTAGAGAGCAGTCTTTTCCAGCCTTAGCTTGAAATTCCAGGGATTGAACCTGCGACTTTTCCAACACAAATCATGTGCTCTGTGACTGAGCTATGGCCCTTCCCCTATTGAGTTTTCACTTAGTGTCCTACCATGTTCTGTGGGATGGATGCTGGGCACATGAAACAAGCGTACAGCTCTCAGGAGGCAATATGGTAATGCAGGCACCTCCATCAGCATGTAGGTGCCAGAAGAGGTCTCTCAGAAGACAGGTGGTCCCCCCCCCCCAAAAAAAAAGCTCACTAGGAAAGCTGAATTGAGCCTAGGAGAGCTTACTTACAAGTGCTATAGAAATTATTCATGATATAATTAGTAATAGCAGGATCTGATATAGAGCCTGTGCTTACACTTCTGGAAAAGATAAAAAGAAGCAAAGGTGAAATGAACAAAGAGATATCAGGAGAACCAATTCCTGCCTCCAAGAACAAGATGTTGGGCCCATACTACAGCATCCGATGCAAGTGCTCCTTGGCTCCCCTTTCCCCTCTCTTACTGAAAACAGGGTGGTTGGGAGGAAGGTTTTCTGTTAGGTGCTGCTGTAGGCATGCACCTACATGGCCAGACATGGCCATCCGGAGACAACTGTGAACTACCTGGAATATTTTTTCCATGGTTCCCAGTATCTCTGGACACTGCTGCACATGCTCACACAGCACCACCATGGTGGCATCCTTAGGAACTATGTTCTCATGGTTTCCAGGAGCTGTATGTCATACATATTTGTGGTAGCATTTGAGGCCTAACCAGGGTCTACTGCAGTGACCAAAATGAGCCCATAGCACACTACCCCCCTGTTAGGGGAAATGTGGGACAAGTCAAGGAGGGATCATGTTGGGCACTGGGAAGGGGCTAAAATAGATCCAAAGAAGATTGGGTCCAAGTGTAATTGGGTTTAGAGGAGGCCTTGGGTGTCTGAAGCCCTCATTTAGGAGTTTGCCCCAATCCACCAGAATGCAACCTGCTGACAGGGCCGATGCTTCCATTAGGTGGACTAGGCGGCTGCCTAGGGCACGTGGGCTAAAGGTGGCATCGCCAGCCCACCGGCAGCCAGGCGGGATCCGCCGCTGCTTCCCGCGGTGGATCCTCTCCAGCTCCCTGGGCGCGCGCCGCCAAACACCAGCACCGGCGGCGGATGGATCCGGACTTCCTAGTCCTCCCCAGGGGCGGGGACGCTCCTCTTCCTCCTCTGCACCCTTCGCGGTGACGGGGGTGGGGGGAGAGCCAAGCCACCGCCCCGGAACTACCGTGGGTTGAGCAGGAGGAGGAGGAGGCCGGGCTGGCAACAGCGAGGCTCGGGAGAAGACGGCGGTGGGCGCGGCAAGCTCCTGGATCTTGCCCTCCAAGAAGGGCAGCCGCTTGCGGAGGCGCGTGTGGCGGAGTGACAGGCAGAAGCCCAGGGAGGGGCCAAGCTGAACATTCCAGAGGCTCTGATTGGCTGAGGCCGAGAGCATAGAACCCCAGGGAGTTGACAGTTAGGAGAGTTGGTTGTCAGTTGGGGAAGAGAGTGGGTTGGAGTGAGAGAGGGAGTGGAAGGTTAATAGCGTAGGCAGGGAAAGGTGGCGCTGAAGAGAAGAGTTCAGACAGGAAATCTAGTACTAAGTTGTGAGAAAGCAAATGTGAAGGTGTTAGTGTAGAACAATTCACAGGAGTCTCCACGTAGGGAGTGAAGGACCTTCTATCTGAGGAAGAAGGAGAAACTCTGGACTAGTGTGAGGGACAGTTAAATTACCTGGTCTGATACTGTAACTTTCAAGTAACCAAGCCAAATTGATACAAAGAGCACTGTATAACATCTGCCTGCCTTTAACCTGAATCTAAGCAAAGAACAAGTTTGAATTAACTGTTGAAAATCCAAGTTATCTGTTCCTGAGTTGAATATCAGTTTAGAGACTTTGTTAGAACAATAAATCAACCTTTTTATTCAAAGTTCTAATTCTCCAGAGTCTGACTGGTGACAGGAAAGTAAGAAGTGAATTAACGGAGGGGCACCCTACTTCAAGTAACCAAATAAAACAAACTGCTTAATAAAGACAAACAAACGTGGGTGAACAGCTACATATAAGTCCTAAGACACATAATCGGCTAACGCAACTTTAAAAGACAGCTTAAAGTCTGAAGTGACCAATACAAGGTGGCACTTGGTGAGAGCGAAGTATACATCGAGGGTGTGGGCTTTGGAGCGAGGGGTCCCGTCCGCTAAGTGGAGACTCCTGTGAATTGTTCTACACTAACATCTTCACGTTTGCTTTCTCACAACTTATTACTAGATTTCCTGTCTGAACTCTTCTCTTCAGCACCACCTTTCCCTACCTACGCTATTAACCTTCCACTCCAACCCACTCTCTTCCCCAACTGACAACCAACAACCCTTAACTGTCAACTCCCTGGGGTTCTATGCTGTCCTTCAACCAATCAGAGCCTCTGGAATGTTCAGGTCGGCCCCTCCCTGGGCTTCTGCCTGTCACTCCGCCACAGCACGCGCGTCTCGATCCGCGGCAGGAGCCGGGCTGGGACTCCTCCTGCCGGTGCGCTGAGCGCTTCCTCCCCGCGTGGGCTGCGGGCTTTCTTGGGCATAGGGCTGGAGGGAGGGAGGGCTCAAGTGGGAGGGGGGCGCGCTAAATACCTGAACTTGCCTAGGGTGCCAAACTGTCTTGCACCGGTCCTGCCTGCTGATTCTCATTCTAGCTTGAAAGCTCCCAAATATCCTGGGAACAAAGCAGATGCAGATTCTCCCACCTCTTCCATGCCCGGTTCTTTTATTCATCAAAGCCTCCATTGGCTGTTCAGCATATCTGGAGTCCTGTTTGTTAGTACAAGCAGGAAAAGGGAGTGGACAAAAGGACTGCAGATGGAAGATGCAGGAAAAGTAATTGCGGACTTATAGGTGGGAAATGAAGAACCGAGACAATCAGTTGGTGTTTAACTGGGCCACGTTTATTTACATATTTACATACAAAGAACTGCAAAGGGATCGAGTGCGGGTTATTCTATTCTGGCCTGGTAGGCCGCTCTGTTATGCACTTGGGCGGAGCATCCAAAACCGGGAGGTGGCGAGGAATTCCGCCGCCTCCCCCTTTTGCACTTTCCAGTGTTGAGAGCCTTTGTTGCGTCGCACCCTCTCGGAGTCTCACGACAACAAGCTTGGCGAGAACAAAGGCCTCACAGGCGTTCTTGACCCCCAGCTGTCTGAGCCTACTGACTCATCCATCTGAGGCATCCTAAAACCGCCTGTCACCTGAATGGTGCCAGGGATGCTCACCTCTCCCTATCCATACCCTAACCTGCACTTACCCGCCACAGAGAGGGACCAGCGCATGCTTAGTCCCCTCTCCCCCACCTGCCAGGAATAATTTCCAGCAGGGCCCTTTGCAGATCCTTGATAAATACATAATTACCTTTGTCAGACAAATGAATTCCATCAATGCGGTACAGCTCCCTCCGGGCCAATACAATATCAGGATGGGGTACATTATAACCCACGCCCCCCAGTCCTTTTACAATTTCTCTGTTAACCCTTCTGGCTGCTCTGTTCATAATTCGGGGGTTTGCATTGTTCCTCCAGCACTGTCGTGGTATGATGTGAGACCAAATGATCTGGACCGCCGGCCACCTTTCCTTGATGTTTTGGAAATCTGCAAGCGCTTGCAGTACCAGGGCTTTACTCTTGAGTAAACCCAAATCATTCCCCCCAAGGTGCAGCACCAGCAGGTGCGGGGGTTGCTCTTTGAAGCCGGACCCGAACAGGGTTTTAATCAAGCTCTGCCACCGCAAGCCGCGGTATCCCAACCAATGGATTTCAGCCGTTCGGCCCATTCCCAGCTGAGTTCCTTGGCCCGAGGCTGCCGCCCTTCGAGCTGCCCAGAAAACAAAGCTGTGTCCGCACACCAAAACACGCACCAGTTTGGCCTCTGGATATTCTGCAATGAAGAAACAGAGGCCGCAGTATCGTTCATAGAAATTTGCGTACATAAGACCGATATGCTTGCGATTGCCAACGCCCTACTGCTTGTACTCTGTCGGCGGGGAAGCCTGCGGCTGCCGCCGTCAACGCCACGCCAATACGGAATGAGTGTGTTCCAAATCGTTTGTCCCCTAGGCCCATTGCTCCCAGCGCTAATTTTGCTACAGCCCAAAACTGGAACTTGGTGAGTGGTGACCCATCCGCATGTTGGAAAAGCGGACCATCTTTCTTTCCTCTGTTGGAGGCGTATGTGCGTAATGCCGTAACTGGGCACAGTTCAGTTTCAGTGGCCTGGTAAAGAAATATGTCTGTCCCCTTAGCTAACTGATCAGTTTTTGACCTGCGCAATTTAATCTTTACCCCAGTTGCACTGAATGTGAGGTCAGCGTATTGCAAGGCTCGGTTTGATGAATCAGTTTTGGACCTAACCACCAGTTCCGATATACGGAATGCGCCAAAAAAGGCTGTTAATGCCGTGGCGTGGAACAAAACTGCTTCGTAGTTAGACTTACATATGCCTGGCCACTGTGAATGTAAGCCCATAAGTACTTCTGGTGATATGGGGATTCTCGCATCAGGTGCTGGGGGGTTTTGACGTGACCATCCAATTAGCATCTTTTTTAACCTAAACTCCCTCGTGTTGTCACCCCAGCCTCTAGCTTTGGCTAAAAATGCCAGGCCTGATAGTTTTGCTCTCAGTGTGCGTACAGATGCTCCTTGCTTCCTAGCATATACGCAGAATTGTATCAGCTGTTCCGCTGGAATGGGCCATGTCTCGGGTACACTGTTCATTACTCTGAAGTTTTGAAATTCCCTACCTGCCCTGTCGTAGGCTGCCCGCGTACTGGGCGCCAGGGAACTCATGATGGCATTTTCAGCCGCAGACCTCCAATCTGCCAAAGATAGTCTGGCATCATTATAGGAAGTTCAGACGCCCATGGGGCTAGTTGCCTAAATCTTCTCATTTGATTTCGTGATAATGCATCGGTGATTCCGTTGTCTAACCCTGGCACGTGTCGAGCTCTGAACAGAATATTGAATTTGAGGCACTGCATCGTGATGGTCCTTACTAGGCACATCACGTTGTTATTCTTTGAGGTAAGTGAGTTAATTACTTGAACAGTTGCCTGATTGTCACAGAGGAAATGTACCACAGAATTGGAGAGCTGTTCTGCCCATATGTGCACGGCTACGTATATCGGGAACAATTCTAGAAAAGTGAGGTCACGCACCAGTTCAGAGGATTTCCATTGCTCTGGCCAGCTGTTTGCGCACCACTGCTCCCTTGTGTCAAAAATCTGGCCCATATTTGCAGGTCGGCTCTGATGGATGCCGATACCCGCAACCTGTGGTGTGGTTGAGTCAATGTTTGCATGGCATTGCACAGACGGCGCAAGAAAGCTCTACCAGGAGCGATTACTCTACAAGCAAAATTGAGATGTCCCACCAGTTCCTGCAGCCCTCTTAACGTGATCTTTTTTTTAAGTGCAGCGTATTGTTGATTTTAACCCGTAGGGCTTTGATCTTCTCTTCGGGTAGCCTGGAACACTGTTGCACTGTGTCCAATTCTATACCTAAGAAGGTTAGCCTATTTGCTGGTCCCTCAGTCTTTTCATGCGCCAATGGTACTCCAATTGTATTGCATAGTATGCTGAATTGATGCATAAGTTTTGCACATTGGTTGGAGTAGAGTGGGCCAGCAAACAGGAAATCGTCCAGGTAGTGAACTACATGCGTGAGGTTAGCTCTGTTCTGCACTGCCCAGTCCAAAAATGAGCTGAACCTCTCAAATGCTGAGCAAGAGATGGAACACCCCATTGGCATAGCTCTATCGAAGAAGAACTGGCCCTGTATATGGAAGCCTAACAGGTCAAAGTCTTGTGGGTGGACCGGTAACAAACGGAAGGCTGATTTAATATCGCATTTTCCCATCAGGGCGCCTTGTCCGCAATTTCGGACCATTGCCACAGCTGAATCAAATGATGCATATTTCACCGAGCATAGATGCTCGGGGATTGCATCATTCACCGAGGCGCCCTTAGGAAATGACAGGTTATGTATCAAACGATATTCGCCGGGTGCCTTCTTAGGGACTATGCCCAGCGGGGACACCCGGAGTGATGACATAGGGAGCGTGTCAAAAGGGCCGAGGACCCTCCCCTCTTTTATCTCTTTTTTAATTTTGTCTAGTGCTACATGCTGGAGCTCAGCAATTGATTTTTGGTTGGGGGCCATAGAATGTAATCGCGGACCTGTGTATGGGATTCTGAAGCCGTATTTAAAGCCATGGTATAAATAACCTGCATCTTCCCTGTGTGGGTAGATGTCTAATAGAGGCCATAGCGCTTGTAATTTAATTGGACTGGGGCCCTTTGGGAACCTGGGAATGTCCTGTTCCGTGTGGGAAATTGTTCTGGTTGCTTGCTCTGGGTTGGCCCTTATGGGGCTTAAGCTTGGGGCATGTGCTGACGGCATGTGCTGCTCCACAAAGCCCACATGCGTGTCTGAAGTTACATCCAGATCGTTTGCAGCCTCCCCTTGAGAAATCCCAACAGACTGGCCGGGGTTGAACCGGCTGACCCGGTGGATTGTACGCCCCGGGGGATCCTTGGTATTTAGCCATGATGTGCCCGGTGGCCGCTCTTTCCCCAAAAATCGGCCGTGCTGGAATTGTGTATTCCATCCATATATCACTGTCCTTAATGTCCCATCTGATGTACCTATCTGCTGCAGCCTTCTCCCGGAAAGCCTCGTCATACTGTAGCCACGCTGGACCTTCGTAGCAGGAGTATGCCCTAAATATTATGTCGAGGTATTTAACCAGTACGACACCTTTTTCTGGGTATTTCTGTAGAACTACTCCCAGGTAGGTCAAGTATCCCGCTAGCCAGTTAGACCATGTGCGCGGGGGTTTCTTCTTTTTTGCCTTTTCTTTTTCTGTGTCGCTAAGCTTCTCTAATTCATGGAAGCCAAGTGGGAATGACGGCCCTCCGTGATATCTATTCCCGGCAGTTGAGTTCGGGTAGTTATCTACAGCTGCCGGTGCAAAACCCATCGTACCGAGTGTGTTTGGCCCGCCCCACGCTGGTGCGCATGCCTCAGCCAGAGTTGAAGTGCCCCCTGCATGTGGGTTGGGAAGTGTATAGAGGGCCACTTGTTGTGTGTTAGTTGAGTTCGTTGGGAAGGCATTGTCGTTATGTGCTTGGCCTGCTTCTGCTGCCGCGATGGATGCTGTATTAGAGACAGCCTGTGTGTTGGGTGTACCCTGACGCTCTGCCTGACCTGTATTTGTCGTCGTCGGTCTGTCGGGGCTGCCGGCATTCGTGTTATTGCTCTCGGCTACTTGCGACTGCCCCCTGACATTTGACCCGGAATTACGACCCCCTAACGCTTGTGCTAGGATGTTGACAAACTCCTGCAGTGACACCTGGGGTGTACTAGGTGTACCTGTTCTGGCTGGTGATTGCCTTGCCACAGGTGTTGTGGGGGGGTACAAATTCGCGGAGGAGTGCCTGTACCTGTCATGGTGTTGGTCAGAGCCTCTGCTCAGTGCATCATGTCTCATGTACTCACCGTCACGCGTTGACGGTCCCGGGTGGGGTTCCTGTTCTTGCGCGTAGGGGGGGCTTCTGTCACTGTTGATCGTTGCTTGTTGGCT
Source organism: Shinisaurus crocodilurus (assembly GCA_021292165.1). Lineage (NCBI taxonomy): Eukaryota > Metazoa > Chordata > Lepidosauria > Squamata > Shinisauridae > Shinisaurus > Shinisaurus crocodilurus. The sequence goes on along the minus strand of CM037879.1, from coordinate 191,406,097 downwards.
TCTGTATGTACTCGCCCTGTCGTTACTGGGAGACCATCTCGAATGATGTTCATCTCTCATAGCCCTGGGGCTGACACCGGGTGATGCGTATTTTTGTCGGACTGGCTGCATCGGTCGTGGCCGCTACCGCATCGATGCGATCTGCAAGGGAATGCCATAATGCACAGTTGGAATTGCCCTCTTGTGCGCAACTTTTCTCCACTCACCTGCACACCCGGGACCCGGTGTCCACCCAGCTGGTTTGCTGGCTTCTTCGGCTGCCTCGACTTGATGTGTGAGGGTAGATAAGTCGATCTCCTCTTCGTCAGACGAGGATGAGTATGTCACCAGATTGCGTGATCGTTTGGGTGGATGCTTTTGGGCTGTATTCTTCGATATAGCCCCCTTGTTGCTTTTGCTGCTTGATTTCCTCTTTGAAGGCATTTCTTCAAGTGGTTGGTTCGCTAAATTGATGAAATAAAGTAAACAGTTAGCATATGTTGTAGGAAGCAATTATGAGTGTGTTGTACCAGGGTTAGTGCTCTCGTCCGTTTGTGCACGTCTCACGCACGCGCCGTTGTTTTGCGTGTGCCGGCTGCCTCATCGAAGCCACTTCATGAGTCTGAGAAAGAGGGATAACGAGAAAGAAAGAGGGGGGGGGAAGGGAGCGAAAGAAAGTGGAGAAAAGAGAAAAAAAAAAGAGGGGGAAGGGGAGCCCTGTCCCGGCCGTGCGTCGTGCGTCGTGCGTGTGGCTGTGGCCCCCCGGCCCCATGGCAGCCGATGTGGCTGGGCCGTCCCAAGCGTAATTAGCTCGGGGGGGGGGCACGAAGCAGCCCCCGTCCCCGCCGAGGCCGTAGCAGCCATGCGGGCCGGGCCGCGCGCTCTTGCCTGCCCTGAAGCGGCAGATGCCCATGGGAGTGATGACTCGTGGGGGGGGAGGGGGGTCGGAGCGTCTCCGTCGCCGCCGCGGTGGCCCAGTAGGCCGGGCCGCGCGCTTGTTCCCACGTGGCGGGCCTATCTATAGGCGGCGGCTGGTTGGTTCCGACGCGGGGGGGGGGTTCAGGCAGGCCGGACCACGCGCCTGTGTCCGCGCGGTCGGCCCGCGCCGATGTGGCGGCCGTTTGACTCAAAGGAGTGGGGGGGGCGGGCGCGGAGCGGCCCCGCCCCCGCCCAGGCCGCGGCGGCCAAGCAGGCCCGACCGCACTTCTGTGCCCGTGTGGCGGCGGCCGCTGGAGGACTCGGAGGGGGAGGGGGGGTGGGGAGCAGCTCCCCATCCCCGCCTGCGGCCGGAGCGGCAGGGCAGGCCCGGACCGTGTGTCCGTGCACGCGTGGCCGGCCCGGCCGGAGGCGGCAGCTGCGAGTCTCAAGGTAGGGGGGGGGCGCGGCGCAGCCCCCGTCCCTGCCATGGTCGAAACGGCCCGGCAGGCCAGGCCGCGGGCTTGAGCCCGCGCGGCCGGCCTGCCCGGAGGCGGCAGCTGCAAGCCTCGAGGGGTGGGGTGGGGCAGAGCAGCCCTCCCGCCCCCGCTGCGTCCGAAACGGTCAGGCAGGCCCTGACCGCACGGCTGTGCCCGCGTGGCCGTCCCTGCCGGAGGCGGCGGCTGTGAGTCTCGAGGGGGGGGCGGAGCAGCCCCCGTCCCCGCCGCAGCCGAAACAGCTCGGCCGGCCGGGCCGCGCGCTTGCGCCCGCGCGGCCATGTCGGCCGAGGGACGCGAGGTGTGGGGGGGAGGCGGAGCGACCCCCGTCCCCGCTGCAGCCGAAATGGCCTGGCAGGCCGGGCCGCGGGCTTGTGCCCGTACGGCCGGCCCGCCCGGAGGCGGCAGCTAAACGTGTCGAGGAAGGGGGAGGGGGGATGGAACAGCGCCCCGTCCTCGCTGCAGCCGAAACGTCTTGGCAGGCCGGGCCGCGCGCTTGTGCCCGCGCGGCCATGGCGGCCGAGGGCCTCGAGGTAGGGGGGGCGGAGTGGCCCCCATCCCCGCTGCAGCGGACATGGCCCGGCATGCCGGGCCATGGGCTTCTGCCCGCGCAGCCAGCCCGTCCGGAGGCGGCAGCTTTTTTGTGCACCAATGGAGGGGGGGCACGGAGCAGCCCCTATCCCCGTCGTAGCTGGAGCGGCCAGTCAGGCCGGACCGCGCGCCTGTGTCCGCGCGGCCGGCCAGCACTGGGGAAGCGGCTGGATGGCTCCAGGGAGGAGGGGGGGCGCGGAGCAGCCCTCGTCCCTGCCGCGGCCGGAGCGGCCAGGCAGGCCAGGCCACGTGTCCGCGCCCGCGCGGCTGGCCCGTCTTGGTGCGGCAGCTGGATAGCCCTGGCAGCTGGTTTAATTTTTTGTTTTAAGTTTAAGTTCGAGTTAAGTTTAAGCTCGAGTGGTTTCTGGAGGCTTGAACCCCCACCCTATTAACACCCCCTCTGCTTTCCCCATCCCTTTAGCTGACCGTGCACGTGTCCTCGTAGTAGTAGCTGAATTCCTGATCCGTGTCGAAGGAGGAGAGCTGCGAAGGACCGAGCTGCGAAGAACAAAGAGGGTGTGGGGCGGTGCTGCAGGTCCTAATATTGGCTCCTGTAACCCCGCCCCCCCTACCTGAGGCGTACCTGCGAGAACTGGTAAGTCTCGCTTCTCCTCCCCCCACATCCGCAAAATTTCTCCCCGCCCACAGCTGCACGTGATGCGGGGGAAGGTCATTCAGCAAATTAGAAGCAGTCTTCCCTGAAGTGGCCCCTTCCAGATGTTTTGGACTACAATTCCTATCAAGCCCAGCCAGCATGGCCAATGACTAGGGGTTATAAGAGTTGTAGTTCAAAATATCTGGAAGGCACCACATTGGGGAACATTGCTTTAAAGCAGTGTTCTCCAACCTTGGGTCCTGGAGAACACTGCTTTCAAGCTACGGTCGTTGAGAGTCTGCAGGTGGCAATCTGGCAACCCTACAGCGAAAATGATAATCATGCTTTTTTTCTTGCTAATATCTAAAACATTCCTTGCTTCTAGTTGGACTTACTTGGAGTACAATTGCACCAAGCCAATACCTGTTGCATAAAAAAAAGACTAGTGGAGGGGCATCCTAAGTTCAGGAAGCCTGTAAAGCTGAAATCCCTCAACATGCTATAATAATCAAGCTTGGCTACTGGTTGCCACTATTAATGCCAAGTTGCTAAGGCAAAGGACTTCGTTAGTTCCTTTCAGGATCATGTAATTGGGCATGCTGGGATTTATGTCATGAATGAATGAATGAATGTGGAGTAGCCACTTATTGCTGAGCTAAATTAAGGCTCCATCAAAAATCATGAGCAGCATTTGAGCAGAAGTGAAGAGGCACGAAGGTGTATATATCAATGCCTGTAACAGTTACCAGGTGATTCTGAATCACAGCAGGCAGCTGGTAGCTGATGCATGTTACAAGCTGATGCAGCAAATACTGGGGGGATATGAGAGAGCCCTTTAAGTGCCTGTCTCCAGGAACATACTTTTTCAACCTCTACAGCCATGACTGCTGACCTGAGTTGATTCCTGGAGAAGATTTCTGCTTTCAACACAGCTGTATGTTCTTCCCCATATGCTTCTCTATACTATTGTCACAAAGATACTCCCAGATTCTCTGAGTCCCAATTAGGGCTACAGTTGTCCTGTTTCCACTCTTCTTAGGATAAACTTTCAACTCAAGACCCTGGTATTTTGATCAACACTAAGCTGGCCACCTAACTAGGCAAGGCATAATTTCCTGTAAAGGAATACACCTGCTTTGTGGCTCCAGCAGATACAGATGAATCAAAATAACTTGAAAGGAGATCTTTATAAAACCTAGTTGACTTCCTCAAAAACAATAAAAATCAAACTGTATTGTGTATTTACAGGATAACAAGATAGGGTAGGAGAGCATGGAATGTATACAAAAAATACAAATGGAGGTAACAAACAATTTTTTTTTCAAAAGCTTTCTAAAAATACTCAAGAATTCTAAGGAACATGCTTAAAACACGCTTGTTCTCTTAGCCACATGATCTTTCTGAGCTGTCCTAAAGGAGAAGAGAAGTCAAGTGAGAAGCTGTTGGTAGCTGCCTTACCAATGTACCAGGAAGCTTCTGGTGGAAAAGCGTGCCTGATGTCAGAGGTTTGATGTTTTCCCCTGGGCCTCTATTGAAATTTGGGAAGATGAGTTGGCTACAGGCTGCCGGAGGGATGATTGTGCGATGAAAGACAGGACACTCATGCATGCTCTTCAGCCACCTCATCAGTAAGGTAAGGAATGTTGTGATATGAATCACATTGACCAGCTGTAGCACAGTGTTTACACATGGAGAAGAACAGAATGGCGGTAAACAAGTGTGTTGTGTCTTTCTACTTTCCCGTGTTCTTTCTCATGGGAAAGCTAGGCCCTGGGATCATTATGAGCTAGTCACATGGTTTGTATGTTCTGATGACGTGCTAACTTGTTTTTCTGTCTGAAGCCATTTTAGAGAAGAGCAGGACTGCTTTCTCTATTCTTTCTCTCTTCTGGCTATTGCTTGCTGGACTTTGCAACAATGTAACGTCTTTGCTGAAGTGGAGTGAAGCTCAACCTACTCCACTGGAATTAATGCTTGCTATGCATTGTACTCTGCACATGGACTGTAACTAGGAAATGTATACTCTGTAGAACTTTACTTGCTAAGTGAATAAACAGGTAGAAATAGACCTGTGGTGTTACAGAGTGTTTCCTTGCTACTTGGATTAGTCTGCAAACCGGGGAAGCTAGAAGCTGGTGTCGGATTACAGGCAAGCTGGCTGGCAGCTTCAAACCGACACGCTGCACGCTGCGCAGAGGGGGGTGAGATCTGGAAGATCTGTGTGTGAAATAATGAGCCTCTATGCACAGACAGGATTTTAAATCTCCCATCCAGCACACGTGGGGCTCTGCTGTCACTCACGCGCCTTCAAGGAAAAGAACCCTGAATCTAACCCTTGAGAATTTCTCCTTTGAATTTGTTTTCGAAAGCAATTTCTTTTATATCAGATTGAATGAGCATGACCCCCCCCCAAAAAAAAATGCAGAAGAAATTTTCAGCACAGCACTAATTTTGGCTGTAATTCTGTACCCAAATGCCTGGGAGTAAGCCCCATTGAATTCAGTGGGGCTTACTTTGGAGTAGCCATGTATAAGATTGCACTGTTTGGCTGGATTCCTATACTCTCTTACACCGGAGTTAGTCCCATTGAAATCAATGGGCTTAGTTCTGAGTAGATATCTGTAGGGTTATGCTGTTAAGAGTTTAAGCATTTTTAATCCCTGTCGTCAAGCAAATCTGGTTTGCAAGCTTCCTGTCCACCATCAGCAAAATACTTCTTTGCAGGTTTCACCTTGAATATATCTTTAGGCAACCATGATATTCTTTCAGTGTGCATAGGTCTAAGTAAATCATTCTCAATTTTAAATTTTCACCTTGAAATATGCATTTTCAATGGAGGGAAATTGTTTGGTGAACAGTAAACAAATAACTTAAAAAATCAATATTATTCAGATCAGTTTAGGACCATGTTGAATGCCTCAAATAAGATAATGTGGATCTAAGCACCCAGTCAGAGACAGAGCCATCTAAGATATAAGAGCCCATCATGCAGAGTGTCTAGGGAGCAACTTAAATGTCAGTCCTGCTACTGCCACTGAATTGATCTGAACATCTTTTTACACAGAGCAGAGCTGCTTGCATACGTAGGGATGGACAAAGTTGTCAAGTTTCATTCCACTCAGTTACTCATTTTCCCAACATGATTCTGTGCCGTTTCTGCATAGGTTTGTAGGTTTAAAAAAAAAAGAATTAGCAGAAGAATTTGTTTGTATACCATATGTATTTCTCCTGATATATTTTTGTACACATCTTTTGAAATATATGCATTTTTGCAAGTGATTTCCCCTAATATAATGTGTTTTTGTGTGTAGTTTCCCCTGTTATATGCCTTTCTGTTAGTGTTTTTAAAATTTGCAAACTGCATTGCAAAATTTGGAAAAGTGCAAATATCACCATATAACTGAATTCCAGTTTGCGTGTAGGTTCAGGAGGAGCAAATGTGGAAGTTTGCATTACAATGTAAACCAAATTTCTCACCCATTCCCAATCGGTGACAATAGGAGCAGCAGCTGTGTAGAAGTGGTGCCTAGAGGAACATTCAAGTTGCTCACTAGTGTTCCCACACAACCTCTGTGTATTTCATAAGGTGTGTATGCCCACATGAACCAAGATGGCACACCCATAGTGCAAAAAGCAATTTAGGGCACAATCCTATGTGCACGTTTAGACAGAAATGGTGATGACAGGCTGGAATGTGCTGGGAATTGTAGGACTTTTTTCTGTCTAAACATGCATAGGATTGCACACTTTGGCAGCAAACCTATGGCGTGTTTAGACAGAAAAGGCCTACAGCTCCCAGCATGCCCTAGCCAGCATGGCTGGCTGGGGCATGCTGGGAGTTCTAGGCCTCTTTTCTTGTCTAAGCATGCATAGGATTGCACCCTTACTGATTTGAATGCTCCCTTAGGATAATGCCATTCAAGACATAGTCAAAAAGTTCAAGTGGACAGTAAACATTGACCCCAAAATGATGCTTTGCTTTATATAAGTAAAAGGGAACTGGGAAAAAAATATTCACCTCAGCTCAAGTGCATATATATCCTTGTATATCAACAGGACTATCATACCTTGTATATCAACAGGACTATCATACCTTGAGCTTTGCATAGCCGATCTTTGGCACTTCACTTAATTAAATTTTCTAGTATCAGAACCGTGTGTCTGTGGGAGATACAATGGCAGCACACACAATTCTAAATATTCTGGTTTTATCCTCGTGTATTTCCTAGCTCTTTAGGAATCTGCTAGGAAAGATGTTCTGAGCAGGTTTGATGCAATGAATAGTCTGATTTCACACTCTTGGTCATCTGAGATGAGAGTGGTTGTCCACTGCTGGAAAGACAAGTCGTGGTAGTAGTGTACAAGTTGTCTTTCAGGGAACCCTCTTCATTTTTACTGATGTTTTCAATGAGGAACTTCAATAAACTTCTGATCAATATCAGGGTTTCCCATAACAGTCTGAAAAACAATGCTTTCATGCAGTGATTCTCAACCTTTTTTGCCCCATGCACCCTTTTCACCATATGTCAGAAATAATGTCTTTCCCCCTTTCCAAGATTGTCCGACTTAATCTGTGCCATACAGTAAGGTGTGATGTCCTGTAGATTATGTACAATCTGTAGAACTGTAATTTGTAGAAAGATCAGTATTCCAGCAGTTTGAGTCTGTGGTCCCAATTCCCCCCCATGAAACCCTAAAATCCCCCCCTGGGGGGGAATTCCCCCCCTGGTTGAGAACCCCTGCTTTAATGTAACTAGCATAAAAAAAATGTCATCTTTGAATGAAAGGCATAACGCTGTTTATTTCTAAACTCTGATTTTCTTACCTTCCATTATGGTTTGTCACTTTATTGGGCTTGGCATAATAATGTGCAGGACAGATTTCTTCATATTGCATTAGATTACTTTCCATTCATTAATTTTTTCACTTATTTTACTATTCAATCCATTGGGACCTATTTTTGGCTTGCTAACTAATGACCATAGAATATAATGTAATGTTTAAAAGTGTCAGGATAAACCATAAATTAGTTAACAAGCCAGATGGGCTACTGGTTGAGTTTGTTCTCAGTGTGTATTCCAGTAAATTATCTTCCATCAATTATTTCAACAGACTGTGGTGATACATCCATCGAATAATCATTAGCAACAAACAGAGAGAGCAAAATAATTTCCCAGGCTAGAAGAATGGTGTCATTACATGCTCACTGTTGGATAAATACGTGGTGACTCCAATGTCCTCTAAGGCAGTTATTCTCAAAGTATCAACAGGACTATCATAGCAGGCCTAGTAGTTGTGTGTTTTGGCTGAGCATCTCTCTGCCTCTTGTCCAACCTACACATCCATTGGCACAACCTAGCAAAGGTGGGGCACACATCAATAAACTGGAAGCTTTTCTGATTATTAATAGCAATTTAAGCCACCATGGCAGAAAATGATCATGTGAACCAGGTCAAAGAATATGAGCTTTCTGCCAGGGGCTGGGCTATGCAGCAGCATTGTGTTTATAGATTGGTGAAAGCTACCGATTGTGATTCTGAATGGGCTGTATTCTCCAAGCCTCTTTAGAAACCTCTTGGAAACTATGGTATGTTGGGGAGGCATGAGGAGGGAAAATAGCTTCCTGGGTTTCCTGATCTCTGTATCAAAGGCTTCTGAAAATGCTTCCCTGCAGATAAGAACTCCAGAAACTGGTGGTAGTGTTTTTATTCTGGCAAATGAGCCAAGAGGAGGAGGAGGAGGATGGGCTGGAACATGCTGCAAATTGTAGGACTTCTTTCTGCCTAAACATGCATAGAGTTGCACCCTTAATTGCCTTTCTTTTAGGATTGGAGATTCCAAGATGGCGGTGAGACCTCCAGCCTTTATCTCCGCTCCGCTGTCCGCTTAATTATTTTACCCTCAGAAGGTTATTTATCCTCCTTATCCTTGTTTTATTCTGTTTCATTTTATCTTATATCTTTTATTCTTGCTTTATTTTTAACTTTTACACTTTCATTCTTTTTATCAGCTGCCTAGCCAGCGGAGATAAGGGAAAGTTTCACTATAGTGAAATAATCTTAAGGAGGGAGCTAGTAAGTTCCCACCAGCTCTCTTTTAAAGTTTTTTTAATAATAATAATAATAATAATAATAATTATTATTATTATTATTATTATTATTATTTCCCGTGCCTTTCTTTTAATTTTTTTCTCATTTTTTCTTTCTTTCTATGGAGTTTCTTTGTTTTGCTGTATTTCACTTTTAAAAAACTAATTTTTTTTTAAAAAAATGCCTGTCATTTCTGCACACCAAATTCCCCTCCCCAACTGCTTCCCCTCAAAATTAGGCATTTTGTACCTATGGGCTACATTATTAGCTACCGAACCAAGTACGAGGTCTTGCTGTTGGCATATAAAGCCCTGAACAGCTTGAGACCAGGTTACCTGGCAAATCGCCTTCCCTGATATAGACCTCTGCAATCATTAAGATCATTGGAGGAGGCCTTGCTGGTTGTACCATAACTTGCGGATTGCCATCTTGCGGCAACCCAGGAGTAGGCTTTCTCTGTGGCGGCACCCACCTTATGGAACGACCTCCCCACTGGTATTTGGGAGGTGCCGTTTGTAGCCTGCTTGAAGTGCCAACTAAAGACCCGTCTCTTCACCCAAGCCTTCCCTGAGTGAGTGTCCTGCCCAGTCTGTTTCTCTGTAATTATGATATCATATTGGTTTAATTGATTTTAATGTTTTTATTAATGTTTTGTATCAATGTTTTAGCAATTACGTATTTTAATTGTATTTTGATGTTTTAATTTTCTTGTCAACCACTTAGCTATTTCTAAATATGGTCAGCAGTATATAACTTTATTTAATCATCATCATCATCCCATTTGGGAAAGTCACTCGAGGGGGGATGATTTGGGGTGGGGAATTGCAGGAAGGGTGGACCTAGGCACCAGACAGCCTTACAAGCTAGCTCAAGATTGGCTTATCTACTACTTAGAGGGTAAGAGCACCCACGCTATGGGAAATGAGGCTGTGCTCAGTGAGAGCGGGGTGGGATTCTCCACTACGGTCTCTATAGAATCTCCAAAGAGCAGCAGTTGAGGGTCAAACTGCACGTTATAGAGTATGTAAAATGTAGCTGACCCCATCTTGCTTTCTTACTCATGAGTAAGTGTGCATGGCCCTAATTTGCATCAGAACCAGGAGGACATAATGAAACCTTCTCCCCTAGCCATTGGCTTCCTGGAATTCCCCTGTCCCACCCATGAGCTGTTTTTGTGTTTTTTTAAAGCCTCCATTGATGCCAATGGAGACTTTTTTCTTTTTTTAAATCCTCCCCCCTGCGTGTGTGTGTGTGTGTGTGTGTGTGTGTAATTTTGGGACACAAATAGGTGGGAGGGAAGGATTAATCCTCCCCTCCTGGTGTGAAGTGATCCTGGTTTGAATCAGGGCTGCACACAGTAAGTCATGAATAACAAAGGAAGAGAGCAGCAGCTATGCATTACGTGGTTATTATGGTACAGTGTAGTTTAAAAAATTAACCATCCAGGAAAATTAGATGCAGTGAAGGATGAACAATTCTGAGTTATATTCAGAAATGTGTGGCCAAATACAAGTATTTTTTTTAGAGAGTTCTCAGAGAAAAACCCAGGGCTCACCTCCCCCACCTGCCCCCACCACCATACACATTAGTTTTAAAAGGACCCATAGTGTTGTATTAGGTTGGCTTAAATTTCTGTCATTGGGGTGTGTGTGTGAAAGCCTTGGACACTAATCTCAGCAAAAACACTCCAAAGGGCATTAAGGGGTGCGGACTTTCTCTGAGATATATAAAGAAACAGTCATGTGAGTTTAAATAAATAAATAACCAAGCAGGCAAACTGTCACAGGCATCCTATTAATTGCCTTTTAGCAATTAATAGGTTTTGCTTTAACAACTTGGAAAGAATGTGAACAGGAATCTTGCCCTGCATTTAAGAGCATGAGTGCCTGCAAAAAAAGACACAGAGGGATCAAAGACCACCTTCTCTACCAGTGTCTAAAATAAATTAGGCTTGTGGGTGGGAAGATTCAAATGAAAGCCTTTCTAAATACACCATTTGTAACATACTGAGCTCTGTGAATATCCTATTTAGTTGCCAGATTCATTCTGGGTCTTGTTAAGGCGGGGCGGGGTGGGGGGGAAGGAAATGTTCCTTCCCTTTACCCAAGCAGGAAAAAAGAATCCTAATTTGTCTTCAAAATCCCTTCCTGGGACACCCCTAATGAGAACGAATCCTGTCCTTGTCAGTGGCTACTGTTGATTTTACAAGAGCTGTACACAGTAGCACGGAACTATCGTTTGAGGGTAGTCACTGCAAGCCATAATGCCGCAGACCTCCACCAAGACCACACAAAAAAGATCCATGACCTTGGGCCACCCACCCAAGGGCTGAATTTATAAACTTTGAAGGGTTTTCTTACTTGCCTGAGCTCTCATCCAGAAACTCTGGGAACACATTATGACCAGGGGACTGGCCACACCAGGAGTCTGTAATATCAGCCACATGTTAACTTCAACACAATAAGTAAGAGAACACATTAACACAGCAAAGAAGAATGTTTGTTTGTGTATAATATTTCTATCCCACCGTTCTACCTAACGAGGCCTCCAAAGGCAGCTGATAATAAATGAGAATGACACATAATAAAATCCATGTAAAGGGGTGACTTATGAGGGGATGGGATGATGGAGAATATCCATTCCCCAGACCTTAGATGTTGCTGCTGTTGCTGCTGCTCTGTGTTTCAGGGTTAAACAAAGCACAGTCACTAGAGCAGGGCTCTCCAACCTTGAGTCCCCAGATGTTGCTGGACTACAGCTCCCAGAATCCCTTTCCATTAGCCATGCTGGCTGGGTATGCTGGGAGCTGTAGGCCAGCAACATCTGGGGACCCAAGGTTGGAGAGCCCAGTTCTAGATTGAATCCCAGTCTCCTTAAGAGGGGACCCAAGGTTGGAGAGCCCTGCACTAGAGGCTCACATTTGATTGGAAGAATGGCAGCAGGGAGAGCGTTACCCTTTTCTCAACAGCCATTTTCACTCAAAATTCCCTCCCATCTCTGCTAGGGGTGGGGAGGAAATGGCAGAGAGGGGAAGGATTAAGCACTTCATACTCAACAGCTGACCCTCTCCTGACTGTAGCTTCCCACAGCTGGTTGTGGTTATTTTTTTCTAAAAAAATGACAAGGGAGTTGCAACTAGTGATGGCACAAAACATATTGTATTTCCTAGATTAGAAATGTGAGCTTTACAGCCACAAAAGCTCTTCTCTGGCTTGGAATTTAATCCAAGCCAGAGAAGAATTTAAGTTCTCCCTTGGTTCTCCCTTTCTCCCATCATAGACCTCCTCCCTTCTACCAGCTACTCATCCACTTATCTTCCTTGCTGCTCTGGTAGTGGTAGACTTTTTTTTGCCTTCTATCTCTCTCCCTTTTCTCACCTTTGGAATCTGATACATCATCATCATCAGGCGATCACTCGTGACCGAGTAAGATTGTCTTCCAGGATAAAAGGAGGAAATTCTAAAGGAAGATTGTGTAGACTCTAGCGATGGGTCCGTAAGTGACTGTGGAGGCCAATTCTAGATCCACACAGCTTCCCACAGTGAGGACACAGGTTACCAGATGGAAGATGGTCCTGTGAAGGATTCGTTTGATGTGCTTTTCGCTTAGCACGTTTCTCCCTTTCACCTTGCACTTGGGCTTCTTCAAAGTCCATGGAACCTTTGTGAAAGGCCAACCTCCATTTAGATCGTTCATGTGCCAGAGCTTCCCAGTTTTCGATGCTTATATTGCATTTTTTTAGATTAGCCTTATGAACATCTTTAAAGCTCTTATATTGACCACCGATATTCCGCTTTCCATCCTTGAGTTGGGAATAAAATAACTGCTTTGGGAGACGCCAGTCAGGCATTCGAACAACATGACCGGTCCACTGAAGTTGGCGTTGAAGGATCATTTTTTCAACGCTAGTAGTCTTTGCTTCTTCCAGGACACTGACATTTGTTCGCCTATCTTCCCAAGTAATTTGCAGGATTTTCCGGAGGCAGCGTTGATGAAATCTTTCAAGGAGGTGGAGGACACAGCTCCACCCAAAGCTGCCCAAAGGTTTGGACTCTCCTGGCGGCGGGGAGTGTGTGACTACAGGGACTGTCACGATGAGCATTTGCACAAGGGAGGGTCCATGGCTCAGTGGTAGATAGTCCATGTTTCGCAGGCATACAATCAAGTTGGCAATACAATGGCTTCATAAACCAGTGTTTTGGTCTTCTTACAAATATCCCGATCCTCAAACACTCTATGTTTCATTCGAGAAAACGCGGCACTTGCAGAGCTCAAACGATGCTGGATTTCACTGTCAATGTTAGCTGTAACAGAAAGATAGCTGCCAAGATAGAGAAAATGATCGACATTTTCCAGTATTGTCCCGCCAAGCTGGATAGATGGCATCACCAAAGGGTTAGCTTGCACTTGCTGATGAAGCACTTTGGTTTTTTTTATGTTAAGTGAGAGACCAAGTTTTTCGTATGCTTTTGCAAAAGCATTTAGGATAGTTTGGAGATCATCCTCTGAATGTGCAGAGACCACATTATCATCAGCATACTGAAGTTCCACAACGGAGGTTGTAATTACCTTACTTTTTGCTTTCAGCCTGCTGAGATTAAAAAGCTTTCCATCAGTTCGATATATAATTCCCACACCATGGGAAGTTTCCCCTCGACAAGATGTAAAATCATGGCGATGAAAATAGCAAATAATGTTGGGGCATCCCTGTTTAACACCTGATCCCACTTTAAATGGAGCACCATGAGAACCGTTGTTGTCCAAAACCATTGCCGTCATGTTGTCATGGAGAAGTCACAAGATATTCACAAATTTATTGGGGCATCCAATTTTCGTAAGGATAGTCCAGAGAGCTGTACGGTCTACAGTATCAAAGGCCTTAGCCAGATCAATAAATGCCATATAAAGGGGTTGATTTTGCTCCCGGCATTTTTCTTGGAGCTGACGTGCAGTAAAAATCATGTCTACTGTCCCTCTAGAGGGGCGGAAACCATATTGAGTTTCAGGGAGGATCTCTTCTGAAATAGATAGAAGATGGTTTGCGAGAATCCTAGCAAATATTTTACCTGCGGTAGCTAAGAGAGAAATGCCCTGATAGTTTCCACAGTCTGTTCTATTGCTTACCTATGAGCATTGTAAGAATACTTGGAAATCTGTTGGTAGCACTGTGAAAACTCTTCCCAGCATTGCTGGTGCCTAGCTTGAAGCCACAGCAGTGTACCAAGTGCCCCGGAAGGGAGAGGAAGAAGAAACTTTTCTCCCTTCCTCCAACCCACCACCACTGCTGCTGGATCAACAAGCCAGGTAAGTAGATGGGTAGGAGGAAAGGGATTTACTGAAAGGAGGCAGGTAGGTAGATGGGGTGGGAAGGGTTTGGAAGTGGATTGGGGGATGGATCAGACCCCGTTACACTCCCAGTGATATTACTGAGGATGTGGCATGGTCTGATTTGGCTTTGGACTGGGCTTGGAATAAACTGGACCATTTCCCAAGTTTGGAAGAAAATTGTTTGGTTTTTTCCTGTGCCCAGTTCTGAGCCTGACCATGGGAGTTGGCCTCATCACTAGACCCTACTGCTTGTTTGCTTTGGCTCTCATTGGATTATATCACCATGCTCAACCATAAGGAGTTTGCTGCCAAATATCATAACTGGAACTCTCATATTGCTTTGGGTGCAGTGTATTCAACAGAGCTGCAGTTCTTCATTTTGCTGCAAACCCTCACTTGCTGTACATGCAGGTTTGAACTAGCCTTAAGAGTTAGTAAATGTGTTTAGGCAAGCAAGGGAAGGCGAGGAGTGCAATGATAGGGGACAAAAACCTAGCGCAAGCCACAAATGGTGGGAAATGACTGTTGCATGAAGACATTGTTCCAGACATAGGGATCCCTTTCTCATCAGTTCAAGGGCTAGCAATGGTTCCTGGCTTCGAGACCAAAGTTGCAGAATGAACTGTTTAACACACAGCTGGTGCTTTTGAGGTGGTATGGGTAACATGTGTTCACTTGAGGAACCACAAATGAACATAGGAGAAGAATAATATCAGCAAAAGTACATTGGGAAGAAAACAATTTTGAATGTTTTGATGAAGATAGCGAAACAAGTTGTTAGCCGGCATTCTTGTAAATCTGTACTTATATTTGTATTGTTATCAGTGTATTTTCATTCCTAAAATTTACGCTATATATATATTTCTTCTTTTCTTTTTAATTACATGGTTATACCAAATGTTCTATGGCATGTGAATAGTCATATTTACACACTTTGGCTCTGGTGCCTTGTGCACTTTTGTATTTCACTTGACAGTTGTAACACGTAGTGGTGTGGTGGAACCAGGGCTCCCAGGGATGCAGCATCAGCACTTTTTGATTAGCAGGGACTCTGATGTCAGCTGCCCCTTGCTCCCAGGCTGCCCTGTTCCCTTTGAGCTTGGCTGCAATCCTCACAGCAACTGGGTGGAAATGAATTTTCTCAGCAACAATATATACTTGTGAGCCTGTTGTAATGGAAAGTATTTGGGGCTCGCTTGGTCTTGAATGAGCAAGTAATACCTATGACCTTTACAAAAGACCTGCTCTGGGTAGAGATGAAAATTGCAAGAACTGGTTTGTTGATATGAATCTACGCAGCTGCCCAAAGGTTTGGACTCTCCTGGCGGCGGGGGAGTGTGTGACTACAGGGACTGTCACGATGAGCATTTGCACAAGGGAGGGTCCATGGCTCAGTGGTAGAGCATCTGCCCTGCATGCAGAAGGTCCCAGGTTCCATCTCCAGCATCTCCAAGTAGGGCTGGATAAACTCCTGCCTGGAACCCTGGAGAGCCACTGCCAGTCAGTGTCAACAATACTGGCCTGTGGCTCAGCTTGTCTGGGCATGGAAAGCTAAGCAGGGTCAGGCCTGGTCATTACTTGGATGGGAGAGCCCTCCTCTAGTTCCCTGCATTGAGCAGGGGGTTGGATTTGATGGCCTTGTAGGCCCCTTTCAACTCTATGATCCTATGAATCCTATGACCTAGATGGATCAATGGTCTGACTCGGTATAAAGCAGCTTCCTATGTTGAACTTCAGAGTTTCCCACTACAACACTGGTAACATGGGTGCTTCATCACGAATACTTCTCACTGCTGAAACCACTGCCAAACTGTTGATGCATGCTGTGTGGCAGATGTGGGTCAATGAATGCCATGTGGTTGATGTGGGTTGCATCATACATCCTGCCTATGGTGCCTCCCCCCCCCCCCCCCGGAAGCTTGCCAGGCACCTACGCTGTTGTGTTTTTCACTAGGTGAAGACTATTCCTTTTCTGCCAGGCATTTAAGTTTTTAAGGCTGTTTTTATATATTTTGTAATTTTTCTTCCTGTGGTGTGTGTTGCCTTTTGTATGGTATTTTATTATTTTAGCTTTTCGTAATCTGCTGAGAGAACATTTGTTGTTTATGATTGTTAATAAATGATATGATACGAGTGGATTTTTAAAATTTATTTTTTGCCATGGGAATAGGAAATGGGAATGCATACATGGAATAGCTTCCCAGTGTGTGTTATCTCTGGCAAAAAACAAAACAAAACAAACATAAAAACACTTGTGCCATCCAGAAATCACAATGTTCATTTTTTTCTGGCACAGAAATTAAATTTAGAGAAATTACTGTGAGAAGAGAGCACAAAAGTGTTTCTAATGATGAATCATTATTTAAAATGTTGTTGTTGTTGTTGTTGTTGTATATCACCATGAAAATAATATGAAATGCCTCATTAGCATATCAGAAATATACTCTCAAACACGTTCAGTTTTATTTTTATTGGCAATTTGTCTGGGCAAAGTATTTTAATCAAACAAGATTTGTAATCTTGATGGGAACATGCTTTCATCAGAGTGAGCTGTGTGTTTTAATTAAGTCTGGCAGAAAGTTAGAGAAGAGATCTTGAGAAGCATTATGCTCACTCCACCTCTCTGAAAATAAATCTTTTCGACCTCTGCCGAGCATATAATATCCTATATGCTCTTCAGGCATTGCACTGTTTCATAAAGATGAGAAGATATACCATGATGCTAGAAATGGCTTCATTGATCATGCAAGATATACCATAGGTGGGTATGGAGTTGTTTGTTTATACCAGAGGTAGGCATCCTGGTGTTCTCCAAATGTTTTGGAGTACAACTGTCAGTAGCCCCAGCTAGCAAAACCAATTATCAGGGATTATGGGAATTGTAGTCCAAAACACCTGGAGGGCACTGGGTTGCCTACCCCTGATGTATACGATGCACTCCTTGTATTCTGGAGCCCATGCAACTCCTGTCTAGCTATATGGGACTTGTCTAATGAGTCAACATGTGGGTCATTTGTCCCTCACAGCTGGTGCCCCAGGAGGACATTACAGGCAGGCAGCTCATGGATTCCTCTACTGCTGCTTTCTCTGGGGTGTCAGAGTTTTCTGTAATTGGAAACAGAATGCTGGCTTTAACCTATCTATATATGAAGAAATTCACCACACACCCCTAATTTTGAGCAGGGGGCTTCTCTTGTTGCACACCCTTTGCTGCTTCAGCCATCTGAATTGATTTACCACTTGGAAGGTTTGCGCTCTAGTTGTGACACACCATGAGCAAGATAGAATCGGGGCAATGTTGTAGACTAAATCAAATATGGCCAACTGGTGGACCCAGGCCAGATGGTCAGCACAACCCATGTCTACCCATGGTGAGGTGTGTGCTCCAGATGCAGAGGTAGCGCATGCTGCTGGACGAAGGTGCACATCATGGAGAAAAGGAAAAAGCATGGAGAGCAGGAAGTATGGAGCCACTTGCGCTTTGTTTTGCCCTCCCCTACGAAAGATAATGCCTGACACTGCTTTGAGTGAGTGCCTTCACTGCAGTAATTCTGATAATTCCCATTAGTAGCATTGACTGACTCCTTGTTAACCATTTTCCAGATTGGTTTAGAAATGCTCCCCCCCCACACACAGAGACTCCTTTTGTTTTTCTATTATTTGTTGCTTTTCCTAAATGGAAACGAATTCATTCCAACTGTTCATAAGAGCATCCTTCCCCAACCTGGTGTGTGGGACCATAACTCCCATCATCCTCCATCCAGCATGACCAATGCTGGCAGGAGATGATAGGAGTCCTGGTCAAAACACATCTGGATGGCACCAGATTGGGGAAATCTGACAAGGGAAACAAAAACTCTGTAGGTCACATGTGCCTCTTCTCTGTCTGTAGTTGGAGGTGTACTAAGACACAGAAGGAAACTAGAAGGAAATGTGATTAATTTTAACCACAGCCTGATACTGAGATGGTTCTGGAAAGTCAAGTGGCATGATAGTGCTCCCAAAACTACACCATCTCAGAATGCACATGGCGGCATTGTTTGAAAGCAGCCCCATATCAAAGTCATCGTCGGCTCACGTCACTGCCCCACCCCAGTTCTAGAGTTCAGTGAAGTGGTTCTGCCAATCTCTAAGGTGAACATCTCTCCACGTGAATCAAAGACTGAAAGTGACCATTTAAAGTACTTTACCACCACAAACACTGAATGTACACATCTGCCTTTAGGAAGAAGACCAAGAAAGGACCATACCCCTTCCACGCCATCACTATCTTGCCAGTGCTGGAAGTCACATTAGCCCTGTGCAGATATACTTATGTACACACGGAGGGAAGAGACCTCAAACCCACCTATTAGTCCTGGCCCCTCTTCACTGCTCATGCATTGGGCAGCACATCTGTACAGGGACCTACGCATGTAGATATGAACTGCATGATTTTATTGTCAATCTCCTCAACCGCTCATTGAGTGGAGGGGCAGTTCATAAATAAATAAATAAATAATCTCTGCACCCCAATTTTGCAGGGTACCAACTGCGTGATTTGGCGGAGTTACAAAGAAATCACGGCAGACTTTGAAGAGCTGGGAAGGGAACTCAAGAACTTCGGGGCCCAGATAGTTTTCTCATCCATCCTTCCAGTACTTGGAAGAGGCATAGAAAGGGAAAGAAAAATACTCCGAGTGAATGACTGGCTACGAAGGTGGAGCCGACGTGAGGGATTTGGATTCTGGGACCACGGGCTACACTTCCTGGAAGATGGACTGCTGGCAGAGGATGGGTTGCACCTCACAAGGACTGGGAAGAATGTGTTTGGCCACAGCATGAGGAACTTAATCAGGAGGGCTTTAAACTGAATCCAACAGGGGAGGGAGACATAAACTCGGGGGTACCAATGGAAGAAGGCCTCTATGCCACAATGGAGAGAACAGCTCCAGCGGTGCCCATTGATAGTCTACCACAAAATGTAGGGGGAAAGTCGGACTATAAAGCACATAATCTTCAATGTCTCTATACTAATGCCAGG
The DNA here is from genome assembly GCA_021292165.1 of Shinisaurus crocodilurus. NCBI lineage: Eukaryota > Metazoa > Chordata > Lepidosauria > Squamata > Shinisauridae > Shinisaurus > Shinisaurus crocodilurus. The sequence goes on along the minus strand of CM037879.1, from coordinate 191,387,080 downwards.
AGTATGGGCAATAAACAAGACGAACTTGAACTCTTGATACATGAGGGCAAGTACGACTTGATAGGGATAACTGAAACCTGGTGGGATGACTCCCATGACTGGAATACAGCAATTGAAGGGTATAACTTGTTCAAAAGGAACAGAAGCAACAGAAAGGGAGGTGGAGTTGCACTGTATGTTAAAAATACGTATCTCTGCACAGAGATACAGGAAGAGGAGCTTGGCAGCCCCATTGAGAGCATCTGGGTTAAAATAAAGGGGGCAAAGAATAAAGCGAACATGGCGGTTGGAGTCTACTACCGACCACCCAATCAAGGAGAAGATGAGGATGGAACTTTTGAAAAGCAAATTGCCATTGTTTCAAGGAGGCACGATGTGGTAGTAATGGGGGACTTCAATTTCCCTGATATCTGTTGGGAGACTTATTCAGCCAAACATGGCCCCTCCAAGAAATTCCTGAGCTGTGCTGCTGATAACTTCCTCCTACAGAAAGTGGAGGAAGGAACTAGAGGATCGGCTATCCTTGACCTGATTCTAACCAACAGAGACGAGTTAGTGGATAAAGTGGCAGTTTCGGGAACTCTGGGGGAAAGTGACCATGTTATACTTGAGTTCTTGATTCTAACAGAAGCAAAAGCTGAGTGTAGCCAAACACGTACCCTGGATTTTAGGAAAGCCAATTTTAACAAACTCAGAACAATGATTAGTAAGATCCCATGGCAAGTGACTCTCACGAGAAAGGGAGCCCAGGAGGGGTGGGAGTTTTTAAAGAAGGAAATTTTAAAGGCACAATTGCAAACAATTCCCACAAGGAGAAAAGGCAGAGGGCAACAGAAGAAGCCAATGTGGCTTCACAATAAACTCAAAGATGACCTGAAAACAAAAAAGGACACGTATAGGAAGTGGAAGGAAGGACAGGCTACAGGGGAAGAGTACAGGCAGGTAGCACAGAACTGCAGGAATAGTGTCAGGAAGGCTAAAGCTGAGAATGAGCTAAGGTTAGCGAGGAATGCTAAAAGCAACAAAAAAGCTTTCTTCAGATACATGCACAGTAAAAGACAGAAGAAAGAACTGGTGGTTCAACTACGCAATGAGGATGGCAAATTGATAACAGAAGACAAAGAAAAGGCAGAAGTGTTCAATTCCTACTTCGGCTCGGTCTTCTCCCAAAAGAGGGTCTATGACCCCCCTGGCAAACCTGAAGTGCAGACTGAAGGGGCAGAATTGCAGCTTGAGATTGATAGGCAAATGGTCAAGGAGCACCTGATTACTCTGAACGAGTTTAAATCTCCAGGGCCTGATGAGCTGCATCCTAGAGTAATAAAGGAACTGGCAGAAGAACTCTCAGAACCACTGTCTATTATCTTTGAGAAATCATGGAGGACAGGTGAAGTGCCAGACGACTGGAGGAGGGCAAATGTTGTTCCCATCTTCAAAAAGGGCAAGAAGGAGGAACCTGGGAACTATAGGCCAGTCAGTCTGACATCAATCCCCGGGAAGATTTTTGAGCAGATTATAAAGAAGTCAGTCTGCAAGCACCTTGAAAACAATGCAGTGATTACTAGAAGCCAGCATGGATTTGTCAAGAACAAATCCTGTCAGACTAATCTGATCTCATTTTTTGATCGGGTAACCTCCCTTGTGGACTGTGGGAATGCTGTGGACATTATATACCTGGACTTCAGCAAAGCTTTCGACAAAGTGCCTCATGATATCCTGATTAGTAAGCTAGCTAAGAGTGGGCTAGATGGAACAACTATCAGGTGGATCCACAATTGGCTAAAGAATCGAACTCAAAGAGTGCTTATCAATGGTTCCTTCTCAAACTGGGGAGAGGTAACGAGCGGGGTACCACAGGGCTCGGTCCTGGGCCCGGTGCTCTTCAACATTTTTATTAATGACTTGGATCAGGAGGTACAGGGAATGCTTATCAAATTTGCAGATGACACAAAGTTGGGTGGAACAGCTAATACTCTGGAAGACAGAAACAAAATTCAAAGTGACCTCGATAGGCTGGAGCGCTGGGCCGAAAACAACAGAATGAAATTTAATAGGGATAAATGCCAAGTGCTGCACCTAGGGAGAGGAAACCAAATGCAGAGTTACAGAATGGGGGACACTTGGCTCAACAATACTACAAGTGAGAAGGATCTTGGAATTGTGGTAGATCACAAACTGAATATGAGCCAGCAATGCGATGTGGCTGTAAAGAAGGCAAATGCAATTTTGGGCTGTATTAATAGAAGTATAGCTTCCAAATCGCGGGAAGTGATAATTCCCCTTTACTCGGCACTGGTTAGGCCTCATCTTGAGTACTGCGTCCAGTTCTGGGCACCTCACTTTAAGAAGGACATAGACAAACTGGAGAGGGTTCAGAGGAGGGCAACAAGGATGATAAAGGGACTGGAAACAAGGCCCTATGAGGAGAGACTGAAAGAACTGGGCATGTTTAGCCTTCAGAAGAGGAGACTGAGGGGAGATATGATCGCACTCTTCCAGTATTTGAAGGGATGTCACACAGAGGAGGGCAAAGATCTCTTCTCGGTCATCCCAGTTTGCAGGACACGGAATAATGGGCTCAAGTTACAGGAACCTAGATTCCACCTAAACATCAGGAAAAATTTCCTGACTGTCAGAGCAATAAGACAATGGAATCAACTACCTAGGGAGGTGGTGGGCTCTCCCACTCTGGAGGCATTCAAGGTGCAGCTGGACAGACATCTGTCAGAGATGCTTTGACCTAGATTCCTGCATTGAGCAGGGGGTTGGACTCGATGGCCTTGTGGGCCCCTTCCAACTCTACTTTTCTATGATTCTATGATTCTATGATTCACACCTACATCATCTTTTCATTGGTATGATTCAACCACTGCCCATCATAGGCAGATATTTTACTTGATGCACCTCACTAGTTTTACTTGTCCTTTTATCTTCTGTTGAAATCCACAATGGCAAGTTTTACCCAAGGCATCGATGCTTTTTCATCTTTAACTCTGAAATACTTATACAAGAACAATTCACTGAAGTGTGAAATTTATTTTCCACCGTTCCTTGTTTCTCATATATTTTATAAGGTCTGTGGAATGTTCTGTTTGCTTTGTCAAGTTGGTTGCTACGCTAATATTAGCAATACAGTTGTGCTTGAGAGGCTCCAGCTAAGAACATCTCATGCTGCAAAGTACTATTTGCGCCTTTGCAGCATAAGAGCCTTGCTTGTGACCAGGCTGCCAACTAAACCAAAGAGAATTGAACGGAAGGAAGTTAGGCCTGATCTCACAATAATTTTTGCTGTGATGAACACCTTCTGAATGCAGTGCCGAGATTTACCTCAGGACATGCGATACTCCTTTGTGTAATGTCACTAATCTCCTCAAAATGCTTTGGGTTTCATACAAAGTTCTTCCATATCCATTTGAATTTCACTTTAGGCAAAATTTGGTGACCGGCTAGGATTCTAGAATGAATACTTAAGCAATTGGTCTCTGACCATTTAGGGGGAAATGCAGTGATTGCAGAGAGAGAGAGAGCCAACATGGGTTTCTGAAGGTCAAGTCATGCCAGACTAATCTGAAGGTCAAGTCATGCCAGACTAACCTTGTATATCACCCAGAGAACCTGGGTTATTGGGCAGTTGAAAACTATAATCAATCAATCAATCTCCTCTTTTTTTCTTTTTTTGAAGATAGCATTACTAGTCTGGTAGATATGGAGGATATTATGGACATGGTACATCTTAGTTTCAGCAAGGCTTTCAACAAGATCTCTGCGACGACACAGTCCCTTCACACTAGGACCAGACGCATAAACCCTTCTCAGGCTAAGCACCAACACTTAAAAACCTGAGGGGAGGGTCAAATGAAACCTTTCCCCTACCAATGAGGGAAAGGATTAATACAGGTTATTAAGGATCTATTTTAAATCTATGATATTGTGGGTACAAAGGTATGTGTGTAGATTTAACAGTAATGCAGGTTAATAACGCCAAGCTGACACGTAGGATTTGGGTAGCAAACAAAATAAAAATAAGTTTATTTTTATTCTCAAAATCTTAGTTCCAGAAAATAAATTTAAACCTGCCTACACCAAACACTTTGTAATTAACCTAAGTCCCTAGAACTCTAAATACTTTCACTCTTCAGACAAGCACTGATTTCTCTCAAAACTCCTGACAGACAAGACGCAAATAACTGTAAGAAGGAAAAGACAACGATCCAACTAACCTAACTCCCCAACTCTCTAACTCCCTCTGACCACTCAAGCACTCCTTATATACTCCTCCCCCCACCCTTTCCAAGACATCACAAAACCACACCCACTCAGTTCAACATTCTATACTCTCTAAACATACTAATGCAGACATATACCAGGAAACTGAATTGTGGGCTTATGCCACAATCACCCATGATAGTTTTTTTTTTTTTGGCAGGCTGGTAGAATGTGGGCTAGGCAATGTTACTGTTAGGTGGATTTGTAGCTGGACCATACCTCAAAAGTGGTCATCAATGGCTACTCATCAGCCTGGTGAGAAGTGACAAGTGGGGTGACACAGGGTTCTGTTCTGGGCCCAGTGTTGTTTAATATCTTTATAAATGACCTGGATGGGGTAGAGGGGGTAGTCATGCTGATGATGGCAAATGTGGAGTAGCTTAGAAGACAAAAGCAGGATTAAAGATGAAGTTGACAGGATGGCTAGCTGGGCCAAAACTCTTATAATGAATTCTGACAGAGCTAAATGTAAAGTTCTGCAATTAGGTAGGAAATATCAGTTACACAAATACAGGATGGGTGAGCACCTTGTTTGACAGTAGTATGTGTGAAAAGGATCTAGGGATTTTAGTAGACAACAAGCTAAACATGAATTAGTAGTGAGATGTGGCATCTAAAATGAGTAATGCAATTCTAGGCACCACAATTCAAGAATGATATCAACAAACTGGAAAGTGATGACAAAGATGGTGAGGGGCCTGAAGACCAAGTCCTGTGAGAAAAGGTTGAAGGAGTTTGATATGTTTAGCTTGGAGAATGTATTGTTATTACATACTCTTCTCTCCATTTTATCCTCACAACAACCCTATGAAGTAGGTTAGACTGAGAGTCAGTGACTGGCCCAAAGTCACCCAATGAGCATCATGGCTGAGTGAGGACTAGAACCTGGGTCTCTTGAGTCCCAGTCCAACATTTGAAACACTGCAATAGCCATGTTCAAATATTTGAAGGGCTGTCCTATAGATGATAGAGCAAATTTGTTTTCTGTTGCTCCAGAGGGTACTAATGGATTCAAATGGCAAGAAAAAGGATTTTGAGGAAGAACTTCCTGATGGTACTAGCTATTCAACAGTGCAACAGCCTGCCTCAGAAATTGCAGGACTCTCCTTCATTAGAAGTTTTGGATATTTCTTTCCCCAGAATAAATGTTCATCATGCTAAAAATGATGCTCAGAAGTATGTTAAGAAATGAAGCTGTGATAGTCCCCATTTAACTCCTAGGAGATGCATCAGGTGATTGCAATCTTTAATGCATTTGTGGTACAGGGAAAATGAAATGTGAAGCAGTTTGAGGAATGAAATTATCATGTATTTGCATATATGTATGCATCCATCCTTCTCGTTACGAAAATAAGGGTGTGACCCTATGCATGTTTAGAATGAAAAAAGCCCTACAACTCCCAGCATTCCCCCTGCCAACATGGCTGGCTGTGGAATGATAAGAGTTGTAGGATTTTTTTCTGTCTGCACATGCATAGGATTGCACCCTAAAAGACTGTTCTGGGGTGGTGGGGAGAAGTAGCTTGAATAGGGAACTATGCACAATTAAAGCACTGACTAATTTGTTATTTCCCAGAATGCTAGGCTATTGCTTATCTTAATCTTGTTAAACTCATTTAAAGAACTGACTAGTGTGCTTTTCTACATGCTGCCAGACTGCTGCTCAGAAGGCAGTTTAACACTGCCATCGCATAGCATCGCATGCATGTCTACTCAGACATAAATCTCATAAAGTTCTGTGGAGCTTACTTCCAGGTAAATGAGTATAAGATTGCAGCCAAATAGACTTAATTGCACTGGCTCTATTATAAGAAGTCACTTTTTTTTTTAAAGTTCTGTGTTAATTTTTTTGAAATCCACGACTACTCTTAGAGATGTATGGTTTTTGTTAAATCCATTCCGTCTCTAATTCGCGGATTGTCAGTTATTTTTTGTTCCGTCATCTGCTCATAGACAGAATCAGATTTTTTTTAACCAGAATTTTGTTGTACTGTGCATTTCCGCAAATATACTAATGAGAATTAGGGCTAAGGCGAATTAGCACAAATCATCCACGAAAGTGAAAAACCAGTCCCTAACTGTCTGCAAAATCCATGTGACTTGAGAAAAGCCGGTCCACTGTGGAATTCGCGGGCATGGTTCAGAGAAATCCAAACTCATTTGAATCTGTTGCCCATTTCTCCGACATTCCTATCTTTTGGTTTGCTTTTTGCTTTCCATGGCTGTGAATATATGAGTTCTGCTTCAAGAAGCAAGAATAACCTATATGTATTGCAAACTGACATACCTCATGGGTAGACGGAAACTGAGCAGAATGTTTCCAGATGATTATAAAGAATGAATGGTCAGACAGGTAGATCTGGGCTGGTGCGTGTATGCATATCAATATGCGCGCGCACACACACACACTCCTGCAAACTGAGCATAAAACTCCAAGCCTATGATGAAGTGGACTGTAGTCCAGAAAAGCTTATGCCATGATAAATTTGTTAGCCTTTAAGGTCCCACAGCAGTCCTTGTTGTTTTTTGTGTGATTCAACACACACTTACCTAAAAGTCAATCCCATTGAACTTGGTAGGACTTACTTGCACGTGTAGTAAAATCAGCATGCAAAGTTTGGTTTTCCGGACCTTACTTTATGTCATTGGGGTTATTTGTTGACTTACACTAAATTTTGGTCTTTTTCATTTAGATCAGAGTTTCCACCTTGCTCAGTTTTGGAATCCTCTTGTCTGGACCCTCTCGCTAAATGGATGGCACTATGTTCTAGGCATATTAGAATGGATAGGGTTCCTCCCACAGTTAAGGCTGTTAGAAATGTGTGGCGTGAAATGTCACATAAATTTAATTTTGATCTATTTTCCCATGCTATGGGGAAATTCAGATTTAAAAATGGGAAAGAAAATGTTTTTGTGGTGGACATGGATGGATAAAGCAATTTTACCTTGGATCAACTGGCTAGTGATGAGTTTTTGTTGTTCTCTATTTTGCAGGCTAAATATAATTTGCCCGCCATGGCGGAATGCTAATACTTGCAACTGCAACTTTTCTTAGTATATAGGTTGGCCCTGCTGCTTTTACAACTTCAGCATCTCCCTCACTATTGGAAGCACTTATTGAGACCAATCAGGCAAATCAACCTACAATCCATGTCTATAAATACTTATCATTAGTGAATAAATATGATATACAGGGTCTTAAGCAGGAATGGAATAGGAAACTGGATTGTCCCATTTTGCCTAATCAATGGATTGCTGTCTTGGCATCTGTATCTGATGTGTCTATGGATCTCAGGTTGCATCTTATTCAGCAAAACCTTTTGTTTCATGACTTAGGGATGGGCACTGAGCTCAGCACATGGGATGCTTGGTGAGCGCCCCCGCCGCGTGAGCCAAGGCTCCGGTGAGTGCCAGCTGACGTGCTTGCCGGACCTCTGGGTCCCCAGCACGATGTTTTTTACATTAAAAAGCAGCGTAAACTACGTTAAAATGGCTGCGATTGGTGTAACCGGCGCTACGTTTGTTATGTTAAAAACAGCGTAAAATACATTGGAACAACTGCAATTCGCATGGCGTATGCAAACTATGCAAATTGTGGTTGTTCTAATGTATTTTACGCTGTTTTTAACGTAACAAACGTAGCGCCGGTTACGCAAATTGTGGCCGCTTTAACCTAGTTTACGCTGTTTTTTACATAAAGAATATAGTGCCAGAAACCAGAAGTTCCTTTCCCCAGCTCGGCTCGCAAGGACACAAGCCGAGCTGGGGAAAGGTAAGTCGATCAGAGCTTGGGGGGCGGGGGATTGAGCACAACGAGTTTGCCCGGTCTCTTTAACAAGGGATTGTCTAAGTTGACTAATTGTTGGAGGTGTAACATAGCAAATGCTTCTTTTAAGCATATGTTTTGGCAAGGCCTGATAGTTGCCCCTTTGGGGGAGGACAATGTCATTCTATAGATACATTTTGTATTGGAACACTCCTTAATATTTACTGATCTACATGCTCTTTTAAATTATCTACCTGCTTCCTGGATGTTAATGCATGGTCAGTGCAAATGGATTCTCCATGTTGACAGTTAAAAGACTGATTTTACAACACTGGAAGGCTAAATGCCACTCCTATAATGCAGTGGATTGAGGACCTTACACAACAACGCTTTCAGCATTTGAATGGGTGGTGTGTAGATGCCACTTGAGAATGGATACTTATTTGTATATTTGGTCTGCTTTTGTTGAGGTTTATATATAGTTCTTAGAAACACACACACACACACACACACACACTTCATATGTATGCATTGAAACTGATGTATTCAAATCCATGTAGCCACATTTTTCTTTCTTTCTTTGTTTTACTTTTCTTTTGTTGAAATTTTATAATAAAAGGTAAGTTTAAAAAAGCATGCAAAGTTTGATTGTTGATTAAATAAACTTCAAGGGATGAGAAGTACAATTTTGAGATTTACTTAATAGTATTAAGGACTGCAGGCTTGAATGAATGCTCATATCTAATCAATTGTACCCTTTCCCCAGGAGTTTCCTTTCTTCTTCTTCTTTTTTTTTTGCCATCAGCACAGTTAAAATTGAGTGCATTAATCCAAACGATAACATCTCAAGCAGTTATTGTTTCTCCACAGATAGCTTTGTCTGCCCAGTTTGAAATTAAGAGGCATAAAAGAGCTGATCTGGGGCTCTCTGAAGTTTCTTTTCAACTATTCCGTTGATTCATCTGCAAGGAACACACAAAACCTTGCATCAAAAGAGGAAGGGATTTGAAGCAAAGGCCTGCTAGTTGTTTTAATGGGATAGAAAACCTTGCAAATACAACAAACATCTACCCAAAAGGTAACCCTTCGCTTCTCCCTCTTCCTGCCCCCCCCCTCCTCCTTTCTCGCAATACCATTCTATGGTTCAGTGTGTTTTTTCTTTGTTTGTTTTGTTTTTTGCCTCGGCATAAACAGAAGCATGCACTATGGTTTTACCATGTCCAAGTAATAGATTTCCAGGCAGGGAGGAAATATTGTGATACACAGTCCCTACAGAGAACCTCTGGTAGTGTGATATCCACCTGGTAGAGTTTGCCATTCTAACCCGAGTGGGGCAAAAGGTTTTGTTTTGTGGCCCCCCAGATGTTGTTGGGCTGCAACTCTATCAGCCCTAGCCAGAATAGCCAGTGGTGAGGGACGATGGAAGTTGTAGTCCAACAACTTCTGGAGAGCCACAGCTTGTCCACCCCGGTTCTAGCACCTTATTTTAGGAGAGAGAGTAGGTACAAAAGAGAAATTGAGCTCTTGTCTGGGGTGGGACAGTGGGAAGACAAAATTAATTCCTGAAAAAGTGGGGTTCCTTCATTCCCATTGATGATGAAAAATGCAGGCATCCATGTTGATCCCTTAGAAAATATCCAAATTTCAAACAACAGCAGTAGCATAATACTATAATTGGGATCAACTAAAAGTCATAAAGTATTGAGCTAGCTTTCAAGTATCACAGAACTCTTCGTCAGGCTAGATGTTAAAACAAAGGGGCATGTGTGTTGAAAAAGACACTTCTGCTGAAGGGCATGGTGGAAGCCCCGTCTACAATATTTTTTATTTATTGTTGGCAATTTCTCCTTCCAAAAGTTGACATCACTGAACAAGGATACGTTATTGCAGTGATTGATGAAGTATATCAAAGAATGCTCAACTTTCCTTGCTTATTCTTTTGTATATCAGGTTTGCATAAATAGAGACACAAACACCCCGTCCCCAACTCCAATTCAAATGCAGTCTGTCAGCCATGGGACAGTGCAAGACCAAGACCATTTTCAAGTGCTTGGTAGACTCCAAAACATTTCTGGCCTACCTTCGACTTGGTGGATCAGATGTTGCGCAGGTCTGATACATTTAAACCATCAATGATTCCCATGTCTGGGTTGTTCCATTTGTATTGAACCTTAGAGGCCAAGGTGAGATGCAAGAGAGTCAACAACCCTTGGCAAGATCAGAAATGCTCAACTCATGCATCCCAGGAGAAGTAAAATACAGAATTGTTGTTGATTGATAGTGGATAGAATTCAATTCACACTTCCATGAAGAAACAGAGTGATCATCATATAGCCTGAATGGTATTAGCATATTGAATCTCAGATGTATTATCCTGAGATAACCTTGATGGTGAAATCTGAATATTGACAAGCCTACATAAACAACTCCATTGAATTGCTCCATACAGTCTGCTGCAAAGTGGTTTGACTTGGAGGACAATCAGATTCCAATGAAGAGACAATGGGGCTGTTTGCAAGACACAATAGTCCACCATGGGTTATTTAACCCATGGTGATGCTGCTGCGCATGTGGCCACCATTTTGAATATGCAACCCCTACTCGGGGGTTGTCATGTCATGCAAACCTGGCAAGTGTGGGTTATGCAAGGGTTAAACAATCCTAGCATAACCCATGGTCTGTTTTAGGATTATGCAAGAGCTATGTTTAACCCTTGCATAACACACGCTTCCTGGGTTTGCATAACATAGCGCCTGGATAGGGGCTGCATTTGCAAGATGGCGCCCGTAGCTATGCTGGCTAGGGCTAATGGGAGTTGCAACTGAATAACATCTGGAGGGCTGCACGTTCCCCACCCTTGTTTTAGACAAATACTGTGCCACAAATTATGAACATATGGACAGACAAGCTAGTAAATGAAGAAAAATGAACCAAGGTAGTTAAGCCCTCCCAAAAGTTACCCATAATACAGGCCTCAAAACTTGAGAGCCACCAAACTGAACACAGCTTAGCTAGCCATTACTTCTGGCTAGAGTGAGCAGGTGTCCTACCTTAAAGAGGACAGTCCTTTATTCTGGAGTGCTGACAGAGGACAGTCCTCTCTTTGAAGATGTCCTCTATTTGATGGGCTGTCTGGTCTAAGTCTGGTTTAAAGCCAAAGAACCAAAAGGAGGGAGAGCCAGCAGTGGCCTTGACAGTATTATTTGTTTGTTTGTTTATTATATTTATATCCCACCAGATGTATTATAATTCTATTTAAATTATAGTTGTTATTTCTAAATTTGAATCTATACATAGACATTTACATATGTAAACATTATACCAATGGGTGACCTCTTCTGTCCTCTTTCTTGGCAATGTGTAAATGGCCATCCTACCTCTGGCCATCCAGGTATTTCAACAACCCCCCCACCCGTATTTTGCAGTCTGAGGCAGGCAGTCAACACAGATTTATCAAGCTGCTATAGTATAAAGGGCTGATGGGCTGCATTCTGCTCAGTGAGTGACAAATTGTGCAGACCTGTCATACTATATGAAATATTGATTGAAATGCAAAATAAATGTCACACACTGTAATCCTTCCCCATTTCCCATGGCAGTCTTCTTTCAGCTGGCTCATCATTTTGCTAGGCTGGTGTGTGAGCCCAGTTCACCAAGAGGTCAAATTGTCTGTCTCTTCCTATTGTGTCAGCTGAAGATTTCCTCAAATTTCCACATCAGCAATTGTAACGCTCCCCTCAGCTCTGGGCTCAGCCAAGTGAATGGAGTATTATTAGTTCACTATATTTTAGTGTGGCCAAATGAAAAATGAAGACGGGGCTTCTGCACCTTTAAAATAATTGTGCAGAAGAGATGCAGTTTGTCATGTAAGCTACACCTGCTGAACCCCCCTCTTATGCACAACCATTTGAATGAGAATTGGCATTTAAATATTGCTAATAAATAATAAACTGTTGAAGACACAAGAGCCCTACCCTCCTTTGCATCAGGCCACCCTACAATATTGTCTTCGATTATTAAGCATTGTCAAGAGCAGGAAAACACTACAAAGGCAAAACCACATGGAAAAATTAACAGCTATTAATGTTGTTTACACATATGAAATAGAGCAGAAGAAATTGATAAAAGAATGTAACCAAGCTAGAGGTTTGGGTGACAGAATTCCAAGGGACCTAGAAGCTGCTAAGCGAGCAGTTTTTGACTCAAGCCCCAAAGCAAGGACTGTAAAATTCATTTTGAATATATATATATATATATATATATATATATATATCTAGAAGCCCAAACATTGCCACATGCTGATAGTGATAAATCCAAGGAGGCACAACCCTTTGCAAAGCAATTTTTATCATCACCCAAAGGATGCCAGTTCAGCTGCTTGGACAACCAGAAAATATGGAGCAGTTTACAGCCTCCTTGAGACTTATATTGTAATTATTATTTTGTTTGTTTCTGCATAGTTCCAATGGGATTTTCCATCATTTTTATTTAAAAAGAATCCTATTTTTTTTTTCCTAAAGACAACTATTACTTTAAGAATGTTACATTTTTAAATG